>CM045990.1:9787481-11123181 GCA_025175895.1 Wurfbainia villosa | reverse complement strand
AGTCCTGAGTCTTGGCAAATGGAAAGTCCAACATGAGTTGGCAAGGAAAGTCCAAGCATGGTCTTGGCATGGAAAGTCCAACATGGGTTGGCATTAGAAGTCCAAGGGGTTTAATATTGGCGGCGTAAAGTCCAAGCGGTAGTCTTGGCAGCATAAGTCCAATGGTTGGCAGCGTAAAGTCCAAGCGGAGTCTTGGCGGCGTAAGTCCAATATGCCTTGGCGGTGTAGACACCGTTAGCATGACATAGCCAACGGAAGCACCTGAAGGCTAGCGCGATGGATGAACAAGTCATGGATGACTTGGAGGGATCCGAGAGGCGTGAGGCTGATGGAGATGGCTAGAAGGCTTAGGTCTAGGCTAAGGGTGGTCTAGCAAGTATGGGGGAACCATACTTGGGTTAAAACCTCATGTTTGAGGTGTGCGGTCGGGTGCCATGTGGTAGTCGGGGACCGAATCAACTAGGGTTGTTGCGGGTTATGGCCTAGCGATCATTGCCGGAAGGTGCGGTCGGTGATGGCTCGAAGTCGGCGATCGTGTGATCGATCGATTGCTCGAGAATTCGGCCCGCAGAATGGAGTCGAGACTCGGTGGTCGAGTGAAGACTCCATCGATCGGCGATGGTCTGTCGATCGGTGATGGTAGTTCCGTTGGACTTATCCAACGTGGAACTAGCCGTTGTCTCACGACAAGATGGCATCGATCGTGATTGTCCCGATCGGCCGGTGATAGACTTTTTCGGCCTGAGTTGACGCTATATATGGAGCTCGTGATGGAGGAAAAACCAACCGGTTCTTGAGGGCTATTGGGGCGATTTGTTGGTGCAAATCAGGTCTCCAAGTGCAAGCAAGCAACCAAGCATTCAAGCAATCAAAACAAGTGTTGTAAAGTCTTTTCTTTACTTGTATTTCATATTTACATTGTATATTGCTTGTATTTCATTCTTACTGTTGTAAGATCTATTGTAAGGGGTTTCTCCGCCTCCGACTTGTGTCGAGAAGGAGTGTTTATCATTAGTGAGTGCGTGTGCATCACTAGGGCTCTTTAGAGCTCGATCCGTGGAGTAGGAACCGTGCGGTTCCGAACCACGTTATATCATTGTGTTAGCTTGTTATCTATTTCGTTATTACTTTTATTATTTCTATTTCCGCTGCGCACTAACTAAATTGTAGACACAAACGCGAGCGAATTTCATCTACGCTATTCACCCCCCTCTAGCCATTCCAATATTCCTAACAGATGGGATGTCTTGGGTCGGATCTACGCTTAAGACTATCCCTGTAAGGAGGATACAACCTCTCTTACACTCGCACACACGAGCTTACCTCGATACTTACTGTGTCGCTTTCGCTTTCGGCCTTCCACTCGATTCCTTCGGCTTCCTCCGAAATCACTCGAGTGTCGCCCGACTACCACGGCTTCCTCCGGGCGTCGCTGGCCTTCAACTCCAGCGTTGGCACTTTTCTGCACACTTGATTTAGCTCATGATATAACGATATGAGCTTAACTTTGTATCGTTTGCTATAATCAAAACTCAGGTTCGACTTAGGTGCCTACTGCACCAATAGAAGGGACATCATACACTCTCCCGATAAGCCACCACATCTACCCGGAGCTATCTCTGCCTTAAAAGGATGGGATAGATGGTATGAGGATGCCGAATTAATCCCTACGATGAACCATTTCCTGTTCCATCGCATCCTTCTATCCACGGTTACAAGAGATTAGGTTTACCCCAAGGTTCCTTGTATAAAATCCCCTAAATCTTAGATACGAGGGCTGTCACCCCTCGTATCGCCTAAACATAACAGGTAGAAAACCAAACACGCATAGATATAGTATAAACAACTTCTAATTGCCAAATTAAACTCAAAGACAGAATTTAACGTGAACCAACATGTAATGTGCACACAAGCTACTCCCTAATCCTAGAATCGAAGGAACTACTCCATGTATATAAGGGAGGAATCACAAGGCATGTACATGTTCGAATACATCAGAAATAAAGCGTAGGAACAAGGGATTACAATGCCTTTGTGGTCTTCTCTCTGGCATTGAAGTGCAAGTGTGGACCTCCGGTGGCATTCTTCCTCCCCATTGCGAGTTTCCAAAGCTTTTTAAGGCTTCGGTGTGCCGTCCTAGCCGTCGTGCCTCCCCCTAGGGTTTGGGCGGAGCCATCCTTATATATACATCACCTCGGACTGCTGCAAAATCCGAAAAAAGCCCTAGTCACACAAATCTGGCGGGTCGCCACACGGTCGTGTGTTTCCACATAGCCAGGCTGTGTGCAACCCTGGGGTGGCTGATCTCGCCCATTAGACACGGTCGTGTGTAGCCACACGCTCAGGCTGTGTCCCACTCTGCGTCTAGCTGCAAAATTTCCTTCTTTTGCTCCGAAAGTGTGTCTTTTTCCCCCGAAATATTATCTTGCATGCAAAAGTACAAAGAGCAGACCTCCGAACTAGAAAATAGGAAATGCGTGTAAAATAGAGTAACATATGCATGAAACTAACATAAAATGTAATGAGATGTGAGCGAAAACTACTCCTAAAACCCTATATGTTTCGCTCACATCACTTCCGCCAGACTTAAATCTTTGCTTGTCCTCAAGCAAACCTCAGTGCCATGAAATTTAAAAAGACATTGTTTCATACTTAGCATGTTAACTAAATTTATAAAGTGGTATTTACAATCAAAGAAAAATAAAAATGTTCTAGAATTTCACTAAGTTAGCTCCTCGTGCTCGTGCTAAGTGAATCATTCTTAGGGGATTCTCGTTCGATGGTGAGTTAAGTCGTCATCCCATAGCTTTCTTAAGGTCTCCGGCTCTTAGGTACTTACCTGCCCAAAGCGAGGGTCATTCCCTAGATCTAGCATAAAGTCTCAAAGGTGTGCTCGGTATTGAGAGAAATTGGTAGTTGTTTCTCCAGTAACCTAACTCGGTCTCAAAGGGGTACCTAGCCATTTTCCACCCACGATAACTGTTTTTTATCCCTCATAATCTTCTCTCTCTCTCTCTCTTTTTTCTTTTCTTTTTCTTTGTTTTCTTTTTCATCTTTTTCTCTTTCTCTTTTTTTTTCTTCTCACTGGGATTTTGATTTTTCCAAATGGGCTTACACAATCTGAGCATCTCCAGTAACTAAAATGCTAAACCTAGAGTCACCTATGGATTCCAAAGTACTAGACTACTGAGATGAATCATAACTAGGTATGTACTAGATTCTCCCTTTCAGAATGTTCGACATGTGTAGGTGTAAAAATAAAAACTAACCAGTGTAAGTCTAGAACATTCATTAGAGCGAATAAAATAAAAATACCAAGAGATAAATAAAGTTAAGCTACCTATGGGAACAGCTCGTGTAAGTAACTTTTTAAAAAAAAATAAACTGAGGTAGCTTTACAGATAACAAAAACTAAGTACTGAAAGAAACTCAACAACCCATGCATGAATAAATGAATGAAAATACCAGAAAAGAAACTACTGCCAGGAAACAAATAAAATAAACTTTGGGGTCCCCCCCAGACTTAAACGAAAATATACCTCTAGTATGGTGGACGAGGTGGAAAGTCTAGAAGCCTCAACATCTCGGGATCCTGGGAGGACCTGTTGCTGAGCCGCTGATGCCACATGTACATGTGATTGATCTAGGAGCTGGTGGATGCAACAGCTGCTCGGTGCTCCCCCTCCCTGGCCCACTGTGCCTGCTGGGCATGCATGTGTTGCCGCATCTCCCGGCAGTAGGTGGCCTCCTCCTGGCGTTGAGCATCCTCCTCTTGAAAGTAAATATGGGCCTCGTCGTAGAAGTCCTCAGCCCACTGGAAGTGCTCTCATAAGCCTGTAAACTCTGTTTGCGTATAGAAGCTATGATCATCCCATCGCTGCCCTTGCGTCTGTTGCTCGGCATATATGTCATCGAGGCGCGATTGGAACTCTAAGAAATCGTAGGCAGAAGTACCTGCATCTTGCTCAAAAGTAGGAAAAGAAAACGGTGCAGGTGTAGGCTTTTCACGTGGACTAGGGGGTACGACACGGCCGTGTGAAATCACACGACCTAACCGTGTGCGCCTCTGGAAGTCAGGGCACGACCGTGTGAAAATACACTGCCTGACCATGTGTGACTCTAGAAGTCAGGGTACGACCGTGTGAAAACACACGACCTGGTCGTGCACCCTTTGTTTCTTTTCTCGTGGTGCACAATGGTATGATTTCTCTCACTCACTTCACCGCATAAACTTAAAATGACATTTGTTTTTACCTAGCAAGTTTTTTCCTTACCTACAAATGCTAAATACCATAAATCAAAGTTCGAATTACAAAAAATTGAATGCAATAAAAAGAAATCCTAAAAACTAAACTTGGGTTGCCTCCCAAGAAGCACTTTGTTTAAGGTCTTTTAGCTCGACCTTATTCCTACATTTCATTTGATGTGTTTGAATCTTGCTCGTGGGAGAGCAAGATATTTGCTCACTTTTTGCCTCTTGCCTTTTTGTCCTCCATCACTATATCCCTTAAATCTTGCTCGTGGAGGGGCAAGATACTTGTTAGCTGCTTTCCTTGGCTCGAGATTGAGCATGCTTAGCCTCAAAGAATTTTCAGAAGTCCGATCATAATATTTCATTTCATCCATATGTTGTAAATGATGTAACTCACCACAAATATCCTCACAAAAAGATTGATTAGCAGATTCTATTATGTCGAATGATACTTTATCGTCACAATTCACTAAAAGGGCTTCATTATTAGTGACTAAAGTTTCAGTGAGGGTTAGGGTAGGCTCTTCTAGATCCTTGAGGTTAGGAGGTATTTTGATTGAAGCAATGCACTCCTCGATTAAAGTGTCCATTATATAATCCTCAAGTTCTTCTCCAAGTGGTGATTGAATGGATTGTCCTTCTTTACTTCCAATGTCATCTATGTCTTCCTCATCCATTCGCTCAAAGTGAGTCTCCACCCTATTAAGTGTGATCCAGTCATTAAAGCCACCTTCTAGTCGTTTGGTTTCTTCTCTTGCTAGATCTCGTTCCATAATCTCCGAAAATTGTTGGATATGCTCCTCGCATTCCCTAGTAAAATTATCTAGCGGGGCTCCTAAGTGTTGGTGCAGGGGAACTAGATAATCGAACCTTGGTTTTGATGATGGCAAAGATTCAAAGTTAATCTATTTTGTTATCTCATGTGATATGCTAAGTATGCAGGAAGTGTTTAAGCTAAGCCAAAAGATGAGCGACACCCGGAGAATCTCAAGTCGAGAAATCGTGGTGGTCGGGGACACCAAGAGAACCTCGGGGAGTCGAGGAACCTCGGTGGTGATCGAAAGCTAAGCGACAGGTCAAGAGGACCAAAGGTAAGCTCCGTGTGTGGAGCGGTGGTAAGGATGCGTCTTTGGTTAGAGGACAATCCTAGGCATCGATCCGACTAAGGTTTCCGGAGGAATACTCAAGTGTAGCGGTCATTTGGAGATGTTAGCGATCATTGCTAAGAGGATCGGTCGGTGATGTCGGCCAGATTAATGATGCACAAGGTCAAAGAGATAGAGATTGATGTCACCACCTCAGGATAAGATAAGCCGCTACCTTAAGATAAGTTCCACGAGTTTTGGATATGGATCGGGACAAATTCCAAGGCACAAATCTATAAAAGGAGGGGAGGACTCAAACCCAAATTCAAGAATCTCCTAAGTGCTCGTGCTCTCTACAACGCTACTCCGACCGTGCGCCATCTTCTATTTAATTGTCGATATTATTATTATTTTTCTGTACTTAATTTGTATAAGGACCGATAAGGTTGTTACCGGCCTTATAATCATTGTAATCGTCTTGTCTCTTACCTCCAACGAGGAAGACACTTTTAGTGATTGCCCTTCGGAAGCGATCAAGGATCGCAGGGCCTTGGATTAGCAGTCGGTGGGTTGTGAACCAAGTAAAAAAAGCTTTGTGTCTTTCTTGTGTTTGTCTTTTAGTTTTCCGCTGCATACTTGGTTTTAATCATCGAAAAAGAAAAGTTTTCATGATCGCTATTCACCCCCCTCTAGCTATTCGTTTCGACCCAACAATTGGTATCAGAGTAGGGGCACTCAGATTCGGTGCAACCACCGATCGAGCATTTTTTTTCTTTATTTTTATTTTTATTTTTATTTTTAAATATCTCCTACACTACTAATCCAAGACCAAGTCTTGGGACTTTTTGGTTTATTTTTTTTTGCGAGATTTAGCAAATCATTGACCGAGCCAACCATGGAAGAGTCTCCCACAAGGCCTAAAGGTAACAATGTCAATTTAAATTTTAAATTGCATATTATTTGCTTTAAGTGCAGGGAGAGAGGACACTATAAAAATAAGTGTCATACTCATAAGACTCGAATGACGCAACCGACGGCAAAGGAGACACCATTGCCAAGAGTCCGGAAGAACAAGGAGCACATCAAGTGCTTCGGGTGTGGAAGATTCGGTCACTACAAGAATCGGTGCCCGGAAAAAAAAAGGTTAGTAAAGTTAATAATTTTGAAAAGTTGAATTTTAGAATAGTTGATAATTTAAATAAATTGTGTAATTGTTGTCAATTAATTAATATAATTAATAATTCAACTAATAAAAAAATAATCAATTCAGATTTAATTAGTTTAAATAATAATAATAACAATATCATGGAAGAAAATGATAAAATTAATCTAACATTTGATAAAATTAACCAAGAGATTAATCAAATATTTAGTTTAATCAACATAGATCTATATCAAGTCAAGGATAAAACCAACCTAGGACTTAATCAGAATAATCAAACCCTTGATCACAATAATCAAACCATAGGACAGAATCATCAAATCCTAGATCTGATTAATCTAGATAATTCCGAATTAAAAAAGTTATATTTTGAAAAATTCAACCATAAAAAATTCGAAATTACTTTAAAAAATTCCAAAGATAATCTAAATAATTCTAATAATAATTCTACCTTTAAAAAACTCTAACAATCTTATCTTAAATAATTCTAATAATAATTCTACCTTTAAAAACTCTAACAATCTTATCTTAAATAATTCTAATAATAATTTTACCTTTAAAAACTCTAACAATCTTATCTTAAATAATTCTAATAATAATTCTACCTTTAAAAAGTCTAATAATCTTATTTTTAAAAATTCTAATAATTCTACTTTTAAAAAGTCTAATAATCTTATCTTGAAAAAATCTAATAATATTTTGAAAAATTCTAATAATTCTATTTTAAATAATCACAATCTAACTTAATTAAAAATTCAAAATTAGATAATCAAACCAATAAAATTAATTATAATAGAGTACCATTTGATTATACACAAATTAATAATCTAGTAATTAAACCTTCAACTTTTAAAAATTCAACTAATAAATATGTAGACTTGGGTTACAAGTCTAAGCTAACCAAAAATCAAGACACTAAAAATTGTAAACCTAATTATAATAAAGTATCTTATATCTATGGAACAAATAAAAGTCTACCCAAGAAAACAACCATTTCTTTAAATTGATTGAATGTTGCTTGCTAATGCATACATATCATTATCATGCTTATTTTGTCATGTCATACATACTAGTTTTAAATTAACTCTCATAGAATGGTTAGATAGGAAATAATTAATTAATCTTGACAACATAGTATCAGGACCCGATGAGATGATAGTACATTAGGGAAATGAAGTCAAGTGTATATGAGTTGGATAAGAAGTATCTAGTTTGGTGCATTTAACTAAGTGGAACTAACTGAAGCTACCTCACCACATCCTAAACTAGTTAGACCAGAACGTATCCCTAAGTGAATTAAGTGTGTAATTTCTTAAGTTGGCTTTGTCTAAGGAAGTGATCGTTGTTCCGATCAAAGAAGGTCCCTGTGCCTCGCCATGACCTGGAAGCCCTCTTTTGAAATGTTCACTTAACTAACTAAAGGTTAAATCCAAATCTAACCCAAGGTTAATTAATTTCTAAGGCATTAAATTAAATTCATCTCATAATACCTATAAGGATAACTTTGTTGATCATGTAGAATGGGTGAGATGGTAAGGACAACAAATTGAAAATGGTTTTGAAAACAATTTCAAAATTTATATACACATAAATAGATTCTTAAAACTATTTTTATTGGTTGTCATGATTGTTGTGTGTAGTTATATGTAGTTTTCAAAACAACTATACTTCTTAAAATGATGGTTCGTTGACCAATACTGAACGTCTAAATCCTTAGGTTAACTTTAGACACCTAGACCCTATGGACACTTAGGTGAGCCTTCCTTGTGGTCAACAAGGATATCCTAAGAGTTTGTCATACAAAAGGGGACACTCTCTAGATAAGTCTTCCTTGTGGCTAACAAGGATGTTAGGTTAAGGGGAAGGTTCTAATTGGATAATCATCATAGAAGTTGTTAAAAAAATATTTTTTTTAAAAAAAATTGCCAATACTTTCTAAATTTAAATCCTTCTTTTTTTTTTGATTCACCTGAGGTATCGGGCTTACATCCACTAGTCCTCAGGGCCGACCGGCCTGGCCCCACGGAGTTTTTTTAAATCCTTCTTTTGATAATATGACAAGGGGGAGAGAAGACTTAAGTTGGACAAACTTAGTATCTAGCTACCTCTAGTTTGGCATAAAACCCAATAGACATGATTCTTTAAAATGTTTTTTTTAAAAAAAATCTTTCTCAAAATTTTATAACAATGTTAAAGGTTAGGGGGTCACATCCTAGCCTATGATATACATTGTTGGTGCAGGATCTAGAAACCTAAACCCTTAAGTATTCAAGGGAGTTGAACATATTAAATTAAATTGATTAGAATGTTTAAAAATTCTATTTCTTGGCAAATGTTAACCTTAACAATGCACCCCTTATAAAGTTGTTTTTTGATATATGTCAAAGGGGAAGAGAGGATAAAGTTAAGAGGTTACTTGCTTTTTTTTTCAAAAAAGTAATTGTTTTTCAAAACTCACCTAGGATAAAGTTAAGAGGTTACTTATTTTTTTTATCAAAAGTTACGTATTGCTCATTAGTATGCCTAAGGGTATGCTATATGTGTTTTCCTAATATATGGAGAAGGGCCGTGTCCTACCTGTTGGGTATCGGTTATTTTTACTACATTCTAACCTTCCCAATTTTGTATACATTTGGACTTTGCCATAGATCAAAAAGGGGGAGATTGTTGGTGCAGGGGCACTAGATAATCGAACCTTGGTTTTGATTATAGCAAAGATTCAAAGTTAAGCTATTTTGTTATCTCATGTGATATGCTAAGTGTGCAGAAAGTGTTTAAGCTAAGCTAAAGGTCGAGCGACACCCGGAGAATCTCAAGTCGAGAAATCATGGTGGTCGGGCGACACCAGGAGAATCTCAGGGAGTCAAAAAACCTCGGTGGTGACTGAAAGCTAAGCGACAGGTCAAGAGGACTAAAGGTAAGCTCCGTGTGTGAAGCGGTGGTAAGGACGCATCCTTGGTTAGAGGACAATCCTAGGCGTCAATCCGACTAAGGTTTCCAGAGGAATGTCAAAGTCGAGATCGGATAGTCAAAGGACTATCACACTGTGCGGCATTATGCATATATTATGCTAATCTTGTGTTGCAGGAATTCTCAAGTGCAGCAGCCAACTGGAGATGTCAGCAGTCGACTGCTAAGAGGATCAGTCAACTGATGTCGACGAATCAGCCCAGTGCACAAGGTCAAAGAGATAGAGATGTTGGTGCAATCGACCCAGGTCATGATTGAACCGACTCGAGTTTGACTTGAGTGACATTTTGATGTTTGACACAGTAAGTTAACATTGATGTCTAATAATATCTTTGGGAGATTGTTGGAACAATCGACCCGGGTTATGATTAACCGGACTCGAGTTTGACTCGAGTGGATTTTGATGGTTAACTGGAGTTGACCATGTCATCGAATGTCCAAGTCTTGAGTACTTGGCATGTAAAGTCCAAGCATGGGTCTTGGTAAGGAAAAGTCCAAGAATGGGTCTTGGCATGGAAAGTCCAACATGGGTTGGCAAGGGAAAGTCCAAGCTTGAGTCTTGGCATTTGAGAAGTCCAAGGGGTTTGATATTGGTGGCGTAAAATCCAAGCGGGAGTCTTTGCATCATAAGTCCAATGGTTGGCAGCGTAAACTCCAAGCGGAGTCTTGGCAGCATAAGTCCAATGTGCCTTGGCGGTATAGACACCGTTAGCATGACATAGCCGATGGAAGCACCTGAAGGCTAGCGCAATGGATGAACAAGTCATGGATGACTTGGAGGGATCCGAGAGGTGTGAGGCTAATGGAGGTGGCTAGAAGGCTTAGGTCTAGGCTAAGGGTGTTCTAGCAAGTATGGGGGAATCATACTTGGGTTAAAACCTCATGTTTGAGGTGTACCAGTCGATTGGTCTCATGTGGCAGTCGACTGGCATGAGTCAACTAGGGTTTGACTACAAGAATTAGCCTAGCAGTCGACTACCAGAGGTGGGCAGTCGACTGATTGGCCGAGCAGTCGACTGATCGTGTGATCAATCGACTGGTGCTCGGTTTCTCGGGCACAAAATGGAGTCTCACTCGATTGTTGGGGTTAGCAGTCGAGTGGAGGCTCGAACAGTCGACTGATGGTCATGATCAGTCGACTGATGATGGATCCGTTGGATTTTTATAGTGTGGATCTAGCCATTGTCTCATGACAATAGTAGCATCAGTCGACTAATGGTCCCGATCAGTCGACTGATCGGCGATTTCCAGCCCAGGTTGAAGCTTTAAATGGAGCTCGTGGAGGAGGATTTCACTAACGGTTTTTGAGGGCTTTTGGGGCGATTTACTGCTGCAAATCAGGGTCTCCAAGTGCATTTCAAGCAACCAAAGATTAAGCATTCAAAAGAGCAATTGTAAAGTAATTTTCTTTACTTGCATTGTATTTTATTATTGTAATTGCTTGTATCTATTTCTTATTGTTATAAGAATAGTTTGTAAGGGGTTTCTCCACCTTCGACTTGTGTCGAGAAGGAGTTATTGATTAGTGGTGTGTGATTGGCATCACTAAAGCTCTTTAGAGCTCGATCCATGGAGTAGGAATCGTTCGGTTCTGAACCACATTAAATATTTGTGTTTGTGTGTTTGTTCTATTTTGTTATTGCATTGTTCCTATTTCCGCTACGCGCTAACGAAATTGTGTAGACGAATGTAATTGAATTCCATCGTTGAATGAAAACGAGCTATTCACCCCCCCCTCTAGCTTCCAAGGATCCCCTACAAGTGGTATCAGAGCGAGGCCACTCTTCTAAGTTTAACAACTAAGGGAGCACGCTAGAGGGAACAAGATGGAATTCAAAGACAAGCTTGGATGGGACATCAACACTCCGCCACCATACGACCAAGAAGATTTTCCGGCGTGGAGGAGTAGAATAAAAAATTTCTTGATGATGGACATAGAGAATTTTTTCATCATCATGGAAGGCTTTGAATCTCCTAGGGACAAGAAGGGAGATGTCCTCAAGTCGAAAAGGTGGACCCAAGAGCAACGCCAAAAGTTCAAGACTGAAGTCAAGGTAACAAAACTCTTAGAAGATTTGATACCTAATGATGTCTTGTGCAAGTTAGGTGAATTTCAAGATGCCAAGGAACTATGGGACAAATTGACCAAGTTCCATGAGAAGCCTCACTTGGCACAAGTAGAAGAAGATAAGGAAGAGGAAGAAGAGAGCTCATCCTCAAGTCAAAGTGAGAAATTAGAAGTTGAGATGGAGTCAACTTCCGGATCAAAGGAAGAAGAAGTAGAAGAGGTGGAAGAAGCATCCACCTCTAGGATTGAGGGGGAGAGATCATCCACACTGGAGCCGAGCAAAATCAAGAAGAAGCCTCAACCTCCGAGAGGGATGAAGAACCCACTCCGATCACCACCACCCTAGGTAACTCAAGCATTTCGGTTCAAAATAAAATTCATATAGTTTGCTTTGAGTGTAGGGAAATCGGGCACTATAAGAGCAAGTTCCCAAAGAGGGTCAAGAAAATTCCACTGGCGCCAAAGGTCAAGGATGTCGGTGCCCAAAGTCAAAGGAGCAAGGAGAACATCATTTGCTTCAAGTGCCATCAAAAGGGGCACTATAGGAGTCAATGCTCAAGGGGGAGCAAGAAGACTCAAGAGGGAGTATCACATGTAGGGGAGCTTCTAAAGCGATCCCTAAGGTAAAAGTTAATAATACACCTTCTAAATCTAAAAGTCAAAAGCATGCTTTTAATTCAATTGCTATTACTCATGAAAAGCATGTTAGTAGAAATAGATTCTATTTCCTAGGAGCTAAGAATGTTAACTTAGGAAATAAGGAGAAATTTGGGACTAATGTCCCTAGAAAAACCTTACCTACGGAGTCTATTAGTAAAATAGAAGATCATCTAGGCTTAAACTCCAAGAAATCTAGACATATATCTAGAAATAAGAATATCTCAAGAAGTAATGAAAAATTAAAAATTGAGATATTAGAAAAGGAAAATCAAGTCTTGAGGTCAAGACTTGAGAAATTGGAAAAGACCCTTAGGATTATCCAAAATCAATATAAAGGGTCAAATGATCAAAAACCTAGATCCAATGGTCAAAGTCAAAGACCTAAAAATTAAGAACCAATCAAGGGAAAGAAAGGTTTGGGTCACAAACCTAAGCCCAAGGAAACTTATCATAGTGTTCCATTTGATTATGGAACACAAACTAGGTCTAGGAAGACCAAGGTCAATAGGGAAGTCATCCCTAGAATTGACCATGGTGTGTGTTTAGTGGCCAAGGTTTCCATGAAACCTAAGAAGACCACTAAGAAGGTTACTAGGGAAGCAATCCCTAAGGTTAACCTAGTCAAGACTAAAATGACCAAGGATAATAAGCCTAGAAGGGTCATTAGGAAGGTATCTAAGGAGGTCATCCCTAAGGAATGCCTAGTTAATCCTAGGAGCTCAAATAGATTTTGGGTTCCTAAGAGCGTGATTGATTCACGCTAGATTGGTTTAGGGTGTGCCAACCTTGATTGGATGGGTAGTTAACTCGACCATGGTAAAGGTGGCACTTTAGGATATTTTCAAGGTTATGGATACCTTGGAAATATGTTTTGATTATAATTCCAAGAGATTTTAGGATGTGCCAATATACCTTGAAGATTATGAAAAATCAATCAAATTGGCACAATTTAGGTTTAGAGGCTATAGTGTGTCATTTTGGGTTTTTGACACACTTGGGAGAAAATTGGTATTATGGCAAATATACTTAATTATATCAAATGGCAATTAATATTAAATTTTAGGTATTATTATACCTATACCTTTTATTTTCCATGCTTTGTTTGTCATATAACATGTCATGATATCATGCTTATTTTTAATCTTTTAATATGTCATGATCATGTTTAGGATTAAAGTTTTAATGTCATGTGTTTTTGGATTATATCATATGTCATGACATCATGATCATTGGTCATGCTTTATTATGCTATCATTTATGCCATGATCATACTTCATGCATTTAAATTAATGAAAATTGATTTAAGAACTTTGGCATGACTTGGAGTCCCATTTATAAGGGAATCAAGTAGGGTTGCCTTAGAAAAATGCATGAAACCTTAGTTTAAGATGAACCAAAACTCACATCTCACATTAAATTGACATGTATGTGTATTTGTACACCCTAGATACATGTGAGATGCTAGGATATGAGTTGAGTTCAAGGTATATAGTTTTTGCATCTAGTTGAACTAAAACTCATCTTTAACTTAATTGTGGATCATTGGGAAAGCTTGTGTACAAGTCATGTACATTGAGCCCAAGGAACATCATCCAAAATAAGGTTTTAAAAATATTTTAAAATCAATTTAGAAAACCTTGGTGAAGTATATCTTTTGATAGCAATCACCATTGATGAAGTTGATACAAAGTAGGGCCAAAACATTAAAAATTTCAATGGTTTTGAACTTTGTGTCAATTTATTTTATGGGTAAAATAATTTTTTTGATTTTTTCACCAATTATATGTGTTATAAGTATTATACATATAAAATTTTGTGATTTTTCAAGCAATGTATAATTACTTATGATTTTTCTAAGCCTATTTTTGATAATTGAAAAACCATGTTTTGATTATCGATCGACTACCGCTTGTCGACGACTAATGGGCGGCACTACTCGATAAGAATCGCTCTGGCGGAAACCGCCTAACGGCAAAAAACCGCCGCAAAGCGCCTGGCGACAAAATCACCTCGCAAAACCGCCGGCACCGCACACGGCACTTCCTGGCAAAAAGCTCTGGCGGAAGTGCGCGAATCGCTGCGATTATTAATCGCCGCCGCTTGGTGTCAGTCAACTGATGGGCATGGCAGTCGATTGGTTTCTGAAGGACTCGACTGCCTATGTTGTTTTCAGGTAAATCAAGGGTATTTAACCCTATTTCAGCTATGGTAAGGTTCTCTAACCACTCCTAATCCTAGGATGTGCTTTGGGAAGCATTATAAAGGGTGAAAATCTATTGGATATTGATTAGGAGAGGTGTTAGGATGATGTATCAAATTTAAGGTGTGGAGAGTTCATGTTTGAACTTTGAACCTTATTTTTGATGGTTTAGAGTGCCTATTGGCTTAGGGACTTCCCAAGGACATTGTTGGTGCAATGGTCAAGGGGGAGCAAGCCTTTAGGGGGAGGTATCCATCAAGGGATGTTGGATGTTATTCTTCCTCATGAGGAGGAGAAATGGGATTTTGAGATACCCAATTTGGAAATTGGCAGAGTGAATAGGATTGTCTCTCTTGAGTGATATAGGACTTATCACTAGGAAGATGGTAAGCATCCTAGGTGTTTTTGGACCAAGGGGGAGATTATAAGATCTCATTGGATATGAGACATTGACCTCCTTGGGTGAACCTTTTTGATGTATGTCAAAAAGGGGGAGAAAGGTAAGATTACCAATTTAGGAAATTGGTAAGGGAATTTGGGTTAGTGTTCTAACTCAAAGGTAAGTGTTTTTGTCAAACATCAAAAAGGGGGAGATTGTTGGTGCAATCGGCCCAGGTCACAATTGACCAGACTCGAGTTTGACTTGAGTGATGTTTTGATGTTTGACACAGTAAGTTGACATTGATGTATAATAATATCTTTGGGAGATTGTTGGAATAATAGACCCGAGTTATGATTAATCGGACTCGAGTTTGACTTGAGGGGATTTTGATGGTTGACTGGAGTTGACCATGTAATGGAAAGTCCAAGTCTTGAGTACTTGGCACATAAAGTCCAAGCATGGGTCTTGGCAAGGAAAAGTTCAAGAATGGGTCTTGGCATGGAAAGTCCAACATGGGTTGGCAAGGGAAAGTCCAAGCTTGAGTCTTGGCATTTGAGAAGTCCAAGGGGTTTAATATTGGCGGCGTAAAGTCCAAGCGGGAGTCTTGGCAGCATAAGTCCAATGGTTGGCAGCGTAAAGTCCAAGCGGAGTCTTGGCAGCGTAAGTCCAATGTGCCTTGGTGGTGTAGACACCGTTAGCATGACATAGCCGATGGAAGCACCTGATTGCTAGTGCAATGGATGAACAAGTCATGGATGACTTGGAGGGATCCGAGATGCGTGAGCCTGACAGAGGTGACTAGAAGGCTTAGGTCTAGGCTAAGGGTGGTCTAGCAAGTATGGGGGAACCATACTTGGGTTAAAACCTCATGTTTGAGGTGTGCCAGGTCGACTGGTGTCATGTGGTAGTCGACTGGCATGAGTCAACTAGGGTTTGGAATTGGCTGATCATTGCGGAGTGTGATCAATTGCGCGAGGTGGGCATCCGACTAATTGGCCGAGCAGTCGACTGATCATGTGATCAGTCGACTGGTACTCGGTTTCTCGGGCAAAGAATGGAGTCTGACTCGACTGTTGGGGTTAGCAGTCGAGTGGAGGCTCGAACAGTTGACTGATGGTCATGATCTGTCGACTGATGATGGATCCGTTGGATTTTTCAACATGGATCTAGCCGTTGTCTCACGACAACAGTGGCATTAGTCGCCTGATGGTCCCGATCAGTCGACTGATCAACAATTTCCAGCCCAGGTTGAAGCTTTAAATGGACCTCGTGGAGGAGGATTTCACCAACGGTTTTTGAGGGCTTTTAGGGCAATTTGCTGCTGCAAATCAGGGTCTCCATGTGCATTTCAAGCAACCAAAGATTAAGCATTCAAAAGAGCAATTGTAAAGTAATTTTCTTTACTTGCATTGTATTTCATTATTGTAATTGCTTGTATCTATTTCTTATTGTTGTGAGAATAGTTTGTAAGGGTTTTCTCCACCTCCGACTTGTGTCAAGAAGGAGTTATTGATTAGTGATGTGTGATTGGCATCACTAGAGCTCTTTAGAGCTCGATCCGTGGAGTAGGAACTGTTCGGTTCCGAATCACATTAAATATTTGTATTTGTGTGTTTGTTCTATTTTGTTATTGCATTATTCCTATTTCTGTTGTGCGCTAACAAAATTGTGCAGACGAACGCAATTGAATTCCATCGACGAACGAAAACGAGCTATTCACCCCCCCCTCTAGCTTCCAAGGATCCCCTACAAGAGATTGATGTCGCCACCTCATGATAAGATAAGCCGCCACCTCAAGATAAGATCCATGAGTTTTGGATCTAGATCGGGACAAATTCCAAGGCGCAAATCTATAAAAGGAGGGGAGGACTCAAACCCAAATTCAAAAATCTCCTAAGTGCTCATGCTCTCTACAACGCTACTCCGACCGGGAGCCATCTTCTTATTAATTGTCAGTATTATTATTATCTTTCTGTACTTAATTTGTATAAGGACCGGTAAGGTTGTTACCGGCCTTATAATCATTGTAATTGTCTTGTCTCTTACCTCCAACGAGGAAGAGACTTTTAGTGATTGCCCTTCGTAAGCGATCAAGGATAGCAGGGCCTTGGATTAGCAGTCGGTGGGCTGTGGACCAAGTAAAAAAGCTTTGTGTCTTTCTTGTGTTTGTCTTTTAATTTTCCACTGCGTACTTGGTTTTAATCATCGAAAAAGAAAAGTTTTCACGATCGCTATTCACCCCCTCTAGCGATTCGTTTCGATTCACACTAAGTGGGGACTTGGTTCTGGATAAAATTTGCATGGTGACTCATAGCTCTCATTCTCATTTTGGAAACAATATTGAGTCTCTGTCTGTGAATGCCGCTGTCGGAATTCAGCGTTCGCCACTTGTTCTATTCGAATGAAATCTTCCATCATCTGCTCAAGTCGGGATTTAGGCGGACAATATTGAGGGTTTAGGTACCCAGGGTCATAACTATATGAATAGGAATCATCTTGTAGCCACTTGTTGTAATTGTAGGTGACATCTTCTTGTTCAAATTGTGAAGGTTCGAATATATCAGGACAATCATTTATAGTAAGCCATGTTTCACCACAATGCTCACAATAAATGTTACCAAAACTTACAGCATTAAATTGACCATAATCATGAGTAAAAGCATGCATCATTATACACAGGAAATTATAGGTAAGAAAAGGAATAGCAGTGGGTCAGCAAGAGTCTTCCTTTTTTTTTTTTATTAAACTAGAGCACTACTAAAAACTGAAATAAAGAAAGATGTAATCAATCTAAACTACAAATTGAATAGAAAAAATCTAAAATAAAATAAAACTGAAATAATATAAAATAAAACAAGAAAATAAATCTATCCTAAGTCCGATCCAATTATCCACTATAGGATATTTGATGCCGCTAGAGGGGGGTGAATAGCGGTTGACCGTTCATAGATGGAATTCGATCGCGTGTTCGTCTCTACAATTTCGTTAGTGCACAGCGGAAATGGATATGATACAATAACGAAATACGCAAACATGAGTATGTAACGTGGTTCGAAACCGCACGGTTCCTACTCCACGGATCGAGCTCTACGAGCTCTAGTGATGCACACGCAACCACTAATAAACACTCCTTCTCGGAACAATCCGGAGGTGGAGAAACCTCGTACAATAATGATTACAACAATAATCAAGGAGATACAAGCAAATACGATAATGAAATACAAATGCAAGTAAAGGAAAAACACTTTATAAAAGCTTTTGATTGCTTGATCGTTGATTGCCTTGAACTAGCTTTGAAGGACTGGAAAGCACCAACTTCCCCCTTCAATTTCGCCCAAGAAAATTGCTATCTTTTCCTCCATCACGAGCTCCTTTTATAGCTTCAACCTGTGCTGGAAAAGGTCAATCAGTCGACTGCTCGGGACCATCAGTCAACTGATCACACTGTTGCTATGAGACAACGGTGTAATCCACGCTGGAAAAATCCAACGGATAGGACATCAGTCGACTGATCATGAGCATCAGTCGACTGATGAGCCATCACTCGACTGCTTGTCGCAGCGGTCGAGTGACACTCCATTCTGTGGCTGAAAATTTGAGCACCAATCGACTGATCACACGATCAGTCGACTGCCCACCTCTGGCAGTCGACTGCTAGACCACTTCCCGCAGTCAAACCCTAGTTGACTTAGTCCAGTCGACTGACACATGGCACCAGTCGACTGGCACACCTCAAACATGAGGTTTTAGCCCAAGTATGGTGCCCCCATACTTGATAGACCACCCTTAGCCTAGACCTAAGCCTTCTAGCCACCTCCATCAGCCTCACGCCTCTCGGATCCCTCCAAGTCATCCATGACTTGTTCATCTATCGCGTTAGCCTTCAGGTGCTTCCATCGGCTATGTCATGCTAACGGTGTCTACACTGCCAAGGCACATTGGACTTACGCTGCCAAGACTCCGCTTGGACTTTACGCCGCCAACCATTGGACTTATGTTGCCAAGACTCCCGCTTGGACTTTACGCAGCCAATATCAAACCCCTTGGACTTCTCATGCCAAGACTCAAGCTTGGACTTTCCCTTGCCAACCCATGTTGGACTTTTACATTGCCAAGACCCATGCTTGGACTTTTCATGTGTCAAGTGTCCCACTTGGACTTTTCATGCCAAGTACTCAAGACTTGGACTTTACCAAATGCCTGTTGGGATGTATACTGAAAGCCTAGCTCTTTTGTATGAACATCTTTATTTTGAAATAAGAATCACATGATCATTGTTTGCATATTTTTATGGTTATGCAATATTGTCTAATACGTTACATTGTAGATAACATGGTGTGTGGTGTCACACGGGAGATCTTGTTATCGGCTCCTTGTAAAGTATAAGTAAAGGCTCACAACCGAGATGACTTTGGACAAACCATCGGAATGGTTGTAGTGTGATTTGGTATTGGTTTGTCTTGACCATAGAATCACACTAGTGCACTTTGTGTGTATTGAGCAGGACCGACACAGAGGTGATTCGATTTATTGCTGACTACATAATCGAATCGGACCTCAGATATTATTTAGTACATACTCTTAATCCCGATATAATAATGGGCACATATACTTGGTACTCATCTCTTTGATTTACCAATGGGCGAGATTTATAGATTAAATCGATAGACTCGGTAAGTTGGGAGATGATATTATTTATATGGTGTGCCATTGATTATAGGAGGAAACCGTGTCCTATATATTAGGATGATGATGTCCCCTTGAGGAGCTCATAAGGTTCATCATGTAAACCCTGCAGGTGGACTTGGTCCGGCATGATGAAAAGGTTGAGTGGTACTACTCAAGGAGTTAGATGTTGATTAATTAATGGTTAGTAAATTAATTAATCGACGGACATTCAAGATCTTAAACACGGGGAGAAAATGTACAAATAATATATGGAGCTCATATTGTCATATGGGGGTTGGTGAGGTAGATCAATGATGGACCTTTAGTGGATTGGATCATCATTAGTGGATCAGACTTTATGTGGGCTTGATCCATGGGTGGCCAAGACCCAACTCCTCCTCATGGTCCCTAATGTAGCCCATTAACACCTCAAGATGCTTAGATCCAATGGATAGAAACAAAACACTAAGATCCATTGGTAGAGATTAAATCTCTAAGATCCGACGGTTGATATTAAATCTCTAGATCCGACGGTTAAGATTAAATCCCTAGAACCAATGGAGGAGATTAATTCATGGCTTATCTCCAAACTCTATAAAAGGTGGCATGGGGTTGGCGTGAAGATGATGATAGGGAGGGAGCAAGGCTTGGGCGGCAAGAATAAGGCAATCCTAGTTGAGATAGGATTGGAATTAGGGTTAGGGTTTGGAAGCAAGGGTGGCACCAAATAAGGCAAGTTTTCCTTCTTCTTCCTTGCCTTGTGGCCAACGTCCAGCAGCTATTCCAGCCCTTCCCAGCCCTTGGCCGGTTCCCAAAACACTCCCCTCTCTTCTCCTTAGGTGGTGGAAACAAGATATAGGGTTTCCCTTGGTGTCTTGGTAGTTTTCCATCATCTTCTTCTCCTTCTAGTTGGCCGGCGGCAAGAACTTCTATAGTTCTTTGTTGGTTGAGTTTTTGAAGGAGAAAAACATTGTTTCTCTTCTTCCTCTTGCTTGGGAAAAGCAAGGAAGAAAGTTTTGCAATCTAGGAGCTTCGACTTTTGGTGGATCGTCGCCCACACGACGTCCAAAAGGAGGAGGGTCATACATTAGAAGACCAAGAGATATAACTATTCTTCTATCTCTTTTATTCATTGCTTGTGTTTGTTTTTCAAAATATAAGCATGTTATATTTCTGTAAATATGCTAAATAATACTTGGATCCCGAGTATAAACACAAAAACCGGCGATCTGGACATCGTCTATTCCGCGGCTACTCGTAGAATAGAGAATGGTCGCTTGAACAACTAGTTTGTTCAAGTGACCTCTCTAAACGAATAGCACGATGATGACTTGGTTGCTTTGGGAATCCCTTTTGTCTAGGATTAAATTTTTTTAATGCAGGGGCATCGAGGATCACCATTTCAAACAAGAAGCGAAGAGAGCGAGTTTCCCTCCACCGGACTCGACAAGGGAAATCCCTTCAAATTGGTATCAGAGCTTCCGGGCAAAACCCATCAATGCCAAGTGTTCAACTTGGACTTTCCATGCCAAGTACCCATTACTTGGACTTTACCTTGACAATTACATTGTCATATATATTTTTCGAACATCAAAACATCATTCGAGTCAAACTCGAGTCCTAGTCAATCGTGACCTGGGTCGATTGCACCAACAATCTCCCCCTTTTTGATGTTTGACAAAAACCAAAACATTTGAGTTAGACCGCTAACTCAAGTCTCTTACCAATTATTCCAAATTGGTGATCCCAAATATTTTCCCAAACATATTCTCCCCCTTTTTGACATACATCAAAAGGTTATCTCTCCAAGGAGGTTAATGTCTCATGGCCCAATGAGATCTTACAATCTCCCCCTTGGTCCAAAAAATACCTAGGATGCCTACCATCTTCTTAGTGATAAGTCCCATATCACTCAAGAGAGGCAATCCTATACACTCTCCCAATTTCCAAACTGGGTTTCTAAAAATCCATCAATTTTCCAAATTGATAACATGTTCTCCTTCAAGAAGAAAGAAAAAATACATCCATCACTCCAAGATGGATACCTCCCCCTAAAGGCTTGCTCCCCCTTGACCTTTGCACCAACAATGTCCTTGGGAAGTCCCTAAGCCAATAGGAACTCTAAATCATCAAAGTTAAGGTTAGAAATTCAACATTGAACTTCCCAACACCTTAAAATTGATACAAACCCTAAACACCTCTCCTAATCCATATCCAATGGATTTTCACCCTTCATCATGCTTCCCAAAGCATATCCTAAGGTCAGGAGTGGTTAGGGACCTTAACCGCAGCTGAAATCGGGTTAAACAACTTTGGTTACCCCGAAATCAGGCTATCGATCGACTGTCACTACTAGTCGTGATGTGTCCATCGATCGGACCGCACGATGCGGTCGAGTGATATCTTACCGATCGAGTCCAAATGTGCCCATCGATCATTTTGTAGAGGCAATCGGTCGATAATCGAAAACCTGATTTTCAGAAATCAGACTCGACTTTTGGAAATTCATAAGTAATTCTACGTAAATCAAAAAATCACAAAACTTGATACATATATTACTTATCACATATACAATCAGTGAAAAATTTTGGAAAAATATTTTTACCATTGAAATAGGATATTAGTACAAAGTTCAAAACTATTAAAACTTTAAAGTTTTTGATCCACTTTGTATCAATTTCTACAATGATGATGGCTATCAAAAGATAGATTTCACCAAGGTTTTCTAAATTGATTTTAAAATGTTTTTGAAAACCTATTTTGAACCATAATTTATTGGCTAAATATACATAACTTGTATATTAGCTTTCCTTATGATTCTTGGTGATAATTAAAATAAGTTTGAGTTCATCTAGATGCACTACCTATGCACCTTGAACCTAACTTATTATCCTAGCATCTCACATGTATCTAGGGTGTATAAATACACATACATGTCAATGTGATGTGAGATGTGGGTTTTGATTCATTTTATCTAGGGTTTCATGCATTTCCTAGGCAACCCTACTTGATTCCCTTATAAATGAGACTTCAAGTCATGCCATCTTCCTTAAATCAATGTTCAATCAAATTAATGCATGAAATGATCATGGCATAGTGATAGCAAAATAAAAACATGACCAATGATCATGATGTCATGGCATATGATGAAATTTAAGAACACATGACATTTAAAGTAATCACAACCAATGACATGACATGTTATATAATAAGATGAAATTCCATGTCATGTCATGATATAGCAATTTTCATAAACCAATACATTAATACACACTCAAACACACATGATTTTCACAAACAGAAATTTCATTCAATTTAAAAGGATTTCAGTTTTTACATTCAAAATGGAGATTTGATATACTCAATCTCACTACAAAACTGAGAAACAGAAGAAAAGTCTAACATCCTCTAAATCTAGTCGTCTGCAGGAGGTGGCGGTGGAGGAGGCTGCTGGCTCAAAGTCCAAGCCCGCATCATCTCATACATATCGAGCTGACGCTACTCGATACGACTCTAGGCCTCTGCAATCTACATGTATCTCTCCTCCATCCGACCAAAAGATGCACCCATGGATGTTTGGCCTACTAAGAGCTCTGTCAGTCTAGAATCGACCGTTTGCTGATAGTCCTGGAATCTGGACTCCAACTGGCCAAGACGATCTGATGGACCCACCGCTGATGCATCTGCTGGCAGCTGATCCTCCTCATCAGTGGCATCTACATCCTCATAGTCCTCTGCCGCATCTCTGGGTACCAGAGGAGGCTCTCTGCGTGCCCTGGGTGGTGGTCGAGGCGCCAACTCCATCTGTCCAGCCCCCATCCGCAGCTTTGCTAATGAGAAGTTGCGAGTCGATATGCAGTCGTACACTTCAGAGAGCGCTCTCAGAGAACCCCTGTGAATGTTAATGCCTACTGACCCTAGTGACCATATGGCATATGCACTTTCCCTTGTACAGGGGAAATGAAATGCACTATGCAATGAAACATGTTTAGGGCAAAGTTTATGTCTAACCTATTACGCATGGCGTATAGTAGAAAGAGATGGGGAGGCCGAATCTTGGCCAGACCCTGAGTGACGATAGGAAGAAAACACCCAACAATGACCTTGTAGAGTACATTGTCAGGTGCAGATAACTCACTAATAGGGAATAAATTCTAGGCCGGTGGATGAGGATGACCAAAAATATGCTCGTGCATGGAGTCTAAAGAAATGTGGTCAAATGGCTCGGGTAAAGGAGCATCAAAGGTGGGGTAAAAGATGTGTTAGGGCAATCTCTTGCCGTAATATGGTTTTGATGGTATGGCAAAGGGTTTAAGTTAGTTTGATATATTGATTTTATATGTGCGTTGAAGTCGTGCAGGACTTAGTAATTCACACATGGAGCCATGGCGAGTTTCACATCTCATGACTCGTGCCTTGAGTCGGTGAAGGATAGCTTTGCAGAAGCCGTGCGCTTGGAGCATCCGAGGGACCGCCGGACAAGGAGCTTGGAGTGAAGCCGGAAGAAGTAGACTTCGAGGCAAGAGACGCGAAGGAGCATTGCAGAGCCGTGCGGCTGATGCTGCCGAGGGACGTGGCCGCGAAAGAAGAGAACTTCGAAAGCGAGGGACTCCGAGGGATGAGAGTGAGCGATTGTAACCCGGGAAGGGTAGCTCTTAGGTGAAACTTGGCCATTTGGCTAAGTGTCGGATAAGTTTTCCTGACACCAGTCGACTTCCATGTCATGGCAGTCGACTGCTCTGAGTCGATGGTTCGATCGACTGGTCTAATGTGGCTAAATCAAGTTGATCGATTGGTCGAATGGGCGATCGATCGTGATGGCAATCGTCGGCCAAGGGCGGTAGTCGTGATGTCCGCGCAGCACGAATGGAGTCGACCTCGTTGAGGACTCGATCGGGTTGACATCGATCGGGATGGGTGCCATCGATCGGTGATGCGATCGATGGATAGTATCCAACATGGAAAGCGGCAGATTATTGGGCAGCGACTACGATGCGGTCGGTGATGGGTGCCATCGATCGGTGATCTGTGTCAGGAAGAAACCCTCTTCCTCTATAAAAAGAAAGGGGGTAAGGCTTGGGAGGCTAATGCTTACACTCTAACACTCTCCCAAAGTTCCCTAAAGCTTTCCATCCTCTTACCCAAGCTTATTTTCATTATATTTGTAAGAGGAGTGTTGTTGTAAAGAGGTTACCTCCACCTAGCTTTGTGCAAAGGAGAGATCTAGTGGATAGATTGCGGAGTGATTCACCGTGGACGAATCGGACCGTGGATTAGCGGCGTAGCCGTGAACCACGTTACATCTCCGTGTTTGTATTGTCTTTGTTTTATTTCTATTTGCTTGTCTTAGTTTATTGCTTCCGCTTGCGCTAACATTTTCATAGACGAGCAAAATACGACATCCAACGAACGAGGGCTATTCACCCCCCTCTAGCCGGCCAATCGATCCCCAACAAGTGGTATTAGAGCCAAGGAAAGCTTGTCGAGGACTAACCACCACAACAAGCAATTTTCGAAATGGCCGGCTCCAACATCCATCCTCCGAAGTTCGACGGCGAATTCTCTTGGTGGAAAAAGAGAATGGAGGTATTCTTCGAAACCGACTTTGAAATCCTTTTAATAATGGAAAACAGTTTCGAGTTGCCTAGGAACGAGGATGGGGAGCCATTGGAGAAATCGAGATGGAGCAAAAGACAAAGAGAGGAGTATTTGGCAAATTCAAAGGCCAAGCACCACCTCTACAATGTGCTCCCTCAACAAGAAGTAAATAGAATAGGGGAGTGCTCAAGTGCCAAAGAGATGTGGGAGAGATTGGTTGAACTTCATGAAGGCACTCGAAGCCAAGCTAGCGAGAAGAGATCTCCTCCGCTCCCAACTATCAAATATTAAGCTTGAAAAGGGAGAAAAGGTAACTTCCCTACATTCTAGAATTAAAGAAATATTAATTGGGCTAACGAGTGTAGGAGAGAAGCTCTCCAACCGGGATATGGTAATGAAGGCCATAGATGCCTTTCCCCGGTCCTCAAAATGGAGCTCCATGGTGGACTCATTTTACATCTCCAAGAACTTGGAAGTAAGTACCTTGGAGGAATTTTTCTCAACAATGGAGCTTCACGAAACTAGGCTTGAAGGAATACAAGAAGAGCCTAGAATCCAACCCTCAAGAGGAGTAGCCTTGATGGCAAACAAGGGAAAGAAGAAGATGGAAGTCCCCTCCTCCTCATCCGATGAAGCCTCTACCTCCTCCATGGATAGCACGGAAGAAGCCTACATGGTAAGGAAGGTAAGGCGTGTTGGGTTTCCGGCACCGCGGCGTGTGTGTGTTCGATCATGTTTCGTAAACATGAGCACAGCGGAAGCAATTAAAAAATAATAAATCTATATTTATTACAACACACACAACACACGCATGCATATTACAACAAGTGTAGACATAACCGTAAATTAAAATTTGCAATAAAAGAAAATTATCTACGTTATACCTTTCGTATGACGTGTAGCGGGAATGACATCAACCGGAACGATCCTCGTAAGAATCGTCTCTATCCGTATCCACGCCGAGCTCCTCGGGATGACTTCGCTAAGCCACGAGCTTCGTCTTCGTACGGGTTACTAGCCTCGTGTTGAAGACAACGTGATCGAGAGATGATCACGATCCGAATCCAAATTCGGATCCAAAACCGAGTCCTCAAAACTCGATTCTCCGGAGAGGTATTCGTCAACCGTTTGACGAATCCTTCGTCCTCCACCTCAGAGGATTACCGGAGATCAAATCCCCGGTAAGTTAGCCGCTGTCGGAGCACTAACCGTCGTCCAAACGACGCCCGACGATAAAGAAACAAGCTGTCCAGAAAACTGGACAGCTTTTGGTGGAGGAATAGAGGCCGCCAAAGGAGATGTGGAGCTCACAAGCTTATGCCGAACAAGGGAGGTGGCAGCAGCTCCATGAAGTTGGCGGCAACACCATGTTGGGCGGCAACAACAAAAGGAGGCTAGGGTTGGGCGGCCAAAACTTCATTAGGGTTTTGATTAGGGCTTAATTATCCATTAAGCCCTCTTTTATAGATAACTAATTCTCTTAATGGTTAATGGATCATATCCATAAAGCCCGTTAACCCGCTCCATTAAGATAAGTTAAAATAAACCAAACCATGATGGTTTATTTTAAGTTAAAACGAACCGAACCAACTTTTGGTTCATTCGTTTAAAATAAACCAAACCCCTTTGGTTTATTCTCATCCATTGGATTAGAACCAAACCATTTTGGTTCATCCATTACGTCTTCATAAGACACGCCCATCCACGCTCCATTGCATCAAACGATTTCATGCTCGCTTTATGTTTGGTCCAACCAAACATAGTTTCTCTCGGTCTGAGAATCCCATTCTCAAGCTCGTTTTAAATCCTTTGGATTACACTCGTTGTGCGTGTGACCAAACAGGTTCTCGGTTTATGTTGGCCGTCTATAATTAACCATTAATTATAGAACGATCATGAGTGGCACCTAGTAGTACATCATGATCCCCAATTAACCGAAAAGATCAACGGTTGATCCGTAACTATTTCTCAAACCCTTCAAGAGCTCGAATGAATCGTGCCACATTCCTTCACTCATCTTATACCCACTTGGTTCAGTGACATGGTCTATTGTGTCACCCCTCACTAGGTCGACTACGCCACACCTAGCCCAAGTATCATTTCCTCGTCCTACGGATTCTAGTTACTGCACATGTATCGAAGAGTACCTTACTCTAAACATGTAATGCTTTGGCCAAAGACTTTAGTAACAATCCGACGAGAGGCCATGGGTATACATCTCCTCGTAAGGAGTGGTGAATCCTTTATAGGCTATTCAAACACCTTCGATCACTTCGACTTATACCCAATCATCCCGGGTCCACATCTCCTTAGAGATGTTTGCTTAAGATATCAAAGCATAAGTCTCCATGATCAAGATGACTTGAATACCGCAAGTCAAAGGAACATCGCACTTAAGCCACAGTAAGAACTTCATTGACATATCTATATATGCAGAGAACCATATGAAGTCATTACTACCGGTCACTCCAATGAACTAGTTACCATAACTAGCATCCACGATTAACTCCGGACATCACTATGTCTCCAGCCAGTGAGAATCAGCTGCTTGGATACACCAAGGAGTATACCTCGTGCTAGTCTCGACAGAATTGATGGTGTCCAGATCCATCAATTCATCGACTAGGGATAATTCCGATACATCACAATTACACATGTAGAGATACTCACTAGTTGTGATCCAATCACAAATTCTCTCATGCTGTGAATCACATCATGGACATTCAGTAAATGAGTTTAAGATCCAATCAAATACATGAAACATGTATACTCAAATAGTGAATCTTCATTTATCATATAAATGGTTCATACATAAGGCGATTGCCTTAGGACATCTCTCATATATTACTAATAGACTCCCACTTGGCCTAATGCCAATCGCTACGGTATCCTATACCATAAGCTCTAACATGACCCTCAAACTTACTTTGAGATAATGCTTTAGTCAAAGGATCCGCTAAGTTCCTTTCAGTGAGAATTTTCTCGATTTGTATTTCGTTCCTACTGATGATCTCTCTGATAAGATGATAGCGGCGAAGCACATGTTTGGATCATTGATGAGACCACATCAAGTTCAAAGATGAACTTCTTAATCCAAACCGCTTCCTTTGCTGCTTCCAAAGCTGCAATGTATTTTGCCTTAGTGGCAGAATCCGCTATAGTGTCAAGCTTGGAAACTTTCCAACTTATTGCGCCTCCATTCCCGGTGAATACATACTCAGACTGAGACATGGAATCATCCTTGTCTGTCTGGAGCTGGCATTCGTATACCCACGTATCACCATGTACCCTTCTCCATATATTAGGAACACATCCTTAGTTCTTCTCAAGTACTTAAGGATCGTCTTAACAGCCGCCCAATGATCCATTCCTGGATCGGACTGGTATTTGCTCGTGACACTCAGAGCGTATGATACATCGGGTCTTGTACATAACATAGCATACATGATAGATCCTATTGCGGATTCATAGGGAATCTTACTCATACAAATCCTCTCGTCTTCTATGTGCGGACACATAGACTTCGAAAGGTGTACCCCATGCCTGATGGGTAAGAAACCTTTCTTGGATTCCGACATGCTAAACCTCTTTAGCACTCGGTCTATATATGTAGACTGCGAAAGACCAAGCAACCGTTTCGATCTATCTCTATAGATCTTAATCCCGAGGATGTAGGTTGCTTCTCCCAGGTCTTTCATGGAGAATGTCTTGGATAACCAAACCTTCACTGACTGTAAGATTGAAACATCGTTTCCTATAAGTAGTATGTCATCGACATACAATACTAGGAATATGACTGCACTCCCACTAACCTTCTTGTACACACAAGGTTCGTCTGGATTTTACGAGAAATCAAACTTTTTTATCGTCTCATCAAAACGGATATTCCAGCTCCTGGATGCTTGCTTCAATCCATAAATGGACCGTCGCAATTTGCATACCTTGGTTTTATCAACTGATGTGAAACCCTCAGGCTGTATCATATACACGTCCTCGAGCAGGTTTCCATTAAGGAAAGTTGTTTTCACATCCATCTGCCATATCTCATAATCATAATGAGCCGCTATGGCCAGGAGCATCCGAATGGATTTAAGCATAGCTACAAAGTAATAGGTTTCGTCATAATCAACACCTTGCTTTTGACGATATCCTTTCGCCACCAATCTAGCCTTATAGGTAATCACATTACCATCCATGTCGGTTTTCTTCTTGAAAACCCACTTGCACCCTATAGGCTTTATGTCTTCAGGTGCGTCAACCAAGTTCCAAACTTGGTTTTCGTACATGGAATCCATTTCCGACTTCATGGCACCAAGCCACTTATCCCTTTCTGAACTTGTCAGCACTTCTTCATAACTGGTAGGCTCCTCATCATCAATGAGTAACACGCCTGCTCGATTCACTTACGAGAAATCCATATCTCTCAGAATATTGCGTGTTCTACCGTGATCTACGAAGATGTGGTGTTACAATAGGTCCAAATGATTACTCATCACTATGAGTTGTCTACCGTGTGCTTCACTGTATCTCATCAATGTCTATTTGAGTCTCTCGAGCCTCCTCAAGCTCGACGACACTCCCACGCTTTTCTTGCAAGAGAAACTCTTTCTAGAAACACAAAGATGCCTCAAACAAACACCTTTGTTCCACAGATGATAGAATTGGTAACCCCTTGTTTCCTTAGGGTATCCAATAAATAGACATTTATCGACTTAGCATCCAATTTGTCCGATACACCGGCTTCACATAAGCAGGACAACCCCATATCTTCAAGTAAGATACATGAGGTTTCTTACTATTCCATATCTCATATGGAGTAGTTGAGACTACCTTGGTAGGCATTCTGTTTAACAAGTAAACAGCTGTCTGAAGTGCATAGCCCCAAAAGGACTTGGGAAGATTTGCATGATTCATCATTGACCTGACCATGTCCAACAAGGTCCGGTTACGCCTCTCAGATACACCATTATGTTGTGGTGTATAGGGCGGAGTCCATTGAGACAATATGCCATTGTCTCTTAGATAATCAAGAAACTCTTGACTTAAGTATTCACCACCTCGATCCGATCGAAGTATTTTAATACTCTTGTCATGTTGTTTCTCTACTTCATTTCTGAATTCTTTGAACCTTTCAAAGGCTTCAGACTTGTGTTTCATCAAGAACACATACCAAAACCGTGAGTGATCATCGGTGAAGGTAATGAAGTAGCTATAGTCTCCTAATGCTTGAGTTGACATAGGTCCACATACATCAGTATGTATTAGACCTAGTAACTCTCCCACTCGTTCACCTTTTCCAGTAAAAGGTAACTTAGTCATCTTGCCTTTTAAGCATGATTCGCATGTATCGTATGAATCCAATTCAAACGATTCCAGAATTCCACATCGGTGTAATTCGGACATGCGTTTCTTGCTTATATGGCCAAGACGACAATGCCACATATAGGAGTCTATTTGATTATCCTTCCGAGCACGCGTGTTGCTCGCTTCGATATTGCAAATGTCACTGGATACGTCCAACGTATAAACACCATTGCTTAAAGTTCTAGTCCCATAAAGAACTCCATTCAAAGTTATGTAACAACAATTGTTACTAAAAGTCAAATGGTACCCATTTCTATTTAAACAAGAAATAGAAATGATGTTCTTTATCAACGAAGGAACATAAAAGAAATTGTCCAGTTCTAAGACAAGTCCTATAGGGAGTTCCAACAAATACGTTCCGATGGCGAGTGCAGCAACCGTTGCTCCATTCCCAACACGTAAATTTGACTCTCCCCTTGACGAGTCTTCTTCTATTCCTTAGCCCATGTATGTCATTACATATATGTGAGCCACACCCAGTATCAAATACCCAAGTGTCTGAGGAAATAGAATGACAATCAATAAAGAAGATTTCTGAAGAAGATGGGGCATCCGATGCCTTATCCTTCATCACGGACTCAAGATAAATCTTGCACTTTCTTCGCAAATGGCTCTCCTTGCCATAATGATGGCAAGTTTCCTTTTGTGCTAGTTCTACCTTCTTAGCCCTTCTCTTCTTTCCCTTCTGTTGTTCCTTTGACTTCTCTTAGAACCTTTCTTCGAGGAATCAACTAACAAGACCGCCCCCTCGCCATGCTTCTCGAAGACTCCACAGCCTTCAAAGATATTGAGCAAGACTACGATGAACCTCCTAGCATCTCAGAGGTGAAGAGGAGCTTTGAGACTTCGAACCTTTCGAATCTCACTTGCTCATCAACCAACTCACAAAGACGAAGGACTACGATATGAGCATCCATATGCTCATGCTGCTTTCGTAGCTTGGGTTCCATCATGGCTAGCATGATGCAACTCATTTGTTCAGAATCACTCACATGTTGCTGATAGGCCAAGAATTGGTCCAGAGTTGCATCGTCACTAGGACGGGCGGGAAGAGGCGCTTCGAGGACATTTGCAAGCTTTTCAACCTTGAGAATAATTCTCAAGCTTCTAAGCCAGTCCATGAAGCTTCGCACTACTAATTTATTCGAATCCAAAATGGAACGCAATTCAAAGACATCATGATCAATCTTAGAAATACAAAACGAGCATATATGAGAAAGATGATTTTAAAATGCATCAATATACATTTATAAATCCCATTCATTTTTCGAATTTCAAAAACCCCAAAATCACTTCGGGAGATCGTAGGTCCATCTCCGAATGGGCTGATATCCATCATAGATATGAACAACCTTGGAGAGAGTCCAACAAGTCATTTATAGCTACGACGGTAGGTATCAACTATACCGATTGCATATCACGTATATGCAACTATCACAATGTGCTATCAACTAATTGAATGTTCACACATACATCGGGTTGTTAACACATTAACAAGTATGCATCATATGCATAGCACCCAACTTCACCTCCCTTTACATCGACCTTGGAGAGAGTCCAACAAGCCGATGCTCCAGGTTAAAGTCAACCCATTAATCAAGACATAGTTTTAATATGGTTAGAGCGCATTCAACCAATTAGCCCAGCTTGGAGAGAGTCCAACAACCAAAGCTAACGATTGACCTCTGACTCTTACCATATTAGTATTAAACTATTCCATGGTTTGAACATATTCGGGTTCGAGCCGGGCTTGGAGAGAGTCCAACAACCCAAACAAGAAACGGAACTCTGGTTCTAACCATATTAATGGAAGGTGTAGGCTTTAATATTGATTAAGGGTGTTTATGTCTCATCCTCTTTGCATGCAAATAACTATTATCTACATGGCATGGCATACATGGCATACATCTACATGTCACGACACGCATGGCATAATGTTATGCATCTAATGCAATTACATGGCATACAATTATATCATGTATATAATTTCCTTATATGTCATAACTATTTATGGAAATAAAATATGTTTAAGATTTGATTCTCCAAATCAAATCATAATTAAATTAGGAAACAAATTTCCAAATCTAATCACATATTTTATTCATGGAATTATTTGATTAAGGAAAATCTATTTAGGAAACCAATTTCCTAAATCATTAAAACTACTTATGGAAATAAAATATTTTAAGATTTGATTTCCCAAATCAAATCATGATTAAATTAGGAAACAAATTTCCAGAATCTAATCAAATATTTTATTTATGGAAAATATCAATTTCCATAAATACTTCCAACTTTCCAAAAGTGGAAGATTTCCATAAATACTTCTAGACTTTCCAAAATTGAAATATTTCCATAAATACTTCTAAATTTCCAAAATTTAGAAAATTTCCAGAAATACATTATGACTATCGCAAAACCATTTTTACGATTATGTCGAAACACAACCTGGGCTCTGATACCACTGTTGGGTTTCCGGCACCGTGGCGTGTGTGTGTTCGATCATGTTTCGTAAACATGAGCACAGCGGAAGCAATTAAAAAATAATAAATCTATATTTATTACAACACATACAACACACGCATGCATATTACAACAAGTGTAGACATAACCGTAAATTAAAATTTGCAATAAAAGAAAATTATCTACGTTATACCTTTCGTATGACGTGTAGCGGGAACGACATCAACCGGAACGATCCTCGTAAGAATCGTCTCTATCCGTATCCACGCCGAGCTCCTCGGGATGACTTCGCTAAACCACGAGCTTCATCTTCGTACGGGTTACTAGCCTCGTGTTGAAGACAACGTGATCGAGAGATGATCACGATCCGAATCCAAATTCGGATCCAAAACCGAGTCCTCAAAACTCGATTCTCCGGAGAGGTATTCGTCAACCGTTTGACGAATCCTTCGTCCTCCACCTCAGAGGATTACCGGAGATCAAATCCCCGGTAAGTTAGCCACTGTCGGAGCACTAACCGTCGTCCAAACGACGCTCTGACAACAAAGAAACAAGCTGTCCAGAAAAACTGGACAGCTTTTGGTGGAGGAATAGAGGCCGACCAAAGGAGATGTGGAGCTCACCTTATCACCGAACCCACAAGAGATCACCGGAGGGTCGCCGGAGCATCGCCGGCTGAAGCTTGGATGCCGGCGGCAAGGAGGTGGCAGCAGCTCCATGAAGTTGGCGACAACACCATGTTGGGCGGCAACAACAAAAGGAGGCTAGGGTTGGGCGGCCAAAACTTCATTAGGGTTTTGATTAGGGCTTAATTATCCATTAAGCCCTCTTTTATAGAGAACTAATTCTCTTAATGGTTAATGGATCATATCCATAAAGCCCGTTAACCCGCTCCATTAAGATAAGTTAAAATAAACCAAACCATGATGGTTTATTTTAAGTTAAAACGAACCGAACCAACTTTTGGTTCATTCGTTTAAAATAAACCAAACCCGTTGGTTTATTCTCATCCATTGGATTAGAACCAAACCATTTTGGTTCATCCATTAAGTCTTCATAAGACGCGGCCCATCCACGCTTCCATTGCGACTGAAACGATTTCATGCTCGCTTTATGTTTGGTCCAACCAAACCTAGTTTCTCTCGGTCTGATAATCCCATTCTCAAGCTCGTTTTAAATCCTTTGGATTACACTCGTTGTGCGTGTGACCAAATAGGTTTTCGGTTTATGTTGGTCGTCTATAATTAACCATTAATTATAGAACGATCATGAGTGGCACCTAGTAGTACATCATGATCCCCAATTAACCGAAAAGATCAACGGTTGATCCAGAACTATTTCTGAAACCCTTGATGGCTCGAATGAATCGTGCCCCATTCCCTTCACTCATCTTATACCCACTTGGTTCAGGACATGGTCTATTGTGTCATCCCCACTAGTGACTACGTCACACCTAGCCCAAGTATCATTTCCTCGTCCTACGGATTCTAGTTACTCCACATGTATCGAAGAGTACCTTACTCTAAACATGTAATGCTTTGGCCAAAGACTTTAGTAACAATCCGACGAGAGGCCATGGGTATACATCTCCTCGCAAGGAGTGGTGAATCCTTTATAGGCTATTCAAACACCTTCGATCACTTCGACTTATACTCAATCATCCCGGGTCCACATCTCCTTAGAGATGTTTGCTTAAGATGTCAAAGCATAAGTCTCCATGATCAAGATGACTTGAATACCGCAAGTCAAAGGAACATCGCACTTAAGCCACAGTAAGAACTTCATTGACATATCTATATATGCAGAGAACCATATGAAGTCTTACGACTGGTCACTCCAATGAACTAGTTACCATAACTAGCATCCACGATTAACTCCGGACATCACTATGTCTCCAGCCAGTGAGAATCAGCTGCTTGGATACACCAAGGAGTATACCTCGTGCTAGTCTCGACAGAATTGATGGTGTCCAGATCCATCAATTCATCGACTAGGGATAATTCCGATACATCACAATTACACATGTAGAGATACTCACTAGTTGTGATCCAATCACAAATTCTCTCATGCTGTGAATCACATCGTGGACATTCAGTAAATGAGTTTAAGATCCAATCAAATACATGAAACATGTATACTCAAATAGTGAATCTTCATTTATCATATAAATGGTTCATACATAAGGCGATTGCCTTAGGACATCTCTTATATATTACTAACAAGGTGTACATTTAAGAATTTTAGATTTGATAAATCTCATGACAGGAATAGAAGACCAAGGGGGAAGGTCATATGTTATAATTGCCAAGGAGAGGGACTTATAAGGGATAATTGTCCCCTCCTAAACAAGAGCAAGGAAGAAAGAAAGAAGAAAGAAGAAAAGAAGAAGAAGAAGGGAAGTAAAAAGAAGGAAGAGGAGAAGAAGGCAAAAGGAAAAGGGAAGGCCATGGCGCTCAAAGCCAAGACATGGGATGACCTTGCCTCTTCATCCTCATCCGAAGAAGAAGGGCATGTCTACTCCAACCTAGCACTAATGGCTCTTCATGACTCGGATTGCTCCTCCTCCACCGAAAATGAAGGATCAAGCTCAAGTGGGGAGAGCTAAAATGAAGGGGGAGCTTCTACATCCTCATCATCCGAAGAAGAAGAAGAAGACATGGAAACTATGGTAACGAATGCTTCCCCTAAGAAAATAGTTTCCATAATTTCTATTTTAACTAAGGAGTTATTTGGCATGAAAAGGAAAAAATAAAAGCATGCTTAATCAAATTAAGGCATTAGAAAATAAGCTAGAAAATGCATGCTTAAAAAATAATGATAATGTTTCTTCTTGCCATGATAATGCATGCTCACATGACTATATGCTTTTGGATGTTAATGATGCATGCATAGAGGAAAATAGGGCATTAAGGGAAAAGGTAGATTATATAACCAAAGCCCTAGAGAAATTTACAATTGGCTCCAACACATTAAATATGATTATTGGGAGCCAAAGAGCTAGCTTCAATAAAAAAGGCCTAGGCTACAAGGAAAAGAAAAATGAAAAGGCCTACAAATGCCTAATAGCTAGGGGACAAGATAAAAAGAAAGTAATTGCTAGAAAATGGATCCCCAAGGAATATCTAGTGAACCCAATAGGAAAGAACTTATTTTGGGTTCCAAAATCCATCCTTGAGGGTTAGAATAACTCTAGGGTAGTCAACCACATGGACCTAGCCTATATCATATTTTGGTTGACTTAGGATGACGGGAAAACATTTTTTAGATAGTGTTGGGTGATGATAACGTGCCCATAAATAGATAATATTGCTTAAATCATGATGATTAATGTAATTGCTATGTATGTTTGCAATCATGATTTATGATTTTGACATTTGGCACATTATCATGAGAAATAGGTTTAAATCATGATTATCATCATATAATACCTAATGCATGATTATAATTTGATAAAAACATGTATTTCATGATCATAATGTGAAATTAATTCATATATGTCATTATGATCATGTAGGATGTTAGGTTGACACTTAACCATGATAGAATTGCATGAACATATTGGTTAAGTATATACAAATACCCCCTAGGATGCATCTCACACTCACCATAGGCTACCTTGATTGAAAACTTAGCATGAGTGAGATGTTAGGATGATACAAATGTCCACTAATGCCTATGGCATTTAGACGGTCATTTAAAGTATCAAAATAGCAATAATAGACCAATCATGGGGAAGACTTATGTTTAATTCATAGACATATTGCCCAAAGATCATGGTTGGATATTTCATATGTTTTCAAAATAATTTTTACTTTAAAATATATGTATTCATGTTTTAAAACAATTGGATGCAAGACTAGGTGTTAAAATGGATACTCTTATGATCAAAAACCTAGTAGCTTTTAAAGCTTTTGGATTTTTGGCAAATATGTGGAAATATAATGATTTTTCATCAAAACATATTTTTCACTGATAGATATACTTAAAAGAAATGTGTTCCCCAAAATTTCATGATTTTTTGAATTTTTTGGAATTTGTAATGCGTTTCTGAAATTCGGTCTGAAAATCAGAAAATCCCGAAATTCACGTGCCAGTCGACTGGTATCTGAACCAGTCGACTGATGGCCTAAATATCAGACCAGTAAAGGCTGAACTCCGATTTTAAATCAACTTGTGGTATTTTCTTTCTATTATACTTGATGCCATGTGTTTTTAACTTATTGATAATCTTTTTGATGATGTCAAAGGGGGAGAAAATATTATGTTTAAGTTAATTATAAAAGGGGGAGAAATTTACATAGAGAGTTTCATGGATTAAGGGGGAGTTGCATGTTGCTATATCATGATTATGTTTACATGCTTTCTTTCCTTTAAAATTTATATCAAATGTTTTACCTAACTTAAACGGATTGCCACACATCAAAAAGGGAGAGATTGTTAGGGCAATCTCTTGCCGTAATATGGTTTTGATGGTATGGCAAAGGGTTTAAGTTAGTTTGATATGTTGATTTGATATGTGCGTTGAAGTCGTGCAGGACTTAATAATTCGCACATGGAGCCATGGCGAGTTTCACATCTCATGACTCGTGCCTTGAGTTGGTGAAGGATAGCTTTATGGAAGCCGTGCCCTTGGAGCATCCGAGGGACCGCCGGACGAGGAGCTTGGAGTGAAGCCGGAAGAAGTAGACTTCGAGGCAAGAGACGCGAAGGAGCATTGCGATGAGCCGCGCCTATGCAGGGGGACGTGGCGGTGAGCGAAGAGAACTTGAGGCGAGGACTCAGGGGATGAGAGTGAGCGATTGTAACCCGGGAAGGGTAGCTCTTAGGTGAAACTTGGCCATTTGGCCAAGTGTCGGATGAGTTTTCGACACCCGATCGCCATGTCATGGCGGGCCGATCGCTTCAGTCGATGGTTCGATCAGGTCTAATGTGGTGAATCAAGTTGATCGGTCGGTCGGTAGAATGATCGATCGGTGATGGCAATCGATCGGCTAAGGGACGACGATCGTGATGTCGTGCAGCGGGCATAGAATGGAGTCGACCTCATTGAGGACTCGACTGGTTGACATCGATCGGTGATGGGTGCCATTAGTCGTGATGCGATCTGGATTGGATAGTATCCAGCGTGGAAAGCGGCCGTTATTGGGCAGCACGGCTCTGACACCCGATCGGTGATGGGTGCTATCAGTCGACTGATCCTGTGTCAACAGGAAGAATCCCTCTTCCTCTATAAAAAGAAAGGGGGTAAGGCTTTGGGAGGCTAATGCTTACACTCTAACACTCTCCCAAAGTTCCCTAAAGCTTTCCATCCTCTTACCCAAGCTTATTTTCATTATATTTGTAAGAGGAGTGTTGTTGTAAAGAGGTTACCTCCACCTAGCTTTGTGCAAAGGAGAGATCTAGTGGATAGATTGCGGAGTGATTCACCGTGGACGAATCAGACCGTGGATTAGCGGCGTAGCCGTGAACCACGTTACATCTCCGTGTTTGTATTGTCTTTGTTTTATTTCTATTTGCTTGTCTTAGTTTATTGCTTCCGCTTGCGCTAACGTTTTCATAGACGAGCAAAATACGACATCCAACGAAAGAGGGCTATTCACCCCCCTCTAGCCGGCCAATCGATCCCCAACAAGATGAAGGTGTCATCCGAGGGCTTACACTCGAGAAACTCCTGCAGTATCGCAGGAGTGAACTCTAAATCGCGTTTTGCAACGCGAGTAGTGTAGGTAGGGTCATCGTCTACCTTCTTTAGGTTCTGATAAAATTCCTTAAGGTGGTCATTGTTAATGGGATGTGTGCATAAAACAATTTTCATGAAATGATAGTATGTAAATAAGTCCATGACATCACTACAGTAGCGATTGAAAAAGTCCCTATCGATGTACCTAACCAACATAGGTTGGTAAAATCGAGATTCACCCTCGGGTGGATCATTCCTACGGGCTCTCCTATTATGAATGCAATGTAATGATATGACATGCAAGGACAACAATACATGATTAGATAAAGATAAAATACAATGGAAAAGAAAATTAGGGTTTTTTTTTTGGTAAGATAAATTTACTTAGGTGCCATTTGGAGGTGTGATGAGGGGATGCTCGGATATTGCTAAGGGGGTCGCCGAAAAGTTCGCCGGAGGACTCAGACGTCGGAACCCTAATCAGAAACAGGGAAACAAACCCTAGAACGAGTGAACTAAGGCTTGAGATAAGTGAAAAACACAAGAAGAGGGGCTTAGCTATCAAACCTAAAAGCTTGGGCGACTGGCACGGCCGGAAGGACTGGTCGGAGAAGAGGATGGCGATCGGAGAGGATCGATCCAAAAATCGATCGAACCTTCTGTGACGTATACAAGAATATCACGATCGATGCGCATCACCGACCGGTGTTGTCACCAATGATTGATGCGCGAGCACTGATCGATGCCCTCACTGCGTGAATAAGATTATCACCGATCGATGTATCTCATCACGATCGATGTTCAAGCAGCCGAGTCTCGGCGCCAAAGACTCGATCCCGGACGATCGTATCGCACTATAAGATGATCACGACCGATAATCGATTATCGTCGATCGATATCCGATTTCTGAAATTCAGAAAATCTCGATTTCTTCATCTAAATTATTCCATTTTATCATGTTTAATCTTGTATATCGAACATATTGATGTTACACTTATATTCATGTATTCGTTAATGTATTTTAATGTTTTATTCCATTTTGGCAAACATTAACATCCAATGATTTCCAAATCCTAACATCTCACCCTTTCTAAGTGTTGAAATACACAATCAAGGTAAAAGACTTGTTTTGTGAGATGCAATCCATCCTAGACATTCCTTCCATGTAAACACATGGTGAAACATATGAAGCATGGTAAGTACAAGACATCAAGTTGTGTGGCACTTGAGTATCACTCTAGATGTTACTTTTACATCTTAAACACACTTCTCTTGATACATGAACTTCTAAAGTGTGCCAACAATCAAAGTTACACACTATGACCTCTAAATCTAGATTGTGCCAATTTTATTGATTTTCATGTTTTCAAGAAATATATTGACACATCCTAAAATCCTTTAGGATTAAGGCTCAAATGTATTTCCAAGGTAACCATAACCTTGAAAATAACCTAAAGTGTCACCTTTACCATGGTTGAGTTAACTACTCATCCAATCATGGTTGGCACATTCTAACCCATTTAACGTGAATCAATCACTCTCTTTGGAACCCAAAATCTATTTGAGCTCATTGAATTAATTAGGTATTCCTTAGGGATAACCTCCCTAGATACCTTCCTAATGACCCTCCTAGGCTTGTTAGCCTTGGTCATTGTGGTCTTACCTAGGTTGACTCTAGAGGTAACTCCCCTTGCAACCTTGGTCTTCCTAGACCTAGTTTGTGTTCCATAGTCAAATGGAACACAATGATAAGTCACCTTAGGCTTAGGTTTGTGACCCAAACCTTTCTTTCCCTTGGTTGACTTTTGTCTTTTGGATCCTAGATGTTGACTTTGAGATCTTGACCCTTGACTTTGACTATTAGACCCTTGAAATTGATTTTGTAGCTTATTTAGGGTCTTTTCTAGTTTTTCAAGCCTTGACCTTAAGGCTTGGTTCTCTAATTCTAATTGCCCAAATGATTTTTGATTAGGTTTTCGGGCATTACCATTTACCTTAGACATATGTTTACCCTTATTGGAATTGATAGCTAAATGGTTTTCAATTTTCTTAATTGCTTTCTTAGGAATGACATTTCTAGGGACATTAGTCCCAAATTTCTCCTTCTTTGAAATAGATCTAGAGTTATCATTCCTAGCATGCTTCGATTCATGAGTAATAGCAAAGTTATTTGAATTAATTCTAGCATGCTTTTGCTTAGAATTTAAGGAATGAGCATTATGAAAATATATCTTAGGGTTTGCCTTAGTAGCTCCCCCTACTTGTAATACTCCTTCTTGGATCTTCTTGCTCCCCCTAGGACATTGATTTCAGTAATGTCCCGGTTGCCGACATTTGAAGCAAATGATATGCTTCTTGTCTTTAGATGATGGGGAACCGGCATCCTTTGACTTTTGTTGACTTTTAGGCACCGGAGGAGTCTTCTTAACCTTCTTTGGGCACTTGCTCTTGTAGTGCCCATACTCCCTACACTCAAAACACAATATATGGATTTTATTTGAAATTGGAGTGTTTGAGTTACCTAGTTCGGTGGTGAGGGTCTCTTGAGCTTGTTCTTCCTCTCGACCGGATGAGGATGGTACTTCTTGTTGCTCCGGTGTTGAGGATGCTCTAATCTCCTCAATCCTAGAAGTGGATACTTCTTCCACTTCTTCCACCTCCTCTTTCTCCGATCCGGAGGTTGACTCCTCACTTTCTTGTGAGGATGATGAATTAGCCTCTTCGGTCTCTTCCTCTTGGACCGGTTGTGAGCCTTCATGATATTTTTCCACTTGACTCAAAAGCTCTTTGGCATCCTTGTACTCACCTAGCTCACACATAATTTTATTAGGAATCAAATCAACCAAGAATTTAATTACCTTTGTATTCTTTTCGAACTCTTGGATTTGTTCCTCGGTCCACTTCTTCATCTTGAGAATTCCTCCCTTGGGCCCTTTTGGATATTGAAATCCCTCCATCAAAATGCCCCACTCTTCAAAGTCCTTCATCATCAAGAATTCTTCAATCCTCACGTTCCATTGATTGAATCCTTCTAGTCCATAGAAGGTATAAGGGATAGGTGTGTTGATATCCCATCCAAGCTTGTCTTGGAATTCCATCTTCACCCTCAAGCGTCTTGCTCCTGGTTGTTAATCCGTTGAAGAGCCACCAGGCTCTGATACCAATTGTAGGATATTTGATGCCGCTAGAGGGGGGTGAATAGCGGTTGACCGTTCGTAGATGGAATTCGATCGCGTGTTCGTCTCTATAATTTCGTTAGTGCGCAGCGGAAATAGATATGATACAATAACGAAATATGCAAACACGAGTATGTAACGTGGTTCGGAACCGCACGGTTCCTACTCCACGGATCGAGCTCTACGAGCTCTAGTGATGCACACGCAACCACTAATAAACACTCCTCGGAACAATACGGAGGTGGAGAAACCTCGTACAATAATGATTACAACAATAATCAAGGAGATACAAGCAAATATGATAATGAAATACAAATGCTAGTAAAGGAAAAACACTTTACAAAAGCTTTTGATTGCTTGATCTTTGATTGCCTTGAACTAGCTTTGAAGGACTAGAAAGCACCAACTTCCCCCTTCAATTTCGCCCAAGAAAATTGCTATCTTTTCCTCCATCACGAGCTCCTTTTATAAGCTCAACCTTTGTCTTTGGAAAAGGTCGAGATCAGGCCGCTCGGGACCATCATCGACCCGATCACACGCTGTCTTCGTGAGACAACAGGTGTAATCACGCTAGAAAAATCCAACAGCTAGGACATCGGATCGGTGATCATGAGCATCGGTCGTGATGAGCCATCACTCATTCGGCCCCCCGCTGTCGCGGCCCGGTGCTTCCAGTGAGACTCCGATGCAATGGCCGAAGAAATTCGAGCACCACGGTCGTGATCACGCGATCACGGTCCCATTGCCTCAAGCTGTCGATCGTACGCCTCACCTCTGAAGCGGTCGAGCCCGCTGGGACCACTCATAATCAAACCCTAGTTGACTTGATCCAGTCGACTGACACATGGCACTAGTCGACTGGCACACCTCAAACATGAGGTTTTAGCCCAAGTATGGTGCCCCCATACTTGCTAGACCACCCTTAGCCTAGACCTAAGCCTTCTAGTCACCTTCATCAGCCTCACGCCTCTCGGATCCCTCCAAGTCATCCATGACTTGTTCATCCATCGCGTTAGCCTTCAGGTGCTTCCATCGCCTATGTCATGCTAACGTTGTCTACACCGCCAAGGCACATTGGACTTACGCCGCCAAGACTCCGCTTGGACTTTACGGCACCAACCATTGGACTTATGCTGCCAAGACTCCCGCTTGGACTTTACGCAGCCAATATCAAACCCCTTGGACTTCTCATGCCAAGACTCAAGCTTGGACTTTCCCTTGCCAACCCATGTTGGACCTTTACATTGCCAAGACCCATGCTTGGACTTTTCATGTGCCAAGTGTCCCACTTGGACTTTTCATGCCAAGTACTCAAGACTTGGACTTTACCAAATGCCAAGTGTTCAACTTGGACTTTCCATGCCAAGTACTCATGACTTGGACTTTACCTTGACAATTACATTGTCATATATTTTTGTCGAACATCAAAACATCATTCGAGTCAAACTCGAGTCCTGGTCAATCGTGACCTGGGCCAATTGCACCAACATCCACTTCTCGATTCAATATCGAATCAATCAGTCTCCGGTAACGGTGCCAAAAACTTGATGCACGCAAATGCGACCTCAAATCTCGCGACGGAGGCTGTCGAGGACTCGAAGCGCATGCTCGCGCTCAACGCCCGCAAGCGCACGAATGTTGTCAAGTAATAAAAGATTATCGATCCCACAGGGACTAGGATTCGAATATCGATATGTTCAATGGTTGAAATTGTTTGGAAGTAAACTCTAAGAAGTTTCGATTTTTGAGGGCTGTCGGTGGACTATACTCTATACGGTGTCACACGGAGGAAGAAGGGAGCGTGCTGAGGTCTTCAAAGGTGATTCTAGGACTTCGATTTCGCTTGTGTGTCATAAAACAATGCTGTCAACTGCCGTTGTCTAAACGTTTAGCTATGGTTTTGTGGAAGGGACATCATACACTCTCCCAATGAGCCACTGCATCTACTGGGAGCTATCTCTGCCTTAAAAGGATGCGATAGATGGTACGAGGATGCCGAATCAATCCCTACGATGAACCGTTTCTGGTTCCATCGCATCCTTCTACCCACGGTTACAGGAGATCAGGTTTACCCCTTGGTTCCTTGTATAAAATCCCCTAAATATTTGATACGAGGGTTGTCACCCCTTGTATCGCCTAAGCACAATAGGTAGAAAACGAAACACGCATAGATATAGTATAAACAACTTCCAATTGCCAAATTAAACTCAAAGACAAAATTTAATGTGAACCAATATATAATGTGCACACAAGCTACTCCCTAATCCTAGAATCGAAGGAACTACTCCATGTATATAAGGGAGGAATTACAAGGCATGTACATGTTCGAATACATCAGAAATAAAGCGCAGGAACAAGGGATTACAATGCCTTCGTGGTCTTCTCTCCGGCATTGAAGTGCAAGCGTGGACCTCCGGCGACGTTCTTCCTCCCCGTTGTGAGTTCCCGAAGCTTTTTAGGGCTTCGGTGTGCCATCCTAGCCATCGTTCCTCCCCACTTGGGTTTGGACGGAGCCATCCTTATATAGACATCACCTCAGACCGATGCAAAATCCGAAAAAAGCCCTAGTCGTGCAAATCTGGCGGGCCGCCACACGACCATATGTTTCCACATGGCCAAGCCATGTGCGGCCTTGGGGTGGCTGATCTCGCCCATTGGAAATGGTCGTGTGTAGCCACATGCCCTGGTCGTGTCCCACTTTGTGTCTAGCTGCAAAATGTCCTTCTTTTGCTCCGAAAGTGCACCTTTTTCCCCCAAAATGCTGTCCTGCAAGTAAAAGTACAAAGAGCAGACCTCCAAATCAGAAAATAGGAAATGCGTGTAAAAGAGAGTAACATATGCATGAAACTAACATAAAATGTAATGAGATGTGAGCGAAAACTACTCCTAAAACCCTATATGTTTCGCTCACATCATACGTCTAACGTATAAATACCATTGTTTAAAGTTCCAGTCCCATAAAGAACGTCATTCAAAGTTATGTAACAATAATTGTTACTAAAAGTTAAATAGTACTCATTTCTATTTAAACAAGAAATAGAAATGATGTTCTTTATCAATGAAGGAACATAAAAGCAATTGTCTAGTTCTAAGACAAGTCATGTAGGGAGTTTCAACAAATATGTTCCAATGGCGAGTGCAGCAACCTTTGCTCCATTCCCAACATGTAAATTTGACTCTCCCTTGACGAGTCTTCTTCTATTCCTTAGCCGATGTATATTATTACATATATGAGAACCACACCCGATATCCAAAACCCAAGTGTCTAAGAAAATAGAATGACAATCAATAACAAAGATGTCTGAAGAAGATGGGGCATCGGACGCCTTATTCTTCTTCATGAACTCAAGATAAATCTTGCAGTTTCTTTGCCAATGACCCTCCATGCTGCAATGATGGCAAGTGCCCGTTTGAGCTAGTTTTGCCTTTTTAGCCTTTTTCTTTTTCCCCTTCTGTTGTTCCTTTGACTTCCTCTTAGAATCTTTCTTTGAGGAATCAACTAACAGCACTGTCCCCTGCTCATGCTTCACAGAAGGCTCCACAGTCTTCAGCATGTTGAGCAGTACCATAGATGAACCTTCTTTCATCTCAAAGGTGAAGAGGAGCTTGGAGACTTCGAACCTTTCGGATCTCACTTGCTCATCAAACAACTTATAAAGATGAAAGACTATGGTATGAGCATCCATATTCTCATGCTGCTTCTGCAGCTCGGGTACCATCATGGCTAGCATGATGCAACTCACTAGTTCAAAATCATTCACATGTTTCTAATAGGCCAACAATTGGTCCGGAGTTGCATCATCTTTAGGACGGGCGGGAAGAGGCGCTTCGAGGACATACGCAAGCTTTTCCACCTTGAGAACAATTTTTAGGTTTCTACGCCAGTCCAAGAAGTTCGGCCCAGTCAATTTATTCGAATCCAAAATAGAGCGAAAATTCAAAGACATCATGGTTAAGCGATTAACCTAGAAATACAAATCGAGCATATATGAGAAAATGATTTTAAAATGCATCAACATACATTTATAAATCTCATTCATTTTTCAAAATCAAAACCCTAAAAATCAATTCAGGAGATCGTAGGTCAATCTCCGAATGGGTTGATATCCAACATAGATAAGAACAACCTTGGAGAGAGTCCAACAAGTCATTCTTAGCTACGATGGTAGGTATCAAGTATACCAATTGCATATCACATATATGCAACTATCACAATGTGCTATCAACTAATTGAATGTTCACACATACATCAGGTTGTTAACTCATTAACAAGTTGAAGGGAGAAACTTCGCTTCCCGCTTCAACTTGGTCGCTTCTGCATGGAGATCCTATCTACGTCCCCGGATTAAAAAAAATTAATCCAAGACGATGACAGATTACCCAAGGAACCGTTCCATCATCATGCTATTCGATTAGAGTGGTCTCTTGAACAAACTTGTTGTTCAAGCAACCTAACTCTTTTCCTCGATTAGCCGCGGAATAGATGATGTACGGATCGTCAATTTTTGTGTTTATCTTCGGGGTCCAAGTAAATTAGCCACATGCATTATACGAAAGAACTAAATCAAAATAAACAAGATTATACCTCTTGTATACCTCTTGATCTTCTATTGTATATCCTTTCCTCCTCTTGAACGTTGTGTGGGCAACGATCCTCCAAGAGTTGAAACTTCTTAGATCACATTCTTCCCTTCCTTGCTCACTCCGAACAAAGGGAAGAATAGACACACCCTTCTTCTCCTATCTAGCACCGACCACCAAGCCACCTATCTTGGATGTTGTCGTCGGCCAAGGAGAGGAAAAAGGATGGGCGCCGGCCAAGAGCTCCAAGGGAAGAAACCCTAACTCTTGCCGCCGGCCAAGGGAAGAGGGTGAAGGTGGCGCCGCCGACCCTAGGAGAAGATGAGGGTGGTCGGACAAGAGAGAAAAGAAGCAAACCCTAGACCATCTTGTGCCGCTGGCTAAAGGGACAAAACCCTAGCTCACCTCCTATCTCCTTGCCGCCCAAGCCAACCCTAACCCAAACCCTAGCATCCAAAAAACCAAGTTGCCGCCCAAGCCTTGGGCCTTTATTTATAGATCTCGCCCAAGCCTCCTTTTAATCGTGTTCGTTGGATCTAGGTTTCATGAGGGTTTTAATAGGCTACAATAGGGACCATGAGGAGGAGTTGGATCTTAGCCACCCAATGGATTTAGCCCACATAAAGTCCGATCCATTAATGATAATCCATTCCACTAGAGGATTATCATTGATCTACCTCACCAACCCCCATAAATATATGGGCTCCATATATTAATTGTACAAATATCTCCCCGTGTTTAAGATATCGAATGTCCATCAATTAATTAATTTACTGAAAATTAATTAATCAACATCTAACTCCATGAGTAGTACCACTCAACCTTATCATCATGCCGGACCAAGTCCACCTGCAGGGTTTACATGATGATCCTTATGAGCTCCTCAAGGGGACATCATCATCCTAATATATAGGACACAGTTTCCTCTTATAATCAATGACACACCATGTAAATAATATCATTTTTCAACTTACCGAGCCTATCGATTTAATCTATAAATCTCGCCCATTGGTAAATCAAAAAAATAAATACTAAGTACATGTGCCCGTTATTATATCGGGATTAAGAGCATGTACACCATAATATCCGAGGTCCAATTTAATTATGTAGTCAACAATAAATTGAATCACCTCTAAGTCAGTCATGCTCAATACACACAAAGTGTACTAGTGTAATTCTATGGTCAAGACAAACTAATACCAAATTACACTACAACCATACTAATGGTTTGTCCAAAACTATCTCGGTTGTGAGCCTCTACTTATACTCTACAAGGAACTGATAACATGATCTTCCGTGTGACACCACACACCATGTTATCTACAATGTAATGTATCAGACAATATGCATAACCATAAATATACAAACAATGATCATGTGATTCTTATTTCAAAAATAAAGATGTTCATACAAAAGGTAGACTTTTCAGTATACATCCCAATACAAGTATGCATCATATGCATAACACCCAACTTCACCTCCCTTCACATTGACTTTGGAGAGAGTCCAACAAACCGAAGCTCCAAGTTAAAGTCGACCCATTAATCGCGAAATAGTTTTAATATGGTTAGAGCGCATTCAACCAATTAGCCAGGCATGGAGAGAGTCCAACAACCCATACTAACGATTGACCTCTGACTCTTACCATATTAGTAATAAACTATTCCAATGGTCTGAACATATTCAGGTTTGAGCTGGGCTTGGAGAGAGTCCAACAACCCAAACAAGAAACAGAACTATGGTTCTAACCATATTAATGGAAGGTGTAGGCTTTAATATTGTATAAGGGATTTAAGGTCTCATCCTCTTTGCATGTAAATAACTATTATCTACATGGCATGGCACACATGGGATACATCTACATGTCACGACATGCATGGAATAATGATATGCATCTAATGCAATTACATGGCATACAATTATGACATGTACAAGTAGTTTTCATATTTGTCATAACTAATTTTGGAAATAAAATATGTTTGCGATTTGATTTCCCAAATCAAATCCTGATTAAATTAGGAAAAAAATTTCAAAATTTAATCACATATTTTATTTATAGAAAATATTAATTAAGGAAATTCAAATTTAATTTAGGAAATAAATTTTCTAAATTGTAATTTCCTAATCACATTAGAAAATTTTCAATTTGAATTTCTTTACTGATTAAAATTTCCATAATTATTTCTAAACTTTCCAATAGTAGAAAATTTTCAAAAATACAATTATGACTATCGCAAAATAATTTTACGATTATGTCGAAACATAGTCGGCCTCTGATACCATAGTTGGGTTTCCCCGGCATCGACGTGGGTGTGCGTTCGAATATGTTTCGTAAACATGCACTGCTGAAGCAAATAAAATGAGTAATAACTAAATTATTACAACACACACACCACATGCATGCAAGGATACATCAAGTGTAGACATAATTGTTATTTCAAATTTTGCAATAAAGAAACTAATCTAGGTATACCTGACAAATTACGTGAAGCAGAAATGACATCAACCTTAGCGACCCTCATAAGTTTTGCCTCTATCCATATCCACGTCGAGTATTGTCGGGATAGCTTCATAAAGCTATGAGCCCCAACTTTGCAAGAGTCACTAGCCTCATGTTGAAGTCGTCGTGATCCAAGAGACGATCACAATCTGAATCAAATTCGGATCCCAAAATGAGTTTCACAAAATCGCTTCTCGGAAGCAGTTTTCATCAACCAATTGACGAAAACTCAACCCTCCACCTATGAGGATTGTCGGAGATCTAATACCCGACGAGTAGGTCACTGTCGGAGCACAAAACGTCGATCAAACGACCTCTCCAACAAGAGGAGAACAAGCTGTCCAAAACTGGACAGCTTGTTGTGGAGGAAGAGATGGCTGGCCAAAGCTTAGCTAGCTGCTCCTTGTTCGTCGGCGGCCAAGGGTGGTTGGCCGACGGCTGAGGGTGGCCCGAGGACTATAGGTGGCTAGTGGTTGGCCGGCGACAAGGAGGCAGCAGTAACAATGTTGGGCGGCAACCAACTTGGGTGGCACCTTAGCTTGGGTTGCAAGAGCAAGGAGGAGAAGAGGGAAAAATAGCTAGGGTTTCCAAAACCTTGAAACGATTCATTCTTTACAAAAACCCTTAAGCTATGTTTTTATAGAGAACACATTCTCCTAACAGTTATTGGTTCAAAACCAAAATCCGTTAACCTGCTCCATTAACTTAAGTTAAAATAAACCAAACCGCGTTGTTCTATTTTAAGTTAAAAAGAACCGAACCAATTTCGGTTCTTTCATTTAAAACAAACCAACCCCCTTTGGTTTATTTTCCACCATAGGATTATAACCAAACCGATTTGGATCATCCATCATGTCTTCATAAGACTCGATCCATCCATGCTTCCACTACGACTAAAACAATTTCATGCTCACTGTTTGTTTGGTCCAACCAAACCAAGTCTCTCTCGATCTGAGAATCCTATTCTCAAGCTCGTTTTAAATCCTTCGGATAACACTCGTAGTGCGTGTGACCAAATAAGTTCCCGGTTTATGTTGGTCGTCTATAATTAACCATTAATTATAGAACGATCATAAGTGACACCTAGTAGTACATCATGATCCCAATTAATTGAAAAATCAACGGTTGATCCCAGAACACTTCTGAAATCCTTCAGCAGCTAAAGTGAAATGTGCCTCGTTCCCTTCACTCATCTTATACTCACTTGGTTCAAGACATGGTCTATAATGTCAGTCCTCACTAGGCTGACTACGTCACACCTAGCCCAAGTATTACTTCCTCGTCCTACGGATTATAGTTACTGCACATGTATCCAAGAGTATCATACTCTAAACATGTAATGCTTTGGCCAAAGACTTTAGTAGAAATCCGACGAGGGGCCATAGGGTATACATCTCCTCGCAATGAGTGGTGAATCCTCTGAAGGCTATTCAAACACCTTCGACCACTTCGACTTATACCCAATTATCCCAGGTCCACATCTCCTCGGAGATGTTTGCTTAAGATGTCAAAGCATAAGTCTACATGACCAAGATGACTTGAATACCGCAAGTCAAAGGAACATCTCACTTAAGCTGCACTAAGAACTTCATTGATATATCCATATATGCAGAGAACCATATGAAGTCTTACAGCTAGTCACTCCAATGAACTAGTTACCATAACTAGCATCCACGATTAACTCCAGACATTCCAATATCTCCAGCCAGTGAGGAATAGCTGCTTGGATAAACCAAAGAGTATAACTCATGCTAGTCTCAATAGAATTGATGGTGTCTGAATGCATCAATTCATTGACTAGGGATAATTTCAATACATCACAATTACACATGTAGAGATACTCACTAGTTGTGATCCAATCACAAATTCTCTCATGTTGTGAATCGTATTGCGAACATTTAGCAAATGATTTTAAGATCCATTCAAATACATGAAAACATGTATACTCAAATAGTGAATCTTCGTTTATCAAATTAATGGTATAGCCATAAGGCAATTTCCTTAGGACATCTCTCATATATCACTAACAATATTATCTTAGGAGGGTTGTTAACCCATATATGTGATACAATGGGATATGATTGCGAGGGATTAGATAGAGTGGAGGGGAGCCCTAGCATCGACCTAGGGGTATGCATGGCAATGAAGATGATAGTGAGAGAGGAGTAACTATTTTTGTTTTGTGAGGAAGAACTTGCCACCCCTTAGGCTCCTCGATATGATCGTACCACCATCACCAACCATGCCAATTGATGGTTGGATCTGATAGTGGAGTCCCCACCACACGCAATGCCCTCCACTCATGCACCCCTTTCACCTCTTGCCCATCACTCACCTATAGACCCACCTATGTATAGGAACCAACCTAGTTCACGCTATGATCCTACACCTACACCACCTTCTTTTTCTACCTTTGACCAGGATACATGTACGTTTGTCTATGATTTTTTTGAGTTTCGATCGCGCCTCGACGGCATTTACACCGAACAACAGGGATAGGGGCAGCGATGGGAGGAGCATAGGACCTACATGCAGGTGGAGTTTTAAGGCCTCCGAAAGCATTTCCAAAGGCCCGAGGAGTTATATGGTCAGACCCATGACTATTTTTAGGAGGCGGTTGCCTACCGCTAGGAGATTTGGCAGTTCATGCGGGATGCACAATCACAGTGGGTTAGGGAGGAAGAGTACCGAGCAGCCACTGCATCCACCAGTTCCCAAGTTGACCACATGTACATGTGGCACCAGTGGTTGAGTATCTGATTCTCCCAGGAGCCCGACATACCGAGATTGCCAGACTTCCCACCTCGACCGCCACGCTAGAGGTATGATTTTATTTAAGTCTGGGGGAGACCAAAATTTTGACATGATCTTCTACCAGTGTTAGTTTTTATTGACATCTAGGTTTAGTTTTTATTTGTTCTTCAAGATTATTTGCATTTATTTGCTCATGCATATAGTATTTAGGTTCCTTTTAGCCCTTAGTTTTTGGTCACTTTAAGTTGCCTCAGTGATATTTTCAAAAATCTCTACGATATGTTTCCATGCCAGAGTTAGTTTAACTTCATTTATCCTTTGGTACTTTATTTTTAGATTCTTTGATGGATGTTCTAGATTTTCACCCGTTAGCTTTTATTTTCACTTACACTCATCGAATATTCTAAAAGGGAGAATCTAGTACATACGTAATTATGATTCATCTAAGTAGTCTAGTACTTTAGAATCTATAGGTGACTCTAGATTTAGCATTTTAGTTACTGAAGATGCTCAGATTGTGTAGACCCATTCGGAAAAATCAAAATTCTAGTCAGGATGATAAAATAAAAAAAAAGGAAAAGAAAGAAGAGAGAGAAAAAAAGCGAGTTAAAGAAAAAAAAATAGTTGTTGTGGGTGGAAATGGTTAGGTGCCCCTTTGAGGCCGAGTCAGGTTACTGGGGAAACACCTACCAATTTTTCTCAATACTGAGCATGTCTTTAAGACTTTATGCTAACTCTAGGGAATGATCCTCGCTTAGGGTAGGTAAGTGCTTAAAAGCTAGAGACCTTAGGAAAGCTATGTTGGTGCAATCGACCTAGGTCACGATTGACCAGACTTGTGAAGGGTTTTGCTTATCGAGTCCGTGAGGGGAAACTTCGCTTCCCACTTCACCTCGGTAGCTTGTCCATGGCGATCCCTTCGATGTCCCCGGATTAAAAAAAATTAATCCTAGACAAAAGGGATTGCACAAACCACCAAGTCATCGTCGTGCTATTCGTTTAGAGAGGTCACTTGAACAAACTAGTTGTTCAAGCGACCATCCTCTATTCTACGAGTAGCCGCGGAATAGACGATGTCCGGATCGCCGATTTTTGTGTTTATGCTCGAGATCCAAGTATTATTTAGCCATTTACAGATTTATAACATGCTTATAATTGAAAAACAAAAACAAGCAACAAACAAAAGAAGAAAGTAGAATAGGTATACCTCTCGATCTTCTAATGTATGACCTTCCTTCTTTTGGACGTCGTGTGGGCGACGATCCACCAAAAGTCGAAGCTCCTAGATCACAAATCTTCCTTCCTTGCTCTTTCAAAGCAAGAGGAAGTATAGAAACAAGGTTTTTCTCCTCACTAGAAACAACCAACAAGGAACCAAAACTTTCCTTGCCGCCGGCCAACTAGATGAAGGAGAAGATGGTGGAAAACAACCAAGACACCAAGGGAAGCCCTATATCTTGTTTCTATTGGGATGTATACTGAAAGTCTAGCTCTTTTGTATGAACATTTTTATTTTGAAATAAGAATCACATTATCATTGTTTTCACTTTATATTTATTATATGTGTGCATATTGTCTAATACTTTACATTGTAGATAACATGGTGCTTGGTGTGGCACAGAAGATCATGTTATCAGTCCCTTGTAGAATATAAGTAGAGGCTCACAACCAAGATGGTTTTGGACAAACTATTGGCATGGTTGTAGTGTAGCTTAGTATTGTTTTGTCTTGAACATAGAGTTACACTAGTACACTTAGGTGTATTGAGCAGGACCGACATAGAGGTGATTCAATTTATTGCTGACTACATAATTGAATCGGACCTCGGATATTATGTTGTACATTCTCTTAATCCCGATATAATAACGGGCACATGTACTTAGTATTTATTTCTTTGATTTACCAAATGGTGAGATTTATATGGATTAAATCAATATGCCCGGTAAGTTGGGAAATGATATTATTTACATGGTGTGTCATTAATTATAGGAGGAAACTATGTCCTATATATTAGGTTGATGATGTCCCCTTGAGGAGCTCATAAGGTTCATCATGTAAACCCTGCAGGTTGACTTAGTCAACATGATGATAAGGTTGAGTGGTACTACTCGAGGAGTTAGATGTTAATTGATTGATGGTCAGTAAATTAATTAATTGACGGACATTCGATATCTTAAACACGAGGAGATGGATGTACAAATAATGTATGGAGCCCATATTAATTTATGGGGGTTGGTGAGGTAATTCAATGATGATCCTCTAGTGGAATGGAACATCATTGATGGATCAAGTTTGTGTGGTTCCGATCCATCGGGTAGCCAAGATCCAACTCCTCCTCATGGTGCCTATCGTAGCCTAATATAACCTCGTGGAGCCTAGATCCAATGATGGAAAACAAAACTCTAGATCCGACGGTGGAGATTAAATCTCTAGATCCGACGGTTGAGATTAAATCTCTAGATCCGACGGTTGAGATTAAATCCCTAGATCCGATGGTTGAGATTAAATCTCTAGATCCAATGGTTGAGATTAAATCTCTAGATCCGACGGTTGAGATTAAATCCCTAGATCCGACGGTGGAGATTAAATCTCTAGATCCGACGATTGAGATTAAATCTCTAGATCCGACGGTTAAGATTAAATCCCTAGAACCAACGATGGAGATTAAACCAAGGCTTAAGCCTAACTCTATAAAAGGGGGGCTTAAGGTGGGCGGCAAGAATAATTGATGGTTCAAGAGAGATTAGGGTTTTGCCTATCATAAGCTTGGGCGGCAAGAAACCCTAGAGAGATTAGGGTTTGGTTGGGCGGCTAGGGTTTGGGAGTTGGAGTGGGCGGCAACAATAGGAGAGGTGCTCTTCTTCTTCCTAAGGGGTTGTCGGCACCTATCTCTATTCCCTCTACCTTGGTCGGCGCTTAACCTATTCATCTTCTCCTCTTCATTTCCTCTTGGCCGGCGGCACTAGGAGCTAGGGTTTGTCCCTTATTTGGTTCCTTGGTTGGCCATCTTGTTATCTCTTTTCTTGGGGCCGGCGGCATCAAGCCTTTGTGGCTTGGTGGTTGGCTCAAGCAAGAAGGGAAGGAGAGTTCTTCTTTCTTTTGATTGAAGAAGATCTAGGAAGCTTCAACTTGTGGAGGATCTTCGCCCACACGAAGTCTACAAGAAGGTTAGGACATACGATAGAAGATCGAGAGGTATAAAAGTTTTACAAGTTTTATTATTCATCTTTGCATGTTCTTATTGATATATTTGTATGTGTTGATTATACATGTCTACATCCATATGTATTTGTATAATCATGGACCCCGAAGATAAACACAAAAATCGACGATCTATCCGTCGTCTCTTCCGCGGCTAACCGACTAGAAGAGTTTGGTTGCTTGAACAACTAGTTTGTTCAAGCGATCGCTCAAGTCGTTAGGACGACGACGAATTGGTTGAGCTTAGAAAACTCAGCCCATCCGGATTAGTTTTCATTAGTGAAAATTTTAATCCGGGGAATGGGAGCCAACGAGCCTCCGAGCATGCCATCAGTATCCACCACCTAAGGAGAGGGAGAAGGGAGCTTTTGGGCATCGGACAAGGGCTGGGAAGGGACTGGAAACCTGCTGGATGTTGGCCACAAGACAAGGAAGAAGAAAGGAAACCTTGCCTTATTTGGTGCCGCCCTAGCCTCCAAACCCTAACCCTAATCCTAATCCTATCTCAACTAGGATTCCCCTCTCTTGCCGCCCAAGCCTTGCTCTCTTCAATTGTCATCCATGCCAACTCCCCATGCCCTCCTTTTATAGAGTTAGGGATAAGTCATGAATTAATCTCCTCCATTGGTTCTAGGGATTTAAGCTCAACCGTCGGATCTAGAGATTTAATCTCAACCGTCGAATCTTAGAGATTTAATCTCTACCAATGGATCTTAGAGTTTTGTTTCCATCCATTGGATCTAAGCATCATGAGGTGTTAATAGGCTACATTAGGGACCATGAGGAGGATTTGGGTCTTGGCCACCCATGGATCAAGCCCACATAAAGTCCGATCCACTAATGATGATCCAATCCACTAAAGGTTCATCATTGATCTACCTCACCAACCCCCATATGATAATATGGGCTCCATATATTATTTGTACATTTTCTCCCCGTGTTTAAAATCTCGAATGTCCATCGATTAATTAATTTACTGACCATTAATTAATCAACATCTAACTCCTTGAGTAGTACCACTCAACCTTTTCATCATGCCGGACCAAGTCCACCTACAGGGTTTACATGATGAACCTTATGAGCTCCTCAAGGGGACATCATCATCCTAATATATAGGACACGGTTTCCTCCTATAATCAACGACACACCATATAAATAATTTCATCTCCCAACTTACCGATTCTATCGATTTAATCTATAAATCTCGCCAATTGGTAAATCAAAGAGATGAGTACTAAGTGTAGGTGCCCGTTATTATATCGGGATTAAGAGCATGTACTAAATAATATCTGAGGTCCGATTCGATTATGTAGTCAGCAATAAATCGAATCACCTCTAAGTCGGTCCTGCTCAATACACACAAAGTGCACTAGTGTGATTCTATGGTCAAGACAAACCAACACCAAATCACACTACAACCTTTTCGATGGTTTGTCCAAAGTCATCTCGGTTGTGAGCCTTTACTTATACTTTTCAAGGGGCTGATAACATGGTCTCCTGTGTGACACCACACACCATGTTATCTACAATGTAAAGTATTAGACAATATTGCATAACCATAAAAATATGCAAACAATGATCATGTGATTCTTATTCCAAAATAAAGATGTTCATACAAAAGATAGACTTTTCAGTATACATCCCTACAACTTGAGTTTGACTCGAGTAGTATTTTGATGTTTGACAAAACGTATGACAATGTGATTATCATGGAAAGTTTAAGTCTTGTGTACTTGGTATGGAAAGTCCAAGTCTTGTGTACTTAGCATGGAAAGTCCAAGCATGGGTCTTAGCAATGGAAAAGTCCAAGCATGGGTCGTGGCATTTGGAAAGTCCAACATGGAGTTGGCAAGGGAAGTCCAAGGGTTTGATATCAGCGGCGTAAAGTCCAAGCATGGGTCTTGGCAGTATAAGTTCAAATGGATCTTGGCAATTGGAAAGTCCAAGGGGGTGACATTGGCAGCGTAAATTCTAAGCAGTAGTCTTGGCGGCATAAGTCCAATGTTTGGCAGCATAAGCCCAAATGTGTCTTGGTAAAGTAGACCCAGTTAGCATGACAGTAGCCGATGGAAGCACTTGAAGGTTGACATATGGATGAACAAGTCATGGATGACTTGGAGGGATCCGATAGGTGTGAGGTTGATGGATGTGGCTAGAAGGCTTAGGTCTAGGTTAAGGGTGGTCTATCAAGTATGAGGGGATCATACTTAGGTTAAATCTCATGTTTGAGGTTTGTCAGTCGACTAGGGTAATTAATCAGTCAACTGGCCAAGTGTTTGACACTTGGTAGCCTAGTCGACTCTAAGCAGTCGACTGGGGTTATAACCAGTTGACTAGAGCTCAACTACGGCTGTGAGCTAAAGGTTGTGAGGCTATAAGGCAGATTCATGGTATTGACTATGATGAAACTTTTTCACCAGTTGCAATGCTTAAGTCTATTTGGATCATGCTTGTTATTGCAGCTTACCATGATTATGAGATCTGGAAAGTGAATGTCAAAACTGCGTTTCTGAATGCAAATCTACTCGAGGATGTGTACATGACACAACCTGAGGATTTTGTAGATCCAAAGCATGCTAGAAAGGTATGCAAGCTGCAAAGGTCCATTTATGGTTTAAAGCAAGCATCTAAAAGTTGGAATCTTCGATTCGATGATGCAATCAAAGAGTTTGGTTTCATCAAGAACGAAGATGAACCCTGTGTCTACAAGAGGGTTAGTAGAAGCATAATTATCTTTATTATCTTGTATGTTGATGACATACTTCTCATTGGAAATGATATTCCTATATTGCAGTCTGTGAAAACATAGCTTAGGAATTGTTTTTCAATGAAAGACTTAGGTGATGCCACCTACATTTTAGGCATCAAGATCTATAGAGATAGATCTAAAAGATTACTTGGCCTAAGCCAGAGTGCATACATTGACAAGGTGCTAAATCATTTTGTCATGCAGAATTCCAAGAAGGGATTTCTGCCAATGTCATATGGTGTGAGTCTTTCGAAGACTCAATGTCCCTCTTCTAAGGAGGAGAGAGACCGCCTGGATTAGATCCCTTATGCATCTGCTATAGGGTCTATCATATATGTCATGCTTTGTACTCGTCTCGATGTCTCGTATGCTTTGAGCATGATGAGCATATATCAGTCAGATCCAGGTGAAAGTCATTAGACAGTTGTCCAGAACATTCTTAAGTACTTGCAAAGGATTAAAGAATATTTCTTGATATTTGGAGGCAATGAGGAGATAGTTGTAAAGGGTTATAGTGATGCAAACTTCCAAACCAATAGGGATGATTTTAGATTGCAGTCAAAGTATGTATTTTGCATGAATGGTGGCGTTGTGAGATGGAAGAGTTCGAAGTAAGACACAGTCACAGATTCTATAACAAAAGTCGAGTATATTGCTGTGTCTGATGTGGCAAAGGAGGTTGTTTAGATCTGGAAGTTCATCACTGAACATGGGGTGGTTCCTAGGACCCTATAAACCTCTATTGTGATAACAATGGAGCTATTGCATAGGCTAAGAAACCTCACTCTCATCAGCGATCCAAACACATACTACGACGATTTCATCTCATTCGAGAGATCGTCGATAAAGGAGATGTGAGGATATGCAAAATATCGACCGATGCTAACATTACGAACCCTTTGACCAAGGCTTTGGCACAAAGGAAGCATGATGGTCACACAACATCACTGGGTATTAGATATTATAGTGATTGACACTAGTGCTAGTGGGAGATTGTTAGTAGTAAGCCCTAGAGTCAATTATGTGATGATTGACTAGGGACTTTTTGTATCATATTTTATTAATAAAAAAAAGGCAAAGTTTGGTTATTATATTTACTTTATGCTTGTATCAACTGAATAAATATAATGATGACCTAGAAAGTAGGTACTTATCTACAGCACATCAATTGGTAAAAATTTATTGTGAGAGGCTGTAGAAGACCCTATTCTTAAATATTCCTAATCAAGCATTAATATGCAAGGGCAGTATTAATGCATTGAGACTAGCATGTAGGTCAATTGATGACTTGATCTCACAAGTCATGGATATGTGATATCACGTTGACACTTGGGTATATATTAGAGAATATATACTGAATTGACCTGGCATGAGAAAGTTTCATGGATCGTTATAAGTGTCATAAACTTTCTCATATGACTATTAGTATGAATAGTCCTTAGACCTAAAATCACTACAGTTCCCTATATAAGGAGTTATGTACTTTGGAATTGTCAGACGTCTCCTGTAACAGGGTGGAATATAAAGGCGATCACTAGGTATGTAATAAATTATGCAGAGGGATGTAAATGGTATAGATGGGATATATCCCTCCCATATGACGGGAGTGATATCTTTAGGCTTCTTGATAGAGTAATGCTTCCGTTCAGTTACGTATTACTGCTTAGCTATTAACGTCATGAAGTTTTAGATTTTCCAATGGATAGAAAGTCAAAACTTTATCCTCTTTTTGGTATAAAGAGGATGACACGGGTTATGCCTCATTGATCAATCTAGATATCGAGGATAGAAGGACAAGATCATACATTATAGTAGTCATGGAAAGGTTAGGTCAGATCTTGACTTTATCGTAACTTGGGTAGCAATGATGCATTGCTAGATGCCGCTCATTGCTTATGTGTCTAAAGTGGTTTAGAGACATTGCCAACGTTATGAAAACATATAGTGTCACACACAAAGAACATGCTGCTTTGGAGATGGGTTCAATTTAGTTTGACTAAATGAACCATTAGGCTATTAATTAGAATCACTGAGTTAGACTCATTGGTTGGGTGAAACTTGAGTTAGACTCAAGTTTCATTTAATTTGAGTTAGACTCAAATTAGGTTGAAGAAGATGAATGGATTTAGAATCATCATGCATGATTAATGTAGATTAATCATGCATTAAGGTGGAATACAAAGAGATGCAAAACCTTTGGTATTCATGGGATGTATATAAAAGGTCATGGGTGTTATTCTCTATGAGAGAGCTGAGTTGTTTCTCTTCATCTTCTTATCCTCTTGCTTGGTCAAAACCTTCTTGTGAAGGGGGTTGCTAGCACAATCTTCTCCTCCAAAGTGTGAGTTCATGAGAAGAACGGCGTGTTCGTGTGGATATGCATAGAGGCACGGACACTTGAATGTGCAAGAGATCCGACGAATCTTGGGCAAGCAGGATAAGATAAGGGCACACATCAAAGGTATACCTATAAGATAGGGCTTTGTAGATCTAAACTTGTATGACTTTTTTTCCGCATGGATCGCTAAAGGGATCCTTTTTCTGCTACAATTTTATTGTTTATCGCATATGATTCCCTACACTCTCCTCCCCCACAATCCTAGAGTAGGAGGCTTTTTCAACTTCCTCTTTTGATCTAGATGTTGAGAATCTCTCAACTTCTGAATCCTCAAGCTCTTGGGATGATGATGCATATTCTTCTTGAGATTGAGAGGATGAGCACTCCTCTTCGGCTTTCTCCTTATCTTGTGCTGGTGATGGACTTTTGTGGAGATCAAATAGCTTGTCTCATAGCTCCTTGGCGCTCCAAATTCTCCTAATCTAGACAAAATATCATTAGGTAGTAAATTTAATATTATTTGTGCTACCTTAACATTTATCTTGAATTTTTATTTTTTCTCTTGGCTCCACTTCTTCTTCTTGAGGGCTCTTCCCTTATCGCCCACCGGTGGGTCAAATTCACACACAATGATGAACCAATTCTCTATGTCCATCATCAAGAAGCTTTCCATCCTCACCCTCTATCGATAAAATTCTTTAGTTCCATAGAGTTCATATGGATGAGGCACGTTGATGTCGTGTCCTAATCTAAAACTTGGCTCCTCTATCTTCCTTCTTCCCTCTAGCATGTTTGCTCCTTTGGCGGTTAGTCCTTTGAAGAGCGTCCTCACTCTAATACCACTTGTAGGATCTAGTTGAGCACAAGAGGGGGGTGAATGGTGCTTTTCATGATTTTCTTCGTTCGATCTACACGAACACAAGATGCACAAGCACAATACAAGATATACATGGTTTGGAACCTAGGGTTCCTACTCCATGGATGACCTCTAGTGAGCTCTAATGATGCACACCACCACTATCAAACTTCTCCTTCTCTGTGATACACCGGAGGTGGAGAAACCTCTTACAATAATAAGAATAAAATCCAAGCAAATACAAAGGAAATACAACAATAATGTAAGAAACACTTTACGAGAACTTGAATGCTTTGCTTGCTTGTTGTTGCTTTGAAAGACTCTTGAAGATCTGGAATGCAATAACAATTCCTTCCCAAAAGCTCCCAAAAATCGCTGGTGGAAAGCCTCCCTTCAAGCTCCATTTAAAGCCTTCATCAAGCTAGATTTCTGCCTTCCAATCGACTGCTCTAACCCAACAGTCAACTGGTCACTTAAACATTGCCTCATAATGGACTAATCTGTTGGGAGGATAGAGAATACAATCAAAGTCCCAACTTGGTAAAACATGGAAAAGATCATGTGCTTATAAGATATAAAAGATATCTCCATTAGTATGAGGTCTTTTGGATAAAGCCCAAAAACAAAACCATAAGGACTTAGGCTCAAAGTGGACAATATTATATCATTGTGGAGATATGTGGATCTTATATGAACTAATAATTGGTATGAGAGCCACGTCCATGTCAAGCTATGAACCTCGAACGAAGAAAGTGGAGCTCCCATGTCTGGATCAAGAGAACTAGACACCAAGCAGGAAGTCCAATTGGATTGGGAGGACCGAACAACTGGTAGGAAGTCCAGTTGGGCCAGAAGGGTTGGACAACTAGAAGGAAGTCCAGCTAGGTCATGAAGACCAGATAGTTGGCAGAAAGTCCTGGTGGATTGAAGATCAGACATCAAGTAGAGGAAGTCCTTCAAGGACGGATAGACTTGAGGGGGCTCAATGTGGTTTTCATTTGAGGGGGGGGGGATTATTGGGAGTATGGAGAATACAATCAAAGGCCCACATTGGTAAGACATGGAAAAGATCATGTGTCTATAAGTTAAAAAGATATCTCCATTGGTATGAGGCCTTAGGGGTAAAGCCCAAAAACAAAACCATGAGGGCTTAGGCCCAAAGTGGACAATATCATATTGTTGTGGAGATATGTGGATATTATAGGCACTAATATAATCCATGTCAGAAAGTTTCCCATCAGTCGACTACCCTGACCTAACAGTCAACTACTCAAAACCACCAGTCAACTGCCCAACAATCTATGCCTTGGCCACTTAATTCCAATCGACTGCTCTACCCTTGCAGTTGATTGTTGTGGACCAGTCAACTGCTCGACCCTAGTAGTCGACTGCTAGAGCCACAGATTAGCAGTCGAGCCTCAGTCGACTACTTGACCAGTTAATTGGGGCATAACCCTAGTCGACTGCTCTGAGTCAACTAGGCTATCGAATGTCAAACACTCGGTCAGTTGACTAGCTAAAGCCATCAATTGATTGGTAAATATCAAACATGAGGTTTAACCCAAGTATGATCCCCTCATACTTGATAAACCACCTTTAGCCTAGACCTAAGCCTTCTAGCTACCTCCATCAACCTCATGCCTATAGGATCCCTTCAAGTCCTTCATGACTCATTCATCCATATGCTAGCCTTCAAGTACTTTCATCAGCTATTGTCATGCTAATCGGGTCATTTGCCAAGGTTCATTTGGACTTATGCTGCTAAGACTCCATGCTTAGACTTTACGCTGCCAAACATTGGACTTATGCTACCAAGGCTACATACTTGGACTTTACATCGCTAATATCACACCTTTGGACTTCCTTGCCAAGATCCATTTGGACTTACATCGCCAAGACCCATGCTTGAACTTTACGCCGCCAAACCTACCCTTGGACTTTCCCTTTGCCAAGTACTCATGACTAGGACTTTCCTTGCCAACTCTATATTGGACTTTCCAATTGCTAAAGTTCACTTGGACTTTACGCCGCCAAGAATTCACACTTGAAATTATGCCACTAAGACTATACCTTTGGACTTTACCATTCCCAAGACCATGCTTGGACTTTCCAATTGCCAAGTACATATAACTTAGACTTTCCATACCAAGTATCCATCCTTGGACTTCTAAGGTTGATTTCTCCAACAATCTTCCCAAAATAACTTCCCCATATGACTTTGGATATCTCAATCATCCACTAGTCATATGGTCAACATATGGTCAAACCCATATAGTCAACCAATGGTCAAACCCATCATCAACTCATTGTCAAACATCTAAATACTACTCGAATCACACTCAAGTTTGGTCAATCGTGACCCGGGCTGATTGAACCGACAAAATATACGCTAGCTTTTCTAACTTGGTGTACCTCAGCTCGGCTCCTTTTAATATATGACTAGTGTAATAGATAGGCTACTACTGAGAGTCTTCCTGCCGTAATAGGATTGAGCTAATCACCCCTTCTGAGACCACCAAATATACCCACAGAGGTTCTCCAGAGACAAGTTTGGCTAGTAGAGGGAGCTGAGGCAAATATTGCTTCAATTCTTGAAAAGCCTACTCACATTGATCATCCTATTGGAATCGAGTCACCATTCTAAGGATCCTGAAGAATGGTAACCTCTGGTCTGCTGATCGGGCATTGAAACAAGATAATGAGACAATTCTCCCGATGAGTCTCTGTGTCTCTTGCCGATTAGTGGGTGAAGTCATGTTGCATAGCACCTGAACCTTCTCTGAATTGGCTTGTAACCCCTTCTCTATCAAAATATATCCCAGAAAATTTCCACTCCATGCTCTGAATAAATAGTTCTTTGGGTTCAACTTCATGTTATAACACCTTAGTGTCACAAAAGTCGCTTCTAGGTCTTGTATCAAATCTTGACTGAGTTGGGATTTCACCATGATATCAACATATACTTCTACATTCATCCATTTTGTTCGGCAAATATCTTGTCCATGAGTCTTTGATATATTGCTCCAGTGTTTTTAAGCCCAAAAGGCATCACTACATAAGCATATAGCCCCCCTGACATAACATAACTGACTTTTCTCTAATCCTCCTTATGTTGGGTTTCCGGCACCGCGGCGTGTGTGTGTTCGATCATGTTTCGTAAACATGAGCACAGCAGAAGCAATTAAAAATAATAAATCTATATTTATTACAACACACACAACACACGCATGCATATTACAACAAGTGTAGACATAACCGTAAATTAAAATTTGCAATAAAAGAAATTTATCTACGTTATACCTTTCGTATGACGTGTAGCGGGAACGGCATCAACCGGAACGATCCTCGTAAGAATCGTCTCTATCCGTATCCACGTCGAGCTCCTCTGGATGACTTCGCTAAGTCACGAGCTTCACCTTCGTATGGGTTACTAGCCTCGTGTTGAAGACGACGTGATCGAGAGATGATCACGATCCGAATCCAAATTCGGATCCTAAAACGAGTTCTCAAAACTCGCTTCTCCGGAGAGGTATTCGTCAACCGTTTGACGAATCCTTCGTCCCCAACCTCAGAGGATTACCGGAGATCAAATCCCCGGTAAGTTAGCCGCTGTCGGAGCACTAACCGTCGTCCAAACGACGCTCCGACAACAAAGAAACAAGCTGTCCAGAAAAACTGGACAGCTTTTGGTGGAGGAATAGAGGCCGGCTAAGGAAAGATGGAAGCTCACCTTATCACCGAACCCAAAGGAGATCGCCGGAGGGTCGCCGGAGGTTCTCCGGCTGAAGCTTGGACGCCGGCAAAGACTTGGATGGCTGCACACAAGCTGGGCGGCGGCAGCTCTAGGGTTGGCGCCAATTAACTCCAAGGTGGAGGTGGGCGGCAACTCAAGGGGGCTAGGGTTTGGATTAGGGCTTAATTATCCCTTAAGCCCTCTTTTATAGAGAACTACTTCTCTTAATGGTTATTGGATCATAACCATTAGGCCCGTTAACCCGCTCCATTAGGATAAGTTAAAATAAACCAAACCATGATGGTTTATTTTAAGTTAAAACAAACCGAACCAACTTTTGGTTCATTCGTTTAAAATAAACCAAACCCTTTGGTTTATTCTCATCCATTGGATTAGAACCAAACCATTTTGGTCCATCCATTATGTCTTCATAAGACACGGCCCATCCACGCTTCCATTGCGACTGAAACAATTTCATGCTCGCTTTATGTTTGGTCCAACCAAACATAGTTTCTCTCGGTCTAAGAATCCAATTCTCAAGCTCGTTTTAAATCCTTTGGATTACACTCGTTGTGCGTGTGACCAAATAGGTTCTCAGTTTATGTTGGCCATCTATAATTAACCATTAATTATAGAACGATCATGAGTGGCACCTAGTAGTACATCATGATCCCCAATTAACCGAAAAGATCAACGGTTGATCGTAACTATTTTCAAACCCTTCGAGCTCGAATGAATCGTGCCCCATTCCCTTCACTCATCTTATACCCACTTGGTTAGGACATGGTCTATTGTGTCATCCCCACTAGGTCGACTCGTCACACCTAGCCCAAGTATCATTTCCTCGTCCTCACAGATTCTAGTTATGCACATGTATCGAAGAGTACTTTACTCTAAACATGTAATGCTGCCAAAGACTTTAGTAACAATCCGACGAGGCCATGGGTATACATCTCCTCGCAAGGAGTGGTGAATCCTTTATAGGCTATTCAAACACCTTCGATCACTTCGACTTATACCCAATCATCCCGGGTCCACATCTCCTTAGAGATGCTTGCTTAAGATGTCAAAGCATAAGTCTCATGATCAAGATGACTTGAATACCGCAAGTCAAAGGAACATCGCACTTAAGCCACAAGAAGAACTTCATTGACATATCTATATATGCAGAGAACCATATGAAGTCTTACTACTGGTCACTCCAATGAACTAGTTACCATAACTAGCATCCACGATTAACTCCGACATCACTATGTCTCCACCAAAGGAGAATCACCGCTGATACACCAAGGAGTATACCTCGTATCTCGAGTAATCGATGGTGTCCAAATCCATCAATTCATCGACTAGGATAATTCCGATACATCACAATTACACATGTAGAGATACTCACTAGTTGTGATCCAATCACAAATTCTCTCATGCCGTGAATCGACGTGACATTCAAGAAATGAGTTTAAGATCCAATCAAATACATAAAACATGTATACTCAAATAGTGAATCTTCATTTATCATATAAATGGTTCATACATAAGGCGATTGCCTTAGGACATCTCTCATATATTACTAACAGACTCCCACTTGGCCTAATGCCAATCGCTACAGATCCAATACCATAAGCTCTAACATGACCTCAAACTTATTCGAGGTAATGCCTTAGTCAAAGGATCCGCTAAGTTCCTTTCAAAGGGGAATTTTCTCGATTTGTATTTCGCTCCTACCGATGATCTCTCCGATAAGATGATAGCTAAGCACATGTTTGGATCATCGATGAGACCACATCAAGTTCGTAGATGAACTTTGATCCAAACCGCTTCCTTTGTCGCCTAAAGCCGCAATGTATTCTCGCTTAGCGGCAGAATCCGCTATAGTGTCAAGCTTGGAACCTTTCCAACTTATTGCGCCCATTCCAGTGAATACATACCTGCATAAAGACATGGAATCATCCTTGTCTGTCTGGAGCTGGCATCCGTATACCCACGTATCACCATGTACCCTTCTCCATATATTAGGAACACATCCTTAGTTCTTCTTAAGTACTTAAGGATCGTCTTAACACCCTATGATCCATTCCTCGATCATCGTATCTTCGCCGTGACACTCGTGAGCATACGATACATCGGGCCTCATAAATAACATAGCATACATGATACATTCTATTGCGGATGCAAAGGTAATCTTACTCATTCAAATTCTCTCTTCTTCTCTGCGCAGACATAGAGACTTCGAAAGGTGTAACATATGCCCGATGGGCGATAACCTTTCTTGGATTCCGACATGCTAAACCTCTTTAGCACTCTGGCCTATATATGTAGACCAAAGACCAAGCAACCGCTTCGATCTATCTCTATAGATCTTAATCCCGAGGATGTAGGTTGCTTCTCCTGTGTCTTCATGGAGAATGTCTTGATAACCAAACCTTCACCGATCAGAAGATTGACACATCATTTCCTATAAGTAATATATCATCGACATACAATACTAGGAACACGACTGCACTCCCACTAACCTTCTTGTACACACAAGGTTCGTCTAGATTTTGTGAGAAATCAAACCTTTTGATTGTCTCATCAAAACTGATATTCCAGCTCCCGGATGCTTGCTTCAATCCATAAATGGACCGTTGCAGTTTGCATACCTTGGTTTTATCAACCAATGTGAAACCCTCAGTCAGATCATACACGCCCTCGAGGTGTTTCCATTAAGGAAAGCTATTTTCACATCCATCCGTCATATCTCATAATCATAATGAGCTATGGCCGAGCATCCGAATGGATTTAAGCATAGCTACAAAGTAATAGGTTTCACATAATCAACACCTTGCTTTTGACGATATCCTTTCGCCACCAATCTAGCCTTATAGGTAATCACATTACCATCCATGTCGGTTTTCTTCTTGAAAATCCCACTTGCACCCTATAGGCTTTATGCCTTGGTGGGTCAACCAAGTTCCAAACTTGGTTTTCATACATGGAATCCATTTCGACTTCATGGCACCAAGCCACTTATCCCTTTCTCGAACTTGTCGACTTCTTCATAACCTGTAGGCTCCTCATCATCAATGAGTAACACGTCGCTCGATTCACTTAGAAATCCATATCTCTCAGAATATTGTGTGTTCTACGGATCTACGAAGATGTGGTGTTACAATAGGTCCAAATTGATTGCTCATCACTTGTTGCCACAGGCTTCACCAGGTATCTCATCAATGTCTATTTGAGTCTCTCGAGCCTCCTCAAGCTCGACGACACTCCCACTATTTTCTTGCAAGAGAAACTCTTTCTCTAGAAACACAGCATGCCTTGAAACAAACACCTTTTGTTCCACAGGATGATAGAATTGGTAACCCCTTGTTCCCTTAGGGTATCCAATAAATAGACATTTATCAGACTTAGCATCCAATTTGTCTGATACTGTCCGCTTCACATAAGCAGGACAACCCAATATCTTCAAGTAAGATACATGAGGTTTCTTACTATTCCATATCTCATATGGAGTAGTTGAGACTACCTTGGTAGGCATTCTGTTTAACAAGTAAACAGCTGTCTGAAGTGCATAGCCCCAAAAGGACTTGGGAAGAGTTGCATGATTCATCATTGACCTAACCATGTCCAACAAGGTCCGGTTACGCCTCTCAGATACACCATTATGCTGTGGTGTATATGGCAGAGTCCATTGAGACAATATACCATTGTCTCTTAGATAATCAAGAAACTCTTGACTTAAGTATTCACCACCTCGATCCGATCGAAGTATTTTAATACTTTTGTCATGTTGTTTCTCTACTTCATTTCTGAATTCTTTGAACCTTTCAAAGGCTTCAGACTTGTGTTTCATCAAGAACACATACCCAAACCGTGAGTGATCATCGGTGAAGGTAATGAAGTAGCTATAGCCTCCTAAAGCTTGAGTTGACATAGGTCCACATACATCAGTATGTACTAGACCTAGTAACTCTCCCACTCGTTCACCTTTTCCAGTAAAAGGTAACTTAGTCATCTTGCCTTTTAAGCATGATTCGCATGTATCATATGAATCCAATTCAAACGATTCCAGAATTCCACATCGGTGTAATTCGGACATGCGTTTCTTGCTTATATGGCCAAGACGACAATGCCACATATAGGAGTCTATGTGATTATCCTTTCGAGCACGCGTGTTGCTCGCTTCGATATTGAAATCGTCACTGGATACGTCCAACGTATAAACACCATTGCTTAAAGTTCCAATCCCATAAAGAACTCCATTCAAAGTTATGTAACAACAATTGTTACTAAAAGTCAAATGGAACCCATTTCTATTTAGACAAGAAATAGAAATGATGTTCTTTATCAACGAAGGAACATAAAAGCAATTGTCCAGTTCTAAGACAAGTCCTACAGGGAGTTCCAACAAATACGTTCCGATGGCGAGTGCAGCAACCTTTGCTCCATTCCCAACACGCAAATTTGACTCTCCCTTGACGAGTCTTCTTCTATTCCTTAGCCCATGTATGTCATTACATATATGTGAGCCACACCCAGTATCAAATACCCAAGTGTCCAAGGAAATAGAATGACAATCAATAAAGAAGATTTCTGAAGAAGATGGGGCATCCGATGCCTTATCCTTCTTCACGGACTCAAGATAAATCTTACACTTTCTTCGCAAATGGCTCTCCTTGCCATAATGATGGCAAGTTTCCTGGTGTGCTAGTTCTCCCTTCTTCGCCCTTCTCTTCTTTCCTTCATTTGTTCCTTTGACTTCCTCTTAGAACCTTTCTTCGAGGAATCAACTAACAACACCCCTCGCCATGCTTCTCAAAGACTCCACAGGTCTTCAAAGATATTGAGCAAGATACAGATGAACCTCCTAGCATCTCAGAGGTGAAGAGGAGCTTTGAGACTTCGAACCTTTCGAATCTCACTTGCTCATCAACCAACTCACAAAGATGAAGGACTACGATATGAGCATCCATATGCTCATGCTACTTTCGTAGCTTGGGTTCCATCGTGGCTAGCATGATGCAACTCATTTGTTCAGAATCACTCACATGTTTCTGATAGGCCAACAATTGGTCTAGAGTTGCATCGTCACTAGGACGGGCGGGAAGAGGCGCTTCGAGGACATTTGCAAGCTTTTCAACCTTGAGAACAATTCTCAAGCTTCTAAGCCAGTCCATGAAGCTCGGCCCAGTCAATTTATTCGAATCCAAAATGGAACGCAAATTCAAAGACATCATGATCAATCTTAGAAATACAAAACGAGCATATATGAGAAAGATGATTTTAAAATGCATCAATATACATTTATAAATCTCATTCATTTTTCGAATTTCAAAAACCCCAAAATCACTTCGGGAGATCGTAGGTCCATCTCCGAATGGGCTGATATCCATCATAGTTATGAACAACCTTGGAGAGAGTCCAACAAGCCATTCATAACTACGACGGTAGGTATCATCTATACCGATTGCATATCCCGTATATGCAACTATCACAATGTGCTATCAACTAATTGAATGTTCACACATACATCGGGTTGTTAACACATTAACAAGTATGCATCATATGCATAGCACCCAACTTCACCTCCCTTTACATCGACCTTGGAGATAGTCCAACAAGCCGATGCTCCAGGTTAAAGCCAACCCATTAATCAGGACATAGTTTTAATATGGTTAGAGCGCATTCAACCAATTAGCCCAGCTTGGAGAGAGTCCAACAAACAAAGCTAACGATTGACCTCTGACTCTTACCATATTAGTATTAAACTATTCCATGGTTTGAACATGTTCGGGTTCGAGCCGGGCTTGGAGAGAGTCCAACAACCCAAACAAGAAACAGAACTCTAGTTCTAACCATATTAATGGAAGGTGTAGGCTTTAATATTGTTTAAGGGTTTTTATGTCTCATCCTCTTTGCATGCAAATAACTATTATCTACATGGCATGGCATACATGGCATACATCTACATGTCACGACACGCATGGCATAATGTTATGCATCTAATGCAATTACATGGCATACAATTATGTCATGTATATAATTTCCTTATATGTCATAACTATTTATGGAAATAAAATATGTTTAAGATTTGATTCTCCAAATCAAATCATAATTAAATTAGGAAACAAATTTCCAAATCTAATCACATATTTTATTCATGGAATTATTTGATTAACGAAAATCTATTTAGGAAACCAATTTCCTAAATCATTAAAACTACTTATGGAAATAAAATATTTTAAGATTTGATTTCCCAAATCAAATCATGATTATATTAGGAAACAAATTTCCAGAATCTAATCAAATATTTTATTTATGGAAAATATCAATTTCCATAAATACTTCCAACTTTCCAAAAGTGGAAGATTTCCATAAATACTTCTAGACTTTCCAAAATTGAAAAATTTCCATAAATACTTCTAAATTTCCAAAATTTAGAAAATTTCCAGAAATACATTATGACTATCGCAAAACCATTTTTACGATTATGTCGAAACACAACCCGGCTCGATACCCTTTGTTGGGTTTCCGATCGCAAGGCGTGTGTGTGTTCGATCATGTTTCGTAAACATGAGCACAGCGGAAGCAATTAAAAATAATAAATCTATATTTATTACAACACACACAATACACGCATGCATATTACAATAAGTGTAGACATAACCGTAAATTAAAATTTGCAATAAAAGAAATTTATCTACGTTATACCTTTCGTATGACGTGTAGCGGGAACGGTATCAACCGGAACGATCCTCGTAAGAATCGTCTCTATCCGTATCCACGCCGAGCTCCTCGGGATGACTTCGCTAAGTCACGAGCTTCGTCTTCGCACGGGTTACTAGCCTCGTGTTGAAGACGACGTGATCGAGAGATGATCACGATCCGAATCCAAATTCGGATCCTAAAACGAGTTCTCAAAACTCGCTTCTCCGGAGAGGTATTCGTCAACCGTTTGACGAATCCTTCGCCCCCACCTAGAGGATTACCGGAGATCAAATCCCGTAGTTAGCCGCTGTCGAGAGCACTAACCGCCGCCCAAACGACGCCCGACAACAAAGAAACAAGCTGTCCAGAAAACTGGACAGCTTGGTGGAGGAATAGAGGCCGGCTAAGGAAAGATGGAAGCTCACCTTATCACGAACCCAAAGGAGATGAGGGTCGCCGGAGGTTCTCCGGCTGAAGCTTGACGCCGGCAAAGACTTGGACGGCTGCACACAAGCTGGGCGGCGGCAGCTCTAGGGTTGGCGCCAATTAACTCCAAGGTGGAGGTGGGCGGCAACTCAAGGGGGCTAGGGTTTGGATTAGGGCTTAATTATCCCTTAAGCCCTCTTTTATAGAGAACTACTTCTCTTAATGGTTATTGGATCATAACCATTAGGCCCGTTAACCCGTTCCATTAGGATAAGTTAAAATAAACCAAACCATGATGGTTTATTTTAAGTTAAAACGAACTGAACCAACTTTTGGTTCATTCGTTTAAAATAAACCAAACCCTTTGGTTTATTCTCATCCATTGGATTAGAACCAAACCATTTTGGTCCATCCATTATGTCTTCATAAGACACGGCCCATCCACGCTTCCATTGCGACTGAAACAATTCCATGCTCGCTTTATGTTTGGTCCAACCAAACATAGTTTCTCTCGGTCTAAGAATCCCATTCTCAAGCTCGTTTTAAATCCTTTGGATTACACTCGTTGTGCGTGTGACCAAATAGGTTCTCGGTTTATATTGGCCATCTATAATTAACCATTAATTATAGAACGATCATGAGTGGCACCTAGTAGTACATCATGATCCCCAATTAACCGAAAAGATCAACGGTTGATCCAGAACTATTTCTGAAACCCTTCAGTAGCTCGAATGAATCGTGCCCCATTCCCTTCACTCATCTTATACCCACTTGGTTCAGGACATGGTCTATTGTGTCAGTCCCCACTAGGCTGACTACGTCACACCTAGCCCAAGTATCATTTCCTTGTCCTACGGATTCTAGTTACTGCACATGTATCGAAGAGTACTTTACTCTAAACATGTAATGCTTTGGCCAAAGACTTTAGTAACAATCCGACGAGAGGTCATGGGTATACATCTCCTCGCAAGGAGTGGTGAATCCTTTATAGGCTATTCAAACACCTTCGATCACTTCGACTTATACCCAATCATCCCGGGTCCACATCTCCTTAGAGATGTTTGCTTAAGATGTCAAAGCATAAGTCTCCATGATCAAGATGACTTGAATACCACAAGTCAAAGGAACATCGCACTTAAACCACAGTAAGAACTTCATTGACATATCTATATATGCAGAGAACCATATGAAGTCTTACGGCTGGTCACTCCAATGAACTAGTTACCATAACTAGCATCCACGATTAACTCCGGACATCACTATGTCTCCAGCCAGTGAGAATCAGCTGCTTGGATACACCAAAGAGTATACCTCGTGCTAGTCTCGACAGAATTGATGGTGTCCAAATCCATCAATTCATCGACTAGGGATAATTCCGATACATCACAATTACACATGTAGAGATACTCACTAGTTGTGATTCAATCACAAATTCTCTCATGCTGTGAATCGTATCGTGGACATTCAGTAAATGAGTTTAAGATCCAATCAAATACATAAAACATGTATAATCAAATAGTGAATCTTCATTTATCATATAAATGGTTCATACATAAGGCGATTGTCTTAGGACATCTTTCATATATCACTAACACCTTAGCCAAAGGAATCTGATGATATCCTTGGTAAATGTTCATAAGTGAAATGACTTCATATCCCACAGTAGAATCAACAAGTTGATCAATACGAGACAAGGGTTAGCAGTCTTTATGGTATATTTTATATAAATTACGGAAGTCAATACACATATGCTTTGTTGAATTGGCCAAGCTCCTCTAGTGATATTTAGATAATGTTCAGCAACTTGAGGATCGATCCCAATCAAGTCATGTACGTCTTTGGAAAAAACATCTTCGTTCCTTTGAAGGAAAGCAATGAGTAGCTCCTTTATCTCTAGTTTTTTTGCCACCCGAGTCATCTTCCCCAGAGCTATCTCCACCGACTCCCCTTCTTCTGCTACCTCTTTTTTGGGAGTTACCTCCTCCAGCACATAGACTTCAGAGCTTATTGGGGATTTACTTTGGGATCTTCTGTTCAGGCTCTTTTTTTATCAGCTCAGACCATCTAGACATAACAACTCCGAGCTGCCTTCTGTTCACCTTTGACCTCCCCCGCCAGTCGACCTATAGGGAATTTCACCTTCTGATGGTAAGGGAAAGCCACCACCTTGAAAGTTGAGAGGAAGGGTCAACCCAAAATGGCATTATATGATGAAGGGGCATCCACCACTAGGAAATGAGTTATGCTCATCTTTTGGCTCGGCTTCTTCCCCAAAGTGAGGGGTAAAGATATTTGCTCTACATGATGCACCATATGGCTTTCAAACCCAAATAGGGGTATTACTACATCCTCCAGTCAAGCATCTTCTAATTGCATTTAATTGAAAGCTTCCTAGAATAATACATTAACCGAGCTTCCCGAATCCACCAAGACTCGTGCCACCTCATAATTTGCAAAAGTAATTCTAACTAAGAAAGTATCGGTATGAGGTAGGAAAATAACTTACAGACCTTCTGGTCCGAAACTCTACTGAGGCATCTCTTGATCTGCTTGGTATTCTCTGATGGCTAAACTCTCCATCAGATGGGAATAGGATTTTTGAGCTATGTTAGAGTCCCCAATCAGTGGGTCCTCCAATGATTACATTAATTACACCTCAAGCAGGAGAGTCTTCAAGGGTGGTTGGAATCCTACTACTTATCCCACCCTCCTGAGGGATGACTCCTTGGTTCTACAGTTGTCGTCATCTGAGTCGGGGGCTAGAGGTTTCATATCATAAGGTCCTAGATGGGCGACGGGAGGTCTCTGACCCCTTCCCAAGCCCAACCCTAACTATTACTATAGATGAGGACATTCCATCGTAATTCAGTCCAATTCTCTCTATAGACCAAAGAATCGTTCAATGAAATGTCCATACACCATATGATATTGAAAAAGAACAAATATGGGGGGTTGCGAGGAGCTCCTCGATATCCTGCGGGATGGCGGAGGACACCATATTCTTCATAAGCCTGTAATTCTCATTCCTTCAGGGTTTGGGGTGAGAGCGAGAATTCGGTTGCCATAATTCAGAGGGGGAAATTTTGGGGAGCTTCTAGCATGAGGGGTCAGTTACGAGGAGCCTCATAAAGGAAAGGTCTGACATATTCTCTCCTTGGGGAAGCTCGTTGAGCAATAGGTTGATTTTTCTTCATAAAAGTGGAGGTAAGTGTTGGACTTTCCGAGCTGCAAAAACCGCTTTTTGCATTGTGGAAACCCCGGAAGTCCGGCCACGGATCCGTGCGAAGATATATTAAAATAAAAACATGTATGTGCTTAAGTAAACCTAGATCTACCTTAGATCTAGAAGGTAAGAGCATTACCCTCGTAGCGATGCCCTTCGCTTATCCCGCTCATCCAAAAGCTTCACCGGAACTCAAGAGTGTCAAGTGCACACTCCTCTATTGGTATCCACACGGACAAATGGTGGAGAAAACACAACCTTGAGTGTGCTAGCACCCCTTGGATGGTTCGGCCAAGATGAGGGATGGGAGAGCTTGTGAGAGGAAGATGATCCAAGGAAGAAGATGAAGTTGGAGTAACTCACCAAAATCAATTCTCATCTAATGAGAAGTGGTCGACTACTCTTGGATGGGGGGGTTACACGCATGCATGTAACTCCAAGAGCCAATGGCTCTTGGTCTCCCTCATGAGGTGGCACCACATGATAGGTCCATGATGATGTGGAGCATCATCATTGGCCGGCCCCCATGCCATGTCACCATGACATGGCAATTGGTCAAGTCAAAATTGACCATTCATCTTCTCTCTCAAGTCAAGTCAAACTTGACCTCTTATCTCCCATGGTTGATCAAATCTAACCACTTGATTCAAGTCAATTTGATTTAATGAATCTCTATTCATTAATTTAAATTGACTCAATGAATCAAATCTAAATTAGACTCATTCAACACTTGAATCAACTTGAGTCTAACTCAATTAGTCCAATTTGGATTACTCTTAATCCAATTTGGTTCATCCCATGAACCTAATCCTCATGGTTCATCATATGAACCAAATCTCCATCTAATTGCCCTTTGTGTGTGACCCTATAGGTTCTTGTAACGTTGGAAATGTCCCTAAACTGATTTAGGAACATAAGCAATGAGCGGTATCTAGCAACACATCATTGCTACCCAAGTTACAAGAATGTTGAGCTCCAACATCACCTTTGTGACTACTAATTGTGACTCTCACAATATGTGACAATGTCCCTCTATCCTTGACATCTAGATTGACTAATTGAGGCATAGACCGTGTCATCCTCGATACAATCTATATCTTGAACTCCAAGTAGACTCACTCTAATCAAATGAGCTCAATATCTCATATTGACTCATTTGAGCATGGCCATGCACTTCGTGGTCTCACTCTATCAAGAATAACGATGTCACTCTCGTCATATAGGAGGGATAGATCCCATCTACATCACTCACATCCCTCCGCATAATTTGTTACATACCGAGTAATCGCCTTTATAGTCCACCCATTTACGGGTGATGTTTGACGAAGCCAAAGTATGCAACTCCTTATGTAGGGAACCATGGTGACTTCAGGTCTAAGGACTAATAGTCATACTAATAGCCACATGAGAAAGTATATGACACTCATATAACGATCCACGATACTTTCTCATGGCGGGTCATTCAATATATATTCTCTAATGTATACACATGTGTCAACTTGATATCTCATATCCATGACTTGTGAGATCAAGTCATCGAGTTGACCTACATGCTAGTCTCTACGCATTAACATTGTTCCTGAATGTTAATACTTGACTAGGAATGATTAAGAGTAGTGTTCTCTATATCATCTCATTATCGATTCAACCAATCGATTGATATAGATAAGAACCTACTACTCAAGGACGTTATTATATTTAGTTATTTGGCACCAATACAAGTAAATATAATAACCATGCCTTTATAAATAGGAATATGATACAATAAAGTCCATACAATAATCATCACATGATTGGCTCTAGGGCTTTTACTAACAATCTCCCACTAGCACTAGTGTCAATCACCGTAGTATCTAATACCCAATGACCTAGTGTGACCATCATGCTTTTTCTATGCCAAAGCCTTGGTCAAGGGATCTGCGATGTTAGCCTCTATGGGTACTCTGCAAATCTTCACATCTCCTCTATCGATAATCTCTCGAATGAGATGGAAGCACCGATATATTCAGCCTCTATTGTAGAATCAGCAACTGTGTCCTGCTTGGAACTCTTCCAGCTCACAGCGCCACCATTCAAGCAAAACACGAACCCTGACTGCGATCTATAATCATCCTGGTCAGTTTGGAAGCTTGCATCGCTGTAACCCTTTATAGCTAGCTCCTCATTGCCTCCAAATATCAAGAAATATTCTTTAGTCCTTCTCAAGTACTTAAGAATATTCTTGACTGCTATCCAGTGATGCTCACCTGGATCTGACTGTTATCTACTTGTCATGCTCAAAGCATACGAGACATCAGGACGAGTACACAGTATGGCGTACATGATAGATCCTATAGCAGATGTGTAAGGGATCTTATCCATGCAGTCTCCCTCCTCTCTAGAAGAGGGACTTTGAGTCTTCGAAAGACTCACACCATGTGACATCAGCATAAGTCCCTTCTTGGAATTCTGCATGACAAACCGTAGTAATACTGTGTCAATGTATGTACTCTTACTTAGGCCAAGCAATCTCTTAGATCTATCTCTATAGATCTTGATGCCTAGAATATAGGTTGCTTCGCCTAAGTCCTTCATTGAGAAGCACATCCCCAGCCAAGTCTTCACAGATTATAGTGAACGGATGTCATTCCCAATGAGTAGTATGTCATCCAAATACAATATAATGAAGACAACTGTATTCCCAATAACCCTCTTGTAGACACAGGGTTCATCTTCATTCTTGATGAAACCAAACTGTTTGATCGCGTCATCGAATCGAAGATTCTAGCTCCGAGAAGCTCGCTTTAGCCCATAAATGGACCTTTACAGCTTGCATACTTTTCCAGTATGCTGTGGATCTACAAAACCCTCAGGTTGTGTCATGCACACATCCTCGAGCAAGTTTCCATTCAGAAACACAGTTTTGACATCCATCTGTCAGATATTATAATCGTGGTATGCTGCAATAGCAAGCATGATCCGAATGGACTTAAACATCGTCTCTAGAGAAAAAGTTTCATCATAGTCAATACCATGAATTTGCTTGAAATCTTTAGCCACCAATCGGCCCTTATAGGTATGCGTAAGTCCATCCATGTCAGTCTTTCTCTTAAAGACCCACTTACACCCAATGGGTTTGACCCCTTCAGGTGGATCAACCAAAGTCCATACTTGGTTGGTGTACATGAATTCCATCTCAGATCTCATGGCCTCTAGTCATTTCTCATAATCTGGGCTCATCACAGCTTCCTGATAGGAGGTAGGCTCATTCTCAATGAGCATAACGTCATCATGGTCAGACAAGAGAAATGAGTATCTCTCAGGCTAACGACGTACCCTATCAGACCTGCGAAGAGGTAGGTCTACTTGAACAGGTGGTTGTTCCACAACTCTTTGTGCAACAATCTCATCGCCACTTTGTGGTTCCTGTTCAACCTCCATCAAAGCCTCAGTGCTATGGTTCTTCTCTTGAATTTCTTCAAGATGGAACGTACTCCCACAAGTTTTTCTAGAAACAAAATCTCTTTCTAGAAAAACCCGTCTTTTCCACAAACACTTTGTGCTGACTGGGAATGTAGAAGTAATATCCCTTAGTCTCCTTGGGATATCCAACAAAATAGCACTTATCGGATTTGGGTCCCAGTTTGTCTGAGACTTGACGTCAAACGTAAGCCTCATAACCCCAAATCCTCATGAAAGACATCTTGGGATTTCTCCCTATCCATATCGTATATGGTGTCTTTATCACAGCCTTGGATGGTACACGGTTAAGGGTAAAGGCTGCTGTGTTTAGAGCATATCCCCAAAAGGATATAGGAAGATCTGTGTGACTCATCATAGATCGTACCATATCTAATAGGGTATGATTCCTCCTTTCGGATACACCATTCCACTGTGGTATTCCAGGAGGAGTGAGTTGAGATAGAATACCACACTCAGCTAGATAGTCACGAAACTCATGGCTAAGGTATTCACCACCTCGATCTGATCGAAGTATCTTAATACTCTTGCCAAGCTAGTTTTGTACTTCATTCTTGAATTCCTTGAACTTTTCAAAGGATTCTGATTTATGTGTCATGAGATACACATAACCATATCTACTGAAGTCATCAGTAAATGTAATGAAGTACCTGTAACCACCTCTAGCAGCAACATTGAAAGGGCCACATACATCACTATGTAAAAGTCCTAACAAGTCTGTTGCTCTTTTGCTGTGTCCACTAAATGGAGTCTTGGTCATCTTGCCTAAAAGGCAAGACTCGCATGTCTTATATGATTCAAAATCAAATGAGTCTAGCAGCCCATCCTTATGGAGCTGAGATAACCGACTCTCATTTATGTGACCTAAGCGACAATGCCAGAGATAGGTTTGGTTCAACTCGTTTGACTTGAACCATTTGGTACTTATGTTATAGATGGGGCTCTCTAAGTCTAGAAAGTAGAGTCCGTTCATTAGAGGTGCACTACAATAGAACATACCATTTAAATAAACTGAACAACATTTGTTCTTTATTATAAATGTAAATCCTTTCTTGTATAAATAAGAAATCGAAATTATGTTCTTAGTTAAGGCAGGCACATAACAACATTCATCGAATTCTAGTACAAGCTTAGAGGGCTGAGATAGATCGTAAGTTCCTACAGCAATAGCAGCAACCCTTGCTCCATTGCCTACTCGTAGGTCAACCTCGCCCTTTGTCAATGCCCTGCTATTTCTCAGCGCCTGTACATTAGTACAAATGTGAGATGCACATCCGGTATCTAATACCCATGATGAAGAAATAGATAGATTGACTTCTATAACATTTATACCTAAAGTAGAAGTCTCACTTCTCTTCTTCTTAAGATCTTCCAGGTAAGCTTTGCAGTTACGCTTCCAGTGTCCAGCTTCCTTGCAGTGGAAGCAAGCCCCTTCCTTGGCCACCCCTCCTTTGGGTTTAAGTTCTTTGCCTTTGCCCTTGGCTTGGGTCTTTCCCTTACCTTTAGGCTTGCCCTTTCCTTTAGGCTTGCCCTGCCAATGGCTCTTTGTCTCCCTCATGAGGTAGCACCACATGATAGGTCCATGATGATGTGGAGCATCATCATTGGCCAGCCCCCATGCCATGTCACCATGACATGACAATTGGTCAAGTCAAAATTGACCATTCATCTTCTCTCTCAAGTCAAGTCAAACTTGACCTCTTATCTCCCATGGTTGATCAAATCTAACCACTTGATTCAAGTCAATTTGATTTAATGAATCTCTATTCATTAATGTAAATTGACTCAATGAATCAAATCTAAATTAGACTCATTCAACACTTGAATCAACTTGAGTCTAACTCAATTAGTCCAATTTGGATTACTTTTAATCCAATTTGGTTCATCCCATGAACCTAATCCTCATGGTTCATCATATGAACCTAATCTCCATCTAATTTCTCTTTGTGTGTGACCCTATAGGTTCTTGTAACATTGGCAATGTCCCTAAATCGATTTAGGAACATAAGCAATGAGCAGTATCTAGCAACACATCATTGCTACCCAAGTTACAAGAATGTTGAGCTCCAACATCACCTTTGTGACTACTAATTGCGACTCTCACAATATGTGACAATATCCCTCTATCCTTGACATCTAGATTGACTAATTGAGGCATAGACCATGTCATACTCGGTACAATCTATATCTTGAACTCCAAGTAGACTCACTCTAATCAAATGAGCTCAATATCTCATATTAACTCATTTGAGCATGGTCATGCACTTCGTGGTATCACTCTATCAAGAATAACGATGTCACTCCCGTCATATAGGAGGGATAGATCTCATCTACATCACTCACATCCCTCGCCTTTATAGTCCACCCATTTATGGGTGACGTTTGACGAAGCCAAAGTATACAACTCCTTATGTAGGGAACCATGGTGACTTCAGGTCTAAGGACTAATAGTCATACTAATAGCCACATGAGAAAGTATATGACACTCATATAACGATCCACGATACTTTCTCATGGCGGGTCATTCAGTATATATTCTCTAATGTATACCCATGTGTCAACTTGATATCTCATATCCATGACTTGTGAGATCAAGTCATCGAGTTGACCTACATGCTAGTTTCTACGCATTAACATTATCCCTGAATGTTAATACTTGACTAGGAATGATTAAGAGTAGTGTTCTCTATATCATCTCATTATCGATTCAACCAATTGATTGATACAGATAAGAACCTACTACTACTACAACAACAACAACAACAACAAAGCCTTATCCCACTATGTGGGGTCGGCTATATGGATCCTTCTACGCCATTGGACTCTATCCCCTACTATATCATCATCTATATTTAAATAAATTTTATCTTGTTTTATTGTTGCTAACCAAGTCTTTTTTGGTCTTCCTCTTCCTCGTTTGATGTGTATATTTGGTATCGTTTCACATCGCCTAACTGGAGCATTTATTGGTCGTCTAAGTACATGTCCGTACCACCTTAAACGTGTCTCTCGGAGCTTTCCTTCAATAGATGCAACACCAACTTTTTCTCTAATGCTCTCATTTCTTATTCTGTCCATCCTCGTATGTCCGCACATCCACCTTAACATCCTCATCTCTGCAACTCTCATCTTTTGCTCATATGCTCGAGTCGTAGCTCAACATTCAGCTCCATATAACATAGCAGGTCTAATCGCCGTTTTGTAGAACTTCCCTTTAAGTTTTAGAGGCACTTTACGATCACATAAAATACCCGATGCTTTTCTCCATTTCAACCATCCTGCTTGTATTCTATGTAAAACATCTCTCTCAATCCCTCCATCATCTTGCAAAAATGATCCTAAATATTTAAAGCTCTCAATTCCAGACAACTCATCATCTCCTATCTTAACACTTGTCTTATTACGTCTAATATTGCTAAATTTAAATTCCATATATTCTGTCTTTCCTCTACTAAGCTTAAAACCTTTCACTTCTAGTGTTTCCCACCAAGATTCTAGTTTAACATTTACTCCTTCACGTGTCTCATCTACTAAAACAATATCATCTGCAAACAACATGCACCACGGTAATGTGTCTTGAATGTGTCCAGTGAGTTCGTCCATGATTAGTGTAAAAAGATAGGGACTTAAAGCTGATCCTTGATGTAACCCTATCTTTATTGGAAATGCTTCAGTTAATCCACCTGAAGTCTTCACTCTGGTCGTTACTTCCTTATACATATCCTTAATTAGTTCAATATATGTTACACTAACACCTCTTTTTTCTAAAATTCTCCATATTATTTCTCTTGGAACTCTATCATAAGCTTTTTCTAAATCAATGAATACCATGTGTAGATCTTGCTTTTGCTCTCAATATTTTTCAATTAGTTGTCTGAGAAGATGTATAGCTTCTATTGTCGACCTTACTGACATGAATCTAAATTGATTTTTGAGAACCGTAGTCTCCCTCCTTAATCTTTTTTCTATTATTCTTTCTAAAATTTTATGGTATAACTTATTAGTTTAATACCCTATAGTTTTCACAAGTTTGTATGTCTCCTTATTCTTATATAAGAGAATTAGGATACTTACCTCCATTGATCAGCATCCTTTTGTTTTCAATATCATGTTAAATAATTTTATAAGTCATTCAATACCTTGTTTCCCTAGACACTTCCATACCTCTATCGGAATATCATCTGGTCCAACGGCTTTTCCATTTTGCATTCCATTTAAAGCTTATTCTCTGAAATTTGAATTCTAAAATTTAAATTTCTATACTCATTTGACCTACTTAAATTATCTAAATTAAGTTGGTCTCCTAAACCTTCATTAAAAAGTTGATGAAAATATCTCTTCCACCGCTCTTTTATTTCTTCATCATTTACTAGTACCCTATTGCATTCATCTTTAATACATCTTATTTGATTAAGATCTTTTGTCTTCCTCTCTCTCACTTTAGTTATTCTATAAATGTCTCTTTCCCCTTCTTTTGTATCTAATTTTCGATATAACCGTTCAAAAGTTTCAGTCTTAGCTTCATTCACTGCTTTCTTAGCTTCTTTCTTGGCTATTGTATATTTTTTCAAATTTTCCTCATTTTTACAAATATTAAATTTCTTATATGCTATTCGTTTTTCCTTGACTTTCTCTTGCACTTTTTCATTCCACCACCAACATTCTTTACTTGGTGGTGCATGTCCCTTTGACTCACCGAGTACACTCTTAGCTACTATTTTCAATTTTGATATCATTTTATCCCACATCATATTAGGGTCACTGTATATGTCATCTAATACTTGTACTCCTACCTTCTCTTTGAATATATTTAGTTTCTCATCCTTTAACTTCCACCACTTAATTCTAGGGGTCGTGTATATTTTCCTTCTATTAATACTATATTTGAGGCATATATCCAATACTACTAACCTATGTTGAGTAGTTAAACTTTCTCCAGGAATAACCTTACAATCTTTACAAATCTTTCTATCTCTCTTCCTAACCATAAGAAAGTCAATTTGTGATTTATTATTTCCACTTTTGAACGTGACTAAGTGTTCTTCTCTTTTCTTAAAAAATGTATTAGCTAGTATAAGATCATATGCTATTGCAAAATCCAATATAGTTTTACCTTCTTCATTTCTTGTTCCAAACCCATAACCCCCATGCACCCTCTCATATTCGTCATTTTTCACTCCGACATGCCCATTTAAATCACCTCCTATTAAAATCATCTCATTTGACGGAATATTTTGTAATACTTCATCCAAGTCCTCCCAAAACCTTAATTTGGTATTTTCATCTAATCCTATTTGAGGTGCATATACACTAATTACATTTATAGTTTCTTTCTCCACTACTATTTTGAGAGCTATAATTCTATCCCCCTTTCTAATTACTCCTACAACTTCATCCTTTAACGAACTATCAACAATAATACCCACTCCATTTCTTGTTTTACTCTTCCCTGTATACCATAACTTAAAACCCGAGTTCTCTATCATCTTTGCCTTCTCACCAACCCATTTTGTCTCTTGTACACATACAATATTAATTTTTCTTCTAATCATCGTATCTACTATCTCCATTATTTTACCAGTGAGGGTTCCTATGTTCCATGTACCAAATCTTAGACTACTAGTTTTTCTATAATATTTGTTCTTACCCAACCTATGGTGTGAGAACTCTTGCTTATTTAACACTACACCCAAGTTCTCATGGAGAGTTGCGGTCGGACCTGAGCGTGAACTCTAGCATATTTTTCACTACACCCGAGTTCTGAAAATATAGCGGTCCTTGCCGAGACATTACAGTCGGACCCTGTAACGCGTTCCTTCCGGGGAACAACCTAGCATTAGCACAATAGTTTGATTGATCCATTCATTGAACATTTGCCTTAGTTTAACGCTGGCTGGCAACCTAACGCAACCCTCCTCCTTTATCCGGGCTTGGGACCGGCCACGACAAGGTTAACTTATCATGGGCGGAGTTAGATAAGAACCTACTACTCAATGACGTTATTATATTTAGTTATTTGGCACCAATACAAGTAAATATAATAACCATGCCTTTATAAATAGGAATATGATACAATAAAGTCCATACAACAATCATCACATGATTGGCTCTAGGGCTTTCACTAATAGTAAGCCCTTTATCAGCTTGGTGAGCCTTTAGCACTTCTTCCTCATTGATGTAATCTTCTGTCCAGCTGAGCAACTCTTCATAGCTAGCGGTGGGTTTCCTATGCAAAGAACTAAGGAATTGCCTCTTTTAGACCATGCCCTATGGCAACCATTAAAATGTCAGGTGCAGCTGTTGGGACCTCATGAGTGGCCTGGGTGAACTGATTGATATAGCTTCGTAGCGATTGAGTAGATTCTTGCTTTAAATGAAGTAAACTAGAAGCAGTGTGTTGATACCTTTTACTACTAGTAAATTGTTTGAGGAAACCTTCTTTAAGTCTTGGAAGCAAGTGATGGAACCTGGACACAACAACTTAAACCACCTTTGTGTTGAAGCTACTAAGGTAGTATGAAAAGTTTGACACTTGATAGCATCCGTGTACCGATGGAGGGCAACAACGCTCTCAAATTGAGATAAATGTTCCTTCGGATTGGAGGTACCATCATATAATCCAATAAGAGGGGGAGAAAATGGAGAGGTGGATCCTCCAGTATTTTGTCTTGTGTGAAGGGGGAGGATTCATACGACTCCTGAGACTTAGTTGAAAGATTCCCTCCCTGCTCTTCCCTTCCTGTAGGTAGGAAAGGGAACAGATGTCGATCAACTCCTCCTGGGAGTCCTTCCACCGGCACCATTCTGGCCTTTGTTGACCAGAAGCAGGGATGTATGGAGTTCCTCCATATAGCTGACCCCCTAGAGGTGGTTCTCCCGAATGGGGAAGAGTATATCCTACCCTTCTGCCTTCTCGTATCCATGAATCCACCACCACCTTGTCAATCAATTTGCTCAATTGGGAAGGTAGTAGAGTAATGGGAGTTTCTTTAGAAGTGGAGGTCACAGAAGGAGGAGTTTCTTGAGGTTTCATCTTGATGTCTTGCTCATAGTGTGTTAGATCGAGAAGCACGCTAGAGGGAGGGGGTGAATAGCAAGCTTAAATCTTTTCTTTTCATTCGTCGAAAACACAAGTAAGCATAGCGGAAGTAGAAATAATCAAAAGTAAATAGACTCTTTGTTTTTACTTGGTTCACAATCAAAAAGTTGCTACTCCAAGGCCCCGCGATTCTAGACTGCGTACAAAGGGGCAATTCACTAAAGATCTCCTCCTCGTTGGAGGTAGGAAACAACGATTACAAGGGAAACAAGATCGAGGAAGAGGCACAAGCCCACCTCTCCTCTTTATAATGAAAAACTCGAGAAATAAAAAGCTCGAAGTAAAGTATGACAACTATAAAAATGTACCGACGAAAAGATAAAGCTACCGACGAATGAACTTGGAATCTTGGCGCGTCATCAACGTTACAGCGACGTAGAGTTGTCGGCATTGTGGGAGCACTTTGAGAGCAATTAGAGATAATCCAAAAGGGTGAAACCCCCCTTCTTTTATAGCCCTTCAAACCCTAGCTCGTTGAGATCCAGATCTGGGTCAAAGGGACACCTCACCCCAAGATAAGGGGATCTTATCTTGACCTTCATCAAGCTGGCCAGTTTGAATAACAGTCGACTGATTACCCTAGGCAGTCGATTGATGCTAGTAGCAATCGATTGCCAATGGCTGTCAGTCGACTGTTGGACTGGTCACTCTTCTGCAGCAAAGAGTTAGCACAGAACTAATAAGTAATGGATAATACGACGACTACTTACCATCTGATCTCGACTTAGACCTTCCACTGGAAGTTTTAGTCGGATCATCGCCTAAGTTTATCCCCGTAAGAGGACATGACATCGCCATTACTCTTCACTCAGTGCTTACCTCTGGTCCTTCTGACTTGTCGCTTAGCTTCTAGTCTCCACTGAGGTTCCCTTGGTGTCGCTCGACTACCACGGTTTCTCAACTCGAGATTCTCTGGGTGTCGCTTGACCTTGGGCTTAGCTTAAACACTTCTTTCACACTTAACATGACTCATGAGATAACAATAACAACTTAACTTAGAACCTTTGCCATAATCAAAACCTAGATTCGATTATCTGGTGTCCCTACACCAACAATCTCCCCCTTTTTGATCTATGGCAAACCGATTCAAAGTTAAGGAAACTTTTAAACATAAAATGAAGTAAGTAGTAATAAACATGAATAGCATGTAGTAAAGAAATATAAGTAAGCAAGTGTAAGTATGTAGTAAACATGTAATAAAATAAGCATGAGTAAGTTAGTATGAGTAACTTACTATAAGTATGAAATAAATATGAAATGAGTATAGAATAAGAATGAGTAAACTCTTTTTCAAATTCTCCCCTTGAGATTACCTCCCCCTTGACCTTACGTGAGTTTTTGAAAAAGAAGCTTAGCTCTCCCCCTTAACGTTTGGCCACTTAAAGAAAGTTTAAGTAAGTTAATTTTTCAAAAATAAACTTTTGATCCCTTAACTTTGGCCTCTCTTCTCAACTTAAAGAAAGTAAGTTAAGTTTTTAAAAATAAACTTTTGATCCCTTAACTTTGGGCTCTCTTCTCCCCCTTTTGCCATAAATCGAAAATATTTGGGGGTTTGTAAAAGAACTTTAGAATCACTTAACTTTATAAATAATCGATTAACATTTATAAGTCCAAGGATGTTCCTTTTAAATTTTGAAAATAGTAGTTTCAACATAAACTCAACTAATAGCATGCTCAACTCTTTTTGACTTAATTGATATGAAATGATCAATAAGTCTTGATTAAAGTTGGTTATTTTGAATAATTATACTCCATGATTCATATCGATGCACTAGATCTACATCTGGAATCAGGAGTAAGGTCCTAACATCTCACGGCCATCTACGTGGCTCAGTACACAAACACATTGATCCTATGTGTTGTGAGATGTGTTGTCTCCTTAAATCTATAGGTGCATGCTTTCTAAGGGAAACCCTAAGCTAGTTCCATGTAGCAAGAAAAATAAAGATAAAGTATAAGTAAGAATTGAGTCCTATTCTATTATGCACATCCCTAATCTTTGTCTGAGCAGACTAAATTCTGGTTCGGGTAAGGGTTTCATGAAGATGTCCGCTAGGTTCAATTTCGACTCAACATATTCGAGTTTTATGGTTCTATTTGCTATGTGTTCTCGTACAAAATGATGTTTGACTTCTATGTGTTTAGTCCTAGAGTAACAAATTGGGTTTTTAGTAAGAATAATAGAACTAATGTTATCGATTAAAATTCTAGCATTACTAAAATTTAATTGAAAGTCTTGGAGAGTATGTTTCATCCAAAGAAGTTGAGCGACACACTCACCCATTACAACGTACTCAGCTTCGGTGGTAGACAAGGCAACACAATGTTGCTTTCTTGTAACGCGCGTAAAAAGTCTCCAGCAATTTTACGAGAATTTTTGGATTTACGATAATGGGCTTTATGTGGGTTTTCCAAAAATAAAAGGAAATACCCAAAAAGAGATGCAAGGCCTAGGAATTGAACCCCAAACCTCTAGAGATAGCCAAGCCCTATAGATGCACCCACTAACCATAAGCCCAATAGGATTATATCATTAAGAGAAGAGGGGAATTATAGATAAGGGTGATGAGGGTAAATGAAGAGGCATGGAAAAGAAAAGAGAAACTTCTCTTCCTCCCTTTATAAAGAAGAAGGAAGTTCCCATTTGGCCACTTCTTCCTCTCCTCTTCATCCTCACCGAAACCATCTTGCTCCCCCTCTCCATTTGCACCTTTGGCCGAACTTCATCCAAGCAAGAAGAAGTTAGTTCTTGGCTTCCATAAGGTCAACTACCCACCAAAAGCAAGCGAAGGATGTAAGATTTCCTCACCTGTAGTATATTAGTTTTGTAGGATAAATTACATGAAAGAAATATAAAGTTTGGAGCTTTATATGTTTCGGCCAACTAAGTTTTGGGCTAGGATTCATGAAAATGCTATTAGGGAAACCTTTTATAGGTTGTATGCTCCAAGTAGGGATCTTTAGGTAACAAAAGTCCAAAGGTTTTAACCCTATATGTTTCGGCCACCAAGGGTTTAGGGTTAGGGTTTCATGAAGAGCTCCCCCTTATGAAGTTAGGTTATTATATATGCCTACATGAATAGATTTAGGTGACAAAAGTCCAAAGATCTTAACATTACAAGTTTCGGCCAACCCATGAAATTAGGGTTAGGGTTGCATGAAAAATATTTCTAATGATACTATGATAGGTTATAAGGCTTCATGAATGAATTTTAGGGGACAAACCCAAGCTTGAGCCCCTCACAAGTTTCGGCCAACCCATGAAATTAGGGTTAGGGCTGCATGAAAAATATTTCTAATGATACTATGATAAGTTATAAGACTTCATGAATGAATTGTAGGGGACAAACCCAAGCTTGAGCCCCTCACAAGTTTCGGCCAACCAATGAAACTAGGGTTAGGGTTGCAAGAAAAAGGCTTCTAAGGGAACTAGGGGATGTTGTATGCCTCATGTAGGAGTTTTAGGTGACTAAACACTGCCATGTTGGAATACCTTACAGGTTTCGGCCAATATTGATTTTGGGGGTTAGGGCTTCATGAAAACACCCCCCCCCCTTATGTAGTTAGGCTATGTGATGAACAAGTTTTATGATGTCATGAATATGCCTAGGAAATATGCTTCATGTTTATGATGTAATGTGCCAGAAATATGCTTAGGTGATGAACATGCTTTGTGATTTAATATGCCTAGGAAATATGCTTCATGTTTATGCTATAATGTGCCATGAAATATGCTTAGGTGATGAACATGCTTTGTGATTTAATATGCCATGAATATGCCAAAGAAATATGCTTCATGTTTATGATGTAATGTGCCATGAAATATGCTTAGGTGATGAACATGTTTTGTGATTTAATATGCCATTAATATGCCAAGGAAATATGCTTCATGTTTATGATGTCATGTGCCACGAAATATGCTTATGTGATGAACATGTTTATACTTTAGGACCCCTTTAGGGTACTCTTATGTTATGAATGCATGTGTCCTTGAGATAAGATGGAGATGCTTCCCTTTCTAGTAGGGATCAAGAGCTCTCCTTATGATAAGATGGAGGTGCTTCCCTTTCAAGTAGGGATCAAGAGCTCTCCTTAAGATAAGATAAAATGGAGATGCTTCCCTTTCAAGTAGGGATCAAGAGCTCTCCTTATGATAAGATAAGATTAAGATGCTTCCCTTTTTATGTTGGGGATCAAGAGCATTCTTTATAATATGACAAGAAAAGAAAGGAATTAAGTATTTTACTTTGTAAGAGGTTAAGTACCGACCCGTCGGTGGTCGTTAATCAAATCCATAGGGACATAAGAAGGCGTAAGAGGTCTTGCCTGGTAAGCGTAAGAGGTCTTGCTCTGGTAGGTCACGGTGGCTCGCTACCTGACCTATTAGGAGCAGCGCATTATGTGGTACTTAACACAGGGCCCCCAAACAAGTTATGATGATGTTGAAGTATCTATATGTATATGTTTTGAAAAGAAAAGACTTTTATGAAATTGTGTATGCTTATGTTAAAGATTATGAATGCTTACGAACTCGTCCTTTATGCATTTTAGATGTTATGAAGTTATGATGTTTAGAGTTAAGTTTAAGAATGTGGTGACTATGTACTTTATGCATGTTTCGAATTTATGATGTCGTGAATGCTTATGGTTAAGTTTAAGAATACTTGTGATTATGTACCTTATGCATGTTTAGGATTGATGTTATTATAAATGTTTATGCTCAAGTTAAAAATGCTTATGATTACGTCCTTTATGCATGTTAGACTCTATGAAGTTATGATGCTTACAGTAGTTTAAGAATACTTGTGATTATGTACCTTATGCATGTTTAGGATTTAAGTCATTATAAATGTTTATGCTCAAGTTAAAAAAATGCTTATGATTATGTCCTTTATGCACGTTAGACTCTATGAAGTTATGATGCTTACAGTAGTTTAAGAATACTTGTGATTATGTACCTTATGCATGTTTAGGATTTATGTCATTACAAATGTTTATGCTCAAGTTAAAAAATGCTTATGATTATTTCCTTTAAGCATGTTAGATTTTACTAAGTTATGATGCTTATAGTAAGTTAAGAACATTTGGGTTTATGTACTTCCTGCATGTCTAAGATTTATATCATGAATGCTTATGTTTAGATTATGCCCTGCTTGGTTTTAATTATGCTTAGCATGCTGATGTAAACTCTATGCCATGATTAGGTTTCATTACGTGGTATGTTGTTGATTAGTGTTACTATGGAATACTTAGGCCATTTATGCTAGCATGCTTATGTTTCTAATGGCTTGATGAAGTTCGTGGTTTTTTTGTGAGTAGGCAAGAATCTTACTAAGCTATATGCTTAGAGTTTATGTTGTCCATATACTGCAGATCAAGGAAACTTGAACTAGAGGAAGTAGCAGGAAGGGCCCAGTGTGTGTGATAGTGGCATGGTGGAGAAAGACCCTATTACTATCTGCTTATATTTATATGCTCAATTAACAACTTAAGACATTGCTTCCGCTTATAAGACTTGTGAATTATTAGCACCATGTTGGATGTTGCTTAGTTATGTTATTGTTCAATTACTTAAGAAAGTTGATATGATAGAACTCACGAATGGATCCTTATGTTGGGCATGTTATGAAATGAGATAAGATATGGTAACATGCTAACTATGAATAAGATAGGTGATGCATGTAGAAAAGAAGGTTTATGCCATGATAACATGCTTAAGTATGATGGTGGAAGGATCCATGTGTGTTATGTTTTAAAAGAAAAAAGAAAGGGTAAAAGTAGCGCTACGAGAGCGAGATAAGGGCGCTACAGTGTGTATCGAGCGAGCGGTTCACCTTTCCACTATATCACATCAAGCCTCCATCCTGCTATTTCCAAGTAAGTAATTTTATGCATACTTAAGTTTCCTTTATAATGAAGAATGTCTTCTATGGAATGAAATAATACCTCATCATGCTTTAGTAGAATGGACTCACACTTGAGATTTAGATAGAAATAATACCTCGTCTGTTTAGTATAATAGAATCATAGTTGTGACTTAGATAGTATACACGACCAAGCTTTATCTGATGGAAACATGACTCTAACTTAGAAGTATCACAAGAAAGGATACCTTACCTTAGAATAAGAATTGTTCTTTTTTGGTTTTAGCTTAAATATGCATGAATTCATGTAGGATAATCTTATGCTAGCCTTAGTTTAATTACACTCCAAAAAAAAAAAAAAACTCCTAAAATTACGAAGATTTGATTTTCGTAATTAGTTGTGTAAGGTCTATGTTCATATGAATTGAATTAAGCGGTTTAAATGCGGGTTAGTCGGTTTTGTACTGACTTCATTTATTTCACTTTCCGATGGCATGGACGATGACTACCATGACCCGTCGTGATGTGTCACGAAACCGATTAAGGGAAGCTATTGAAGAGATAGTCTATAAACTAGATGGTGGGGTCATCGGACACATGAGAAGGCTCGATGGTCTTTTTAGGAGACTCAAGCGACCGGAGTTTCCGTTACTGGACAATTATAGAATATGGGCCTTGGTCCGCTCCCTACCAAATGAGTTCATGGTAGTTGCACATCACGTGTGGGGCCGTTATGAAGGGCGGATAACCTATGCGGAGTTGTGCTGGGAACTGCTGGAGCACAAGGTTCAAGAGAAGCCTGTGGTAGAGAATCCGGTGGTAGCTGGCCTCGAGAGGAAGGAAGAGGGTTCTGTAAATAGTCAACTTATTGGCCAGCCGAAGACCACCCTAGTGAGGCCAAGGAAGATAGGACTAAAAATAATTACAACCGCACTAGGGTTTGTCCTAGTGGGAGTCATAATGAACTATCTTCTCAAATAGTTTCTGTGGTAAATTAGAAATAAGGAATGTTATATGTTAACATTTTTCCTTCTGGTCGGAAAATATGAATAAGAGATATGAATAAAAGATGATAAGTAGTTTCTTTTTGAAATGGATGATGAGTTCATTGCCTGGGATGTGTATGGTATAGTTGAACAATGTTGGGTAGACTGGAACATACGAATAAGGAGTGAAAACAAAATGGCCGCTTTGATGTCCTTATCAATGCTATCGCAGCCTGAAAGGGATATAATGAATTACGGAATAGAGATTATTTACGGGACATCTTACCACCATGGCTATAAGCGCCGAAGCGTTGTTCGACGATATATTGGGAAAGCAAGATGGTGATTCAGACATCCAGAAAATCAAACAGGAAGTCCGGGAAGGAAGGGATAATGGATTCCGGATCACCAACGGCGGAGTACTATACTTCCAGGACCGCCTATGCATTCCGAATGATCCGAAATTATGGAAGAAGATACTCGAGGAATCCCATGGAACATCTTATACCATGCATCCTGGATCTAACAAAATGTATCAGGACTTAAGGGATAAATTTTGGTGGTCCGGCATGAAAAGGGAGGTGGCTCGATGCGTCGGATGTCGACTGCCCGGAAGGTGAAGGCGGAACACGAAACCCGGGGATTACTACATGATCTGATTCGAGTGGAAATGGGAAGAAATATCTATGGATTTTATCTCGGGATTGCCCAGAACAACAAATGGTTACGATGCTATATGGGTAATCATAGACCGGTTGACAAAGTCTGCCCATTTCCTGGCAATTAAGATGACCTATTCGGTCGAGCAGCTAGCTCAATTATATGTCAAGGAAATTATCAAACTACATGGAGTGCCTAAGGCTATTATTTCTGACCGTGATGGCCGTTTTACCTCCCATTTCTGGGAATGTGTTCAGAAGGCTCTTGGCACTAAGTTGAGATTCAGCACTGCATTTCATCCTCAGACCGACGGTCAGACAGAAAGAGTGAACCAGGTGCTGGAAGATATGTTGCGGGCTTGTGCCCTAGACTTTAAGGGGAGCTGGTGCCGATATTTGTGCTTGGCAGAATTTGCTTACAACAACAGTTACCAGGCTACTATTGGAATGACACCATATGAAGCTCTATACGGGAGAAGATGCAGGTCTCCTATCTGTTGGTACGAGGGTGGTGAAAGGAGGGAAATGGGTTTTCGAGCCGATATTATTGACAATACCACCCGCGCTATACAGAATATCCGTCAGAGAATCGAAACTGCTCAGAGCCGACAAAAGAGCTATGCGGATATGCGGCGTAGACCGTTAGAATTCGAAGTCGGGGACCTGGTATTCCTCAAAGTGACCCCTATGAAGGGAGTGATGAGATTCGGAAGGAAGGGTAAACTGAATCCACGCTCGTGGGGACCGTATCCGATATTGCAAAGAGTGGGCAAGGTAGCTTACAATTTGGAGTCGCCACAAGAGATGTCGGCTATACCGGCGTGTTCCATGTCTCTCGTGCTCAATAAATGCTTATCCAGTGTGGACCAAGTGATCGAGCCACAACCGTATGCAGTTCAAGAGGACTGAGTATGAAAAGTCGGCCTATCCGGATACTAGACCGAAGTCAAGAGGCTAAGGAACAAAGAGGTGCCCTGAGTAAAGGTCCTGTGGCAGAATCAGCGATACGAGGAAGCTACCTGGGAACGAGAGGAGGACATGAAGCAGAAGTACCGAGAATTGTTTTAAGTTTCGAGGACGAAACTTTTACAAGGTATGAGGAATTGTAACGCCCGTAAAAAGTCTCCAGCAATTTTACGAGGATTTTTGGCTTTACGATAATGGGCTTTATGGGGGTTTTCCGAAAATAAAAAGGAAATAGCCAAAAAGGAGATGCAAGGCCTAGGAATTGAACCCCAAACCTCTAGAGATAGCCAAGCCCTATAGATGCACCCACTAACCATAAGCCCTATAGGATTATATCATTAAGAGAAGAGGGGAATTATAGATAAGGGTGATGAGGGTAAATGAAGGGGCATGGAAAAGAAAAGAGGAACTTCTCTTCCTCCCTTTATAAAGAAGAAGGAAGCTCCCATTTGGCCACTTCTTCCTCTCCTCTTCATCCTCACCGAAACCATCTTGCTCCCCCTCCATTTGCACCTTTGGCGAACTTCATCCAAGCAAGAAGAAGTTAGTTCTTGGCTTCCATAAGGTCAACTACCCACCAAAAGCAAGCGAAGGATGTAAGATTTCCTCACTGCGATATTAGTTTTGTAGGATAAATTACATGAAAGAAATATGAAGTTTGGAGCTTTATATGTTTGACCAACTAAGTTTTGGGCTAGATTCATGAAAATGCTATTAGGAAACCTTTTTAGGTTGTATGCTCCAAGTAGGGATCTTTAGGTAACAAAAGTCCAAAGGTTTTAACCCTATATGTTTCGGCCACCAAGGGTTTAGGGTTAGGGTTTCATGAAGAGCTCTCCCTTATGAAGTTAGGTTATGATATATGCCTACATGAATAGATTTAGGTGACAAAAGTCCAAAGATCTTAACATTACAAGTTTCGGCCAACCCATGAAATTAGGGTTAGGGTTGCATGAAAAATATTTCTAATGATACTATGATAGGTTATAAGGCTTCATGAATGAATTTTAGGGGACAAACCCAAGCTTGAGCCCCTCACAAGTTTCGGCCAACCCATGAAATTAGGGTTAGGGCTGCATGAAAAATATTTCTAATGATACTATGATAAGTTATAAGACTTCATGAATGAATTGTAGGGGACAAACCCAAGCTTGAGCCCCTCACAAGTTTCGGCCAACCAATGAAACTAGGGTTAGGGTTGCAAGAAAAAGGCTTCTAAGGAAACAAGGGGATGTTGTATGCCTCATGTAGGAGTTTTAGGTGACTAAACACTGCCATGTTGGAATACCTTACAGGTTTCGGCCAATATTGGTTTTGGGGGTTAGGGCTTCATGAAAACACCCCCCCCCCCCTTATGTAGTTAGGCTATGTGATGAACAAGTTTTATGATGCCATGAATATGCCTAGGAAATATGCTTCATGTTTATGATGTAATGTGCCATGAAATATGCTTAGGTGATGAACATGCTTTGTGATTTAATATGCCATGAATATGCCTAGGAAATATGCTTCATGTTTATGCTGTAATGTGCCATGAAATATGCTTAGGTGATGAACATGCTTTGTGATTTAATATGCCATGAATATGCCAAAGAAATATGCTTCATGTTTATGATGTAATGTGCCATGAAATATGCTTAGGTGATGAACATGTTTTGTGATTTAATATGCCATGAATATTCCAAGGAAATATGCTTCATGTTTATGATGTCATGTGCCACGAAATATGCTTATGTGATGAACATGTTTATACTTTAGGACCCCTTTAGGGTACTCTTATGTTATGAATGCATGTGTCCTTGAGATAAGATGGAGATGCTTCCCTTTCAAGTAGGGATCAAGAGCTCTCCTTATGATAAGATGGAGATGCTTCCCTTTCAAGTAGGGATCAAGAGCTCTCCTTAAGATAAGATAAAATGGAGATGCTTCCCTTTCAAGTAGGGATCAAGAGCTCTCCTTATGATAAGATAAGATTAAGATGCTTCCCTTTTTATGTTGGGGATCAAGAGCATTCTTTATAATATGACAAGAAAAGAAAGGAATTAAGTATTTTACTTTGTAAGAGGTTACCCGACCCGTCAGGTGGTCGTTAATCAAATCCATAGGGACATAAGAAGACGTAAGAGGTCTTGCCCTGGTAAGACGTAAGAGGTCTTGCTCTGGTAGGTCTGGTGGCTCGCTACCCCAGCCTATTAGGGAACGTGCATTATGTGGTACTTAACCTGGGGCCCCCCAAACAAGTTATGATTATGTTGAATTATCTATATGTATATATTTTGAAAAGAAAAGGCTTTTATGAAATTGTGTATGCTTATGTTAAAGATTATGAATGCTTACGAACTCGTCCTTTATGCATTTTAGATGTTATGAAGTTATGATGTTTAGAGTTAAGTTTAAGAATGTGGTGACTATGTACTTTATGCATGTTTCGAATTTATGATGTCGTGAATGCTTATGGTTAAGTCTAAGAATACTTGTGATTATGTACCTTATGCATGTTTAGGATTGATGTTATTATAAATGTTTATGCTCAAGTTAAAAATGCTTATGATTACGTCCTTTATGCATGTTAGACTCTATGAAGTTATGATGCTTACAGTAGTTTAAGAATACTTGTGATTATGTACCTTATGCATGTTTAGGATTTAAGTCATTATAAATGTTTATGCTCAAGTTAAAAAAAATACTTATGATTATGTCCTTTATGCACTTTAGACTCTATGAAGTTATGATGCTTACAGTAGTTTAAGAATACTTGTGATTATATACCTTATGCATGTTTAGGATTTATGTCATTACAAATGTTTATGCTCAAGTTAAAAAATGCTTATGATTATGTCCTTTAAGCATGTTAGATTTTACTAAGTTATGATGCTTATAGTTAGTTAAGAACATTTGGGTTTATGTACTTCCTGCATGTCTAAGATTTATATCATGAATGCTTATGTTTAGATTATGCCCTGCTTGGTTTTAATTATGCTTTGCATGCTGATGTAAACTCTATGCCATGCTTAGGTTTCATTACGTGGTATGTTGTTGATTAGTGTTACTATGGAATACTTAGGCCATTTATGCTAGCATGCTTATGTTTCTAATGGCTTGATGAAGTTCGTGGTTTTTTTGTGAGTAGGCAAGAATCTTACTAAGCTATATGCTTATAGTTTATGTTGTCCATATACTGCAGATCAAGGAAACCTGAACTAGAAGAAGTAGCAGGAAGGGCCCAGTGTGTGTGATAGTGGCATGGTGGAGAAAGACCTTATTACTATCTGCTTATATTTATATGCTCAATTAACAACTTAAGACATTGCTTCCGCTTATAAGACTTGTGAATTATTAGCACCATGTTGGATGTTGCTTAGTTATGTTATTGTTCAATTACTTAAGAAAGTTGATATGATAGAACTCACGAATGGATCCTTATGTTGGGCATGTTATGAAATGAGATAAGATATGGTAACATGCTAACTATGAATAAGATAGGTGATGCATGTAGAAAAGAAGGTTTATGCCATGATAACATGCTTAAGTATGATGGTGGAAGGATCCATGTGTGTTATGTTTTAAAAGAAAAAAAAGAAAGGGGTAAAAGTAGCGCCGCTCTAAGAGCAGATAAGGGCGGGCGCTACATTTCTACTACACCAGCTGACTAGACTCAAACCTACGAGTTGGCAACATCCACTCGTGTTCTTCCTATCAAGTTTACTACCGGCATAATCCGAGTCAGAGTAGCCGATTAGTTCGAACTCGCTCGATCTAGGATACCAAATACCTACGTTTAGTGTTCCTTTTAGGTACCTAAAAATTCATTTGACTAGTGTTAGGTGTGACTCCTTTGTGCAAGATTGAAATCTCGTACACATACTGTGAAAAGTATATCAGGCCAACTCGCAGTTAAGTAAAGAAGGCTACCTATCGCGCTCCTATAGTACTTTAAATCGATTGCTTTTCCTTCTAAGTCTTCTCCAATATTTACCTTAGTTGCCATTGGTGTATTAATTTTCTTAGCATTTTGCATTCCAAATCTATTAACTAATTCCTTAGCATATTTACGTTGGTGTAAGTAAATTCCTTCCCTAGTTTGTTTTATTTGTAAGTCTAAGAAAAAGGTAAGTTCTCCTACTAAGTTCATTTCGAATTCACTTTCCATTAGTTAAATGAACTCATTTAATAGTTGTACCAAAAATTATGTCATCTACATAAATTTGTGCAATAAAGATCTCTTTTCCTATGGATTTTACAAAAAGGGTTGGGTCAACTAAACCTTGATTAAATCCCTTAGACTTAAGGTAAATTTAAAGTCTTTCATACCAAGCTCTAGGAGCTTGTTTTAATCCATATAAGGCTTTTCTTAGTTTAAAGACATTGTTAGGTTTGTCTAAACTTTCAAATCCAGGTGGTTAGCTATCGTAAACCTCTTCCTTAATAAATCCATTCAAAAACGCTGACTTAACATCCATTTGAAATAATTTGAATCCTCAATGTGCATCATAGGCTAATAGCATTCTAATCGATTCAAATCTAGCTACGAGTGCATATGTTTCATCATAGTCTAACCCCTCTACTTGACTAAATCCTTTAGCAACTAACCTAGCCTTATTCCTAACAACATCTCCTTTATCATCAAGTTTGTTTCGAAATACCCACCTTGTCCCAATTATTGTTTTTTCCTTAGGTGAGGGTACTAATTCCCAAACATGACTCCTAGTAAATTGAGCTAACTTTTCTTACATGGCTATAATCCAATCGGAATCAAGAAGAGCTTGTTCAATTGTTTTGGGTTCGATTTTTGAGATGAGTGAAATTTGGCTTAGGTTTCTATAGGATGCTCTAGTTCGAACCCCTAAATTGGGATCACCTATTACTTGATCAATAGGATGATTTGCTTGTAACCTAGATTGATTTGGGTTAGGATCTACACTAGATTCATTTTGTGAGTTAGATTCGGATCTAGAGTTAGGTTTAGGTCTAGAGTTAGGTTTAGGTCTAGAGTTAGGTTCATTAATCAATTCTAATCCGGGTTTTGTAGTTTTGTTTTCTTCATTAAATACTATGTTGATTGTTTCTTCTATTTTTAAGGTTTCATTGTTATACACTCTATATGCTTTACTAGTGGTTGAGTATCCTAGAAAGGTTCTAGTACTAGTTTTAGAGGTGAATTTCCCTAAGTGGTCTTTAGTATTTAATATGTGTACCCTACATCCAAAAACCCTAAAATACTTAATATTTGGTAATTTTTCATAATAGATTTCATATGATGTTTTAAGGTTTCTTTTAACTAATAGAATCCTATTTTGAACATAGCAGGTCGTATTGACCGCTTCTCCCCAAAATCTAATAGGTAAGTTAAATTCGTTTAACATGGTTCTAGCGTCTTCTTGTAGGGTTCTATTCTTACATTCAACTAGACCATTTTGTTGAGGACCCCTAGGGCAGGAGAACTCATGGTGGTATCCGTTTTGGTTACAAAAATCGGTGAACCTATGGTTTTTAAATTCACCACCATCATCTCTTCTAATTCTCTTAATCCTTAGATTCTTTTCATTTTCTATTAGTTTACATAAATTGGTGAGTTTATCTAAGGTTTCACTCTTATGTTTTAAAAACCTAACCCATGTGAACCTAGAGTAGTCATCAATTATAACTAGACAGTATTGACTTCCATTTAGTGACTTGGCTCAATGAGAGTCAAAGAGGTCTAAGTGTAGGAGCTCAAGTACACTTTTTGTTCTTTCTTAGTTAGTTAGTTGATGTGAAGTCCTAGTTTGTTTACCTTGTTGACAAGCATTACATATTTTATTTTTTAAGTTGTTTAGGTTGGGTAGACCTCTAACTAATCCACTCTGACTCATTTTATGTATGAGTCTTGGATGAGAGTGGCCGAGTCATCGGTGCCACAACTAGGATTTCTCTTGTTGTGTCATTAGACACTTGGTTGAGGAGTTAGGTAAATTGATTGTATAGATGTTACTATTCCAAGTTCCCTTGAGTATAGTTTTTGAAGTATCATTATTTTTAATTAGGCATTCATTTTCTAAGAAGATGACCTTATAGTTATTGTCACACAATTGACTAACACTAAGTAGATTAAATTCAAAATGTTCAACTAAAAGTACTTGACGAATTATAAAGTTCGAGTTTAGCTCAATATCACCTGATCCGATGATTTTGAACTTCCCGTTGTTTCTGAATGCTACTGATCTTTGGTTTTTTAATATGAGCTTCGAAAACTTTAGTCGAACTCTAGTCATATGTCGGGAGCACCCACTGTTCAATATCCATTGATCCTACACATATAGTAGTTGGATAAAATATTGGGATTTTAAGATTTGTTTAAAAACTTTTAAATCCTAGGAATCATCTCACCCTTTATATATGATCAAACATGTTAACCTTATATGTTCTGTGAGATGACTTCAATTTTAACTTGGTTAAATTTAGTGATTTGAAGATAATCAACCTTGGGTTAGATTCGGATTTAACCCTTAGCTTGTTAAGTAAAATTTTTGAGAAAATGGCTTCCAGGTCATGGTGAGGCATAGAGGCCTTCTTTAATCGGAACAATGACCACTTCCTTAGACAAAGCCAATTTCAAGAAAATATTCACTTAAGTCACTTAAGATTACTTCCTGGTCTAACTAGTTTAGGATGTGGTGAGGTAGCTTCAACTAGTTCAACTTAGCTGAGTGTACCAAGCTGGATACGCCTTATCTAGCTCGGATATACAAGACCTCGTATTCCTAATGTACTATCATCTCATCATGTCCTGATACTATGTTATCAAGGTTGACTAACTATTGATCCTATCTAGCCGTTCTAAAAATTAAAACAAAAAGTAACTAAGAATGCAAACCTAAATCAAGAAGTAAAGCATACAATTTTAGTACTAGCTCCCCCTGGACCATTGAATCGATACTGTCTTTCCATGTAGTGGATTTGGTCATTGGGAACCCAGTACTTGGTTGATCCTAATTGTGAATTCAAAAAGGTCTTAGGGACCCATGCTTGGACTTTTTGTCTATTTCGACTAATAATTGACATGTACGATTTGTTTGTTATAGTTGATCTAAATCCAAGTCCGGCCTTATTGTACACGACCCTCTGTGATCCAAGTAGTAGGTCAAGACCCTTGGATCCCAAAGTAAACCTTTCCAATGTTTTTCTAAGCTCTTGAATTTGTCCTTTCAAGAGAGAATTCTCTTCCTCAAGTTTTTAGTTTTGCAACTTGAGTTGAGTTTCCCTCTTGAACTTGACTAGTCGAAGAGGTTAGGGAGACCTTATGCTTAAGGAGTTTGACCTCCTTAACTAGGGTCTTGACCTTGGACTTGGACTTAGCCAATTTTCTTAGTTAAATATTTAATTGCACTATACAAAGTACTAATTAGAGATCAACTTACCTTGATTGAATCTTTTGAACTGGATGTGGATTCGTGGTTTGTCTTGAATTGAAGTTTTGTAGTCGGATCCGGAGTCGGAGTCAGGTTCGGACTCGTAGTTCATGTCAGGTTCGGATTCATCTTCGGGCTCGGTCGGCTTGGCCATGAATGCTAGATTGTTGAATTCATCATCTTCTTCCGACGACTCTTCCCAAGTTGCATTGAAGGCCTTCTTTGTTTGTGCGTGCTTGTTCTTTAGCCTTGGACAATCGACTTTGAAGTGGCCTCTTTTGTTGCATTCATAGCATTTGTAATTCGAGCCTTGCTCGAGTCACTTCTCCTTGGATTGCTTGATAGGTCATCTTCTTCTTTTGACCATCTTCTGAACTAGATTTACTAGCTCGGTCTCCATTTCGTCGTTCACCTCTGATTCGTACTCCTCTTCTTCTTCGAGAGGTGGTTTGCTTTTCGCCTTCTTCCTTTGATCTGCAACAAGGAAATACCTTTCTCGACCTGGGCCGAGTTAGATTATTCGTGCAATTCAAATTTTGAAAAAAGCTCGTCTAATCTAATTTTAGATAAATCTCTAGATACCTTGTAGGCATCAACCATGGATGCCCACAAGGTGGTCCTAGGAAAAGCGTTCAAGGCATACCTTATTATGTCCCTATTCTCCACCTTTTGTCCGATTGAATGAAGATCGTTGATGATGTCCTAGATCCTTGCGTGGAGTTGAGTGGCCGACTCGTGTTCTTGAATTTTTAAATTAAAAAACTTATTTAACAAAAGGTCTCTTTTGAATACCTTAGTGTCAGTGGTTCCTTCGTGTAGCTTGATGAGCTTGTTCCATAAATTCTTGGTGCTGATGAACGGTCCGACTAGGTTGAGTTCTTCATTGGAAAGCCCGCATTGTAGGATTTGTGTGGCTTTCGCATCGGCCTCCACTTGGTGCTTCATAGTGTTCGCCCACTTGTCACAGTCCAAGTATTCACCGTCTTCATTGGTTGGAAGGGTGAACTCGGTCTGGATGACGATCTGTTAGTGTCAGCCCTTAGTGCCAATCATGAGATGATTGATTAGGGATCATGTGTATCATATTTCATTAATAAAAAGGCAAAGATTATTTATTATATTTACTTTATGCATGTGTTAACTAAAATAAATATAATAATATCCTTGAATAGTAGGTTCTAATCTACAGTATATCAATTAGTAGAATTTATTATGAGAAGCTATAGAGAACACTATTCTTAATATTCCTAGTCATGTATTAATAGACAATGGCAATATTAATACATTGAGACTAGCATGTAGGTCAATGGATAACTTGATCTCACAAGTCATGGATATATAATATCACATTGACACATGGGTATATATATTGGAGAATATATATACTGAATTGACCCACCATGAGAAAGTATCATGGATTGTTATATGAGTGTCATATATTTTCTCATGTGACTATTGGTATGAATAGTCCTTAGACCTGAAGTCACTACGATTCCCTACATAAGGAGTTATGTACTTTGGTATCGTCTAACGTCACACCATAACAGGGTGGACTATAACGGTGATCACTAGGTATGTAACGAATTATGCGGAGGGATGTGAGTGATATAGATGGGATATATCCCTCCCATATGACGGGAGTGATATCTTTGGCCTCTTGATAGAGTAGGACCACGAAATGCATGGCCATGCTCAAATGAGTCAATATGAGATATTGAGCTCATTTGTTTGAGTGAGTCTACTTGGGGATCAAGAAACATAAAGATCGATATGGGGATGACACGGTCTATGCCTCATTGATCGATCTAAGATATCAAAGATTGAAGGACACCGTCATACATGATAATAGTCACCGAAAGGTTATCAGATCTTGACGATCTTGTAACTTAGGTAGCAATGATGTATTGTTAGATGTCGCTCATTGCTTATGTATCTAAAATGGTTTTAGATACATTGCCAACATTACAAGAGCCTATAGGGTCACACACAAATGGCATTCTGTTTTGGAGATGGTTTCTTTTAGTTGGACTAAAAGGACAATTGAGCATATGACCAAGACTTAAGTTAGACTCAAACTGGTTAAACTTGAGTTAGACTCAAGTTGAACCATAGAAGATGATTCATCATCATGCATGATTGGGAATACCTTGGTATTCATGATGAGAATTCATGAAGGAGAATACCAAGGGTCTTGGTATTAAGAGTCTTCTTAATGGGGATTTAATGGAATTGATGGCTTGAGCATAAAAGGGGTTTTGTGCTCAATGTGGAGAGGTCGAAAAAGTGTGTGGCTTTTGGTGTTTTGGGCGTGCAAGCCAAAAAGGAGCCAAGAGAAGTGTTCTCTCATCCATCTCCTCCCTCTCCTTCTTCTTCCAAAGAGTTCTTGACATTTTGCTAGGGGTTGATAGCACAACATGACTCCAAATCGGGTGGGTGTCAGTGTGGATACCATAGTGATATGGTTATCCTTACCGTATTGAGATCCGACAGTATTTAGAAAAGCGGGATTGTGAAGGGCACGCATCAAAGGTATATTCCTCATCTAGATAAGATCTAGACTAGATTAAAGAAAATGATTTATATAGTTTTGCATGGATCTCTAGTGGGATCCGGTTTATAGTTATTGTTTCCGCTGTGGTTGTGCGAAGTATTCACCCGCGATGTTGTGAACATCAGATCTGGAATTTTCCCAACATGATCCACATCTCTACTTGGATCTTGAGATAGCACTCCATCCGACCCTTCTTGTAACAGAAGTCGCCTCCGTTGTAAAACGGAGGTCGGGCGGTGCTAAACCCTTCGAGAAGGGCCATTAAAGAAAATCCTTGCGTAAAAAATTAAACAACGAAAAAGTTCCAAGACTTCATGTCACGCCCCGATGGAGACTCCGCCAGACGAAAATCCGACAGCATCTCCCCTGTACGGGTGACAATGTCAATTTTCATACAAGGCATACATGGCCGCTATACAACGGTCAACACGACCGAAATCCAAACTCACACGCAGTTATAGAATTATGCCTCAGGCCATCAACCAAAATAAATGATAAACAGTCTAAAATAAATAGATTTACCCCTTCTGCCATCTGGGCAGGAATACTCAACAAAAATCCAATCCAAACCAAAATCCGAATAAGGTCTATCAGGACACCAAAAATCCACGAATACAAATATCAACCTCAAAACCTAAACATGTCCTCTAAACAAAATGTCCAAACCATAGAAACAATTAACAAACAAAAACTTCGACAAGTGGGGTTCGGCAGCTGCACTCTCCTGACAGCTTCATCCTGAAATAGATATAAATCAACGGGGTAAGTTCAAAGAACTCAGCGGGTATAGTAGATATGCAAAGTAAGGTATAGCTAAAAATAAAAATCATGCCAGTACAGTCTCACATAAATACGGTATGCAAGCAATAAATACAAAAGGACTGTACTTACCTGAATCTCCTACCCTGATATAGGAGCATGTTCCCTACAATAAGAGTCATCACCATATACAAACATGTATCCTGTATGCATGACAATCATATGCAACATCCAAGGCATCAATACAATAATGCAGCAAATACAATACAAATGCAATCCATGCAAAGTGCATGTCGTGCAAATGACATGGTCACCCCTGGCCTTGATCGTAGCCTCACGCGATGGTGGCCGAGTGGGTAGGGCTTGACAGCGATGCACTCTGCCATCACGCTCTGGTGGCCAGAGTGGGACGAGATCTTTGTCGAGTACACCTATCCTCCTACCCCACACAGAGTGGGAGAGCTAAGCTCTCATCTCCCGGTGTCATAGACCGGAAGGAGGATCACCGCCGCTACCACCGCCTCATCGCTACCCATGGCGGACCCGGTGAACTGTGACAGAACAAGCACACACCCTCCTGATGTACCACTAACCCATCAGTGGCAATGTGTGCAGGCCATGTAACTAGCTGCGGGCTCAACAATAATGGAACCCCGTCCAGCCAGCATGCAATCATGCAAAAATGGTGCATGATACTAAAGCATATAAATCCTACTCAAAATACCTATCCGAATAATATGTACAATCAGTATGTACATATACCTAATCCAAGTACTATGATCCAAATCAAACAGGGAAATATAATCATATCCTATCACATGCATGTATCAAGTAGGCACCAAAAGCATATCAGGCATATAAACATGAAAAATTATTGTAAGCTATCCTAACTAGCATATCAACAAATGACTATCTAAAAGATAAGTCAAAATACTCGCCTGAATATATATCCGCAAAAAGAATCAAATCGTCACGACTGGGGACTTGCCTCGTGACCGAAACCTGCATATAGCATAACTATAGTTAAGCACAAAAATGCAATTCAATGACAAATCGAATAATTAATCGATTTCCTTCATAACCCAATTAACCCAAACTATTTCCAATTTTCCTTATCCATAAATATCCATACAATTAATTTAGCCCACTAAATCAATTGATAAAAAATTTGATTAATTAATGATAAGCTAATTAATCAATTAAATCTGGAATAACCTGTATCTTAACAACCTAAGCCAAATAAATAAAACTTAATGGCTTTTAATTTAACCAATAATTGTACCAATCAATTTACCCAATTAATTCCTAATCAATTAACCTAATTCATCACCTACAAAAATCCTCAAGATCAAACAATATCACCCAACCATCCCATATCCTCTTAACACAATACCGATCAACCGAATAACACAAAAATCAGCCCAAATCGACCATAAATCCGGTCCACAACCCTTTACAACCTATGCACAACCCAACACAATCACTCACCAACTACGGCTCAAATCACAGATTCACTACAAATAAGGGAAACCTGATATAAATATATACCTGAAATTAGAAGTTTCCCCTTGGCAGTATCTCCTCGGTGTGGACCGATCCGGTGTGGAAATTTGGCCGGAGGATGGTCGGCTTGTGAAGAAGGAACTGTTGTGTAGCGTGAGGCTGATCGGCTGTGGCAAACACGGTGGCTCAAACGATCAGCGACAAAAGGGCACCACGATGACACAGGCACCAGCGGTGAAAGGTTCTTTGGAGCTTGCGGGAGAAAGCGGCCGTAAGGCTGCTCGGCGTCGGCTGCGGCGTTAAGCGGTGCCACCTCGAGGCCGAACGGCAGAGGGAAGAGCGACTCGTCGTGGCAAAGGAACGGTCGACGATCGCGTTTGCCGGCACTTGCAGAGAGACGATCGACCCCAGGCTGCCGGCACTTGCAGAGAGACGATCGACCCAGCGCGGTGGGCCAGCAGCGCCGAGGTGGTGTGGCGACTTCGAGGAAGAAAGGCTCGGGAAGGCCAAACCATCACGGAGAAGAGGCGGTGGAAGTGGCTAAGGAGGTGTAGAAATTTAGGTTTTCATCGCGTAATAAACCCCTTAAATAGACCCCCACCTAAAACCTATTTATTTTATCCCCGTAAAAATCTCGTACGGACTCCGTTTAAATCCAGAAAAATTCCTAAAATTCCCTAAAAATCTCAAAATATTTCCAGGATTATTTTCCTAAATTCTTTGGCCATTTAAATTTACAATGTTAAATTTTCAGTATTTAACATTCTCCCCCACTAAATAAAAATTTGGTCCCCAAATTTCCTACTCAGATGCATAACGAGTAAGAAATACCATAAGTACTGAAAATATACCTCATGTACCTTAAGTAAACAAGTGGGTGTATTGAGCTCTGATCTTTTCCTCGAGCTCCCATGTAGCTTCCTCGTCCGTGTAGTGACTCCACCCGACCTTGACAAGTCGCACAACCTTGTTTCGCAATTGTCATTCCTTGTAATCCAAAATCCGTACTAGAACCTCTGCGTAAGTAGCATCAGGTTGTATGGAACCTGACACATCTGACAGAATATGTGTAGAGTTTGGCACATACTTCCTCAGCATAGACACATGGAACACATCATGTATACTCGTCAAAGATGGTGGTAGCGCTAGACGATAAGCAACTTCTCCGATCCTCTCCAAAATCTCAAACGGACCAATATATCTAGGAGTTAGCTTACCACGGAAACCAAATCTCTTCACCCCTTTTGTAGGTGAGACTCGCAGAAATACACGATCACCTATCGAGAACTCCAAAGGTCTCCGTCTACGATCTGCATAACTCTTCTGGCGATCCTGCGCCTCTGTCATCCTACGTCTGATAGTACGGACCAACTCTGCCTCATGTTGAGCTCTCTGGGGTCCTAGCAACTGGGCCTCCCCAACCTCCTCCCAGAGGGTGGGTGTACGACACTGTCTACCATACAATGCCTCATACGGGGCCATTTGGATAGCCGAATGATAACTGTTATTGTAGGCGAATTCCACTAACGGCAAATGATCCTCCCAGTTGCCTCCGAAGTCTATAACACAGGACCTCAGCAAATCCTCTAGTGTCTGAATGGTTCACTCAGACTGTCCATCTGTCTGCGGATGGAATGCAGTACTAAACTGAAGTTGTGTGCCTAAAGCCTGCTGCAGACTCTGCCAGAACCTAGACGTGAACCGGGGATCTCTATCTGATATAATGCTCAAATGAACACCATGCAATATGATGATCTCCCGACAATATAGCTCTGCCAACCGATCCAGAGAGTCGGTCTTCCGAATCAATAAGAAGTGCGCGGATTTGGTTAGTCGGTCTACGACTACCCAAATCGCGTCATGGCCTTGACGTGTCCTAGGCAAACCCATCACAAAATCCATAGTAATATGATCCCACTTCCTCTCGGGAATAGGAATCCTCTGAAGTAATCCAGCTGGTCTCTGGTGCTCAGCCTTTACCTGCTGACAAATTAGACATCTAGCTACAAAATCCGTGATGTCCTTCTTCATACCGTTCCACCAATACAATCGTTTTAAATCTCGATACATGCGGTTTCTGCCTGGGTGGATCGCAAATCGAGAGCGATGAGCCTCCTGTAGTAACTCCTCCATAATCGGGTGAGGCTGAGGTACGCATAATCTGCCTCGAAAATATATAATACCCTCATCATCGCGGGTGAACTCAGTCTGCTGTCCAGAAGTTATCTGACTACCAATGAACTGTAAATGCTGATCACTGGCCTGAGCCTCCCGGACTCTCATCCGGATAGACGACTGAGCAACCATGGTAACCAGAACGCCCTGCTCTGTCGGTCCCTGCTCCTCAAGGCTCAACTCAGAGAAACCCTAAATCAAATCCATGACCAAAACTCGGAAGGAAGCTAAAGTCCCTCGGGACTTCCGGCTAAGTGCATCGGCAACCACATTGGCTTTCCCTGGGTGGTAGCTGATGGTACAGTCATAATCCTTCAGGAACTCCATCCATCTTCTCTGTCGGAGATTGAGTTCCTTCTGCGTAAACAGATACTTGAGACTCTTATGATCAGTAAGAATCTCAAACGTAATACCATATAAATGATGCCTCCAAATCTTCAAGGCATAGATAATAGCAGCAAACTCTAAATCATGAACTGGGTAGTTTTTCTCATGATCCTTCAACTGACGAGAAGCATAAGAGACTACCCTGCCGTGCTGCATCAATACTGCGCCTAAACCCTATAAAGATGCATCTGTATATAGAACGAAACCATCATCCCCTGATGGCAATACCAGAATCGGTACTGACACCAATCTCCTCTTCAACTCCTGAAAACTAGTCTCGCATGCCTCTGTCCACGTGAACTTCACGCCCTTCCTGGTAAGGCGTGTCAATGGCATAGCAATGCTCGAGAAACCCTCAACGAACCGTCTGTAATAACCGACCAAGCCTAGGAAACTGCGAACCTCCTGAACTGATTTCGGCTGCTCCCAACTGGTGACAGCCTCAATCTTCTGGGGGTCAACTAAAATATCTCTACTCGAAACCACGTGTCCCAAAAAACCGACTGAGTGTAACCAAAATGCACATTTATTGAACTTCGCATATAGCCGCTTCTGTCAGAGCCTGTCTAGAACAAGACGAAGATGTTGCACGTGTTCCTCCTCGGAACGAGAATAGACCAGAATGTCATCGATGAAAACAATGACGAACCGATCTAGGAAATCCATAAATTCATGGTTCATCAAATCCATAAATACCGCTGGAGCATTGGTAAGCTCAAATAGCATTACCAAAAACTCGTAGTGTCCATATCTGGTACAGAACGCTGTCTTCTGAATGTCAGAATCTCTAACCCTTAATTGATGATATCCGGACCACAGATCAATCTTAGAATAGACTGATGTACCTCTGAGATGATCAAACAAGTCCTCAATACGTGGCAGGGGATATTTATTCTTGATAGTGACGGCGTTTAATTGCCTGTAGTCGATGCACAATCTCATCGAACCATCTTTCTTCTTCACGAAGAGAACCAGAGAACCCCAGGGTGATACACTAGGGCGAATAAAACCTCTGTCCAAAAGTTCCTGGAGCTGAACCTTTAACTCGTCCAACTCTCTCGGGGCCATACGATAAGGAGCTTTCGATGTCGGCGCCGTCCCAGGTATTAACTCAATCATGAACTCCACTTGCCTTCTGGGAGGCAGACCCGGTAACTCCTCTGGAAAGACATCTGAATACTCTCGGACAATAGGGATGTCCGTGATCTGAGAGTCACCACTGTATTCTACATTGATCATAGATAATAGAAACCTTGGCAACCGTGCAATAAAAGCTTCTGAGCCTGAATCGCAGAAATGGTCGCTATCCCGTCATCCCGGATGCCAGTGAAATCCCATGAGGGTTGGTTCGGAGGTCAAAATGTGACCACCCTTATCTGGCAATCAACTGTGGCATAATATGTTGACAGCCAATCCATGCCAAGGTTAATGTCGAACTCGACTATGTCCAGTACCAATAAATCTACAGTAAAAATGATGTTACCGAAATCTAAGGGACAACCTCGGACCTCCTAGGTAACATCCAATGTATTGCCAGACGGTAGGGAGACGACTAATCTCTGTGATCTACTAGTAGGTAGTCTACCGATCTCTCTCATAAAAGTACGAGAAATAAATGAATGCGAACTACCAGTATCAACTAGCATAATAGCTGAAAATGCATAAAGTGAAACCGTACCGTGAAATACGGATTCGTTGGCTCGCTGCACATCCTCTCTAGTAATCGCATGAATCCGCCCAGTCTCCGTCGACGGTGGAGGTGGTATCACTGCCAAAGGTGGTTGTGCTCGGGCTCGACTGATCACGAAGGGGATACGTGGTGATAGGAAGGTCTGGTGATATAAGACCGGTATAGCAGTGCGTATAACGGCCGACTAGTATCGCACGGCTGGCACTGATCTCGAACTAGTGGCGAAGCGGTGATCATCGTATAGCGATGGTATTCTTTGCGCATGGTATCAGACGTTGGATCGTGATCCGTACTACGGTCTGATCAACTGGTGAACCGTGACGCGCACCGTATACTCTTGTCCATGTATGCCATAGGCGACTCCTGCAGGGGGAGCTGTCCTCTGCGGGCGTTGCGAAGGTCTGGCTGTCTGGCCCCCTCTCTGAGTCCCAAACTAACGCAACGGTCCTCCCTGGATAGAAACCCCAGAAGCCACATGCTGAGCCTTCAACGAACAATCTCGGCTCATGTGTCCAGGCAGTTTACAATAATAGCAAACTGACTGTCCCAAGGTGCAGGCTGAGACAATATGCTCTCTCGATCCACAACGAGTACAGTGGCTATCACTAGTGGGCGGCCTCCGGCTCTGCTGAGAAGACCGGGAGGGCCCAGCTGAAGATCGTCCTGATTTCTGAGGTCGGCTAGATGCCCCAGAATGACTCTGACCCGACTGACTGCGGCCACTTTGCTGCTGTCCAGTAGTCTGTGGCTGCTGGGTCTGACCTGTGGTTCTTTCAGTTTGTTTCCTCTTCCTGTCAGTATTGACCCTCTGTTGAGCCGACTCAATCAACAAAGCTCTTTCCAATGCCTCTCGATAGGAAGAACTACCAAATCCTACCATCTTGACCTGTAGATGCCCATCTAGTCCCTGAACAAACTGCATCATCCGTGACCTATCCTCAGCAACTAATTCTAGACAAAACCTGGCTAACCGATTAAATTTTGTATTATACTCCATCACTGAGCGATTATTCTGTCGTAGACTCATAAAATCCTGACGTCGCATCATCTGATATGCCCGTGGGAAATACTGACTCTCAAAAGCCTCTCTAAATCTCGCCCAGGTAACCTGCTGCTCGTCGATAATCGAGCGTTGCATATCCCACCAAATCTCGGCCTCGCCTCGTAAATGGAAGGCCGCCAACTCTGCCTTCTCCCACTCGGAGCAGACCATATAGTAGAAGGTACGCTCCATCGTCTCGATCCAAGACTGAGCTACACTCGGATCAGTCTCTCCGCTGAATAAAGTGAAACGACTTTTCATCGACTTCGCTAATCCTGGAATCCGAGCTCGTGTCGCACATCGATCAGGATAAGTAGGGCCGATCGAGTGACGCGGCCCGCTCCAGCGATGGGCTGTCGGTGCAGTAGCTTGAGTCCTCTTTGGCGGGGTGTTCGATGTGTAGCGGAGGTCTCCTCGGTACATCGGATACCCCAACAGTGGGTATCTCGGGAGGAGGATCCGTCGAGGACTGAGGATCCACAACTCCCACAGCACCCTGTGGAATCTGACCCTGATCAACATGCTCACCCTCAGTAGATCTCTCTGGCAAGTCTGTCGCCAAAGATCTCTGGGTCCTCTGGCGTGGCCGTCCCACACCACGTCTCGGCGCAGAAGCACGCCCACCTCGTCTCATATCTGTTAAATGAATACAGATATTATCAAAAATAAAAATATATCAAATTAATCATCATACCTATTTCACCGTCAGGAGAGGTCCCGTAGCCGCCAAAACCCCATATTGATCTCGTCAAAAATCCTAGAATTTCCGAAACATAAAAATCATCGGAAATCCATACCAATCCAAAATTTCCAGATTACCTCGCAAAACCTGCCAATACATGGTGAACTCCGAAAAAATCCAAAAACCCCTAGGAACTCGTAAACCTTGGCGCTATGATACCAAATAAATTATCACACCCCGATGGAGACTCCGCCAGACGAAAATCCGACAGCATCTCCCCTGTACGGGTGACAATGCCAATTTTCATACAAGGCCTACACGACCGCTATACAACGATCAACACGACCGGAATCCAAACTCACACGCAGTTATATAATTTGTCCTCAGGCCATCAACCAAAATAAATGATAAACAGTCTAAAATAAATAGACTTACCCCTTCTTCCATTTGGACAGGAATACTCAACAAAAATCCAATCCAAACCAAAATCCGAATAAGGTCCATCAGGACACCAAAAATCCACGAATACAAATATCAACCTCAAAACCTAAACATGTCCTCTAAACAAAATGTCTCAGTTACATGTGCTTCTATATGCGACAACAAATAATCAAGTACATGTCCTCTAAACAAAATGTCCAAACCATAGAAACAATTAACAAACAAAAACATCGACGAGTGGGGTTCGACAGTTGCACTCTCCTGACAGTTTCATCCTGAAATAGATATAAATCAACGGGGTAAGTTCAAAGAACTCAGCGGGTATAGTAGATTTGCAAAGTAAGGTATAGCTAACAATAAAAATCATGTCAGTACAGTCTCACATAAATAGGGTATGCAAGCAATAAATACAAAAGGACTGTACTTACCTGAATCTCCTACCCTGATATAGGAGCATGTGCCCTACAATAAGAGTCATCACCATATACAAACATGTATCCTGTATGCATGGCAATCATATGCAACATCCAAGGCATCAATACAATAATGCAGCAAACACAATACAAATGCAATTCGTGCAAAGTGCATGCCGTGCAAATGACATGGTCACCCCTGACGCCAGTCAGCCGCCTCACACGCGATGGTGAAGCCGAGTGGGTAGAGCTATGACAACTATGCACTCTGCCATCACTGCTCCTTAGTGACCGAGTAGACAGGATGCTGTCGGAGTACACCTATCCTCCTGCCCCAAACAGAGTGGGGGAGCTAAGCTCTCATCTCCCGATGTCATAGACCAGAGGAGGGATCCCTGCCCGCTACCACGCTGCCTCATCGCTACCCATGAGCAGACCAGCGGAGCCTGACAGAGCAACTGCACACACCCTCCTGATGTACCACTAACCCATGAGTGGCAGTGTGTGCAGGCCATGTAACTAGCTGTGAGCTCAACAATAATGGAACCCCGTCCAGCCAGCATGCAATCATGCAAAAATGGTGCATGATACTAAAGCATGTAAATCCTACTCAAAATACCTATCCGAATAATATGTACAATCAGTATGTACATATCCCTAATCCAAGTACTATGATCCAAATCAAACAGGGAAATATAATCATATCCTATCACATGCATGTATCAAGTAGGCACCAAAAGCATACCAGGCATATAAACATGAAAAATTATTGTAAGCTATCCTAACTAGCATATCAACAAATGACTATCTAAAAGATAAGTCAAAATACCCGCCTGAATATATATCTGCAAAAAGAAGCAAATCGTCATGACTGGGGACCTGCCTCGTGACCGAAACCTGCATATAACATAACTATAGTTAAGCAAAAAATGCAATTCAACGACAAATCGAATAATTAATCGATTTCCTTCATAACCCAATTAACCCAAACTATTTCCAATTTTCCTTGTCCACAAATATCCATACAATTAATTTAGCCCACTAAATCAATTGATAAAAAAATTTGATTAATTAATGATAAGCTAATTAATTAATTAAACCTAGAATAACCTGTATCTTAACAACCTAAGTCAAATAAATAAAACTTAATGGCTTTTAATTTATCCAATAATTGTACCAATCAATTTACCCAATTAATTCCTAATCAATTAACCTAATTCATCACCTACAAAAATCCTCAAGATCAAACAATATCACCCAACCATCCTATATCCTCCGAACACAATACTGATCAACCGAATAACACCAAAATCAGCCCAAATCGACCATAAATTCGGTCCACAACCCTTTACAACCTTTGCATAACCCAACACAGTCACTCACCAACTACGGCTCAAATCACAGATTCACTACAAATAAGGGAAACTTGATATAAATATATACCTGAAATTAGAAGTTTCCCCTTAGCAGTATCTCCTCGGTGCTGACCGATCCCGGCTGTAGAGGCTAGCCGGAGGATGGTCGACGCTGGCAGAGAAGGGCACACTGTGTGTACACATGAGAGGTTGATCGGCTGTGGCGAACACGGTGGCTTAGACGATCAGCGACGAAAAGGGCACCCACAGCGACCTGGGCACCGAAAACGGCGAAAGGTTGCTGGCGCTTGCAGGAGAAGAGGCGACCGTAAGGCTCGACGTCAGCGACTGCGAGCGACGGCGGCAGCGGTGCCACCTCGAGGCCGGACGACAGAGGAAAGAGTGTCTCGTCGCGGCAAAGGAACGGTCGACGATCGCATTTGTTTCAAGACTTGTAGAGACGGCCGCCCCAGTCGGCAGCACAAATCAACAAGGTCGCCTGCGCGCTGGCCAGGACGGCGAGGACGAGCGGTGCTTGGGTGGCGACTCGAGGAATAAAGGCTCGCCGGCGAAGACCAAAATCATCGCGGAGAAGAGGCACCGACGGAAGTGGCTCGCGAAAGGAAACTGCCGAAGGAGGTGTCGCGGCGGGGGAAGGAAAAAGAAAATAGAAATTTAGGTTTTCATCATGTAATAAACCCCTTAAATAGACCCCCACCTAAAACCTATTTATTTTATCCCCGTAATAATCTCGTACGAACTCCGTTTAAATCCAGAAAAAATCCGAAAAAATTCCTAAAATTCCCTAAAAATACCGAAATATTTCCAGGATTATTTTCCTAAATTCTTTGGCCATTTAAATTTACAATGTTAAATTTTCAGTATTTAACACTTCATCTTGGATTACTAGTGCGGGATAAACAAAAAAGACTTAAACTAAATTACGAAATAACAAAACACGAAAAGAAAAAATAAAAAATTGCTTAGATCGGTGGTTGCACTGAATCTGAGTGCCCCCGCTCTGATACCAATTGTTGGATCGAGAAGCACGCTAGCGAGCTTAAATCTTTTCTTTTTGTTCGTCAAAAACACAAGTAAGCGTAGCTGAAGTAGAAATAAGTAAAAGTAAATAGACTCTTTGTTTTTACTTGGTTCACAACCGAAAAGTTGCTACTCCAAGGCCTCGCAATCCTAGACCGCGTACGAAGGGACAATTCACTAAAGATCTCCTCCTCGTTGGAAGTAGGAGACAATGATTACAAGGGAAACAAGATCGAGGAAGAGGCACAAGCCCACCTCTCCTCTTTATAACGTAAAGCTCGAGAAATAAAAAGCTCAAATACAAAAATAGAAAGCTTGAAGTAAAGTATGACAACTACAAAAAGTTACCGACGAAAAGATAAAGCTACCGATGAATGAACTTGGAATCTTAGCGCGTTGTCGGCGTTACGGCGGTGCTACGACGGCGTAGAGTTGTCTGCGTTGTGGGAGCACTTTGAGAGAAATTAGAGATGATCCAAAAGGGTAAAACTCCCCTTCTTTTATAACCCTCCAGACCCTAGCTCATTGAGATCCAGATCTGGGTCAAAGGGACACCTCACCCCAAGATAAGGGGATCTTATCTTGACCTTCATCGAGTTGGCCAGTTTGAATAGCAGTCGACTGATGCTAGTAGTAATCAACTGCCAACAGTTATCAGTTGACTGTTGGACTGGTCACTCTTCTGCAGCAAAGAGTTAGCACAGAACTAACAAGTAATGGATAATACGACAGTTACTTACCATCCAATCTCAACCTAGACCTTCCACTGGAAGACTTTGTCGAATCGCCGCCAAAGTTTGTCCCCATACAGAGGGCACGATCGATGTGAGCAAAACATATAGGATTTTAGGAGTAATTTTCGCTCACATCCCATTGCATTTTAGACTTGTTTCATGAATATTTCACTTTGTTTTACATGCATTTCCTATTTTTTGGTTCAAAGATCTGATCTTTGTACTTTTGTGTGCAGGATAGCATGTCATGGGGAAAACGACACACTTTCGGAGCGAAAGAAGGGCATTTGGCATTTGGACACAAAAGGGGACATAGCTAGGGCATGTGGCTACACACAGTCATGTCCGAGACTCAAGATCGGCCACCATAGCGCCACACACGGCCTGGCCGTGTGGAAACACACAGTCGTGTGGCGGTAAGTCAATTTGACAATACTAGGGTTTTTTTCAGATTTTGCAGAAAGCCAGCCTCATGTCTATATAAAAAAGCTACGACCAAACTCTAGGGGGAGGCCACGATGGCCAGGATGACACACTGGTGCCCTGAGAAGCATTGGAAACTCAAAACGGGGAGGAAGGAAGCTGCTCGAGGATCAAGTTCTACACTTCAACGCCAGAGAGAAGAGCCACAGTGCATTGTAATTCATGTTCCTTGCACAATTTACATTGTCTCTATGAATTTGATTATGCTTTGTATTTCTCTTCTCATATTCATGGAGTAGGTTCTCCGATTCTAGGATTAGGGAGTAGTTTGTGTGTGTAGAACTTGCTATTGTTAGAGATTTGATGCCGCTAGAGGGGGGGTTGAATAGCGTTGTGCTCGTAGAAAGATGGAATTCGTTCGCGATCGTGTCTACAATTTCGTTAGCGCAGCGGAATATAGAAATGAAAGCAATAACAAAATACAACAATCACGAAAACAAAGATATAATGTGGTTCGGAACCACACGGTTTCTACTCCACGGATCGAGTTCTAAAGAGCTCTAGTGATGCACACGCAATCACTAATCAATAATCCTCCTTCTCGACACAAGTCGGAGGTGGAGAAACCTCTTACAATAAGATTACAACAATAATCTAAAAGCAACAAGCAAATACAATGAAGAATAATGCAATACAAGTAAAGAAAACACTTTACAAATGCTTTGGATTGCTTGCTTTGGGTTGCTTGAAGAGTGGTCTTGGAGACTCTGATTTGCAGCAACAAATCGCCCCAAAGATGCTCAAGAAACCATTGCCAAAAATCCTCCCGTCAAGCTCCTTTTATCCTTCCGTGTGACCTGGATTTCCGCCCATCAGTCGACTGCCATAAGTCACCAGTCGACTGATGCCACTATTGTCGTGAGACAATGGCTCGATCCACGCTGGAAAACTCCAACAGATCTCTTGCGCGATCGCCAACATTGCCGATCGCTAACGCCTATAGTCGACCGCCCACGGCCACGGAGCGCTCGCGGCTCGACGCCGACCGGGCAATGACTACCATCCTCGCCGATCCCGCAGAGCATTTTCACCTGGCAAATGAACTCAAGTCGACTCACGCTGAGCCGAATCCGCCATAATGCGGGCCGACCGCCAACCTCAAGAATGAGGTTTTAACCCAAGTATGGTGCCCCCATACTTGCTAGACCACCCTTAGCCTAGACCTAAGCCTTCTAGCCACCTCCATCAGCCTCACACCTCTCGGATCCCTCCAAGTCATCCATGACTTGTTCATCCATCGCGCTAGCCTCCAGGTGCTTCCCTCGGCTATGTCATGCTAACAGTGTCTACACCGCCAAGGCACATTGGACTTACGCCGCCAAGACTCCGCTTGGACTTTACGCCGCCAACCATTGGTCTTATGCTGCCAAGACTCCCGCTTGGACTTTACGCTGCCAATATCAAACCCTTGGACTTCTCAAATGCCAAGACTCAAGCTTGGACTTTCCCTTGCCAACCCATGTTGGACTTTCCATGCCAAGACCATGCTTGGACTTTCCTTGCCAACCCATGTTGGACTTTTCATGCCAAGACCCATGCTTGGACTTTCCATTTGCCAAGACCCATGCTTGGACTTCTCATTTGCCAAGACCCATGCTTGGACTTCTCATGCCAAGTACTCAAGACTTGGACTTTACCAAATGCCAAGTGTTCCACTTGGACTTTCCCATGACAATTACATTGTCATATGTTTTTGTCGAAACATCACTCGAGTCAAACTCGAGTCATGGTCAATCGTGACCTGGGCCGATTGCACCAACAGCTATTTCAAATATATTTATATTCTTGAATTCATATTTGTAATTGATGTTTATTTAGATCGATAGTTAATCATTTTGGTTTTCTATCTACTGTGCATAGCCGATACGAGGGGTGACAACACTCGTATCAAAGATTTAGGAGAACTAAGGAGGAGCCTAGGGGTTGACCTCTCTCTAGTAACCACGGATAGAAGGGTGTGATAGAGTCGGAAACGAGACACATTCCGATTCGTCACAGGGATTGATTCAGCATCCTCGTACCACCTACCCCATCCTAAAGCCAAGGGTCGACCTGGTATGGCAGAGGTAGTTCCCGATGGATGCGAAAGCTCATCGGGGAAGTGTATGATGTCCCTTCCACAAAATCGTAGTTAGAAATCTACACGACATTCAATTGATAGCATGTTCTGCGACACACAAGCAAAATCGAAGTCCTAGAATCCCATTCAAAGACTCGTAGAAAATCTTCTCTTCCTCCGTGTGACACCGTACTTGAGTTAAGTCCACCGTCAACCTCTCATTCGTCAACCCTAGGATTCCCAATCTGAACAATAACACGTCCACTAGACAAATCGATACTCGAAATCTCAGTCCCTGTGGGATCGATATTCTTTATTACTTGACGACACCCGTGCACTTGCAGGGCATTGAGCATGAGCACGCACTTCGAGTCCTCGATAGTTCCCATCACGAGATTTGAGGTCGTATTCGCGTGCATCAAGTTTTTGGCGTCGTTGCTGGGGACTGTTGATTCGATATCGAATCGAAAGTGGACAGTTGGATCGGACTTAGGGTAGATTTGTTTTCTTATTTGTTTTCTTATTTTAATTATTTTAGTTTTAGACTTTTAATTATTTAAATTTAGTTTAGATTAATTTTAGTAGACATCTTGCTTTATTTTATTTTTTTTTTAGTTTTCTTCATCTGGTTTAGTGCTCCAGTTTAATTTAGTACTAATTTAGATCTTAGTTTTCTTCTAGCTTCAGTTATTTTCTAGCAATTTTTCTTTTAGTTATTTTCTTAGCATTTTTTTAGACTCTTTCCAAGGCATTGTTGTTCCTTTCCTTATCTATATTTTTCTGTATATGAAGATGCATGCTTTTACTCATGATTATGGTCAATTTAATGCTGAGTTTTGGTAATATTTATTGTGAGCATTGTGGTGAAATGTGGCATACCATTAATGATTGTCTGGATATATTTGAACCTTCGAAATTTGAACAAGAAGATGTCACCTATGATTACAACCAGTGGCCACGAAATGAAGCCTATTTATATAGTTATAACCCTGGCTACTTGAACCCTCAATATTATTTCCCTAGTGAGCACGAGAGCTGTGAATCACCATGTGAATTTTATCCAGAACCAAGTCCCCGCTTAGAAACCTTGCTAGTCGATTTTACTAGGGAATGGGAGGAGCATAGTCGACAATTTGCAAAGATTATGCAACGAGATCTAGCAAGAGAAGAAACCAAATGACGAGAAGGTGGCTTTGATGACTGGATTACACCTAATATGGTGGAGACTCACTTTGAGCGAATGGATGAGGAAGACGTAGATGACATAGGAAGTAAAGAAGGATAATCCATTCAATCACCACATGAAGAAGAACTTGAGGATTATATAATTGATACTTTAATCAAGGAGTGCATTGCTTCAATCAAAATACCTCCTAACCTCAAGAATCTAGAAGAGCCTACCTTAACCCTCACCAAAACTTCAGTTACCAATAGCAAAGCTCTTTTAGTGATTTGTAATGATAAAATTTCATTCAACATAATAGAATCTACTAATCAATCTTTTGGTGAGAATGCTCATGGTGAGTTATGTTATTTATAGCATTTGGACAAAATGGAGTACTATGATCAAACTCCTGATAATTCTGTGATGATAAGCATGTTCAATCTTGAACCAAGGAAGGAAGCCAGTAAATATCTTGCCCCTCCACGCGCAAGATTTAAGAAATGTGGTGATGATGGACCACAAGGGAGGAGGCGTAAAGTGAGCAAATATCTTGCTCCCCCATGAGCAAGATTCAAACGCATCAAGAAGGGGAGGAAGAAAAATTTCCTTGGGCCACTAGAGCCAAGATGAGATGCAGGAGTACAGTCAAGCTAAAGACCTTAAACAAGTGCTTCTTGGGAGGCAACCCAAGTGTAGTTATATATATGTTTTTGATTTTATTGCATTCATATGTATTATTTAGACTTTGATTTATGGTCATTTATGTTTTTGCAAATAGTTTAGGATTAAAAAGAACTTGCTAGGTAGAAGAAAAAATTGTTTTGAGCCCACCTAGTCCACGAAGAGAGCCTGCACCTGCACCACCATATTTTTCTACATTCAAGTAAGATATAGGTACATCTGCCTATGACTTTTTAGAGTTATGATCGCACCTCGATGACATATACGTCGAGCAGCAGACGTAGAGGCAGCGATGGGAGGAGCAGAGCACTTATACGCAGGCAGATTTAAGGGCTTACGGGACCACTTCCAGTGGGGCGAGGAGTTATATGACGAGGCCCGTATCTATTTCCTGAAGGAGGATGCCCATCGTCAGGAGGAGGATACATATTTCTAGGAGGTTTGGAAGCACATGCATGCCCAGCAGGCATAGTGGGCCCGAGAGGAGGAGCATAGAGCAGTCGTTGAATCCACCAGCTCTCAGATCGACCACATGTATATGTGGCATCAACAACTCAACACTAGATTATCCCAGGATCCCTAGATGCCGAGGCTACCGGACTTTCCACCTCGACCATCATATTAGAGGTATAGCTTCATACAAGTCTGAGGGGGGAGGACCCCAAGTTTTGATTTATTTTGTTTCTAACAGTAGTTTCTTTCCTCATATTTGCATTTTAGTTAGCATTAATTTGTTCATGCATAGGTTGTTTAGTTTCTTGCATCACTTAGTTTTTGCTATCTTTAAGTTGCTTCAATAGTATTTTTAAAGTTTTCTTCATGAGTTGTTGTTGGACTTTCCGAGCCGCAAAAACCGCTTTTTGCGTTGTGGAAACTCCAGAAGTCCGGCCACGGATCCGTGCAAAGATATATTAAAATAAAAACATGTATGTGCTAAGTAAACCTAGATCTACCTTAGATCTAGAAGTTGAGAGTGTTACCCTCGATGTGACGCTCTTCGCAAATCCCGCTCGTCCAAACGCTTCGCCGGAACTCAAGAGTGTCAAGTGAACACTCCTCTATTGGTATCCACACGGACAAATGGTGGAGAAACTCAACCTAGAGTGTGCTAGCACTCATGGAAATTTCGGCCAAGAAGTATTGGGAGAGCAAGAGAGGAAGAAGATCCAAGGAGGAAGAAGATGGAGTTACACCAAAAATGAATTCCCATCTAATGCAAATCAAGTGGTCGGCCACTACATGACTTGGGGGGTTACATGCATGCATGTAACTCCAAGAGCCAATGGCTCTTGGTCTCCCTCATGAGGTGGAACCTCATGATAAGTCAATGATGATGTGGAGCATCATCATTGGCCAGCCATGCCAAGTCATCATCATGACATGGCATTTGGTCAAGTCAAACTTCACCTTTCATCTTCCCTTTCAAGTCAAGTCAAACTTGACCTCTTATCTCCCATGGTTGATCAAATCCAACCACTTGATTCAAGTCAATTTGATTTAATGAATCTCTATTCATTAATTTAAATTGACTAAATGAATCAAATCTAAATTAAACTCATTCAACACTTGAATCAACTTGAGTCTAACTCAATTAGTCTAATTTGGATTACTCTTAATCCAATTTGGTTCATCACATGAACCTAATCCTCATGGTTCATCATATGAACCTAATCTCCATCTAATTGCCCTTTGTGTATGACCCTATAGGTTTTTGTAACGTTGGCAATGTCCCTAAACCGATTTAGGAACATAAGCAATGAGCGGTATCTAGCAACACATCATTGCTACCCAAGTTATAAGAATGTTGAGCTCCAACATCACCTTTGTGACTACTAATTGTGACTCTCACAATATGTGACAATGTCCCTCTATCCTTGACATCTTGATTGACCATTTGAGGAATAGACTATGTCATCCTCGGTACAATCTATATCTTGAACTCCAAGTAGACTCACTCTAATCAAATGAGCTCAATATCTCATATTGACTCATTTGGGCATGGCCATGCACTTCGTGGTCTCACTCTATCAAGAATAACGATGTCACTCCCGTCATATAGGAGGGATAGATCCCATCTACATCACTCACATCCCTCCACATAATTTGTTACATACCCAGTAATCGCCTTTATAGTCCACCCATTTACGGGTGACGTTTGACGAAGCCAAAGTATGCAACTCCTTATGTAGGGAACCATGGTGACTTCAGGTCTAAGGACTAATAGTCATACTAATAGCCACATGAGAAAGTATATGACACTAATATAACGATCCACGATACTTTCTCATGGCGGGTCATTCAGTATACATTCTCTAATGTATACCCATGTGTCAACTTGATATCTCATATCCATGACTTATGAGATCAAGTCATTGAGTTGACCTACATGCTAGTCTCTACGCATTAACATTGTCCCTGAATGTTAATACTTGACTAGGAATGATTAAGAGTAGTGTTCTCTATATCATCTCATTATCGATTCAACCAATCGATTGATATAGATAAGAACCTACTACTCAAGGACGTTATTATATTTAGTTATTTGGCACCAATACAAGTAAATATAATAACCATGCCTTTATAAATAGGAATATGATACAATAAAGTTCATACAACAATCATCACATGATTGGCTCTAGGGCTTTCACTAACAATCTCCCACTAGCACTAGTGTCAATCACCGTAGTATCTAATACCCAATGACCTAGTGTGACCATCATGCTTTTTCTGTGCCAAAGCTTTGGTCAAGGGATCTATGATGTTAGCCTCTGTGGGTACTCTGCAAATCTTCACATCTCCTCTATCGATAATCTCTCGAATGAGATGGAAACACCGTAGTATGTGTTTGGTCCGCTGGTGTGAGCGAGGTTCCTGAGCCAGTGCAATCACTCCATTGTTGTAACAATAGAGCTCTACGGGATCTGCTATGCTAGGAACCACCCCAAGCTCAGTAATGAACTTGCGGATCCAAACTGCCTTTTTTGTTGCCTCAGATGCAGCAATATACTCGGCTTCTATTGTAGAATCAGCAACTGTGTTCTGCTTGGAACTCTTCCAGCTCACAGCGCCACCATTTAAGCAAAACACGAACCCTGACTGCGATCTATAATCATCCTAGTCAGTTTGGAAGCTGGCATCGCTGTAACCCTTTACAGCTTGCACCTCATCGCCTCCAAATATCAAGAAATATTCTTTAGTCCTTCTTAAGTACTTAAGAATATTCTTGACTGCTATCCAGTGATGCTCACCTGGATCTGACTAGTATCTACTCATCATGCTCAATGCATACGAGACATCAGGATGAGTACACAACATGGCGTACATGATAGATCCTATAGCAGATGCATAAGGGATCTTATCCATGCGGTCTCTCTCCTCTCTAGAAGAGGGACTTTGAGTCTTCTAAAGGCTCACACCATGTGACATCGGCAGAAGTCCCTTCTTGGAATTATGCATGGTAAACCGTAGTAATACCGTGTCAATGTATGTACTCTGACTTAGGCCAAGCAATCTCTTAGATCTATCTCTATAGATCTTGATACCTAGAATACAAGCTGCTTCACCTAAGTCCTTCATTGAGAAGCACGTCCCTAGCCAAGTCTTCACAGACTGTAGCGAAGGGATGTCATTCCCAATGTGTAGTATGTCATCCACATACAATACAAGGAAGACAACTGTGTTCCCATTAACCCTCTTGTAGACACAGGGTTCATCTTCATTCTTGATGAAACCAAACTGTTTGATCGCATCATCGAATCGAAGATTCCATCTCCGAGAGGCTTGCTTTAGACCATAAATGGACCTTTGTAGCTTGCATACTTTCCCAGTATGCTATGGATCTTCAAAACCCTCAGGTTGTGTCATGTACACATCCTCGAGTAAGTTTCCATTCAGAAATGCGGTTTTGACATCCATCTGTCAGATCTCATAATCATAGTATGCTGCAATAGCAAGCAAGGTTTTAATGGACTTAAACATCGCCACTGGAGAAAAGGTTTCATCATAGTCAATACCATGAATTTGCTTAAAATCTTTAGCCACCAATCGGCCCTTATAGGTATGCGTAAGTCCATCCATGTTAATCTTTCTTCTAAAGACCCACTTTCACCCAATGGGTTTGACCCCTTCAAGTGGATCAACTAAAGTCCATACTTGGTTGGTGTACATGGATTCCATCTCGGATCTCATGGCCTCTAGCCATTTCTCAGAATCTAGGCTCATCACAGCTTCCTGATAGGAGGTAGGCTTATTCTCAATGAGCATAACGTCATCATGGTCAGACAAGAGAAATGAGTATCTCTTAGGCTAACGACGTACCCTATTAGACCTACGAAGAGATAGGTCTACATGAATAGGTGGTTGTTCCACAACTCTTTGTGCAACAATCTCATCAGCCACAACACTTTGTGGTTCCTGTTCAACCTCCATCAAGGCCTCAGTGCTATGGTCATTATCTTGAATTTCTTAAAGATCGAACGTACTCCCACTAGTTTTTCTAGAAACAAAATCCCTTTCTAGAAAAACCCCAGTCTTTGCCACAAACACTTTGTGCTTACTGGGAATGTAGAAGTAATATTCCTTTGTGTCCTTGGGATATCCAACAAAGTAGCACCTATCGGATTTGGGTCCCAATTTGTCTGAGACTTGACGTCGAATGTAAGCCTCACAATCCCAAATTCTCATGAAAGACATCTTGGGATTTCTCCCTGTCCATATCGTATATGGTGTCTTTATCACAGCCTTGGATGGTACACGGTTAAGGGTAAAGGCTACTGTGTCTAGAGCATATCCCCAAAAGTGTTGGTGCAGTGAGGCACCGAAATCGAACATGTGTTTTGATTATAGCAAAGACACAAGGTTAAGTCTATTTTGTTATCTCATGAGTCTACTTGAGTGTGCAGAAACAGGTTAAGCTTGAATTGGAGATCTGCGACACAGTAAGTGCAAGGTAAGACTCGTGTCCGACGAGCGCAAGTGAGGTCGGATCCTCCGTTTAGGAGTTGATCTTAGGCGACAATCCGACCCAAAACTTTCCATGAAAGTCTAAGTCGAGATCGGATGGTTAGAAACCATCTAAATCCATCACATTTAATATTTCTACATATTGCTTTGAGCTAACCCTTGTTTGAATTCGAAGTTACTCTAATTCGAATTAAAATTAGAATTCGAATTTATTCGAATTCGAATTAAAATTAGAACTCGAATTGAAATAAAATTAAATAACTAAAGTATCCTAAAAATGGGCAAAAGGAACTAAAAGCAAGGTGGCAACTTATCCCCCAAATCTTGGTGAGGTGGCCGGTCAAAAGCAAGGTGGAAACTTATCCCTCAATTGGTGGTGAGGTGGCCGGATCTCAAGTGGGCGGACAAGGCTTCAAATAGAGGGGGGTGCTTCACATCTTAGATACAACAATTATTACAAAGCTCTCAAACGCCTCCACAACACCGCTCTTCTACGACGACGCCACTACAACGAAGTGCTGCCAACACGAAGCTTCACCATTAAAGTGTTGGTAATCATTTTAGTCGATTAATTTAAGTTGTGTTTTTCGAGCTTTTATATCAAAAAGGAGAGAGGGGCTTGTCTCTCATCCTTGTGTTTTTGTTGAAAGTTTTGTAATCGTAACTCCTACCTCCAACGAGGAGGAGTGTTTTAGTGATTGCCCTCCGTACGTGGTCTAGGACCATTAGGGCCTTGGATTAGCAGCCGGTTGGCTGTGAACCAAGTAAAACTCCTTGTGTCCATCTCTTTTTCGCTGCGTTTATCTCTCACTTATCGTTTTTACAACAAAAGAAAAGAAAAACCGTTTTGTGCTATTCACCCCCCCCCCTCTAGCGCTCATTTCGATCCTACAATTGGTATCAGAGCTGGGGGCACTCAAATTTGGTGAAACCATCAATTTGAGTAATTTTTATTTCTTTTGTTTCCTTTGTTTCTGTCTACGTTAATTTTTGTGTTTTTTTTAATTTTTCTAAATTTTTTTTCAGACTTTTCTTTAATTTAATTTTATCGCTTTTAATCTTTCTATTGATCATCCTAACAAAAAAAACTCTTAATTACGATTTTTTAATTCTATTACTGATTAAAATTAGTTTTTCCCAGAATTAAAAATTCTTTCATTTTTTTTAAACACTTGAATTTTTCAAACCCTAAAATCTTTATATTTCGTTTTATAAAGTTTTCTCGTTAATCTTAGCATTGAATTAAATCTTATTTCCACTAAAATAGATTTTCAATCAATTTACAAAATTTAATCAATTAAAAATCAATTAAAAACTTATTTTAATTTTTAAATCTTGTCTAGAATATAAGTTTGGTTTTTCAATATTTTTTACTTAATTTCAACATTAGATTTTTTTTCTAAAAAATAGTTTTTAATTAATTTTCGAAATTAATTAATTAATTATTTTTTTTACAGAATTAAAATTAATTTTCTAATTAGTTAATCTATTGATTGATTTATTTATCTTTTCTTCTTCCCGCACTACTAATCCAAGACGCAAGTCTTAGGACCTTTATTGTCTGTGTGTTTTTTTTTCTCTTCTTACCGTTTCGTGTTAATGGCCCATCTCGAGGGTTTTAGCACCGTTCGACCACCGTTTTACAACGGTGACGATTTCCGTTACTGGAAAGGTCGGATGGTGTGCTTCCTAAAAATCCAAATAGAGATGTGGATTGTGATCCAAACCGGGTTCACCCTTCCTACTAATGAAGGAGGTGAATCCTTGGATTACAATCAGTGGTCCATTACCACTAAACGACAAGTCGAGGCAGATGCAAAGGCGACTCAAATCCTGCAGTGCGGGCTATCCAAGGAGGAGCTGAACCGAGTCGGACCCTTCATCAGCGCAAGAGATCTCTAGACGAGGCTGATCGAGTTACACGAAGGATCGGATCAAGCTAAGGTTTGCAAACGCGATTTGTTGTTCAATAAATTGTACACACTAAAAATGCAGGAACACGAGACGGCAACACAATTACATGCCCGCGTCCAGGACATAGTCAACCAGCTGCATTCAATAGGACAGAAAGTCGAAAACCGAGATCTAATCAGGTATGTTCTAAATTCTTTCCCTAGGACCACCTTGTGGGCATCCATGGCCGATGCCTACAAGGTATCTAAGGACCTAGCTAAAGTTAGAATAGACGAATTATTCTCAGATTTCGAATTACATGAGCAGTCCAACTCGAAACCCGAGAGGGGTATAGCCTTGTTTGCAGGTTCAAAGAAGAAGAAAATCGCAAGCAAGCCACCACCAACCGAGGAGGAAGACGAGTCCGAAGAAGAAGTTGACCCGGAGTTGACTGCCGAACTAATGAACCTAGCTCGAAGGATAGCCAAGGGATGAAAGCGAACCATGACTCGACCCAACCAAGGTAAGCCTAAAAGTTCTAATATTAGGTGTTATGAGTGTAACAGGTTTGGACATATCAAGTCCGAGTGCCCCAAGCTCAACCACCAAGCACCTAAGCACAAGAAGGCCCTCAACGCGACATGGGAAGAAGCGTCATCTGAAGAAGACGAAGACCACGTCTTCATGGCGAAATCGATTGAGTCAGACACGGAGACCGAACTTGAACTTGAGTCAGAACCTGAGGATGACTCGGACTACGAAGCTACCTTCAAGTCAAGCCACGGATACGCATCGGGTTCAAAAGATACCCTTAAAGTGAGTCGAACTTTATTTAATACTTTACATAATACGGTTAGGTTTTTGTCTAGGAAATTAGTTAAGTCCGAGTCCAAGGTCGAGACCCTGGTTGAGGAGGTCAAACTCCTCAAACACAAGGTCTCCCTAACCTCTTCGACTAGTCAAGTTCGAGAAGAGGACCCAACTCGAGCTGAAAAGCTCGAAGTTGAGAACTCTCTCTTGAAAAGTCAAGTCGAAGATCTTAGGAACACGTTGGAAAGGTTCACTTCGGGATCCAAAGGACTTGACCTCCTACTTGGATCTCAAAGGGTCATGTACAACAAGGCTGGACTAGGGTTTAACTCAAACACGACTAATAGGTCGTATATGTCGATTGTAAGTCGACATAGGAAACATGTCCAAGCATGGGTCCCTAAGAACTTTTTGATTTCAACTCTAGGATCCAACTCGTACTGGGTTCCCAAGGACCAAATCCACTATGTGGATAGACCGAACCGATTCAACGGTCTAGGGGGAGCCAGTACAAAACATGTTTGTGCTTTAACTTAGAAATTGCATGTTTTTTTTTAAAACTTGTGAACTCACTTAGAACACGTACATAACCAACTAAAATCCTTCGAAAAGATTGAGCCTCGGGGAGCCTCTTTTCAAAAATAACCAGTTAGACTAGGAAATAGTCTTAGGTGAGTCAAGTCATCATTTTCTTGAAAATGGCTTTGTCTAAAGGAAGTGGTCGATGATCCAATAAAAGAAGGCCCCTGTGCCTCACCACGACCTGGAAGCCATGATCTTGAAAAGGTAAACTTGACAAGCCTAGGGTCAAATCCAAATCTAACATAAAATTACTTGAACCTAAATGCACTTAATCAACTTAATTGGAAGTCATCTCACAAAAAAAACACATAAGTATAACATGCTTGATCATATAGACACAGGTGAGATGACCTAGGTTTAACAACTTACAACCAATTTTTTTTTAAAAAAAATCTAACATCCAATCCAACCACCTTGTGTGTAGGATCAATGGATGTTGGACAGCGGTTGCTCCCGACACATGACCGAGGATCAACTCAAATTCACGAAGCTTCGATTCAAACGACAAGGATCGGTAGCCTTTGGGAATAATGGCAAGCTCAAAATCATCGGATCAGGTGATATCGAGCTTAACTCGAATTTTGTTATTAAAAATGTATTACTTGTAGAGAATTTTGAATATAACCTGCTTAGCGTAAGCCAATTATGTGATAATAACTATAAGGTCGTATTTTTAGAAAATGAATGTGTAATTAAAACAAATAAAACAGCTAAAACAATACTCAAAGGAACTAGGACAAATAACATTTATACAATTAACTTAATCAAATCCTCAGCCAAATGTATTATGACACAAGAAGAGGAATCATGGTTGTGGCACCGACGACTCGGTAACTCACACCCAAGACTCGTCCACAAGATGAGTCAGAGTGGCTTAGTCAGAGGCTTACCCAACCTCAACAATTTGATTAATAAAATCTGTAATGCTTGTCAACAAGGAAAACAACCTAGGACACAACACAAGTTAACTAACCAAGAACGAACCTCAAGTGTACTTGAGCTCCTACATATGGATCTATTCGATTCACATGGAGCCAAGTCACTCAATAGAAGTCAATATTGCTTAGTCATAATTGACGACTACTCCAGGTTTACCTGGGTTAGGTTCATCAAACATAAAAATGATACCCTAGATCAATTAATCAATCTATTCAAATTAATCGAGAATCAAAAAAACCTTAAGGTTAAAAGACTTAGAAGCGATCATGGTGGTGAATTCGAAAATCAAAGGTTCACCGACTTCTGTAACCTAAACGGATACCACCATGAATTCTCTTGCGCTAGGACCCCTCAACAAAATGGCCTAGTTGAGCGGAAAAACCGAACTCTACAAGAAGCCGCTAGGACCATGTTGAACGAATACGACCTACCTGATAGGTTTTGGGCAGAAGCCGTTAGCACGACTTGCTATGTCCAGAATAGGATCCTTATGGTAAAGAGGCACCTTAAGACCTCGTACGAGATTTATCACAATAAAGTACCCAACATCAAGTACTTTAGGGTATTTGGATGTAAAGTACATATCTTAAACACTAAGAACCACCTAGGGAAATTCAAATCCAAAACCTCCACCGGAATCTTCTTAGGATACTCAACCACGAGTAGGGCCTATAGGGTATATAACCACAATACCCTTAAAGTCGAAGAGACTATTAATGTAGTGTTCGATGAAGTACCCGAACCTACAAAACCCTTAATGACCCCAAGTGTTGAGCCCACTGATACCAAACTCGTCTCCGACCCTGAGATCGAGTCTAATCCACATCAACCAACTTCTCTTGTCGACCAAGTGACAAGTGATCCGAGTCAAACTAGTGTTCAACCAAGTCACCCCATTGATCAAGCATTAGGTGACACAAACCCAACCCAATCTAGGATTCAGACTAGCCACCCTATCGATCAAGTGATAGGAGATCCTAATCTAGGAGTTTGAACTAGAGCATCCTATAGGAACCTAAGTCAAATTTCCTTAATTTCAAAGATAGAACCCAAATCAATTGAACAAGCTCTTCTTGATCCCGATTGGATTATTGCAATGCAAGAAGAGCTAGCTCAATTTACTAGGAATGAAGTGTGGGAATTAGTACCACCACCTAAAGACAAAACGATAATTGGAACAAGGTGGGTGTTTCGAAATAAGCTTGATGATAAAGGTGAAGTAGTTAGAAACAAGGCTAGGTTAGTCGCCAAAGGGTTTAGTCAAGTCGAAGGCTTAGATTACGACGAAACCTATGCCCCAGTAGCTAGACTCGAATCCATTCGAATGTTGCTAGCTTATGCCGCACATCGAGGATTTAAGATGTTTCAAATGGATGTTAAGTCGGCATTCCTAAATGGATACATTAAAGAAGAAGTTTATGTTAGCCAACCCCCCGGATTCGAAAATCTAGATAAACCCGACCATGTTCTAAAACTTAAGAAAGCTCTCTATGGACTTAAACAAGCTCCTCGAGCTTGGTACGAGAGGCTTTCAATCCATCTCAAGTCAAATTGGTTTAAGCAAGGCTTAGTTGACCCAACTCTTCGTAAAAACCTTAGGTAAAGAAATATTCATAGCTCAAATTTACGTAGACGATATAATTTTTGGAACCTCTAACTCAGCCTTACTAAACGAGTTCGTTTCACTCATGGAAAGTGAGTTCAAAATGAACTTGGTAGGCGAGTTAAGTTTCTTTTTAGGTCTACAAATTAAACAAACTAAGGATGGTATATACCTATATCAACAAAAATACACTAAGGAGTTAATTAAAAGATTTGGAATACAAGACGCTAAGATAATAAACACCCCAATGGCGATTAATGTTAACATAGGAGAAGACCTAGAAAGTAAGTCCATTGACTTAAAGTACTATAGGAGCGCGATAGGAAGTCTCCTATACTTAACTGCGAATCTAATTCGACATCCTATTCGCGAAGAAGTATGTGCGCGTTTCAAACTCGTAAGGAGTCTCACCTAACCCTAGTTAAGCGTATCCTTAGATATCTTAAGGGTACACTTAACGTTGGTATTTGGTACCCTAGATCTACGGAGTTCGAACTAATCAGCTACTCCGATTCGGATTATGCCGGTAGTAAACTCGATAGAAAGAGCACGAGTGGTTGTTGTCAACTACTCGGCTCGAGTCTAGTGAGTTGGTGCAGTAGGAAGCAACATTGTGTTGCCTTATCTACCACCGAAGCCGAATACGTTGCGATGGGTGAGTGTGTAACTCAGCTTCTTTGGATGAAGCACACTCTCCGAGAATTTAGGTTGGACTTCACCAAAACTAAAATTTTTGTAGACAACATAAGTTCGATAAATCTAACTAAGAACCCTATATGTCATTCAAGGACAAAGCATATAGAGGTAAAACACCATTTCATTCGAGAACATGTAGCCAACGGCTCCATACAACTCAAATATGTTGACTCGAAGTCTAACCTAGCAGACCTATTTACTAAACCACTACCCGAAGCCGAATTTAGTCTCTTGAGATGAAAATTGGGCTTGTGCATAATAGAATAGGTTAGCAAAAGTTTTCAAATTCTATTTTCAAAAAATTTATTTTCGAATTTTATTTTTCTTATTTTTTTTCTTTATGCAAATGGAACTAGTTTAGGACTTCCCCTAGATATCATGATCCTATAGATTTAAGGAGCCAACACATCTCACAACACATAGGGTTAATGTGTTTGTGTATTAAGCCACCTAGAACGGCGTGAGATGTTAGGACCCTACTCCAGGTTCCAAGATGTAGATCAAGTGCGTCAATATGAACCTCGATGTATAAATATGCAACTAATATTAACCAACTCTAATCAGGAATTGTTGATAATATCATTTCAATCAAGTCAAACTAGAGTTGAACATTTAGATGAATTATTTTCACATACTATTTTCAAAATCATCATGCTTGGACTTAGGGTTTTCTTAGAACCCCCCCCCCCTACTTTTTTTCTTGATTTATGTCAAAAGGGGGAGAAAAGGCCAAAGTTAAGGTTCAATAAATTCAAATTTTTAAGGGGGAGTAAGGTTTAGGTTTCAACTCTTCGGAATTGAAAACTTTAAAGGCCCAAGTTAAGATATCAAAAGTTAAACCTTTTGAATAATTAACCTTTTGACTTAACTTTTGATTACTTAACTTGCACTTATTTTTGACTCTAAAGAGCCTAAGTTAAGTAATGCCATTTACTTAACTCGTTATCTTTTGTGTTTGGAGAACTAAAAGTCTTTTTCAAGTACTCACCCTCGGTCAAGGGGGAGGGTTCCTCTAAGGGGAGAACTTGAGAAATATTTTTACTACTCCTACTTTTGCTTCATGTCTTTACTGTTTCATGCACTTAATTTCCTTAACTTTGTGTGTTTTTGCCATAGATCAAAAAGGGGGAGATTGTTGGTGCAGTGAGGCACCGAAATCGAACCTGTGTTTTGATTATAGCAAAGACACAAGGTTAAGTCTATTTTTTTATCTCATGAGTCTACTTGAGTGTGCGTAAACAGTTAAGCTTGAGTTGGAGGACATACAGTAAGTGCAAGGTAAGACTCGTGTCCGACGAGCGTAAGTGAGGTCGGATCCTCCGTTTAGGAGTTGATCTTAGGCGACAATCCGACCCAAAACTTTCCATGAAAGTCTAAGTCGAGATCGGATGGTTAGAAACCATCTAAATCCATCACATTTAATATTTCTACATATTGCTTTGAGCTAACCCTTGTTTGAATTGGTTACTCTAATTCGAATTAAAATTAGAATTCGAATTAAAATTAGAACTCGAATTGAAATAAAATTAAATAACTAAAGATGGGCAAAAGGAACTAAAAGCAAGGTGGCAACTTATCCCCCAAATCTTGGTGAGGTGGCCGGTCAAAAGCAAGGTGGAAACTTATCCCTCAATTGGTGGTGAGGTGGTCGGATCTCAAGTGGGCAGACAAGGCTTCAAATAGAGGGGGGTGCTTCACATCTTAGATACAACAATTATTACAAAGCTCTCAAACGCCTCCACAACGCCGCTCTTCTACGACGACGCCACTACAACGAAGTGCTGCCAACACGAAGCTTCACCGTTAAAGTGTTGGTAATCATTTTAGTCGATAAATTTAAGTTGTGTTTTTCAAGCTTTTATATCAAAAAGGAGAGAGGGGCTTGTCTCTCTTCCTTGTGTTTTTGTCGAAAGTTTTGTAATCGTAACTCCTACCTCCAACGAGGAGGAGTGTTTTAGTGATTGCCCTCCGTACGTGGTCTAGGACCATTAGGGCCTTGGATTAGCAGCCGGTTGGCTGTGAACTAAGTAAAACTTCTTGTGTCCATCTCTTTTTCACTGCGTTTATCTCTCACTTATCGTTTTTACAACAAAAGAAAAGAAAAACTGTTTTGCGCTATTCACCCCCCCCCCTCTAGCGCTCATTTCGATCCTACAAAAAGGATATAGGAAGATCTGTGTGACTCATCATAGATCGTACCATATCTAATAGGGTACGATTCCTCCTTTCGGATATACCATTCCACTGTGGTGTTCCAGGAGGAGTGAGTTGGGATAGAATTCCACACTCAACTAGATAGTCAGGAAACTCATGGCTAAGGTATTCACCACCTCGATCTGATCAAAGTATCTTAATACTCTTGCCAAGCTGGTTTTGTACTTCATTCTTGAATTCTTTGAACTTTTCAAATGATTCTGATTTATGTGTCATAAGATACACATAACCATATCTATTGAAGTCATCAGTAAATGTAATGAAGTACCTGTAACCACCTCTAGCTGCAACATTGAAAGGGTCACATACATCACTATGTATAAGTCCTAACAAGTCTGTTGCTCTTTCGTTGTGTCCACAAAAGGGAGTCTTGGTCATCTTGCCTAAAAGGCAAGACTCGCATATCTCATATGATTCAAAATCAAATGAGTCTAGTAGCCCATCCTTATAGAGCTGAGATAAGCGACTCTCATTTATGTGACCTAAGCGACAATGCCAGAGATAGGTTTGATTCAACTCATTTGACTTGAACCTTTTGGTACTTATGTTATAGATAGGGCTCTCTAAGTCTAGAAAGTAGAGTCCGTTCATTAGAGGTGCACTATAATAGAACATATCATTTAAATAAACTGAACAACATTTGTTCTTTATTATAAATGTAAATCCTTTCTTGTCCAAACAAGAAACCGAAATGATGTTCTTAGTTAAGGCAGGAACATAACAACATTCATCTAATTCTATTACAAGCCCAGAGGGCAGAGATAGATCATAAGTTCCTACAGCAACAGCAGCAACCCTTGCTCCATTTCCTACTCGTAGGTCCACCTCGCCCTTTGTCAATGCCCTGCTATTTCTCAGCGCCTGCACATTGGTACAAATGTGAGATGCACATCCGGTATCTAATACCCATGATGAAGAAATAGATAAATTGACTTCTATAACATTTATACCTGAAGTAGAAGTCTCACTTCTCTTCTTCTTAAGTTCTTCTAGGTATGCTTTGCAGTTACGCTTCCAGTGTCCAGCTTCCTTGCAGTGGAAGCAAGCCCCTTCCTTGGCCACCCCTCCTTTCGGTTTTAGTTCCTTGCCTTTGCCCTTGGCTTGGGACTTTCCCTTACCTTTAGGCTTGCCCTTGTCTTTCTTCTTTTGCACCATCAAAATGGAGTCAGATTTTCCCTTCTTAAGGTTGAGCTCAGCAGTTCTCAACATGATGAGCATCTCAGGCAGTGGCTTATCAATTTCATTCATGTTGTAATTCATGACAAATTGATTGTAGCTTTGCAGCAAAGACTGTAAGATCAAGTTCTTGGCCAAGGGGGAATCCCAATCTCTGTAGGTTTTCTATGTACCCAATCATCTTGAGTACATATGGACCTACGGGAGTCCCATCTTGCATTTTGGAACCAAACAATGCCTTAGAGACTTCATATCTCTCGTTCCTTTCTTGTCCTTGATATAGTTGACGAAGATGTTCAACCATATCATAAGCATTCATGAACTCGTGTTGCTTCTGAAGCTTAGAGTTCATGGTCGCGAGCATTAGACATGACACATCTAATGCATCATCTTGATGCTTCTTGTAAGCATCTTTGTCAGCTCGTGAGTTAGTGGCAGGAGGTGCCTCCGGAATGGGCTACTCCAGGACGTACAGCTTCCTTTCTTGGGTGAGAACGATTCTCAGGTTCCTGTACCAGTCCAGGAAATTTGCTCCATTGAGCTTGTCCTTCTCAAGGATAGAATGGAGAGAGAGAGTGTTCGTGTTTATCGACATAGTGATCTACAACATACAATGCAAATAATTAATATCATATTCCTTTTATCATTTAATTAGGCCTTTAATCAAATGATGCTCCCACTGAATTATAGGAATTTCGTAGAATCGAGTTATGGATGTGGTCAAACCACATTACTAGATTCATACAAACTAGCTATAATTCCTGCAGGACAAGATCCACATCAAACTAAGCCTTGAGTTAGCTTTGGCTAAATCGCCCAAGACTTAGTACGATCGGTGGGCAACACATTACCGATTACATCTCTATGCAACTCTTGTTTATAGGATCAAGACCCACATTTACAAAAGACCTTGAGTTAGCTTTGGCTAAATCGCCCAAGATTTAGTGTAAATGCGATCTTATCCTATCTTTCCAACGGTTGGAATATGCCTATAGTTCTACTCGATCCAATTGAGTTAACTAGTTTTACTCAATCTAATTGAGCTTACTCTAACCCAAGCCGTGATAGACGGGACCAAGATTGTCCATCCGCACCCTACCTAGATAATATGCATTGCTCTGCTTTGGCAGATTCAACAACTACAAATGATCGAGGTAGTGATGGGTATCAAGGACTTGGTAGGTATTTACGAGTTGATTCGATAAAGATCTAATCTAATCGTAATGTGTATCATATATGCATTAAGGTCTTTATTATCCTATATTAGCATGCATCACATACATACAAGCATTATTCTAGCATTCATCATATACATACAAGAAAAATATCCTAGCATGCATCATATAGCATTATTCTACTAGCATGCATCACATACATACAAGAAAAATCAAATATATATATATATATATATATATATATAAAATTAACTGTGTTGTGGTCATGGCCCTACTACGATTTTCTCAAGCCAATGAGAAGATCGAACGGTCAACCTAGGGCTAGCGGCTTCTCCAAGCGCTTCCTTTGACCGCCATGTGTCGTCGGCACCCTTCTCGTAACTTCATCTACAAGTGGACTTTCCACCGCTCCATTTTGTACATTACAAATATAAACTCGAGTTACATTCGAGTCTAAAACTATTTACAACTAGAATTTCAAAAGAAGAGGCACGACGCGCAGGTCGTATACACTATACAACATGCACAACCACAAAAATGGCACGCAGACCGTATTATGAATTACAACACATTAACATCAAATCAAATTGGGGTTCTTGGGCCATGACAATCACAGAATTATACATAATTATAAATTATGTATTTTTACAGAAAATTTCTATAATATTTACTTTTTTTTCAATTTATGAGTCACCTCTCCGTAACGGCCCCGCTAAGCGATTTCCGGGCGCGATCGCGGGACAAGGCCCCTTTCGGGGTTAGAGGCAGAGCCCATACTCGCAAAATAAATTTTGCGAGTGTCTCTACTACGATCTTACAGTGACTTAAGTCGCTGTCCCAAAAACCTAAAGCGAGAACTCGCCGTTTCAGAGAGTTTTTCTCGATGGTTGAAGCCTACAAGTGTCCCAACACTCGTTGCTTCGACTCTTCGAGAAAAATACCCAAAAATTCTATAAAAATAGGAAATTTACAGAAACATAAAATTCTATAATTTTTATATCTCATAGAAAAACTACAAAAATGAAAACACATACATGCTTCGCACGTGGCTCTGATACCACTATTGGGTTTTTCGAGCCGTAAATATCTCTTTTTGCATTTTGGAAACCCCGGAAGTCCAACCACGGATCCGTGTGAAGATATATTAAAATATAAATATGTATGTGCTAAGTAAACCAAGATCTACCTTAGATCTAGAAGTTGAGAGTGTTACCCTCGATGTGACGCCCTTCGCAAATCTCGCTCGTCCAAACGCTTCGCCGGAACTCAAGAGTGTCAAGTGAACACTCCTCTATTGGTATCCACATGGACAAATGGTGGAGAAACTCAACCTAGAGTGTGCTAGCACTCATGGAAATTTTGGCCAAGAAGGATTGGGAGAACAAGAGAGGAAGAAGATCCAAGGAGGAAGAAGATGGAGTTACACCAAAAATGAATTCCCATCTAATGCAAATCAAGTGGCCGGCCACTACATGACTTGGGGGGTTACATGCATGCATGTAACTCCAAGAGCCAATGGCTCTTGGTCTCCCTCATGAGGTGGCACCTCATGATAAGTCAATGATGATGTGGAGCATCATCATTGGCCGCCCATGCCAAGTCATCATCATGACATGGCATTTGGTCAAGTCAAACTCGACCTTTCATCTTCCCTCTCAAGTCAAGTCAAACTTGACCTCTTATCTCCCATGGTTGATCAAATCCAACCACTTGATTCAAGTCAATTTGATTTAATGAATCTCTATTCATTAATTTAAATTGACTAAATAAATCAAATCTAAATTAGACTCATTCAACACTTGAATCAACTTGAGTCTAACTCAATTAGTCTAATTTGGATTACTCTTAATCCAATTTAGTTCATCACATGAACCTAATCCTCATGGTTCATCATATGAACCTAATCTCCATCTAATTTTTCTTTGTGTGTGACCCTATAGGTTCTTGTAACGTTGGCAATGTCCCTAAACCGATTTAGGAACATAAGCAATGAGCGGTATCTAGCAACACATCATTGCTACCCAAGTTACAAGAATGTTGAGCTCCAACATCACCTTTGTGACTACTAATTGTGACTCTCAAAATATGTGACAATGTCCCTCTATCCTTGACATCTAGATTGACCAATTGAGGCATAGACCGTGTCACCCTCGGTACAATCTATATCTTGAACTCCAAGTAGACTCACTCTAATCAAATGAGCTCAATATCTCATATTGACTCATTTGGGCATGGCCATACACTTCGTGGTCTCACTCTATCAAGAATAACGATGTCACTCCCGTCATATAGGAGGAATAGATCCCATCTACATCACTCATATCCCTCCGCATAATTTGTTACATACCCAGTAATCGCCTTTATAGTCCACCCATTTACGGGTGACGTTTGACGAAGCCAAAGTATGCAACTTCTTATGTAGGGAACCATGGTGACTTCAAGTCTAAGGACTAATAGTCATACTAATAGCCACATGAGAAAGTATATGACACTCATATAATGATCCACGATACTTTCTCATAGCGGGTCATTCAGTATACATTCTCTAATGTATACCCATGTGTCAACTTGATATCTCATATCCATGACTTGTGTGATCAAGTCATCGAGTTGACCTACATGCTAGTCTCTACGCATTAACATTGTCCCTGAATGTTAATACTTGACTAGGAATGATTAAGAGTAGTATTCTCTATATCATCTCATTATCGATTCAACCAATCGATTGATATAGATAAGAACCTACTACTCAAGGACGTTATTATATTTAGTTATTTGGCACCAATACAAGTAAATATAATAACCATGCCTTTATAAATAGGAATATGATACAATAAAGTCCATACAACAATCATCACATGATTGGCTCTAGGACTTTCACTAACAGTTGTTTCCATGGGTAGCTTAACTTCATTTACCTCGTGGTATTTTATTTTATTTTATTTGCTCCAATGAATGTTCTAGACTAACACTGATTAGTTTTTATTTTTACACCTACACATGACGAATATTCTGAAAGAGAAAATCTAGTATGTACCTAGTTATAATTCATCTCAGTAGTCTAGTACTTTGGAATTCATAAGTGACTCTAGATTTAGCATTTTAGTTACTGGAGATGCTCAGATTGTGGAAGCCCATTCGAAAAAATCAAAATCCCAAGAGAGAGAGAAAAGAAAAAAAAAAGAGTAAGAAAAATTGAAAAAGATTATGAGGGATAAAAAAATATTTGTCATGGGTGGAAATGGTTAGGTGCCCTTTTGAGACCGAGTTAGGTTACTGGGGAAACACCTATCAATTTCTCTCAATACCGAGCACACCTTTGAGACTTTGTGCTAGATCTAGGGAACGACCCTCGCTTTGGACAGATAAGTGCCTAAGAGTCGGAGACCTTAGGAAAGCTATAGGATGACGACTTAACTTACCATGGAACGAGTATCCCCTAAGAAGATTCGCTTGGCACGTGCACGAGGAGATAACTTAGTGAATTTCTAGAACATATCTATTTTACTTTGATTGAACATACCACTTGATATATCTAGTTAACATGCTAAGCACAAAATAATAGCTTTTTAAAATTTCATGGCACTGAGGTTTGCTTGAGGACAATCAAAGATTTAAGTCTGGGGGATTGATGTGAGCAAAACATATGGGGTTTTAGGAGTAGTTTTCGCTCACATCCCATTGCATTTTAGACTTGTTTCATGCATATTTCACTTTGTTTTGCATGCATTTCCTATTTTCTGGTTCGGAGAGCTGCTCTTTGTACTTTTATGTGCAGAATAGCATTTCATGGGGAAAACGGTGCACTTTCGGAGCGAAAGAATGGCATTTGGCATTTGGACATAGAAGGGGACACAACCAGGGCGTGTGGCTACACACAACTGTGTCTGAGGCTCGAGATCGGCCACCACAGTGCCACACACAACCTGTCCATGTGGAAACACATGGTCGTGTGGCGATAAGTCATTTTGACGTGACTAGGGTTTTTTTTCAGATTTTGCAGAAAGTCATCCTCATGTCTATATAAAGAAAGCTACGCCCAAACCCTAGGGGGAGGCCACGATGGTCGGGACGGTACACCGGTGCCCTGAGAAGCACTGGGAACTCGCAACGGGGAGGAAGGAAGCTACTTGAGGATCAAGTTCTGCACTTCAACGCCAGATAGAAGAGCCACAGTGCATTGTAATTCATGTTCCTTGTGAAATTTACATTGTCTCTATGAATTTGATTATTCTTTGTATTTCTCTTCTCGTATTCATGGAGTAGAATCTCTGATTCTAGGATTAGGGAGTAGTTTGTGTGCGTAGATCTTACTATTTCAAATATATTTCTGTTCTTGAATTCATATTTGCAATTAATGTCTGTTTAGATCGATAGTTATTCGTTTTGGTTTTCTATCTACTGTGCATAGCCGATACGAGGGGTGACAACCCTCGTATCAAAGATTTAGGAGAACTAAGGAGGAGCCGAGGGGTTGACCTCTCTCCAGTAACCACGGATAGAAGGGTGTGATAGAGTTGGAAACGAGACACATTTCGATTCATCACAGGGATTGATTCGGCATCCTCGTACCACCTACCCCATCCTAAACCCAAGGGTCGACCTGGTATGGCAAAGATAGTTCCCGATATATGCGAAAGCTCATCGGGGAAGTGTATGATGTCCCTTCCACAAAATCGTAGTTAGAAATCTACATGACATTCAATTGATAGCATGCTCTGTGACACACAGGCGAAACTGAAGTCCTAGAATCCCATTCAAAGACTCATAGCAAACCTTCTTTTCCTCCGTGTGACACCGTACTTGAGTTAAGTCCATCGTCAACCTATCATTCGTGAACCCTAGGATTCCCAATCCGAACAACTGTAGGGGATCGATTGGACGCTAGAGGGGGGTGAATAGCGCGTGCTAGTACCGATGATGGAATTCGATCGTGATCACGTCTACAAATCGTGTTAGCGCAGCGGAATAATAATAATAAAAACAATAACATGAAACACAATCACACAAACGCAAGGATATAACGTGGTTCGGAACCGAATGGTTCCTACTCCATGGATCGAGCTCTAAAGAGCTCTAGTGATGCACACGCACTCACTAATCACAAATACTCCTTCTCGACATAAGTCGGAGGCGGAGAAACCTCGTACAAAAGATTATAACAATAATCTAAATGGATACAAACAATTACAATAATGAAATATAGTGCAAGTAAAGAAAACTACTTTACAATTGCTCTTTGAATGCTTGATCGCTTGGTTGCTTGATATTAACTTGGAGACCCTGATTTGTAGCAGCAAATCGCCCCAAATGCTCTCAAAAAACCATCCTTTTTTCCTCCTTTACGAGCTCCTTATAAAGCTTCAACCTGTGTTGGAAGAAGTCGAACAGTCGACTAGTCGGGACCATCAGTCGACTGATGCCACTGTTGTCGTGAGACAACGGCTAGATCCATGATGGATAAGTCCAATGGAGACCATTAGTCGGATCGATCAAGCCATCACTCATCACCGACCACGGTCGAGTGAGACTCCATTCTGTGCTCGATTTCTCGAGCACTAGTCGATTGATCACAAGATCAGTTGACTGCTCGACCAATCAGTCGACTGCCCACCTATGGCAGTCGACTGCTAGGGCAATTCCTGCAGTCAAACCCTAGTAGACTCAGGCCAGTCGACTGGCACACCTCAAACATGATATTTTAGCCCAAGTATGGTTCCCCCATACTTGCTAGACCACCCTTAGCCTAGACCTAAGCCTTCTAGCCACCTCCATCAGCCTCACGCCTCTCGGATCCCTCCAAGTCATCCATGACTTGTTCATTCATTGCGCTAGCCTTCAGGTGCTTCCAACGGCTATGTCATGCTAACGGTGTCTACACTGCCAAGGCACATTGGACTTACGCCGCCAAGACTCCGCTTGGACTTTACACCGCCACTCATTAGACTTATGCTGCCAAGACTTCACCCTTGGACTTTACGCCGCCAATATTCCACTTGAACTTCTCAAATGCCAAGACTCAAGCTTGGACTTTCCCTTGCCAACCCATGTTGGATTTTCCATGCTAAGACCCATGCTTGGACTTTTCATGCCAAGTACCCATGACTTGGACTTTACCTTGCCAAGACCCATGCTTGGACTTTACATTGCCAAGACCCATGCTTGGGCTTTCCCAAATGCCAAGTGTCCCACTTGGACTTTCTATGCCAAGTACCCAAAACTTGGACTTTCCCATGACAATTACATTGTCATATATTTTTGTCTAACATCAAAACATCTCTCGAGCCAAGCTCGAGTCCTGGTCAATCATGACTTGGGTCGATTGCACCAACAATCTCCCCCTTTTTGATGTTTGACAAAAACCAAACAAACCATTTGAGTTAGACCATCTAACTCAAAAACTCCTTACCAATTATCCCAAATTGGTAATCTTATCTTTCTCCCCCTTTTTGACATACATCAAAAAAGTTATCTCTCCAAGGATGTCAATGTCTCATGTCCCAATGAGATCTTACAATCTCCCCCTTGATCCAAAAATACCTAGGATGCCTTCCATCTTCCTAGTGATAAGTCTCATATCACTTAAGAGAGGCAATCATATACACTCACCCAATTTTCAAATTGGGTTTCTCAAAAATCCCATCAATTTTTCCAATTGATAACCTTTTCCCATAACTTCTCCCCTTCAAGAAGAAAACACATCCATCATCCCAAGATGGATAACTCCCTCTAAAGGCTTGCTTCCCCTTGACCATTGCACCAACAATGTCCTTGGGAAGTCCCTAAGCCAATAGAAACTCTAAACCATCAAAATTAAGGTTCAAAGTTCAAACATGAACTCTTTCACCCTTAAATTTGATACTTTGACCTAACACCTCTCCAAATCCATATCCAATGGATTTTCACCCTTTATAATGCTTCCCAAAATATATCCTAGGGTTAGGAGTGGTTAGGGACCTTAACTGCAGCTGAACACAGGCTAAACAAACCTAGTTTTCCCGAAATCACACTACATCACGACCGACACCTAAGGCAATGATCGATAACTGAAATTTTTGAATTTCAATTATCATAGTCAAATTTCAAAAAATCATAAGTAATTCTACGTATATCAAAAAATCATGAAATTTGATACGTATATTACTTATAGTCAATACAATGGGTGAAAAATAATAGAAAAATATTTTACCCATAAAATACTGAAATTGATATAAAATTCAAATGTGAAGAAAAACTTCTATGTTTTAGTTCACTTTATATCAATCTCATCAATGGTGATTGCTATCAAAAGATAGACTTCACCAAGGTTTTTCAAAATGATATTAAAATATTTTCAAAACCTTATTTTGGATTATATTCCTTGGGCTCAATATACATGACTTGTACACAAGCTTTTCCAATGATCCACCTTTGAATTAAGAAGAGTTTTGGTTCAACTAGATGCAAAAACTATGCACCTTGAACTCAACTCATATCCTAATATCTCACATGTATCTAGGGTGTATAACATACACATACATGTCAATTTAATGTGAGATGTGGGTTTTGGTTCATTTAATCTAGGGTTTCATGCATTTTTCTAAGACAACCCTACTTGATTCCCTTATAAATGGGACTTCAAGTCATGCCAATTGTCCTTAACTCAATTTTAATCAAATGCATGAATGATTATGGCATTAGTGATGATATAAATAAGCATATGCTCATAATCATGATATCATGGCATAATATGAAATCTAAAAACACATGACATCTAATCCTTAATCCTAAACATGATCATGATATATAAATGATAAAAATTAAACATGATGTCTTGACATGTTATATGGCACCCAAAGCATGGCAAATAAAATATATAGGTATAATAATACCTAAGTTTTAGAATTAATTGCCATTTGATATAATTAGATTTATTTTGTCATATTACTACTAACCTCCCCAAGCATGCCAAAAACCCAAAATGGCATACTAACTTCTAAACCTAAATTGTGTCAATTTGATCATTTTATCAAACTTCTCAAATAATATTGGCACATCCTAAAATATTTTAGGATTAAAGCTCAAATGTATTTTCAAGGTAACCATAACCTTGAAAAAAAAACCTAAAGTGCCACCTTTATCATGGTTGAGTTAACTACCCACCCAATCAAGGTTGGCACACCCTAAACCCATCTAGCGTGAATCAATCACGCTCTTAGGAACCCAAAACCTATTTGAGCTCCTAGGGTTAATTAGGTATTCCTTAGGGATAACCTCCCTAGATACCTTCCTAATGACCCTCCTAGGCTTGTTAGCCTTGGTCATTGTGGTCTTGCCTAGATTGACTCTAGGGGTAACTCCCCTTGCAACCTTCTTAGTGGTCACCTTAGGTTTCTTCGAAACTCTAGCCACTAGGCACTTACCATGGTTACTCTTAGGGATAACTTCCCTATTGACCTTGGTCTTCCTAGACCTAGATTGTGTTCCATAATCAAATGGAACACTATGATAAGCCACATTAGGCTTAGGTTTGTGACCCAAACCTTGTTTGCCCTTGGTTGACATTTGTCTTTTAGGTCATAGGTGTTGACTTTGAGTCCTAGACCCTTGACTTTGACCATTAGACTCTTGAAATTGATTTTGTATCTTATTTAGGGTCCTTTCCAATTTTTCAAGCCTTGACCTCAAAGCTTGATTTTCAAACTCTAATTTCCCAATTGATTCTTGATTAGATTTTTGGGCATGACACTTCCTAGGCATATGCCTAATCCATTTAGGGTTGAGACCTAGGTGTTCTCCTATTTTCTTGATAGATTCCCTAGGTAGAATTGGTCTAGAGTTGTTTGATCTATGTTTGTTCTTAGATAAATTATTTTTAGGGACATTAGTCCCAAATTTCTCCTTATTTTCAAAATGAAAATTCTTAGCTCCTAAACAAAAGTACTTGTTCCTATTAGCATGCTCTTCATAAATTGCAAGAGAATTAAAATTCCTACCATGCTTTTTGACATTATTTGAATAAGGAGCTTTATTTAAAAATACCTTAGGGTTAGCTTTGGAAGCTCCCCCTACTTGTGTAGCTCCTTCTTGCCCCTTCTTCTTCCCCATAGAGCATTGACTCCAGTAGTGTCCCGGTAGTCGGCATTTGAAGCAAATAATGTGCCCCTTGATTTTGATGGTTGGGGAACCGGCATCCTTGACTTTTGGTGTCAGAGGAGCTTTCTTTACCTTCTTTGGGCACTTGCTCTTATAGTGCCCAAATTCCCTACACTCAAAACACATAATATTATTTTTATTTTGAATTACGGTGTTTGAGTTACCTATGGTGGTGGTAGGTGCCGGAATTGGATTTTGAGCTTCTTCATCTTGACCGGATGTCGAAGCTTCTTCTTGGTGTTGCTCTGGTGATCTAATCTCCTCCCCCTCAATCCTAGAGGTGGAGGTCTCCTCCAATTTTATTTCCTCTTCCTCCTTGGATGTTGATGGTCTCTCAACCTCCAAGTCCTCACTTCCTTGTGAGGAAGATGTGCTTGCCTCTTCGGTCACTTCCTCTTAGACCGATGATGGACCTTCATGGAGCTTGGCCAAATTGCTCCAAAGCTCTTTAGCATCCATACACTCACCTAGGCTACACAAGAAGTCATTAGGAATTGAATCAAAAATGAATTTGATTACCTTCTTGTTTTTCTCGAATCTTTGGAGTTGATCTTCACTCCATTTCTTCTTCTTGAGGAAATCACCTTTTGGTCCTCTTGGATACTCAAATCCTTCCATCAATAAGGACCATTCCTCAAGATCTCTCATCATCAAAAAATCCTCAATTATTCTCTTCCAAGAATTGAAGCCTTCTCGTCCGTATAGGGTGTAGGGCACCGGTGTGTTGATGTCCCATCCTAATTGTTCTTCGACTTCCATCTTCACCCTCTAGCGTGTTCCCTTAGTTGTTAAACCTTAAAGAGCGGCCTCTCTCTAATACCACTTGTAGGGGATCGATTGGACGCTAGAGGGGGGGTGAATAGCGCGTACTAGTACCGACGATGGAATTCGATCGTGATCGCGTCTACAAATCATGTTAGCGCAGCGGAATAATAATAATAATAATAACAATAACATGAAACACAATCACACAAACGCAAGGATATAACATGGTTCGGAACCGAACGGTTCCTACTCCACGGATCCATCTCTAAAGAGCTCTAGTGATGCACACGCACTCACTAATCACAAATACTCTTTCTCGACACAAGTCGGAGGAAGAGAAACCTCGTACAAAATATTACAACAATAATCTAAATGGATACAAGCAATTACAATAATGAAATATAGTGCAAGTAAAGAAAACTACTTTACAATTGCTCTTTGAATGCTTGATCGCTTGGTTGCTTGATATCAACTTGGAGACCTTGATTTACAGCAGCAAATCACCCCAAATGCTCTCAAAAAACCATGCCTTTTTCCTCCTTCACGAGCTCCTTATAAAGCTTCAACCTGTGCTGGAAAAAGTCAATCAGTCGACTGGTCGGGACCATCAGTCGACTGATGCCACTGTTGTCGTGAGACAACGGCTAGATCCACGATGGATAAGTCCAACGGATCCATCATCAGTCGACTGATCATGACCATCAGTCGACTGATCAAGCCATCACTCGACTGATGACCACAGCAGTCGAGTGAGACTCCATTCTGTGCTCAATTTCTCGAGCACCAGTTGACTGATCACAAGATCAGTCGACTGCTCGACCAATCAGTCGACTGCCCACCTATGGCAGTCGACTGTTAGGGTAATTCCCATAGTCAAACCCTAGTTTACCTAGGCCAATCGACTGTCACATGGCACCAGTCGACTTGCACACCTCAAACATGAGGTTTTAGCCCAAGTATGGTTCCCCTATACTTGCTAGACCACCCTTATCCTAGACCTAAGCCTTCTAGCTACCTCCATCAGCCTCACGCCTCTCGGATCCCTTCAAGTCATCCATGACTTATTCATCCATCGCGCTAGCCTTCAGGTGCTTCCATCGGCTATGTCATGCTAACGGTGTCTACACCGCCAAGGTACATTGGACTTACGCCGCCAAGACTCCGCTTGGACTTTACGCCGCCAACCATTGGACTTATGCTGCCAAGACTTCACCCTTGGACTTTACACCGCTAATATTCCCCTTGGACTTCTCAAATGCCAAGACTCAAGCTTGGACTTTCCCTTGCCAACCCATGTTGGACTTTCCATGCCAAGACCCATGCTTGGACTTTTCATGCCAAGTACCCATGACTTGGACTTTACCTTGCCAAGACCCATGCTTGGACTTTACATTGCCAAGACCCATGCTTGGGCTTTGCCAAATGCCAAGTGTCTCACTTGGACTTTCCATGCCAAGTACCCAAGACTTGGATTTTCCCATGACAATTACATTGTCATATGTTTTTGTCTAACATCAAAACATCTCTCGAGCCAAGCTCGAGTCCTAGTCAATCGTGACCTGGGTCGATTGCTCCAACAATAACAACACGTTCACTGGACAAACCGATACTCGAAATCTTAGTCATTGTGGGATCAATACTCTTTATTACTTGACGACACCCGTGCACTTGTGGGCATTGAGCGCGAGTGTGCGCTTCGAATCCTCGACGGTTCCCATCGCGAGATTTGAGGTCGCATTCGCATGCATCAATGACCTCACCATTACTCTTCACTCAGTGCTTACCTCTGGTCCTTCTTACTTGCCAATTAGCTTTCGGTCTCCACCGAGGTTCCCCTGGTGTCACCCGACCACCACGGTTTCTCGACTCGAGATTCTCCTGGTGTCGCTTGACCTTGGGCTTAGTTTAAACACTTCTTGTACACTTAACACAGCTCATGAGATAACAATAGCAACTTAACTTAGAACCTTTGCCATAATAAAAATCTAGATTTGATTATCTGTTGGTGCAAGGGCACCAGATAATCGAACCTGTGTTTTGATTATGGCAAAGACACAAAGTTAAGTTTACATCGTTATCTCATGAGCTAAATCGAGTGTGTAGAAAAGTACTAAAGCTGGAGCTGAAGGCTAGCGACACCCGGAGGAAGCCGTGGTGGTCAGGCGACACTCGAGTGACTTCGGAGGAAGCTGAAGGAATCGAGTGGAAGGCCAGAAGCGAGAGCAACAAAGTAAGTATCGAGGTAAGCTCGTTGTTACCAAGTTACCAATTAGGTTTGGAATTATCATTTGGGATATGAGAATTGCCAATATGGGAGAATTGGTAGACTTGAGATGGTAGTTTTGTCAATCATCAAAAAGGGGGAGATTGTTGGTGCAATCAGCCCAGGTTGACTCGAGTTTGACTCGAGCAGTACCTTGATAGTATTTTGATGATAGACAAAACTCATGACATGGGATTTTCATGGGAAAGTCCAACATGGGGTTGGCATGGAAAATCCAAGCATGGAGCTTGGTGTGGAAGTCCAAGGGGGAAGCCTTGGCATGGGAAAGTCCAAAGCATTGCGAAGTCGTGCGCTTGATGCTTGGCATGGGAAAGTCCAAAGCATTGCGAAGTCGTGCGCTTGGTGCTTGGCATGGGAAATCCAAAGCATTGCGAAGTCGTGCGCTTGGTGCTTGGTGAGAAATGCATTGCGAAACCGTGCACTTGGTGCATTTGGGAAGTCTTGAGAACTTGGGTGGGGAACTCCATGAGGGATAAGTTGGACTTGGCCAAGTGGCTAAGACTGAGTGTCGGACGCTCAAACAACTTTGTGTTTGAAGTTTTAGCCGACATCAGTCGACTAACATAGGTGCCAGTCGATTGCTCTAGGTCGTATGGGTTCGACCAGTGTTCGACTGAACCAAGTCTGGCTGATCGATTAGGGAGAGCGATCATTGTTGAGAATCGATCGGCTGGGGATGGCGATCGGTGATGACAATGAACGGGCGAGAATGGAGTTGAGCTACTTGACACTCGACTGATGGTTGATCAGTCGATTGATGGGTGCCATCAGTCGACTGATGTGTGATCCGTTGGAACTTAACCAATGTGGATCTGGCCGTTGTGAGACAACGGCTACGGGACCAGTCAACTGATGGTCACGATCAGTCGACTGATTGGCGTGAAATCAGCTTGATGCAGATTATAAAAGGAGCTCAAGAGGGAGGATTTTGCCATGGTTTTTGTGGAGCTATTGGAGGGGAATTGCTGTTGCATTCTAGTCCTTCAAGAGCCAATCAAAGCAAGCAACAAACAAGTGATCAAAAGCAATCGGTGAAAAGTGTTTTTTTGTATTGTATTTGTATTCTTGTTTGTATTTGTATATTACTATTGTAATTACTTGTGAGAGGTTTCTCCACCTCCGACGTGTAGTCGAGAAGAAGTTTGAGTATTGTCGTGTGCATCTCTAGAGCTCGTTGAGCTCGCCCCGTGGAGTAGGAACCCTAAGGTTCCGAACCACGTATATGCTTGCGTATTTGGTGTGCTTGTATTGTTGTTAGTATTATTCTTGTTTTATTGTTATTCCGCTGAGCTAACAACAATCGTAGACAAGCAACGCAACGAGAACGAGCGAATTCCGACATCCAATGATTGAGGGCTATTCACTCCCTCTAGCCGGCCATTTTGATCCTCCAAACAAGTGGTATCAGAGCCGAGGTCGCTCTTCAAGGACTAACCGCCGTGAGAGCACTACAAAATGGCCGGCTTCATCCATCCACCGAAATTCGATGAAGATTTTGCTTGGTGGAGGAAACGGATGGAGGTATATCTCGAAACCAATTTTGATTATATGATTATTGTAGAAAATGGTTTTGAGATGCCTAGGGACAAATACAACAAGAAAATTGAAAAATCAAAGTGGACCCAAGACCAAATCAAGAACTTCAAGACAAATCTCGAGATAATTAAATTGATTAGTGATATTTTACCTAACGACATTTGCTATTGTAATGCCCTTTCTCCCTACACTCAAAGCATATTATGTGATTTTTATTTAAAATAATAACACTTGAGTTACCTAGGGAGGTGGTGGAGGCCTCTTCTTGATCTTCACTTCTCCCGGATGTGGATGCTTCTTGTTCTTGCTCCGAGATGGAAGATTGCCTCTCCTCCCCCTCAATGCTAGAGGTGGAGGTCTCCAACAAGTCATCCACATCTTCGAAAGTGGATGGTCTTTCTTCCACGACATCTTCCTCTACTTGTGTCAATTGGGAATTTTCTTGGAATTTCATTACTTTATCCCATAATTCTTTTGCATCCCTAAAATTTCCCAACCTAGACCAAATGTTGTTAGGTAACAAATCACTAATCAATTTAATTAGTGATTAGAAGTATGCTTCCCTTTGGGCTCACTCCATTCGCTCCCCGTCTGGCGGTCCCTCGGATGCACCAAGCGCACGGCTTCACAATGACATCCTTCACCGACTCAAGGACCCGAGCCTAGTGAACTTGCCAAGTTCTCAAGACTTCCCAAATGCACCAAGCGCACGACTTCACAATGCATTTCTCACCAAGCACCAAGCACACGGCTTCACAATGCTTTGGATTTCCCATGCCAAGCACCAAGCGCACGGCTTCGCAATGCTTTGGACTTTCCCATGCCAAGCATCAAGCGCACGGCTTCGCAATGCTTTGGACTTTCCCATGCCAAGCATCAAGCGCACGGCTTCGCAATGCTTTGGACTTTCCCATGCCAAGGCTTCCCCCTTGGACTTCCACACCAAGCTCCATGCTTGGATTTTCCATGTCAACCCCATGTTGGACTTTCCCATGACAATCCCATGTCATGAGCTTTGTCTATCATCAAAATACTATCAAGGTACTGCTCGAGTCAAACTCGAGTCAACCTGGGCCGATTGCACCAACAATCTCCCCCTTTTTGATGATTGACAAAACTACCATCTCAAGTCTACCAATTCTCCCATATTGGCAATTCTCATATCCCAAATGAGAATTCCAAACCTAATTGGTAACTTGGTAGCATCTCCCCCTTTTTGACATTACATCAAAAATGTCCTCCCCAAGGGTATGAATGCCTCATATCCCAATGAAATCTTACAATCTCTCCCTTGGAGGAACACATGCCTACAATCTTTCTAGTGATCCCATATCACTTAAAGAGAGGCAACCCAATTTTCCTCCCATGAGGAAATACACATCCATCTTCCCATGATGGATACCTCCCCCTAGAGGCTTGCTCTCCCTTGACCATTGCACCAACAATGTCCTTGGAGAGTCCCTAAGCCAATAGGAACATTAAACCAAACAAAATTAAGGCAAAGTTCAACAATGAACTCTCATCCACCTTAAAATCGATACTCTCCCTCAACCCAACTCCTAATCCATATCCAATGGATTTCCACCCTCTCTAATGCTCTCCCAAGCATATCCTAGGGTTAGGATTGGTTAGGGGACCAAAACACAGCTGAACATGGGCCTAACCATCAAGTTTACCTGAAATCGGCTTGTCGGTCGATCTGTCGGATACCGATCGATTGGACTTACCATCGATCGACCGCCATTACAGTGATGATCGATAACGTGATTCTGCAATTTTTCAATTTCAGAAATGGATTTTCGAAATCCATAAGTAAATATACGTAATTTTAAAAATCTTGAAAATGCATACGTATAATACTTATCCTAAACACTATGGGTGAAAAATATTGGAAATTTATTTTACCCATTAAATTAGGAGAATGATACAAAGTTCAAAATTTAAGAAAAGCTTCAATAAAGAGTCATCTTTGTATCATCCCATTCAATGGTGATAGCTATCAAAAGATAGGCTTCACCAATGTTTTTCAAAATGTTTTTCAAACCTTTATTTTCTTTTTCCTAAACATCTCACCAATATCTAGATGTGTAAAACACATACAAGTCAAATTTTTGTGAGATGTGGGTTTTGTTTTGTTTATGTTCTCATGCATATTTCTAGGCAACATTAATTTGATTCCCTTCAAGTTGTGACATAGTCCTTAACTCCATTTTAAACTATGCATGATATGATTATGGCATAAATATGATTTAGATAAAACATATCCCAATATCATGATGTCATGGCATGTGAATGAGAACTGAGCATACATGACATCTAAAAATAATTCTAAACATGATCATGACATTTTATAGATAAAAATGAAAATGATTTCATGACATGGTAAGACAAACAAATCATGGCAAGTAAAATATACTAAGGTATAGAATACCTAAGTATGAAAATAAATTTTCCATTTTTAGGGATTAAATACATTTTGCCTTAATGTCATTATTTCCTTAGTGTGCCAAAAACCCAAAATGGCACACCAATACCTCTAAGACCTAATTGTACCAATTTAAATCATTTTAAAACTTCTCAAACCATATTGGCACATCCTAATGTGTCAACTCATCATGGCTAGGTTAACTATCCATCCACCTAGGGTTGACACACCCTAACCCATCTAGCGTGAATCGATCACGCTTCTAGGAACCCAATACCTATTGGAGCTCCTTGGGTTAACAAGGTATTCCCTAGGGATAACTTCCCTAGATACCTTCCTAATGACCCTTTTTGGCTTTGAAGCCTTAGTCAAATGGGTCTTACTTGGGTCAACGCTAGAGGTGACTCCTCCATTGACCTTCTTAGTGGCTACATTTGATTTCTTTGAGGTGTTAGCCACTAAACACATACCATGGCTAGACTTAGGGATGGCTTCCCTATTAGCCTTGGTTTTCCTAGACCTAGATGTGATTCCATAATTAAATGGAACATTATGGTAGGACATAGGTTTGTGACCCAAACCCTTCTTGCCCTTAGACATTTCTTGTTTTCTAGGTCTTGACTTTTGTACATTAGACCCCTTAACCGAATTTGATATTATTGCTAGGGTCTTCTCCAATTTTTCTAGCCTTGACCTCAAGGCTTGGTTCTCCACCTCTAATTTCCTCAATTTTGAATTTTCATTAGGTTTAGGGGAAATGTTCTTCTTCTTAGGCATGTGTCTACCCTTCTTAGGGTTAATGCCTAGATGGTTTTCAACTCTCCTAATGGACTCTTTAGGTAAAATAGGTCTAGAATTATGAGTCCTAGGTTTATCCTTAGTTATATGAACATGCTTGGCACCTAAGCAATAAACCTTATTATTTCTCTTAGCATGCTTTTCATTTATAATTGAAAGAGAACTAAAATAATTCTTAGCATGCTTTTTGACTCTAGAAATTAAAGGTGCATTAAATAAATTTACCTTAGGGTTAGCTTTAGAAGCTCCCCTACATGAGTCACACCTTCTTGCCCTTTCTTCCTCCCCCTAGAGCATTGGCTTCGGTAGTGTCCCCGTTGGTTGCACTTGAAGCACACAATGTGCTCTTTGCTCTTAATTGAGGGAGCACCGGCATCATTTGACTTTGGGTTGACTTTTGGTGTCGATGCCTTCTTCTTAGCCAATTTAGGACATTTGCTCTTGTAATGCCCTTTCTCCCTACACTCAAAGCATATTATGTGATTTTTATTTAAAATAATAACACTTGAGTTACCTAGGGAGGTGGTGGAGGCCTCTTCTTGATCTTCACTTCTCCCGGATGTGGATGCTTCTTGTTCTTGCTCCGGGATGGAAGATTGCCTCTCCTCCCCCTCAATGCTAGAGGTGGAGGTCTCCACCAAGTCATCCACATCTTCGAAAGTGGATGGTCTTTCTTCCACGGCATCTTCCTCTACTTGTGTCGATTGGGAATTTTCTTGGAATTTCATTACTTTATCCCATAATTCTTTTGCATCCCTAAAATTTCCCAACCTAGACCAAATGTTGTTAGGTAACAAATCACTAATCAATTTAATTATCTCGAGATTTGTCTTGAAGTTCTTGATTTGGTCTTGGGTCCACTTTGATTTTTCAATTTTCTTGTTGTATTTGTCCCTAGGCATCTCAAAACCATTTTCTACAATAATCATATAATCAAAATTGGTTTCGAGATATACCTCCATCCGTTTCCTCCACCAAGAAAAATCTCCATCGAATTTCGGTGGATGGATGAAGCCGGCCATTTTGTAGTGCTCTTGCGGCGGTTAGTCCTTGAAGAGCGACCTCGGCTCTGATACCACTTGTTTGGGGGATCAAATCGGCCGGCTAGAGGGGGGTGAATAGCCCTCAATCGTTGGATGTCGGAATTCGCTCGTTCTCATTGCGTTGCTCGTCTACGATTGTTGTTAGCGCAGCGGAATAACAATAAAACAAGAATAATACTAACAACAATACAAGCACACCAAATACGCAAGCATATACGTGGTTTGGAACTTTAGGGTTCCTACTCCACGGGGCGAGCTCAAAGAGCTCTAGAGATGCACACGGCAATACTAAAACTCCTTCTCGACTACACGTCGGAGGTGGAGAAACCTCTCACAAGCAATTACAACAGTAATATACAAATACAAACAAGAATACAAATACAATACAAAAGAAACACTTTTCACCGATTGCTTTTGATCACTTGTTTGTTGCTTGCTTTGATTGGCTCTTGAAGGACTGGAATGCAACAGCAATTCCCCTCCAATAGCTCCACAAAAACCATGGTGAAATCCTCCCTCTTGAGCTCCTTTTATAACCTACAGCAAGCTGATTTCGCGCCAATCAGTCGACTGATTGTGACCATTAGTCGACTGGTCTCGTAGCCGTTGTCTCACAACGGCCAGATCCACGTTGGTTAAGTTCCAACGGATCACACATCAGTCGACTGATGGCACCCATCAGTCGACTGATCAACCATCGATCAGTCTTTGGCGAGCTCGACTCCGTGTCTGCGTGCATAGTGTCATCGATCCAACTGTCATCCCTCGACGATCGATTCTCCCAACAATCGACGCCTCTCCTCGGCAATGATCGATCAACCAGACTTGGTTCAGTCGAACATTGGTCAAACCCATACGACCTAGAGCAGTCGACTAGCACATATGCCGGTCGACTGATGTCGACTAAAACCTCAAACACAAAGTTGTTTGAGCGTCCGACACTCAGTCTTAGCCACTTGGCCAAGTCCACCTTATCCCTCATGGAGTTCCCCACCGAAGCTCTCTTCCCTCGACCTACGTCCCTCGGATGCGCCAAGCACATGGCTTTGCAATGCCATCCTTCGCGTCTCATGCACTAGAAGTATGCTTCCCTTTAGGCTCACTCCATTCGCTCCCCATTCGGCTGTCCCTCGGATGCACCAAGCGCACGGTTTCGTAATGTCATCCTTCACCGACTCAAGGACTCGAGCCTAGTGAACTTGCCAAGTTCTCAAGACTTCCCAAATGCACCTAGCGTACGGCTTCACAATGCATTTCTCACCAAGCACCAAGCGCACGGCTTCGCAATGCTTTGGACTTTCCCATGCCAAGCACCAAGCGCACGGCTTCGCAATGCTTTGGACTTTCCCATGCCAAGCATCAAGCGCACGGCTTCACAATGCTTTGGACTTTCCCATGCCAAGGCTTCCCCCTTGGACTTCCACACCAAGCTCCATGCTTGGATTTTCCATCCCAACCCCATGTTGGACTTTCCCATGACAATCCCATGTCATGAGTTTTGTCTATCATCAAAATACTATCAAGGTACTACTCGAGTCAAACTCGAGTCAACCTGGGCCGATTGCACCAACACTCGTGTGAGTGAGAGATGGTAAGGTCGTGTCCTCTATACGGGGACGACCGTAGGCGGCGATCTGACTAAGACTTCATGTGGAAGGTCTAGGTCGAGATCAGACGGTTAGAAACCGTCGCATTTACCATTTTTCGTGCTAACCTCTTACTGCAGGGAAGTGGCCAGGCTGACAGTCGACTATTGGATATTGGGCAATTGACTGATGGGAGGCATCAGTCGACTGATGGCAACGAATCAGCCTTTGCGCTAGGTCAAAACGGATAAGGTTTGACACGGCCACTTCGCGATAAAATTTGGTACAACTTCGTGATCTGTTCCAAAAGATGAGGAGACATATTCAGAGGTCAAACTCTATAAAAGGAGGGGAGGATTACAACTCCAAAGTTCATCAAGATTATTCTCAAGTGCTCTTACAATGCCAAGCTCCAACACCGTAATAACGCCGATGCGACGACAAGTTCTAATCCTCTTCGTCGGTAGCAGCAACAAGTAAATATTTTGTTATTGTATTCTTTATTTTTATTCATAACGAGGTGAGGTAGGTTTGTTGCCTCATCCTTGTACTTTCGGTTTTGTGATCGTTGTCTCCTACCTCCAACGAGGAGGAGATGTTATAGTGCTTTGTCCTCCGTACGCGGTCTAGGACCATTAGGGCCTTGGAGTAGCAACCGCTGGGTTGTGAACCAAGTAAAAATAAATGTATCTTTTTATTTTTCCGATGTGCTTACTCGTGTATCGAACGAACGAACGAAAAGATTTACACTCGTTATTCACCCCCCCCCTCTAGCGACGCTTCTCGATCCAACAATTGGTATCAAAGCAAGGGCGCTATGATTTGGTGAAACCACCAATCTAGCACTTTTTGGTTTTCTTTTCATATTTTTCGAGCCATGTTTTTTTTAGGTTTTTTTTTCTCCCGCACTACTAATCCAAGATGAAGTCTTGGTACGCTTCTTTTGGTTGTGTGTTTGCAAGTATTCTCTTTTGGAGTAGTCGACGGTAAAACGGCCATAACTTTTCATACAAGTGGACTAACAAAACGATCTACCTACCAAATTGAAGCTCTCTGAGATATCTACATTTCTTATAAGGATTTACTCTCGTAACAAGCTTTTTCCAGCACCAAAAACCAATGTTTGGTACCCTTTCGGGGACATCAAAGGTCGTAAGTTTCTAGCTTTTGTTAGTTTCTTATACTTCTCATTTATTTCTTTTTATTTCCTATTATTTCCCACACTACTAATCCAAGAACAAGTCTTGGAATTCCCTTTGGTTTTTATTCATGTTTTGCAAGATACTTAATGGCTCACATTGAGGGGTATAGCATCACCCGACCTCCGTTCTTTAACGGAAATGATTTTCGTTATTGGAAAGGCCGGATGGAGTGTTTCTTGAAAACACAAGTAGAGACTTGGATAATAATCCAAACCGGCTTTGCTCTACCCACCAATGATCAAGGGGAGCCCTTGGACTTTAGCAAGTGGACAAATGCAACCAAGAGGCAAATCGAAGCCAATGCAAGAGCAACCCTAATATTGCAATGCGGTTTATCCAAGGAGGAACTCAACTGCATCGGACCATTTATTAGCGCCAAGGACCTCTGGAACAAATTGATTGATCCACACGAAGGAACGTCCGATGCTAAGGTATGTAAACGTGACCTTCTTTTCAATAAGTTGTATAACCTTAAGATGCAGAAACACGAGATGGCGACGCAACTACACGCTCGCGTCCAGGACATTGTCAACGGCCTACACACCATCGGACACAAGGTCGAAAACTGCAACCTCCTAAGGTACGTTCTTAATTCATTTCCTAGAACTACCTTGTGGGCATCCATGGTCGATGCCTACAAGGTCTCTAAGGACCTTTCGAAGCTTAGGTTAGATGAATTATTTTCCGAGTTTGAACTTCACGAGTAGACTAATGTGGTCCGGGCCGAGAGAGGTATTGCTCTACTTGCAGGACAAAGAAACAAGCCACCTACCAGGCAAGAAGATGGACTCGAACTCGAAGACGAATCAAAGTCTGAATCTGAAGAGGTGGAGACAATAGTGAACGTAGTGCGGAAGATCGTTCGGAGGGAAAGGAGGCTACTAAAGAACCAAAAAAGGGCACAATTCAAATCAAATCAAAAGAAGGCGTTTCATACAACTTGGGACAACAAAGAAGACATAGCTTACATGGCAAGACCGGAGGAGTCCAAGTCAGAATCCGAAGTCGAGTCCAACTACAACTCCGACTTCGACCCCGAAGACTACTTCGAGAGGAAACTCAAAGCCGGACCAAAAGGGAAAGTCAAGGTTAGCCGATCTTTAATTAGTACACTTTACCTTACAATTAAAATGCTTACTAGGAAATTAACTAAGTTCAAGTCTAGGGTTGAGTCGTTACTTGAGGAGGTTGAAACTCTAAAGCAAGAGGCTACTCTAACCTCTTCAACTAGTCAAGTTCAAGAGGGAAACTCAACCCAAGTTGAAAAACTTGAGGAGGAGAATTCTCTCTTGAAAGATCGAGTTCAAGAGGTTGAGGCTAGGTTGGAAAGGTTCACGTTGGGATCTAAGCATCTTAACCGACTACTTGGAACCCAAAGAGTCGTGTACAATAAAGTCGGACTCAGGTTTAGTCCAAAGACTACGAATAAATCATATATGTCTATCATAAATCGTAGTCATAAAAGAGTTCAATCATGGGTCCCAAAGGTTTTATTGAACTCACATATAAGGACTAATAAGTTTTGGATTCCCCAGGATCAAGTTCATTATTTGAATAGACCATATTGGTTCAATGGTCCAGGGGGAGCTTGTTGGTGCAATCGGCCCAGCGAGCAGTACCTTGATAGTATTTTGATGATGGACAAAACTCATGACATGGGATTGTCATGGGAAAGTCCAACATGGGGTTGGCATGGAAAATCCAAGCATGGAGCTTGGTGTGGAAGTCCAAGGGGGAAGCCTTGGCATGGGAATGACCAAAGCATTGCGAAGCCGTGCGCTTGGTGCTTGGCATGGGAAAGTCCAAAGCATTGCGAAGCCGTGCACTTGGTGCTGGGTGAGAAATGCATTATGAAGTCGTGCGCTTGGTGCATTTGGGAAGTCTTGAAGACTTGGTAAGTTCACTAGGCTCGGGGTCCTTGAGTCGGTGAAGGATGGAATTGCGAAGTTGTGCGCTTGGTGCATCCGAGGGATCGCCGGACGGGGAGCGAATGGAATGAGCCCAAAGGGAAGCATACTTCTAGGGTATGAGACGCGAAGGATGGCGTTGCGAAGTCGTGCGCTTGGCGCATCCGAGGGACGTAGGCCGAGGGAAGAGAGCTTCAGTGGGAAACTCCATGAGGGATAAGGTGGACTTGGCCAAGTGGCTAAGACTGAGTGTCGGAGGCTCAAACTTGATGTTTGAGGGTTTACCCGACGGTCGGATGCTTAAACAACTTGGTGTTTGAGGTTTTGCCCGACGTCAGTCGACTGGCATAGGTGCCGGTTCGACTAGTCCAAGTCGACTAGGGTTCGACTGGTGTAAGGCTAGGGTTTTAGTTAGGGCCATCGCCATGGATCGGCAATGATCGATAGTCGATAGCTGATCGCCGAGGGATAGTGATCGTGATGGGAGTGTCGCGAGCATAGGCGCCAGAGCCGTGCGATCGACTACTAGGTCACTGATCCGATGATGGGGCACCATCACGATCGTAGGTGATCCGTTGGAACTTGTCTGATGTGGATCTAGCCATTGTGAGACAACGGCTACAGGGGCAGTCGACTGGGGCCTTTTGGCAATCGACTGCTAGGCGCGAAAATAGCTCGATGCAGGTTATAAAAGGAGCTCGAGATGGAGGTTTTTGCCATGGTTTTTATGGAGCTATCTGAGGGGAATTGCTGCTGCATTCCAGTCCTTCAAGAGCCAATCAAAGCAAGCAACAAGAAAGCGATCAAAGAAATTGTGTAAAAGTTCTCTTTTGTATTGTCTTTGTATTTCTTCTTGTATTTCATATTACTTGTTGTAATAGCTTGTGAGAGGTTTCTCTACCTCCGACGTGTAGTCGATAAGGAGTGTTGTTAGTGTCATGCGCATAACACGAGCTCGTTGAGCTCACCCCATGGAGTAGGAACCATTCGGTTCCGATCCACGTATATGCTTGTATATTGATTGTGCTTGTATTGTTGTTATTTCTAAATTGTAGATTAAGCACAAGAACGAACGTAATTATTTACATCCAACGAACGAGGGCTATTCACCCCCCTCTAGCCGGCCGTCCCGATTCCCCTACAAGTGGTATCAGAGCCGAGGTCGCTGTTCAAGGACTAACCGCCGCGAGAGCACTACAAGATGGTCGGCTACAACCTTCAACCACCCAAATTCGAAGGAGACCTTCTATGGTGGAGAAGAAAAATGGAGGTATACCTAGAAACCGATTTTGATTTTATGATTATTATAGAAAACGGTTTTGAAATGCCTAGGGACAAGTACAACAAGCCAATTGAGAAGTCAAAATGGACCCAAGACCAAATCAAAGACTTCAAGACAAATCTCAATGTAATCAAGTTGATTAGTGATTTGTTACCTAACACTATTTGGTCTAGATTGGGTGATTATAGGGATGCAAGGGAATTATGGAATAAGGTAATGAAATTCCAAGAAAATTCCCAATCGGCACAAGTAGAGGAGAATGTCGAAGAAGAATCACCATCCACTTTTGAAGATGTGGATGACTTGGTGGAGACCTCCACCTCTAGCGTTGAGGGGGAGGAAAGGATTTCGATTCCGGAGCAAGATCAAAATGAAGCTTCTACCTCCGGAAGAAGTGAAGAGGCCTCCACCAACTCCCTAGGTAACTCAAGTGTTGTAATTTTAAATAAAAATCACATAATATGCTTTGAGTGTAGGGAGAAGGGGCATTACAAGAGCAAATGCCCTAAATTGGCTAAGGAAAAGGCATCAACACCAAAAGTCAATCCAAAGTCAAAGGATGCCGGTGTTCCCAAAATCAAGAGCAAAGAGCACATTGTGTGCTTTAAATGCAACCAAAAGAGACACTATCGAAGTCAATGCCCTAGGGGGAGGAAGAAAGGGCAAGAAGGTGCAACTCATATAGGGGGAGCTCCTAAAGCTAACCCTAAGGTAAAATTACTTAATACACCTTTAATTTCTAGAGTCAAAAAGCATGCTAAGAATTATTTAAGTTCTCTTGCAATTATAAATGAAAAGCATGCTAAGAGAAATAATAAGGTTTATTGCTTAGGTGCCAAGCATGTTCATATAACTAAGGATAAACCTAGGAATCATAATTCTAGACCTATTTTACCTAGGGAGTCAATTAGGAGAATTGAAGAAAACTTGGGTGTTAATCCCAAGAAATCTAGGCATATGCCTAAAAAGAAAAACATTTCCCAAAAGACAAATGAAAATTCAAAATTGGGAAAATTAGAGTTAGAAAACCAAGCCTTGAGGTCAAGGCTAGAAAAATTGGAGAAGACCCTAGCAGTAATATCAAATTCGGTTAAGGGGTCTAATGTACAAAAGTCAAGACCTAGAAAACAAGAAATGTCTAAGGGCAAGAAGGGTTTGGGTCATAAACCTATGTCCTACCATAATGTTTCATTTAATTATGGAACCACATCTAGGTCTAGGAAAACCAAGGCTAATAGGGAAGTCATCCCTAAGTCTAGCCATGGTATGTGTTTAGTGGCTAACACCTCAAAGAAATCAAATGTAGCCACTAAGAAGGTCAATGGAGGAGTCACCTCTAGAGTTGACCCAAGTAAGACCCATTTGACTATGGCTTCAAAGCCAAAAAGGGTCATTAGGAAGGTATCTAGGGAAGTTATCCCTAGGGAATACCTTGTTAACCCAAGGAGCTCCAATAAATATTGGGTTCCTAAGAGCGTGATTGATTCACGCTAAATGGGTTAGGGTGTGTCAACCCTAAGTGGATGGGTGGTTAACCTAGTCATTGTGAGTTGACACATTAGGGTGTGCCAATATGGTTTGAGAAGTTAAAAATGACTTAAATTGGCACAATTAGGTCATAGAAGTCATGGTGTGCCATTTTGGGTTTTTGGCACACTAGGGAGATGAATGGCATTAAGGCAAAATTGGTTTAATCTCTAGAAATGGCAAATTGATTTTAACACCTAGGTATTCTATACCTCAGTATATTTTAGTTGCCATGATTTGTTTGCCTTGCCATGTCATGACATCATCTTCATTCTTATCTATAAAAATGTCATGATCATGTTTAGATTTATATTTAGATGTCATGTATGCCTAGATCTCATTCACATGCCATGACATCATGATATTGGCATATGGTTTTACTTATATCATATCTATGTCATAATCATCATCATGCATAAATTAAAATGAAATTAAGGACTATGGCATGATTTGATGGGAATCAAATAATATTGCCTAGAAATATGCATGAGAACATAAACAAAACAAAACCCACATCTCACAAAAATTTGACTTGTATGTGTTTTACACATCTAGATATTGGTGAGATGTTTAGGAAAAAGAAAATAAAGGTTTGAAAAACATTTTGAAAACATTTTGAAAAACCTTGGTGAAGCCTATCTTTTGATAGCTATCACCATTGAATGGGATGATACAAAGAGGGCTCTTTATTGAAGCTTTTCTTAAATTTTGGACTTTGTATCAATCTCCTAATTTAATGGGTAAAATAATTTTCCAATATTTTTCACCCATAGTGTTTATGATAAGTAATATACATACCAAATTTCAAGAATTTTAAACTTATGTATATTTACTTATGGATTTCGGAAATCCATTTCTGAAATGCTAAAAACTGCAAAATGTAAGATTATCGACCGCCATGGATGGCAATGATCGATGAGGTGGCAATGATGATTTTTTATTTCAGTCGACCGCCCAAGCTGATTTCGGGCAAATCTTGTTGGTTAGGCCCATGTTCAGCTAGGTTAAGGTCCCCTAACCACTCCTAACCCTAGGATATGCTTGGGAGAGCATTAGAGAGGGTGAAAATCCATTGGATATGGATTAGGAGTTGGGTTGAGGGTGAGTATCAATTTTAAGGTGGATGAGAGTTCATTGTTGAACTTTGCCTTAATTTTGTTTGGTTTAATGTTCCTATTGGCTTAGGAACTCTCCAAGGATATTGTTGGTGCAATGGTCAAGGGGAAGCAAGCCTCTAGGGGGAGGTATCCATCATGGGAAGATGGATGTGTATTTCCTCATGGGAGGAAAATTGGGTTGCCTCTCTTTAAGTGATATGGGATCACTAGAAAGATTGTAGGCATGTGTTCCTCCAAGGGAAAGATTGTAAGATCTCATTGGGATATGAGACATTCATATCCTTGGGGAGGACCTTTTTGATGTAGTGTCAAAAAGAGGGAGAAGTTACCAAGTTACCAATTAAGGTTCGTTGGAATTCTCATTGGGATATGAGAATTGCCAATATGGGAGAATTGGTAGACTTGAGATGGTAGTTTTGTCAATCATCAAAAAGGGGGAGATTGTTGGTGCAATCGGCCCAGCGAGCAGTACCTTGATAGTATTTTGATGATGGAAAAAACTCATGACTTGGGATTGTCATGGGAAAGTCCAACATGGGGTTGGCATGGAAAATCCAAGCATGGAGCTTGGTGTGGAAGTCCAAGGGGGAAGCCTTGGCATGGGAAAGACCAAAGCATTATGAAGCCGTGTGCTTGGTGCTTGGCATGGGAAAGTCCAAAGCATTGCGAAGCCGTGCGCTTGGTGCTAGGTGAGAAATGCATTGCGAAGCCGTGCGCTTGGTGCATTTGGGAAGTCTTGAGGACTTGGTAAGTTCACTAGGCTCGGGGTCCTTGAGTTGGTGAAGGATGGCATTGCGAAGCCGTGCGCTTGGTGCATCCGAGGGACCGCCGGACGGGGAGCGAATGGAGTGAGCCCAAAGGGAAGCATACTTCTAGGGTATGAGACGTGAAGGATGGCATTGCGAAGTCGTGCACTTGGCGCATCCGAGGGACGTAGGCCGAGGGAAGAGAGCTTCAGTGGGGAACTCCATGAGGGATAAGGTGGACTTGGCCAAGTGGCTAAGACTGAGTGTCGGAGGCTCAAACTTGATGTTTGAGGGTTTACCCGATGGTCGGATGCTCAAACAACTTGGTGTTCGGGATCGCAAGCCATCAAGATCGATCGATGGATGATCAGCCGATCAATGGGTTGGATGATTTAGGTCACCGATCGGGGCGATCACCAATCGTAGGTGATCCGCTTGGAACTTGTCCGATATAGATCCGCCGCTGAGACAATGGTTGATGGAAGGGGCCGATCGACCTTTGGTAGACAATCGCTAGGTAAAAACAACTTGATGCAGTTATAAAAGGAGCTCGAGATGGAGGTTTTTGCCATGGTTTTTGTGGAGCTATTGCAGGGGAATTGCTGCTGCATTCCAGTCCTTCAAGAGCCAATCAAAGCAAGCAACAAGAAAGCGATCAAAGCAATTGTGTAAAAGTTCTCTTTTGTATTGTCTTTGTATTTCTTCTTGTATTTCATATTACTTGTTGTAATAGCTTGTGAGAGGTTTCTCCACCTCCGACGTGTAGTCGATAAGGAGTGTTGTTAGTGTCGTGCGCATAACACGAGCTCGTTGAGCTCACCCCGTGGAGTAGGAACCATTCGGTTCCGAACCACGTATATGCTTATGTATTGATTGTGCTTGTATTGTTGTTATTTCTATTGTTATTTCGCTGCGTATATTAACGACAATTGTAGACAAGCACACGAGAATGAACGAATTACGACATCCAACGAACAAGGGCTATTCACCCCCCACTAGCCGGCCGTCCCGATTCCCCTACTCCAGGGGGAGCTAACACTAAAATAGTATACCCACTTACTTAACAAAATCATTGCATATTTTATTTTAATTTTTAGAACGGATAGATAGGGAAAATAGTTAGTCAACTCTTGACAACATAGTATCAGGACGCGGCGAGATGATAGTACATTAGGGAAACAAAGTCTCGTGTATTCGAACTAGATAAGGCGTATCTAGCTTGGTGCACTTGACCGAGTGGAACTAGCTGAAGCTACCTTGTCGTATCCTAAACTAGTTAGACCAGGAAGTAACCCTAAGTAACTTAAGTGATATTTTCTTGAATTTGGCTTTTTCTAAGGAAGTGGTCGTTGTTCCGATCAAAGAAGGCCCCTGTGCCTCGCCATGAACTAGAAGCCAGTTTCTCGAAAAGTTAATTAACGATTTAAAGGTTAAATCCGAATCTAACCCAAGGTTGACTATCTTTAATCAATTTAAAATCATCTCACAAAACATATAAGGTGAACAAATTCTGAGACACATAGAATGGGTAAGATGTTAAGGATAATTGAAATATACTTAAAATAATCTTTTTAAAATACTACTTATTTTCTCAACTATTGTACTTAACGACTATTTACAATCCTTTAGGCCAAAGTTTAGCGCCCCCTACATCTCTTATACTTCATATATTTGACTAAGGGGGAGAGCAAACTAACCCTAAGGGTTATATTACAAACCTTTAGATTATTGGTGCAAAGTGACACACTTCGAACCAATCTTTCTAACTACTGCTAGATGCATGCTTGGACTTATATTTGATTTATCTAGATGCATGCATATACGATATTGTTTTCAAACCCTTATTTTATACAAAAACCCCAACATTTTTTTTTATTTATGGCAAAAGGGGGAGAAGAGCAAAAGTTAAGGGGGAGTAACACAATATTTGATTTTGAAAACTAAAGTATCTCTTTCAAAACTCACCTAGGGTTAAGGGGGAGTTTTGGTTAAGGGGGAGTTTTCGGAAATGACATTCATCATTTACTATACTTATTTTATGTTTTAATTTCCCTTAACTTTGTGTTGGTTTGCTATTGATCAAAAAGGGGGAGATTGTTGGTGCAGGGGCACCAGATAATTGAATCTATGTTTTGATTATGGCAAAGACACAAAGTTAAGTTTACATCGTTATCTCATGAGCTAAATCAAGTGTGTAGAAAAGTACTAAAGCTGGAGCTGAAGGCTAGCGACGCCCGGAGGAAGCCGCGGTGGTCGAGCGACACTCGAGTGACTTCGGAGGGAGCCGAAGGAATCGAGTGAAAGGCCGAAAGCGAGAGCTACAAAGTAAGTATCGAGGTAAGCTCATGTGAGTGAGAGATGGTAAGGTCGTGTCATCTGTACAAGGACGATCGTAGGCGGAGATCCGACTAAGACTTCATGTGGAAGATCTAGGTCGAGATCAGACGGTTAGAAACCATCGCATTTACCATTTTACGTCTAACCTCTCATCGCAGGAAGTGGCGGTGCCGATACCAACTATTGGATATTGGCGCTGGTGATCGATGCCCATCGATCGGTGGGAGGCATCAGTCGACTAATGGCGATGAATCAACCTTTGCGCTAGGTCAAAACGAATAAGGTTTGACGCGGCCACTTCGCGATAAAATTTGGTACAACTTCGTGATCTGTTCCAAAAGATGAGGAGACATATTCAGAGGCTAAACTCTATAAAAGGATGGGAGGATTCCAACTCCAAAGATCATCAAGATTATTCTCAAGTGCTCCTACAATGCCAAAGCTCCAACACCGTCATAATGCCGACGCGATGCCAAGCTTTCACCTTCTTTGTCGGCAGCAGCAACAAGTAACATATTTTGTTATTGTATTCTTTGTTTTTATTCGTAACGAGGTGAGGTAGGCTTGTTGCCTCATCCTCATACTTTCAGTTTTTGATCGTTGTCTCCTACCTCCAATGAGGAGGAGATGTTTAGTGTTTTTCCCTCCGTACGTGGTCTAGGACCGTTAGAGCCTTAGAGTAGCAACCGCTGGATTGTGAACCAAGTAAAAATAAATGTGTCTTTTTATTTTTCCGCTGTGCTTACTCGTGTATCGAACGAACGAACGAAAAGATTTATGCTCACTATTCATCCCCCCCTCTAGCGACGCTTCTCGATCAAACATTATCTGGTGCCCCTCCACCAACATAGTGTTCCCACAGACGATGCCAACTGATGCGGCTCAGATTTTTCTTCCTTAATCTCGTGCCGTCGAGGATAGGTTCTCTCCAACCGTAATAGTAAATCTCCAGTTCTTTCCTGCCAAAGTTAACACATGTTAGGAAGCCATCGGTTTCGCAGTTAATGACCCTCCGATGCCTAAGTTAGAGTTGTCGAGAGAAGATAAGCAAGTAATCAAAGTAGTGGATACAGTAGTATAGAGAAAGTAAAATGTATGGATGACCAGACCTCCTTCTTCCTCCTCCTCTCCTCCCTTTTATAGCCCCCTCTCCCCTCCCCATGACCTCTTGGCAATGCTTCAGGGCAGGTCATTGTGTAACAACCTGCAAGGATGATTGTCCATGTGAAGGTCCATATGGGTTGTGGTAGTGATGTTGTTAGGTCGTTAGGGAATAATTTCTAAAGATGATCATCCACGTGGAAAGCCATGCAGGTCAGGTGACGATGTTGTTAGGCCATTAGAGAATTACTCTTGTAAGTAATCTTTTGTGAGGCATATAAGGCGTCTTCATGCCGTTACTAAAAAGAGGTGACGTGTATGAGTAAACTTTGACAAACTTTTAAGGGAATATTTCAAGAGGACCCACATTAACCGACTTGTTATTCCTCCATCCGGAAGTGATCCCATACTGACCGACTTATTACTCTTCCTCCATGATTTATCCCAATGAGGTTCAGCCACTTATCCTATCTCCCGAGTCATTCCCCTTTGACTCAACACCTTTTCTCCTGAGTTGTTTCTTCCTTGACTTGGCACTTTGCCTGCTCCCCGAGTCGTTTCTTTCCTAACTCATGTTGGAGATTCCGAGATCATGCACAGTGGAATAAAGCGAATAAAAATAATTTTTATTACATCCCAGACATCACCTGGGGGCCAGGTAAACTTGCTTTGGTATAATGGAATGAAAAACACACAAGGAGAAGGAGAAGTTATACCTTCGGGATTCTTTTGAATCCGTCAAAACCACAAGCAAGACCAATGGGCCTTGCCTCTATCAGTATCCACGTCAGGATCACCTGAGACAACTCCTAGAGTAGTAAGTCTTTGTCTCTGATTGGTGCTAGCCAACCGGCGGAGACAATAGAAGAGGAGAGAGGAAGGAGCAAAAGCGACGACCAAGGGAGAATCCTAAAACCAAAAGCTTAGCCAAAGATTATCAAGAGATCCTTTTATAGATCTCTTGATTAGGTCATATTATGAGGCTTAAACAGAACATATCTTACCATAATTATCCCATAATTAAGGTAGAAATAACCCAGGAAATTTCCATAAGAGAAAATCTCCAAAATTGGCAGAGACGCGACACAACCATGTGGATTCACATGGCCTAGTCGTGTGTCTCTCTGAGCGCAACCCAAACTTTGCCAATTTGCAGCTAGAGCCATGCACGGCCCATGCCAAGTTAGGCACGATCGTGTGAGGCTTTATATGGTCTTTTTGATGTCATTTAAGTGCGATATCGTCATGCTAAGTCCGACAAGGCCACAAGAGGTTCCATAGCCTCTGTTTCTCACCCCATTGGTCTGGTCCAACCAAACATATCCTCTCTAAATGAGAATCTCATTGTCAGACTTGTTTTACATCTCGAGATCACCCGTAGTGCATGTTACCCAATAGGTTCCCAGTTATGTTGGTCATTCCTAATTAACGCCTTAATTATGAATAGATCATGAGTGACACCTAGCAGTACATCATGACCCCCAATTGATTGGAAAGTCTAAATCGACTTCAGAACATTTTCTGAACCCTTCAGTAGCTTCAGTAATTCGTGTCTTGTTCCTTTCACTCATCCTATACTCAATTGGTTCAGGACATGGTCTCTGTGTTCGTCCCCACTAGGCTGACTACGTCACACCTAGTCCAAGTTAATTTCCTTATCCTATGGATTCAAGTTACTCCTACATGTTCCCAAGAAGACTATCTTCTTAACATGCTTGCTCTGGCCAAAGACTTCTAACAAGAGGCCTAGGGTATACATCTCCTTTATCAGGAGTGGTGAATCCTCTATGGGTTATTCAAACACCTTAGATCACTTTGGCCTATACCTAATCATCTCAGAGTTACACCTACTATGTAGATGGCTGTGAAGAAGTCAAAGTACAAGGCACCATTATCAAGGTGACTTGAATACCTCAAGTCTAAGGAAGCTCGTACTCAAGCTACAATGAGATCTTCAACGACATATAGAACCATATGAAGTCTCATAGTAGGTCACTCCAATGAACTAGTTACCATAACTAGCATCTACATGTTCACTCTCAGCATCCCTATGCTTCCATTCAGTGAGTACCGAATACTTGGATAAACCAAGGAGTGCGCTAGTCTCATAGAATTGATGATGTCCAATCTCATCAATTCATCGACTAGAGATAGTTTCAATACTTGCATATTTACACATGATGAGATACCTACTAATTGTGATTCAATCACAATTTCTCTCATGCTATGCATCGTATTATGGACTTCAGTATATGAGTTTAAGATCCAATCAAATACATAGATAATATATACTCAAATAGTGAATTTTATTAATAACTTCTAAGGAGATCACCTTAGGACACCTCTCAATTACATCAAACTCCCACTTGGCTAGCAGCCAATCACCTTGATATTTAATACCATAGGTCTCTATATAACTCTCGAACTTTTCTTGGGGAAGAGGCTTTGTCAAGGGATCTGCTAGATTCCTATTAGTGGGAACTTTCTCTAATTGTACGTCTCTTCTACCAATGATATCTCTGATCAGATGGTAATGGCGTAGTACGTGATTGGATCGCTGATGAGACCGTGGTTCCTTCGCCTGTGTAATGGCATCATTGTTATCACAGTAAATTGGTAATGCTTCAACAATGCTTGGAACTACTCCAAGTTCTGTAATGAACTTCTTGATCTAGACCGCCTCATTTGCTGCTTCAGAAGCTGTAATGTACTCTGCCTCCATAGTAGAATCAGCAACGGTATCTTATTTGGAACTCTTCCAACTCACTGCACCTCCATTCAAGATGAATATATATCCAGACTGAGATTTGTAATCATCCTTATCTGTCTAGAAACTGGTATCAATATACTCGATTACTACCATATCACCTCCTCCATATACCAAGAACAAATCCTTAGTCCTTCTCAAGTACTTAAGGATTGTCTTGACAACCACCCAATGGTTCATACTAGGATCCGACTGGTATCTACTAGTAACGCTCAAAGTGTACGATACATCGGGCCTCGTACATAACATAGCATACATGATCGATCCTAAAGCTGACGCATATGGGATCTGACTCATGTGAATCCTCTCGTCTTCAGTGCGCGGGCGCATAGACTTCAAAAGGTGAATCCCATGCCTCATGGGAATAAAACCTTTCTTGGATTCTTCTATGCTAAATTATTTTAGAACTTTGTCTATGTACATAGACTGTGAAAGACCAAACAACCGATTCGATCTATCTCTATAGATCTTAAGCCCCAAAATATAGGTTGCTTCTGCCATGTCTTTCATGGAGAACATTTTGGACAACCAGACCTTGACTATTTGCAAAATAGGAATATCGTTTCCTATAATTAATATGTCATCGACATACAATACTAGGAACACGACCGCACTCCCACTAACCTTCTTATACACAAGGCTCCTCAAGATTTTGTGAGAAATCAAACTGTTTGATTGTCTCATCAAAATGAATATTCCAACTCCTGGATGCTTGCTTCAATCCATAAATGGAACGTTGAAGCTTGCATACTTTATTCTTGTCAATGGATGTGAAACCCTCAGGTTGTATCATATGTACATCATCAGACAGGTTCCCATTAAGGAAAGCTATTTTTACATCCATCTGTCATATCTCATAATCAAAATGAGCCGCCATGGCTAGGAGTATCCGAATGGATTTAAGCATAACTACTGGTGAAAAGGTTTCTTCATAGTCAACACCTTGCCTTTGACGATAGCCTTTTGCCACTAATCTAGCTTTATAGGTAATAATATTACCATCCATGTCAATTTTCTTCTTGAAAACCCACTTGTACCCTATAGGCGTTATGCCTTCGGGTGGGTCTACCAAGTTCCAAACTTGGTTTTCATACATGGAATCCATTTCCGATTTCATGGCTATTAGCCATCTATCCATGTCTAAACTATTCAGTGCCTCTTCGTAACTAGTAGGTTCCTCATCATCTATGAGCAACACGCCATTAGATTTACTTATGAGAAATCCATATCTCTCAGGAATCCTACGTGTCCTACTAGATCTACGAGGATGTGGTGTATTATTAGGTTCAGTTATTACCTCATCCGAATGAGTAATCAATTGTTGTTCTTGACTAAGCATCTCTTCTGTGTCTACCGGAGCCTCTTGAACTACACTTAGTTCAACCTCGCTCCCACTGTTTTCCTATAAGAGAAACTCCTTCTCTAGGAATACAGCATGCCTTGAAATAAACACCTTTTGTTCCAAGGGATGATAGAATTGGTAACCCCTCATTTCCTTAGGGTAACCAATAAATAGACACTTATCAGACATAGCCTCTAGCTTGTCTGATACTATCCTCTTGACATAAGCAGGACAATCCCATATCTTCAAATAAGATAAATGAGGTTTTCTACTTTTCCATATCTCATATGGAATTGTAGATATTGCCTTAGTCGAGACTCTATTTAACAAGTAAACAACGGTCTCGAGTGAGTAACTCCAAAAAGTTTTTTTGGAAGACTTGCATGCTGCATCATTGACCTAACCATGTCCAACAAGGTTCGGTTTTGCCTTTCAGCCACACCATTATGTTGTGGCGTGTAAGGTGGAGTCCTTTGGGACAAGATGTCATTGTTCCTTAGATAATGTTGAAACTCTTGGCTTAAGTATTCACCACCTCGATCCGATCGAAGTACTTTAATATTTTTCCCAAGTTGTTTCTCTACTTCCTTTCTAAAATCTTTAAACCTTTCAAAGACTTCAAACTTGTATCTTAATAGATACAAATACTCATATCGTGAATAATCATCGATAAAGGTAGCGAAGTAGATATAACCTCCTATGACATGAGTTGACATTGGTCCTCATACATCGATATGTATAAGGCCCAATACCTCAACTGCTCATTCACCCTTTCCTCTGAAAGATAGTTTAGTCATCTTTTCTTTTAAGCATGAAACATATGTGTCTAATGAATCTGATTCATAAGACTCCAAAATGCCAAGCCTCTGCAGTTTGGACATGCGTTCATTGCTTATGTGGCCAAGATGACAATGTCATAGTTGCGAGGTTAATTGATTATCTAACTTAGCAGGTTTGCTATTTGATTCGATATTGAATATCTCGTTGGATGTATCTAACGTGTAGATTCCATTATTTAATATCCCAGTTGTAACACCCCCCCCCTCTCTTTACTCTAGTAAAGGAGGTGTTACCATCATACTTTATCTTTTTCTTTACGTCAAGAAGCCAAACATGACTCAATTATTCCATAAACTCACTTACACTATTCATAAACTAATTAATCCCAGATTTAAAACCAAAGAGTATCAACAACTTGTCACAAGATCTAAACATGGTTTCTAAACAAGTATCATAATTCAGACTCTTAACTTTAAACAGCGAAAGCTAAAGAAATAAATCAACTACGTTGGCATGTTGACACAGGGATATTACACAAGTTCTTAACATATCTAAGCATACACCTTCGCTAGAGTTCTAACATAAAACATTCTTAAGTGACTCAACCTCATGCATGGCGATAGTAATGATATGCATCTTGACTTAAAAATAAATTTGAACAATAATACATAACATCAATACTAGCACCTAACATGAACACTAGCACACTAGCAAATTCAAATGTCTTAATATAACATAATACTAGCAAGTTTGACATCCTTAGACACAACATAATCAAGCACAAAACATGAACACTAGCACACTAGCAGGTTCAAAGGTCTTAACATAACATAATACTACCGAGTTTGACATTCTTAGACACAATATAATCAAGCACATAACATGGACACTAGCACACTAGCAAGTTTAAAGGTCTTAATATAACATAATACTAGCAAGTTCAGGATCGTAATCCACTGTTCCGCTGCCACACACACCAAGCACTTTATCCGCTACCCCCTCTTACTCAAGCCTTGCTTTACCCTTATCTGCAGTATAAGGAATGCAAACTATAAGCAATGAAGCTTAGTAAGTACGTCCTATTCTCACAAAACATCGCATTATAAGAAAAATATGCTACTTGCCATTAAGAAAATTCTGCATTTAACATTTAGAAACACTTGTACATAGTACATTGATTCAACTTGAAATGTATGAACTTTCTGCATTAAACATATAGAAACATTTGTACATAACATAATGCATGAAATTGAAATACACAACTTACAATACATGATTTTGAAATATGCTTCGCTTGTAGAAACATGCACATGAGATATACTTAAGCTTGTAAACCTTGTGCTTTGGTTAACTTTAGAAACCATATATACATATATACTTTAAAATACTAATCATCCTTGTTTGGGCATCCTGGCATTGTACCATTTTGCGTGCAACCCTAATAGAATTCGGGGGTAGCTAGCCACCGAACTTATTAGGGCAACTTACTAAGGGCGGTCTAGGGCCCGTGGGCGATCTAAGGGTCTGGTACATGTCACTTTAAAGTAAAATACTTTCTTTATATATGACATACTGATTTTGCCATATAATAACATTTAACATGATAATACTCCAAAAACTTATATATGAAGCCTTTCAAGACATTTGATCATGCTATTTGTCCCCCAAAACTCGTAGGAGAAGCATCCTTACTATCTTATGTCTTGCTTCCAAAGAAATATACCTAAAATACCCATAAATCCGAGCAACCATAATTTGAACAAAAACATATAAATCTGAACAAAACATGATAATAGAAACTAGGTGTACAAATCGAGAGTTACTTATACTATAGGGGAGAAATAGCATCTTTGTGATCTTATGTCTTGCCTAAAATGAAATATACCTTTCCTATAAATCTAAACACACACATATAATCTGATCAAAACATGTAATCTAACAAAACATAGGAAAAGAAGCTAGATAAAACAATCGAAGAGCTACTTATACTACAGGTGAGAGATACTTACATCTTCTCGCTATCTTACTAATATACTGCTAGGGTTTTTGTGAGATGAAGACCTTCCCTTGTTCCTTAGCCTTAGGAGTGATCCTCTAGCATATACTAAGCCCTTGAAACCTCTCTTGAGAACCCCAACCAAGAGCCCTAAGGGTTTGGATGAGATGGCAAAACAAGGAGATGGAGTTTCTAGGTTTCGGTGGAGAAGGAGGAAGAAGGATGAAGAAAATTTTCAGTGGAGAGGGGAGGAGGAAGAAAATTTCAGTTTTCCCTCTCTTAATTCCCCTTTAATACCTAGGGAGATGAAAGAAAACTCCTCATCTTCTCATACTTTTATTATATAATCTTTGTACATTCTAGACAAGAATTATCCTATGACCTAGTGGTATCAAGGCAATCTCACAATTAGGAGGTTCATGGTTCGAATCCTAGCTATAACGAACCCTATTTTATTTTTATTTTATTTTATTTTTGGGCATTACACTAGTAGCATAAAGAATACCATTTAACATAATGTAACAACAATTATTACTAAACGTCAAATGATAATCTTTCTTATTCAAACATGAAATAGAAATAATAGTCTTTATTAATGCAGGAATATAAAAACAATCATCCAACTCTAAGACTAGTCCTATAGGAAGTCGCAACATATAAGTACCCTTGGCTACTGCAGCAACTTTTGCTCCATTGTCAACCCTTAGATCTGCTTCTCCCTTAACCAACCTTCTTCTATTCCTAAACCCCTGTATGTCATTACATATATATGGGTCACACCCGGTATCCAATACCCAAGTGTTAGAAGAAAGAGTATGACATTCAATAACAAATATACCTGAAGTAGATTGGGCATCAGATGCCTTTTTCTACTTTAGTGACTCTAGATACCGCTTGCAGTTTCTCTTCCAATGCTCATCCTTGCCACAATGATGGCAGGTGCCCTTGGGAGTTATTCCATCCTTCTTTGCCTTCTTCTTCTCTTTAGCTTTGGGTTTTGACTTCCTCTTAGAACCTTTCTTTGAGGAGTCAATCAACATCACCGTCTTCTGTTCTTTCGCAACAGATGACTCCACTGTTTTAAGCATATTGATCAATTCAGGAATCGTGGACTCAATCTTATTCATCTGATAGTTCATCATAAATTGTGAATAGCTACCAGTCAGATTGTGAAGAATTACGTCAATACTTAATTCATGGTCCATGAAAAACCCTAATGATCCCAATCACTCAATGTAGCTATTCATCTTTAGCGCAAATTGCACTGCAGATGAACCCTCCTGCATCTTTGAGCGAAAGAGAAGCTGGATGACCTCGAGCCTTTCAAATCACGCCTTCTCATCGAATAATTCTCAAATATGAAATGTAGGTGATCGATCGGCCGGCTAGAGGGGGGTGAATATCCCTTTGTCGTTGGATGGTGGAATTTGCTCGTCTACACAATTGTTAGCACAAGCGGAATACTAATAAAGACAAGAAAATGAACAAAGAATAATACAAACAATGCTAACAAGATAGTATAACGTGGTTCACGGCTACGCCGCTAATCCACGGTCGCCGATTCATCCTCGGTGAATCACTCCGCTAAAACCAATCCACTATTGGTCTCTCCTTTGCACCAAGCTAGGTGGAGGTAACCTTTACAAATCAAGATCACTCTTCTTACAATAGAAATAAAGTAAAAGCAAGTAAGAAGAGTTTAAAGCTTGTGGGGCACTTGGATGATCACTTAAAGCATAAGCATTAGCCTCTCAAAGCCCCACACCCTCTCTTTTTATAGAGAGGAAGCTTTTCTTCCCGTTGGCCGCCACCAGTTGACTGCTGCCCTTGGCAGTCGACTATCACTACTCCAATGGCCTCTGAACATGTCGGATCCCGACCGTTGTAGTCCAATGAAACACTTGGTAGTTGACTGATGGACCTCATCGGTCGCTTGCCTCCGTAATCGGCGCGATCGACTACGGCTTCTATGCCCGCGACATCCTCGGCGATCATTGCGGCATAAACCCATCAGTCGGATACCAGTCAAACCCATTCGACTTAGAGCAGTCGACTGTCATTCCATGGAAACCGACTGATGTCGGGAAAACTCATCTGACAGCCATTCGGCCAAGTTCACCTAATGAGCTACTTACAATTCACTCATTCTCTCATCTCACTCGAAGTCCCTCGCCGAAGCTCTCTTCGTTCGCGGCCACGTCCCTCGGCAGCATCAGGCGAACGGCTCTGCAATGCTCCTTCGCGTCACTTGCCTCCGAAGTCTGCTTCCTTGGCTTCGCTTCAAGTCATCTCGTCCGGCGGTCCCTCGGCAGCATCAAGCGCACGGCTCTGCAATGCTCCTTCTCCGACTCAAGCACGAGGTAGTGAGTGGTGAACCCGCCAAGACTCCATTTGTGAATTACTAAGTCCTGCAAGACTCCAACGCACATATCAAACCATAATAAAACCCTAACTTAAACCCTTTGCCACACACATCAAAACCTTATCATGGTAAGAGATTGCCCTAACAATCTCCCCCTTTTTGATGTGTGGCAATCCGTTTAAGTTAGGTAAAAACATTTGATAAAACATTAAGAAAGGAAAACATGTAAATAAACATGATTAGTAACTCTCCCCCTTAATACATGAAACTCCCCCTAAATATGTTCCCCCTTAAACTTATAATTTTCTCCCCCTTTGACACCATCAAAAAGATTAAAAACAAGTTTATATATCATGGCATCAAGGCTAGAGAGAAACATAACCAAAAACATGCCTTAAAACCGTGTATCAGAAGTTGTTGGGCTGTTTTGAGCAATGATCATTGCTATCGTTATGGCAATGATCGGGCACAATGAATTTCGAAATTCTGATTTTCTGGATGAATTTCAGAAATGCATTATAAATTCCAGAAAATTCTAAAAATAGTGAAATTTGGGGAACACATTTCTTTTAAGTATATCTATCAATGAAAAATAGTTTTTCATGAACAATCATTATATTTTCTGAGATTTGCTAAAAATCCAAAAGCTTTAAAAACCACTAGTTTTTGTGCATGTTAGTATCCATTTTAACACCTAGTCTTGCTTTGGATTGTTTCAAAACATGAACATATGGATTTTAAAGTAAGAAATTGTTTTGAAAACATATGAAATATCCAACCATGATCTTTGGGCAATATGTCTATGAATTAAACAAAAGCCTTCCCCATGATTGGTCTATTATTGCTATTTTGATACTTTAAATGACCATCTAAATGTCATAGGTACTAGTGGACATTTGTATCATCCTAACATCTCACTCATGCTAAGTTTTCAATCAAGGTAGCCTATTGTGAGTGTGAGATGTATCCTAAAGGTATTTGTATGTACTTGACCATTATTTTCATGCAATTCTATCAAGGTTAAGTATCATCCTAACAATCCACATGATCATAAAAATGTATATGACTTAATTTTACATTATGATCATAAAATAAATGTATTCATCAAATTGTTATCATGCATTAGGTATTTCATAATGGTAATAAGCAAATATCACCTAAAGCATGATTTATCTACTTATAGGTGCATTATCATCACCTAACACTATTCCAAAAACGTTGTCCCGCCATCCTAAGTCAACCAACATATGATATAGGTAAATTGCATATGGTTGACTACCCAAGGGTTTTCTTAACCCTTTAAGATGGATTTTGGAACCCAATATAAATTCTTGCCTATGGGGTTCACTAAAAATTCCTTAGGGATCCATTTTCTAACTATTACCTTCTTTTTATCTTAACCCCTAGCAATTAGACATTTATAGGCCTTTTCATTTTTCTTTTCCTTATATCCTAGGCATTTTTTGTTAAAACTTGCTCTTTGGCTCCCTATAATCATGTTCAAAGTGTTTGAGCCAATAGTGAATTTTTCTAGGGCTTTTGTCAAATAGTCTACCTTTTCCCTTAAAGCCCTATTTTCTTCTATGCATGCATCATTAACATCTAATGGCACATAAAGATCATGTGAGCATGCATCATCATTATTATCATTAAGACATGCTTTTTCTAATTTTTCTTCTAATTCCTTAATTTGATCAAGCATGCTTTTATTCTTTTTCTTTGCTCTAAATAGGTCCTTAGTGAGGCTAGAAATCATAGAAACTATTTTACTAGGTGAAAGGTTAGTTACCATAGTTTCCATGTCCTCTTCTTCGGATGAGGAGGTAGAGGAGGCTCCCCCTTCACTTGAGCTCCCTTCACTTGAACTTGATCCTTCATTTTCGGAGGAGGAGCAATCCAAGTCATCAAATGCCATCAATGCTAAGTTGGTGACAAATGTGTTTTCTTCCTCGGATGATGATGATGAGGAGGAGGAAGGGTCATCCCAAGTCCTTGCTTTTAATGCTTTGGCCTTCCCCTTTTTCTTTGCCTTCTTCTCTTCTTCCTTTTTCTTCTTGCTCCCCTTTTTCTTCTTCTTTTCTTCCTTCTTTCTCTTCTCCTCCTTGCTTTTGTTCAAGAGGGGACAATTGTCCCTTATGTGTCCCTCTCCTTGGCAATTGTAACAAATGACTTTCCCCCTTGGTCTTCTCCTACTATCATTAGATTTATTAAATTGAAAACCTTTTAATGCACGCCTTACCCTCCTTACCATATATGCTTCTTCCGTGCTATCCATGGAGGAGGAGGATGCTTCATTATCGGAGGAGGAGGGGATCTCTATCTTCTTCTTCCCTTTGTTTGCCAAAAATGTTACTCCTCTTGAAGGTTGGATTCTTGGCTCTTCTATTATTCCTTCAAGTCTTGTTTCATGAAGCTCCATGGTTGAGAAGAACTCCTCCAAAGTACTTACTTCTAAGTTCTTGGACATATAGAAGGAGTCCACCATTGAGCTCCATTTTGATGACCGAGGAAAAGCATCAATTGCTTTCATGAGCATGTCCCAGTTGGAGAGCCTTTCTCTTACACTTGTTAGTCCAATCAAAATTTCCTTAAACCTAGAATGCAATGATGTTACCTTTTCTCCCTTTTCTAATTTTATGTTGGATAGTTGGGAGCGGAGGAGATCTCTCCTTTCAAGTTTATCCTCCGAGGTACCTTCATGAAGCTCTACTAGCTTCTCCCACATCTCCTTTTCACTAGAGCATTCCCCTATCCTATTCACTTCTTGTTGGGGAAGCACATTGTAGAGGTGGTGCTTGGCTTTTGAATTTGCCAAGTATTCTTCTCTTTGCCTCTTGCTCCACCTTGCTTTCTCCAAAGGCTCCCCATCTTCATTCCTAGACAACTCGAAACTGTTTTCCATAATTAATAAAATTTCAAAGTCGGTTTCAAAGAATACCTCCATTCTCTTTTTCCACCAAGAGAATTCGCCTTCGAATTTTGGTGGGTGAATGTTTGAGCTGGCCATCCTTGAATGTGCTTGTTGTGGCGATTAGTCCTCGACAAGCTTTCCTTATACCACTTGTAGGTGATCGATCGGCCGGCTAAAGGGGGTGAATAGCCCTTTGTCGTTCGATGGTGGAATTTGCTCATCTACACAATTGTTAGCGCAAGCGGAATACTAATAAAGACAAACAAATGAACAAAGAATAATACAAACAATGCTAACAAGATAGTATAACGTAGTTCACGGCTACGCCACTAATCTACGGTCCCCAATTCATCCTCGGTGAATCACTCCGCCAAAACCAATCCACTATTGGTCTCTCCTTTGCACCAAGCTAGGTGGAGGTAACCTTTACAAATCAAGATCACTCTTCTTACAATAGAAATGAAGTAAAAGCAAGTAAGAAGAGTTTAAATCTTGTGGGGCACTTGGATGATCACTTAAAGCATAAGCATTAGCCTCTCAAAGCCCCGCACCCTCTCTTTTTATAGAGAGGAAGCTTTTCTTCCGTTAGCCGCCGATCACGCCCTTGGCGATCATTGCCGCCACTCCAACGGCCTTCGAACACGTCGGATCCCGACCGTTGTAGTCCAATAGAATACTTGGCAGTCGACTGATGGACCTCATCGATCATTCGCCGCCTCCGTAGTCGACCCGATTGGCTACGGCGGTTCGCGCTCGCGACATCCTCCGGCAATGATCATTCCATGGAAGTCAACTGCTGGGCATAAACCCATCAGTCGGATACCAATCGAACCCATTCGACTCAGAGCAGTCGACTGCTATTCCATGGCAGTCGACTGATGTCGGAAAAACTCATCCGACACTTAGCCATTCGGCCAAGTTCACCTAATGAGCTACTTACAATTCACTCATTCTCTCATCTCACTCGAAGTCCCTCGCCGAAGCTCTCTTCGTTCGCGGCCACGTCCCTCGGCAGCATCAGGCGCACGACTCTGCAATGCTCCTTCGCATCTCTTGCCTCTGAAGTCTGCTTCCTTGGCTTCGCTTCAAGTCATCTCGTCCCGCGGTCCCTCAGCAGCATCAAGCGTACGGCTCTGCAATGCTCCTTCTCCGACTCAAGCATGAGGTGAGTAGTGAACCCGCCAAGACTCCATGTGCAAATTACTAAGTCCTGCAAGACTCCAACGCACATATCAAACCATAATAACACCCTAACTTAAACCCTTTGCCACACACATCAAAACCTTATCATGGCAAGAGATTGCCCTAACATGAAAGACAATCATATCAGCATCTATATGCTCATGTTGCTTTTATAACTCAGCAGACAACGACGCTAGCATAATACGACTCGTCATCTCAGAGTCAGCAACATGTTTCTGGTAAGCCAACTTTTGGTCACCAGATGCATTGTCTATAAGAGGTTTGGGAAGAACCTCTTCAAGGACATAAGCTAGATTTTCAGCCTTGAGAACAATTCTTTGGTTGCGAAGCCAGTCCAAGAATTTTGGCCCAATCAATTTGTTATTGTCCAAAATCGAACGTAAATTAATGGAGGTTGACATGCTGTTCTAATTAGTACCTAGACATACAAAAAGAGGTGTATACGAGAGATGAAATTATAGTAATGTAAACAATTTACATTAACAAGAAACTCCCACTATTTTATCAAATTCAATAGCCCTCACTTTGAATTTGAGAGATGGTAAGTGATCTCTTAGTGGATTGATATCCATTATGACTAAGAACAACCTTGGAGAGAGTCCAACAAGTCATTCATAGTCATAATGTTAGGTATCGACAGTACCCATTATATATCAAATATATAACTATTGCTTTATGCTATCAACTAATTGAATGTTCACATATACATTAGATTGTTAACTCATTAACATATATACATCCAATGCATATCACCTAATTGCACCTCTGTCCATATTGACCTTGGAGAGAGTCAAACAAATCAATACTTTCAGTTAGGGCCGGCCCATTAATCATGAGATCGAATTTAAATGATTTGAACACATCCAACTTACAAGCCAGGCTTGGAGAGAGTCCAACAACCCAAACTTGAAATGGACCTCTGGTCCTTACCATTTAAAACAAACATCAAATCTCATATGAATTGAACATGCTCGATGTCATGCCAGGCTTGGAGAGAGTCCAACAACTCAAACACGAAAAAGAACTCTAGTTCAACCATATTAATGGAAGGTGTTAGCTCTAATATTTGCACGAGAGATTTCAGATTATTATGGGTCTCATCTAAAAAGGAAATAAATCTAAATATGGAAAAAACCAAGGTCACATTAGGAAATAAATTTCCCGATGTGAACATGAGTCTATGCTTAGGCTCTAACGATGTGGCCAACACCTTCGATGTTTTAGGCCATCCTCGGTATTTCCTTTTAGGTTACAAACATATCCTATATGTAAAATCAAGCATACTCTAATCTATCATATAGATAAACATGACACAGGTATATTAAAACATCAAACATGCTTTAAATATTCTCCTACAACATGCAATCTATGCCAAACGAACAAGGTGGCTCTAATACCACTTGTTGGAGATTCCGAGATCAAGCACAGCGGAATAAAGCGAATAAAAATAATTTTTATTACATCCCTTGGGGGCCAGATAAACTTGCTTTGGCATAATTGCATGAAAAACACACAAAAAGAAGGAGAAGTTATACCTTCGGGATTCTTTTGAATCCGTCGAAACCACAAGTAAGACCAACGGGCCTTGCCTCTATCAGTATCCACGCAGGGATCACCTGAGACAACTCCTAGAGCAACAAGTCTTTGTCTCCAATTGGTGCTAGTGATGCACACGGACGCATCCTCAAATCGCACGACGGATACCATCGTGGACTCAAAGCACGCGCTCGCGCTCAATGCCCACAAGTGCACGGATGTCGTCAAGTAATAAAGATTATCAATCCCACAGGGACTGGGATTCGAGAACCAATACACTAAGGGTGCGTTTGGTTGGAGGTTTTTGTTGATAACCTTGTTAGGTTATCAAGAAAAACCTTGTTTAGTTTAGGTTATAAACAATTACCTGGTAATTGTTCATTACGTGGTTATGAACAAAAACCTTTTTAGGGGGAATCAGAAAACCTTGGAGAACTAAAGTTTTTGTTGATTCCTGGGGTTAAGGAAACTTTTTTCCAATATTACCCCTAGCAATATATTAAATGTCAATTTGTCAAAACTCAATCAATTTGTCGTCCATCTTCGATCGCCGTCCGTCGTCGGCCGCTTGCCGCTCGCCGCCGCTTCGTCGCTGCCGCCGCCGTCGCTGCCGCCGCCGCCGCGCCGCTTGCCGCGCCATCCATCGCATCGCCGGCCGCAGCCGCCGTCGCCGCCGCCGCCGCTGCCGTCGCCGCCATCCGCCGCCATCGCCGCCATCGCTCGCCGTTGCTGCCGCTTATCGCCGATCGCCGCCGTTGCCGCTGCCGCTTCGCCGCCGCCACCACCGCTTCGCCGTTGCCGCCATCGCTGCCGCCGTCGCCGCCGCCATCGCCGCCGCCGCCGCCGCCATCGCCGCCGCCGCCGCCGCCCGCCACCGCTTGCCGCTTATCGCCGGCGCTGCCGCCCGCCGCTTCGCTGCCGCCGCGCCATCATCGCCGCTTATCGCCATCGCCTGCCGCCGCCACGCCGCTGCCGCCGCTGCCGCCTTCGCTGCCACCGCTGCCGCTTGCCGCCGGCCGCCGCCGCCGCTGCTCGCCGCCTGCTGCCGCCGCTGCCGCCGCCATTGATTGAGCAAAGACAAAGGATAATTTAGTAAAATGTTAAACTAAGTTATATATTAAAACCTCCAACCAAACAAGGTTTTTATCTAAGGTTATACTTTATTCCAAGGTTATGTTTTATTCCTTGGTAATCACATAACCAAGGTTATGTATGATTACTTGAACCAAACGCACCCTAAGTGGTAGCGATTGTTCGGACGTGATCTCTAAGAGAGAGTCGGTTGGTGAGGACTATGGGTGGACACTACTCTGTGCGGTGTCACATGGAGGAGGAAAAGAGGGTGCCAGGGTCTTAAAAGGCGATCCTAGGAATTCGATTTCACTTGTGTACTACAGAACAATGTTGTCAATTGGCGTCGTCTAAACGTCTACCTACAGTTTTGGGGAAAGGACATCATACACTCTCCCGCAGAGCCGCCGCGTTCACCGGGAGCTATCCTCGCCCAAATAGGACGGGATAGAGGGTACGGGGATGCCAAATCAATCCTTGCGGTGGCCCGTTTCCGATTCCACCGCTCCCTTCTCCCCGCAGTTACGGGAGGTCAAGTTTACCCCCAGGTTTCTTGATCAAACCTCCTAAATCTAGGTTGCGAGGGCTGTCACCACCTCGTATCGCCTAAGCACAGCAAAAAGAAAGCCAAATACACGTAGATATAATAAAGAGTAACTACCAATTGTTAAATTAAACTTATGGCCAGAATTTAATGTGAACCAACATTGTCTATATACATAAGCTACTCCCTAATCCTAGAATCAAAAGTTATACTCCATAAATATGAAGGAAGAATCACAAAACATATTTAAGTTCGAATACAATAGAGATAAAGTGCAGAAATAGAGATTACAATGCTTCGTGATCCTCTCTCCGGCATTGTATTGCAAGTTGTGGAACTCCGACGGCGTTTCTCCTCTCCGCTGCGAGTTACCGAAGCTTTTTAGGGTTTCGGCGTACCGTCCTAGCCATCGTGCCTCCTCCCTAGGGTTTGGGCAGAGCCATCCTTATATAGACATCGCCTCGGACCGCTGCAAAATCCGAAAAAAGCCTTAGTCGCGCAAATCCGTCGGGCCGCCACACGGCCAGGCCGTGTGCGGCCCTGAAGTGTTGTTCTTCGCTCATCGGACACGGCCGTGTGAATCCACATGCCATGGTCGTGTCCCACTCTGTGTCTAGCTGCGAAAGTCCTTCTTTTGCTTTGAAAATGCGTCTTTATCACCAGAAAAGCTAACCTGCACACAAAAGTACAACGAGCAGACCTCTGAACCAGAAAATAGGCAATGCGTGAAAGAATAGAGTAACATATGCATGAAACTAACGCAAAATATAACAAGATGTGAGCGAAAACTACTCCTAAAATCCTATATGTTTTGCTCACATCACTTCCCCCAGACTTAAATCTTTGCTTGTCCTCAAGCAAACCTCAGTGTCATAAAATTTTTAAAAAGATATTGTTCCATAATTAGCATGCTAACTAAATTAGGTGGTATTTGCAATCAAAGCAAACCAGATATGTTCTAAAAATTTACTAAGTTAGCTCCTCGTGCTCGTGCTAGGTGAATCATTCTTAAGGGATGCTCATTCCATGGTGAGTTAAGTCGTCACCCCATAGCTTTCCTAAGGTTTCTGTCTCTTAGGCACTTACCTGCCCAAAGCGAGGGTCGTTCCCTAGATCTAGCATAAAGTCTCAAAGGCGTGCTCGGTATTGAGAGAAATTGAGAGGTGTTTCCCCAATAACCTAACTCGGTCTCAAAGGGGCACCTAGTCATTTCCATACACGACAACTATTTTTTTATCCCTCTCAATCTCCTTTTTTTTCTTTTCTTTTTTTTTGTCATTTCTTTTTCTCTCTCTCTCTCTTTTTATTTTTTGTCAGCTCATAGGGATTTTGATTTTTGAGAATGGGCTTACACAATCTGAGCATCTTCAGTAACTAAAATGCTAAACCTAGAGTCACCTATGGATTCCAAAGTACTAGACTATTGAAGTGAATCATAACTAGGTATGTACTATATTCTCCCTTTCAGGATGTTCAACATGTGTGAGTGCAAAAATAGAGCTAACCAGTGCAAGTCTAGAACATTCAATAGAGCACATAGAATAAAATACCATAAGATAAATAGAGTTAAGCTACCTATGAGAACAACTCATGCAAGCAATTTTCAAAAATACTACTGAGGTAGCTTTTAAGACACTAAAAATTAAGTACTGAAAGGAACTAAACAACTCATGCATGCATGAACAAATGAAAATACTAGAAAAGAAACTACTACTAGGAAAACAAAACAAAAATAGATTTTTTGTAGGGGATCCTTGGAAGCTAGAGGGGGTGAATAGCTCGTTTTCATTGCGTGATGGAATTCAATTTGCGTTCATCTACACAATTTTGTTAGCGCGCAATGGAATAATAATAAATAGCAATAACGAAATACGACAAATACAATTCACAACACGAGCATATAATGTGGTTCGGAACCGAACGGTTCCTACTCCACGGATCGAGCTTTAAAGAGCTCTAGCGATTCCAATCTCACACCACTATGCAATAACTCCTTCTCGACACAAGTCAGAGGTGGAGAAACCTCGTACAATAGTTTACAATAATAAAATAAACACAACAGGCAAATACAATATGAAATACAAAAGATAAGTAAAGAAAACTTTACAACACTTTGCTTTTGATTGCTTGAATGCTTGGTTACTTGACTTGCACTTGGAGACCCTGATTTGCAGCAGCAAATAACCCCAAAAGCTCTCAAGAAAATGCTTGTGAAATCCTCCTCCATGAGCTCCATTTAAACCTTCAACCTGGGCTGGAAATCGTCGATTAGTCGACTGCTCAGGACCATCAGTCGACTGATGCCACTGTTGTCGTGAGACAATGGCCAGATCCACGCTGGAAAAATCCAACGGATCCATCATCAGTCGACTGATCATGACCATCAGTCGACTGTTCGAGCCTTCACTCGACTGCTAACCCCAGCAGTCGAGTCAGACTCCATTCTGTGCCCGAAAAAACCGAGCACCAATCGACTGATCACATGATCACCGATCGCTCACCAATCACGATCACCTCTCTACCATCGCTAGGCTAATTCCTACAAATAAACCCTAGTTGACTCACGTCAGTCGACTTCCACATGGCAACAGCCGACTGGCACACCTCAAACATAAAGTTTTAACCCAAGTATAGTTCCCCCATACTTGCTAGACCACCCTTAGCCTAGACCTATGTCTTCTAGCCACCTCCGTCAGCCTCACGCCTCTCGGATCCCTCCAAGTCATCCATGACTTGTTCATCCATTGCGCTAGCCTTCAGATGCTTCCATCGGCTATGTTATACTAATGGTGTCTACACCACCAAGGCACATTGGACTTACGCCGCCAAGACTCTGCTTGGACTTTACGCTGCCAACCATTGGACTTATGCTGCCAAGACTCTCGCTTGGACTTTACGCCGCCAATATCAAACCCCTTGGACTCCTCAAATGCCAAGACTCAAGCTTGGACTTTCCCTTGCCAACACATGTTGGACTTTCCATACCAAGACCCATGCTTGGATTTTTCCTTGCCAAGACCATGTTGGACATTCCATTGCCAAGACCCATGCTTGGACTTTCCCAAATGCCAAGTGTCCCACTTGGACTTTCCATGCCAAGTACCCAAGACTTGGACTTTCCCAAATGTCAAGTGTCCCACTTGGACTTTCCATGTCAAGTACCCATGACTTTGACTTTCCCATGACAATCACAATGTCATATGTTTTTGTCGAACATCAAAACATTTCTCGAGTCAAACTCGAGTCCTGGTCAATCGTGACCTGGGCCGATTGCACCAACAATCTCCCCCTTTTTGATGTTTGACAAAAACCAAAAAAACCATTGAGTTAGAACACTAACTCAAATCCCTTACCAATTATCCCAAATTGGTAATTTTACCTTCTCCCCCTTTTTTAACATACATCAAAAAGGTGATCTCTCCAAGGAAGTCAGTGTCTCATGTCCCAATGAGATCTTATAATCTCCCCCTTGGTCTAAAAATTCCCAGGATGTCTACCATCTTCCTAGTGATAAGTCTCATATCACTCAAGAGAGGCAATCCTATACACTCTCCTAATTTCCAAATTGGGTATCTCAAAATCCCATTTTTCCTTCCCATGAGGAAAAATGTCATCCATCATCCCATGATGTATACCTCCCTCTAAAGGCTTGCTCCCCCTTGACCATTGCACCAACAATATCCTTGGGAAGTCCCTAAGCCAATAGGAACTTTAAACCATCAAAATTAAGGCCTAAAGTTCAACATTGAACTTTTCTTCACCTTAAGATTGATACAAACCCTAAATAGCTCTCCTAATCCATATTCAATGGATTCTCACCCTTTCTAATGCTTCCCAAAGCATATCCTAGGGTTATGAGTAATTAGGGAACTTAACCATGGCTGAAAATGGGCTAAACAATCTTGTTTTCCCGAAATCAGCCTTGACAGTCGACTTTATCAGAAATCAGTCGACTGCCATGGAATGGCAGTCGACTGCTCTGAGTTGAGTTTCAGTTATCAGAGTTGAGTTTCAGAAATGCATAAATAAATATACGTATATCAAAAAATCATGAAAATTCATATGTATAATACTTATGACACATACAATGGATGAAAAATATTTGAAAATTATTTTACCCCTAAAATAGTGAAATTTAAACAAAGTTCAAAACCATTGAAATTTTCAATGTTTTGGCTCTACTTTGTATCAACTTCATCAATGGTGATTGTTATCAAAAGATAGACTTCACCAAGGTTTTCTAAAATGATTTTAAAATATTTTTGAAAACCTATATTGGATCATGTTCCTTGGGCTCAATGTACATGACTTGTACACAAGCTTTTCCAATGATCCACAATTAAGATAAGATGAGTTTAGGTCCACCTAGATGCAAGAACTATGCACCTTGAACTTAACTCATATCCTATCATCTCACATATATCTAGGGTGTATGAAAACACATACAAGTCAATGTGATGTGAGATGTGGGTTTTGTTCATCCTAATCTAGAGTTTCATGCATTTTCTAAGGCAACCCTACTTGATTCCCTTATAAATGGGACTCCAAGTCATGCCAAAGTCCTTAAATCAATTTTCATTAATTTAAATGCATGAAGTATGATCATGGCATAAATGATAGCATAAGTAAACATGGCCAATGATCATGATGTCATAGCATATGATACAATTTAAGCATACATGACATTTAACCTAACCCTAAACATGACATTTTAAATGATTAAAAATAAACATGATATCATGGCATGTTATATGGAAAACAAAGCATAGCATATAAAATGTATAGGTATAATAATACCTAAAACTTAGTATGTTTTGCCATATTATTAATTTTCTCCCAAGTGTGCCAAAAACCCAAAATGGCACACTATAGCCTCTAAACCTAAATTGTGTCAATTTGATTGATTTTTCATAATTCCAAAAATATATTGGCACATCCTAAAATCTTTTAGGATCATAAATCAAATCTATTTCCAAGGTATCCATAATCTTGAAAATATCCTAAAGTGTCACCTTTACCATGGTTGAGTTAACTACCCATCCAATCAAGGTTAGCACACCCTAAAACAATATAGCGTGAATCAATCACGCTCTTAGGAACCCAAAACCTATTTGAGCTCCTAGGGTTTACTAGGTATTCTTTAGGGATAACCTCCCAAGACACCTTCCTAATGACCCTTCTAGGCTTGTTAGTCTTGGTCATTATGATCTTACCTAGGTTGACTCTAGGGGTAACTCCCCTTGTAACCTTCTTAGTGGCCACCCTAGGTTTCCTTGAAACCCTAGCCACTAGGCACATACTTTGATCAAACCTAGGGATGACTTCCCTATTGACCTTGGTCTTCCTAGACCTAATTTGAGTTCCATAATCAAATGGAACATTGTGGTAGGTCTTTTTGGGCTTAGGCTTGCCCTTGGATGATTCTTGTTTCCTAGGTCTTTGACTTTGACTTTTAGACCCTAGGCTTTGACCATTTGACCCTCTAATTGAATTTTGCATAATCTTGAGGGTCTTCTCATGTTTTTCAAGGCTTGGTTCTCAATCTCTAATTGTCCAATTTTAGAATTTTGATTTGGTCTTTGGGCATTGTTTTTCCTAGGCATATGCCTAGTCTATTTAGAGTTTAAGCCTAGATGTTCTCCTATTTTCTTGATGGATTCCCTAGGTAAAATATTTTTAGGGACATTAGTCTCAAATTTCTCCTTATTCCTAAGGTTTACACTCTTAGCACCTAGACAAATATATCTATTATTTCTAGCATGCTTTTCATGTACAATAGCAAGATTGTTGACATTATTTCTAGCATGCCTTTTATCCCTAGAAATTGAAGGTGCATTGATAAATTTTACCTTAGGGTTTGCCTTAGAGGCTCCCCCTACATGTGATGCTCCCTCTTTGATTCTCTTGCTCCCCCTAGGGCATTGATTCCTAAAATTCCCCGGTTGTTGACACTTGAAGCAAATGATGTGCTCTTTGCTTCTTTTAGTGGGGACACCGGCATCTTTTGATTTTTCTTGAGGTTTTGGTACCGGATGAGTCTTCTTGACTTTCTTTGGGCACTTACTCTTATAGTGCCCAAGTTCCCTACACTCAAAACACATAATATTATTTTTATTTTGAATTACGATGTTTGAGTTACCTAAGTCAATGAAGGTCGGAATTGGATTTTGAGCTTCTTCATCTTGACCGGATGTCGAAGCTTCTTCTTGGTGTTGCTCCGGTGATCTAATCTCCTCTTCCTCAATCCTAGAGGTGGAGGTCTCCTCCAATTCTACTTCCTCTTCCTCCTTGGATGTTGATGGTCTCTCAACCTCCAAGTCCTCACTTCCTTGTAAGGATGATGTGCTTGCCTCTTCGGTCCCTTCCTCTTGGACCGGTGATGGACTTTCATGGAGCTTGGCCAAATCGCTCCAAAGCTCTTTGGAATTTATATAATTACCTAGGCTACACAAGAAGTCATTAGGAATTAAATCAAAAATAAATTCGATTACCTTCTTTCTTTTCTCAAATTGTTGGAGTTGCTCCTCACTCCATCTCTTCTTTTTGAGGAAGCCACCTTTTGGTCCTCTTGGATACTCAAATCCTTCCATTAATATGGACCATTCCTCAAAATCCTTCATCATTAAAAAATCTTCAATTCTTCTCTTCCAAGAATTGAAGTCTTCTCGTCCATAGAAAGCATAAGGGACCAGTGTATTGATGTCCCATCCTAATTGTTCTTCCAATTCCATCTTCACCCTCTAGCGTGCTCCCTTTGTTATTAAACTTAAAGAGCGGCCTCGCTCTGATACCACTTGTAGGGGATCCTTGGAAGCTAGAGAGGGGGTGAATAACTCATTTTCGTTGCATGATGGAATTTAATTTGCGTTCGTCTACACAATTTCGTTAGCGCACAGCAGAATAATAATAAATAGCAATAACGAAATACGACAAACACAATTCACAACACGAGCATATAACATGGTTCGGAACTGAACGGTTCCTACTCCACGGATCGAGCTCTAAAGAGCTCTAGCGATGCCAATCTCACACCACTATGCAATAACTCCTTCTCGACACAAGTCGGAGGTGGAGAAACCTCATACAATAGTTTACAACAATAAACTAAACACAACAAGAAAATACAATATGAAATACAAAAGACAAGTAAAGAAAACTTTACAACACTTTGCTTTTGATTGCTCGAATGCTTGGTTGCTTGACTTGCACTTGGAGATCCTGATTTGCAGTAGAAAATCGCTCTAAAAGCTCTCAAGAAAATGCTTGTGAAATCCTTGTCCATGAACTCCATTTAAAGTTTCAACCTGGGCTGAAAATCATCGATCAGTCGACTGCTCGATACCACCAGTCGATTGATGCCACTGTTGTCATGAGACAACGGCTAGATCCATGCTGGAAAAATCTAATGGATCCATCATCAGTCGACTGATCATAACCATCAGTCGACTGTTCGAGCCTCTACTCGGCTGCTAACCCCAGCAATCGAGTCAGACTCCATTCTATGCCCGAAAAAAACTGAGCACGAGTCGAATGATCACATGATCAGTCGACCGCTACCGCAATGATCACTAGGCCAATTCACAAACCCTAATTGACTCAAAGCGATTACACATGGCACACCTCAAACATGAGGTTTTAACCCAAGTATGGTTACCCCATACTTGCTAGACAACCCTTAGCCTAGACCTAAGCCTTCTAGCCACCTCCGTCAGTCTCACACCTCTCAAATCCCTCCAAGTCATCCATGACTTGTTCATCCATTGCGCTAGCCTTCAGGTGCTTCCATCAGCTATCATGCTAACGGTGTCTACACTGCCAAGGCACATTGGACTTATGTCGTCAAGACTCCGCTTGGACTTTACGCCGCTAACCATTGGACTTATGCTGCCAAGACTCTTGCTTGGACTTTACGCCGCCAATATCAAACTCCTTGGACTTCTCAAATGCCAAGACTCAAGCTTGGACTTTCCCTTGCAAACACATGTTGGACTTTCCATGCCAAGACCCATGCTTGGACTTTTCCTTGCCAAGACCATGTTGGACTTTCCATTGCCAAGACCCATGCTTGGACTTTCCCAAATGCCAAGTGTCCCACTTGGACTTTCCATGCCAAGTACCCAAGACTTGGACTTTCCCAAATGTCAAGTGTCCCACTTGGACTTTCCATGTCAAGTACCCATGACTTGGACTTTCCCATGACAATCACATTATCATATGTTTTTTTCGAACATCAAAACATCTCTCAAGTCAAACTCGAGTCTTGGTCAATCGTGACCTGGGTCAATTGTACCAACATTTTTGAGGTCCCCCCCAGACTTAAACAAAAATATACCTCTAATATGGTGGACGAGGCGAAAAGTCTGGGAGCCTGGGCATCTCTGGATCCTGGGAGAACCTGCTGCTGAGCCGCTGATGTCACATATACATGTGGTCGATCTAAGAGCTGGTGGATGCAGCAGCTGCTCGGTGCTCCTCCTCCCTAGCCCACTGTGCCTGTTGGGCGTGCATATGTTGTTGCATCTCCCTGCGATAAGCTGCCTCATCCTAGCGATGAGCAGCCTCCTCCTGGAAGTATATGCGGACCTCATCGTAGAACTCCTCTGCCCGTTGGAAATGCTCTCGGAATCCTTGGAACTCTATCTACTGGTAGGTGCTCTGCTCCTCCCATCGCTGCCTCTGCGTTTGCTGCTCAGTGTAAATGTCGTCGAGGCGTGATCGGAACTCCGAGAAATTATATGTCGACGTACCTGCATCCTGTTCAAAAGTAGAAAACGATGGTGGTACAGGTGTAGGCTCATGTCGGCATGGACTAGGTGGGCTCCTATGTACATGTGGACTGGAGGGAGAGTGATACAAAGGTGGAGAGATGAGCACTGATGTGGATGGTCCCTCATGTGGAGGGGACTCTACTATCAGGTCTAAGCGCTAGTTGGCGCGTATAGCGATGGTGGTATGATCCGGGTCGGGGAGCCTAAGGGTCGTAAGATTTTTTCTTACAAAGCATAAAGAGTCTCCTTCTCTTATAATCATCTTCATGGCTATGCATACTCCTACACTACAACAAATATGACTTTTCGCAGCACGTCATTAACAGCGCATATATATAGCGTGCTGTTAATAATAGTTTTGACAGCGTGCCTAATAAAGTGCGCTACGGATAGTAGTGTATTTTTTCAAATAACAGCGCACATTAAAAGGTACGGCATTAAAAGCCAAGTAATCGCAGTGTGCATTAATATATGTTGTTAAAAGACAACTATTCGCGGCGCACATGAATGTATGCTATTAAAAGTCTACTAATCGCAGCGCGCATTAATGTATGCTGTTAAATATATATTTATTCGCAGCGTATAATATTGTACGTCGTTAAAAATATAATTTCGTAATATTATATATATATATAATTAATAATATATTTTATCAATGGTGCTTGTATTAGGTTTATACATTGTTTAATTAATTTCATAATATCATTTAATTAATTTCATAATAAATATACTTAATTAATATATTTTTTTATATAATATGAACTGTGGTTATATTAGGTTTAATAAAGTTAAGCCAATGAATTTTTTCCCCCCAAATCCCTATTCTGCGGCTTCTTCTCGCTCGCGTCGCCGTCGCTTCCACTTCTTCTCGCGCCCGACGAACATCTCATCGCCCACCCTCTCCAAGCGTCACCGTCGCTTCTCGTCGGTGAGTGCATCTCCTCATCGGCGAGTGCATCTCTTCTTCTTTGATTCTTGACTTCTTACGCTCTTCGCCTCAGTTTTGTGTAGTTTTAGCATCCTCCTCTGTCTCGTGAAATTTGATGATTTTAAGTCTATTAATTCCTTCGTTTAGGTTATTAGGGAGTTGACATATCCTGATTCCATGCTCTTTTGCCCTCTCAACTTCATGCCTAATTCCAGCATCACATTTTGTGGTGCTAGAATTTTTCCAACATCACATTTTGTGGTGCTGGAATTTTTTCCAGCACGTGGTGGTGCTGGAAAAATTCCAGCATCATATTTTTTCAGCACCACTTGAATATCTGATGCATAATGGTATATGACAATGTTGTTTCGGCACTTGGAGTGATCTTCTATCTTTTTTAGAGTAATCTTATATCCTTCTTTGCAGCATCCTTTGAAAATCTTTCTTAATATTATGTTATATTGTATTAATCTGTTGAATAATTGAGTTGTATACATATCTTAATCAGTAATTAATTTGTTTGTAAAATTAGGTTGCTAGTGGTGACATTGGTAGCGGTATTGAAAATTATGATTGAGTTGTATGCTAGATGTATCATGTCATATTGTTTATAAGCAGGTAATTATATAGCATTCAAAGGAGAGAAAATGGGGAAAAACGCAGTAAAGCATTTGTAGATGAAATTCAGGTGATATTGTATCCTGTTCTAAAATCTTATTTTACTTTAATCAAGCATACTTATATATTTCAATCTGTTTATGCTATTTTGTAGGAAACTATTGATAAGAGACTATCGGGAGTGGACTCTAATACTTCACCTAATTCATCACAAGATTTGCATGGTAAAGAGACAATTGATGGCGACAAAATTCATAAGAAAAAGCGACGGGGTCCATCAAAGTTGAAGTTAGCTAGTGGTCAACTAAAGCCCAAAGTGCTAGAGCATAATGAGTTTGGACAACCGATTGGGGATAATTCTGTGAAGTATGCTTCTTTTTTAGGTTGCATGGTAAAGGAATTCGTGTCATATACATTAGATGGATGGAATGATGTAGACGAAGAAGTGAAGAATAGAATGTGGAATTGTCTTCAGGTAATGTTTTGATTCACTGAATTTATCAAGTATGATTCTAAGTAAAAAAAAGTAGACATAATTTTGTGTTTTATTATGTATAGATGAATTATAATGTTGAAGAGTGTGAAAAGAAAATAATATTTCAAAAGTTAGCTAAGTTGTGGCGTGATAGAAAGTCCAAATTGCAAATACTTGTACGAGAAGCTAATACTGGTAAAGTTGCTTCGCGAAATCTTAATCTTTTGAAGCCTGAATTTATGGATCAACAACAATGGGAATTGTTTGTAAAGAGGACATTATCACCTGAATTTCAAGTAAGTATTAATTACAAATTCTTATTCGTAATGAATTTTGTTATATTAAAAACTCGACATTAATTCGCCATTATTTCTTGGCTTTCTTTGTTTTTTTTAAGAGTTTGTATAGGGGACATGCATTCTCAGGTTGGAAACTATTGATAAGAGTCTATTGATAGTGATTTTCTTTAACTAAATTTCCTGTGTTTTATTCTTAGCAAAAGAGTGCAAAATTCAGAACTATGAGGGAAAATCAAGACCATATTCACACTATGAGTCGAAGAGGTTATGCTCGTTTGGCTAGCTTGATGGTATGCATTATTATTGTTGTGGATACACTTATTAACTATATTATTTGTCCCTATCGATTTTTTTAAATATATTTATATATGTCTCATATTTAAGGAAAAAGCAAGTCCTGTAGATACACCAATTACAAGATCAAAAGTTTGGATTGAAGGTCACACGAAGACAAATGGACAGTCTATTAGTCAAGTGGTTGAAGAGAAAATAGTAATAAGACTATCTCTAGTTATTATTTCTAAAAGTGTTCATATTAATGACACCACTACCTAAATTTCTTAGTTTATCTTGATATTTGCAGAAAAAAATAGAAGAATGTCCATCTGAATCTTTAAACACAACTAACATTGCTGATGATGCAATTAGTCTTGTATTTGGCAAAGAAACTCGAGGTAGAGTGCGAGGAATGGGCTTTGGAGTTGTACCATCAAAGGTTGGAGCTTCTGTGCAACAAAATAGAACTGTTAAACAACTTGAAAATATAGTGCATAATCTTCAACAAGAAATGCAAGAAATGAGGCTCATGATTTTTCAAAATATGAGGCAACAAAATGAACATGAACAGGTTAGTAATTATATTTTGGTTTAATTAATTCCATTTTTTATGTTCTTATTAGTGAAATTATATTATGATGACATTATTTGACCCAATTTGTTTGTAAAATTAGGTTGCTAACGGTGGCATTGATAACAATATTAGGAATTATATTAGTGGCAGTAGTGATGTCAATGGTGCAACAAAGAGTGGCAATGGTACAACTCAGGTAACTATATTGACATAATGAATGTTGTGGTTTCTCTTATAAGATAGAATCTTTGTTTCTAATGCTTTATATTCTTGTGAACACTGAATGTTGTGACCGGTGAGGTCAGTAGCCCCCTTTTTCCTTTTATATTTTCATCTTGTTTTGTGCTAGGTTTAGTTCTCATTGCCTAATTAGTTTGGGTAGTGTTGTCTCAGGACCCACGCTAGGTGCTTAAGTTCGTCCCAAGGTTGAATGCCTCAATTGAAAACTGCTCGCAACAAGGCATGTCTCGACCTTAGTTGAGAAGTGCTCTTCAAAAATCCTAATATAGGATATAGCTTATTTCCTTCCATAACATCTAGAACGAAGTTATCTGTGAGATGGAAAGTTTAAAAACAAAGTCCCGCCACATTCTAATAATTAATCTAGGGTATGAAGAAGTATAAATAATTGACATGGGTATATGGCATGTATCCGATAAATAAATATCAAATTGAGTGACATGGAAGTAAATTTGTTGCAGAAAATTTTGCCACCTAATTGTACATTGATCTAATGCAAATCACCATCATAAAACATCAATATAAACATCAGGATTCAATAAGCATTATGGAGACATTGAGACTAAACACAAGCAAAAACTGGAGCACCAAGAAAGCAATGAAACAAAAGGTGAACATGCAAGGAAGAATTAAATAAGAACTCCATATTTGACAAGGAAACAGAGACGTTATAGCTTTTTCCAGACATACTCTTCTAAAATTCGGATTGAAGCATTTTACATACATGTAGACCTCTCTAGCCAAATTAACAAATATAAAGTTATTAAGTGCTTTAAAAGTATAATGGAAAACTTAAAGTCAATGTGACTCTGATGAACCAACTAATATAAATGATAAAATTCATATAACTTTTTACATCAATATACGAAAAACATATATTCTCAGATTGAATAATGTATTTGAATAATACATGTAGGTTAGCATTGCATCGCAAGTGAGTGCTTTTATCTCTGCACATTTTTGGCTATATTGACAAGCCACCATTAAGAGATTCAATGAGATTGAGCAATGTAACAAGATTGGTAACTTATCTCTGATCTTTGACCATGTAAGTTTCCTTGATGTTTAATTATAAATGACCTTTAGAAAATATGCTTTGAAGAAACAAGTATCACCGCCTAAAAGTATGATTTGAAGAAACAAGCCCCACTACCTAAAAAGTATGCATTGAAGAAACAAGTACCATGGCTAAAATAATAGGCAACTAGCAACTAAGAGAAGCATTATAGTTACCTTTTGCATCAACAAAGCATCCTTGGAAGCATTGCCAGAAAGGTCAATATGACCAGCAGCTTTCAAAGCCCTTTTGGATATGGTAATTTTAGTTTTCCCTTTCTTTTGTTGCTTCCTACTATCATCTTCTAGACAAAGTTGATTGATCATATCCTCGCTACACCGCCAGTAGTCTCCATCAAAATAAGGGAGACGAGCCGTAACCTTAGCCTTGCACTCCCAAGATTTACAAAGAAATGATCATATAAATTAGTGACATCAACAACCACATTCTCTTTTTTAGCTTTCCGAAGCATTGCTAGATACCTAATAAGACATAGTGAATGATGCATTAAGATTATGTCAAACAATACAATATTGAAAACATAAATTTTTATTACAAAGCTTTGAACTGCATTCATTCACGTAGTTTGTCGATTTTGGAGTCTTCAATCTCGTGGTGGCAATAAAGGATATAGTCTTCCCCCTTAAGAGGAGGACAAGCCCAAATATAGCAACTGGTGAAACCACGTTTCTTACAATATTCAAGATATCCTATCTGATGCAAGAAGAGGATAGGTTTCAATAATTGCATAATCAACTAGCATGTGCAAGTTCTAGGATGCTTTAAAGGCTGGCTCACCATCAAGGAACTTTCTTAGAATTTTGCAATGTTTTGAACCATGATGTTGTTTCTATTTTCAAATTTCTTTATCTCTTCTGAAGCAAAATATGTTTAATACCTTTAATGCTTATGTTACAAAGATCATCCTTAACCATGTTACGATGATATTACAACGATAAGAAATAATAGGTTTATCCTTCGTTTGAAAAAAAAATGTACTTGGGTTAAGGATGATTTTTTGTCTTCTGATTATGCCATTTTTTTCTGTTAATGTTTTACCATTTATCTTTAGTGAATTTAGTACATTTGGTAAATGAGTTTTTTTTTTGTCTCTGCTTTACTTTCTTTTTTACTAATATCATGTTTTGTTATAAAAATGTTCTTGGTAATATTAACAATTTTTTATTGTTATACAGACAAAACTGAAGAATGTGAGTTATGGAGATATCTCTGCTAATACTAAATGTAAGTTGCTTCATTGGTCTATTGATGGTGTTGTTGCAGAAGGTCGGATTGCATCCACAGATCCAAAAGTAAAAGTTCATCATGTTCCTCTTGGTAGATCTTGTTGGAAAGTATGGATTGATAGAGTTTTCATGGAGAAGGTGGATCTAATTCGACCAAATGATGAAATGGTTTGTCTCGAGGATGCAATAGGGAGCACAGTCGCTTGGTTATCTAAGTTTATAATTTTGTATGACTGATATAGATTTTATCATATACTTTTTGTAGAAAAGAAATCATGTAAGTGAATTTATGTTACTAGTTTGGATTGCTATATCTGACTAAGTGAATTATTGTTTTGTTTAAGTGTGGTGTTGATGAATATCTATGGTACTATAATTGTTTTAGTTTTGATTTTATAATAATGTGTATATGATATTAAAATTGTGTAGTATTTGTATGTGGTATGATAACTGTGTTGTATTATAATTATTTGAGTTTTGGTTGTATAATTATTTTTATTTAGTATTATAATTGTGTGTAATGTAGCGCACAGTAGCGCATTGTGAATATACTTAATCGCAGTGTGCGATTGCACGCTATGGATGCATTTAATTGCAGCGCGCAACTGTACGCTATTAATACAATTAACCACAGCGTGCAACTGCGCGCTGCGAATGTATTTAACTGCAGTGCACAGCTGCGCACTATTGATGTGCATTTGCAGCGCGCGATGCACGCTGTGGATAGACTAATTGTATGCTATGAATACGTTTAACCGCAGCATGCAGTTGCTCGCTGCCAATACATTTAACTACAGCACGCAGCTGCACGCTGCGAATGCATTTAACTACAGCGCGCAACTGCACGCTATCAATGTCTTATAACTTTTAACAGCTTGGAACTGTGCAGCGCACGATGCGCACTGCGGATAACATATTTGTGCGCTGCGAAAAGTCAAATTTGTTGTAGTGCTAGGTCGATCCTAGGGCTCCCCTCTATACTCTCCAATGTTGTGTAATCGTACCCTATCCTATAGCAAATGTGGGTAAATAGGCCTCCCATATTGATCTCTCCACGTGCTGCTTTGCCCATCTTCACTAAGTGTCTGATGAAGTGGGATCCTACATCGATGCTACTCCTTTCTTGTAGCATGTCCCATAGGCAAAGCAGCTCACTGTCTCTCACTACACCGTCACTCTCCCCACGACCAAATATAGTATTGGTCATGACATGGTGAAGGTATCGAAAGACGGGGTTTTGGAGGCGCGACGCTTTGGCCCTAGAAGGGTCATAAACGTGCTCCCTGTCAACTCAGTCCAAATCAAACGAGAGTTGTACCCATTAGGAATTCTTCTCTCTCTCCGACTTGACAAACCAAAGCATGAGTTCCATTATTCTCCAGCTGCTTGGGGGCTGGGAGAGGTCTCCCCTTCCCCTCCGGCGACACCCCATGAGGAGTCGCCGGAGGGGGGCAGGAGTTGCGAGGGGCTGCGAGGGATGGAAACAACGGCGAGCTCTTTTAGAGCCAAAGGCAGCGGCAGGAGGTGGTGCGGGGAAATCTGGGGGGGTCTCTCGCGCTGCCTCTGAGGTTGCTGGCTGAGACTAAAGGAGGGGGAGCAGGGAAATCTGGGGGGGTCTTTCTCGCGCTGACTCTTGAGTTCTTGGCTGAGGTGGAAGGAGTAGCTCGCTGGCGTCGTACTGAAGGCGTGAGTGCTGCCGTCGACGGAGCCTTACAGGGCCATGAGTGGAAGGAGCTGTACGCGGAGGGGCTCTGGCCTGCCCCCAAGTCTCTCCCGTTCTCCTCCTTCCCAAGCTGATGGAGTAACTCAACAACGTTGCACTGATGGAGGTGGAGGACGAAGGCGGAGCTTGACAGAGGTTTCCTATCATGAGATGGCCTGGAGGAGGCTCCGATGGATTTCCAGTGCCTCGCAGCTGCTGTCCATGGCATCTGAAGCCTCCAGCGGGCTTCTTGTGGCTGCTGGCATTTCCCCGGCGAAAGCTTGGGGAGGACGAAGACTACGCATGGGAGATCAGAAATAGGACTAGAGGTGCTGCTGCAGGCTTGAAGTGCGCCGGCTACATGGCCTTTTCGTGTAGAAATCGTCGGTGTCGCTTGAGCGTGCAGCAGCAAGGTAACGTGGAGGAAGGCCTGGAGAGGGCGGAGGTTTCCTGTCGTGAGACGGGCTGGAGGCAGATCCGATGGTTTTTCGGTGCCTCGCAGCTGCTGTCCATGGCATCTGAAGCTTCCAGTCGATTTCGTGTGGCTGCTGATGTTTCTCCGGTGAAAGCTTGGGGAGGACTAAGGCGATGCGCGGGATTCGAAATGCTACTGCAAGCTTGACGTACGCCGTTGAGTCAACAAGTCCTTTCGTGCAGAAATCATAGGCGCCCATTGAGTTTGCAGCAGCATGGAGTCCCGCGCCAAGCTTCATCAGCAAGAACTCGCTTGCCTATCCGCAGGCCACCGCCAACCGGACGCTTGGAATGGCAGGTTGAGATCCGGCGTTGTCGCCACCTAACTTGGAATGTGCCGATGGTAAAGCTGAGCTGGAATGTTTGTGGTGGAATGTTTGTGGTGGGCCTGCTGCTGATGTGGAAGTCAATGTGTTGAGGGAGGGGGAACTGCCCTGGCTTCACATGATTCCTATTAGGCGGCCTCAGGAGACAGGATGACACAAGAAGGTATGCAGGAGGAGTTGAGTACAGTTGAATGGTGCATGAGAGCACATAGAAACATGGATGGTACACATGAGTGAATGTATTGTGTGAGAGGTTTGGTACTCATGAGAGCACTTGTACGCAGCGCCGGGGTATATCTCAAATCTGACACTTCGTCAGACATGACATGAGCATGGACCGTAGGCTACTATATGTTTGTGCTTTTCTTTGATGATATCTATGTACCCTTCATTAAAAAAAAGCATGAGTTCCATTGGTGAAGGGTCCACTCATGCTCAATATTAAAAAGTCTAAAAGTTATCCTACCCTTCTCGCTCTCTCTACCCGTTAAAACTTCCTTCTCTAAAGAACTCAAAAATTCCAAAACTATCCTACGGTAGGTTAGATGCCTTATTCCCATAATCTCATCCCACCCCATTTTGCAAATAGGGTTTGCATGTCACCCAACAAACCTAAAGATCCTAGCAAATCCTCATATAAGTACCTAGTAGCAGTAAGTTTACGAGTAGAGAGTATATTGAATCTATCTCTATGTTCATTATTACGAAAGAGTAGGGAGTAGGGTGTTACCCTCTTCCGGAGCTTGAGGAGCGTCGGCTCTTCTTGTTCGTCGCTCCGAGGCACCGGATCGGGATGCTACGGTCTTAGTCCTCCTCATCCTTGCTCCTTTTGGCTTCTAAAGAGGTTGAAAATGCTTCTAGAGGAAGGGGAAAGCGAAATCACATGGCTAGGGCAAGAACTTTTGAAGCACGCGGCGCAAATAAGGTGAAAACACACGGCTCGCCCCTTTTAACCTCGCGCACCATGGTCATGTGAAAACACACGGTCAGACTGTGTGCGCCTCTGGTTAAGCGGGCACAGCCGTGGGAAAACACATAGCTAGGCCGTGTGGCCCCATTTTTCCCCCCTTTCATACACCATGGCCCAAATTTGTTCATACACTTCGCCGTGTAGACTAATATGGGTTTCATTTTCGCCTAGCAAAGTTCTTTTCTACTCCTAACTCTAAATGTGATGGAAATCAAAACTAAAATCTAACACATGTATGCAATGCAATAAAAAGGGAAATCTACAACTAAACTTGGGTTGCCTCCCAAGAAGCGCTTTGTTTAAGGTCGTTTAGCTCGATCGCACTCTTCTATCAACTCGGCTCTGGTGGTTCAGTGAACCTCCATTCATCTGTCTCGGGATCCGCATCTGGAGGTTCCGGCTTCAATCTGCTAATCATGAAGCCGTCAAAGTAGAAAGCTCTTTGCTCTGAAAGACTGAAAAGGATGATCTCCCCATCAACCTTCAGGGAGATCTGGTGTGCCTTCACATCTATGCACGCCCCTGCGATTGCTAGAAAAGGCCTTCCTAGAATGATAGGATTCTGGGGATTTGGTCCTGTGTCCAGTATGATGAAGTTTGTGGGTATCACAAAATCTTCAATCATCACAGGAACGTGTGGTAGCAGGCCAACGGGATCCTTCACTGAGTCATCCCCCATACGAATACCAAAATTCGTTGGTTGGAGCCCGCTCAGTCTCATCTTCAGAAAATATGCGTAGGGCATCACACTGACTGATGACCCCAAGTCGCATAGTGCTTCGTCAAAACTCTCCCCATAAATTGAGCAGGGAATAACGAATTCACTAGGGTCCTCAAGCTGTATTGGGATTTTCTCTTCAAACTTAGCTTGGTCAGGTAGGGTGGAAATCATGGCTGCACACCCCTTGGCGAATTGGCTACTTTTCCCTACTCCTTCCTCCTTTCCTTGGCTCATCGGAGAGTTCTTCACAGGTTGTGACACGGATTGAGTTATTTGGGCCACTTCTGTCTCCAACATCCTGGTATGACTTGCAAGGGCGTCAACGGTGGCCTTCAAGTCTCTCAGTGCTTCTTCATACTTTTGATGTTGGCGACGGAATTCCTCATTGGCCTTAGTTTGGGTAGCGATGAAGTCCTCCATCATCTGTTCCAGTCTGGACTTCTGTGGTCGATGCCCATTGCCCTGCTGCTGCCCGTATCCTCCGGATGGTTGGGGGTTTCCCGAGTTATTTTTGTAGGAGAAATTTGGGTGACTCCTCCATCCGGGATTGTAGGTATTAGAGTATGGGTTATGGGGTCTTTGATCATAGTCCCCAATCGTATCACAATGCTCAATCTGCTCGTCTGCAGTCCCCTGCCCTACATAGTGGTCCTCACGATACACTGCTGCTCCTTCTTCAAAGTCGATGGCCACGCATGCAGATGAAGGATTCAAAGATTCAAATTGTCTACTTAGCGTGTCCATCCTCGCTGAAAGGTGGTCCATGGAGTTGACAGTGTATCGTCCCGCCGTAGGTGTGGGTTGACCACGTTCGGAGGGACATTGATGGTGGTTTTAGGTCACCTCTTCGATAAGCTCCTCCGCCTCCTCTATGGTCTTGTTCATTAAAGCTCCTCCTGCGGCAGAATCTAGGGACACTTTGTGGCATAAGCGATCCCATTATAGAAAATGTGGATCACCAACCACCTCTCTGTTGGTGCAAGGGCACTAGACAATCGAACCTGTGTTTTGATTATGGCAAAGATACAAAGTTAAGTTTACATCGTTATCTCACGGGCTAAATCGAGTGTGCAGAAAAGTACTAAAGCTGGAGCTGAAGGCTAGCAACACCCGGAGGAAGTCGCGATGGTCGGGCGACACTCGAGTGACTTCGGAGGGAGCCGAAGGAAGCGAGTGGAAGGTCGGAAGCGAGAGCTACAAAGTAAGTATCGAGGTAAGCTCGTGTGAGTGAGAGAAGGTAAGGTCGTGTCCTCTGTATGTGGACGACCGTAGGCAGAGATCCGACTAAGACTTCCTGTGGAAGCTCTAGGTCAAGATCGCACGGTTAGAAACCATCACATTTACCATTTTCCATGCTAACCTCTTACTGCAGGGAAGTGGCCAGGCTGGCAGTCGACTGCTGGACATTGGGCAGTCAACTTATGCTCATCAGTCGACTGATGGCGATGAATCAGCCTTTACGCTAGGTCAAAACGGATAAGGTTTGACGCGACCACTTCGCGATAAAATTTGGTAGAACTTCGTGATCTGTTCTAAAAGATGAGGAGACATATTCAGAGGCCAAACTCTATAAAAGGAGGGGAGAATTCAAACTCCAAAGATCATCAAGATTATTCTTAAGTGCTCCTAAAATGCCAAAGCTCCAACACTGTCATAACGCCGACGCGACGCCAAGCTTTCACCTTCTTCGTCGGCAGCAGCAACAAGTAACATATTTTGTTATTGTATTCTTTGTTTTTATTTGTAATGAGGTGAGGTAGGCTTGTTGCCTCATCCTCGTACTTTCGGTTTTGTGATCGTTGTCTCCTACCTCCAACGAGGAGGAGACGTTATAGTGCTTTGCCCTCCGTACGCGGTCTAGGACCGTTAGGGCTTTAGAGTAGCAACCGTTGTGAACCAAGTAAAAATAAACGTGTCTTTTTATTTTTCCGCTGTGCTTACTCGTGTATCGAATGAACGAACAAAAAGATTTACGCTCGCTATTCACCCCCCCCCCCTCTAGCGACGCTTCTCGATCCAACAATTGGTATCAGAGCGGGGGTGCTAAGATTTGGTGAAACCACCAATCTAGCACTTTTTGGTTTTCTTTTCGTATTTTTCGATTCGTGTTTTTTTTTAGGTTTTATTTTCCTCCCACACTACTAATCCAAGACGAAGTCTTGGTACGCTTCTTTTGGTTGTGTGTGTGCAAGTATTCTCTTTTGGAGTAGTCGACGGTAAAACGGTCATAACTTTTCGCACAAGTGGACTCACAAAACGATCTACCTACCAAATCGAAGATCTCTGAGAGATCTACATTTCTTATGAGGGTTTACCCTCATATCAAGCTGTTTCCAGTCCCAAAAACCAACGTTTAGTACCCTTTCAGGGACATCGAAGGTCGTAAGTTTCTAGTTTTTGTTAGTTTCTTATTCTTCTTATTTTTTTCTGTTTATTTCTTATTATTTCCTGCATTACTAATCCAAGACCAAGTCTTGGAATTCCTTTTGGTTTTTATCCGTGCTTTGCAAGATATTTAATGGCTCACATTGAGGGGTATAGCACCACCCGACCTCCGTTCTTTAACAGAAATGATTTCCGTTATTGGAAAGGTCGGATGGAGTGTTTCTTGAAAACACAAGTCAAGACTTGGATAATAATCCAAACCGACTTTGCTCTACCCACCAATGATCAAGGAGAGCCCTTGGACTTCAACAAGTGGACCAATGCAACCAAGAGACAAATTGAAGTCGATGCAAAGGCGAGCCAAATGTTGCAGTGCGGTCTGTCCAAAGAAGAACTCAACCACATCGGACCCTTCATCAGCGCAAAGGACCTGTGGAACAAATTAATCGAGCTACACAAAGGAACTTCCGATGCTAAGGTATGTAAATGTGACCTTCTTTTCAATAAGTTGTATAACCTTAAGATGCAGGAACACGAGACGGCGACGCAACTACACGCCCGCATCCATGACATTGTCAACGGTCTGCACACCATCGGACACGAGGTCGAAAACCGCAACCTCCTAAGGTACGTTCTTAATTCATTTCCTAGGACTACCTTGTGGGCATCCATGGTCGATGCCTACAAGGTCTCTAAGGACCTTTCGAAGCTTAGGTTAGACGAACTATTTTCCAAGTTTAAACTTCACGAGTAGACCAACATGGTCCATGCCGAGAGAGGTATTGCTCTACTTGCAGGACAAAGAAGCAAGCCATATACCAGGCAAGAAGATGGACTCGAACCCGAAGACGAATCAGAGTCCGAATCCGAAGAGGTGGAAGCAATAGTGAACGTAGTGCGGAAGATCATTCGGAGGGAAAGGAGGCTACTAAAGAACCAAAAAAGGGAATAATTCAAATAAAATCAAAAGAAGGTCTTCCATGCAACTTGGGACAACAAAAAATACATAGCTTACATGGCAAGACCGGAGGAGTCCGAGTCAGAATCCGAAGCTGAGTCCAACTACAACTCTGACTCCGACTCCGACCCCGAAGACTACTTCGAGAGGAAACTCAAATCCGGACCAAAAGGAAAAGTCAAGGTTAGCCGCTCTTTAATTAGTACACTTTACCTTACAATTAAAATTCTTACTAGGAAATTAACTAAGTCCGAGTCTAGGGTTGAGTCGTTACTTGAGGAGATTGAAACCCTCAAGCAAGAGGCTACTCTAACCTCTTCAACTAGTCAAGTTCAAGAGGGAAACTCAGCCTAAGTTGAAAAACTTGAGGAGGAGAATTCTCTCTTGAAAGACCGAGTTCAAGTGGTCGAGGCTAGGTTGGAAATGTTCACGTTGGGATCTAAGAATATTAACCGACTACTTGGAATTGAAAGAGTCATTTACAATAAAGTCGGACTTGTTGGGTTTCCCGGCACCGCGGCGTGTGTGTGTTCGATCATGTTTCGTAAACATGAGCACAGCGGAAGCAATTAAAATTAATAAATCTATATTTATTACAACACACACAACACACGCATGCTATTACAACAAGTGTAGACATAACCGTAAATTAAAATTTGCAATAAAAGGAAATTAAACTACGTTATACCTTCCGTATGACGTGTAGCGGGAACGGCATCAACCGGAACGATCCTCGTAAGAATCGTCTCTATCCGTATCCACGCCGAGCTCCTCGGGATGACTTCGCTAAGTCACGAGCTTCGTCTTCGTACGGGTTACTAGCCTCGTGTTGAAGACGACGTGATCGAGAGATGATCACGATCCGAATCCAAATTCGGATCCAAAACGAGTTCTCAAAACTCGCTTCTCCGGAGAGGTGTTCACAACCGCTTGACGAATCCTTCGTCCCCTCCACCTCAGAGGATTACCGGAGATCAAATCCCGTAAGTTAGCCGCTGTCGAGCACTAACCGTCCGCCCAAACGACGCCCGACGAGGAGAAGCTGTCCAGAAAACTGGACAGCTTGGTGGAGGAGTAGGCGCCGCCAAAACAAGGAGAGAAAGCCTCACCTTGATGCCAAACCTATAGGAGATCACGAGGGTCGCCGGAGGTTCACCGGCTGAAGCTTGGTCACCGGCAACAAGTTGGACGGCGCACAAGTGGTTGGGCGGCACAAAGTCTGGCACCGAATTCACCAAGGAGGTGGGCGGCAACTATGTGTTGGGCGGCCAAAAATAGATTAGGTTTTAGGGTTAGGGTTTAATCCCTATTTTATAGAGAACTAATTCTCTTAATGGTTAATGGATCATATCCATAAAGCCCGTTAACCCGCTCCATTAAGATAAGTTAAAATAAACCAAACCATGATGGTTTATTTTAAGTTAAAACGAACCGAACCAACCTTTGGTTCATTCGTTTAATATAAACCAAACCCTTTGGTTTATTCTCATCCATTGGATTAGAATCAAACCATTTTGGTCCATCCATTATGTCTTCATAAGACACGGCCCATCCACGCTTCCATTGCGACTGAAACAATTTCATGCTCGCTTTATGTTTGGTCCAACCAAACATAGTTTCTCTCGGTATGAGAATCCCATTCTCAAGCTCGTTTTAAATCCTTTGGATTACGCTCGTTGTGCGTGTGACCAAATAGGTTCTCGGTTTATGTTGGCCGTCTATAATTAACCATTAATTATAGAACGATCATGAGTGGCACCTAGTAGTACATCATGATCCCCAATTAACCGAAAAGATCAACGGTTGATCCGTAACTATTTCAAACCCTTCAAGAGCTCGAATGAATCGTGCCCCATTCCTTCACTCATCTTATACCCACTTGGTTCTGACATGGTCTATTGTGTCAGCCTCACTAGGTCGACTCACGCCACACCTAGCCCAAGTATCATTTCCTCGCCCCACGGATTCTAGTTACTCCACATGTATCGAAGAGTACCTTACTCTAAACATGTAATGCTTTGGCCAAAGACTTTAGTAACAATCCGACGAGAGGCCATGGGTATACATCTCCAAGGAGTGGTGAATCCTTTATAGGCTATTCAAACACCTTCGATCACTTCGACTTATACCCAATCATCCCGGTCCACATCTCCTTAGAGATGTTTGCTTAAGATGTCAAAGCATAAGTCTCCATGATCAAGATGACTTGAATACCGCAAGTCAAAGGAACATCGCACTTAAGCCACAAGAAGAACTTCATTGACATATCTATATATGCAGAGAACCATATGAAGTCTTACTACCGGTCACTCCAATGAACTAGTTACCATAACTAGCATCCACGATTAACTCCGACATCACTCAAAGGAGAATCACCGCTTGATACACCAAGGTACTAGTCTCAACTGTAATTGATGGTGTCCATCCATCAATTCATCGACTAGGATAATTCCGATACATCACAATTACACATGTAGAGATACTCACTAGTTGTGATCCAATCACAAATTCTCTCATGCTGTGAATCGTATCGTGGACATTCAGTAAATGAGTTTAAGATCCAATCAAATACATAAAACATGTATATTCAAATAGTGAATCTTCATTTATCATATAAATGGTTCATACATAAGGCGATTGCCTTAGGACATCTCTCATATATTACTAACAGACTCCCACTTGGCCTAATGCCAATCGCTACGGTATCCAATACCATAAGCACCAACATGACCCTCAAACTTACTTTGAGGTAATGCTTTAGTCAAAGGATCCGCTAAGTTCCTTTCAGTGGGAATTTTCTCGATTTGTATTTCGTTCCTACTGATGATCTCTCTGATAAGATGATAGCGGCGAAGCACATGTTTGGATCATTGATGAGACCACATCAAGTTCAGAGATGAACTTCTCGATCCAAACCGCTCTTCAGCTTCCAAAGCCGCAATGTATTTTGCCTTAGTGGCGTAATCCGCTATAGTGTCAAGCTTGGAACCTTTCCAACTTATCGCGCCCATTCCGTGTGAATACATACCTGCACAAAGACATGGAATCATCCTTGTTCGTCTCGAGCCGCATCCGTGATACCCACGTATCACCATGTACCCTTCTCCATATATTAGGAACACATCCTTAGTTCTTCTCAAGTACTTATGATCGCCTTAAATACCGCCTAATGATCCATTCTCGGATCGGATCGGGTATCCGCCGTGACACTCAGAGCATACGATACATCGGGCCTCGTACATAACATAGCATACATGATAGATCCTATTGCGGATGCATAGGGAATCTAACTCATGAAAATCCTCTCATCTTCTGTGCGCGGACACATAGACTTCGAAAGGTGTACCCCATGCCTGATGGGCAGATAACCTTTCTTGGATTCCGACATGCTAAACCTCTTTAGCACTCGGTCTATATATGTAGACTGCGAAAGACCAAGCAACCATTTCGATCTATCTCTATAGATCTTAATCCCGAGGATGTAGGTTGCTTCTCCCAGGTCTTTCATGGAGAATGTCTTGGATAACCAAACCTTCACTGACTGTAAGATTGAAACATCATTTCCTATAAGTAGTATGTCATCGACATACAATACTAGGAATACGACTGCACTCCCACTAACCTTCTTGTACACACAAGGTTCGTCTGGATTTTGTGAGAAATCAAACTTTTTGATTGTCTCATCAAAATGGATATTCCAGCTCCTGGATGCTTGCTTTAATCCATAAATGGACCGTCGCAATTTGCATACCTTGGTTTTATCAACCGATGTGAAACCCTCAGGCTGTATCATATACACGTCCTCGAGCAGGTTTCCATTAAGGAAAGCTGTTTTCACATCCATCTGCCATATATCATAATCATAATGAGCCGCTATGGCCAGGAGCATCCGAATGGATTTAAGCATAGCTACAGGCGAATAGGTTTCGTCATAATCAACACCTTGTTTTTGACGATATCCTTTCGCCACCAATCTAGCCTTATAGGTAATCACATTACCATCCATGTCGGTTTTCTTCTTGAAAACCCACTTGCACCCAATAGGCTTTATCCCTTCAGGTGGGTCAACCAAGTTCCAAACTTGGTTTTCATACATGGAATCCATTTCCGACTTCATGGCACCAAGCCACTTATCCCTTTCTGAACTTGTCAGCACTTCTTCATAACTGGTAGCCTCCTCATCATCAATGAGTAACACGTCGTTCGATTCACTTACGAGAAATCCATATCTCTCAGGAATGTTGCGTGTTCTACCAGATCTACGAAGATGTGGTGTTACAATAGGTCCAGCCGATTGCTCATCACTATGAGTTGTCGGCTGTTGTGCTTCACCAGGTATCTCATCAATGTCTATTTGAGTCTCTCGAGCCTCCTCAAGCTCGACGACACTCCCATTGTTTTCTTGCAAGAGAAACTCTTTCTCTAGAAACACAGCATGCCTTGAAACAAACACCTTTTGTTCCACAGGATGATAGAATTGGTAACCCCTTGTTTCCTTAGGGTATCCAATAAATAGACATTTATCAGACTTAGCATCCAGTTTGTCTGATACAGTCCGCTTCACATAAGCAGGACAACCCCATATCTTCAAGTAAGATACATGAGGTTTCTTACTAGCCCATATCTCATATGGAGTAGTAGAGAGTACCTTGGTAGGCATTCTGTTTAACAAGTAAACAGCTGTCTGAAGTGCATAGCCCCAAAAGGACTTGGGAGGAGTTGCATGATTCATCATTGACCTGACCATGTCCAACAAGGTCCAGTTACGCCTCTCAGATACACCATTATACTGTGGTGTATAGGGCGGAGTCCATTGAGACAATATACCATTGTCTCTTAGATAATCAAGAAACTCTTGACTTAAGTATTCACCACCTCGATCCGATCGAAGTATTTTAATACTCTTGTCATGTTGTTTCTCTACCTCATTTCTGAATTCTTTGAACCTTTCAAAGGCTTCAGACTTGTGTTTCATCAAGAACACATACCCAAACCGTGAGTGATCATCGGTGAAGGTAATGAAGTAGCTATAGCCTCCTAATGCTTGAGTTGACATAGGTCCACATACATCAGTATGTATTAGACCTAGTAACTCTTCCACTCGTTCACCTTTTCCAGTAAAAGGTAACTTAGTCATCTTGCCTTTTAAGCATGATTCGCATGTATCGTATGAATCCAATTCAAACGATTCCAGAATTCCACATCGGTGTAATTCGGACATGCGTTTCTTGCTTATATGGCCAAGACGACAATGCCACATATAGGAGTCTATTTGATTATCCTTTCGAGCACGCGTGTTGCTCGCTTCGATATTGAAAATGTCACTGGATACGTCCAACGTATAAACACCATTGCTTAAAGTTCCAGTCCCATAAAGAACTCCATTCAAAGTTATGTAACAACAATTGTTACTAAAAGTCAAATGGTACCCATTTCTATTCAAACAAGAAATAGAAATGATGTTCTTTATCAACGAAGGAACATAAAAGCAATTGTCTAGTTCTAAGACAAGTCCTACAGGGAGTTCCAACAAATACGTTCCAATAGTGAGTGCAGCAACCGTTGCTCCATTCCCAACACGTAAATTTGACTCTCCCCTTGACGAGTCTTCTTCTATTCCTTAGCCCATGTATGTCATTACATATATGTGAGTCACACCCAGTATCAAATACCCAAGTGTCTGAGGAAATAGAATGACAATCAATAAAGAAGATTTCTGAAGAAGATGGGGCATCCGATGCCTTATCCTTCTTCACGGACTCAAGATAAATCTTGCACTTTCTTCGCAAATGGCTCTCCTTGCCATAATGATGGCAAGTTTCCTTTTGTGCTAGTTCTACCTTCTTAGCCCTTCTCTTCTTTCCCTTCTGTTGTTCCTTTGACTTCCTCTTAGAACCTTTCTTCGAGGAATCAACTAATAAAGACCGCCCCTCGCTCATGCTTCTCGGAAGACTCCACGCCTTCAACATATTGAGCAAGATACAGATGAACCTCCTAGCATCTCAGAGGTGAAGAGGAGCTGAGACTTGAACCTTCAATCTCACTTGCTCATCAACCAACTCACAGATGAAGGACTACGATATGAGCATCCACGAGCTTGGGTTCCATCGCGGCTAGCATGATGCAACTCATTTGTTCAGAATCACTCACATGTTTCTGATAGGCCAACAATTGGTCCAAAGTTGCATCGTCACTAGGGCGGGCGGGAAGAGGCGCTTCGAGGACATTTGCAAGCTTTTCAACCTTGAGAACAATTCTCAAGTTTCTAAGCTAGTCCAAGAAGTTCGGCCCAGTCAATTTATTTAAATCTAAAATGGAACGCAAATTCAAACACATCATGATCAACATATTAACTTAGAAATACAAAACGAGCATATATGAGAAAGATGATTTTAAAAATGCATCAATATACATTTATAAATCCCATTCATTTTTCGAATTTCAAAAACCCCAAAATCACTTCGGGAGATTGTAGGTCCATCTCCGAATGGGCTGATATCCATCATAGATAAGAACAACCTTGGAGTGAGTCCAACAAGCCATTCTTAGCTATGATGGTGGGTATCAAGTATACCGATTACATATCATGTATATGTAACTATCACAATGTGCTATCAACTAATTGAATGTTTACACATACATTGGGTTGTTAACACATTAACAAGTATGCATCATATGCATAGCACCCAACTTCACCTCTCTTCACATCGACCTTGGAGTGAGTCCAACAAATCGATGCTCCAAGTTAAAGCCGACCCATTAATCGCGAAATAGTTTTAATATGGTTAGAGTGCATTCAACCAATTAGCCAGGCTTGGAGTGAGTCCAACAACCCAAACTAACGATTGACCTCTGACTCTTACCATATTAGAGTTAAACTATTCCAATGATTTGAACATGTTCAGGTTCGAGCCGGGCTTGGAGTGAGTCCAACAACCCAAACAAGAAACAGAACTCTGGTTCTAACCATATTAATGGAAGGTGTAAGCTTTAATATTGAGTTAGGGTTTTTATGTCTCATCCTCTTTGCATGCAAATAACTATTATCTTCATGGCATGGCATGCATGGCATACATGGCATACATCTACATGTCACGACACGCATGGCATAATGTTATGCATCTAATGCAATTACATGGCATACAATTATGTCATGTATATATTTCCTTATATGTCATAACTATTTATGGAAATAAAATATGTTTAAGATTTGATTCTCCAAATCAAATCATAATTAAATTAGGAAACAAATTTCCAAATCTAATCACATATTTTATTCATGGAATTATTTGATTAAGGAAAATCTATTTAGGAAACCAATTTCCTAAATCATTAAAACTACTTATGGAAATAAAATATTTTAAGATTTGATTTCCCAAATCAAATCATGATTAAATTAGGAAACAAATTTCCAAAATCTAATCAAATATTTTATTTATGGAAAATATCAATTTCCATAAATACTTCCAACTTTCCAAAAGTGGAAGATTTCCATAAATACTTCTAGACTTTCCAAAATTGAAAAATTTCCATAAATACTTCTAAATTTCCAAAATTAGAAAATTTCCAGAAATACATTATGACTAAAACCATTTTACGATTATGTGAAACACAACCTGGGCCTGATACCATCAAGGTTTCAAGACCACAAGGCAGGTGTGTTCGATCATGTTTCGTAAACATGAGCACAGCGGAAGCAATTAAAAATAATAAATCTATATTTATTACAACACACACAACACACGTATGCTATTACAACAAGTGTAGACATAACCGTAAATTAAAATTTGTAATAAAAGGAAATTAAACTACGTTATACCTTTCGTATGACGTGTAGCGGGAATGGCATCAACCAGAACAATCCTCGTAAGAATCGCCTCTATCCGTATCCACGCCGAGCTCCTCGGGATGACTTCGCTAAGTCACGAGCTTCGTCTTCGTACGGGTTACTAGCCTCGTGTTGAAGACGACGTGATCGAGAGATGATCACGATCCGAATCCAAATTCGGATCCAAAACGAGTTCTCAAAACTCGCTTCTCCGAGAGAGGTGTTCACAACCGCTTGACGTAATCCTTCGCCCTCCACTCAGAGGATTACCGGAGATCAAATCTCGGTAAGTTAGCCGCTGTCGGAGCACTAACCGCCGCCCAAACGACGCCCGACGAGAGGAGAAGCTGTCCAGAAAACTGGACAGCTTGGTGGAGGAGTAGGCGCCGGCCAAAACAAGGAGAGAAAAGCCTCACCTTGATGCCAAACCTATAGGAGATCACCGGACGGTCGCCGGAGGTTCACCGGCTGAAGCTTGGTCGCCGGCAACAAGTTGGACGGCGGCACAAGTGGTTGGGCGGCAGACAAAGCGTTGGCGCCGAATTCACCAAGGAGGTGGGCGGCAACTATGTGTTGGGCGGCCAAAAATAGATTAGGTTTTAGGTTAGGTTTAATCCCTCTTTTATAGAGAACTAATTCTCTTAATGGTTAATGGATCATATCCATAAAGCCCGTTAACCCGCTCCATTAAGATAAGTTAAAATAAACCAAACCATGATGGTTTATTTTAAGTTAAAACGAACCGAACCAACCTTTGTTTCATTCGTTTAATATAAACCAAACCCTTTGGTTTATTCTCATCCATTGGATTAGAACCAAACCATTTTGGTCCATCCATTATGTCTTCATAAGACACGGCCCATCCACGCTTCCATTGCGACTGAAACAATTTCATGCTCGCTTTATGTTTGGTCCAACCAAACATAGTTTCTCTCGGTCAGAGAATCCCATTCTCAAGCTCGTTTTAAATCCTTTGGATTACACTCGTGCGTGTGACCAAATAGGTTCTCGGTTTATGTTGGCCGTCTATAATTAACCATTAATTATAGAACGATCATGAGTGGCACCTAGTAGTACATCATGATCCCCAATTAACCGAAAAGATCAACGGTTGATCTAGAACTATTTCTGAAACCCTTCAGTAGCTCGAATGAATCGTGGCCCATTCCCTTCACTCATCTTATACCCACTTGGTAAAGGACATGGTCTATTGTGTCAGTCCCCACTAGGCTGACTATGTCACACCTAGCCCAAGTATCATTTCCTCGTCCTACGGATTCTAGTTACTCCACATGTATCGAAGAGTACCTTACTCTAAACATGTAATGCTTTGGCCAAAGACTTTAGTAACAATCCGACGAGAGGCCATGGGTATACATCTCCTCGCAAGGAGTGGTGAATCCTTTATAGGCTATTCAAACACCTTTCGATCACTTCGACTTATACCCAATCATCCGGGTCCACATCTCCTTAGAGATGTTTGCTTAAGATGTCAAAGCATAAGTCTCCATGATCAAGATGACTTGAATACCGCAAGTCAAAGGAACATCGCACTTAAGCCACGAAGAACTTCATTGACATATCTATATATGCAGAGAACCATATGAAGTCTTACTACCGGTCACTCCAATGAACTAGTTACCATAACTAGCATCCACGATTAACTCCGGACATCACTATGTCTCCAGCCAGTGAGAATCAGCTGCTTGGATACACCAAGGAGTATACCTCGTGCTAGTCTTAACAGAATTGATGGTGTCCAGATCCATCAATTCATCGACTAGGGATAATTCCGATACATCACAATTACACATGTAGAGATACTCACTAGTTGTGATCCAATCACAAATTCTCTCATGCTATGAATCGTATCGTGGACATTCAGTAAATGAGTTTAAGATCCAATCAAATACATAAAACATGTATACTCAAATAGTGAATCTTCATTTATCATATAAATGGTTCATACATAAGGCGATTGCCTTAGGACATCTCTCATATATTACTAACAGGACTCAGGTTTAGTTCAACGACTACGAATAGGTCTTACATGTCTATTGTGAATCATATTCATCAAAGAGTCCAAGCATGGGTCCCAAAGGTTTTATTGAACTCACATATAAGGACTAATAAGTATTGGATTCCCCAGGATCAAGTTCATTATTTGAATAGACCATATTGGTTCAATGGTCCAGGGGGAGCTAACACTAAAATAGTATACCCGCTTACTTAACAAAACCATTGCATATTTTATTTTAATTTTTAGAACGGCTAAATAGGGAAAATAGTTAGTCAACTCTTGATAACATAGTATCAGGATGCGACGAGATGATAGTACATTAGGGAAACAAAGTCTCATGTATTCGAACTAGATAAGGCGTATCTAGCTTGGTGCACTTGACCGAGTGGAACTAGCTGAAGCTACCTCGCCGTATCCTAAACTAGTTAGACCAGGAAGTAACCCTAAGTGACTTAAGTGATATTTTATTGAATTTGGCTTTGTCTAAGGAAGTGGTCATTGTTCCGATCAAAGAAGGCCCCTGTGCCTCGCCACGACCTGGAAGCCAGTTTCTCGAAAAGTTACTTAACGATCTAAAGGTTAAATCCAAATCTAACCCAAGATTGACTATCTTTAATCAATTTAAAATCATCTCACAAAACATATAAGGTGAACAAATTCTGAGACACATAGAATGGGTGAGATGTTAAGGATAATTGAAATATATTTAAAATAACATTTTCAAAATACTACTTATTTTCTCAACTATTCTACTTAACGACTATTTACAATCCTTTAGGCCAAAGTTTAGCACCCCCTACATCTCTTATACTTCATATATTTGACTAAGGGGGAGAGCAAATTAACCCTAAGGGTTATATTACAAACCTTTAGATTATTGGTGCAGAGGGACACATCTCGAACCAATCTATCTAACTACTGCTAGACGCATGCTTGGACTCATATTTGATTTATCTAGATGCATGCATATACGATATTGTTTTGAAACCCCTATTTTATACAAAAACCCCCAACATTTTTTTTTATTTATGGCAAAAGGGGGAGAAGAGCGAAAGTTAAGGGGGAGTAACACAAAATTTAATTTTGAAGGGAGTAACACAAAATTGTTAAGGGGGGAGTTTTGATTGAGGGGAAGTATTTGGAAATGACATTCATCATTTACTATACTTATTTTATGCTTTAATTTCCCTTAACTTTGTGTTGGTTTGCCATAGATCAAAAAGGGGAAGATTGTTGGTGCAGGAGCACCAGATAATCGAACATGTGTTTTGATTATGGCAAAGACACAAAGTTAAGTTTACATCATTATCTCACGAGCTAAATCAAGTGTGCAGAAAAGTACTAAAGCTGGAGCTGAAGGCTAGCGACACCCGGAGGAAGTCGCGGTGGTCAGGCAACACTCGAGTGACTTCGGAGGGAGCCGAAGGAATCGAGTGGAAGGCCGGAAGCGAGAGCTACAAAGTAAGTATCGAGGTAAGCTCGTGTGAGTGAGAGATGGTAAGGTCGTGTCCTCTGTACGGGGACGACCGTTGGTGGCGATCCGATTAAGACTTCCTATGGAAGCTCTAGGTCGAGATCGGACGGTTAGAAACTGTCGCATTTACCATTTTTCGTGCTAACCTCTTACTGCAGGGAAATGGCCAGGCTAGTCGACTGCTAGACATTGGGCAGTCGACTGATGGCGATGAATTAGCCTTTGCACTAGGTCAAAACGGATAAGGTTTGACGCGGCCACTTCACGATAAAATTTGGTACAACTTCGTGATCTGTTCCAAAAGATGAGGAGACATATTCAGAGGCCAAACTCTATAAAAGGAGGGGAGGATTCCGACACCAAAGATCATCAAGATTATTCTTAAGTTCTCCTACAACGCTAAAGCTCCAACACCGTCATAATGCCGACGCGATGCCAAGCTTTCACCTTCTTCGTCGGCAGCAGCAACAAGTAACATATTTTGTTATTGTATTCTTTGTTTTTATTCGTAACGAGGTGAGGTAGGCTTGTTGCCTCATCCTCGTACTTTCGGTTTTGTGATCGTTGTATTCTACCTCCAACGAGGAGGAGACGTTATAGTGCTTTGCCCTCCGTACGTGGTCTAGGACCGTTAGGGCCTTGGAGTCGCAGCTGCTGGGTTGTGAACTAAGTAAAAATATACGTGTCTTTTTATTTTTCCACTGTGCTTACTCGTGTATCGAATGAACGAACAAAAAGATTTACGCTCGCTATTCACCCACCCCCCCCTCTAGCGACGCTTCTCGATCCAACACTCTCTAGTCCATGGTGTGGGCATTGATAAAGCAGCTCCTTGTAGCGATCACATCCTTCGAATAAGGACTTCCCCTCCTTCTGGCGAAAGCTAGTGATAAGGTGGCGCATGTGAGCAGTCTTACTTGGTGGGAAGTATTTATTCAGAAACTGCTACTCACACTTCTCCCATGTGGTGATGCTGCCAGAGGGTAAGGAATGAAGCCATGCCTTAGCCTTATCCCGCAGTGAAAACAGGAACAGGCTCTGGCGGATCACGTCAGAAGGGACTCCGTTCAGTTTCATAGTTGAGCAGATTTCGAGAAAAGCCTCAAGATGTCGGTTCGGGTCTTCAGTTGCAGCTCTCCCGAATTGGCTCTGCTGGACCATATGTATAAGTGTCGGCTTCAGCTCAAAGTTATTTGTCGAAATTGATGGTCTAGCTATGCTCGGCCTAAATCCTCTAGCGCTAGGAGTTGCGTAGTCCCGCAGAGGTCGGCTTCCCATGTTCACCTCGGATGCAACTTTATCTTCCATCTTTCGCTGTGCTGCTCTCCGACGGTGAAATGTTTACTCAATCTCTAAATCGATCGGAACTAGACCTTCCGATCCTAGTCTTCTAAGCATACGATGAACCAACACATAAAAGTAAGAGTGCTAACCTAATGCTAAAAGCAGAAAATAAATAAATCTAGCAAATAAAAACCTAAGATGCAATAAGTAAACAGGAAACTACTACTGAAAATAAAAACTAATCTAAATATGGGAAATAAAACAAAAGCAAATAAAGTAAACTAATAAGAAAATAAAGCAAGAAAATAATCTAATCCTAAGTCCGATCCAATCTACCACCGTTCGATTTGATATTGAATCGACAGTCCCCGGCAACGGTGCCAAAAACTTGATGTGCACAGATGCGTCCTCAAATCGCATGATGGATACCATCATGGACTCAAAGCGCAAGGGCAGTTGCATATTGCTCGCCTGAGTACGGATGTCATCAGTAATAAAGATTCGATCCCAGAGAGGATTAGTACCAATACACTAAGTGGTAGCAATTGTTCGGACGTGATCTCTAAGAGAGAGTCGGTTGGTGAGGACTATCGGTGGACACTACTCTGTGCGGTGTCACACGGAGGAGGAAAAGAGGGTGTCGGGGTCTTAAAAGGCGATCATAGGACTTTGATTTCACTTGTGTACTACAGAACAATGTTGTCAATTGACATCGTCTAAACGTCTACCTACGGTTTTGGGGAAGGGACATCATACACTCTCCCGCAGAGCCACCGCATTCACCGAGAGATATCCTCACCCAAATAGGACGAGATAGAGGGTACGATGATTCCAAATCAATCCTTGTGGTGACCCATTTCCAATTCCACCGCTCCCTTCTCCCCGCAGTTACGGGAGGTCAGGTTTACCCCTAGGTTCCTTGATCAAGCCTCCTAAATCTAGATTGCGAGGGTTGTCACCACCTCATATCGCCTAAGCACAGCGGAAAGAAAATCAAATACACGTAGATATAATAAAGAGTAACTACCAATTGTCAAATTAAACTTATGGCCAGAATTTAATGTGAACCAACATTGTCTATGTACACAAGCTACTCCCTAATCCTAGAATCGAAAGTTCTACTCCATAAATACGAAGGAAGAATCACAAAACATGTTTAAGTTTGAATACAATAGAGATAAAGCGCAGAAATAGAGATTAAAATGCTTCGTGATCCTCTCTCCGGCATTATATTGCAAGTTGTGGACCTCCGGCGGCGTTCCTCCTCCCCGCTGTGATTTACCGAAGCTTTTTAGGGTTTCGGCGTGTCGTCCTAGCCGTCGTGCCTCCTCCCTAGGGTTTGGGTGGAGCCATCCTTATATAGACATCGCCTCAGACCGCTGCAAAATCTAAAAAAAATCCTAGTCGCGCAAATCCGTCGGGCCGCCACACGACCGTGTGTGGCCCTGGGGTGCTGTTCTTCGCCCATCGGACACGACCATGTGAATCCACACGCTCTGGCCGTGTCCCACTCTGCATCTAGCTACGAAAGTCCTTCTTTTGCTCCGAAAATGTGTCTTTATCACTAGAAAAGCTAACCTACGCACAAAAGTACAACGAGTAGACCTCCGAACCAGAAAATAGATAATGCGTGCAAGAATAGAGTAACATATGCATGAAACTAACGAAAAATGTAACAAGATGTGAGAGAAAACTACTTCTAAAACCCTATATATTTTTCTCACATCAGCTAGCCAACCGGCGGAGACAATAGAAGAGGGGAGAGGAAGGAGCAAAAGCGGCTACCAAGGGAGAAACCTAAAACCAAAACCTTAGCCAAAAATTATCAAGGGATCCTTTTATAGATATCTTGATTAGGTCATCTTATGAGGCTTAAACGAAATATATCTATTGGTGCAGTGGGCACCTAAGTCGAACCTGAGTTTTGATTATAGCAAACAATACAAAGTTAAGCTCATATCGTTATCTTACGAGCTGAATCGAGTGTGCAGGAAAGTGCTAAAGCTGGAGCTGAAGGTTGGCAACACCCAGAGGAAGTCGTGGTGGTCGGGCGACACTCGAGTGACTTCGGAGGGAGCCAAAGGAATCGAGTGGAAGGTCGGAAGCAAGAGCTACAAAATAAGTATCGAGGTAAGCTCGTGTGTGTGAGCGTAAGTGAGGTCGTATCCTCCTTACGGGGATGGTCTTAAGCGTAGATCCAACCAAAGACATCCCATGGATGGTCTAGGTCGAGATCGAATGGTCGGCGATCGTCGAAATTATGTTTTTATTAAGCTAACTTGTGATTTCAGCAAGCATCAGTCGACTGCCCACAAGAGCCACTCGACTGCCTTAAATCAGTGAACTGCTGAGTGTTGCGACTCGACTAGCGCTGCCATCAATTGACTGATGATGGCAGTCGACTGATGGTCAAGGATCAGCTTCGAGGAGTCAAGCCTTATCACCTCATTCCAAGGAGCTTGGTGCCTAATTTTGATTGGCTGAAGACTCATTCGATGGGGGGCTCAAAAGCTATAAAAGGAGAGCTTCTCTAAGGGTTTTTCTTCAATTCTAGAAGCCTCCAAGTACTTTCGATACGCTATGACTCTCTGACATCCCTACGACGAAGCGCTGCAGAAATGACGACTAGAGCTCAATCTTCTTCATCTACGAGTCGTCGGTAAAAGTGTTTTTATAGTTTCAATCTATACTTAAGTTCATTATCGTGTTTTTATCGTAACGAGAAGAGGGGGAGTGTCCCTCTATCTCGATCCTTTTCATGGTTTTTGTATTCAATTAACTTCTACCTCCAACGAGGAGGAGTTTGTTAGTGATTTGCCCTCCGTGCGTGGTCAAAGACCACTAGGGCCTTGGAGTAGTAGCCGTAGGCTACGAACCAAGTAAAAAATCCTCGTCTTCTTTATTTTTATATTATTTTATTCCTTCCGCTGCGTAACTCAAGTATCGAAACGAACGAAAGTTTTTATCGCTATTCACCCCCCTCTAGTGATCCGCTTGATCCAACAATATCTTACCATAATTATCCCATAATTAAAGTAAGAACAATCCAGGAAATTTCCATAAGAGAAAATCTCCAAAATCAGTGGAGACGCGACACGACCGTATGGATTCACATGGCCTGGCTGTGTGGATTCACATGGCCTGGTCGTGTGTCTCTCTAGGTGCAACCCAGACTTTGCTAATTTACGGCCAGAGCCAGGCACAACCCATGCCAAGTTAGGCATGGTCATGTGAGGCTCTGTATGGTCTGTCTGACTTCGTTTAAGTGTGATATAGCTGTGCTAAGTCCGACAAGGCCATAGGAGGTTCCATAGCCTCCGTTTTGCACCCCCTTGGTCTGGTCCAACCAAACATATCCTCTCTCAACAAGAATCTCATTCTCAGACTTATTTTACATCTCGAGATCACCCATAGTGCGTGTGACCCAATAGGTTCCCAGTTATGTTGGCAATTCATAATTAATGTCTTAATTATTTATAGATCATGAGTGGAACCTAGCAGTACATCATGACCCTCAATTGATCAAAAAGTCTAAATCCACTTCAGAACATTTTTGAACCATTCAGCAGCTTCAGTTGTTCATGTCTTGTTCCTTTCACTCATCCTATACCCACTTGGTTCAGGACATGGTCTATGTCTTCGTCCCCACTAGACTGACTACGTCACACCTAGCCCAAGTTTGTTCCCTTGTCATGTGGATTCAAGTTACTCCTACATGTTCCCAAGAAGACCATCTTCTTAACATGCTTGCTCTGGCTAGAAACTTTTGAGTAACAATCTTGACAAGAGGCCTAGGGTATACATCTCCTTTATCAGGAGTGGTGAATCCTTTGTGGGTTATTCAAACACCTTCGATCACTTTGGCTTATACCCAATCATCTCGGAGTTACACTTACTATGTAGATAGCTGTGAAGAAGTCAAAGTACAAGGCACCATGATCAAGGTGACTTGAATACCTCAAGTCTAAGGAATCTCGCACTTAAGCTTCAATGAGATCTTCAATGACATATAGAACCATATGAAGTCTCATAGCAGGTCACTCCAATGAACTAGTTACTATAACTAGCATCCATATGTTCACTCTCAGCATCCCTATGCTTCCATTCAGTGAGTACTGAATGGTTGGATAACTAAGGAGCATAACATGCGCTAGTCTCACAGAATTGATGATGTCCAATCTCATCAATTCATCGACTAGGGATAGTTTCAATACTTGCATATTTACACATGATGAGATACCCACTAATTGTGATTCAATCACATTTTCTCTCATGCTATGCATCGTATTGTGGACTTCAGTATATGAGTTTAAGATTCGATCAAATACATAGATAATGTATACTCAAATAGTGAATTTTATTAATAACTTCTAAGGAGATTGCCTTAGGATACCTCTCAATTACATCAACTCGGCACTTTGCCTGCTCCCTGAGTCATCTCTTCCCTGACTCGGCACTCTATCTGCTTCCCGAGTCGTCTCTTCCCTGACTCAACACTCTGCTTGCGAGTCACCTTTCCTCTAACTCGGCACTCTGTCTGCCTCCTTAGATGTTCCTTCCTGACTTGGCATTCTGCCTAATTCCCGAGTCATTTCTTCCCTAACTCGGCACTCTGCCTGCTTTCCAAGTCACCTTTCTAACTCAACACTCTGCCTGTCTCCCGAGACATTCCTTCCTAACTCGGCATTCTGTCTACTTCCCGAGTCACCTCTCTTGGCTCGACATTCTTTCTACTTCCCGAGTCATCCCTTCTCTAGCTCGACACTCTCAGCACTTAGTCATATTATTATAATATCACATATAATTTTTTTTTTCAAATTTGTATACTTATTTAGGATATTCTTAGTGTTCAAAACCAAGGGTTAGTCGACATATAATTCCTCTTTGATATAATCATTTAAAAATACAAATTGTGCATTCATTTGGTAAAGTTTAACCATTTTAAATGCAACAAATACTAAAAGCTTAAAAATTTACTCTAAATGTACTATGACTAAAGCATTTAGCTACTAATCTTTTTTTATAACTATTCTTCCATTCTCTACTTTATTATTAATACCCATTATATGACAAAATATTTTATAATTTTGTCATTTATACCTTCATTAGCCGACCCCATCTAGTGGGATAAGATTTTATTGTTATTGTTGTTATTGTATCATTTATACCTTCATGTTTAGGAGGGAGGCATTGTTATTTTCATCAAACACAATATTATCTGTTTCTTCTATTTTATAATATTGTATTTCATCAAACACACAATTTTACTAGATAAGGAATATCCTACAAGTCTTTTTAACTATAACAAGCCATATTGACTTCTTTCGCCCAAAATTTTTTTAATAAACTATATTCATTCTATATAGTCTTAGTCATCTATTATAAAACTTTGCCTTTTCTTTCTACAATACCATTTTATTAGGATGTTCTAGGTGAAGAAAATTTATGAATATAATTCTTTATCCGTATAAATTGATATTTTTAAATTATCCATATAGTCACTACAAATTCTAATAATTTTTTAATTGCATGTTTTTAATGAAATCTATAAATTTTCAAGAGTATCAGTTTTGTACATTAGAAAATTTATCTAAATCTATTATAGTCATCGAACACTGGACAAAGAATCATGACTAATATCATTTTCTAATCCTCATTCTACTATCAAGAATTTTTATTTGATGGTGCTCGTCCTTTTGACTCCTTGAGTATATTTTTAACTACTATCTCCTTCTATCAAAATCACCTCGTTTGCCGAAATTTTTTATACTACCTCACCTAGATTTTCACAAAATTTATATTTAGTGTCTTCATCTACATGAAATGTATATATCGATTACATTGCTAGTTTCTTTTGTTGTCACTATCTTAAGAGTTATAATGCTATTTTTCTTCTTAACTACTCCTATTATTTCATCCCTTAACGAACTAACACCTCAACTCCATTCTGACTTGAGCATCAGAGAGGATTTGCCATGGAACACCTTGACTCCCTTCTAACTTTATGTTATTCGTACGAGGGCTTTCTCTTTGACCTCTTACAAGTTGGACCGAGAGCTTCGAGTGGTGGGGAATACCTTATCTCTAGTTCTCAATTGCAACATTTTGGTGTCATATGTGGGAATTTGAGTTGAGATGTAGAGATGGACAACATAACTCCTCAAAAATATGTTGGGTATCATTTTTTGAATACGAAGAAATTGAGTTGTATGATAGCGACAGTTGTTCAAAATTATCTCCAATAGCATGCGTCTGCAACTAACCCTCCTCCTATGTTCCTTGCCCGACTCCTGTGCACTTTAGGGACCGACAAGAAGTCCAAAGAATCATAGGTCCCTATTTTCTGGTCAAGTAAGGAAGGAGAAGTCGTTTGCTAATAGGAAGCCTCGTCATGGCAGAACATTCCATTTGTCCCCTAGATTATAATGGAGGAACTACCAAACAATTTCCATCCCCTACAAATAGTCGAATACACGAGATATACTAACCCGGAGGATCATCTTGGACGCTTTGAGAATGCATCCTTGCTGCACCAATATACTAATGAAGTCAAATATCATGTATTTCTTACTACTTTGGTAGGGTCAACCTAGTGTGGTTCAACAGTTGTCGTCGAACACCATTCAATCTTTCGACGATTTCAGCACCTTATTCTTGCAACATTTTGTCAGCAGCAAGAGGTACCATAAGACGGTATTGAGTTTATTCACTATTAAGCAACATGCTTATGAGGCATTGCACGACTACATACATTGATTCAACAAAGCAACCCTTGAGGTGTCATCCTCTACTTAAGAGATTTTGGTCAGCGCCTTCTCGCAAGGGTTGTATAAGGGGGAATTCTTTCGATCTTTGGTCAAGAAATCATCTAATATCTATGAAGCTCTATTGGGGCAGACTGAAAAATACATTCATGTAGAGGAAGCACAACAGTCTGGGAATGGCAAAGTCAAATCGGGGGTTGTCGTTCGGCTTAAAAAGAGAATGCCTTGGATGCCTACATGTTAATTGGGGTCAAGGCCCTTCTTAATGCAATCGTTCAAGTCGAAGAAGAGAAGGGCACCAATGTCGAGAAGAGTGACAGATGGTGGGACTGAGTCATTGGTGGTGCACACAACTAATAGGATCGGGCTCCCACTACAAAAAAAACTATTTTTTGGCGACGAACTTTGGCAACGAAAATAATTCGTTGCAAATCTGCAACAAATTTTGCGACGACTTTAATATTTCGTCGCAGATTTGTAACGAAATTTTCGACGAAAAATAATTTGTTGTAAAAATTATAAAATTTCCAACATATAAATTTTGTTGCAAAATTCGTCGCAAATTGGGGACGAAAATTTTTTTTCGTCGCCAATTAGCGACGAAAAAAAATTTCGTCGCAGTTTTTTGCAACAAATTTATTTTCGTTGCAAATTCTGCGACGAAAAAATAACTTCGTTGCAAAAAACTGCGACGAATTTATGTCTCGTCGCTAATTTAGCGACGAATATATAATTCGTCGCAGATTTTTATTTTATTATAAAAAAAAATTTTGCAACAAATCCGTCGATTCATTGCAAATTTGCAACGAATCCACGGATTCGTTGCAAAGTCTGTTTTTTAGAAAAAATATATTAAAAATTCTTTGAAGCCGGTTAAGTGATTTAGAGAGTTCGGAATGAGATGAAACAAGTTTCAATGTGTTCGTTTAGTTCCCCTGATTATATATATATATTTAAAAATTAATTTTACCAAAAATATTGCGATACGTGAATTTTTGAACGTGAATTAGATTTCTCAGACAGATTGATATTCAAAAATGCCCGGATTAAAATTTTTTTGATGATGTTTATATAATGAGGAGAAATAGACGAACATATTGTTGGATCGAAAGTGTCGCTAGAGGGGGGGGGTGAATAGCGATACGATGTCGTTAAAAACTTTTGCAATAAGTAAAAAGCAAGTAGAGAATGCACAGCGGAAATATAAAGTAGACAAGATATTTTTACGTGGTTCACAATCTTTCGATTGCTAATCCACGGCCCTAGTGATCCTTGATCACGTACGGAGGGCAATTCACTAAAACCACTCCTCCTCGTTGGAGGTAGAAGCAACGATTACAAAAAGAAATCAAGGCAAAGGGACACTCCCCCTTTCCTTGTTACGATTAAAGCACAAAGACAATTTAAAGAAGTAGAACTTAAATAAATATACCGACAACTCTTATAAGTAGAAGATGTAGCTTTCGTTGTCGGCGGCACTTCGTCGTAGCAAATGTGAGTAGTAGTAGCGGCGTTACGACGGCGTGTTGAGAGCTCTTGAATTCTTGTTATTTGCTTGGCTTGAACATGTCTATTTATGGATATTAATCTATGAATTTAGACATAGGTAGTGTCCAAGGTGAGGTTCTTATCCCCCAAGACTTGTTCATCCACATCCTTTGCGCCAACTCAAGGATGAGGTGTTTCATCCAACCACCTTGTGCCACCTCCAACCTCCTTGTGCGCCAACTCAAGGATGAGGTGTTTCATCCAACCACCTTGTGCCACCTCCAACCTCCTTGGGCGCCAACTTGAGGATGAGGTGTTTCATCCAACCACCTTGTGCCACCTCCAACCTCCTTGGGCGCCAACTTGTTGGAGCCATTCAACTTGTGCCACATCATGGGAGCCAACCATCTTGTGCCAACTCACCTTATCTTGGGCGTCCACCACAAGGAAGCTTGGTGATGGTTTGGATGTCCACCTTGATGCCACATCACCCTTTGTACCAAAACACGAGTCAAGTCCAAATTCACCCCCTTGAAATTCGAGCTCTTCTCGAAATTTGGAACTTGACTAGCAGTTGATTTGTAGTCAAAGGGTTTTTGGGCTATGATACAAGTTAGCTTAAAATATAAAGTACGATGGTTCTAACCATCTGATCTCGACCTAGACCTTCCATTGGAGGTATTGGGTCGGATCTACGCTTAACGACCTTGCTTCGCTTTCACACGAGCTTACCTTGTAGCCTCGCTTCCGGTCTTCACCCGAGTACCTCGGCTTCCTCCGAAGTCCCTCTGGCGTTGCCCGACCACCTCGGTTCCCACCGGGTGTCGCAGACCTTCCGCTCAACTTTAGCATTTCTGCACACTTAATTGAGCTCGTAAGATAACAAATATACCCTTAACTATTGAGCCTTTTGCCATAATCAAAATACCGGTTCGACTTTGGTGCCCACTGCACCAACAATCTCCCCCTTTTTGATTCATGGCAAACCAACACAAAAGTTAAGGAAAAATTAAGCATAACAGTAAGCTAGCATAATGATTAAGCATGAATGAGCTAGCATAAAGATTAAATATGAATGAGCTAGCATAATGATTAAGCATGAATGAGCTAGCATAAAGATTAAAAATGAATGAGCTAGCATAAAGATTAAATATGAATGAGCTAGCATAATGATTAAATATGAATGAGCTAGCATAATGATTAAGTATGAATGAGCTAGCATAAAGATTAAGCATGAGTGAGCTAGCATAAAGATTAAGCATGAGTGAGAAATATTATTGTTTCAAGTTCTCCTTTGAGGTAACCTCCCCTTGACCAAGGTGAGTTCTTGAAAAATAATTTTTACTCCCCTTAATAGTTGCTTAAGTAAACGGAATTACTTAATATAAAAGGTAATAATTTTGTTTACTTTCTTCCTTACTTTTGTGACTTTCTCCCTTTTGCCTTAACTCAAAAGTTTGTAAATATATTTTAAGGTTTGTAAGTCCAAGCAAGTTCCCAATATAAATATATTTTTTTAAATAATAATAAGCTTGAAAATATGTTCATCTAAAATGTACAACTCCTGGACTTGATTGATATAGAATGATCAATAAGTCTTGAAGGAGTTGATTAATTTTAAATAATTATACTCCATGGTTCATGTCGATGCATCGAATCTACATCTCGAACTGTGAGTAAGGTCCTAACATCTCACGCCTACGCTCATTGGCTAAGTACACAAACACATTAGTCCTATGTGTTGTGAGATGTGTTGGCTCCTTAAATCTATAGGTATATGATTTCTAAGGTAAGACTTAGGCTAATTTCATAAAAGAAGCAAAAGTAGAGTACATATATAGAAAAATTTAAATCCTACTCTATTACGCACATACCTAACTTTCGTCTTAATAAACTAAATTCGGCCGGGTAGTGGTTTGGTGAAGATGTCCGCTAGGTTTGATTTGGACTCAACATACTCTAGTTGTATAGTTCCATTAGTTACATGTTCCCTAATGAAGTGGTGTTTAACTTCTATATGTTTTGTCCTAGAATGACATATTGGATTTTTAGTTAAGTTAATTGAACTAATGTTATCTATGTAGGTTTTAATGTTGTTAAAGATTAAGCTAAAGTCTTGGAGAGTGTGCTTCATCCACGGAGTGAGAGACACACTCACCCATCGCAACGTATTCGCCGGTGGTAGATAAGGCAACGCAATGTCCTTCCTCTGCACCAACTTACTAGACTCGAGCCGAGGATTTGACAACAACCACTCGTGCTCTTTCTATCGAGTTTACTACCGCATAGTCGGAGTCGGAGTAGCCGATTAGATTAAACTCGGTAGATCTAGGGTACCAAATACCTACGTTTAGCGTGCCCTTTAGATATCTAAGGATACGCTTGACTAGGGTTAGGTGAGACTCCTTGGCACAAGTTTGTAACCTTGCGCACATACTTACCGCGAATAAAATGTCGGGTCGGCTCGCGGTTAAGTATAGGAGACTTCCTATTGCGCTCCTATAGTATTTTAGGTCAACGGGTTTTCCTTCTACATCTTCGTTTATATTAACATTAGTTGCCATAGGTGTATTGATTATTTTAGCATCTTGCATTCCAAATCGATTTATTAAGTCCTTAGTATATTTTTGTTGATGTAAATATATTCCATCTTTAGTTTGTTTAATTTGTAAACCTAAGAAGAAACTTAACTCTCCTACTAAATTCATTTCAAATTCACTTTCCATAAGTGAGATGAATTCGTTTAGCAGGATCGAGTTGGTAGTTCCAAAAATTATATCATCTACATAGATTTGGGCTATAAAGATTTCTTTTCCTACGGTTTTTACGAATAAGGTTGGGTCGACTAAACCATGGTTGAATCCTTTGGACTTAAGATAGATCGAAAGCCTTTCGTACCAAGCTCTTGGGGCTTGTTTGAGTCCATATAGGGCTTTCTTAAGTCTAAGGACATGGTCGGTTTATCTAGATTTTCGAATCAGGAGGTTGGTACGTAAACTTCTTCCTTAATGTATCCATTCAAAAATGCTGACTTGACATCCATTTGAAACAATTTAAAACCTCGATGTGCAAGATATGCTAACAACATTCGGATGGACTCTAGTCCTGCTACGGGCGTAGGTCTCATCGTAATCTAAACCTTCGACTTGACTAAACCCTTTTGCGACTAACCTAGCTTTATTTCTAACTACTTCACCTTTATCATCAAGTTTATTTCGAAATACCCACCTTGTTCCAATAATTGATTTTTCTTTAGGTGGTGGTACTAATTCCCAGACTTCATTTCTAGTGAATTGAGCTAGCTCTTCTTGCATAGCAATAATCCAGTCGGGATCAAGAAGTGCTTGTTCAATAGTTTTGGGTTCGATTTTGGAAATTAATGAGATTTGACTAAGGTTTCGATATGAAGCTCTAGTTCGAACCCCTAAATTTGGATCACCTATAACTTGATTGATAGGATGATTTGTTTGAGTCTTAGTGTGACTCGGGTTAGGGTCATCTATCACTTGGTCGATAGGATGACTTGGGTGAGTTATAGTTTGACTTGGGTTAGAGTCATCTATCACTTGGTCGATAGGATGACTTGGGTTAGGAAGAGATTCAAGTTCAAGATCAGAGTCGGGTTCGCTATAAGTTGATTTGCTAGTTGGTTTTGTTAAGGATTGAACGGGTTCGTGTCCTTCGTCGAAAACTATATTAATTGTTTCTTCGACTCTAAGAGTGTCGTGATTGTATACCCTATAAGCTCTACTGGTGGTTGAGTATCCTAGAAAGGTTCCAGTAGAGGTTTTGGATTTGAATTTCCCTAGGTAATCCTTAGTGTTTAAGATATGTACCTTGCATCCAAATACCCTAAAGTATTTGATGTTCGGTATTTTATCGTGATAAATCTCGTACGAGGACTTTTGGTGCCTCTTTACCATAAGGATCCTATTTTGGACATAGCAAGCCGTACTAACGGCCTCTGCCCAAAATCTATCGGGTAGGTTATACTCGTTTAACATTGTCCTAGCGGCTTCTTGTAGGGTTCTATTTTTCCGTTCGACTAACCCATTTTGTTGTGGGGTTCTAGGACATGAAAACTCATGGTGGTATCCGTTTAGGTTACATAAATCTGTAAACCTGTGGTTTTCGAATTCACCACCATGATCGCTTCTAAGTCTTTTAATCTTAAGGTTCTTTTGATTTTCGATTAACCTACAAAGATTGATTAGTTGGTCTAGGGTATCATTTTTATGTTTGATAAACCTAACCCAAGTAAATCTAGAATAGTCGTCAATTATGACTAAGCAAAATTGACTACCATTGAGTGACTTAGCTCCATGTGAATCAAATAGATCCATGTGTAGGAGCTCAAGAACACTTTTGGTTCGTTCTTGATTAGTTAATTGATGTTGTGTCCTAGATTGTTTACCTTGTTGACAAGCATTACATATTTTATTATCCAAGTTGTTTAGTTTAGGCAAACCTATAACTGCCACTCGACTCATCTTGTGGACGAGTCTTAAAAGTGCGAGTGTCCGAGTCTTCTGCCATTAACCAAGATTCCTCTTCGTGTCATAAGACACTTGGTTGAGGAGTTGGGTAAATTTATTGTGTAGATGTTGCTACTCCTAGTTCCTTTAAGTATTATTTTAGATGTTGCATTTATTTTGATTACGATTCATTTTCTAGAAATATGACCTTATAATTGTTATCACACAATTGGCTTACACTAAGTAAATTATATTGAAAGTTTTCTACTAATAAGACATTTTGAATTGTAAAGTTAGAGTTGAGCTCAATATCACCTGATCCGATGATTTTGAGCTTGCCGTTATTTCCGAAGGCTACCGATCCTTGTCGTTTGAATCGTAACTTCAAAAATTTGAGTTGATCCCCGGTCATGTGTCGGGAGCAACCATCCACATCCATTGATCCTACACATAAGGTAGTTGGATCGGATATTGGAATTACTAAAGGGTTGTTTGTAAGTTTTTAAACCTAAATCATCTCACCAATATCTACATGATCAAAACATGTTATTCCTATGTGTTATTGTGAGATGACTTTCAATTTTACTTGATTAATTTTAATGAATTTAAATTAACCAACATTAGGTTAGATTCGGATTTAGTCTAAGCTCATCAAGTAATCTTTTCAAGAGATTAGCTTCCGGGTCGTGGCGAGGCACAGAGGCCTTCTTTGATCGGAACAACGACCACTTCCTTAGACAAAGCTAATTTCAAGAAATTGATAACTCGACTTACTTGAGACTACGTCTTGGTCTAACTAGTTATTTTTGAAAAGAGGCTCCCCGAGGCTCAATCTTTTCGTAGGATTTTAGTTGGTTTATTTTTGAAAAGAGGCTCCCCGAGGCTCAATCTTTTCGCAGGATTTTAGTTGGTTATGAGTCCTATCTAACCATTCTAAAAATAAAGGAAAAACTAAGCATGCAATTTCTAAGACTTAACAAAAATACATTTTGTATTGGCTCCGGACCATTGAATCGAGTGGGTCTATTCACATAGTGAATTTGGTCCTTGGGAACCCAATACATGTTAGATCCTAAAGTTGAAATCAAAGTGGTCTTAGGGACCCATGCTTGGACATTTTTCTTATGTTGGTTTACTATAGACATATATGACTTATTGGTTGTATTTGAGTTAAACCCGAGTCCGGCCGTGTTGTACACGGCCCTTTGTGATCCAAGTAAGAGGTCAAGTCCCTTGGATCCCAAAGTGAACCTTTCCAACGTGTTCCTAAGGTCTTCGACTTGTGTTTTCAAAAGCGAGTTCTCAACTTCAAGCTTTTCAGCAGTTGAGTCCTCCTCTTGAATACGAGTAGTCGAAGAGGTTAGGGAGACCTCATGTTTGAGAAGGTTAACCTCCTCAATTAGGGTCTCGACCTTGGACTCGGACTTAGCTAGTTTCTTATTTAAAAATTTAATTGCACCATACAAAGTATTAAGTAACGACCGACTTACCCTTAATGATTCTTTTGAACCGGATACGGATCCGTGGCTTGTCTTGAATGGAAGCTCATCATCGGATTCGGACTCGGACTCTTCTTCGGTTTCGGAGTCGTGCTCGTCGGCTTGGCCATTAGAGCTTGGATATCGCCTTCTTTCCTCCCAACTCCTCCCAAGTAGCGTTTAGTGCTTTCTTGGTCTTTGATGCGTTATTCTTTAGCTTTGGGCACTCGGACTTGATGTGACCGAACCTGTTGCACTCATAGCATCTAAAATTAGAAGTATTTGAATTAGGTTTAGGCTTACCTTGAGTTGTTGGTCGTTTTCGTCTCTTGATCATCTTCCGAACTAGATTGACTAGTTCGGATTCTATTTCGTAGTCTACTTCCGATTCGGACTCGTCTTCTTCCTTGAGGGTGGCTTGCTTGCGGGCTTCTTCTTCTTGGAACTCGCAACTAACGCAATACTCTTCTCGGCACTGGACCACGTTAGTTTGCTCATGTAATTCAAGTTCCAAAACAATTGCCTAACCTAATTTTAGAAAGGTCCTTGGAGACCTTGTAGGCATCGACCATGGATGCCCACAAGGTGGTCCTAGGAAACGAGTTAAGAGAATACGATAAGGTCGCGATTCTCGACCTTTGTCCGATGGCATGGAGTTGGTTGACGATGTCTTGGATAAGAGCATTTAGTTGAGTTGCTGTATAGTTTTCCTGAATTTTCAAGTTATACAATTTATTTAAAAGTAAATCTCTTTTACATACCTTCGTGTCGTCGGTACCTTCGTGTAGTTCCACTAGCTTGGTCCATAAGTCCTTTGCACTAATGAAGGGGCCGACGCGGTTGAGCTCTTCCTTGGACAACCCACATTGCAAGATTTGAGTTGCCTTGGCTTCTACTTGTTTTTCATGGAATTTGACCATTGATCGTCCAAAGATTCACCATCTTCATTAATAGGAAGTGTGAAACCGGTTTGATTACGATCCACATCTCGATTTGGGTTTTAAGAAAGCATTCCATCCGACCCTTCCAATAACGAAAGTCATTACCGTTGTAAAGCGGGGGTCGGCGGTGCTAAACCCTTCGAGATGGGCCATTTAAAAACAAGAAGAAGAACGCGAAAAGAATCTTGCAAAACACACACGGAAAGAATATTCCAAGACTTTCGTCTTGGATTAGTAGGGAAGTAAAAAGATATATAAAATGTAACTTGCAAAAAGAAATAAACAATCAAATGCGAATGTCGCTGAAGTTCCGAGGACAACCTTACTCGGATCTAACCCAAGGACAACCTTATCCGGATCCTAAAGCCTCTAATGCAATTCTATATGTAGGAGAAGATAAGCAAGTGAAATAATTATACGAAAACAGAAATAAATAAATAAAAAATCTGTAAAAAAAGAAAAACAAAGCTAGATTGGTGGTTTCACCGAATCTTAGCGCCCCCGGCTCTGATACCAATTGTTGGATCGAAAGTGTCGCTAGAGGGGGGGGGGGGTGAATAGCGATACGATGTCGTTAAAAAATTTTGCAATAAGTAAAAAGCAATTAGAGAATGCAGCGAAATATAAAGTAGACAAGATATTTTTACGTGGTTCACAATCTTTCGATTGCTAATCCACGGCCCTAGTGATCCTTGATCACGTACGGAGGGCAATTCACTAAAACCACTCCTCCTCGTTGGAGGTAGGAGCAACGATTACAAAAAGAAATCAAGGCAAAGGGACACTCCCCCTTTCCTTGTTACGATTAAAGCACAAAGACAATTTAAAGAAGTAGAACTTAAATAAATATACCGACAACTCTTATAAGTAGAAGATGTAGCTTTCGTTGTCGGCACGTCAGAGCAAATGTGAGTAGTAGTAGCGGCGTTACGGCCTCTTGAATTCTTGTTATTTGCTTGGCTTGAACATGTCTATTTATGGATATTGATCTATGAATTTAGACATAGGTAGTGTCCAAGGTGAGGTTCTTATCCCCCAAGACTTGTTCATCCACATCCTTTGCGCCAACTCAAGGATGAGGTGTTTCATCCAACCACCTTGTGCCACCTCCAACCTCCTTGGGCGCCAACTTGAGGATGAGGTGTTTCATCCAACCACCTTGTGCCACCTCCAACCTCCTTGGGCGCCAACTTGAGGATGAGGTGTTTCATCCAACCACCTTGTGCCACCTCCAACCTCCTTGGGCGCCAACTTGTTGGAGCCATACAACTTGTGCCACATCATGGGAGCCAACCATCTTGTGCCAACACACCTTATCTTGGGCGTCCACAACAATGAAGCTTGGTGATCGTATGGATGTCCACCTTGATGCCACATCACCCTTTGTACCAAAACACGAGTCAAGTCCAAATTCACCCCCTTGAAATTCGAGCTCTTCTCGAGGCTGGAACTTGACTAGCAGTTGACTGTAGTCAAAGGGTTTTGGACTGCAGTACAAGTTAGCTTAAAATATAAAGTACGATGGTTCTAACCATCTGATCTCGACCTAGACCTTCCATTGGAGGTATTGGGTCGGATCTACGCTTAACGACCTTGCTTCGCTTTCACACGAGCTTACCTTGTAGCCTCGCTTCCGGTCTTCACCCGAGTACCTCGGCTTCCTCCGAAGTCCCTCTGGCGTTGCCCGACCACCTCGGTTCCCACCGGGTGTCGCAGACCTTCCGCTCAACTTTAGCATTTCTGCACACTTAATTGAGCTCGTAAGATAACAAATATACCCTTAACTATTGAGCCTTTTGCCATAATCAAAATACCGGTTCGACTTTGGTGCCCACTGCACCAACACATATTGGCACTGATTTTATCTCATTTGTATAGCTGTAAGTTAGTTTACGAGTTTAAAGTATTTTATTTATTTTAAAATAAAAAAATATTTGCAACGAATATGTGGATTCGTTGCTAATTTTGTAACGAATCCACAGATTCATTGCAAACTCTTAATTTTATAAAAAAAATATTAAAAAAAGTCAGTTAACGATTTTAAAGTTTTTTAAATTTTTTTTAAAAAAATATTTGCAACAAATATTTGGATTCGTTACAAATTTGCAATGAATCTGTGATTCGTTGCAAACTTTTAAATTTAAAAAAAAATATTAAAAAAACCATTTAACGTTTTAAAAATTTTTATTTTTTATTTTAAATATTTGTAACGAATCCAGAAATTCATTGCAAATTTGCAACGAATCCACATATTCGTTGCAAAAATTTTGCATCGAATCACAGATTCGTTGCAAATTTGAAACGAATCTGTGATTCGTTGCAAACTTTTAAATATAAAAAAAAATTAAAAAAATCAGTTAACGTTTTCAAATTTTTTTAATTTTTTTTTAAAATATTTGCAACGAATCCAGTTTCGTTGCAAAAATTTTGCAAAGAATTTCTGGATTCATTGCAAATTTGCAACGAATTACAGATTCGTTGAAACTTTTAAATATATAAAAAAATATATATTAAAAAAATCAATTAACGTTTTCAAATGTTTTAATTTTTTTAAAAAAAAATATTTGCAACGAATCTTTGGATTCGTCGTAAATTTGCAACGAATCCAAAGATTCGTTGCAAAGTTTACCCTTTTTTTTCTGCCCAATGCCCTAATCCCACAAGTCCTCGCACACAAGAGCCTCCGCCGCCGCCCTTTCAGCGTCCGCGCCCGAGAGCCAGCCGTCCGCGAGCACGTCGTCCGCCCACGAACCGCCGTCCGGCCGTGAGCCCGCCAGCGTGCCCGTCCGGCCGATTCCTTAATCGCCGCGTGCCCCCGGCCGTGAGCAGTAGCCGTCCGTCGCAAGGTCGCCACGCCCGAGCCGCCGCCGCCGCGATCCTCGGTCGCCGCGTACCCCCAGCGAGCAGCGCTGTCTCGGCCGCGTAGGTCGCTCGCGCCGAGCCGCCTACCCTCGAGCCCGGCGCCGCGAGGCCGTCGTTGGCCCCTCGTCCGCCCGCGTGCCCCCCAGCGGTCGCGAGCCCGCCGTCTGAACATCACTCTGCCACCCCTGTCCTTCCCACAGTCGAACATCACTCTGCCACCCCTCTCCTTACCGCACCCCGTCCGTCTCGACGGTAGTGAGCGTCGATAGCTCTCTGTGCCGTGTTTCAACCATCTGCTTCAATCGTGAGCAACGATCCAGAGGTTTCTCGACGGCAAGGAGGATCACCACAGCGACAGCTAGCGGTTTTCCGTCCTCCGTCACGACCCATGGTTACCTTCTCCGACCTTCCTCTATGAGTGACATCTCCGAAGGTCGAACAGCTCTGTCGCCCTCTCCTTCACCGCAAGCAAATAGACCAGGATCGAGACCAATTCTGACTCTATCGCTATCCCTCTTCTTCCGACGCCCAATAGTTTAAGTTGAAAAGTAATTGCATTGTTTCTATTCCAATTGTATGCCTCGCTTCCGCTTTGTCTAAATATTGGTCATTGGAATTTATAGATTTGACATGATTGGAGCAACTTGAGGTCGCAGAGAAAGTCATATCGATTGTCGTAAAGCTTATGGATCGATCTCGTCAAGGACCAACACTTGTTCCAACCTTGGATAAGGTACAAGTTGCAAAAATTCAGGAGCAGGAGAATGTACTCAGAGCAGCGGTTAATTTTGGTGAAGGTGCTTATGTGCCATTACTCTTTACTACAAGAATTTCTAACTGGATTTACAAGACACAAGTTATTATGCCATGGCCTATCTGTGCTTTCCTACTTTATATTTACGATTTAAAGAATCTCTTGAGTTTCAGGATTTCCATTGATCAGAGACAAGTTCCTACTTCTCTTCCTAGCCATTTGGCAGATGTTCTTTCATTTGGTGATGGTGCACAAAATTTGGGTGATAACGCTGGTATTTGGCATTAGCAGTTGTTATTTCAAACATAGTTTTGGTTCTTGATTACCATATGCAAGATATGTTCCTAGGATCTGTTGCTGAGGTTTACATTATGGGATGTCCTTAAGTCTATGGTCTGTTTGTAGATGCAGCAAACTATGAACTAATGTTTAAGCATACTTATTTTACTGTTTCCATGTAGGTGCTTACGAAAAAAACACATCCTCGTTTTCATCTAACCAAGGAGTACTGCAAGTCATTACCCTGAGAACTTGGGTAATGAAGGGACTACATCGACTTCAGATATTATTCTTCTATCTTGATTCCTTATGTACTGAAAGACTATGTCTGTTACTATGCATTGAATGGGCAAAAGCAGTATTTTGGTCTCTCCACTAAATAAATTTGGCTGTTTTGGCTCTGTGCATTTCTTCTATGCATTTCCTGGAGGAGTATTGTGCTTGAGTCTACTTGAGTTTGAAACTTTTATTGCAGGAGACATTCACATGCTACACTACAAAAAAATTCCTGTCATCCTTGATAAATCTTATACTTGTGATTTTTTGTGTAGAAGTATACTTTACTGTTCCATATTGTTCAAATCTGTTTTCTGTTCTTACCTTCATGTGTATAAATCTCATATCAATGATTCTTCTCATAGGAAGAATACTTTACTTGCCTATATTGGTTAAATCTATTTTCTGTTACAGCTTCTCAAGCATTTGCTTGAATTAACTTGAGTTTGATTGTAGGATACGTTTGCGTATTACACTGTTAAAACAGCTTTTGAACGACCTTTGTTAAATGGGGTAGCATATGTTGAGAGAGTTGTTCATTCCCAAAGGAAAACCTTCGAGAGGGAAGCAACTTCAGAATATGAATTTAAAGCTTTTAAAGAGTTGATCCCGAAGAATTTACCTCGTAATGTGCAAGGGACTACATCGACTTCAGATATTATTGAAGGTTGAATTTGTTACTTTAAAATTGTAATTATTTATTGTCTATTATTTGATAATGATAATGAGTAGTTTTGTTTATTTTGAGTTGTTAATGCTTCATAGGCACACAAGCTCTTAGTGAGGAACAATAGAATGAAGGCTCATCTTAGCGATTGACTGGTATTTCCTAAAATACTTTTCTTACTTTGTTGTAATGTTATTTAATATATTGTTATAATATTAGACAACTATTGTTGCAATATTGGAAAATTGTTAAAATGTTGATAATATATTTCTATCCACCTCTCGTTTTATTATTATCTTTCTTGTTTGTTGAAATTAAATTTTAGATTTAATATTTTGTATATCAAGATTTCTAAATTCTTTTGAAGATCGTATTGTGATGCTCCTTCTTTTTGTCTATTTATTATAGGTATTGGAAATTTACAACGAAATAATTTTTTTTTTGGAGCTTTCGAGAATGTTAACGTTGGGCATATGAAGACTCTAGAGAAATGTTCTTTTTTATGTAAATGGATGTTAATTTTGCAAGTTTAATGATGTACATACACTCATTTGTGAACTACTGGATGATATTTTAATACATATGGTGTTTTGATTTTTAATATATTGTGTTTTGAATTTTATTAGTATTTATTAATATATATTGTAAATTGTGTATATGTAATAATGATGAAATAACATATAACCGTCATTGTTGTTATTAACGACGGTACATATTACCGTCGTTGTTGCTATTAACGACGGTAAATAAACCCGTCGTTACTATTAATAACGACGGTAGTGAATACCGTCGTTAAATGCTATTAGCGACGGTATTTTTATTCCCGTCGTTAATCTTTTTCCGACGGGGCCTTTTAGCGACAACTTCCTACGATATTTTTTACCGTCGTTAAAACTCATTAACGACGGGAATTGACTCTTTAACGATGGGATTTCCCGTCGTTAAAAGATCCATTTTTAGTAGTGAGAACTATAGAAGGTGAAACTTAAGGAAGAGCAACTTCGCTCAAGCTTTGAATGACAAAAAGAAATAACTAGTATCCATTGTCAGGCAGAAAAAATGTATATTGAACTTGACTGAAAGGTGCCTTAGATTTATGAGTAAACTTTTTAATGTTAAGTTTCGCAAATGCATCTGCCTAAGCTTATGTTGAGACCCGTACAAATGTCATTAGTATTCTCTTAAACACCAAGATTGAGACTTATATTCATCAAGGCATCTTTGCTTCCGCAAATTATTATATGTATTTAATTGTGATTGGAAAGAAAATCAATGTTTTCATTTCCAGCTGAATGCATATCATAATTTGGGAAGCTGACTTCCAAATGCAGTATTTTAAGATGATAATTATTTTAATTTAGGGTGTTAAGTAGATTTTGTATGTTTTAATCTAAAAAAGAGAATACTTCTGGTACGAGTTTATATTGATTTATTAAGAATTTATTATTTTTGTAGTTTGTTTAGATTGAGGTCTATAACATAGAGTAATTATTTAATGTTTATCTTAAAGTAATAAAAGTCCTCTGTTTTTTATAGTGAATTCTTTTTCTCTATGCTAGTCTTTCTTCGTCTCTGTTTAAAGATAGTTAAACATAGTGAATTTATATGTGAACTAACTGTATATTCGTATTATTGTATTTTCTAGGAGTTTTTATTAATATAATTTATTGAAAACAGATATAATGCAGCGTGAAAGGAGTTGGATGTATAATAGGAATTTACCTGAACGTCGAGATTTAACTAATGAATTTATGAGTGGGTTGAAAGAGTTTTTAAATTTCGCATCTAGTAATGTTCAGTTTATGGATGGTAATCAGATAAGGTGTCCGTGCAGAAAGTGTCACAATGGTAGATTTTTACCGTCTAGCAAAGTCATATTCCTCCTAGTAATGAGGATGATGGTGGCGACGATGATGATATTGTATGCATGTTTGTAATTAGTACTTTTACCATTTTTTAGTTTATGAGTTTGTTAATCCTTCATTTTTTTAATTTTTGATTAGTACTTTTTATTTTGCTTTAAACAGGAATGATGAAGTCAATCCTTATGCTGGTTGAAAATGCACATCTGAGTAAGTCTTTGCATATTTATTTTCGTGTTAGTATATAGTTTTTTTTTAATGTATGATACTTTTTGTTTGTTTCTTTTCTAATGCAGGTAGAAGAATGACGGCTCTTGCTCTGCAGATGATCTTTTCTTTTATCTTTCGCATGTGTTGAGATATTTTGAGTGGAGATTATTATTTGGATATCAGAACTATGTTGATGTTTGGAATGTTGTAGGATATAATTTTGGTGTTTGGAATGTTGTATTGTTCTTAACTTATTGTGTTAGTTTTTATTTATTTGGATATGAAAATTTTTTGGATATTATTGAATGTTATTTTGTTGTATTGAATGTGTTTTGTTTGTATTAAACAGGTTGTGTGAAATTTGTATATACGATAAAATATCGAAACGGATGGAACATGCTTAAAATTTTTTTATTTAGCGACAAATTTAGCGACAAAAATATAAATTCGTTGCTAAATTCTGGGAATTTTGCAATGACATCTGCGACGAATTTTGTTTTCGTCGCAAATTAGCGACGAATTTAGCAAAGAAACTAACCTGCAACAAATTCTGCAACGAATTTTGCGACGAATTTTGTGATGAAAACAAAATTCGTCACAGATGTTTGGCAACGAAAAATGAATTTGTCGGAAAATTTGTGACGAAAACAAAATTCGTCGCAGATGTTTGGCAACGAAAAATGAATTCGTCGGAAAATTTGGTTTTTTGCGACGAATTTTGCGACGAATTCAGCGACGATTTTTGCGACGAATTTGTTTTCGTCGCAAATTTTCTGCGAGGAATTTATTTTTCCGTCGCAGAAATTTGCGACGAATTTTTTTTTGGTCGCGAAAATTAGCAATGAAAACACTTAATTCGTCGCAAATTTCTGCGACGAATTTTGCGACGAAATTTTGGATTCGTCGTAACGTCTGCAACGAAATTAGCGACGAAAATTTAAATTCGTCGCTAATTTTTGTCGCAAGAATTCGTCGCTATTTTTGTCGCTAATATTTGCGACGCTTTATCTACAACGAAAATAAATTCGTCGCTAATTTATTTTGCGACAATTTTTTTTTAAAAATTCGTCGCTAAATTCGTTGCTAATGACTATATTTTTTGTAGTGTCCTAGACCCGACCACCCAATTTCTTCGACATAGTGCACCTAAGAATAGCAAGCCCTTTTGCACTTTTCATCATATGTATGGGCATTCAACCCGATCATCCCCCCCCCCCTCTCAAGAAGGCTCAACAAAGCATCCTTGCACCTGCGAAATCCCAAATCCCCCTGTAGACAAACACCCTCGTCAATCCCAAAAAGATGGAAAAGGGAAATGGACGGTGAAGGATTAGCCGCCTTTGTATGGAAGGATAAACCTAATCGCAAGTGATGCGATGGATGGTGACTCTAATTGAGTGCAAAAGGCATAGGGGAGGCACCTTGAGGTCTACCGAGTTGAGGGAGAGGGTCCCAAAATCTAAAGATCTCATATTATAATACATTGATGGACTCTCTCACTAGGAGGATCAATTGATGGCCAAATAACACCTTATCTTATGTTGGGAAGGCCCAGCTCATAGTCTCAGTCCTTCAGGGAGTGGAATGCTATTAGATGTTCATTCTACCTCCTTCCCTATGGAGTCACCGAGCACATATATAACATATGTAGATCATTTATGTCGACTATCAAAAATCCCCTAATTGCATGGTAAGAGGTATGCCGACACAAGGAAGAAGATGGTCTTAGCTTGAGGGATTTGAAGACATGGAACCTCGCACTGCTGGTGAAGGTTTTGTGGCGCATATAGGACAAGCAGGACAAACTATTGATCTGGTGGGTACATCATTCATATCTATAGCAAGTAGGGATATGGGAGTGACAAATTAGACATACGAAGTCACCACTTATAAAGAAGTTATTGTTCATCAGGGATGCTACTTGACACATGCAGGTAACCCAAAAGAGGTAGGACAAACATTAGTTACATGGTTCAGTCAGAGCAAAGGGGGTGTCAGGAGGACTTATAATCACTTTAGAGATGCTAGGCCTAGGTAATCATGGGTGGCAACTATTTGGCAACGAGATCTTCAAGCGAGCCATGTTTTTACACTGTGGTTGTTAGCACATGGGAGGCTCCCAGTGCGAGTAAGGTAGGATTTCATTGAGGATAGACGATGTGCCTTTTATTGATAGGAGGCACTATATCATATGTTTTTCAGATGTGGGTTGATAAAGCGACTTTGGGGGAGAGTCAAATGATGACTATGGGCATTTAGATATGATCACTTATCGGTGTATGTTGCAGACATTTAGACCTCAATATCGAGGGAACACTATTCTGAATAGGGCATGACATCTTGCCATGTTAGCATTAATACATTACATTTGACCGAAGTGCGCTAGCTCTTGTGGCTAGTGCATGGAGGTATCCAATTAGAGATCTCGGGTTCAAACCTCAAGGGCTGCAGGAATTACAATCCCACGAATATGTGGGATTTAATGAGCAAAGGTCCATGGTCTTGGACCGCACGCCTCAATAGGGAAAGTTGAACCGTTTCACCCAAAAATCCTTCGGGGTTTCTGATGAGGGGGCTCCTTCGGGGGCGGTGGCGGCAACTCTAAAAAGTTTACCCATCACAGTTATTAGAGGTCCCGGGTTCAAACCTCAAGGGCTGCAGGAATTACAATCCCACGAATATGTGGGATTTAATGAGCAGTGTCCGGCGGGTCTTGACCGGGTACGCTCCAATAGGAAAAGTTGAACCGTTTCACCCAAAAATCCTTCGGGGTTTCTGATGAGGGGGCTCCTTCGGGGGCGGTGGCGGCAACTCTAAAAAGTTTACCCATCACAATTTGTCCCCACGGGGATGGCGCGGTGGTAAGGTAGTGTGGTTGCTTTGGATACGGAGTGGGGTCGATTCCGAAGGGGGTCTAAAATCCCCCTTGGACTTAGATGACCCCCTCACTGTCTTGCCACTGTGTCAAGGGACATAGTCCCCCCGCGATTTACCTCCCTCTCGTCGTAGCCCTGGGACGGGTGGCAGGGGGCTGCTAGTTGGGCATATTCCCAACTTTTTGGATTAATACATTACATTTGGAGAGCAAGGAATCACAACATATTTAATGGAACAAGATTTGAGGTGGATTTGGCTTTCAGAGAGATACAAATACATGAAATTTCTTCATCTTTAATAATGATCAAGAATGAAAAAGTTATGCTTTCTTTGAGTAATTTACCACCGGATCATAATATAAGTAATCCACCAGTGGATCATAAATTATAAAGTAGAATTTTAAAGGTTGTTAAACCATGCTAAATAAACACGTTAACGATTGTTTGTTTATACTTATTCCGATGCACTAATCGTTAATAAAATAAAATCACATTTACAAGTTAAAATCACTGTACACACTATCTCACCCGTTAGTTTATCCATCCGATCCAGACATGAAACATGAACAGGGTAACGCTTTGAAAATGGTTTTAAAAAAAAACCACTCCCCTCTCCGGCTTAGCCATCCAATCCGTAAAAAGTTAAAATTCATCAATCTAATAGTATTCATTGATTTATCATTATGAGAGAAGTAAATTACAGAGGATCCTATGAACCTTAACGTGATGGTCAAGACACGTGGAGATCATTTGAATCCAGAAAAGAATTTTAGATCTCCTCCAGAATCGATCCTTACTTTATCCGTAAGCTTCGCTGTACTTTAACTACTATGTCATCTCCGCAAGGATAAATCAGCCATCCAATCTAAACATAAACAAAGGTGACATTAAAACATGAAAATGGCAAAAAATGAAGAGATAACTAGACTTCAAGTTTGCTAATAAATGCAGTAACAAAATTAAACCATTGAACCACCAACAAATTTGGCCAAACACGATAAAACAAAAGGGATATTCATCTAAAATAGAAAAAAATAACCTCATACAAGGAAAAAAATTCATTAAAATGAAATATGACCAAAAGAATTTTAAAAAAATTAAATTAATTCATAAAATTTGTGAATCTAACTTGTTTTTGTTAATTGACAATAAAATTTATTTTAATAAAATAAAGCTTTAGTTACCTTAATAAAAAGTCTAATTGTTTTTTTTAAAAAATAAACAGCATTTCAAAAATTTTCTTCCGTTCTCTATAAAACAAGCTATAACTATCAAAACTTCACGATTAAAATAATTTTAATTTCTCAATTAATATTTAAAATCCTAACTACATTACCTATCAAACTTTAACTCATATTTACTCTGACGGAAAGATGAAATGAGAAAAAAAACAATTCAGAGCGGAAAAAAAAATCTCTAGAAAAAGGTAATGAAAAGAAAAGAGAAAAAAATTCTTCAAGAATGAAAAAGAAAAAAAAAACAACAAAATACAACGGCAGCCAACACGGAGCCATCGCTTGCCGCCGCATGAGATGACTTCACACGGGATCACCAACCGTGGTTGCACGAGATGGCCTTGCACAGGACCAATCGTGACTGCACGAGGTGAGGATGCATCGCAGGGGACCTCCAATCGCGTCCGTGCAAAGAAAGGCCACCTCACGTGGGACCGTTGACCACGCAAGGCCTGACGCCCACAAATTAGAGAATTTTCATTAGGAAAGAAAGTTGCTTTTCATCCTATTTAATTGATTCGCAGATGCATTCTTAGATTCATTTTTGCCCATTAAATAAATGAAAAGAAGGAAAATAATTCATCCTTTTTTAAGAAATAACTGAGAGAGAGTTTTCCATTGTGAAAATTTGTCCACGGTTTTTATTTCCCTCCTTCCACCTTCCAAGTAGATAAAGGATAAAACAACACAATCCTAAAAACCCACTAACTAAACTCAATTGAGCCTTCCATTTCTTGGGCAGCTTGAGCTCTATATAATATCATCCTACCCAGCTCAAACAAACTCAACTCAACCTTAACTGCAGCCAGCCCTACCTCCTACCCCACAGCTCGATCGAACCTAACTACAGCAAGCCCTAACTCCTACCCACCGGAGTCACCTTGACTCGTCCTCCAATCAACATTAGAGTTGAGTTTCAAAAATTAACAATCTCTAATGCTTTTGCCATAACAAGAACATTTGAGAAGAACATGACTTGGATTTTGAAAGTTGGTTGTATAACTGATCTCAAATCCTCAATTTGTTTTCAAGGAAACACCGAGTAAACTTTAGGAACGATAGTAATGAAAGATCCACATTAGGCAGATATCCTGTAAGGAAAGCTCTACTTGCAAGAAATAAAAACTGGAACTGATGTAGCCCCACGACATAATATTTACAATGTAAAGAGGTTTATATTTAGCGCCAAAAGCCAATAGGGACAAACAAAATGTGGCCAACTTCAAAACACGGGTCATCAAAACCATGCAAGCCATGGGCATTTAAACATCACATTCCAATTAAGTTATACCTGTCATTGGCGATTAGAAGATTTCTTCATACCAGATTCAGTGTATTTTCTTAGTCTTGCTTTGTCTACCTTTAGGGTCAGCATTTTTTCATACCAGATTTAGTGCATTTATCCTGGCATTTCTTAGTCTTGCTTTGTCTCCCTTTGGGATCGAGAGCCGAATCACCATCACTGTCACTGTCCACTTTTCCATTGCGTTTTTTCTCTTTGTTAAATATGAATTGTTTCTTCTCTGGCTCTTTCTTTGTTTTCCAGTTTTCCTGTTTTGTCTTCCAAACCAATATTGTTCTGCAAGGAAATATAGTTAAAACCATCAAATGTGAGGACTGATAATATGACAAACACAAATAAAGTAAAAAACCTTGAACTTCCTGACGCCAGAATATACTCGTGAGGATGAAGCTTGTTAACAGGAGTGATTGTTGTTACATCTGTGTCCATTACTTCAGCCACAAGCTTGCCAGTACTTGTGTCAATAAAGTCAATAGGATGTAGAGCCACTCCATCGTAGTTTTCACTTATGTAACGACCAATAACAACAAGAGATTCAGAAGGATCCTGAACAAATTGCCAAATTCAGAGTTGGATGTTTGCATCTCATAGATATAAAATCGTCATGAATTTGCCCATTTGCTATGTTAATAGATATCAAACACATCTTTATCAATTCCTTAAGCATTATTAAATAATCTTTGTTTTTGGTCTTTGCGAAGAAAATAAAGCCAACCTTTGGATCCCACTCGGCTCGGAAAGGAGTTAGGTGACGGTTGAAATCATGGCTGTGGACAATCTCCCTACTAGGAGATTCAAAATTGCCAAAAATTGAATCCCACACTCTAATGCGATTATCTTGAGATGTAGTAAGGATTTTGTTTCCAGACAAAGGTGAGAAATATGCGGAGTTAACAACCCGTCGATGTGCAAGACTGGCAAGAGAAGAATCAATATTTAATCGTCTTGCATCCCATATCCGAGCCTGTCATGCAAACTCAAAAGGTTTAGCAGGTTTAGTTGTTTAAAGGAAGATAATATAGGATTCAACTCAAATTCTCCTTTTAAACAATAATCAAGGAATTGACAGAGGTAAACAATCTAAGAAACTTACAAAGTGGTCATTGCCACAGCTTAGAAGAAGATCTGGTTGTACAGGATTACAATGAAGCCCCACAACCTTGCTACCCTTCTTATGTATTAAAATTGGTTCACCAGTTTGCTTATTTGATCGCATATCCACACTAATCAAATGGAAAACATGTGATAACCACCAAAATTGCATAAGAATGAGGAAAAGCTGAGCTAGCAAGACAAGGAATTGTAACCATAGTAAAGTATAATCAACGTAGAAGGATCAGATCATCTTAAAGTTTTTGCACACAAGATCAAGATTGTAAGGTGTTAAATTCAAGATGGTAAGATGCTAGTTTCAAGATATACAATATTTCCTACTCTTATGGTAAAGTGGTGCAAGCATTCAGATCAACAGTAAAGGACTATGCAAATACTACAATAACAACAACAACAAAATGTTTATTCCACTAAGTTGAATCAACTATGTAAATAATAAAATAAAATAAACCTCCAATCATGTCAGCACCAGAGAAAAATTATAAACAAAATAAAAGGACCATAGTAGGAAATCAATGATAGGCACTCACGAGTAGAGATATCCAAAGTTGTCTGCTACAAGTAAAACACATCTCTCAATATTAACATCCATGCCATATAGCATCCTCCAAGTTGCAGGTCCCTGAAATTCAAGTACGACAAAGCTCATAACTTTATCCTATATAGATCCAATTCTCTTCATCAAAATAACATTAACAAAACTTGTTATGACAATCATTTAAAGATAAACTCTAAAAAACCATCCACATACACATTTAAAGTGTACAAAGACAAGCATTTAAACCCTTCACGTGGATGATAACCTAGTTGGATTTTTTTTAATCTCCTGTTTTGAAGTTGATCGTTTTACTAGTGATAGACTGCAAGAATAACTGACCAACTCATAAAAAAGACTCAGTGCAAGGGAAAAACTAAAGCAAGTTAAATCAAACAATTAGCAAAAAGAAAAACCATTAAATAATCTTTCAAACATAAGATGCAAAAGGTTAAGAGCTTTTGGTGATCTCACAGATACATTAAGTGTACAAATGTGAGAAGATGATGTTGAGACATTGACTTAACTGATTTCTCATTCCGAGAAGAGATCAAGAGAAGATCAAAATGGTAAACAAGAATAACAGTAAGAAGGAAATTTACTATCAAAGACACACAGATGTAACCGTAACTAAATGATATTCTTTTATGGTAACGTTATTCAGACAACACTGGGACATTGCTCAGGCATTTATTAGAATGTCAAGCAGTAGATCAATTTGTCATTCCTAGGAGAATGGCAAAAACCATGACAAACTAAGATGTATAAAGAATTGGGATTTGCAACATAATGAAACATGTTATTAACAGTGTAAGTAAATGGATCAAAACAAAAATATTACTAAAATAGTATACACAAAATCACTCCCTAATTACTTCTTGCTGGATATGAAGATCATTTTCAAGATTAAAAAATAGTAGCCAAGAACAACAAAAGTGCTATAAATAGGATCGTGCCAGTCAAACATCGAAAATAAATAGAGCTCATTGTTTAGGAATCAATACGTACATTCCATCCATCTGGATTAAGATCAAACAAAAGAGTTTTGATCCCAGTCTCCATGTCAGTGCAATTGACAGTTCCGTCAGAGGATGCTGTATAAACCATTGCATCATTGCCTAGGCCAAACCTGAATGAGGAAGAAACCATAACTTCTTGGATGACTCAAGTGAGAGAGCATAACCCATTACAGCAAGAAATCTTACTTTATGTTGTTAACAATGCATGAGTGTACGGACCCATAAATTGTCCTCTCAAGCTGTTTGACATAGTTCCAAATTCCAAGTTGCCCTTTCTTTGGCAAAGGAGAAATCAGATAACAAGAAAGTGCTTATCAAAACATAGATGAAACAATAATAAAAATCAGAGAATTTTCATGGATTGTATACCTTATCTCCAGATAGAAGAATGTTATTCCTTGTTGGATGAAATTCCAAGCAAGTTATACGTCTGCTGTGAAACCTTATTAACCCACAGTGAACTTGACGAGGGATCACAAATTCAGGTTTGATCTAGAAAAACCAATCAAGGGAAAGATTCATCATGTAAGTTTTCTTGCATCAATTAACCCACGATAACATATACAGCACCACTGGATGTAAAAAGAAAAAGAAAACATGAGAAAAAACAAATCAAAAAAATTTCAGTAAATACTTGTTCTTGAATTTATTTGACTTCACAAAATTTTTGATAGTGAAGATGGCATCTGGTGTGTTATCAGTTTAGTCATCAATTTACATTGATAAAAATAAAATCAATTCACTGTCAGCTGTCACCGCATGATCCTTGCCAAGAACAAGTCTTATTGCGGTTGTGGCTAGGTCCTGGTGGAGGTAACCCATTGTATTTGTTTACAAAAACCTGCTGTCAATGTAATTGGTTCTAAGGTGTTAGCTAGCTTAGCTGGTAAGCATCAAAAAAGTTGTTACCAAGATCTTGGATTCAAAATTCATCTTCACCCAGATATGAGTGCTTGAGGGCTCTTATAGCTATCTTTTCAAAAATAATAATAATAATAATTGGTTCAAAAGAAAATTTTCCCAGTAAGTTCCTCACTTTTGGAATTTTATCATTAACTTGCCGCTTGAAGATATAATCCAATGGCGTCTTAGTATTCTTTTCAGAGGCCGGAATCACTCCATGCTCCATTGCTACCCGATGGGGACAGGACATCGTAGTGTGGCCTACAAAGTTAAACGTGGACACGATAAGATAAACGAGCATGAAAGAATGGTTCCACTGGGCTTGTCTAATTAAGACGGATGCCTAAAGAAGGAAAAAAGCGAAAATTTTAAAGAAATTTTGAAATGAGAAACAAAAGTTCACCAGGCATTTTGCAGAGGAAACAAGGCTTTTTGGGGCAATCGATGTAGGTAGCTCCTCTGAACCCGGCTTCGTGGCCCGACTCCTTACACACCTGGCAGCATCATAGCAGTAGAGAAATCGTGAATGTGGAGTTCCAGTGAACAGGAAGAAGTTATGGAGATTAAGGGAACCCTAGGTTCGGAGCCAGAGCGAAAGAAGGCGAGGGTGAACAAAAACGAACCTTGCAAACCTTCTTGAGACTGATGGTGATTGGGGGTGGGCGCTTCCTCTTTCGGAGAGCAGCTTCCTCGGCGTCATCCACTTCTCCGACCGGGGGTTCCTCCTCAAAGCCGTTTTCTTCGTCGGATGAGGAGGTCTCGCTCTCCTCGTCGGACTCCGCAGTCCGGTAGAGGAAGCCGGGTGTAGATGAAGATGAAGAGGAAGCGAAGGGCATGGGGACCGAGGAGGAAGATGCGGAGGTGGGTTTCACGGTAACAGAGGGCAAGGTGAGTGCGCGGCGGGAGATGAGAATGAAAGGGAGGAGAGGTTGACCAAAAGGGAAATCGACACTCTTCCGCCGTCGGGTGTAGCCACGCTGACGTGGTTGAATTGGAACCAGACTCATGTATATTTATAAAAATATAATTAAATAACATCAAAAAGTTGATGACGTATTTTGAAATGTAACTAAAATATGAAAGGTGCTTTAACAATATTAAAATCTTAAAGTGTTTTAAAGAATAATTATAATTTAGAAGGTATTTTTATTTTTTTTGTAAATTGTAGATAAACTACTAAGATAAAATATGTATTATCCAGTAATTTTTATATGATTAATGATACTGTTGTAATAAAAAAATGAATGATACAAGTGATATCCAAGCTTCGCCCGACTAATCCACTTGGCGAACCGGCTCTGCCCCACGACCTCCGAAGAGTCTCCACCGGCCCACAAGGGTAAATCAGGATGATGCGCCGCTAAATCGCCGTGAGAGGTATGTACGCCAATCAGGGTCCGCACCCCACACCAACTCATCTGGAAAACGGGAACCCGCCTCCGCAACCTACTAGCGAGTGGAAAACGACGAAATTCCCTCCGCAAGCTGCAGCCGACAGGGATCGAACCATGGCTGCCTCAGGGACCGCCCAAGCTCTTACCAACGCATCGTAGCCCTGGGGGCGATACTGCTGTAATAAGAACAAGTATAAAGAAGTGTCGGGATGATTCCAAGAGTAGTAGCTAGGGGGATAAGCCGAGTCAAGAAGGTAGCGACTTGGGAAGATGAGTCGAGTTGAGAAGATACCAGCTTGAGAAAAATAGTCAAGCTGAATTAGATGGGCAGTAGCTTGGGGAGATAAGCCGAGTCAAAAGGTATCAACTCAGGAGTGGGAGGCTGAGTCAGAAAGGTAGTAACTCGGGAAGATGAACCGAGTTGAGAAGATAACAACTTAGGAAAAAGAGCCAAGCTGAATTAGATGAGCAGTAGCTCGGAAAGTTAAAGAGAAGTCAAGAGGAATATTAATTCTGTTAAGATGAGACCTCATAAAATATGTAATGAACTGTTTGTTATAGTCTTAGTATACACGTCATCATCCTTGATAACAAATTGAAGATGCATCATAGACCCCACAAAAGATTCTCGATAGCAAGTATTCTCTAATGACATAATAGCATGATTGCCTCCACCCCGCGTGGCTGTCCACGTATAGGGCGAGGTTCGTAGTTTGTTATGCGACAACTTATCCTAATGACGGAGAGGAAATAAAAAGGCGGAAAGAAAGGGAGGAGGGGGATCTGATCTCATTCTACATATACTTATTGTTCTCTGCTACACTAATTTTCTTCATTACCGCTACTGCTTATTTTCTCTTCCTCATACAAGCTCTAACTTAAGCATATGAGGATCTCTATGGAGTAAGTCGGCGATGATTTAACGTGTGTTAACTTTCACAAGAAGGGAGTAAAGAAACTCTTACTGCTGCAGTCGAAGAGAACCCATCCTCGACAATGAATCCTCGGGGAGAAAAATACGTGTCGCATCAGTTGGAATCGTCTGTGAGAAACTTAGTCTAAGCACGATGTAGAGATGCAACCCCAAGAAATTCCTCATCCGGTGGGTTCTACTCCTGAAGAAGTCCCCATAACCATTCTACTTTCTCGATTGGGCGCCATGATAAATAAAGTTGTGGCCAACGCATGAATGGAGGAAGAGAGAAGAAGGGGGTATCTTCAACCCCATTCAGGAGAGCCATCTAGAAGAGAGCAACCCCATTCAGGAAACTGTAACAGAAACAGTTATAGACACAGTTTCAGTTATTGCGGATTCGGTATCAGGGAAAACAAATCAAAGTTGTCCACATGTCAATCCCCAAGCTGTCACTATGAGAAGTAAGGAATTATGTGGGAAGAGCAAAAACAACACTCAACAGGGGACAATTGGTTGCAGACAAAGGAAAGGGAAGGAACCTTTCATACCTGAATAGATGACAGCAAATGCAAACACAGCTGTGCAAATCAAAAGCCCTGGATATCAACAGTTACAACAGTCTACTATAGATCATAGAGTAAACATTGTATCAGGGAAGAAGAAGCAAGTAACGTGGGATAAATGCATTGACAAAACTGCAATAAGTGGAATTATTGACAAGGCTGAATCTGGGCAGGTGGCACAGTCCCATTTCAGAGCAGCCACAGAACAAGGTCTCAAGGAGCTAGCCGCAATTGCAGATGTATCAGAAGTTGTGACAGGTTTTGACATGAATTCTGGTATGGATGGAGGGCAAATATTAGTGGTATCAGAAACGTCAGCAGGGGGGAAATAATGGTATCAAAATCAATAGAAATTGGGCAGTTAGCAAATCCGGTACAGCAACAGGAACAACAATTGGTACATGGAACTTTAGGTGCAAATCGAGGTACCAAAGGAAGTAAGGGTCAATTCAAGGCGCCAGCAATGCAAGGAGATGGAAGGAATCACAAGAGCATGGATCATAATGATACTGAACCTAAGTTTCAGACTGATATTGGGATGCTGTGCAGAAATAATGAGGCAAATGATCCTAATAACCAAGGCAAAGAGTGTAAAGATAATGAAGGGAGTCCCTGGAAAATTCAAACTCGATCTAGAACATACAAAAAGAAAGCAAGACTAGAGATGACAATGTTAGGAAATGATATGAAAGGGAACGACCTTCATCAGCAGCAAACCTAGAAGAGAACCAAGCAAAGGCAGATTGCTCCTATTGCACCTACACTACAAGAAGAAGAACCTGCAGCGCACAAGGATCCACAACAATTGACTTCATCAGCAATGAAATGGGCTGATCTCATTGAACAGGAGGAGGGGGAAATTCTTCCAGTCATTACTGCAGACAGCAGAGTTCTCAGACAGCTTTGGACCGCCAGCAGCAAAGGTGGAAATTGTGAGGAAGATAAGGGAGATAAGGGTTCTATCCCCAAAGAACCCATAATCATACTTGGCCTTCCATCTTCAGATTGGATAAGGGACAAATACAAAGGGGGAGATCCTTGGATGGAGCAGGCACAGCAGCATGGAAGCTCAGATCAGAATCAAATGCAGCAGCAGAATGGTCCTGGGGGAAATGCAAATCGAACTGCAACAGGAGAGCAACAAGTAGGAAACAAGAAGCAGGAAAATTTTGGCAAACATGGTTGCCGACAGACGTCGGCAAGGATATTATGAAGATAGGAGCATGGAATATTCGAGGCCTCAACACAGGTCTCAAACAGAGAGAGGTCATGAGACTCCTCAAACTGCAGAAATTAAGTGTCATGTGTCTGTTGGAAACAAAACTAATAAACCAAGCTTACCAACACTTCAAAACTAACTGCCTACAACAATGGGAAGCTTGTCATCAGCTTGGAGATTCGGGAAGGAGCAGGATGCTACTCATATGGGATGCAAGCCGCATTGACCTCACAATACAATGTTGGGAGGAACAATACATACACACAATAATTCTGGACAAGGCAAGAGAACATATGCTCTCACTTTTGCCTATGGGCAACTCTCCATTACCTTTCGAAGAGATATGTGGTCAGGGCTCCAACATTTGGCAGAGGGGATGGCTCTACCGTGGCTCGTAATGGGGGATTTTAATTCACTTTTGACACCATCAGACAAGAAAGGGGGTATTGATGTCACAGCTTATGCAACTGCAGACTTCCAGGAATTTGCAAGGTTAGCGGGGATGGAGGACCTACATTCCCTAGGGTGTCAATACACTTGGACCAATGGACGAGTTGTGAGCAAACTTGATCGGGCTTTGGTTAACCGGTTATGGCTAGAGATGGACCAGAGTAGCTTTGCAGAATTCAGAGCCCCCGGAGTATACTCAGATCATGCCTCATGTATGGTTTCAGTCTTTGAAAATCAAATACATAGAGGCAAGCCCTTCAAGTTTTTCAATATGTGGACACAACACCCTCAATTCCGGCAACTAGCGCAAGATGAATGGAATCAAGCCACTACATGGTGCTCACAAGGGACGACCCAATACACTTTTAAAAGGAAACTCACCATACTTAAAAAGGGATTAAAGCTCTTGAACCAACAACACTTCCAACACATTCAAAGTCGCTCCAAAAGAGCTCAAGAACACCTTGAAATTCTGCAAAACAGTGGTCTAGGTCAAGGGATCATGGATGATCACTACAAGGAGGCTAAACAACAAGCAGACAAACTTGCCAAAGCAGAATATCTCTTCTACCTTCAAAAGGCCAAGCATAAATACTTTAAGGAAGTGGATCGTAATACACCCTTCTTTCATTCTTTGGTCAAGAGGAACACTAAAAGAAGGGAAATAGTGGTGGTGGAAAAAATGAATGGGGAAATCACCATGGACACCAAGAAAGTAGCACAGGTGTTTGTAAATTACTTCCAAGAGTATTTGGGAGTCATGAGGGATCGGACCACATTCCGGGATGATTGTATGCAGTATGGGAAAGTGCTTACGACAAACCAAAAACTTCAACTCATCCAGATGTCGTCCCCTGAGGAGATTAAAAAGGCACTCTTTGACATAGGGGATCTCAAAGCACCAGGGGCGGATGGATATAGCTCGAATTTCTATAAAGAGGCATGGACAACAATTGGAAAGGACTTCGCTGAAGCTATTATGGAATTCTTTCAAAATGGGAAGCTCCTCAAATCATGGAATCACACGCTCACCAGCCTAGTCCCAAAGGGAGAACATGCGAGCAAGATGCAAGATTATAGGCCCATATCCTGTTGCATAGTATTTTATAAAGTTATCTCCAAGCTCCTTGCCAGCCGATTATCAGGAGTCACAAACCATCTGCTGAACCTAGCACAGACAACTTTTGTTAAGGGACGGTCTATTGCAAATAACATCCAGTTAGCGCAGGAACTGTTAAGACACTATACCAGGAAGAGGATCTCCCCTAGATGTACTTTGAAAGTGGACTTGCAGAAAGCCTTTGACTCTGTACATTGGGAATTCTTATTGGATGTCCTCAGCTCCTTACAGTTCCCACCCATCTACATTGCATGGATCAGAGAATGTATCACCACCACGTCGTTCTCTGTAGTGATCAATGGGTACAAGCATGGATATTTTCGAGGGGGAGGGGAAGAGGGCTTAGACAGGGGGACCCATTATCACCCTATATGTTCGACATTTGCATGGAGTACCTTTCCAGATCCTTGGCAAGAGTCACGACCAGATCAGATTTTAGATTTCATCTCACATGTGAGCACTTAGGGATATCCCACTTGATATATGCAGATGACCTATTGCTCCTATCCCGTGGAGATGTTCCTTCGGTTAAACGGCTGGTTGATTGTTTGGCACAGTTTTCACAGATGGCAGGGCTCTCGGCCAATGCAACCAAGTCTAGCTGCTATATGGCGGGTATGGATGATCAGACCAGAGGCCAGATATGCACCATCACCGGCTTTCAGGAAGGAGAGATGCCGTTTAGATACTTAGGAATTCCCTTAGCTTCAAAAAAGTTTAAAATTTCAGATTATGGGATGCTCCTAGATAGTCTCTCCAAGAGGATCAATGCATGGCCGAAACATAGCCTCTCCTATGCAGGGAAAGCTCAGCTCATTGCATCGGTCTTGCAGGGGGTTGAGTGCTACTGGATGTCTATATTACCCCTACCAGTTGGAGTTATTGAGCACATTCACACCATGTGCCGGGCCTTCATGTGGACGAGCAAGAATCCCCCCATAGCATGGTCAACCCTATGTAGACCGAAGGAGGAAGGTGGTCTAGGCTTGAGGGACTTGAAGTCTTGGAACCTTGCGCTGCTAGCAAAGGTCCTATGGCATATACAGGACAAGCCAGATTCACTTTGGATACGATGGGTACATCATCACTACCTTCGACAGTCCAGTATTTTGGGGCAGGCATTGAGGCACACAGACTCTCCACTCATGAAGAGGATTCTATATATCAGAGATAGCATCATGGCCACTGCAGGTAATCCCACTGCTGCATTGCGCACTTTGGAGGCATGGTTTAGTAGGGGATCAGGTGGAGTGGGGCGTACTTACGATCATTTCAGAGAGTATTGGCCGAGGAAACCATGGGTAAGGACTGTATGGCAGGAAGACATTAAGCCAAGTCACCGGTTCACATTATGTCTATTGGCGAGCGGGATATTTCCTACCAGAGACCGACGGAGCTACATAGAGGACAGGGGATGTGCCTTTTGTCAGTTAGAGGAGGAGACATAGGATCATGTATTCTTCAGCTGTCAGGTCGTCAGACAGTTGTGGGGGCGAGTGAGGAGATGGCTGCAGATGAGATCAGAGATGAGCACTTATAGGCGTATGTTACGCATCTTCAGACTGCAGTATCGTGGGGACTCAGTCAGGATGAGAGCATGACATATAGCCCTAGGAGCGACAGTGCACTATGTATGGAGGGCTAGGAATGAGATCAGATTTAAGGGTGCCCAGTTTGATGTGGAGAGGACTTTTAGGAGGGTACAGATACATGTATATAGAGCGCTTGATGGATCTCATGTACTGTAAAAAAAAAAGAGGATAATTTTGCTCTCTTCGTGGTGGGTGGTTGCCCAGTTTTGGACTTAAACATAAAAAAAAACGGCAGATTATTTCTCTTCGTGGTGGTTGGCCAGTTTTGACAAAAAAAAAAAGGATAATTTTGCTCTCTTCGTGGTGGGTGGTTGCCCAGTTTTGGACTTAAACATAAAAAAAAACGATAGATTATTTCTCTTCGTGGTGGTTGGCCAGTTTTGACAAAAAAATGGCAGATTATTTTGTTATCTTGGTGGTGTTGTGCCCGGTATTGGACTTAATCCTTTGTGTATAGGTTGTATTTTGATGGTGAATAGATCCACCATAAAGATCTATCTAGTCCGTAGCAAACGGCTCACGGTAAAGACTAGTCAAATCCGTTTATGGCTGCAGCTTTGCCTAAAAGTCGTACTGGTGAATCTAGTCCACAGCAAACGGCTCACGGTAAAGACACCGCAAATCCATTGACAACTGACCACTTGCTAAAAGTGGGTCCACGACACTAGGGAGGATGCGGATAGAGGATGGAGGATAGGAGACTTGGATAGGATGTACTGACCGACCGACAGGACCAGGTCAGGTGGGGACTGCATCAGGAGGGGGTGCATTGTGATACAGGATGCGAGATTGTCACAGGATGTGGTCATACTTCCATCTACTGTAGCATGATGGGAGAGGGAGGACTGACCATGGTGTACAGGAGGGTTTTGGTATAGTGAGAGTGATGGTACTCTTGAGAGCACATGTACTTTCTACCCTGGATGTCTACTCAGATCGGACATTTCATCGAATATGACATGTGTAGACTCCTTGGATCATGTATGGTTGTGCTATTTTGATGATATATATATTTACCTTCATCAAAAAAAAAAAGAAGGGAAGAATAGGGAGAAAGTCATTTGACCAAGGCTTCGGAATCCTACAAGCCTTGTCCGTTCACAGAAGACATCGTGTTGGAGTGTCCACCGACTCATTTTTACCCTCATCAAATTGGGTTGAATGACAACACTTCTGATCCTAAAGAACATCTATCCCAGTTTGAAGGAGCGACTTCCCTTCATTGTTACACTAATGCTCTCAAGTGTCGAGCCTTCGACATTGCCTTGTCTTCGTCCGCCCAGAGATGGTTCAGGTTGTCACGCCCCGAGAGTATGCCGTGCCGAAAAGCAAACGGACGGTGTCTCCCCTGTACGTGGCAACATATCGGGTTAATATAAGGCCCGTAGGCCCACAACAACAATATAATATGAAGATATCAACATACCAAACACAGTGGAAACATACTACAGATAAAACAAGATACAAAGACCCAACTGTGCACTCCGGAGTGACTTGACACAACAAGAATCATAATAGAAACCACAACAACGGCCAAATACATACAATACGTCTGTATATCACAAATACGGAAACAATACAGGCTAAAACCCAAAACAACAATACGGAATACATCAATCCACAAGAATACAACAAATCATAAATAAACCTCCATCCGTTCGGTGTGAGATGGGATCAGTTGGCGGAGCTCCGAACGTGCAAGGAATCCTTTACCTGTTACCTGGGCGACAGGAAGCCCAGGGTCCCGAGGTAGTGAGTATAAACTCAGGGGTAATATGTAAAGAGTGCATGAACATATAGGGTAAAGAGATCTACAAGTATAGATGTGAAGATCTACAGGTATACAACATGAGTCCAATAGACATACAGTCCTATCCAAATCTAATAGCAAGTAACTACAGTATAGTCATACTCAATGTATATACTAAACTGATCAACTGAACATGAAGTAATGTACCGACTTACCTGACGGTCTGCAACATCATAAGCTATATCATCCTGAACAGATTTAGAATAACATAACTCATATAACGTACCAAGTCAATCCCATACCTGACCAATACTCAGACATATGAACAGTATATAATCACTTGTAATAACATCCCGGTCCATACCACACTATAACATGACGCTAATCAAATGCATACATCAGTCTGGACCAACATATATATCATGCTCAACACATAGCAGTATAAAACATGCAAATGACATGTATCATGATGAACAAACATATGCAACAAACAAAAGCAGCATCTCACAGGCATATGTAAAACATATATATCGAATACATGCATATATATATATCAGCAATGCATATGCATGGTCACGTCTGCGGACCCATCTAACCACGCCCCCAGAGTGGTCAGGGTGGCACGACAATGACAATTATCCCGACTCCAGCTACCACTACTCTCGAGTGGCCGAGTTGGGTAGTATGACAGATAGCTAGCCGCCATAGAGATATATGCAACCCTAGGGGCCCCTGCTGCAAGCAACTCTAGCTACCACTACCCATGAGTGGCCGAGTGTTGCACGTCAGGACAAACTGCATGCCACTCTAGCTACCACTGTCTATAGTGGCCGAGCGCGGCACATCTAATGTTCTGCCCTCAACCCTGCTACCACTACCCCGAGTGGCCGGGGAGGCAGGATGACTGACGACCCGTCTCAACCACAAGGGAGACTCAGTCAACAGCATGCATGCAAGGTAATGATGCATAGCTCCATACATGTATCCTCAATACACTCCCTATCCCACGGGGAGTCCTGGTCAACCAAAAGTCAACTATGCAAGGACTACAATCTACAAGACTCTCTCTACCGCACAAAGAGTCATACACATCTGACAGTCAACCATGCTAAGACCTCTAGTCAGTAGCGAGATACTATCGACAAATCCATATAACCATACACAGATATACGATCCATAATAGATATACAATCATGCTAGGACCTCCAGTCCATAACCACATACTGACAACCACACACATTTATCTATGCACGGACAATTAGATCCACCATTGATGCACAACTAACATGTGTGCGATACAACAATTGACTCCATAACCCAAACGATCACCTAACCCTAGTGATGTAACACAGTAATCCAATCTGAGGTCACAAAGATAACCCTAACCACATGTACTTACTGAACATCTATTAGCTAATACATAATAGGGTTTGTAGTTCATATCCATGATAGATAATTAATGAAATAACAGCAATATATCTCAAAGGTCAGAGGCAGTACAAGCATATGATTAAACATGAGTGGATTTAAGGTAAACAGGTATAAACATATATCCAATTTCATGCACTGGAATTGATCAAAACTACCGGACCAGGTAGATATTACCCACCTGATATGCAATCCGTGCTATCCATCTCCACGTCCATATATCTATGACAATTAAAGTCCTGTAACAATAGATTACAATTAAGTATCATCACACATCTAATGATCGAATCAAATCCTACATCACCCTTGTATCTCGATCAACTAAATCAATGTTAACAATCGAGTAATACTAAATCTAAGCTATAGCAGTAGCTTACCATCCAGTCTCACACACCGATCGGATCACACTATAGGGAAAACATCTCAGTGACCCCGATTGCTACCAGAAAGTCCAAGCTTTGTTGCAAACAGAGTTATCCAAGTTTAATGTTACTGTGAACAACAATAGCCCATCCTCATCAACTGCTGTGACAAACTATGTGGAAAATAGAAATCTGACTGAACCATAGATCAATTCAAATCTTACCTCAACCTCGATCCACCAATCATCAATCATCGAAGCAACAACAACCAAAATCAACTGTAAACAATAGTATACCTTCCTAAAGTATCCCAATCCAACACCCACCAAGTTTGGCTTCCACTGCATAAGATCTTGATCATAGTTTAGAGTACCAATCTGCATAATCTATTCAATTAAAGAAAACCTTACCCATATCATCTTCATCCACCGAATAGATCACAACACAAACACCATAATGCATCCAATTAGCATCTAAAAGAGGGTTACAATTTTGACTCACCTTCACGTCTTATACACACACAGATCGACCACCACCCGAATAGAGCCCAATCACCGATCCCCCAGCTGCAAGCTTTGCGGCAAACAGAGGCTGAAACTACCCAATCAACACCTCTGATCTGATGAAACAATAAGGATAACAAAGCTTACCGATCAGCTCTTCACCGGTAGCACCCCTCCCCCAGTTGCTTTGTTCACTGGAACAATCGAGCACCACCACTGCCAAACCAATCTCCTAATCCACCGACGATAGCTCCAACACCCTGCAGAGAGGATCGGGAGAGACCAGGTTAAGTTTGAGTCCTTGATCTAATGAATGCAAGCTCAGAATCGAAAGGGAGAAATCGAGTTGGCCTGTGGTCGAAACGATCAGCTAGGGCGATGATGATCTGAGCTTGAGCGACACCGGAGATTATCCCTTGTGCCGAGGCAAACTCCATGGCTAAAGGAGCTTGCTTCCGCTTGCATCAACGGAGGGCGGCACGACCGGGAGAGCTCACGATCGGAGACCCGGCAGTTCCACCGCCGACCCTCGGCTCCCAACAAAGACTCTTTTTCAAAACTCTTGCTTGGAAACCCGCGATCGGAGGTCTTCCAGCGAGGCGATCCCGTGTGCGTCGGCAGCAGCTAGCGCGCGGAGGAAAAGGAATGAAGAAATCGTGAGGAAGAGATCATGATGGAAATGTGATCGGGTTAATTCGGCGGCTTATAAGGGACGTTCCAATGTGGTTGGGCTAGCTCAAAGTGAACCCTAACTAACTCAATTCAATTTGGTTCATCCCAACCAGTTCAGTCAATTTCAAGCCCAGTAATTTGGGCCCAATGGACTCAGCCCAACAGGTTTTAGCCCAAGCCCAATCCTTAATAAATCCCTTGATTAGGCCCAATTAGCTAATCAAACCTAACCACTAATTAAACCCAATTAACCCATTAATTAAACCCAATTAATTAAAGGGGCTAATCCATATAATAATTTTTTTTTTGTATCTTACATTCTCCCCCACTAATAAAAATTTGGTCCCAAAATTTCTGACTCATGTACGAGTATGAGATGTCACAACAACCATCTCAAGTATCCGGAGCAAAGTCACACCTCAAGTGACTAAGTGGGGGACTGAGCTCGAATATTATATTCCAACTCTTACATATACACTCTCAACCGACCTATTAAAAGGTAAATAACTGTACCAGAGTGGAGCTCTATACCCGTAACCGATTGAAACTTTGCCAGAATCTTAAGGTGAATCATGAATCACTATCGGAAATGATACTCAAGGATACCCCATGCATATAATTCCGTCAAGCGATCCAACGAAATCCATCTTATGGCTCGGAAGGAAATGAGAGGACCTAGCTAATCAATCATTGACTACCCACATCCTATCAAATCTTTCCGAATTCTAGATAATCTTCTAACACAGTCTAATGTACTAGGCTACCACTTCCTTCTCGGTACGTAACCCTACTGATCATTAATATTCCACTTTTACATGTTGGCACACCAACATCAAACTACGAAATCAACCGTGTCCCATATATCGTTCCACCAACATGAACGTCTCAATACTCACTATTTTCGGATACACTCCGAATAAATCATCACTCCCGAATGAAGAGTCTCCTAAAATAACTCTTCCTAAATCGAATGCAACTCTGGGAACCACTATCCTTCCCAGAGATGGAGATTTATTCTCACAAGAGAAATTAATCTAATGTCCAAAATTCACTCTGTCACACAACACTATAAATGACTGGAAGACAGTAATGACCCATCTCCCCAGTTGCATCTATCCGTGCTCTAACAACCCTATAGCAGCTACCCAGTAGCTAGCCAAAACTCCCTGAGCACTCCTGCTCTATACATCTACTACTCAAGATAATAACTGCTAAGCTCCACGTCATATATATGACAGCTTATCTCGCAGTTCCTCAACTGACGTAGGCATAAGACACGTCTCATACAACTGCATCAGAATCGCTCCAATCCTTGAAATGATGCATCTGCGTACAATACCCTTCCATCCATATTAGACGGATTAACTAACACTGACACAAAAGTCAGTCGCCTTCTAGGCCTTGAAACCTAGCTTCACAAACTTCCGACCAGGTGATATCCATCACCTTCTTGGTCCAACAAGTCAGCGGTATAGTATCGCTAGAACATCCTATCCTTATCTCTGGTAAACACCAAATCAATCTAGGGAAACATAACTTCCCTTAAGATCGTGAATATATCCAAAACTATATCATTCACCGATATGATGACAATCGATCCCAAATACTCCATAAGTACTTGATTCCTCAAATCCATGAACGACTAAATCGTCGATAAGTGTAACCACATTATCAATCAGCTCTATACACCTACATCCTTTACTCTACGCTAATGATTTTCACACTGACAATGATAATTGTATGACACTAAGTCACTACAATTTCAACCCTCCAGTCGTAGATCAACCCTAGGTTATATACAGGTGTCCTTCAGCTGATCTAAACAGATCATCTATCCATGACAAAGGATATTCATTCTCAACTACCCACATTCCAATCATCGATAATCGATGCATAGCTTCAAAGGTCCTCTCTCTTCTAACAAAGAGTTACCAGTTTCCTCATGAAGAAACACTGAGACAGATAAATCTCCCATAATATTTAGCAACACTGATACCAATAAACCATCTCCCGGTATGAGGTCTCCAATATCGGAACTATTCTCGAAATCACCCCCAATTGCATATTCTACTTGCCCATGCAGTGACCAGCCCGAGAGTTCATCCGTAACTACATCCGAATACTCTTGGATTATACGTACATCCGAGAGTCCTAGTATACCAACGCTCCAATAATCCAACTATTCGTAAGGAAGTGTCTATAGTAGAGGTATGTCTAGCAAAGGCTAAGGGTATCCCTTGAATTCTTGGTTGTTGATCAACATCTCACCTGATGGTAGAGAAAATCACCAACCCACAAGTCGATAGGAACCCTTCGAACCCTATCCAAGAATGTTCTAGACAAAGATACCTGTAAACTACCAGTATCTCTCGATATATCCGTAAATAGGATAACCTAAAGTAATACCCCGGGGGACCGATCCTTCGGTCTTTTATACTTCTTCTCGAGTAATCATGTAAACTTGTCCAACATCTGTTCTGGACGACTGAGCTCATGTAGATGCAAAAGACTGCCATGGAGGAACTGAAGTCAACTATTGAAACTGAGGTACAATACTCAAAATGACTGCAACGAAGATGGTAAACACTGTTGTACTGGCAAGGGTACACATCCGACTGTAAAATACTGAAGAACTGTCAACATCATAGCACACTCCATCTCTGTGAAAGGTATAGCTGCACCCGAAGAATACGACATAGATACGACCATCGTCGTATACTCTCTCCCCTCTGAACAAATCATAACTATGCCTGGGAAGGTAACAGTTGCTGTCATCTGGGAAGGTAACAATTGTTGTCTGAACGTCTGAGTCTTCTGAGATGTCTTCTACCGACATCACGAGTAACTTACTTCTTCCGGATGAAAGTATCAAAGAGCTCCAACTATATCTGAGGTAGTAGATCGCTGCTGATGTGATAATCCATTCTTCTATCATGATCTCGACTTCCGAGGTTGTGGATCGTCCGCTCGAAAGCATCATCCATAGTCTTCCACTGAGTCTTCAAAGTACATACTCTCCTCGTATATACCGACTGCTTATAGTAGAAACAGATACAATGGTCGATCGGATAATCTGGCTCTGTGTCTCATCGTAACCCACACTGCACATACATAATCTCCCTTCGGAGTCTTTTCTCTGAGTTCGCTGATAAACATGAGAAGCTGCTGACAATCTGCAATCGGTCTTCTATGATCGAAAAACTCTCCAATAATCGCTCGTGACTCATGACTTTAATCTTGCTCCTTTTATCCAACATTTGGAGATTTCGGATTCCAATAATTTGACTTGAAATATCTGCTTATCAAATCTCCAACTCTTTAAAACACTTGCTACAGAGTCATTTCTATACACATGACTCGGTCTATGGACTTCCGGTAGGATATGGTAGAAGATCCAAACATCATAATCAAGATATCAGCCAATAAACCGTGGGTGGCCGAAATCAACTCAATCACATTCTCGAGCTATTAGGTGGTCGTAACCCTCACAAGTCTAACGACTATGCATGGTACCTTCATTACCAGCCTAAAGCTCAAGAATTCCCTAACAATGAGTCAAAGAAGATGACATGGGAAATTACTATCTCACAACATCACTGAACTGTGACCAAGTGATACCTTATTTCTCATTGGTTATTTTCTATATCTTCCACCGAGTACCGGCTAGATCTAGATAATAGTATTCAACTAACTCCACTATCTTCGTATAACACGAGTTAAGTACTCAAAAGTACTCCCGATGTTATACAACCTAGAACGACCAACCTAGGGATCAAAATCCCTAAGACCGTAATCTTTGATTTCCACATGAAATGTGACTACCTAATCCCTGTTTTTCGACTCGGTATCAGTCGGCTCTCAAAGGTAATTACCTCTTCGATAGAAGGTCCATGTCTAATAATCTCAACATGTCATTCCCGTGGTCAACTCAAACCACGGTTACGAATACTAATCAATATCCTACAAGTCATCCCTGTTATAAGCACTAAATGCATAACCAATAGAAGGATATGTAATAACAGTTAACATACCTTAAACCTTGTAGCTCGGAGATGTCCGCAACAGCCAGATCCCAGAGCTCACAAAACCAAAACCGAGTAAAGCAAAACTCGATGTCCGAACAAAATCAAATCCGAAAGTGGACTTCGCAACCTAGGGCTCTGTTACTAATAAAATTGTCACGCCCCGAGAGTATGTCGTGCCGAAAAGTAAACGGACGGCATCTCCCCTGTATGTGGCAACATATCGGGTTAATACAAGGCCCGTAGGCCCACAACAATAATATAATATGAAGATATCAACATACCAAACACAGCGAAAACATACTACAGATAAAACAAGATACAAAGACCCAACTGTGCACTCCGGAGTGACTTGACACAACAAGAATCATAATAGAAACCACAACATCGGTCAAATACATACAATACGTCCGTATATCACAAATATGGAAACAATACAGGCTAAAACCCAAAACAACAATACAGAATACATCAATCCATAAGAATACAACAAATCGTAAATAAACCTCCATCCGTTCGGTGTGAGATAGGATCAGTTGGCGGAGCTCCGAACGTGCAAGGAATCCTCTACCTGTTACCTGGGCAATAGGAAGCCTAGGGTCCCGGGGTGGTGAGTATAAACTCAGGGGTAATATGTAGAGAGTGCATGAACATATAGGGTAAATAGATCTACAAGTATAGATGTGAAGATCTACAGGTATACAACATGAGTCCAATAGACATACAGTCATATCCAAATCTAATAACAAGTAACCACAATATAGTTATACTCAATGTATATACTAAACTGATCAACTGAAAATGGAGTAATGTACCAACATACCTGACGGTCTGTAACATCATAAGCTATATCATCCTGAACAGATTTAGAATAACATAACTCATATAACGTACCAAGTCAATCCCATACCTGACCAATACTCAGACATATGAACAGTATATAATCACTTGTAATAACATCCCGGTCCATACCACACTATAACATGACGCTAATCAAATATATACATCAGTCTAGACCAACACATATATCATGCTCAACACATAACAGTATAAAACATGCAAATGACATGTATCATGATGAACAAACATATGCAACAAACAAATGCAGCATCTCATAGGCATATGTAAAACATATATATCGAATACATGCATACATATATATCAGCAATGCATATGCATGGTCACGTCTGCGGACCCGTCCAACCACGACCCCAGAGTGGCCAGGGTGGCACGACAATGACAACTATCCCGACTCCAGCTACCACTACTCTCGAGTGGCCGAGTTGGGTAGTATGACTGGTAGCTAGCCGCCATAGAGCTATATGCTACCCTAGGGGCCCCTGCTGCAAGAGACTCTAGCTACCACTACCCATGAGTGGCCGAGTGCTGCACGTCAGGACAAACTGCACGCCACTCTAGCTACCACTTTCTATAGTGGCCGAGCGTGACACATCTAATGCTCTTCCCTCAACCTTGCTACTACTACCCCGAGTGGTCGGGGAGGCAGGATGACTGACGACCTGTCTCAACCACAAGGGAGACCCAGTCAACAACATGCATGCAAGGTAATGATGCATAGCTCCATACATATATCCTCGCCACACTCCCTATCTCACGGGGAGTCCTGGTCAACCAAAAGTCAACTATGCAAGGACTACAATCCACAAGACTCTCTCTACTGCACAAAGAGTCATACACATTTGACAGTCAACCACGCTAAGACCTCTAGCCAGTAGCGAGATACTATCGACAAATCCATATAACCATACACAGATATATGGTCCATAATAGATATATAATCATGCTAGGACCTCCAGTCCATAACTACATACTGACAACCACACGCATTTATCTATGCACGATAACTAGATCCACCATTGATGCACAACTAACATGTGTACGATACAACAATCAACTCCATAACCCAAACCATCACCTAACCCTAGTGATGTAACACAGTAACCCAATCTGAGGTCACAAAGATAACCCTAACCACATGTACTTACTGAATATCTATAAGCTAATACATAATAGGGTTTGTAGTTCATATCCATGATAGATAATCAATGAAATAACAGCAATATATCTCAAAGGTCAGAGGCAGTACAAGCATATGATTAAACATGAGTGGATTTAAGGTAAACAGGTATAAACATATATTTAATTTCATGCACTGGAATTGATCAAAACTACCGGACCAGGTAGATATTACCCACCTGATATGCAAACCGTGCTATCCATCTCCACGTCCATATATCTATGACAATTAAAGTCCTGTAACAATAGATTACAGTTAAGTATCATCACACATCTAATGATCGAATCAAATCCTACATCACCCTTGTATCTCGATCAACTAAATCAATGTTAACAATCGAGTAATACTAAATCTAAGCTATAGCAGTAGCTTACCATCCAGTCTCACACACCGATCAGATCACACTATAGGCAAAACATCTCAGTGACCTCGATTGCTGCCAGAAAGTCCAAGCTCTGTTGCAAACAGAGTTATCCAAGTTTAATGTTACTGTGAACAACAATAACCCATCCTCATCAACTGCTATGACAAACTATGTGGAAAATAGAAATCTGACTGAACCATTGATCAATTCAAATCTTACCTCAACTTCGATCCACCAATTATCAATCATCGAAGCAACAACAACCAAAATCAACTGTAAACAATAGTATACCTTCCTAAAGTATCCCAATCCAACACCCACCAAGTTTGGCTTCCACTGCACAACATCTTGATCATAGTTTAGAGTACCAATTTGCATAATCTATTCAATTAAGGAAAACCTTACCCATATCATCCTCATCCACAGAATAGATCACAACACAAACACCATAATGCATCCAATCAACATCTAAAACAGGGTTACAATTTTGACTCACCTTCACGTCTTATACACACACAGATCGGCCACCATCCGAATAGAGCCCGATCACCGATCCCCCAGCTGCAAGCTCTGCGGCAAATAGAGGCTAAAACTACCCAATCAACACCTCTGATCTGATGAAACAATAAGGATAACAAAGCTTACCGATTAGCTCTTCACCGGCAGCACCCCTCCCCCAGTTGCTTTGTTCACTGGAACAATCGAGCTCCACCACTGCCAAACAAATCACCTAATCCACCGACGACAGCTCCAACACCCTGCAGAGAGGATCGGGAGAGACCAGGTTAAGCTCGAGTCCTTGATCTAATGAACGCAAGCTCAGAATCGAAAGGGAGAAATCGAGTTGGCCTGTGGTCGAAACGATCAGCTAGGGCGATGATGATCTGAGCTCGAGCGACACCGGAGATTATCCCTTGCGCCAAGGCAAACTCCATGGCTAGAGGAGCTTGCTGCCGCTTGCATCGATGGAGGGCGGCATGATCGGGAGAGCTCACGATCGGAGACCCGACAATTCCACCGCTAACCCTCGGCTCCCAACAAAGACTCTTCGTCGGAACTCTTGCTTGGAAACCCGCGATCGGAGGTCTTCCAGCGAGGCGATCTCGTGTGCGTCGGCAGCAGCTAGCGCACGGAGGAAAAGGAACGGAGAAATCGCGAGGAAGAGATCGTGATAGAAATGTGATTGGGTTAATTCGGCGGCTTATAAGGGATGTTCCAATGTGGTTGGGCTAGCTCAAAGTGAACCCTAACTAACTCAATTCAATTTGGTTCAGCCCAACCAGTTCAGTCAATTTCAAGCCCAGTAATTTGGGCCCAATGAACTCAGCCCAACAGGTTTTAGCCCAAGCCCAATCCTTAATAAATCCCTTGATTATGCCCAATTAGGTAATCAAACTTAACCACTAATTAAACCCAATTAACCCATTAATTAAACCCAATTAATTAAAGGGGTTAATCCATATAATAATAATTTTTTTTTTGTATCTTACATTCTCCCCTACTAATAAAAATTTGGTCCCCAAATTTCCGACTCATGTACGAGTATGAGATGTCACAACAACCATCTCAAGTATCCGGAGCAAAGTCACACCTCAAGTGACTAAGTGGGGTACTAAGCTCGAATATTATATTCCAGCTCTTACATATACACTCTCAACCGACCTATTATAAGGTAAATAACTGTACCAGAGTGGAGCTCTATACCCGTAACTGATGGGAAACTTTGCCTGAATCTTAAGGTGAATCGTGAATCACTATCGGAAATGATACTCAAGTATACCCCATGCATATAATTCCGTCAAGCGATCCAACGAAATCCATCTTATGGCTCGAAAGGAAATGAGCGGACCTAGATAATCGATCATTGACTACCCACATCCTATCAAATCTTTCCGAATTCTAGAGAATCTCCCAACACAGTCTAATGTACTAGGCTACCACTTCCTTCTCGGTACGTAACCCTACTGGTCATTAATATTCCACTTTTACATGTTGGCACACCAACATCAAACTACGGAATCAACCGTGTCCCATATATCGTTCCACCAACATGAACGTCTCAATACTCACTATTTTCGGATACACTCTGAATAAATCATCACTCCTGAATGAAGAGTCTCCTGAAACTGCCAGGTAAGTTTGAGGTACATCAAGTTTTTGGCGCCGTTGCCGGCGATTGGCACTCAATATTGAATTGAGCGTGATTTAGTTAATCTAGATTTCTGTTTTTGTTTTTTTCTTTCTTTTTGTCTATTCTGAATTCTTGTTTTGGGAGCCTCTCTTGTCGTTGCATGCACAAATTTAATAGGGAAATCATCGATATTGATCCTGAGATAGAGAGAACGTTCCTTGCTAGAAGACGATTTCAGCAACGACAGGAAGAAAATCTGACCTCCAACATGGCTGATCAGAATGAGAATAAACCTCTAAGGGATTATGCAGCACCTAGTACAAGGGGATTGAGATCGAGTATTAGAAGACCCCCTATTGAAGCGAACAATTTTGAATTAAAACCGGCTCTACTATCCATGGTCCAACAGCATCAATTCGGAGGAGCACTCACCGAAGATCCAAATCTACACTTGGAAGTATTTTTGGAATTTTGCAAAACTTTAAAACTGAATGGAGCCTCAGCTGATGCTATTAGACTGCGCTTGTTTCCTTTCTCATTGCGGGACAAAGCTAGAGCTTGGCTACACTCTCTTCCAACAGATTGTATAACTACCTGGGATCAGCTGGAGCAAAGATTCTTAGACAAGTATTTTCCACCCAGCAAAACTGCAAGTCTTCGTCATCAAATCACGAATTTTGCGCAAAAGGATGGAGAAACATTATTTGAAGCCTGGGACAGATTTAAGGGATTACTACAGCAATGCCCTCATCATGGGCTGGAGAAGTGGCTTATTGTTCATACTTTCTACAATGGAATCTCGTATGCTACTAAAGTTTCTCTTGATTCTGCTGCAGGAGCTCTTATGAACAAAACATTGGATGAAGCTTTTGAGATCATCGAGAATGTGGATGAATTCTCACCAATGGGATCTGAGCGAGGATATCAAACTAAAATGCGGTAAGTTTGAGGTAAGTACCATTGATCTACTCTGAAGTCGATCGTTAACTCAAAAGCTCGAACATTTTAATGTATCACCGTAAACTCATCTAATGTCACTTTAGAGATCGTGGTGTAACAGGACATGTAGCGATGAATTGCCAAATCCTACACGCACCATCTGAAGGAGCTGGGGTTGAGCAAGTGGATGCGCTAAATAATTTTAATCAGAAGCCTAATGGTGGCAACCCTTACTCAAACACGTACAATCCCGGTTGGAGGAATCATCCCAACTTTTCGTATAGAGCAAATCAAAATTCTTCTGGACTTAACTATTTTGGAGCACCTTCGGGATTTCAGCCAGGACCCAAGTCGAGCTTAGAAAAGATGATGGAAAATTTTATTACGTGTCAGGGGAAGATAAATGATGAATTTGGCAAAGATATTGTAGAATCAAATAGGCAACATCAAAATAATACCGAGGCAATCAAGCAATTGGGAAGCAAGGTTGATAATTTGACTAATCACACAAGAATGCTGGAAAATCAAATTTCCCAAATTGCACCAAAGATCAGGACGCATTTCATTTCGGAAATTGAAGTAAACCCAGTCGAGCATTGTAATTCTATAAGTTTGAGAAGTGGAAGGATTTTAGAAGGAGACAGAGCTCAACAGTAGCCTCACGACACGGCGTGTCGAGTTGGGCCAATAGCAAAGGAAGCCGACAACACACCCTGACCCAGGGCATGTTGTTCAACACGCCTGAGGGAAAGCAGACACACGAGCGCGTGTCAGCCGACACACCCGTGTCGGGTAACTCCAAAGAAACACGACCCAGGCTGTCTTTGAGCGACAGGCGTGTCGAATAGGGAACCAAGAACATATAAGCCCCTGCCCGTTCCTCAAAGGTGATTAAGGAAAAATTGGATGAACAATTTGGTAAGTTCCTTGAGGTAATTAGGAAGCTATATATCAATATACCTTTTACAGAAGCTCTTCAACAAATGCCCACATACTCCAAGTTCTTGAAGGACATCTTAACAAATAAAAGAAAAATCGAGGAGCATGTAACAGTGGCTCTTACTGAGGAGTGCAGCGCGTTAATTAAGAACATGGTACCTCCCAAACTAAATGATCCGGGTAGCTTTTCTATACCTTGCATAATTAATGACTCAAATTTTGATAAGGCTTTTTGCGATTTGGGCGCCAGTGTAAATCTGATACCTCTTTCCATATGCAAGAAATTGGATTTGGGAGAAATGAAACTAACTACTATGGCCTTACAGTTAGCCGATCGCTCCATTAGATATCCTTTGGGAATCTTAGAAGATGTACCAGTGCAGGTGGGAAATTTTATTATTCCTGTAGATTTTGTAGTACTAGACATGGATGAAGACCCATGTATTCCACTCATTTTGGGGAGACCTTTCTTGGCTACTGCAGGAGCAATGATAGATGTCAAGAACCACAAACTCTCACTTGCATTTGGAAATGACAAAATTGAATTTGACCTTTCAAAAGCCGTTAAACAACCTTCTGTTTTTGATGTTTGTTGTAGGATTGACAGTCTCCAGTCAATAGCACTAGAAGGAGCACCAGAACAAACTCATCTTAATAAGCTCGGAGGGGATTTTGAGGATAAAGAGCTGGAGATTTGCGACTGACCTCACACCACAGGTAGAACTTAAGCCTCTTCCATCCACACTCAGGTATGAATTCCTTGGCGAAAACTCTACTTATCCTGTGATCATTAATGCTAATCTGAGCAATGCAGAAACCGAAAAACTGATTGAGGTATTGAAAACACATAAGAATGTCATTGGATACAAGATTGATGATATTAGGGGAATTAGTCCATCGGTTTGCATGCACAGAATTCTACTAGAAGACAATTTTAAAACCTCTATAGAGCATCAAAGAAGGCTGAACCCAGCTATGAAAGAGATAGTCAAGAAAGAGGTCATGAAATTGCTAGATGCAGGAATTATCTATCCAATATCCGATAGCGAATGGGTAAGTCCAGTCCATGTCGTGCCAAAGAAAGGGGGGGTAACGGTGATAAGGAATGCTACGAATGAGTTAATCCCCACTAGAACTGTTACGGGATGGAGAATGTGCATTGATTATAGGAAATTGAATAAAGAAACTAGAAAGGACCACTTCCCCATCCCATTTATTGACCAAATGCTAGACCGATTGGCAAAACACTCGCATTTCTGTTACTTAGATGGATACTCTGGTTTCTATCAAATCCCTATTTATCCTAATGACCAAGAGAAAACAACTTTCACCGGCCCATATGGTACTTTTGCTTTCAGAAGAATGCCTTTTGGACTATGCAATGCACCGGCCACATTTCAGAGGTGTATGACTTCAATTTTTTCTAACATGATCGAGAATATAATGGAAGTGTTCATGGATGATTTTTCTGTATATGGTGCAGATTTTGATATGTGTTTATCTAATTTGGTGAAGGTCTTGCAGAGATGCGAGGAAATGAATTTAATGCTTAACTGGGAGAAGTGCCACTTCATGGTGCGAGAAGGCATAGTACTTGGGCACCTAGTCTCACACCGTGGTATCGAGGTGGACATTGCTAAAGCCGAAGTGATCAAGTTGCCTCCTCCAACCGATGTCGGGAGTGCGTAGTTTCCTAGGACATGCGAGGGTTCTCCGATGGTTCATCAAAGACTTCTCAAAATTTCAAAACCATTAACTAATTTGCTTGCTAAAGATCGTGTTTCACTTTGATAATCCTTGTCTTGATGCATTTTCGTTAAAGGAAGCATTAACAACCGCCCCAATAATGCAACCTCCAGTTAGTCTCCTTTTGAAATTATGTGTGATGCAGTGATTTTCTTTGTGGGAGCGATGTTAGGACAAAGGAAGGATCGCAAGGTGTATGCAATCTACTACGCCATAAAACATTGGATGAAGCACAAATGAATTATGCTACCACAGAGAAGGAACTCTTGGCTATAGTATTTGCTTTTGACAAGTTCGGATCTTATATCATAGGGACCAAGGTGATAGTTTACACGATCATGCCCATAAGATATTTCTTTGAGTAAAAGGAATCTAAGCCAAGACTTATCCGGGATACTTCTCCTACAAGAGTTTGACTTAGAAATTCGAGACAAGCAAGGAGCGAGAACGCGTGAGTTGCAGACCATCTATCGAGGCTTCATCTAGAACCAAATGCGGAAGAGCCGATGATCTTGCTATAAATGACTTCTTTCAGGATGGCGACTACTAGCAGCTAGAACAATCAAAGCTCCGTGGTATGCTGATTTTCCCAACTACCTAGCTTGCGGGATAATACCTTCTCACATGAGTTATCATCAGAGGAAGAAGTTCCTTTCGGATGTAAAGCATTATGTGTGGGACGAACCATTCCTGTTCAAGCAAGGGGCGGATGCGATATATCGAAGATGCGTATCCGAAGAAGAAATTGAGGATATATTGTATCACTGTCATTCTTCTGCATATGGAGGTCACACGAGCACAGACAAGACTGCGGCAAAGGTTTTGCAAGCAGGATTTTATTGGCCTCATATTTTTAGAGACTCTCGGAATTATGTGACGACTTGTGACCATCATCCAAAGGACCAGGAACATATCAAGGAGACATGAGATGCCTCAAAATTCGATATTGGAAGTCGAATTGTTCGACGTCTGGGGAATTGACTATATGGGACCCTTCCCTACTTCCTATAAAAATACCTATATACTGGTAGCAGTGGACTATGTGTCTAAATGGGTTGAGGCTCTACCATCCCCCTCTTGTGATGCAAAAACAGTCATTAAGCTCTTTAAGAGTATAATATTTCCAAGATTTGGAATACCGAGAGCAGTAATAAGTGATGGAGGCTCACACTTTATCGAAAGACAATTCGAAAGTCTTCTCAAGAAGTATGGAGTAACCCATAAACTAGCCTCACCCTATCATCCACAAACGAGTGGACAAGTAGAAGTTTGAATAGGAAATCAAGACTATCTTAGAGAAAGCGAAGATCAAGATCAAGGAAGGATTGGTCTTTAAGACTTGATGATGCTCTATGGGCCTATCGAATCGCCTACAAGACACCCATTGGAATGACTCGTTTGATTAGTTTATGGAAAACCATGTCATCTTCCAGTTGAGATAGAGAACTGGGCATATTTGTCAATTAAATTTATTAATTTTGACCTGAAGTAATCCGGAGAGAAAATAAAACTGCATCTAAATGAACTTGAAGAACTATGCCTTGATGATTATGAACATGCAATTTCTTACAAGGAGAAAACGAAGAGGTGGCATGACAAGAACATCATGCGCAGAGAATTCCATCAAGGAGACTTGGTATTACTATTCAACTCAGTTGAAACTCTTTCCTAGGAAGTGAAATCCGGATGGTGGGGCCATCGAGTTGAAAAGGTTTATCCTCATGGAGCTATTGATATATCTAGTGAGTCTACGGGAATTTTCAAAGTAAATGGTCAAAGACTTAAGAGATACTTCGCAAATAATTCTGTTGAGCTAATTGGAGATGATGAGGCAGAGCATACTCCTCGAGCCATATCCCCAAAACTAGGGAGTAACCGAGGGGTCAAGCTAACGACCTTAAACAAGAGCTTATTGGGAGGCAACACATACTATTATCATTTTTTATAGACACTTTATTTTATTTTATTTTATTCTTTATTGTATTTCAAGGTGTGCTGCTGCGGTTGACCACGACCGCGCGTGCCGAACGCACAAGCGTGTTGTTGGTACCGAAGACAACACAGTGCAGAGCGTGGCGACTAGCACGCCTGTCGCACACTTCTCAAACTCGTGACGCTGGGCTGGCGTGCACGCTGGGAGCGACGGAGCACGCCTATATCGCGCTTAAACGGGTCGGGTATTTGCGTAAGAGGAGCTCCGACATGCCTATGCTGCGGATAGCCTTCTAAAGCCGAACCGAGCACGCCCTAACTTTCCACTCGCGATCCAAGGTTGAAGCAGCCGCCGTCGGTCTCTCTCTCAAGCAGCCGTTGAGCTAACCTGCTGTCTCTCCATCGCCAACGCCATGAGCAAGCGCGTGAAAACTAGAGGAGGAGCTTCTTCCTCTTCGGCAAAGGACAAGGGGAAAAGAAAAGCTCAGGATTTGGGTAACGAACCTCCTCCGACCTCTAGCCATCCATATGGAATTATTTTTAGAGATGATGTTATGAAGACTAAATTCAGTAAGCTTGAAAAAAGGAAGTTAATATCTACAAGAACTATAGACTTCTACACGTTGACCACCCTAGGGTTAAGAGATGACATAACTTGGTTAACCAATAGGATAGGATGGACCGAGTTTATCACGCACCATCATCTTACTTACCCGAGCATCACTCTTGAATTCCTTAGCTCCTGTCTGTGAAATCGTAAGGAAAGGATTGTGAGGAAGGAAAATAAAATTTAGATTAATGAACCATGAGTTTACCCTTTCTTTAAGTGATTTTAATACGATATTTGATTTTCCTAGCGGAGGAGAGGCAAATTCATAGACATTTTATTGACCATCAATTTTGGAGATTAATTTCGATGACCCTCGCCTATGATGCATCTAGGTCCAAATCATTTAACATCCCTAATCCTACTTTTTATCTCCTTAGATTCATGGCTAATACAATCTCTGAAGATATGATAGTGCAGGGGTGGCTAGGCAGAGTGAGTTACAATTTTTATGGGCCATGTTAAATGAAGTTAATATTGATTCTGGAGCCCATATGGTTAGACATCTAGTTAAGGTTAGTAATAGCCCATCAGGAGTCATAGTCATAGGTGGTATTATCACTAGGATTGCCGTAGCCTTAGGATGTGATTTAGATGACCTTGAATATTGTCCTGCTAGCCCTAGATTGGATTTGGACGCTTGTATAAATATGAAGATGATTGAGGCATGTGACGAGGGATATCGTTTGGTGTTAAGAAATGGAATTAAAATCCCTCTTCCGAACCCTCGAGCGATAACTGACGCATTCATCCAATTGGCTTTTTAGAGATGTCCAGGAACCCTTTCCTACCCCCACTGCCCATGCTCCATCACCCCCTCCTAGGGAGCCATCTCACATAACCCCTGAGCCATCACATTCGACTCCTGAACCCCCACAGTTTCCTACTGACAATGTTTCTGCAGGGTACTCTTCTTTTGATTTTTCAGGATTCCGATCATCATTCGAAGCTTTCAGGGTCGAACATACCTCGCACATAGGTATGTGGGATCGGTATGCCCAAGCTACGGAGGAGCACCATCGTATAGTGACACAACATTTGGACAGGACAGCTGATTTTTACAGGAGAGCTGATGAGTTTTTCACTGCTGAGTCCGCCCGGAGGGAAGATGATGATAGATTTTGACAGGAGTCCCGGGAATTTTACCAGGAGCAGCGACGTAGGTGGGCAGAGGAGGATGCTAGTAGTGAAGACGATGACCATTGACCACCTTGAACTATTTTGTGAGTTTCGATGCACATCCTTTATTGTTTGTTTTATCTCTACTTAGATTTTTAGTTTGGTTACTGCCATCTTGTTGCATCTTTTCATATATCATAACAGTGCATTTTTTTTCATCTAGCGTAATACAACTGAACATTGGTCGGATCATGATATTCCTTTTTGCCTATTTGATAAGAACCCTATTTCACTTCTAACACGATCTATAGGTCTGAGGTATCCAAAGAAAAGATTTAAATTCCCCATATCGGACGAGTACTCGATTTTCCATTGGAGACTTACTTATGACTTAGTTCTTGGAGAAACACTTTCACTAGAAGTTGTTAAAAAAAAAAAAAGGGTTATGGGAATTGTTTTCAAGCACCCCTTTGAGACCAAGTAGTTACTGGAGAAACACCTAAAAGGTGCCCCTTTGAGACTAACTAGTTACTGGGGAAATGCTCTCTATAATTCCTTTCCTTCTCTCTTCTTGGAAAGTGCTCCTTTGAGACCTTTTGATGATAGGTAAGAATGATCCATGCATTAAGGCAGGTAAGTGCCTCTATGCCGGAAATAAGAATATTCTATGATAGAAGGGATGTCAAGTCCAGATTGGTGTCCAATGACTTTAGTCCACCTTTTCACGTGCATTATATAGGGATCTTTCAAACTTGGCAACTAGGAATGATTTGAAAAGATTAAGACCAGATTGTATACCTCTGGATGGTGTCTAGCATTTCCATAATTAAGTTGTCTTTTGGGTTTTCTTTGCTTGAGGACAAGCAAAAGTTTAGGACTAGGGGATTTTGATGTGTGTAAATCATGCTATGTTTTCACTACTCCATATACATGCATTCTATCACATTTCATATCCTAAGCATGTATTTTATCGTGATTCAGTTAAAGTTTAGCATATTTTGGATGAAGAGACTGCTTTTGGGTGTTTTTGTGTTAAAGAAAAGCAGCGTATCAAAACAAACAGCGTGTTAGAAATCAACATGCCCGTGCCATGAGAGCCAGCCAACACGCCTGCTCACCGATTGACATGCTGTGTCATGAGCAGCCGTAAACATACCCGATTCGGCTCCGACCGCCCTAGTTCAAAGATCGACATGCATGTCGTGGTTCCGGCGACGACGCCCGGTTTAGCCGACACGCCTGGTTCAAGCGCAACACGCCGGTGGGAAATCGCGACACGCCGGTTCCCTCATGTAACGCAGGCGTGTTCTGAATCGTGATTCCTTTTCTGCGAGCAATCGGGATCTTCCGAATCTGTAGGAAATCTATTGCCTTAATTGAAGAGGAGGCCAAAGCTATAAAGAGAAGAGATTCTAACCCTAAGGGAGGACTACGGGTGGTCGAGATCGACGACGAGTAAGAAGATAAAGAGAAGGAGTCGGCAGGAAGAAGGATATGGCACCCAAAGATCGTAATTTCTTTCTCTAGTAATTCTTGTCGGACTATGGAGTAGTATCCTGTAATCTTAGGATGGGGAGTAGCCCTTGACAATTTATGACGGATGATATAATCTATACTACTGAACTATTGTTTATTTTGATCTGTTCTTTTGGATTCTTATTGATAAATCTAAGGAGCAAAGGGAAGTACCTAACAGTGAACCCGAGTTCCCAAAGCGAACCAACTAGGAATAACTCCTACTAGTAGCGGTAGTGTATCTATGAGGGCTTGCGGGGGTCTCGTGACAGGTCTCCTTAGCTGATTATGGTCCCGTGTGCAAGCCTACCGTGAAGAGGAAATTTGACTCTAGAGGAACTCTCATGAATTTAATGGATCTATCAAACCCGATTTTACCAAGTAACGGAGGTAAGACATAGGAGGTTTATGAGGGTCTCGTGACAGGTCCCCTTAGCTGATTATGATCCCCTATGCTCGAACACCGTGACAGGTAAATTGAGTTTGATAGGTACAGTTAACGTAGACCTCGAAAGGGGCCGTTGATTTACCTTAGGATAGGTTCCATCAAAACAACTCTAATAAGGGTAGGAAAGAATTAAATCACCTTATAAATCGTCAACGTGGTGAAACCCATATCCTGAGATTCTCCTCAACTCTTGACTTTCAGCTCGTTCTTCTCATTCGTTGTTCTTGACTTCTCAGGTTCTTTGCTTAAACCACAATTCGATTGACTAGATAACTTGGTATCACGACCACTCGGTAATTGACCCAATCCCTGTGGGATCGATATTTTTATTACTTGACGACAACCGTGCACTTGCGGAAAATAACACATCAAACAACTCTTCCTAAATCGAATGCAACTTTGGGAACCACTATCCTTCCCAGAGACGGAGATTTATTCTCACAAGAGAAATTAATCTAATGTCCAAAATTCACTCTGTCACACAACACTATAAATGACTGGAAGACAGTAATGACCCATCTCCCCAGTTGCATCTATCCGTGCTCTAACAACCCTATAGCAGCTACCCAGTAGCTAGTCAAAACTCCCTGAGCACTCCTGCTCTATACATCTACTACTCAAGATAATAACTGCTAAGCTCCACGTCATATATATGACAGCTTATCTCACAGTTCCTCAACTGACGTAGGCATAAGACACGTCTCATACAACTGCATCGGAATCGCTCAAATCCGTGAAATGATGCATCTGCGTACAATACCCTTCCATCCATATCAGACGGATTAACTAACACTGACACAAAAGTCAGTCACCTTCTAGGCCTTGAAACCTAGCTTCACAAACTTTCGACCAGGTGATTTCCATCACCTTCTTGGTCCAACAAGTCGGCGGTATAGTATCGCTAGAAATCCTATCCTTATCTCTGGTAAACACCAAATCAATCTAGGGAAACATAACTTCCCTTAAGATCGTGAATATATCCATAACTATATCATTCACCGATATGATGACAATCGATCCCAAATACTCCACAAGTACTTGATTCCTCAAATCCATGAATGACTAAATCGTCGATAAGTCTAACTACATTATCAATCATCTCTATACAACTACATCCTTTACTCTACGCTAATGATTTTCACACTGACAATGATAATTGTATGACACTAAGTCACTACAATATCAACCCTCCAGTCGTAGATCAACCCTAGGGTATACACAAGTGTCCTTCAGCTGATCTAAACAGATCATCTATCCATGACAAAGGATATTCATTCTCAACTGCCCACATTCCAATCATCAATAATCGATGCATAGCTTCAAAGGTCCTCTCTCTTCTAACAAAGAGTTACCAGTTTCCTCAAGAAGAAACACTGAGACAGATAAATCTCCCGTAGTATTTAGCAACACTGATACCAATAAACCATCTCCCGATATGAGGTCTCCAATATTGGAACTATTCCCGAAATCACCCCCAATCGCATATTCCACTTGCCCATGCAGTGACAAGCCTGAGAGTTCATCCGTAACTACATCCGAATACTCTTGGATTATATGTACATCCGAGAGTCCTAGTATACCAACGCTCCAACAATCCAACTATTCATAAGGATATGTCTATAGTAGAGGTATGTCTAGCAAAGGCTAAGGGTATCCCTTGACTTCTTGGTTGTTGATCAACATCTCACCTGACGGTAGAGAAAATCACCAACCCACAAGTCGATAGGAACCCTTCGAACCCTATCCAAGAATGTTCTAGACAAAGATACCTGTAAACTACCAGTATTTCTCGATATATCCGCAAATAGGATAACCTAAAGTAATACCCCGGGGGACCGATCCTTCGGTCTTCTATACTTCTTCTCGAGTAATCATGTAAACTTGTCCAACATCTGTTCTGGATGTCTGAGCTCATCTAGATACAAAAGACTGCCATGGAGGAATTGAAGTCAACTGTTGAAACTGAGGTACAATACTCAAAATGACTGCAACGAAGATGGTAAACACTGTTGTACAGGCAAGGGTACACATCTGGCTGTAAAATACTGAAGAACTGTCAACATCATAGCACGCTCCATCTCTGTAAAAGGTATAGCTGCACCCGAAGAATATGACATAGATACGACCATCGTCGTATACTCTCTCTCCTCTGAACAAATCATAACTATGCCTGGGAAGGTAATAGTTGTTGTTGTCTGGGAAGGTAACAATTATTGTCTGAACGTCTGAGTCTTCTAAGATGTCTTCGGCTGATACTGCTGAGTAACTTACTTCTTCCGAATGAAAGTATCAAAGAGCTCCAACTATATCTGAGGTAGTAGATCGCTGCTGATGTGATAATCCATTCTTCTATTATGATCTCGGCTTCCGAGGTTGTGGATCGTCCGCTCGAAAGCATCATCCATAGTCTTCCACTGAGTCTTTAAAGTACATACTCTCCTCGTAGATACCGACTGCTTATAGTAGAAATAGATACAATGGTCCATCGGATAATCTGGCTTTGTTTCTCGTCGTAACCCGCACTACACACACATAATCTCCCTTTGGAGTCTTTCCTCTGAGTTCGCTGATAAACATGAGAAGCTGCTGACAATTTGCAATCGGTCTTCTATGATCGGAAAACTCTACAATAGTCGCTCGTGACTCATGACTTTAATCTTGTTCCTTTTATCCAACATTTGGAGATTTCGGATTTCAATAATTTGACTTGCAATATCTGCTTATCAAATCTCCAACTCTTTAAAACACTTGCTACAGAGTCATTTCTATACACATGACTCAATCTATGGACTTCCGGTAGGATATGGTAGAAGATCCAAACATTATGATCAAGATGTCAGCCAATAAACCGTGGGTGGCCGAAATCAACTCAATCACATTCTCGAGCTATTAGGTGGTCGTAACCCTCACAAGTCTAACGACTATGCATGGTACCTTCATTACCAGCCTAAAGCTCAAGAATTCCCTAACAATGAGTCAAAGAAGATGACATGGGAAATTACTATCTCACAACATCACTGAACTGTGACCAAGTGATACCTTATTTCTCATAGGTTATTTTCTATATCTTCCACCAAGTACCGGCTAGATCCGGATAATAGTATTCAACTAACTCCACTATCTTCGTATAACACGAGTTAATTACTCAAAAGTACTCCCGATGTTATACAACCTAGAATGACCAACCCAGGGATCAAAATCCCTAAGACCGTAATCTTTGATTTCCACATGAAATGTGACTACCTAATCCCTGCTTTCCGACTCGGTATCAGTCGGCTCTCAAAGGTAATTACCTCTTCGATAGCAGATCTATGTCTAATAATCTCAACATTGTTAGGGCAATCTCTTGCCGTAATATGGTTTTGATGGTGTGGCAAAGGGTTTAAGTTAGTGTGTTATGTTGATTTGATATGTGCGTTGAAGTCGTGCAGGACTTAGTAATTCGCGCATGGAGCCGTGGCGAGTTTCACATCTCAGGACTCGTGCCTTGAGTCGGTGAAGGATAGCTTTGCCGAAGCCGTGCGCTTGGAGCATCCGAGGGACCTCCGGACGAGAAGCTTGGAGTGAGGCCGGAGGAAGTAGACTTCGAGGCAAGAGACGCGAAGGAGCATTGCAGAGCCGTGCGCCTGATGCTGCCGAGGGATGTGGCCAAGAACGAAGAGAACTTCGAAGGCGAAGGACTCCGAGAGATGAGAGTGAGCGATTGTAACCCGGGGAGGGGTAGCTCTTAGGTGAAACTTGGCCATTTGGCCAAGTGTCGGATGGGTTTTCCCGACACCAGTCGACTGCCATGTCATGACAGTCGACTGCTCTGAGTCGAGTGAGTTCGACTAGTATCCGACTGATGGGTTTATGCCCAGCAGTCGACTGCCATGGAATTGCAATGCCGCTGGAGGATATCACGACCGCCGAGCCGATCGGCCGATTACGGCGAGTAGCCGATCCCGAGGTCCGAATGATCGCCAAGAGTTCCGTTGACTACAATCGGGGGATCCGGCGTGTTCGGAGGCCGTTGTAGGACGTGATCGCCAAGGGCGTGATCGTGGCGAACGGGAAGAAATCAGCCCTCTCTATAAAAAGAGAGGGTGTAAGCCTTTGAGAGGCTAATGCTTATGCTCTAAGTGATCTTCCTAGTGACCCACAAGCTCTAAACTCTTCTTACCTTTTTTTTACTTCATTCTATTTGTAAGAAGAGTGATCTTGATTGTAAAGGTTACCTCCACCTAGCTTGGTGCAAAGGAGAGACCAATAGTGATTGGCTTTGGAGGAGTGATTCACCTCGGACGAATCGGGATCGTGGATTAGCGGCGTAGCTGTGAACCACGTTACATCTTCTTTGTTAGCGTTTGTATTTTTGTTTATTGCTTTGTCTTTATTGTTTATGCTTCCGCTTGCGCTAACGATTGTGTAGACGAGCAAACGAATGAGAATTCCGACATCCATCGTAAAAGGGCCATTCACCCCCCTCTAGCCGGCTGTACTGATCCCCTACAAGTGGTATCAGAGCCAAGGAAAGCTTGTCGAGGACTAACCGCCACAACAAGCAATTTTCGAAATGGCCGGCTCCAACATCCATCCTCCGAAGTTCGACGGTGAATTCTCTTGGTGGAAAAAGAGAATGGAGGTATTCTTCGAGACCGATTTTGATATTATGCTTATAATGGAAAATGGTTTCGAGTTGCCTAGGGATGAAAGGGGGAGTTTCATGGATTAAGGGGGAGTAGCATTGTTGGCAAATAAGGGGAAGAAGAAGATGGAAATCCCCTCCTCCGATGACGAAGCATCTTCCTCCTCCTCCATGGATAGCACCGAAGAAGCCTATATGGTAAGGAAGGTAAGACGTGCATTTAAAAATTTTAGAGTTGATAAATCTCATGATAGGAATAGAAGACCAAGGGGGAAGGTCATATGCTACAATTGCCAAGGAGAAGGGCACATAAGGGACAATTGTCCTCTCCTAAACAAGAGCAAGGAAGAGAAGAAAAAGAAAGAAGAAAAGAAGAAGAAAAAGGGGAGCAAGAAAAAGAAGGAAGAGGAGAAGAAGACAAGAGAAAAGGGGAAGACCAAAGCTCTAAAGGCAAGGACTTGGGATGACCCATCCTCATCCTCCTCATCATCATCGGATGAGGAGAATGCCTTTGTCACCAATTTGGCCTTGATGGCCTTTGATGACTTGGATTGCTCTTCATCCGAAAATGAAGGATCAAGCTCAAGTGGGGAGAGCTCAAATGAAGGGGGAGCTTCTACATCCTCATCATCCGAAGAAGAAGAGGACATAGAAACTATGGTAACGAAAGCCTCTCCTAAGAAAATAGTTTCCATAATTTCTAGTTTAACTAATGATTTATTTGGAATGAAAAAGAAAAATAAAAGCATGCTTAATCAAATTAAGGCATTGGAAAATAAGCTAGAAAATGCATGTTTAAATGATAATATTTCTTCTAGCTTAAATGATGCATGCTCACATGACCTTTATGTGCCATTAGATGTTAGTGATGCATGTATAAATGAAAATAAGGCCTTAAGGGAAAAGGTAGATTATTTAACAAAAGCCCTAGAAAAATTCACAATTGGCTCCAACACATTGAACATGATCTTAGGGAGCCAAAGAGCTAGTTTCAACAAAAAGGGCCTAGGCTACAAGGAAAAGAAAAATGAAAAGGCCTACAAATGCCTAATTGCTAGGGGACAAGATAAGAAGAAAGTAATAGCTAGGAAATGGATCCCCAAGGAATACTTAGTGAACCCAATAGGAAAGAACTTATTTTGGGTTCCAAAATCCATCCTTAAGGGTTAGAAAACCCCTAGGGTAGTCAACCATATGCAATTGACCTATATCATATTTTGGTTGACTTAGGATGGCGGGACAACATTTTTAGAATAGTGTTGGGTGATGATAACGTGCCCATAAATAGATAATAATGTTTAAATCATGATGATTAATGTAATTGCTATGTATGTTAGCAATCATGATTTATGCTATTGATATTTGGCACATAATCATGGGAAATAGGGTTGAATCATGCTTTAGGTGATACTTTGTTTATTATCATCTTATAATACCTAATGCATGACTATTATTTGATGAATACATGAGTTTCATGATCATAATGTAGAATTCATTCATATATGTCTTTATGATCATGAGGATTATTAGGTTGATACTTAACCTTGATAGAATTGCATGAATATATTGGTTAAGTATACACAAATACCCCCCTAGGATGCATCTCACACTCACTATAGGCTAACTTGATTGCAAACTTAGCATGAGTGAGATGTTAGGATGATACAAATGTCCACTAATGCCTATGACATTTAGATGGTCATTTAAAAGTATCAATATAGCAATAATAGACCAATCATGGGGAAGGCTTATGTTTAATTCATAGACATATTGCCCAAAGATCATGGTTGGATATTTCATATGTTTTCAAAACAATTTCTTAATCTAAAATCTAAGTATTCATGTTTTGAAACAATTGGATGCAAGACTAGGTGTTAAAATGGATACTCTTATGATCAAAAACCTAGTAGTTTTTAAAGCCTTTAGAACTTTGGAAAATCTCGGAAAATATAATGATTTTTCTTGAAAAACTATTTTTCATTGATAGATATACTTAAAAGAAATATGTTCCCCAAATTTCATGATTTTTCGAATTTTCTGGAATTAATAATGCATTTCTGAAATTCATCCAAAATCGTAAATTGATTCTATGCCGATCATTGCCATACCGATAGCAATGATCGGATGAGATCTAATGAACAAGTACAGTAACATGATTTTATCAGGTTTTGACTGATTTTAATATATGTTTCTCTTTATACTTGATGCCATGAGTTTATAACTTAGTATTCATATTTTTGATGGTGTCAAAGGGGGAGAAATAATTATGTTTAAGTTAATTATGATAGGGGGAGAAATTAAGGGGGAGTTTCATGGATTAAGGGGGAGTTGCATGTTGCTATATCATGTTTATGTTTACATGCTTTCTTTCCTTTGAAATTTATATCAATTTTTTTTTACCTAACTTAAACGGATTGCCACACATCAAAAAGGGGGAAATTGTTAGGGCAATCTCTTGCCGTAATATGGTTTTGATGGTGTGGCAAAGGGTTTAAGTTAGTGTGTTATGTTGATTTGATATGTGCGTTGAAGTCGTGCAGGACTTAGTAATTCGTGCATGGAGTCGTGGCGAGTTTCACATCTCATGACTCGTGCCTTGAGTCGGTGAAGGATAGCTTTGCCGAAGCCGTGCGCTTGGAGCATCCGAGGGACCGCCGGACGAGAAGCTTGGAGTGAAGCCGGAGGAAGTAGACTTTGAGGCAAGAGACGCGAAGGAGAATTGCAGAGCCGTGCGCCTGATGTTGCCGAGGGACGTGGCCGAGAACGAAGAGAACTTCGAAGGCGAAGGACTCCGAGGGATGAGAGTGAGCGATTGTAACTCGGGGAGGGGTAGCTCTTAGGTTAAACTTGGCCATTTGGCCAAGTGTCAGATGGGTTTTCAGCGACCGGTCATTGCCATGTCATGATCGATTGCTCGAGTCGAGTGAGTTCGAGCCGAAGGATATCGCGCAAGAATCGCCGTCGTGATCTGGCAGACGATTACGAGCGGCGGCCGATCACCGCTGAGGTCCAGCAGTCGACTGCCAAGAGTTCCGTTGGACTACAACGGTCGGGATCCGACGTGTTCGAAGGCCATTGTAGTGACGACAGTCGACTGCCAAGGGCGGCAGTCGACTGGTGGCGGCCAACGGAAAGAAATCAGCCCTCTCTATAAAAAGAGAGGGTGTAAGCCTTTGAGAGGCTAATGCTTATGCTCTAAGTGATCTTCCTAGTGCCCCACAAGCTCTAAACTCTTCTTACCTGTTTTTACTTCATTCTATTTGTAAGAAGAGTGATCTTGATTGTAAAGGTTACCTCCACCTAGCTTGGTGCAAAGGAGAGACCAATAGTGATTGGCTTTGGAGGAGTGATTCACCTCGGACGAATCGGGATCGTGGATTAGCAGCGTAGCCGTGAACCACGTTACATCTTCTTTGTTAGCGTTTGTATTTTTGTTTATTGCTTTGTCTTTATTGTTTATGCTTCCGCTTGCGCTAACGATTGTGTAGACGAGCAAACGAATGAGAATTCCGACATCTATCGTAAAAGGGCCATTCACCCCCCTCTAGCCGGCCGTACCGATCCCCTACAAACATGTCGTTCCCGTGGTCAACTCAAACCACGGTTATGAATACTAATCAATATCCTACAAGTCATCCCTGTTATAAGCACTAAATGCATAACCAATAGAAGGATATGTAATAACAGTTAACATACCTTAAACCTTGTAGCTCGGAGATGTCCGCAACAGCCAGATCCCAGAACTCACAAAACCAAAACCGAGTAAAGCAAAACTCGATGTCCGAACGAAATCAAATCCGAAAGTGGACTTCGCAACCTAGGGCTCTGATACCAATAAAATTGTCACGCCCCGAGAGTATGCCGTGCCGAAAAGCAAACGGACAGCATCTCCCCTGTACGTGACAACATATCGAGTTAATACAAGGCCCGTAGGCCCACAACAACAATATAATATGAAGATATCAACATACCAAACACATCGGAAACATAATATAGATAAAACAAGATACAAAGACCCAACTGTGCACTCCGGAGTGACTTGACACAGCAAGAATCATAATAGAAACCACAACAACGGCCAAATACATACAATACGTCCGTATATCACAAATACGGAAACAATACAGGCTAAAACCCAAAATAACAATACGGAATACATCAATCCACAAGAATATAACAAATCGTAAATAAACCTCCATCTGTTCGGTGTGAGCTGGGATCAGTTGGCGGAGCTTCAAACGTCCAAGGAATCCTCTACCTGTAACCTGGGCGACAGGAAGCCTAGGGTCCCGGGCTGGTGAGTATAAACTCAGGGGTAATATGTAGAGAGTGCATGAACATATAGGGTAAAGAGATCTACAAGTATACATGTGAAGATCTATAGGTATACAACATGAGTCCAATAGACATATAGTCCTATCCAAATCTAATAGAAAGTACCACAGTATAGTCATACTCAATGTATATACTAAACTGATCAACTGAACATGAAGTAATGTACCAACGTACCTGACGGTCTACAACATCATAAGCTATATCATCCTGAACAGATTTAGAATAACATAACTCATATAATGTACCAAGTCAATCCCATACCTGACCAATACTCAGACATATGAACAATATATAATCACCTGTAATAACATCCCGATCCATACCACACTATAACATGACGCTAATCAAATGTATACATTAGTCTGGACCAACACATATATCATGCTCAACACATAGCAGTATAAAACATGCAAATGACATGTATCATGATGAACAAACATATGCAGCAAACAAATGCAGCATCTCACAGGCATATGTAAAACATATATATCGAATACATGCATACATATATATCAGCAATGCATATGCATGGTCACATCTGCGGACCCGTCCAACCACGACCCCAGAGTGGCCAGGGTGGCACGACAATGACAACTATCCTGACTCCAGCTACCACTACTCTCGAGTGGTCGAGTTGGGTAGTATGACTGGTAGCTAGCCGCCATAGAGCTATATGCTACCCTAGGGGCCCCTGCTGCAAGCGACTCTAGCTACCACTACCCATGAGTGGCCGAGTGCTGCACGTTAGGATAAACTGCACGCCACTCTAGCTACCACTGTCTTTAGTGGCCGAGTGTGGCACATCTAATGCTCTCCCCTCAACCCTGCTACCACTACCCCGAGTGGCCGGGGAGGCAGGATGACTGACGACCCGTCTCAACCACAAGGGAGACCCAGTCAACAGCATGCATGCAAGGTAATGATGCATAGCTCCATACATGTATCCTCGCCACACTCCCTATCCCACGGGGAGTCCTGGTCAACCAAAAGTCAACTATGCAAGGACTACAATCTACAAGACTCTCTCTACCGCACAAAGAGTCATACACATCTGACAGTCAACTATGCTAAGACCTCTAGTCAGTAGCGAGATACTATCGACAAATCTATATAACCATACACAGATATACGGTCCATAATAGATATACAATCATGCTAGGACCTCCAGTCCATAACCACATACTGACAACCACACACATTTATCTATGCACGGACAACTAGATCCACCATTGATGCACAACTAACATGTGTACGATACAACAATCGACTCCATAACCCAAACCATCACCTAACCCTAGTGATGTAACATAGTAACCCAATCTGAGGTCACAAAGATAACCCTAACCACATGTACTTACTGAATATCTATCAGCTAATACATAATAGGGTTTGTAGTTCATATCCATGATAGATAATAAATGAAATAACAGCAATATATCTCAAAGGTCAGAGGCAGTACAAGCATATGATTAAACATGAGTGGATTTAAGGTAAACAGGTATAAACATATATCCAATTTCATGCACTGGAATTGATCAAAACTACCGGACCAGGTAGATATTACCCACCTGATATGCAATCCGTGCTATCCATCTCCACGTCCATATATCTATGACAATTAAAGTCCTGTAACAATTGATTACAGTTAAGTATCATCACACATCTAATGATCAAATCAAATCCTACATCACCCTTGTATCTCGATCAACTAAATCAATGTTAACAATCGAGTAATACTAAATCTAAGCTATAGCAGTAGCTTACCATCCAGTCTCACACACCGATCGGATCACACTATAGGGACAACATCTCAGTGACCTCGATTGCTGCCAGAAAGTCCAAGCTCTATTACAAACATAGTTATCCGAGTTTAATGTTACTGTGAACAACAATAACCCATCCTCATCAACTGCTATGACAAACTATGTGGAAAATGGAAATTTGATTGAACCATAGATCAATTCAAATCTTACCTCAACCTCGATCAACCAATTATCAATCATCAAAGCAACAACAACCAAAATCAACTGTAAACAATAGTATACCTTCCTAAAGTATCCCAATCCAACACCCACCAAGTTTGGCTTCCACTACACAACATCTTGATCATAGTTTAGAGTACTAATCTGCATAATCTATTCAATTAAAGAAAACCTTACCCATATCATCTTCATCCACCGAATAGATCACAACACAAACACCATAATGCATCTAATCAGCATCTAAAACAGGGTTACAATTTTGACTCACCTTCACGTCTTATACACACACAGATCGGCCACCACCCGAATAGAGCCCGATCACCAATCCCCTAGCTGCTAGCTCTGCGGCAAACAGAGGCTGAAACTACCCAATCAACACCTCTGATCTGATGAAACAATAAGGATAACAAAGCTTACCGAGCAGCACCCCTCCCCCAGTTGCTTTGTTCACTGGAACAACCGAGCTCCACCACTGCCAAACCAATCACCTAATCCACCAACGACAGCTCCAACACCCTGCAGAGAGGATCAGGAGAGACCAGGTTAAGCTCGAGTCCTTGATCTAATGAACGCAAGCTCAGAATCGAAAGGGAGAAATCGAGTTGGCCTGTGGTCGAAACGATCATCTAGGGCGATGATGATCTGAGCTCAAGCGACACCAGAGATTATCCCTTGCGCCAAGGCAAACTCCATGGCTAGAGAAGCTTGCTGCCGCTTGCATCGACAGAGGGCGGCACGACCGGGAGAGCTCACGATCGGAGACCCGGCAGTTCCACCACTGACCCTTGGCTCCCAACAAAGACTCTTCGCCGGAACTCTTGCTTGGAAACCCGCAATCGGAGGTCTTCCAGCGAGGCAATCCCGTGTGCGTCGGCAGCAGCTAGTGCGCAGAGGAAAAGGAACGGAGAAATCGCGAGGAAGAGATCGTGATGGAAATGTGATCGGGTTAATTCAGCGGCTTATAAGGGACATTCCAATGTGGTTGGGCTAGCTCAAAGTGAACCCTAACTAACTCAATTCAATTTGGTTCAGCCCAACCAGTTCAGTCAATTTCAAGCCCAGTAATTTGGGCCCAATGGACTCAGCCCAACAGGTTTTAGCCCAAGCCCAATCCTTAATAAATCCCTTGATTAGGCCCAATTAGCTAATCACACCTAACCACTAATTAAACCCAATTAACCCATTAATTAAACCCAATTAATTAAAGGGGTTAATCCATATAATAATAATTTTTTTTTCGTATCTTACACAGGTCATTACGACCGGGGGCGCCATCACTTGCTTTAGAGATATGAAAGAAGTTTTCATGAAACATTTTGCTAGTTGTAAAAGGTACAAACATGGTTCTTCTATTTTACTTCATTTAAAGCAGGAGCCCTTTGAATCGCTGTGAAGTTATATCCATCGCTTTATCACTATCGCTCGAGAGATACCTTCGGCGATACCTGATTTTTTAAGGGTAGCTATCCCTCACGGTTTGAATGAAGGGTTCTTTCTCAATTCTTTGTTGAGAAAGCTAGCAACGAGTTATGAAGAGCTACTAGGCCGAGCTGAGGAATACATCAATGAGGAGGAGGGATTGAAGGTATGACGAGCTGAAAAGAAGATAGCGGAGACCTCCCCGGAGGGAGTATGCTAGATCTATACCTCCTCTAGTGCCTCATCCCCCTCCCCTTGATGTTAGAAGCTCCTCCTCCTCATCCCCTCCGTGTTATGGCCGCGAAGGACATACCTCTGCCTCAAACTTGGAAGGAGCAAGAATTGTAGGCTTATGATCGGCATGACATCGTCCGACACCCTGGGGGATATCAAGGAGTTCCTCGCAATCCACCGCCTTCATTCTTCTATCAATATCATACGAAATATGGGCATGTTAGTGGTCGGTGCTTTGGGTTACAAAGGGAGCTGGAGCGCATCAGGAGGGAGTATCAACATTTGCAGTGACAATTAGGATCTGGCACCGGGAGGGGGTGTAGATCTCCTGCTCCTTGACTAGGGCCCTACAACAGAACGCCATAGGTCATCCCTTCACAAATGCAAGTGTAGGCCAACCAGGGAACCATCCCTCAGGAGGAGGGGACAAGTGCTAGTACTCTGAGTGCTCCTAAAGATATTTCTTCCCGAAGCGTCATTCATGTCATTGCTGGAGGATCCACTGATGGATACTCCAATCGGGCCTAAAATTCATACTCCCGTATGATGGAGAGTCTAGCCATCGGAGAAGATCAGGTTATTCAGGCTGCGCCTTAGATAAGTTTTGGATCTGAAGACCTACAAGATATTCTTCTGCCTCACACTAATGCCTTGGTAATTAGAATTTCTCTTGCCAACTATGAGATGGCTTGAGTCTTGGTGGACTCGGAGAGTTCGGTCAACATTTTATTCCGGGATATTTTCAATCAGATGTAGCTAGGAAATGTGCAGCTGGAGGAGGTCTTAACTCCTCTATTTGGTTTAGCTGGGCACATGGGCACCTCGTTGGACAGATATCCCTACCCCTCACCTTGGGAATGAAGTCGAGTCAGAAGACTAACATGACTCCCTTTCTTATAGTAGACGCTCCTTCCGCATACAATGCTATCTTGGGTCATCTGTTTCTATCAATTTTTTAGGCGGTGGCTTCTCCTTATCATCAGAAGATGAAGTTCCCAGCAGATCAGTTGGTTGGAGAGGTTAAGGGGGAGTAGAAAGCAACTCGGAGTTGTTACGTTCAAATGGTCTGGGATGATAACAAAAAAGCTCAGGTGCAAGATCCCCGGGGAAAAACATCAACAACTTCAGAAGTACATGTGCTAGAGGAGGCAACACCCAGGAAGGAGACAGTGGAGGAAGGTGAATCGGTGGAGATTGTTAGTATTAACCCTAAGTGTCAATTATGAGATGATTGGTAAGGGAACTTTTGTATCATATTTCATAATAAAGGCAAATTTTATGGTTATTATATTTACTTCATTGATGTGCTATTTGAATAAATATAATAATATCCTAGGATACTTGGTTCTAGTCTATGACATATCAAGATGGCGACTTGATAGTGGGATACTGTAGATATATAGAACACTACTCATAACTATTCCTAGTCAAGTATGTTGGGTAATTGATTGTCGCTAGAGGGGGGTGAATAGCGTGTTCGTTCGTAGATGGAATTCAATCGTGTTCGTCTCTACAAAACTTGTTAGTGCATCGGAAAGATGAAATACAATACAACTATAAAGACGAATATACAATCACATAAAATACGCAAGCGATATAACATGGTTCGGAACCTCAAGGTTCCTACTCCACTGATTGGGCTCGAATGAGCCCTAGCGATGCAAATGACACCACTAAACAATAACACTCCTCGACAACACGTTGGAGGAGGAGAAACCTCATACAAGAGATTACACTAAGTAATACAATGAATATAAGCAAATACAAATATGAAATACACTACAAGTAAAGAAAAAATACTTTACAAGATATCTTTGAATGCTTACTTTTGGTTGCTTAAGAATAGCATTGAAGGTCTAGATTGCAGCAGAAAATCCCTCCAAATTGCCTCAAGGAACTTTGGCCAAATTCTCCTCCACGAGCTCCTTTTAAAGCTTCACCTCGGGCGGATTCCGCCTAGCAGTCGACTGTCGCGACCATCAATTGACTGCTCTTGTAGCCATTGTGAGACAACGACTTAATCCACGTTAGATAAGTTCCAACGAATACAGCGATGATCGCATTGCCAACCCGCGATCATTGCCAAGATCGTAGCCGGCGATCGGCTCGAGCATTCGTGCTCGTAATAACCCGACCGATTGTTTGCCCATCAATGGCGTCGGCCCTATTCATAGCGATCATTGAACCATCGATCGGGCTACCCAATCTTGATCGGCGATGACTATTATTTTCGATCAAACATCGATTGACTACGGCGATTCGGTAGCCATAATCGATCGACTTCCACGAGTCAACTCGGCTACCGAGTGTCAAAACACTTGACCAATCGACTGGTTCAAAGCCCTAGTCAACTAATAACCTCAAACATGAGGTTTAATCCCAAGTATGATGCCTTCATACTTGCTAGACCACCCATAGCTTAGACCTAAGCCTTCTAGCCACCTCCGTCCGCCTCACGCCTATCGGATCCCTCTAAGTCATCAATGACTTGTTCATCCATACACTAGCCTTCAGGTGCTTCCATCGGCTATTGTCATGCTAAGCTGGTCTATACCACCAAGGCACATTGGGCTTACACCGCCAAGACTACTGCTTGAACTTTACGCCGTCAACCATTGGACTTATGCTGCAAAGACTCCACCCTTGGACTTTACACCGCTAATATCACCCCTTGGACTTCCCTTGCCAACCCATGTTGGACTTTCCATTTGTCAAGACTCAAGCTTGGACTTTCCCTTGCTAAGACCCATGCTTGGACTTTCCATGCCAAGTACACAAGACTTGGACTTCTTCATCATATGGTCAACCCCATATCAACCATATAGTCAAACAATGGTCAAACCATCGTCAAACATCAAAATACCCCTCGAGTCAAACTCGAGTCCGGTCAATCATGACCCAGGTCGATTGCACCAATAATCTTCCCAAAATATTGTCAAACATCAAAACACTACTCGAGTCTAACTCGAGTCTGGTCAATTATGATCTGGCCCGACTGCACTAACAATCTCCCCATTTTTGATGTTTGACAAAAACCACAAAACCATTGAGTTAGACTACCTAACTCAAATCTCCTGACCAATTCTCCCAAATTGATAATCCCATAAATTCTCTCCCTTTTTGACATACATCAAAAAGGTTCTCCTCAAAGAGGTCAATGTCTCATATTCCAATGAGATCTTACAATCTCCCCCTTGGTCCAAAAACATCTAGGATGCCTTTACTCTTCCTAGTGATAAGTCTCATATCACTTAAGAGAGGCTTCCTACAAACTCTCCCAATTTCCAAATTGTGCATCTCACATTCAACCAAAATTCTCTCCCTCATGAGGAAGAACACATCCATCATCCCATGATAGATACCTCCCCCTAAAGGCTTGCTCTCCCTTGACCATTGCACCAACAATATCCTTGGAGAGTCCCTAAGCCTATAGGAACACTAAACCATCAAAATTAAGGACAAAAGTTCAAACATGAACTCTCACACACCTTAAAAATGATACACACCCTAAACAACTTTCCTAATCCATATCCAATGGATTTTCATCCTTTCCAATGCTTTCTAAAGCATATCCTAGGGTTAGGAGCAGTTAGTGTAACATAACATAGCTTAAACATGGGCTACACATCCTTATTTACCTGAAATCAACTGTCACGCCCCAAGAGTATATTGTGCCGAAAAGCAAACGGACGACATCTCCCCTGTACGTGACAACATATCTTGTTAATACAAGACCCTTAGACCCACAAGTCGCAACATAATAAGCATATATATATCAAAACACAGCAGAAAATATAAAACCACATACCCATAACAACACATACTGACATACAATCCAAAACCAACATAGGTGTACACCAACTGACAAGTCCACAGTACCAAACATTACATAAAACATCGAATACAAATTGAAGTACACAAAATAAACCAAAATCCATGGGAGGCTCAGAAAAAGGAGATGGGATGGATCGCTGGTGAAGCTCCAAGCCGTCACGAAGACTTCTACCTGTTACTTGGGCGACAGAAAAACCCAAGGTCCATGGTGGTGAGTATAACTCAGCAGGTAATAGGAAAAATATATATATATCAAATATCATATGTAATTCAACAGAAAAATCTACAGGTACATCAAGTAAACACCAGCATGATAAAACATATACATGCATATACCTTCTAACCAAATAGCCAACGTAAAATGTAGACATACCTGAAAGTCTGCCACGCTACACTTATCCAACATGAGCACATATCTACAATATATGTATATAACTTGAAATATGGTCTAAACCATACAACATCATAAATACTGGTCAAAGAATGCAATAGTCTAACCAACAAGTATACAGGTATCCCACACAACCATATAACAGATGCGGGTAGCATGTATGAAGATGATGTACAACTAAATGCAACAAGCATAGTACAATTAAATGCAACATCACAATAAGAATATATATATATATATATATATATATATATATATATGGCAATATGCAAAAATGCCATAAGTCACAGCAATGCAGCATGCATGGTCATGTTGGCTCACCCTAAAGCTACCACGACCCCAGTGTGGCCTTGGTGGCTCAACATGACAACTGTCCCAACTCAACACCAACCACTACTCTTGAGTGGTCGAGTGGGCAGTATGATCGAGTAGCATATAAGCGTAAAGAGCAAGCTACTCGACGGGGGTCCCTGCTGTTGGCCACTCCGACAGTCACTACCCATGAGTGGTCGAGTGCCACACACGCAGGACAACGACGCACAATCCAACTACCACCGTCTATAGTGGTAGAGTGCAACATCACAATGCTCTGCCCTCACACCGGTTACTCCTCCTATGAGTAACTGTGGAGGCAGGATGACTGACGACCCTCTCAACCACAAGGGAGACCACATCACCAGCATGCATGCAAATGACATGAATGCTCTGTCACACAAATAAACATCCACCACAGACTCTCTATTCTACAGAGAGTCATACCAATCTGATCAACGCACTCTCTATCCTGTAGAGAGTCGAACTCAACTAATCATAACACTCTCTATCCTGTAGAGAGTCATACCAATCTGATTGATGCACTCTCTATCCTGCAGAGAGTCGTACTCAACTAATCATGACAAGCTAGGACCATTGGTTCGTAGTGACACACTAATCACAATTTACTTAACCATTTACACAATACATGATCGACAGTAAATAAGCAATATAATGGTATTAGAATTAACCCTACGTTCAAGACATTACCTACCCACGAATGACCTTTTACCCAATTTACAATCAGGTCGTCATCCGAACTTCACTATTTGCACCTAACTAAGCAATTCTAGGTTTACTTACATCACATCTGTAACTCCTAATCATGATGAAGTGAAATATGATAACAGCAATAGAGCATAACAGGCCAAAGATAAGGTATCAAGCACAAGAGCAAATAAGAGCGGAGTCAAGGTAATATGATCATATATGTAAATCTGCATGCATTAATAACTACCTTACCAGGGTAGGAAATTACCCACCTGTTGAGAAGCTTGTATCAAGGGTCTTCGCGTTCATGTCTCTATCTAAAATTCAGGTCCTGTAAATACAACATACATAAACAAATGCCAGCGTAATCAAACTGTAGGTATAGAAATCTAATCCAACCTAAATCTTTGGCTGATTCGCTACTATCGGCAAGGGTAGTTCCATACACTTCCATACTAATCCCTAATTACAATCCTAACCCTTGATTAGTCAATTCAATCATGTAGTAGTGTAATCCTCTACACTTCATTTACTAATCATATTTGATCTATGATTACTTCACAAATAATACTACCGTAACATATCACATCAAATCAATAATCATATCCAAATCCAGGTCAACTTCTGACATCAACTATCACTAGATCAATTAAATCATAAAGATAATGGTATTCATGATAAATTAATCCAACCCAACATACCTTGCACAATCGCAGTTGCACAACTCTTGGATCTGCTATAGGAAATCTGTTCATCCTATAGGAATAAGTTAACTTAATTAACATACACAATCCTTACCTCTCCCAACCAATCCACCATGGATTATCCGAAACACACTTCCATCGTCAATCTCGAAGGTCTAAAGGTTATCGATTCGCAATCACCTACATAATCTGCAATTTCATTATTTTCACTTAACTGATATAATTATTCAATCAATCACAATCCCAGCAGCTAATCAATGCTAATTAGATCTAAATCTCAGTTTACAACCATACCTTCCTTATCCCGAACACAACCCACATCAATTGCTCACAGCCAAGAACAAAGCATCACCACTATTTACAGTCACTCACAGCTATTCACAACCATGTTCACACCAATTTGGAAGTCTGACCAATCCTACATGAAACACCCCACTCCATTAGTCCTTCCTCACTCACTCACAGTCGAGCAAACCCCCCAAACAGAGCAGCTCAACCACATTCGACAACCAAATCACCATAAACTACCATGCTGTAGCATACAAAACATGATAAAATCATGGATCAATACAAACCTCACCTCAACCTCGATCCACCATTCCCATCCACACTACCACCGACCCCTCTTCAAACCCAAGAATCGCCACCCTATCTACAACAACGATCCACAGAAATTGAAGTGGACAGAAAAGAAAGGAAAGCTCGAGATATACTAGCACTTGAAGCTACTCTGACGGTACTCCTCCCCCAATCCCCAATTCTCCAGAAAGCTCCACCTCTGACCGGAACAACCAACTGCATTTACGCTGTGGATGTGTTGTTCGCGTGAGAAAAACAAGCTGAGATGGATGAGATCAATTGAAACCAACAAGAATCATGCCCTAACCTTGCTCTGATGACCATCATGAGACCTGTGGTAGCAGCCCTCTGTCACGGCGATAACACATCCGATCGGCTCAAGCGAAGAGGTCAATGAGAGCCTGGGGAAGAGGAATCGAGCTTGCCCTCCAACCGGATCTTCCACCATGAGAGGGAGAGCTTCGACATTTTTTTCGCCTCGGAGAAGAAGAGAAAGCGAGAGGAGAGGAAGGGATACCGAACGGAAGAAAGGAAGAGTCGGGGAAAAAATTGCGATTGGGAAATCGCTTGTGCGAGAAAATGGAATAAATATAGGAGATGACAAATGGATCAGCATTAACAGTAAGCGGGTCGGATTTGGGAAAACAATCGAGTCGGGATCGGGATTAAATCGGTACTTATCAATCCATTAAACTTAGGGTTTTATATTTAAACTTAGGTCAATTAAACCCTATTAATCCCTCATAAGCAGATGACCCTAACAAGCTTTCCCAAAGCCTATTAAATCTTTCCTCGCAACAACTATAAAAAATTTCCATTTAATTCCAGGTAAATTTCTAAAAATTTCTGGAAAATTCTACAAGATAATTTATCAATTAACAAGGAATATTTATTAATATTGTATTTTCCCGTATCTTATATTCTCCCCCACTAGTAAAAATTTGGTCCCCAAATTTTGTACTTAAATGTAAGAACCAATTCAAGCTATTTTCGGAATCATCACATATCTCATGTGAACAGATAAGGGTACCGAGCTCGGATAGTATCTTCTAGCTCCCACGTAGCCTTCTCATCCATAAGATGCTACCATCCATGTAAAATACCACAGAAAATAATAATAATAATAATAATAATAATAATAATAATAATAATAATAATAATAATAATAATAATAATAAAATAAATGTTGGGTAATTAGGAGAATATCCTATGGAATTTTCTAGGAATTTTTAAAAATTTTTCTGGACTTAAATGGAGATTTCTAAGACCCTTTTTGCGGGAAAGGATTTAAAAGGCTTAACGGGTCTGAAATCTGACCCATTTGGTAAAACCCGACCCGTTACCATTTAAGCCGAGCATTTTCATAGTCGTTCTTTTATTTCTCAGCTGCGATCTTTATTCCCTTTTAAGTCTCCGCAACCATAGTGTCGATCACCTTCCCACGCGATCTCTCCGATCTCCCCCATCCCAGCTTGCCGACTTCGCTGCGAGCGGCGGCCAGCGTCCACGACATCCCCAGAGCAGTGGCCAGCATCCACGACAGCCCCATAGCGGTGGCCAGCGTCCACGACAGCTCCACGGACGAGTCGGAATGGCAAGCAGGGGCGACGACTGTCTCTGCCTTCTCTTCTTTTCCGAGACCTATGGCCGACGAGCCTCCTCTTTCTCTCATCTCTTCTTCTTTTCTGCAAGTGGCAGCGATAGGAGCAGCCTCAACCTTCTCCACAGATGAGCTGACGGCGAGCATGTGGCTGGAGGCTAGCGCCGGTGGTCGTCAGACCTAGGTAAGGGGCGATTCCTTACCTTGGATGAGACCTACACTTGCTGTGGTGGTCGTTCCTTAACTGGGTTTGATTTGGGCAGGAGGCGGGTCGACAAACAAAGGATAGGGAAAGGTTGGCTGCCGGTGGTCAGGGACTTTTCTGCCAACGGGGTTCAACATTTGGTAAGGAAGAGAAATTTTCCTTTTTGTTCTGTGAATTCTTATGGTAAAGATTTGCATGTGGTGATGGCTGTTTGGGTGGGCAGTGGTTTCCGGTGAACTGGGGTAGCAAGATTAATTGCCGGTTCTGTGGAGTTATTGCCGGTGAGGATTAATTACCGGTGAAGCTTCAATTTTTGGTAAGCAAGATCAATTCCCTTTTTGTTCAGTGAATTCCATTCGGTGGAGATGGATATGGGTTGGTTGTAAAGTGTTGAATGGGATGTGAGGACTGTTGGTTGTGAATTAGAGGGGTTTGTCAACAGGATGGGCCGACTGTGTAGTTGTAATTAAGGAAGGGGGAGGGTGTTAGTATGAGCCCTTAGTGCCAATTATGAGATGATTGGTGAGGGAGACTTTTGTATTATATTCTTGCATTAATAAAGGCAAAGATTGATTATTATATTTCTTTATGAGTGTGCCAGCTAAATAAATATAATAATGCCTATGAATAGTAGGTTGTTATCTACAGTATATCAATTGGTAGAATTGATTATGAGAAGCTGTAGAGAACACTATTCTTAAATATTCCTAGTCGAGTATTGTATTAATAGACAAGGGCTATATTGATACATTGAGACTAGCATGTAGGTCAATGGATGACTTGATCTCACAAGTCATGGATATATGATATCACATTGATACATGGGTATATATATTGGAGACTATATATACTGAATTGACCCACCATGAGAAAGTATCATGGATCGTTATATGAGTGTCATATACTTTCTCATGTGACTATTGGTATGAATAGTCCTTAGACTTGAAGTCACTACGGTTCCCTACATAAGGAGTTATGTACTTTGGTATCGTCTAATGTCACACCGTAATTGGGTGACTATAACGGCGATCACCGAGTATGTAACGAATTATGCGGAGGGATGTGAGTGATGTAGATGGGATCTATCCCTCCCATATGACGGGAGTGATATCTTTGGCCTCTTGATAGAGTAGGACCACGAAATGCATGGCCATGCTCAAATGAGTCAATATGAGATATTGAGCTCATTTGTTTGAGTGAGTCTACTTGGGGATCAAGAAACATAAAGATTGATAAGAGGGTGACACGGTCTATGCCTCATTGATCGATTTGAGATATCAAGGATAGAAGGACACTGTCATATGATAATAGTCACGGAAGAGGTTGTCGGATCTCGACATTCTCATCACTTGGGTAGCAATGATGTATTGCTAGATACCGCTCATTGCTTATGTATCTAAAATGGTTTTGGATACATTGCCAACATTATGAGAGCCTATAGGGTCACACACAAAGAACATATTATTTTAGAGAGGAAATCATTTTGGTTTGACTAAAATGAATTATTAGTTAATTGGATTAACTAGAATGAGTAAGACTCATTACTTGGCTAAATTTGAGTTGGACTCAAATTGGTTTATGTTGAGTTAGACTCAAGTCAAACTAAGAGAAGAAGGCTAAAATGAATAATACACGAATTAATAATATAATACATGAATTAATAAATGGGATTTTAAATGGGATTTAAAACTCATTAATGTGCATTTAATGAGCATTAATTGACTTCCTTTCTTTTACCATGAAGAATAAGGAAGTGTATTTAATGTCTCATTAAGGTGTATTATGGTTGCTTCTTCTTCTTCAACGTGGACAATGAAAAAAAAGAATTAGATTTTATTTTTTGTTCACAACACAAGAGGGCCAAGTACCGAGTGGAAAAGTGAGACCTTGGAGTGGTTGCTAGCACAACCGAAAGGGCTTACCTCTTCTCTCCAAGATCGTGTGTGTGTGCACCGTAGAGGCGTGGACATTCTGACCACGCTGAGATCCGCAAGTGTTTCTGACTGGAATTCGAAGGACACGCTTCGAAGGTAATCTCGATTCCTATAGGATAGAATCGATAATTGAAACGAGTATATTTTTTTTTTCTTGGATCTCTGGAGGGATCCTAAGTTTTCCGCTGCGAATTTTGTTTATCGCTCGGGATCTCTACAGTGGTATCAGATCCACTTGTAAAAAAAAAATGTACACGTTTCTTTTAGATTTTTTATGTGATATAAACATGAGATTAGTTTTATTATGTTTTTTTTTTGCCGACTCGGTATATGTTAGAGTTGATTTAGCCAAGCAGATAGTCTGCCGAGTGGGCTGAATCAAGTCGGATGGTGCCGACTCCGCCTGTGTTTGAGTTGATTCAGCCAAGCAGATGGTCTGCCAAGTGGACTGGTTCAAGTCGGACGGTGCCGAACACACCTGGCCATTTGGAGGTCTCGGGTTCATAGAGATGGACAAAATGGGCAGCGACTCATAAGATGAATTAGAAAAAAAAAAAATTTTGTCGGTCATTGCCCCCTCACAGAAGGGCGCCGCTTGACCCCGCCATGTCGGCTAGCGGGACCATCGTGGTGTTGCGGCTAATCGACATAGCGGCTTAAAAATTGCACATAATAAAACTGATAAATAAAATAATTTATTAAATCATTGTGAATGATTTGTATATGGTGCATGGTTATGGCCTAGGACTCAATATGATTGTGGTTATGTGTTGTAATTCATAATACGGTCTGCGTGCCGTCATATGTATGTGGGTGTTGTATTTTGTTTACACGGCCTGCGTGTCGTGCCTTCACTTCTATTTTCTAGTTGTAAAATAGATTTAGACTCGAATGTAACTCGAGTATTCTCATTTTGTAATGTACAAAATAAATAAGCAATGAAAGTCCATTGAAGGTGGATGTTACAAGGACGATGCTGACAACACATGCTGACCAAAGGAAGCGCTTGGAAAAGATGCTATCCCTAGGGTAACCAATCGATTTTCTCATTAGCTTGAGAAATCATAGAATAAGGGCCATAACCATGTCACGTTTAGCGTATATGTGATATATTTTGTGTGTATGTGATGCATGCTAGATAATCTGTTATCTTAAAATTAAGTCAAATGAATATGCCTACCAAAGTTTGGTACTCATAAACTACCTCGATCATTTGTGTTGGGTTTGCCAAAGCAAAGCAGCGCATTTTATCTTGGTAGAGTGCGAGAGGACAATTGTGATGTCCCGCTATCAAACTTTGGATGAGACTTCACTAAGTGTCTCAATTAGATTGAGAAATACTTAGAGACATTTCCTAATAGTTAGGAGGGATAAGGGAACATTTATACTAAGTCTTGGGCGATTAGCCAAAGCTAACTCAAGATGATGTATAATGTGAATCTTGATCCTTTATTCCAAGAGTTGCATACGATGCAATTGGTAAAATGTTACCTACCTAGTGATACTAAATCTTGGGTGATTAGCCAAAGCTAACTCAAGGTGAGGTATGATGTGGATCTTGCCCCACATGAACTTGAAGCTCAATAGAACTGGTATGACTAGCTCCTATTGAAGCTAAGGGAATCAGTGGGAGTCTCATTTAATTAAAGACCTAATTAAATGATTTCAGATATAATACTCATTTCTGCATATCATTTCTGTTGTAGATTACTATGTCTTCAAATACGTCAAATACCCTCTCTCTGCGATCGGTCCTTGAGAAGGACAAGCTCAATGGAGCAAACTTCATTGATCGTAGTTCGTAAATTTGAGAATAGTTCTCAAACAGGAGCGGAAACTCTATGTCCTAGAGCAACCCATTTTTGAACCACCCGCCAATAATGCTACTCGTGCAGATAAGGATGCATACAAGAAGCATCAAGATGATGCATTAGATGCATCATGCCTTATGCTTGCAACCATGAACTCTGAGCTTCAGAAGCAACATGAGAACATGGATGCCTTCGATATAGTTGCACACTTGAAGCAACTATATCAAGGGCAGGCGAGGCACGAGAGATCTGAGGTATCTAAGGCATTATTTTCATGCAAAATGCAAGAAGGAACACCCGTAGGAACTCATGTACTCAAGATGATTGGGTATGTTGAGAACCTTGAAAGATTGGGGTTTCCTTTAGGCCAAGAGTTGGCCACTGACCTTATTCTATATTCGCTTCCTAGAGGCTTTAGTCAATTTTTCATGAATTATTACATGAGCGAAATTGACAAACCATTGCCTGAGCTCTTAAGCATGTTGAGAACTGCTGAGAGCAATCTTAAGAAGATGCAACCTGGTACTAATGATGTACTTATGGTTAAAAAGGGCAAGGGTAAGAAAAAGTCTAAAGGCAAGGGTAAGACCCAGAATAAAGATAAGGACAAAGCATTGAAGCCTAAAGGTGGGGTGGCCAAGGAAGGGACTTGCTTCCACTGCAAGGAAGCTGGACATTGGAAGAGGAACTGCAAAAAGTACCTCGAGGAAGTTCAGAAGAAGAAAGGAAGTGAGACTTCCACTTTAGGTATACATATTATAGAAGTCAATCTATCTATTTCTTCCTCATGGGTATTGGATACCGGTTGTGCTTCTCACATTTGTACCAATGTGCAGGGCTTGAGAAGAAGTAGATCTTTGACAAAAGGAGAAGTGGACCTACGTGTTGGCAATGGCGCAAGAGTTGCTGCTATAGCTGTAGGAACATATTCCTTATTATTACCCAGTGGTTTAATTCTAGAACTTGAAGAGTGTTATTTCGTACCTGCAATAACTAAGAACATTATGTCTCTATCTTGTTTGGACAAGAAAGGTTTTTCATTTATAATTAAGGACAAGTGTTGTTCTGTATATTTAAATGAAATGTTCTATTGCAATGCACACTTGATGAATGGACTCTATGTTCTAGATCTCGAAAACCCAGTCTATAACATAAATACCAAACGATTCAAATCTAATCATTTAAATCAAACATATCTTTGGCATTGTCGCTTGGGTCACATAAATGAGAGTCACATAGCCCAGCTCCATAAGGATGGATTACTGGACTCATTTGATTTTGAATCATATGAGGTATGTGAATCTTGTCCTTTAGGCAAGGTGACCAAGACTCCATTTAGTGGACAAGGCGAATGAGTGACAGATTTGTTAGGCCTCATACATAGTGATGTATGCGGTCCTTTCAAAGTCGCAGCCAGAGGAGGTTATCAGTACTTCATCACATTTACTGATGATTTCAATAGATATGGATATGTGTATCTTATGAGACACAAATCAGAATCCTTTGAAAAGTTTAAAGAATTCAAGAATGAAGTACAGGACCAACTTGGTATGAGTATTAAGATGCTTCGATCAGATCGAGGTGGGGAATACCTAAGCCAAGAGTTTAGTGACTATCTAGTTGAGTGTGGGATAAGATCTCAGCTCACTCCACCTGGAACACCACAGTTGAATGGTGTATCTGAGAGGAGAAATTGTACTCTCTTAGATATGGTACGATCAATGATAAGTCATACAGAACTTCCTCCTTCCTTCTGGGGATATGCTCTAGAGACCGTCGCTTTCACACTTAATCGTGTTCCTTCTAAGGCAGTCGTAAAGACACCATATGAGATATGGACTGAGAAGAGTCCCAAGATGTCTTTTATGAAGATTTGGGGTTGTGAGGCTTACGTACGACGTCAAGTATCAGATAAACTAGGCCCCAAATCAGATAGATGCTTTTTCGTTGGATATCCCAAGGAAACTAAGGGATATTACTTTTACAACCCCACACAAGGCAAAGTGTTTGTTGCCAGAAATGGTGTTTTTCTAGAAAGGGAATTTATTTCTAGAAAAATAAGTGGGAGTAAAATTGATCTTGAAGAAGTTCAAGATACACAAAATAGCACTGATACCTTAATGGAACAAGAATACTCATCACAAGGAGTTGTGATACAACCTGCTCGTAGACCAAGCTCTGCAAGAATCATCAACCTAAGAGATATTCTTTTCTCTTGGATGATAACGATGGTATCATGCTTGATGAGCCGACATCCTATCAGGAAGCTGTAATGAGCCCAGATTCTGAGAAATGGATCGAGGCCATGAGATCTGAAATAGAATCCATGTACACTAACCAAGTCTGGACTTTGGTTGATCCACCTGAAGGGGTCAAACCCATTGGGTGTAAGTGGGTCTTTAGGAGAAAGACTGACATGGAAGGTAATGTGCATACCTATAAAGGGCGATTGGTAGCAAAAGGATTCAAGCAGATTCATGGTATTGACTATGATGAAACCTTTTCTCCAGTTGCGATGCTCAAATCCATTCGGATCATGCTTGCTATTGCAGCTTACTATGACTATGAGATCTGGTAGATGGATGTCAAAACAGTATTTCTTAACGGAAATCTACTCGAGGATGTGTATATGACACAACCTGAGGGTTTTGTCGATCCAAAGGATGCTGGAAAGGTTTGTAAGTTGCATAGGTCCATTTATGGTTTAAAGCAAGCTTCTAGAAGCTGGAATCTTCATTTCGATGATGCGATCAAAACATTTGGTTTCATTAAGAACGAAGATGAACCTTGTGTCTACAAGAAGGTTAGTGGGAGCTCAATTGTTTTCCTCATATTGTATGTAGATGACATACTACTCATTGGAAATGATATCCCTATGCTGTAGTCTGTGAAGACTTGACTTGGGAATTGTTTTTCAATGAAAGACTTAGGTGAAGCAGCCTATATTCTAGGCATCAAGATCTATAGAGATAGATCTAAGAGATTGCTTGGCTTGAGTCAGAGTATATATGTGGACAAGGTGCTTAAGCGTTTTGCTATGCAGAATTCCAAGAAGGGATTTTTGCCAATGTCACATGGTATGAGTCTTTCGAAGACTCAATCTCCCTCTTCTAAGGAGGAGAGAGATCGCATGGATCAGATCCCTTATGCATCAGCTATAGGATCTATCATGTACACCATGATTTGTACTCGCCCCGATGTCTCGTATGCTTTAAGCATGACGAGCAGGTATCAGTCAGATCCTGGTGAATGTCACTGGACAACTGTCAAGAATATTCTTAAGTACTTGCGAAGGATAAAAGAATATTTCTTGATATTTGGAGGCAATGAGGAGCTAGCTGTAAAGGGTTACAGTGATACGAGCTTCCAAACTGACAAGGATGACTCCAGATCGCAGTCAGGGTATGTATTTTGCTTGAATGGTGGCGCTGTAAGCTGGAAGAGTTCGAAGTAGGACACAATTGCAGATTCTACAATGTAGAGTATATTGTCGTCTTCTGCAGCAAAGGAGGTTGTTTGGATCCGAACGTTCATCACTGAACTTGAGGTGGTTCCTAGCATAGCAGACCCAATAGACCTCTATTGTGACAACAATGGGGCTATTGCTCAGGCTAAGGAACCTCGCTCTCATCAAAGGACCAAACACATACTGCGGTGGTATCACCTCATTCGAGAGATCATCAATAGAGGAGATGTTCAGATATGCAGAGTAGACACTGATGCTAACATTGCAGATCCCTTGACCAAGGCTTTGGCACAGAGGAAGCATGATGGTCATATTAGGTCACTGGGTCTTAGAGATTACAGTGATTGACACTAGTGCTAGTGGGAGATTGTTAGTATGAGCCCTTAGTGCCAATTATGAGATGATTGGCGAGGGAGACTTTTGTATTATATTCTTGCATTAATAAAGGCAAAGATTGATTATTATATTTCTTTATGCGTGTGCCAGCTAAATAAATATAATAATGCCCATGAATAGTAGGTTGTTATCTACAGTATATCAATTGGTAGAATTGATTATGAGAAGTCAGAGAACACTATTCTTAAATATTCCTAGTCGAGTATTGTATTAATAGACAAGGGCTATATTGATATATTGAGACTAGCATGTAGGTCAATGGATGACTTGATCTCACAAGTCATGGATATATGATATCACATTGATACATGGGTATATATATTGGAGACTATATATACTGAATTGACCCACCATGAGAAAGTATCATGGATCATTATATGAGTGTCATATACTTTCTCATGTGACTATTGGTATGAATAGTCCTTAGACCTGAAGTCACTACGGTTCCCTACATAAGGAGTTATGTACTTTGGTATCGTCTAACGTCACACCGTAATTGGGTGACTATAACGGCGATCACTGAGTATGTAACGAATTATGCGGAGGGATGTGAGTGATGTAGATGAGATCTATCCCTCCCATATGACGGGAGTGATATCTTTGGCCGCTTGATAGAGTAGGACCATGAAATGCATGGCCATGCTCAAATGAGTCAATATGAGATATTGAGCTCATTTGTTTGAGTGAGTCTACTTGAGGATCAAGAAACATAAAGATTGATAAGAGGGTGACACGGTCTATGCCTCATTGATCGATCTGAGATATCAAGGATAGAAGGACACTGTCATATGATAATAGTCACGGAAGAGGTTGTCAGATCTCGACATTCTCATCACTTGGGTAGCAATTATGTATTGCTAAATGCCGCTCATTGCTTATGTATCTAAAATGGTTTTGGATACATTGCCAACGTTATGAGAGCCTATAGGGTCACACACAAAGAACATATTATTTTGGAGAGGAAATCATTTTGGTTTGACTAAAATGAATTATTAGTTAATTGGATTAACTAGAATGAGTAAGACTCATTACTTGGCTAAATTTAAGTTGGACTCAAATTGGTTTATGTTGAGTTAGACTCAAGTCAAACCAAGAGAAGAAGGCTAAAATGAATAATACACGAATTAATAATATAATACACGAATTAATAAATGGGATTTTAAATGGGATTTAAAACTCATTAATATGCATTTAATAAGCATTAATTGACTTCCTTTCTTTTACCATGAAGAATAAGGAAGTGCATTTAATGTCTCATTAAGGTGTATTATGGTTGCTTCTTCTTCTTCAACGTGGACAATGAAAAAAAAGAATTAGATTTTATTTTTCGTTCACAACACAAGAGGGCCAAGTACCGAGTGGAAAAGTGAGACCTTGGAGTGGTTGCTAGCACAACCGAAAGGGCTTACCTCTTCTCTCCAAGATCCTGTGTGTGTGCACCGTAGAGGCGTGGACATTCTGACCACGCTGAGATCCGCAAGTGTTGCTGACTAGAATTCGAAGGGCACGCTTCGAAGGTAATCTCGATTCCTATAGGATAGAATCGATAATTGAAACGAGTATATTTTTTTTTGCTTGGATCTCTGGAGGGATCCTAAGTTTTCCGCTGCAAATTTTATTTATCGCTCGGGATCCCTATAGAGGGGGGGGGGTAAGTTCTGTGTAAACCTTGTTGTGAACGGTTGTGATGCTCTATTTATGCCTTGTATTAGAGTTGTAGTTGTTGGTTGTGAATAAGGTTGATCTTGGTCTAAAAAGGGGCTGTGAGGTGATGTTTTGACCGGCTATGAGTGAGCCGTAAACGGGTCTATGGGTGTCAATGTAGCTGTTCATGGGCTGTGATCAACTACGAGTTGAGGTGTGTTCATGTAGGGTTGTCAGATTTTTATATCTGTATGAATAAATGGTAGCAGAGTGCGCTAGGGTGAAGCCCTATTTATATTGCGAGTGGATTTGTGAACTGGATTAATTATGGTGTTAAATGTACAAGTGGGGGGTTTCGAATTCGTATTCGATAAAGGGACGCGAATATAGAAACGATAGAATAGTGAAATTATATATATATATATTGTTGTATGCTTGAACATGACCACAATGTTTGAAATGTACAGGACGTGGATACGAGATGGGTCCGCGGACGTGAGGACTCTAGTACTACGAGCGTTTACAGCAGGTGGGTAATTCCTACCCTGGTCAGGTAGTTTTAATGTATACAGATTTAGATGATTGATCATCTTATATGATTATGTTACCTTGACCCTGCTCTTATTATCTTATTCTTGAACTTGTTGTTGGCTATATTTACTCAAAGGTTGATATCACATTCCCTTTATTATGATTTAGGGTTATAGATGTGATGTAAATAGGCCTAGATGTTTAGTAGGGTGTGGATGTTAGAGTACCGGTGATGACCAAATTTATAAATTGGCAAAAAGGTCATCCGTCGATAGGTAATGCCTTAAAAGTAGGAATTATACCAATACTCGTATGTTATATAGTTATTTACCAACCACGTGTTGAGTAAATGGTCAGGTGAGTCGTGGATAATGTGTCGCTATGGACCGGTGGTCCTAGCTTGCCATGATCAGTTGAGTATGCCTCTTTATAGGATAGAGAGTGTACTGATCAAATGGGCGTGACTCTCTATTGAACAGAGAGTCTGTGGTAGATGTTTGTATGTGAGACAGTACCTTCATGTCATTGCATGCATACTGTCGACATCGTCTCCCTTAGGGTTAAGAGAGTCGTCAGTCATCCTGCCTCCTAGGTTACTCCTAGAGGAGTAACTGGTGTGAGGGCAGAACATTTGTTGTGCCGTACTCTACCATTATAGATGATGGTAGTTGGGGTGCGTGCAGTTATCCTGGGTGTGTGACACTCGACCACTCATTGGTAGTGTCAGTCGGAGTGGCCAGCAGTAGGGACTCCCGTTGCATAGCGAGCTCTTTACGCTCATATGCTACTTGATCATACTGCCCACTCGACCACTCTAGAGCAGTGGTTGGTGTGAGTTGGGACAGTTGTCATGTCGTGCCACCTAGGCCACACTAGGGTCGTGGTAGCGAGTAGGGGTGTGCAGGCATGACCATGCATGCTGCATTGCCATATCATACGGTGTTTTGCATATTGATATATATATATATATATATATATACATATATGCTTGTATATATATACACTTGGATGATGGTGATTAGTATACATACAGATGCAGTCTATATGTATACTCACTTTGATGATGCATTTGTATGTACTATGCTTGTTGCATTTGTTTGTACATATTCATAAATGCTATTGCATTTTTTGTATGGTAGTAGGCTGGTACTTGTATACCTGTTGGTTATTCACTGTGATACCCTCGGCCCATATTAGGATGTAGATTGATTTAGTATGATTCTTTATACCTTATGTTGTGGATATATGCCCAGGTTGGATGAGGTTAGAGTAGTTGACTGTCAGGTATGTCATCATCGTTTGTTGTTCAGTTTATTTAGTGTATGCATGCATGTGTACTTGTTATCGATGTATACCATTGTGCAGTAGATTAAAGCTGAATGACATGTAATATTGATACATATATTTACATGTTCTATCTTATTACCTGCTGAGTTTTACTCACCACCACAGCCCCTGGATTTTTCTGTCGCCCAAGTAATATGTAGAAGTCTGCGTGATGACTTGGAGTTGCGCCGACGATCCATCCCATCTCCATTTTCCGAGTCTCCCGGGGAATCCGTTTTATGTCTTGGATTTTGATTATGTTATGGACTTGTTTTATTATAGTCTTGGTCATGATGTCGTGGACTTTTTTTCTGTATTCGATGTTTTATGCACGGTTTTATTACTGTGGACTTGTCAGGTGGTGTACACCTATATGTTTTTAGTATGTTTGTTGTGGGTATGTGGTTTATGTTTCCACTGTGGTTGTTATATTTATGTGATGTTGTTGTGGGCCTACGGGCCTTGTATTAACCCGAAATGTTGCCACGCACAGGGGAGATATCATCAGTTTGATTTTTGACATGGCATACTCTCGGGGCATGACAACTTTATTGGTATCAGAGCCGAAGGTTCTGCGATGCAATACAATGATTTTTGTTTTTGAGTCTTGGATTCTCGGGAGTCGGTATTTTTTTTGGATTTGGTTTTTTTGTGAGATGGAATTGACAGCGGCATAAGCTCCAGGCATCACGAAGTAAGTATTTCTGATAACTCATATTTCAGATAGTTACTTATCTAAATTTGTTTAACAGGTGTATACAATCAAAGTTATGACACCTATGCAGACTCGTAGTAGAGGTCGTCTATCAAGGCGATCCGTCGGAGTTGAGGGACAGGATGCTGCTGCTACTGAGCCCGTTATTCAGAAATAGCCTCAGCTTTCCCCTACTGGTGGTTTGGTGCCTCAGAATTCGGATGTACCATTGACTATGCCAGAGCCTGCAGAGTCCAGTTGGCTCAATGATAAGGCATGGATACTCGTGTTAGCACGTTCGGCCAAGGAAAAGTTCACTTTGTTCCGAGGGGAGTCCGACCCATGGATTGCCCGGTCTTGGTTGGAAAATATGGAAGACACCTTCGAGTACATGAACTGTAACGATGTGGAGAAGGTGGGCCTTACTGCGTATCATCTCAGAGATCAAGCTGTTACTTGGTGGAAATTGCAGAAGACTCTACTCGGGGAGCGTGGAATTACTTGGGAAATCTTTCGAGATGCTTTCTGGAGACAGTACTTTCCTTCGGCATTTTCTACAGCACGTTGTCAGGAATTCTTGAGCCAGAAGCAAGGTGATTGTTCCGTCATGGAGTACAACACAGAGTTTACCAGACTATCAAAGTTTGCTCTCATCTGGTAGCACAGGATGCAGATCGGATGTATCAGTTTACACAGGGTCTTGCTACTTATATACGGAGCCGAATGTCAGGATCTCTCATTACCTCATACAGGGAGGCATTGGACCGCGCCCTCTTCATTGAGATGACTTCCAGCAAATTTCCAAGGAAAGAGATATAGAGAAGCAGATGACTCAGGGCAAGCAGCAGAACCAGGGTTCAGCTCAGGGGACTCAGAAGAAATGGGAGCAAAAAGGAACTACGTGAGGTGCTACAGAAGGGTCAGCTAGATCGCAGAAGGGGAAACGTCTAACATCAGAGTATTCTGGAGGGTCTCAGAGTAGCCGTAAGGGCCGAAGCAGGAATGGATGCTATAAATGTGGATCTGAAAGCCACAAAGTATTAGAGTGTCATTTGGAGCAGCCGATTTGCTATTATTGCAAACAACCAGGTCATACTAGTCATGATTGTACATTGAAATCACAGTTGGAGTTTCCTGATAGCTCCAACAAGGGGAAGAAGTCTACCCATGGCGATGAGGACAACACGCGGACTCGGACATATGGTCGAGCGGCAAGACCTCCACCAAAGACAGTTGTACCGCGGATGCGAGGGTGCCCAAATAGTGATGCCGACAGCGATCCGGTATCCTGCATCTCTGGCGATCTACTACCCAGGAGTATCTGCATCACAACAGTTCTTACTAGCCAACTCTCAGGGATATCTTATGCATGCACCAGCGACTCAGCCTCCAGTACCACAGAGCCAGATCCAACCGAAGTGGAGGCACACTACTACTTCATCAGGGATGCATCCGACGAATATCGAGACTGGATGAGTTTTTGCCATCACCAGAGATGAGGCACAGCGGGCTGAGGGATCAGTCATACGTTGTATGGCTTCAGTTTATTCTATATATGCTGATACTTTGATTGATACCGGTAGTTCATATTCATTCATATCTAGAATATTTTTGGGTAGAGTTGGAAGAATCTCAATGGTTCGTTCTTGTGGGTTAGCAATATCCTTGCCATCAGGAGAGGTACTGACTAGTCACCAAGAAATCAAAGGTTGTCCGTTAGATTTTGATGGGCATATCCTTACAGTGGACCTCAAGGTGTTGGAAATGATAGAGTTCGATATTATTCTCGGTATGGACTGGTTGGCCGCTTATTATGCTACAGTGGATTGTAGAGCAAGGGTAGTGACATTTCGACCACCAGATCAACCAGCTTGGGAATTTGTTGGTACTAGAGATGATGAATTATCTATTATATCGGCTTTACAGGCTCAGAAGCTATTAGCCCAGGGTTGTCAGGGTTATTTATTATCTCTAGTCAAAGTTGAGAACGAAGAACTACCACCCCTCTCTGATGTGCGAGTAGTCCGAGAGTATCCAGATGTATTTCCAGATGAACTTCCAGGCTTGCCACCTCCTAGGCAAGTTGAATTTGCGAAAGAGGTGATCCCAGGAATTGCACCTATATCGAAACCTCCTTATCGGATGGCGCCGAAAGAGCTGAATGAAATTAAAGTTCAACTACAGGAGTTGCTGGATAATGGATTCATCCGACCTAGTGTTTCACCATGGGGAGCACCGGTATTCTAAAATTGATCTGCGCTTAGGATATCATCAGCTTCGGATAAGAGATGAGGATGTTCAGAAAATAGCTTTCTGCACCCGTTAAGGGCATTACGAGTTTCTAGTGATGACGTTCGGTCTCATGAATGCCCCAGCTGCATTTATGGACTTAATGAACCGAGTATTCCTGAGGTATATAGATCAGTTCGTGATAATATTCATCGATGATATATTGATTTATTCTCGATCCGAGGAGGAGCATGAATAACATCTATGGATAGTATTGGAGACATTGCGACGGGAGCAGTTGTATGCCAAATTTAGCAAGTGTGCATTCTGGTTATCCTCAGTGGGTTTTCTTGGACATGTGGTGTACAACAGAGGTATTTCTGTAGATCCCCAGAAGATTGAGGCGATTACCAGTTGGGAGCAGCCAAAATCAGTTCAGGAGGTCCGTAGTTTCCTTGGTCTGGCCGGGTATTATCGGAGATTCGTGGAGGGATTCTTGAGTATCGCCATGCCACTCACTCGCCTGACTTGGAAAGGGGTCAAGTTCACCTGATCAGAGGCTTGTGAAACTAGCTTCTAGGAGCTTAAGCGATGGCTAGTTTCTGCACCAGTCTTAGTGATTCCTTCCGATGTTGATGGGATGGTTCTTTATACGGATGCTTCCATCCAAGGGTTGGGTGCAGTTCTGATGCAGTCCAACCATGTGGTGTCTTATGCCTCCCGTCAACTAAAAGATCACAAAAGGAATTACCTAGTGCACGATCTAGAGTTAGCCGCCATTATTTTCGCATTGAAGATATAGAGACACTACTTGTATGGGATTACCTTTGAGATCTACACATACCATAAAAGTCTGAAGTATCTATTCACAAAGAAAGAGCTGAATCTGAGATAGAGACGATGGATGAAATATCTGAAGGATTGCGACTGCACCATCCAGTATCATCTGGGAAAAGCTAATGTGGTAGCAGATGAGCTGAGCAGGAAGTCTTGTGGAGTTCTGACTGTAGGGGATCGATTGGCGGGCTAGAGGGGGGTGAATAGCCCTCGTTTGTTTGATGTCGTATTTTACTCGTCTACAAAATGTTAGCGCAAGCGGAATATACAAATACAAATAAAGACAACACAAAAGATAGACAAGCAATACAAACACGAGATGTAACGTGGTTCACGGCTATGCCGCTAATCCACGGTCCGATTCGTCCATGGTGAATCACTCCGCAATCTATCCACTAGATCTCTCCTTTGCACAAAGCTAGGTGGAGGTAACTTATTTTACACAAAGATCACTCTTCTACAATGGAATGAAGATTAGAGCAAGTAGAAGAGTGGGAAATCGTTTAGGGAACTTTGTGTGTAGTTGGGCATTCAAGCATTTTTCTCCCAAAGCCCCATCCCCTTCCTTTTTATAGAGGAAGAGGGTTTCTTCCCGTTGACACAGGATCAGTCGACTGATGCCCTCGATCAGTCGACTGGTCTTATAGTCGTTGCCCAATAACGGTCGCTTTCCATGTTGGAACCATCCAACGATCGGCATCGATCGGTGATGCTACCATCGATCGAGTGCTCAATCGAGTCAACTCCATTCGTGCGTGCCGCGGTGCCATCGATCGACCGCCATTCCGATCACGGTCATTGTCATCGACATCGATCATTGCCCGGTCCATGGCGATCGGCGCCAAACATAAGCGGTATTATACCGATCGATCGACCATCGACCGACTACCATTCCCTGGAAGTCGACTGGTGTCGGAAAAACCCATCCGACACTTGGCCAAATGGCCAAGTTTTACCTAAGAGCTACCCCTTCTCGGGTTACATTCGCTCACTCTCATCTCTCAGAGTCCCTCGCCTTCGAAGTTCTCTTCGTTCTCGGCCACGTCCCTCGGCAACATCAGGCGCACGACTCTGCAATGCTCCTTCGCGTCTCTTGCCTCGAAGTCTACTTCCTCCGGCTTCACTCCAAGCTTTCTCGTCCGGCGGTCCCTCGGATGCTCCAAGCGCACGACTTCCACAAAGCTATCCTTCACCGATTCAAGGCACGAGTCATGAGATGTGAAAATCGCCACGGCTCCATGTGCGAATTACTAAGCCCTGCATGACTTCAACGCACATATCAAATCACAATAACAACCTAACTTAAACCCTTTGCCACACCATCAAAACCATATTACAGCAAGAGATTGCCTTAACAATCTCCCCCTTTTTGATGTGTGACAATCCATTTAAGTTAGGTAAAAATATTTGATAAAAATTTCTAAGGTAAGAAAGCATGTAAACATAAACATGATATAGCAACATGCAACTCCCCCTTAACCCATGAAACTCCTCATACAAATTTTCTCCCCCTATCACAATTTACTTAAACATAATTATTTCTCCCCCTTTGACACCATCAAAAAGATTAATACTAAGTTAAGAACACATGACATCAAGTCTAATAGAAAGAAAATACCACAAGTTGATTTAAAATTGGAATTCAGCCTTTACTTTTCGATATTCAGTCATCGGATCATTAGTTCAAACTACGATCGGTAGCATTGTTTCGAGATTTGATTTTGGACCGAATTTCAAAATCGTTAAAATTCAGAAAATTCGAAAAATCATGAAATTTGGGAACATATTTCTTTTAAGTATATCTATCAGTGAAAAATAGGTTTTCAAGAAAAATCATTCTATTTCCACGTATTTGCCAAAAATCAAAAAGCATTAAAAACTACTAGGTTTTTGATCATAATTGTATCCTTTTTAAAACCTATTCTTTCTTTGATTTGTTTCAAAACATGAATACATAGATTTTAGATTAAGAAATTGTTTTGAAAACATATGAAATATCCAACCATGATCTTTGGGAAATATGTCTATGAATTAAACATAAGCCTTCCCCATGATTAGTCTATTATTGCTATTTTGATACTTTAAATGAACATCTAAATGCTATAGGCACTAGTGGACATTTGTATCATCCTAACATCTCACCCATGCTAAGTTTGCAATCAAGTTAGCCTATAGTGAGTGTGAGATGCATCCTAGGGGGTATTTGTATATACTTAACCCTTGTAATCATGCAATTCTATCATGGTTAAGTATCAACCCAACAACCTACATGATAATAATGACATATATGAATTAATTTCACATTATGATCATGAAATACATGTATTCATTAAATAATAATCATGCATTAGGTATTATATGATGATAATAAACAAAGTATCACCTAAAGCATGATTCAACCCTATTTCTCATGATTACGTGCCAAATATTAAAATCATGATTTCAAACATACATAGCAATTACATTAATCATCATGATTTAAGCATTATTATCTATTTATGGGCACGTTATTATCACCCAACACTATTCTAAAAATGTTGTCCCGCCATCCTAAGTCAACCAAAATATGATATAGGTCAATTCCATATGGTTGACTACCCTAGGGTTTTCCTAACCCTTAAGGATGGATTTTGGAACCCAAAATAAGTTCTTTCCTATTGGGTTCACTAAGTATTCCTTGGGGATCCATTTCCTAGCTATTACTTTCTTCTTATCTTGTCCCCTAGTAATTAGGCATTTATAGGCCTTTTCATTTTTCTTTTCTTTGTATCCTAGGCCCTTTTTGTTGAAGCTTGCCCTTTGGCTCCCTATAATCATGTTCAATGTGTTGGAGCCAATAGTGAATTTCTCTAGGGCTTTTGTCAAATAGTCTACCTTTTCCCTTAAAGCTCTATTTTCCTCTATGCATGCATCATTAACATCCAAAGGCATATAGTCATGTGAACATGCATCATTTAAGCTAGAAGAAATATCATTATTATTTAAGCATGCATTTTTTAGCTTATTTTCTAATGCCTTAATTTGATCAAGCATGCTTTTATTTTTCTTTTTCATTCCAAATAAGTCCTAATTAAACTAGAAATTATGGAAACTATTTTCTTAGGAGAGGCATTACGTTACCATAGTTTCCATGTCTTCTTCTTCTTCTTCGGATGAGGAGGATGTAGAAGCTCCCCCTTCACTTGAGCTCTCTCCACTTGAGCTTGATTTTTCATTTGAGGAGGAGGAGCAATCCGAGTCATGAAGAGCCATTAGTGCTAGGTTGGAATAGACATGCTCTTCTTCTTCGGATGAGGATGAGGAAGCAAGGTCATCCCATGTCTTTGCTTTGAGAGCCATGGCTTTTCCTCTTGCCTTGGCCTTCTTTTCTTCTTCCTTTTTCTTCTTGCTCCCCTTCTTCTTCTTCTTTTCTTCCTTCTTTTTCCTTTCCTCTTTGCTCTTGTTTAGGAGGGGACAATTGTCCCTTATGTGTCCCTCCCCTTGACAATTGTAACAAATGATCTTCCCCCTTGGTCTTCTATTCCTATCATGAGATTTATCAAATCTAAAATTCTTAAATGCACGCCTTACCTTCCTTACCATGTAGGCTTCTTCCGTGCTATCCATGGAAGAGGTAGAGGCTTCATCATCGGAGGAGGAGGGGATCTCTATCTTCTTCTTCCCCTTATTTGCCATTAAGGATACTCCTCTTGAGGGTTGAATTCTAGGCTCTTCTTGTATTCCTTCAAGCCTAGTTTTGTGGAGCTCCATTGTTGAGAAAAATTCCTCCAAGGTACTTACTTCCAAGTTCTTGGAGATGTAAAACGAATCCACCATGGAGCTCCATCTTGAGGACCGGGGAAAGGCATCTATGGCCTTCATTATCATATCCCGGTTGGAGAGCTTTTCTCCTACACTTGTTATCCCAATTAATATTTCTTTAAATCTAGAATGTAGGGAAGTTACCTTTTCTCCCTTTTCAAGCTTAATATTTGATAGTTGGGAGCGGAGGAGATCCCTTCTTGCTAGCTTGGCTTCCGAAGTGCCTTCATGAAGTTCAACTAGCTTCTCCCACATCTCCTTAGCACTAGAACATTCCCCTATCCTATTGACTTCTTGTTGGGGGAGTACATTGTATAGGTGGTGCTTGGCCTTTGAATTTGCTAAATATTCTTCTATTTGCCTCTTGCTCCACCTTGATTTCTCCAATGGCTCTCCATTTTCATTCCTAGGCAACTCGAAACCATTTTCCATTATTAATAGAATTTCAAAGTCGGTTTCGAAGAATACCTCCATTCTCTTTTTCCACCAAGAGAATTCACCGTCGAACTTCGGTGGGTGGATGTTTGAGCCGGCCATTTGAGATGTAGAGCTTGTTGCGGCGGTTAGTCCGGTGACAAGCAACCTTGCTCTGATACCACTTGTAGGGGATCGATTGGCCGGCTAGAGGGGGGTGAATAGCCCTCGTTTGTTTGATGTCGTATTTTACTCGTCTACAAAACGTTAGCGCAAGCGAAATATACAAATACAAATAAAGACAACACAAAAGATAGACAAGCAATACAAACACGAGATGTAACGTGGTTCACGGCTACGCCGCTAAGCCACGGTCCGATTCGTCCATGGTGAATCACTCCGCAATCTATCCACTAGATCTCTCCTTTGCACAAAGCTAGGTGGAGGTAACCTCTTTTACACAAAGATCACTCTTCTACAATGGAATGAAGATTAGAGCAAGTAGAAGAGTGGGAAATCGTTTAGGGCACTTTGTGTGTAGTTGGGCGTTCAAGCATTTTTCTCCCAAAGCCCCATCCCCTTCCTTTTTATAGAGGAAGAGGGTTTCTTCCCGTTGACACAGGATCAGTCGACTGATGCCTCGATCGATCGGCCCGGTCTGTAGCCGATGCAATAACGGTCGCTTTCCATGTTGGATACCATCCAGCGATTGCATCGATCGTGATCCTACCATCGATCGAGTGCTCAAGCGAGTCAACTCCATTACGTGCCCGTGCGGTGCCATCGATCATTGCCATTCCTAGCGATCATTGTTATCGACATCGATCATTGCCGATCCATGGCGATGGGTGCCAAGCATTGGCGGTATTATACCAGTCGATCGACCCATCGACTCAGATCAGTCGACTGCCATTCCCTGGCAGTTGGCTGGTGTCGGGAAAACCCATCCGACACTTGGCCAAATGGCCAAGTTTCACCTAAGAGCTACCCCTTCCCGGGTTACATTCGCTCACTCTCATCTCTCGGAGTCCCTCGCCTTCGAAGTTCTCTTCATTCTCAGCCACGTCCCTCGGCAGCATCAAGCGCATGACTCTGCAATGCTCCTTCGCGTCTCTTGCCTCGAAGTCTACTTCCTCCGGCTTCACTCCAAGCTTTCTCGTCCGGCGGTCCCTCGGATGCTCCAAGCGCACGACTTCCGCAAAGCTATCCTTCACCGACTCAAGGCACGAGTCATGAGATGTGAAACTTGCCACGGCTCCATGTGCGAATTACTAAGCCCTGCACGACTTCAACGCACATATCAAATCACAATAACAACCTAACTTAAACTCTTTACCACACCATCAAAACCATATTACGGCAAGAGATTGCCTTAACACTGACTAGTCATCTGACAGCAGTTACTGATCTAGTTCGACAGTTCTCAGAGTTAGGATTGTCAGAACACGGTCAAACATCCCAGGGAGTATTGGTATCTATGGTTGCCCAGTCCATCATTGTTGAGAGGATCAAGGAAGCACAAGTCAGTGACGAGCATCTACAGTTCTTGTGCAGCACGATAGACTCAGAACGTCAGACAGGTTTCTCGAGTGATGAGAATGGTGTACTTTGTTTCCGTGGGCGATTATGTGTTCTGGACACGCACCCAGTTAAGGAAGAACTGCTACAGGAAGCACATCAGTTGAGATTTGCTATACATCCTGGTGGTACTCGGATGTACCGGGATTTGAAGCGGTTATACTGGTGGAACGGTATGAAATGAGATATTGCAGACTTTGTTGCATGATGTCTAGTATGCCAGCAAGTGAAAGCTGAACATCAGAAACCTGCTGGCTTACTTCAAGAAATTTTGATCCCGGAATGGAAGTGGAAAAATATCACGATGGATTTCGTTACGGGATTACCCAGAACCCCATAAAGGATATGATGCGATTTGGGTGATCGTAGATCGATTAACCAAATCAGCTCACTTCCTTCCGATTCGCGAGACGGACTCATTGGATCGTCTAGCAGAATTATACTCTGAGAGATCATCAGATTGCATGGTGTACCATTGAGTATCATATCTGATAGAGATTCACGAATTACTTCGCGATTCTGGTAGAGTCTGCAGCAAGCCATGGGCACAGAGCTTCGACTCAGTACAACCTTTCATCCGCAGACAGACGGGCAGTCCGAACGTACCATTCAGACTCTGGAGGATCTATTGAGATCTTGTGTCATGGATTTCGATGGTAGTTGGGAGGATCACATTCTTTTAGTGGAGTTTGCTTACAACAACAACTACCACTCTTCTATCCAGATGGCTCCTTTCGAGGCATTATACGGTAGACCCTATAGATCTCCTGTGTTATGGGAGGAAGTTGGGGAACGACAGATATTGGAGCCTCAGAGTATCCAGCATGATGCGGAGTTGGTACGAGTTATCAAACGACGATTGTCAGAGGCACAGGATAGACAAAAGAGTTATGTGGATCGGAGGCGAAGGCCTTTGGAATTCTCAGTCGAGGATGATGTATTCCTACGAGTGCCACCCACCAAAGGAGTCAAGAGGTTCGGATTGAAAGGAAAATTAGCTCCACGCTATATTGGTCCATTTGAGATATTGGAGCGAATTGGGGGTGTAGCTTATCGGTTGACCTTACCTCCGACACTAGCAGGTGTTCACAACGTATTCTATGTTTCTATGCTGAGGAAATACGTGCCACGATCTGACCATATTTTTAAAGAGGTTCCGATACCACTCCAGGCGAATGCGACTTACGAGGAGACTCCGGTGCGGATTCTGGGTCACAAGGAGCGGAAGTTGCGGAACAAAACCATCCGACTCGTAAAAGTGGGATGGCTGCATCATACGGATGAGAAGGCTACATGGAGCTGGAAGATACTATTCGAGCTCGATACCCTCATCTGTTTACCTGATTTATGTGGTCATTTTGGAATATGCTTAATCTAATTTTTGCATTTAAGTACGAAATTTGGGGACCAAATTTTTATAAGTGGAGGAGAATGTAAAATACCACAGAAAAAAATAATAATAAAATAAAATAAAATAAATGTTGGGTAATTAGGAGAATACCCTATGGAATTTTTCAAGAATTTTTAGAAATTTTTCTGTACTTAAATGGAGATTTCTAAGACCCTTTTTGCGGAAAAGGATTTAAAAGGCTTAACGGGTCTGAAATCTGACCCATTTGGTAAAACCCGACCCGTTACCATTTAAGTCGAGCATTTTTGCAGCCATTCTTTTATTTCTCAGTCGCGATCTTTATTCCCTTTTAATTCTTCGTGATCACAGCGCCGATCACCTTCCCACGTGATCTCTCCGATCTCCCCCATCCGAGCTTGCCGGCTTCGCTGCGAGCGGCGGCCAACATCCACGACAGCCCCAAAGCGGCAGCCAACATCCATGACAACCCCATAGTGGCGACCAACATCCACGACAACCCCACGGATGAGTCGGAACAGCAAGCAGGGCGCGACGACTATCTCTGCCTTCTCTTCTTTTCCGAGACCTACGGTCAGCGAGCCTCCTCTTTCTCTCATCTCTTCTTCTTTTCTGCAAGTGGCAGCGAGAGGAGCAGCCTCAACCTTCTCCACAGACGAGCTGACGGTGAGCGTGCGGCTAGAGGCTAGCGCCGTGGTCGTCGGACCTAGGTAAGGGGCGATTCCTTACTTTGGATGAGACCTACACCTACTGTGGTGGTCGTTCCTTAATCGGGTTTGATTTGGGCAGGAGGTGGGTCGGCAAACAGGGGATAGGGAGAGGTTGGCTGTCGGTGGTCAGGGACTTTGCTGCCGATGGGGTTCAACATCTGGTAAGGAAGAGAAATTTTCCTTTTTGTTCTGTGAATTCTTACGGTAAAGATTTGCATGTGGTGATGGTTGTTTAGGTGGGCAGTGGTTTCCGGTGAACAGGGGTAGCGGGATTAATTGTTGGTTCTGTGGAGTATGATTAATTACCGGTGAAGCTTCAATTTCTGGTAAGCAAGATCAATTCCCTTTTTGTTCAGTGAATTCCATTCGGTGGAGATGACTATGGGTTGGTTGTGAAGTGTTGAGCGGGATGTGAGGGCTATTGGCTGTGAATTAGAGGGGTTTATCAACAGGATGGGCCGACTGTGCGGCTGTAATTAAGAGGGGTAAGTTCTGTGTAGACCTTGTTGTGAACGGTTGTGATGCTCTATTTATGCCTTGTATTAGAGCTGTAGTTGTTGGTTGTGAATAAGGTTGATCTTGGTCTAAAAAGGGGGCTGTGAGGTAATGTTTTGGTCGGCTATGAGTAAGCCGTAAACGGGTCTATGGGTGTCAATGTAGCTGTTCATGGGCTGTGATCGGCTGCGAGTTGAGGTGTGTTCATGTAGGGTTGTCAGATTTTTATATCTGTATGAATAAATGGTAGCAGAGTGCGCTGGGGTGAAGCCCTATTTATGTTGCGAGTGGATTTGTGAACTGGGTTAATTATGGTGTTAAATGTACAAGTGGGGGGTTTCTAATTCGCATTCAATAAAGGGACGTGAATATAGAAACGATAGAATAGTGAAATTATATATATATTGTTGTATGCTTGAACATGACCACAATGTTTGAAATGTGCAGGACGTGGATACGAGACGGGTCTGCGGACGTGAGGACTCTAGTACTACGAGCATTTACAACAGGTGGGTAATTCCTACCCTGGTCAGGTAGTTTTAATGTATACAGATTTAGATGCATGATCATCTTATATGATCATGTTACCTTGACCCTGCTCTTATTATCTTATGCTTGAACTTGTCGTTGGCTATATTTACTCAAAGGTTGATATCACATTCCTTTTATTATGATTTAGGGTTATAGATGTGATGTAAATAGGCCTAGATGTTTAGTAGGGTGTGGATGTTAGAGTACGGGTGATGACCAAATTTATAAATTGGCAAAAAGGTCATCCGTGGGTAGGTAATGCCCTAAAAGTAGGAGTTATACCAATACTCATATGTTATATACTTATTTACCAACCACATGTTGAGTAAATGGTCAGGTGAGTCATGGATAATGTGTTGTTATGGACCAGTGGTCCTAGCTTGCAATGATCAGTTGAGTACGCCTCTCTACAGAATAGAGAGTGTACTGATCAAATGGACGTGACTCTCTGTTGAACAGAGAGTCTGTGGTAGATGTCTGTATGTGAGATAGTACCTTCATGTCATTGCATGCATACTGATGACATCGTCTCCCTTAGGGTTGAGAGAGTCGTCAGTCATCCTGCCTCCCAGGTTACTCCCAGAGGAGTAACTGGTGTGAGGGCAGAGCATTTGTTGTGCTGCACTATACCATTATAGACGATGATAGTTGGGGTGCGTGCAGTTGTCCTGGGTGCGTGACACTTGACCACTCATTGATAGTGTCAGTCGAAGTGGACAACAGCAGGGACCCTATTGTGTAGCGAGCTCTTTACGCTCATATGCTACTTGATCATTCTGCCCACTCGACCACTCTAGAGCAGTGGTTGGTGGGAGTTGGGACAGTTGTCATGTCGTGCCACCTAGGCCACACTAGGGTCGTGGTAGCGAGTAGGGGTGTGCAGGCATGACCATGCATGCTGCATTGTCGTATCATACGGTGTTTTGCATATTGATATATATATATATATATATATATATATATATATATATATATATATATATATATATATATATATATATATATATATATATATATATATTCATATATGCTTATATATATATATATATACTTGGATGATAGTGATTAGTATACATACAAATGCAGTCTATATGTATACTCACTTTGATGATGCATTTGTATGTACTATACTTGTTGCATTTGTTTGTACATATTCATACATGCTATTGCATTTTCTGTATGGTAGTAGGTCGGTACTTGTATACCTGTTGGTTATTCACTGTGATACCCTCGACTCATATCAGGATGTAGTGTGAGTTAGTATGATTCTTTATACCTTATGTTGTGGATATATGCCCAGGTTAGATGAGGATAGAGTAGCTGACTGTCAGGTATGTCAGCATCGTTTGTTGTTCAGTTTATTTAGTGTATGCATGCATGTGTACTTGTTATGCTGATGTATACCTATTGTATGAGTAGATTAAACTGTTGAATGACATGTAATATTGATACATATATTTACATGTTCTATCTTATTACCTGCTGAGTTTTACTCACCACCACAGACCCTGGGTTTTTCTATCGCCCAGGTAATAAGTAGAAGTCTACGTGATGACTTGGAGCTACGCCGATGATCCATCCCATCTCCGTTTTCCGAGTCTCCTGGGGAATCCGTTTTATGTCTTGGATTTTGATTATGTTATGGACTTGTTTTATTATAGTCTTGGTCGTGATGTTGTGGACTTTATTTCAGTATTCGATGTTTTATGCACGGTTTTATTATTGTGGACTTGTCAGGTGGTGTACACCTGTATGTTTTTAGTATGTTTGTTGTGGGTATGTGGTTTATGTTTCCGCTGTGGTTGTTATATTTATATGATGTTGTTGTTGTGGGCCTACGAGCCTTGTATTAACCCGAAATGTTGCCACGTACAGGAGAGATGCCGTCCATTTGATTTTCGGCACGACATACTCTCGGGGCGTTACAATCCAACCTTTACAAGTCGGATGATCTCATTCCGCAGCTGTCACTTCTTGCGACCAATAATTCGCACTGGAATCTTCTCTTTGGTTGCATTAGGCTGAAGTGGAATCAGAACCTCTTTTAGAATACGATCTGAACGCGGCACATATTTCCTTAACATAGTAACATGAAATACGTTGTGAACACCCGTAAGTGTCGGAGGTAAAGCCAATCGATAAGCCACACCTCCAATCCACTCCAACATCACAAATGGGCCAATATAGTGTGAAACTAATTTCCCTTTTTGCCCAAATCGTTTCACCCCTTTCGTAGGTGAATCACGCAGAAATACTTGATCCCCAACTGAGAATTCCAAAGGCCTTCGCCTTCAGTTTGCGTAACTCTTCTGTCGATCCTGTACCTCTAATAACCATCATCTGATACCATCATCTGATGATGTGCATCAACTCTGTATCATGTTGGATACTCTGTGGCCTCAATAGTTGTCATTCTCCAACCTCCTCCCACAACACAAGAGATCTATAGGGTCTGCTGTATAAGGCTTCAGAAGGAGTCATTTAAATGGAGGAGTGATAACTCTCCTTATAGTCAAATTCCACTAAAGGAATGTGATCCTCTCAACTACCTCCATAATTCACGACACTAGATCTTAATAGATCCTCCATAGTCTGAATGTTATGCTCAAACTATCCATCTGTGTGTGGATGGACGTTGTACTGAGTCGAAGCTCTATGCCCATGGTTTGATACAGACTCTACCAAAATTGCGAAGTAGATCACGAAATCTCTATCAGATACAATACTCAAAGATACGCCATGCAACCTGATAATCTCTCACAGTACAACTTTGTCAGACGATTCAATGGATCCGGCCCATTAATAGGCAGAAAGTTAGACGATCCATGATCACCCAAATCGCATCATGCCCTTTACGGGTTCTAGGCAATCCTGTAACGAAATCAATAGTGATATGCTCCCACTTCCATTCCGGAATCGGAATTTCCTAGAGCAATCCAGTGAGTTTCTGATGTTCATCCTTCACCTGTTAGCATACTAAACATCGAACAATGAAGTCTGCAATATTTCTCTTCATATCGTTCCAACCAGTATAAATATTTCAAATCTTGGTACATACGAGTACCACCAGGGTGAATAGTAAATCTCTAATGATGTGCTTCCTATAACAACTCTTCCTTAACTGGATGCATGTCCGGAACACACTATCCTTATCAGAGATGGGGAATTATCTTATCAAAAGAGAAGTTCATCAACCATTCAAAATCCACTCCACCACACACTCTGTAAGTGCATGGGAGACTATAGCGACCAATCTCCCTTGTTACAACTGTCTGTGTTCCAACAACTCTATAGTAGCTATCCTGTAGCTAGTCAAAAATCCATGAGCACTTCTGCCCCATATCACTACTACACAAGATAATACTGCTAAGTTTATGTCATACGTATTACAACTTATCTTGTAGTTCCTTAACTGATGTAAGCATAAGATATGTCTCATGCAATTGTATCGGATTCGCTGTATTCCCTGAAGCAATGCATCTGCGTACAATACCCTTCCATCCACATCAAAAAGATTAACTAACACTGATGTAAAAGTCAACCATCGACTGAGCCTTGAAAACTAGTTTCATAGGCTTCCGATCAACTAAATTCCATCACCTATAATCGATGCATAATCTGAAAGGTCCATCTCTCTTTTAACAAAGAGTTCTGGGTCCTTTCTAGAAGAAATTCTAGAATAGATAAATATCTCATCCAGCATCTCCTATAATCGCAACTTACATTCTTCCAATTCCCATAGTGTTTAGTAACACTTATACCAATCAAATTATCACCCGGTATGGGATCTTCGATACCGAAACTATTTCCGTAATCATTTCGATCACCTACTCCACTTGCCTATGTAGCGGCAAGCCTAGGAGTTCATCCGAAACTATATTCGAATGTTCTCGAATTATACACACATCCGAGAGACATATCATACCATAATCTCAACAACTTGACCATCTATAAGGATATGTCTACAGTAAAGGTATATCTATCAAAGTCTAAGGGCATCCCTTGACTTCTTAATTGTTGGTCAACATCTCACCTGATAGTAGAGATACCGCTGGTCGATGTAATCCATCTAATCTGAACTAAGAATGTTCTAGACAAAGATACTTGTAAACTACAAGCATCTCTCAATATATTAACCCAGAGGGTAAACTAAAGTAATACCCTGAACGATCAATTATCTGCCGACCTGATCCCAAAGGCACCCCACAGGTCTCGGCCTTTCTCCGAAGAGAACAAGATCAGATCCAACAGTCTGCGATAAAGCGGTCGCATTTCTGTGACGAATGACCCGGGGATTTTCCCGGAGCATCTGATCCCATCACTTAATCCTATGAGCTACAATTGTAGGATACCGAATATGTACGACCATCGTCGTATACTCTCTCCTCTGTACTAAGCCAAACCACGTATGGGGGGGTAACTATTGTTGTTGTCTGCATGAGTCTTTTAAGATGTCTTCAGCTAATACTGCTTCTGTGCTAATCTCTGCTGAAGGGAAGTATTAAGGAACTCCAACCACGCCTGAGGTAGTAGGTCACTGCTGATGAGATAACCCAATCTTTTATGCTGATCTCTGCTGTCGAGATGGTGCATCATCCTCCCGGAACACCATTGATAGTCTTCAACTGAGTCTTCAAAATACACCTCCTCAATTGTTTTGGTGCAGGGGCACCAGATGATCGAACCTGTGTTTTGATTATGGCAAAAGACGCAAAGTTAAGATTACATCGTTATCTCATGAGCTTAATCGAGTGTGCAGAAAAGTACTAAAGCTGGAGCTGAAGGTTGGCGACGCCCGGAGGAAGCCGCGGTGGTCAGGAGACACTTGAGTGACTTTGGATGGAGCCAAAGGAATCGAGTGGAAGGCCGAAAGCAAGAGCTACAAAGTAAGTATCGAGGTAAGCTCGTGTGTATGAGCGTAAGTGAGGTCGTATCCTCCTTACGGGGATGGTCTTAAGCATAGATCCGACCAAAGACATTCCATGGATGGTCTAGGTCGAGATCGGACGGTCGGCGACCATCAAAATTATGTTTTTGTTAAGCTAACTTGTGATTTCAACAAGCATCGATCACGATGCCCACAAGAGCCACTCATTGCTCAAATCGATCATTCGAGTGTTGCGACTCGATTACGCCGCCATCGATCGATTGATGATGACCATCGATCGGCCCGATGGTCAAGGATCAAATCGAACCTCATTCCAAGGAGCTTTGTGCCTATTTGTGATTGGTTGAAGACCCATTCGATGAGGGGCTCAAAGGCTATAAAAGGAGGGCTTCTCTAAGGATTTTTCATCAATTCCAAAAGCCTCCAAGTGCTTCCGATATGCTACGACTCTCCGACATCCCTACGACGAAGCGCTATAGACACGATGACTAGAGCTCAATCTTCTTTATCTACAAGTCATCAGTAAAAGTGTTTTGATAGTTTCATTCTGTATTTAAGTTCATTATCGTGCTTTTATCGTAACAAGAAGAGGGGGAGTGCCCCTCTATCTCGATCCTTTTCGTGGTTTTGTATCCGATTAACTCCTACCTCCAATGAGGAGGAGTTCGTTAGTGATTTTCCCTCCGTGCGTGGTCAAGGACCACTAGGGCCTTGGAGTAGTAGTCGTAGACTACGAACCAAGTAAAAACCCTCGTGTCTTCTTTACTTTTACAATGTTCTTTCCGTTGCGTAACTCAAGTATTGAAAATGAAAGAAAGTTTTTATCGCTATTCACCCCCCCTCTAGCGATCCGCTCGATCCAACAAATTGTACTGGTTGCTTACAATAGCAACAAATGATCTGATCCAACTGATAATCCGACTTTGCATGACTTCGTGATCCAAACTGTACGCACATAATCCCTTCGGAGTCTTTGTTCTGATTTCGCTGATAACATCAGATAGTTCTGATGATCTGTGGTGGGTCTTCTATGATCAGAAAAACTCAGTAGCTCGTGGCCTATGACTCCGATCTTGCACCTTTTGTCCAACATTCGGAGGCTTCTTATTCCAACATCTAGCTTGGAATGTCTGTTTATCGATCTTTTTCTCCTAAACACTTGTACGGAGTCATTTCTAAACTCCTGACTCAATCCAATATCTTCCGACAGGATCTGATAGAAAATCCAGTCATCTTACTCTAAAAGTAAGCCAATAACCGTGGGTGGCTTAAAACATCCATTCACATTCTTGAGCTATTAGGTGAGCGTAAACTCTACAAGTCTAATGACTTTGCATGGTATTCCCGTTACCGACGATCACCTTACTTGAAGCTCAAGAATTCCTTACAATGTGTCACAGAAAGTGATGCAGGGAATTACTCTCTCTCAACATCACTAACCATGATAAGTGATATATTATTCCCCGAATATTATTCTCTGCATCTTCCTCCAAGTACCGATTTGATCCCGATAATGGTATACAACTAACTCTACTTCCTTTGTATAACTCAAGTTAAGTACTCAAAAGTACCTTTAAAGTTATACAACCCAGCACGACAGACTCAGGGATCAAAATCCCTATAAAACACCATATACTAATACTCCGCTATCTGTAGCAATAATAATATACACACCTAGTCCATTACCCCATGGGTAATGATCTGTCTAGCTCCGTTAATGAAAATCTTGTTGGTGCAATCGGTCTAGGTCACGATTGATCAGACTCGAGAGATGTTTTGATGTTTGGCATGAAGGTTTGACATTGATGTCTGATAATGTTTTGGGGAGATTGTTGGTGTAATCGACCTGGGTCATGATTGACTAGACTCGAGTTTGACTTGAGGGGGATTTTGATGCTTGACTGGAGTTGACCATGTCATGGAAAGTCCAAGTCTTGAGTACTTGGCATGTAAATTCCAAGCATGGGTCTTGGTAAGGAAAAGTCCAAGCATGGGTCTTGGAATGGAAAGTCCAACATGGGTTGGCAAAGGAAAGTCCAAGCTTGAGTCTTGGCATTTGAGAAGTCCAAGGGGTTTGATATTAGCGGCGTAAAGTCCAAGGGTGAAGTCTTGGCAGCATAAGTCCAATGGTTGGCGGCATAAAGTCCAAGCGGAGTCTTGGCAACATAAGTCCAATGTGCCTTGGCGGTGTAGACACCGTTAGCATGACATAGCCGATGGAAGCACCTGAAGGCTAGCATACGGATGAACAAGTCATGGATGACTTAGAGGGATACGATAGGCACGAGGCTGACGGAGGTGGCTAGAAAGTTTAGGTTTAGGTTACAGGTGGTCTAGCAAGTATAGGGGCACCATACTTGGGTTAAACCTCATGTTTGAGGTGTATCAGTCGACTAGTGTGAGTCAACTAGAGTTTAACTGTGGGGAGTACCCTAGCAGTCGACTGCTAGACCGATCAGTCGAGTGAAGGCACAGAATGGAGTCAGACTCGACTGCTGGGGTTAGTAGTCGAGTGAAGGCTCGATCAGTCGACTGATGGACATGATCAATCGACTGATGTCCTATCCGTTAGATTTTTCCAGTGTGGATTACACCATTGTCTCACAGCAACAGTGTCATCAATTGACTGATGGTCCCGAGTAGTGGACTGTTAGGCAAAAATCCAGCCCGATTGCAGGTTATAAAAGCAGCTCGGAAGAGGGATTTTGGCAGCAATTTTCTTGGGTGAATTGGAGTGATTTACTGTTGCAAATTAGGGTCTTCAAGGCTAGTCCAAGGCAATCAAAGATCAAGCAATCCAAAGCTCTTTATAAAGTTTTCTTTACTTGCATTCCATTGTATTTTCTTGTATTTTTATTGTATTACTGTTGTATACATTGTACGAGGTTTCTCCACCTCCGGATTGTTCCAAGAAGAAGTTATTCTTGATTAGTGGTGTGTGGTTTCATCGCTAGAGCTCGTTGAGCTCGATCCGTAGAGTAGGAACCGATTCCGAATCACATTATATTATCATGTTTGCGTGATTGTGTTTCTTGTTATTTCTTTTTGTTATTACTATTCCGCTATGCTAACAAGATTGTAGACGATCAAACGCAAACAAATTCCATCAAGCATCGAAACGCGCTATTCACCCCCTCTAGCGGCCACCGAATTCTCTACAATTGGTATCAGAGCTAGGAGCTCTTCTACGGATTAACACCCAGAAGCAAAACTGCTAGAGGGAAAGAAGATGGATTTTCAAGAAAAGCTAGGATGGGACATCAATACACCACCACCATACAATCAAGAAGATTTTCCAACGTGGAGGGCTAGAATAGAGACATTCTTGATGATGGACATAGAAGATTGGTTCATCGTCATGGAAGGTTTTGAACCACCTAGGAACAAGAAGGGAGAGGTCTTGAAGTTGAAGAAGTGGACCCAAGAGCAACGTCTTAAGTTCAAGACCGAAGTTAAGGTAACAAAACTTTTAGAAGATTTGATACCTAATGATGTTTTGTCTAGGCTAGGAGATTACATGGATGCCAAGGAGCTATGGAGCAAGTTGGCAAGATTCCATGAGGAACCCAAAGAACAAGAGTGCTCATCGGCTCAGTTGGAGGAGGAGACTGAAGAAGAGAGCACATTATCCTCATCACAAGAAAGTGATGATTCGAAAGTTGATGGAGAATCAACATCCGGATCGGGATCGGTGGAAGAAGAGGAAGAAGTAGGAGAAGACTCCACCTCTAGAATTGAGGGGGAGGAGATTAGAGCATCTACACCGGAGCAACCTCAAGAGGAACCATCAACCTCCGGTCGAGAAGATGAACAAGCTCAAGAGGCTTCCACCACGGACCTAGGTAACTCAAACATATGTGTTAATAATAAAATGCATATAATATGTTTTGAGTGTAGAGAAAATGGGCATTATAAAAGCAAGTGTCCAAAAAAAGTAAAGAAGACTCCACCGGCACCTAAAAGTCAAGAGAAGTCAAATGAAGCCGGGGTCCCCACCAAGAAGAGCAAGGAGCACATGATGTGCTTCAAATGCCATCAAAAGGGATATTACCGAAGTCAATGTCAAAAGGGGAAGAAAAAGACCCAAGAAGGAGCATCACATGTAGGGGGAGCTAAGGCTAACCCTAAGGTATATTTTAATAATGAACCTTTTAGTTTAAATTTCAAAAAGCATGCTAGGAATAATTTTAACAATCTTGCTATTGTACATGAAAAACATGCTAGGAACAATGAATATTGTTTAGGAGCTAAGAAGGTCAACCTTAGGAATAAGGAGAAATTTGGGACTAATGTCCCTAAAACAAATTTACCTAAAAACAAATCTAGGTCAAATAATTTTAGATCAATTCTACCTAGGGAGACAATTAGAAAGGTACAAGAGCACCTAGGTTTTAACCCCAAATGGACTAGGCATATGCCTAGGAAGAACCATGCCCAAGGATTAAATCAAAATTCAAAAATTGGGCAATTAGAGGTTGAAAATCAAGCCTTGAGGTCAAGACTTGAGAAATTAGAAAAGACCCTTAGGAATATACAAAATCAATTTAAAGGGTCAAATGGTCAAAGTCAAAGCCTAGGGTCTAGAAGTCAAAGTCAAAGACCTAAAAATCAAGAACCATCCAAGGGCAAGATTAAGCCCAAAAAGACCTACCATAATGTTCCATTTGATTATGGAACTAAATTTAAGTCTAGGAAGACCAAGGTCAATAGGGAAGTCATCCCTAAGGTTGACCAAGGTATGTGCCTAGTGGCAAGGGTTTCGAAGAAACCTAGGGAAGCCACTAAGAAGGTTACAAGGGGAGTCACCCCTTGAGTTAACCTAGGCAAGACCCAAATGACCAAGGCTTCTAAGCCTAGGAGAGTCATTAGAAGGGTATCTAGGGAGGTTATCCCTGAGGAATACCTAGTAAACGCAAGGAGCTCAAATAGATTTTGGGTTCCTAGGAGTGTGATCGATTCACGCTAGATGGGTTTAGATTGTGCCAACTTTAAATGGATGGGTAGTTAACCTAATCATGGTAAAGGTGGCACTTTAGGTCATTTTCAAGGTTATGGTTACCTTGGGAATGTGTTTTGATCTTAAATCCTAAAGGTTTTTAGGATGTGCCAATACTATTTGAGAAGTTTGAAAAATCAATCAAATTGACACAATTTAAGTTTAGAGGTCATAGTATGACATTTTGGATTTTTGGCACACTTTGGAAGATAAAATGATAATATGGGAAAATATGCTTAATAATGACAAATGACAATCAATATTAAATTTTAGGTATTATTATACCTATATATCTTATTTGCCATGCCTTGTTTGCCATATAACATGCCATGACATCATATTTATTTTTAGTCATTTAATATGTCATGATCATGTTTAGGATTAAGGTTAAAAAAAATGTCATGTGTTTTTAGATTATATCATATGTCATGACATCATGATCATTGGCCATGCTTAATTATGTTATTATTTATGCCATGACCATTCATGCATTTAATTTGATTAAAATTGATTTAAGGACAATGGCATGACTTGGAGTCCCATTTATAAGGGAATCAAGTAGTGTTGCCTTAGACAATGCATGAGGCCTTAGATTAAGAAAACAAAACCTACATCTCACATCTAAATTGACATGTATGTGTATTTATACACCCTAGATACATGTGAGATGCTAGGATATGAGTTAAGTTCAAGGTACATAGCTTTTGCATCTAGATGAACTAAAACTTATCTTATCTTAATTGTGGATCATTGGAAAAGCTAGTGTACAAGTCATGTACATTAAGCCTAAGGAATATGATCTAATATAGGTTTTCAAAATCATTTTAAAATCCTTTTAGAAAACCTTGGTGAAGTCTATCTTTTGATAGCAATCACCATTGATGAAGTTGATACAAAGTGAGCTAAAACATTGAAGTTTTTCTTCACTTTTGAACTTTGTATCAATTTTGATATTTTATGGGTAAAATATTTTTCAAACATTTTTCATCCATTGTATTGCTTATAAGTAAGATACGTATGAATTTTCACGTTTTTTTCAATATACGTAGAATTACTTACACTTTTCCAAATTTCATTTCTGATAACTGAAATTATGATATTTTAGTTATCAATCGACTGCCCTTGGTGGCAGTCGACTGATGGACACGATAGTCGACTGATCTCTGATAGAGTTGACTACCAGGCTGATTTCGGAAAAACAAGGTTTTTTATCCCGTTTTCAGCTACGGTAAAGTTCCCTAACCACTCCTAACCCTAGGATATACTTTGGGAAGCATTATAAAGGGTGAAAATCCATTGGATATGGATTAGGAGAGTTGTTAGGGTGATGTATCAAATTTAAGGGGTTGGAAAGTTTAATGTTGAACTTTGACTCTTATTTTTGATGGTTTAGAGTTCCTATTGGCTTAGGGACTTCCCAAGGACATTGTTGGTGCAATGGTCAAAGGGGAGTGATAACGGCGATTTGTGTCATGGTACCATTTCAAATTAATTTCCGAATCCCCTCTACACTAATATAGCATAGTGGATGGCCCGGATCGTTTCCCAACGAGTGTAATAGATAGAATAGTAAACTTAGGGTTTCTAATTATTGCTAATCCTACTGAATGAGGGTTTGAAATTTACAAGACTAATCCTACTGAATAAAAGACAATGCAGGTAATTAAAGCATTAATCTAACTAACTAAGGTGACAATGAAATTACAGAAGATCTAAACTAAGCATACAAAGGAAAGCATTCAAAAATAAAAAGACAGTGCTAAGTACAGAACAATTAAACTAAAGAACAACTAAATTAAAGAACCATTAACCTAATGGACAACTACGCAAAGTGCAACTAACCACAAATTAAACTCTAAACTAAGCATCCTAATTAAACTACAACTAAACTACCAATTGAAACTACTAATTAACTCTAATACAAACTACGAATTAACTACAATTCACAATGTTGGGGGGCTTTGAATTCAAACACAATGGAAAGTAAATAAACAATGCAATGATAATGTGAATTAATAGAAATTAAACAATGCAGGTAAAAATGATAACATCCAAATCAATGGATAAAAATCCAAATATAACCACCGATCACTCCACGATGATGACGACAATCCGAACAACTCCTCCGATGGATGATATGACTTGATCCTTGCCGAAAATCCTCCGACAAGTGCTGAATTGATGGATGAAGCGAGCTCTTTTCTCCGATGGATGGGCGGAACTGTCGAAGTCTAGTGTAGTTGCCGGGATCCGAACTCGGGTCTCTCGGAAGTAGAGTATACTCACCACTATACTACAACGACACCAGAACCTGACAGTCTATGGATGACTCTGTGAAGGTGGAGCTGCCCATAGTTCCGCCGCTGGGGACCGAACCTGAGTCTCTCGGTTGTAACCGAGTATACTCACCACTATACTACAACGGAACTCCGGAACTGCGGAAAGGGATGGAACCGGATTACAAGCTGAAACTCTTTGCCGGCGATGGAATGAAGTACTTCCATCAGAAATTGGCAAATCAAGGGCTGTCGGATGCTAGAAAATAATTCTGCCGAGACCACGACAGTAGAAAGTCACCTAAACCTTCCGAAATCTCGTCCAGCTATGGCTCTCAACTCAGGCAGTTGGTGGAGGAAGCTATCGCCGATGAAAAGCCCTGAATCTCCTCTTCTACGCACTACCGACGAGCTGGTCGGAATCCCAGCATCTCGTCAGCAGCCGCTTGGATGGAGGTTGCCGCCGGAATGGATGGAAGGAAGGGCCGCCAGAGATGCTGCCCGAAGCTGCCGCCGTCGTGTGGAGGAAGCTCTGCCGCCATTGCTCGCCTGGAGGAAGCTTTACCACCATCGCTCGCCTGGAGGAAGCTTTGTGCATTGCGCGTCGCTGTCGGCGCTCGCGAGGAGGAGGCGGCGGCGCCGACACTCGCTTGCCCGTGAGGAGCAGGCGCCGCTCGGTGATGATGTTCTGCGCGATTGAAGAGCAAGGTGAAAATGTGGGGTTTTTCAAAGTGAATTTTTGCAGTCGTCCGATCGGAGCAGCCTTCAATCTCAGCCGTCCATTAAACCTAGGGCTAAATGAATAAATAGTTGCTTGATTAAACTGCTCCATCCAATGGCTGAAATTCTCTGACTTTGCATGAACGGATCTGATCAATCTGAAGGGCCGATCGCAATCAACTTGATCTAGATGGAAGGTTGAGACGTGAGGATCTGAATGTATGGATTGGATCTCTCCAGATTTAAATAGATGGCTCAGATCAATCAGATCTCATCGGACGATCAAGATTGGATCGATCTGAACCCTTTGATTAAACTGCTTCTGATCTTGATGAAAGGTCCAGATTAATCCAGTTTGAAATGATTTTTCTCGTCCTAGATGAAGCCATATTTGATCTAACTTGAGTCTAATCCAGTGGCTCATCTCGATCTCCTACAAATAAAGACATATTTTGCATATAAGTCCACAATATAGGAGAATTTACAATTAGGTCCAAAAGATGATCCAACTCATAAAGCATGCAAATAATCAATAATAAATCACTAGAGAGGATAAAAAACGTGATATTAAGGACCAAAATAATGCAATAAAATGGTAGTGATCAATTCCCCCACACTTATTCTTGAACGTCCTGAGCAAGGAAAGAAAACTAAAAGTAACTGAAAGTATATTTCCTTAGCAATTCCCAAGCATACATAAAAGATCGTGAAAGAAAGTTCCCTAGGATTGTCAAATCTCAAAGACTCAAGCAATCATGGACTCAAATCTTAAACAGGTTAACAAACATGGTGATTTTAATCCATCCTGAATAGACTATGAATGATTAAGCCTCACAAGGTAAGTGGTTGTTTTTCTCGCTCTCATAAGAAGATAATAGTGGAGTTCACTCAAGCTACTCATGGTTTATGCACTACCATATGCTTGCTTTTCTTCTACCTTCACCACTATATACACATAAGAATACACAATCACTGAAGGATTATTAGGAATATAAGGGAAACATGAATGCAAGGGAAATGACAATATGTGTGAAAGGAAAGAAAGATAAGAAATGAAATAGCTAAAGAAATGCCAGAAGATATGGAAATACTGGAATGCTACATAGATGAGTACAAGAAAGTAATGGCCCAAAAGTTTTCATCCAACCCAATAAACATGTAAACAACCCTTATCACATTCTTCAATACAAAACTACTTATGATATACAATAAATCTCTCAATAACTGCAACAAGGGATGTTATTAACAAAAATACTATCACACATAAATAAAAAATGAATGACACCACATGTCAAAATTTTCACAATTTTTTTTTATTTCATGGGTACCCAATTTATTTTTTTTTTCAACTTTTTTTTTAGCTTTTTTTTAAAACTTTTTTTTCACTTTTTTTTTCAACATGTAGTGCACTTCCCTATGCTCCAACATCAAGCTCAGCTAAAAAGATAAAGAGCATGACTAGCTCATGGTGATCAAGCACAACTCGCCTATGCTTCCACTAAATTCTCCTGAGCTACTCTCTCTCCCACACTTAAACTTTTATCTGTCCCGGGCAAAAACTCATCATGAAACATCAAATATTCCACATCCAACAAAATGGAAATAGAGAAGAAATGACATGATGTAGGAATAGAAAGACAGTAGAATGAATAATGAGAATGACATGACATATGATAAGGAAATTATTTAAGTAGCATGTGACAACAAAAGTAGTGAAGGAGAAACATGTGAGAATGCCTTCATAGTAATCATGCAAACCTATGGTTGTGTGGTCTTGAAAGAATCAAAGCAAGTTCTAGAGTTACAATAACCACAAGTGCACCACACACAAGCAATAAAAACATGCACAATCCTCACTGGGAATGAAAAAAATCATCTTAATCTATCAACACAGAATCCATCACCAAGGAGTAACCATATGCAATCGAATAATCCATTCATGACAATAAATCCCTGAAACTTGACAATCAAATTTAACTAGCTTTCATATAAAGGAATGCGTAGGCAATTTATTTGAAAGCACCGACAAAATAATCCTTGAATTGACTTGCCATTTCCATAAAGGATATAATTGACAACTCTAAGTTGGACATTATCCTTTTCCCACAAGAGATCTTGAGAATAAAGTGTTGCTAAATTGATGGCATTAGTTATTTCATATGTGACTATGGGTCGTACCGAAACAAAATACTTTTTCTTCGTGGGTGTGATCCGTTGGACATAGATCCAATTTTTCAATTTTTTTGATTCCTTAGAATTTATTTTTTTGTTTTGGGTGGTATAAAAATGCCACTATGCCTAGATATCTTATCTACCTCTCCTAGAAAATAAATATCTCAGGAAAATATTTTTAGTTCAATATTTTTTTTTCTCTCTAGGTGGACTAATCTTCCTACTCGACTTCTTGTATTTAAAGTGAGTTGTGTATCTGCTCCAATGATACTATTGTTCTGGACCATTATCAATGAAGATCCAGGTAAAATATGCACTTCTTCGAGAATAAAAAAAAATGATCTACTTTCATTTGGTATTTCGGAATAAATTCTTTTGATCCTCTATACTCAATTAAATCCTATTTTTTTATAATTGAATTGACCTCTACGGTCCCATATTTAGTAATTCCTGAATTCTTTCTTCTGTATCATGGATCATCAAAAAAAGCAAGAATACTATTTCTACGTAAAATACCCTGTTTTGGTATTTCGATCGAAATACCAAAACAGGGTGTTAGTTCATTCTCTCATTTTTGATCATATTGTAATGGGATGATGAATCTATTTCTTCGCTTTTTCACCAAGGAATAAGAATTCCCTTGGATAATAGAAGGATATATAAAATTCCAATGACCATTAGATATGGTTTAATCGAGTCTTGTTGAATAGTCATGAATTTTCTTATCTTTTTTATCAGAAGTATCTAACAATTTATATCTTACTCGACCATTAGTCATTGATAGATCAGAGATATATCTTTCTTCGACAGAAAAAGTATGAGGATTCATTTGATCTTGATCTTTGTGGAGCGAAAAAGACACTATACTAGATCTGCACGACCCTTTTGCTAATATCCATAAATGACTTATTTTTAATAATAAATGAACATTACCATATGTATATTCAGGTGCATGGATTACTCGGTGCATTTCTCCCTCTGATTCAGAATAAATATGTTTTCGTACCTTCTCTTTAAAATAAAAAGTGGACGTTCCAGCACGAATTTCAGCAATCATTTGTTATGATTCTACATATTGATTATTTTGAACTAAAATCAAACTCTTTAGTGGAATATTTACATTATGTAGAATATCCCGACTCTCAATAGTTACATACAAGTCCATAGAACATAGAAAAGCGGGATGCCCATGACGGGTACGTGTGGGATGAACCAAATTCTCATTCCATTTTATTTTTCCATTAGAAGAAGCTCATACATACTCGGCAGTACCACCTGTGAATACTCCACCGGTATGAAAAGTTCTTAATGTTAGTCGAGTCCCTGGTTCCCCAATTGATTGACCTGCAATAATACCTACAGCTTCTCCCAATTCGACCAGGTCACCATGAGTAGGACTCCAACCATAACATAATTGGAAGATCCAAGATGTACTCCTGCAAGTAAAGGGGGTTCTAATATATATTGGTTGTGCTCGAAAGGTTATGAATCTATTTATAAGTCCAATCTCAATATCTTGATTTCGAGTGGCATGACATCGTAAACCAATATATATATCATCTGCTAATACACGACCAATTAGTGTTTAGACAAAATTTTTTTTCTGTCATATCATTTTGAGGTCTCACGGAAATACCTTGGATAGTACCACAATCTGTTCTACGTATAATAATGTGTTGAACTACTTCAACAAGTCTACGTGTGAGGTATCCAACATCTGATGTTCGTACAACAGTATCTACAACTCCTTCACAAGTTCCATAGCAGGAAATTATATATTCTGTCAAAGAAAGTCCTTCACGTAAATTGCTTTGAATGGGTAAATCAATCATTTATCCTTGGGGATCCGACATTAATCCTCTCATACCAACTAATTGATGTATCTGAGATGCATTTCCTCTAGCTCCCGAAAAGGACATTAGATGTACTGGATTAGAAGGATCAGGCATACGAAAATTAGGATTCATTTCTTGTCTCAAATATTCACTTGTAGCATACCATATCTCAATGGATTGACGTAATTTTTCTACCGCGTGTACATTCCCATAATGATGGTGTTTCTCTAAAATAAAACTTTGTTGTTCGGCATCTTGGACTAACCATCCCTTCGAAGGGATTGTTAAAAGATCATCAATTCCTAATGAAATAGATGTAGCGATTAAACTGCTTTGGAAACCTAAAGTTTTTACTTGATCCAGGATATGTGATGTATATGCCATTCCGAAATGATCGATTAACCTGCTAATAAGTCGTTTCATAGCAGTTCCATTTATCACTTTATTGTGAAAGACTAGATCAGCCCATTCTGCCATAAGTACCTCTTCTCTTATATTTCTTCTGCTAAGTAGGATTCGACAATGAACCCAAGTCAATTATTCAAAAACTTCCTTTCCTCAATCTTGATTCACACAGAAATTAAGAAATTAGAATACCAATGAAATTTGGGATACCTGAATTACCATAGGCACTAGTCACAAACATCGCCTAATCTAATTTCTTAGATTAGATAGCATATGAGTAAGCTCGACAAAAACCCTGTATGGCTTCTTCTAATTCTCTATAAAAAGAAATATGACCAAGAGTAGTTCGAATGTATATATAATGGATTTCTTTTGTTATACTTCCTACTATTAGATAGTGTCCATAAATCTCATGATAAGTACCTAAAGATTCATATTGAACTTCGATGGGAACTTCTCTTGAACCAATAACACGTTGATCTCGTCTCCATCGGAGCCACAAAGGACTATCTAAACTGATTCTTTTCTGTCGATAAGCTCCAAGTGCATCATAGGAACTAGAAAAATGGGGTTCTTTTTCCCTCGTATACCTATAGTTATTATTATGATTATCAACTATTTTTTTTGGTAGTTTCCCCTATTATATGGATTATACCTATTTGCACAAATACCTCGACGATTTTTGATTGTTAATAAATAGAGTCCAATAAGCATGTCTTGAGTTGGTACAGAAATAGGATCCTCGATAGCTGAAGACAAGAGATTCATATGAGAAAACATAAGTAAACGAGCCTCCGCTTGAGCTTCCAAAGATAAAGGTACATGAATAGCCATGTGATCCCCATCAAAGTCTACATTGAAACCCTTACAAACTAATGGGTGTAAACAAATAGTGCTCCCAACCACTAAAATAAGTTGGAACGCCTGTATGCCTAATCTATGCAGGGTGGGTGCTCTATTCAATAATACAGGAGGAGTTGTTCGGATTGTCGTCATCGTCGTGGAGTGATCGGTGGTTATATTTGGATTTTTATCCATTGATTTGGATGTTATCATTTTTACCTGCATTGTTTAATTTCTGTAAATTCACATTATCATTGCATTGTTTATTTACTTTCCATTGTGTTTGAATTCAAAGCCCCCCAACATTGTGAATTGTAGTTTATCTTGTAGTTTAATTGTAGTTGATTCGTAGTTTGTATTAGAGTTAATTAGTAGTTTCAATTGGTAGTTTAGTTGTAGTTTAATTAGGATGCTTAGTTTAGAGTTTAATTTGTGGTTAGTTGCACTTTGCGTAGTTGTCCATTAGGTTAATGGTTCTTTAGTTTAGCTATTCTTTAGTTTAATTGTTCCGTACTTAGCACTGTCTTTTTATTTTTGAATGCTTTCCTTTGCATGCTTAGTTTAGATCTTCTTTAATTTCATTGTCATCTTAGTTAGTTAGATTAATGCTTTAATTACCTGCATTGTCTTTTATTCAGTAGGATTAGTCTTGTAAATTTCAAACCCCCATTCAGTAGGATTAACAATAATTAGAAACCCTAAGTTTACTATTCTATCTATTACACTCATTGAGAAACGATCTGAGCCATCCATTATGCTATATTAGTGTAGAAAGGGTTCGGTAATTAATTTGAAATGGTACCACGACACAAATCACCGTTATTAAAATTTGGCGTCGTTGCCAGGGAGGAAGCTCTGCCACCGTCGCTCGCCTGGAGGAAGCTCTCCGCCGTCGCTCACTCGGTGGAAGCTCTACCGCCGTTGCTCTCCTGGAGGAAGCTCTGTGTGCTACGCGTCGCCGCTGGCGCTCATGAGGAGGAGGCGATGGTGCCGGCACTCGGTCGCCCGCAAGGAGCAGGCGCCGCTAGGTGATGATGTTCTGCGCGATTGAAGAGCAAGGTGAAAATGTGGGGTTTTTCAAAGTGAATTTTTGTAGCCGTCCGATCGCCGCAACCTTCAATCTCAGTCGTCCATTAAACCTAGTGCTAAATGAATAAATAATTGCTTGATTAAACTTCTCCATCCAATGGCTGAAATTCTCTGACTTTGCATGAACGGATATGATCAATCTGAAGGGATGATCGCAATCAACTTGATTTGGATGGAAGGTTGAGACGTGATGATGTGAATGTATGGATCATATCTCTCTAGATTTAAATAGATGGCTCAGATCAATCAGATCTCATCAGACGGTCAAGATTGGATCGATCTGAACCCTTTGATTAAACTGCTTCTGATCTTGATGAAAGGTCTAGATTAATCCAGTTTGAAATGATTTTTCTCATCTTAGATGAAGCCATATTTGATCCAACTTGAGTCTAATCTAGTGGCTCATCTTGATCTCCTACAAATAAAGACAGATTTTGCATATAAGTCCACAATATAAAAGAATTTACAATTAGGTCCAAAAGATGATCCAACTCATAAAACATGCAAATAATCAATAATAAATCACTAGAGAGGATAAAAACCGTGATATTAAGGACCAAAATAATGCAATAAAATGGTAGTGATTAGGGAGCAAGCCTTTAAAGGGAGGTATCCATCATGGGATGATGGATGATATTTTTTCCTCATTAGGGGGAAATGGGAATTTTGAAATACCCAATTTGGAAATTGAGAGAGTTTGTAGGATTGCCTCTCTTGAGTGATATGAGACTTATCACTAGGAAGATTGTAGGCATCCTAGGTATTTTTGGACCAAGGGGGAGATTGTAAGATCTCATTGGGACATGAGACATTGACCTCCTTAGAGAGAAAACCTTTTTGATGTTAGTCAAAGAGGGGGAGAATGTTTGGGGAGAATGTTTGAAAGAATTATTGAAAATTTATGGGATTATCAATTTGGGATAATTGGTAAGAAGATTTGAGTTGGTGTTCTAACTCAAAGGTATGTGGTTTTGTCAAACATCAAAAAGGGGGAGATTGTTAGTGCAATCGCCCCAGGTCACGATTGACCAAACTCAAGTTTGACTCGAGAGATGTTTTGATGATTGACATGAAGGTTTGACATTGATGTTTGACATTGATGTCTGATAATATTTTGGGGAGATTGTTGGTGCAATCGACCTGGGTCATGATTGACCGGACTTGAGTTTGACTCGAGGGGGATTTTGATGATTGACTGGAGTTGACCATGTCATGGAAAGTGCAAGTCTTGAGTACTTGACATGTAAAGTCCAAGCATAGGTCTTGGCAAGGAAAAGTCCAAGCATGGGTCTTGGCATGGAAAGTCCAACATGGGTTGGCAAGGGAAAGTCTAAGCTTGAGTCTTGGCATTTGAGAAGTCCAAGGGGTTTGATATTAGTGGTGTAAAGTCCAAGGGTGAAGTCTTGGCAGCATAAGTCCAATGGTTGGCGGCGTAAAGTCCAAGCGGAGTCTTGGTAGTGTAAGTCCAATATGCCTTGGCGGTGTAGACACCGTTAGCATGACATAGCCGATGGAAGCACCTGAAAACTAGCGTATGGATGAACAAGTCATGGATGACTTGGAGGGATTCGATAGGCGCGAGGTTGACGAAGGTTGCTAGAAGGTTTAGGTCTAGGCTACGGGTGGTCTAGCAAGTATGAGGGCACCATACTTGGGTTAAACCTCATGTTTGAGGTGTATCAGTTGATTGGTACCATGTGATAGTTGACTGGTGTGAGTCAACTAGGGTTTGACTGCGGAGAGTGCCCTAGCAGTCGACTGCCAGAGGTGGGCAGTCGACTGCTGGACCGATCAGTCGACTGATCTTGTGATCAGTCGACTGGTGCTCGATATTTCGGGCACAGAATGGAGTCGGACTCGACTGCTGGGGTTAGCAGTCGAGTGAAGGCTCGATCAGTCGATTGATGGACATGATCAGTCGACTGATGTCCTATCCATTGGATTTTTCCAGCGTGGATTGCACCATTGTCTCATAGCAACAGTGTCATCAGTCGACTGATGGTCCCGAGCAGTCGACTGATAGGCGAAAATCTAGCCCGATTGTAGGTTATAAAAGCAGCTCGGAAGAGGGATTTTGGTAGCGATTTTCTTGGGTGAATTGGAGTGATTTGCTGTTGCAAATCAGGGTCTTCAAGGCTAGTCCAAGGAAATCGAAGATCAAGCAATCCAAATCTCTTTGTAAAGTTTTCTTTACTTGCATTCCATTGTATTTTCTTGTATGTTTATTGTATTATTGTTGTATATATTGTATGAGGTTTCTCCACCTCTGGATTGTTCCGAGAAGGAGTTATTCTTGATTAGTGGTGTGTGGTTGCATCGCTAGAGCTCGTTGAGCTCGATCCGTGGAGTAGGAACCATTCGATTCCGAACCACATTATATTATCGTGTTTGTGTGATTGTGTTTCTTGTTATTTCTTTTTGTTATTACTATTCCGTTGTTCTAACAAGATTGTAGATGATCAAACGCGAACAAATTTCATCAAGCATCGAAATGCGCTATTCACCCCCCTCTAGCGGCCACCGAATCCTCTACAAATCCCTAAGACTGTAGTCTTTGATTTCCATAAAAAATGTGACGACTTGACCCCTATTTTCCGACTCGGTATCAGTCGGCTCTCAAAGGTAAATCACCTTTTCGACACAGGTTCAAGACTCACAGACTCAACTGGTCATTCCCATGGTCAACTCAAACCACGATTATGAAGAATAACCAAAGCACTACCTGTTATTCCATGTTATAAACATTAAAAGCATAGCCATAAAATCGAGAGTATAACCCTAAAGGCAACTTCGGCTGGTCATCTCAGTGGACAACCCCTACTACAAGTCTGTACAGGTATCATAACTCTGACTATATACACCTATTGAACAAGTCTAGATAAACATCTAACTAAATATAAGTTATCGAGGATTCTTACCTCGTGCTGCTTGGAGCTCAGGCCGCTGTCCATCTCATCTTAGAAAACCAAAACCGAATAATAAATCGACTCCCAAGAATCCAAGACTCTAAAATAAAATCATTGTATGGCATCATAGAACCTTCGGCTCTGATACCAATAAAGTTGTCACGCCCCAAGAGTATGCCGTGTCGAAAAGCAAACGGATGACATCTCCTTTGTACATGACAACATATCCTGTTAATACAAGGCCCTTAGGCCCACAAGTCGCAACATAATAAGTATATATATATAAACATAAAACTACATACCCATAACAACACATACTGACATATAATCCAAAACAAACATAGGAGTACACCAACTGACAGGTCCACAATACCAAATAGTACATAAGTCATCGAACACAGACTGAAGTACACAAAATAAACCAAAATCCATGGGAGGCTCGAAAAAGGAGATGGGATGGATCGCTGGCGAAGCTCCAAGCCATCACGAAGACTTCTACCTGTTACCTGGGCGACAGAAAAACCCAAGGTTCGTGGTGGTGAGTATAACTCAACAGGTAATAGGAAAAACATATATATATCAAATATCACATGTAATTCAATAGAAAAATATACAGGTACATTAGGTAAACAACAGCATGATAAAACATATACATGCATATACCTTTTAACCAAATGGCCAACGTAAAATGCATACATACCTGAAAGTCTACCACGCTACACCTATCCAACCTAAGCACATATCCACAATATATGTATATAACTGGAAATCTGGTCTAAACCATACAATATCGTAAATACTGGTCAAAGAATGCAATAGTCTAACTAACAAGTATGTAGGTATCCGACACAACCATATAACAGATGCGGGTAGTATGTATGAAGATGTTGTACAACCAAATGCAACAAGCATAGTACAATCAAATGCAACATCACAATAAGCATATATATATATAGACTGCATCTATATATATATACTAATCACAATCATCTATATATATATATATATATATATATATATATATATATATACATTCATATATGTATATATATGGTAATATGCAAAAATGCCATAAGTCACAGCAATGCAGCATGCATGGTCATGCTGGCTCACCCTAAAGCTACCACGATCCCAGTGTGGCCTCGGTGGCTCGACATGACAACTGTCCCAACTCAACACCAACCACTACTCTCGAGTGGCAAAGTGGGCAGTATGATTGAGTAGCATATAAGAATAAAGAGCAAGCTACTCGACAGGGGTCCCTACGATTGGCCACTCCGACAGTCACTACCCATGAGTGGTCGAGTGCCACACACGTAGGACAATGACACGCAATCCAACTACCATCGTCTATAGTGGTAGAGTACGACACCATAATGCTCTGCCCTCACACCGATTACTCCTCCTATGAGTAACCGTGGAGGCAGGATGACTGACGACTCTCTCAACCATAAGGGAGACCACGTTGCCAGCATGCATGCAAATGACATGAATGCTCTGTCACACAAATAGACATCCACCACTCTCTATTCTACAGAGAGTCATACCAATCTGATCAACGCACTCTCTATCCTGCAAAGAGTCGAACTCAACTGATCATAACATTCTCTATCCTATAGAGAGTCATACCAATCTGATCGACACACTTTCTATCCTTCAGAGAGTCGTACTCAACTGATCATGACAAGCTAGGACTCCGGTCCATAGCGACACACTAATCACAATTTACCTAACCATTTACACAATACATGATCGGTAGTAAACAAACAATATAAGGGTATTAGAATTAACCCTACGTTCAAGACATTACCTACTCACGGATGACCTTTTGCCCAATTTACAATCAGGTCGTCATCCGAACTTCACTATTTGCACCTAACTAAGCAATTCTAGGTTTACTTACATCACATCTGTAACTCCTAATCATGATGAAGTGAAATATGATAACAACAATAGAGCATAATAGGCCAAAGATAAGGTATCAAGCACAAGAGTAAATAAGAGCGGAGTCAAGGTAATATTATCATATATCTAAATCTGCATGCATTAATAACTACCTGACTAGGATAGGAAATTACCCACCTATTGAAAAGCTCGTATCAAGGGTCTTCACGTTCACGTCTCTATCTCAAATCCAGTTCCTGTAAATACAACATACATAAATAAATACCAGCGTAATTAAACTGTAGGTATAGAAATCTAATCCAACCTAAATCTTTGGCTGATTCGCTACTATCTGCAAGGGTAGTTCCATACACTTCCATACTAATCCCTAATTACAATCCTAACCCTTGATTAGTCAATTCAATCATGTAGTAGTGTAATCCTCTACACTTCATTTACTAATCATATTTGATCTATGATTACTTCACAAATAATATTACTGTAACATATCACATCGAATCAATAACCATATCCAAATCCAAGTCAACTCCTGACATCAACTATCACTAGATCAATTAAATCACAAAGATAATGGTATTCATGATAAATTAATCCAACCCAACATACCTTGCACAATCGCAGTTGCACAACTCCTGGATCTGCTATAGGAAATTTGTTCATCCTATAGGAATATGTTAACTTAATTAACATACACAATCCTTACCTCTCCCAACCAATCCACCATGGATTATTCGAAACACACTTCCATCGTCAATCTCGAAGGTCTAAAGGTTATCGATTCGCAATCACCTACATAATCTGCAATTTCATTTCACTTAACTAATATAATTATTCAATCAATCACAATCCAGCAGCTAATCAATGCTAATTAGATCCAAATCTCAGTTTATAACCATACCTCCCTTATCCCGAACATAGCCCACATCAATTGCTCATAGCCAAGAACAAAGCATCACCACTATTTACAGTCACTCACAGCTATTCACAACCATGTTCACACCAATTTGGAAGTCTGACCAATCCTACATGAAACACCCCACTCCATTAGTCCTTCCTCACTCACCCACAACCGAGCAAACCCCCCAAACAGAGCAGCTCAACCACATTCGACAACCAAATCACCATAAACAACCATGCTGCAGCATACAAAACATGATAAAATCATGGATCAACACAAACCTCACCTCAACCTCGATCCACCATTCCCATACAAACTGCCACCGACCCCTCTTCGAACCCAAGAATCGCCACCCTATCTACAACAACGATCCACAGAAATTAAAGTGGAAAGAAAAGAAAGGAAAGCTCTAGATATACCAGCACTTGAAGCTACTCCGACTCTACTCCTCCCCCAATCCCCAATTCATCGAAAAGCTCCACCTCTGGCCGGAACGATCAACCGTATTTACGCTGTGGATGTGCTGTTTGTTGGTGCAGTAGGCACCTAAGTCAAACCCGAGTTTTGATTATAGCAAACGATACAAAGTTAAGCTCATTTGTTATCTCACGAGCTAAATAAAGTGTGAAAAAAAAATGCTAAAGCTAGAACTGAAGGTCAGTGACACCCGGAGGGAGCCAAAGGAATCAGGTGGAAGACTGGAAGCAGAAGCTACAAGGTAAATGTTGAGGTAAGCTCGTGTGAGTGAGTGCAAGGAAGGTCGTGTCCTCTGTACGGGGACGTTCTTAGGCGATGATCTGACCAAGACCTCCCATGGAAGGTCTAAGTCGAGATCGGATGGTATATGACCATTTAATTTGCTTGTATTAACTGTTTTTTCGAGCTAACTCTTTGTTGCAGCTGGAAAACCTGCCATCAGTCGACTAAGGGCTTGTATCAGTCGAATGATCCATCAGCAGTCGACTGGTAAGGGTAGCAGTCGACTATTGGTCAAGGATCAGCTTCGAGGAGAGTCAAAGCTTATCTCCATTTTTTAAGGGATAGGAGGCTTGCTCTCATTGGTTGATGATGTGAACGTCTAGGGTTTGCAAGGCTATAAAAGTAGGGGTTCTCCACCCTATTTCCATCATCAAAAGCTCTCCAAAAAGCCTCCGCTACGATACTCTTCTACGATGACCTTATGACGACAAAGTGCTACCGCATCTCCGACGACAAGTGCCTAATTTTCTTACTTTATTCAGTCGTTGGTTTTCTCTTTTATTGTCATCTATAAATCTTTATTTATCGTGTTTTAATCGTAACAAGGAGAGGGGGAGTGTCCCTCTACCTTGAGCTTTTTCATCGATTGTATTCACTTACACCTACCTCAAACGAGGAGTGTTTTTAGTGCTTTGCCCTCCGTACGCGGTCTAGGACCGTTAGGGCCTTGAACTAGCAGCCGAAGGTTGTGAACCAAGTCAAAACAAATGAGTACTTTTTCCTTTCCGCTGCATTTACTCTCATTCACATTATTTATCGAATGAACGAATTTTATCTTGCGCTATTCACCCCCCTCTAGCGCTCTAATCGATCCAAAACTGTTTGCGTGAGAAAAACAAGTTGAGATGGATGAGATAAACCGAAACCAACAAGAATCATGCCCTAACCTTGCTCCGGCGACCATCGTGAGACCCGTGGTAGCAATCCTCCGTCGCGGTGATAACACTGCCGATCGGCTCATGTGAAGAGGTCAATGAGAGTCTGGGGAAGAGGAATCGAGCTTGCCCTCCAGCTGGATCTTCCACCGCAAGAGGGAGAGCTTCGACATCTTGGTCGCCTCGGAGAAGAAGAGAAAGCGAGAGGAGAGGAAGGAATACCGAATGGAAGAAAGGAAGAGTCAGGGAAGAAATCACGATTGGGAAATCGCTCGTGCGAGAAAACAGAATAAATGTAGGAGACGACAAATAGATCAACATTAACAGCAAGATGGTCAGATTTGGGAAAACAATCGGGTCGGGATCGGGATTAAATCGATACTTATCAATCCATTAAACTTAGGGTTTTATATTTAAACTTAGGTCAATTAAACTTTATTAACCCCTCATAAGCAGATGACCCTAACAGGCTTTCCCAAAGCCTATTAAATCTTTCCTCGCAACAGTCATAAAAAAATTTCCATTTAAGTCCAGGTAAATTTCTAAAAATTCCTAGAAAATTCTACAAGATAAATTATCAATTAAAAAGGAATATTTATTAATATTGTATTTTCCGATATCTTACATCAGCTCTGGTAGTCGACTGCCATAAGCGGCAGTCGATGCAGAAATCAAAATTCAGAAATAAATTTCAAAAATTCATAAATAATTATACATAATACAAAAAATCATGAAAATTTATATGTATAATACTTATGACAAATACAATGGGTGAAAAATATTTGAAAATTAATTTACCCACAAAATAGTGAAATTGATACAAAGTTCAAAAATAAGAAAAGCTTCAATGTTTTGAGCCCTCTTTGTATCAACATCATCAATGATGACTTATATCAAAAGATATACTACACCAAGGTTTTCTAAAATGATTTTAAAATATTTTTGAAAACCTATATTGGATCATGATCAATGGGCTCAATGCACATGACTTGCACATTAGCTTTCCCCATGATCCACCCATGATATAAGATGAGTTTGAGTTCATCTAGATGCAAAAACTATGCACCTTGAACTTAACTCATTTCCTAGCATCTCACATATGTATAAGGTGTATGAAAACACATACAAGTCAATTTGATGTGAGATGTGGGTTTTATTCATCCTGATCTAGGGTTTCATGCATTTTTTAAGGCACCACTACTTAATTCCCTTATACATGGGACTTCAAGTCATGCCAATTGTCCTTAAATCAATTTTAATTAATGATAAAAACCAATTTTGGCATTATCATGACATATAATTTAATCTAAACATACATGACATTACACCTTAACCCTAAGCATTATCATGACATATTAAATGATTAAAATAAACATGATGTCATGACATGGCAAGACAAACAAAGCATGACAAATGTAAAATACTAAGGTATTAAATACCTAAGTGTTAAGCCCAAATTGTCATTTCTAGAATTAAATCCAATTTTGCCTTAATGTCACTTATCCCCCAAGTGTGTCAGAAACCCAAAATGACACACCATGACCTCTAAACTAGTTTGTGCCAATTTGACTGATTTTTCATAATTCTCAAAATAATATTGGCACATTCTAAAGACCTTTAGGATTATGATCAAAACTTGTTTCCAAGGTACTCATGACCTTGAAAATGACCTAAAGTGCCACCTTTACCATGGTTAGGTTAACTACCTATCCATTTAAAGTTGACACAACCTAACCCATCTAGCGTGAGTCAATCACACTCCTAGGAACCCAAAACCTATTTGAGCTCCTTGGATTTACTAGGTATTCCTTAGGGATGACCTCCCTAGATACCCTCCTAATGACCCTCCTAGGCTTGATAGCCTTGGTCATTTGGGTCTTGCCTAGGTTAACTCTAGGGGTGACTCCCCTTGTAACCTTCTTAGTGGCTTCCCTAGGTTTCTTCGAAACCCTAGCCACTAGGCACACTCCATGGTTAGCCTTTGTAAAATCCCAAATTTTAGTTACTATATTTTTATTTAAAGGAAATATATATATATATATATATATATATAGAAATAAGAATAAAAAAAAATGAATAAATAGTTCGTAGTCGAGGCTTGAACCATGAACCATTGATTTGGGGGAATAGGCTTCCCACCACTAAGTCATAAGATTACCAATGAGTAGGATATAACAGAATATATCTATTGGTAGAAAAAAAGAAAGAAGTTGATTAATCTAGCTGATCATTTAAAGGGATAATTAGGTTAAGAAAAATCCTAATTTATATATATATCATCTCTTCTCTCTTTTCCCCAAAATTCCCACGACACCTCTCTCTCTCCCTCCTCTCTCCAACGCCGACGCCCTCTCTCTGCCTCTCTCTCTCTCTCTCTCTCGCTCATTTTTCTCTAGCCGTCGAGAACTCCAAACGCCGATCCAAGGAAAGGAGTTTCCCTATCATGTTTTTGGACCGATCATGTCAACGTTTTTCGACCGATTCCCTCCCACGAATTTCAGGTAGATCTGGGTTCTTAGTTCATTGTGGAGTTTGATTGGTTTGACATTTACTTGGCAGAAATTGTGGCATAACTCGTTGATTGGAAAGGAGTAATTTTTAGGCTTCTTTATCTCGGGTTTCTGATCCGATTCATTGGTAAGTATCCCCTCACCTGTAGTATAAGTGCTTACGATGTAATGTTGTATGCTTGATTTTAAACGAAAGAATCTAGAACTATGTGTAGAAGGTTCGGCTAATAGGATTAGAGAAATTATTCTTGAACAATCTTATGAAACTCTTTTTTTAGCTTAAGGGGCACCAAATTTCAGAAGCTGTCTTAGTAATAATTAACCAAAATAATAGTAGTTGATGTTTTTTTCATCTCAGATCAAATTGGTCAAACCAAAATATATATTGAGTTGGTTTGGCTTGATTCCAAGTGCTATGATAGTTTGTTGTGTCAAAAATTAGCCAAGGAAATGTGTCTATTGATTTAGCATAAGTTTTATTTAGCTCCAACAAATTGTAAATCCCAGCAGTCTTATTTGGAGCACTGGAGGATCTTACTAGGAATAGTAAGTGGGTGTGCTGGCATTGGTAAAGTCATCTTATTATTATAAGAACGAAACATCTGTCTATTTATATTTTTGGGGAAATGCTAATTTGTGTTAATCCATTGTACTTAGTTAATGTTTTCTAAGATTTGTATATATTTCTTAAATTTTTTGCATATTTTATTGTAAAGGATGTGTCAGTTTGGTAGGCTTGCATGAATCTTCTTGTGCTTGTAACAAGGTTTTGATTTGATGATTTCTATTTATGTTAGCTTAATTTTCCTTATGTCACTACCTTATGCCATGTTAAATTGTGCTCATCTCGATTTATGCTATGCTACATGCTTATGTTTTCACCCATGTTAGGCATGACTCACGTATATGAAATGTCTAAGAAATGTTTCCCTAAGAGTGGGGACAAGAACACACTTTAGGACAAAGAACATGTATGTTATTTTACTTTATGCATGGCTTGTATAACGAGGAGAGGGGGAGTGTCCCTCTACCTCAAGCTTTTTGTGTTCTTGTATCGATTAACTCCTACCTCTAACGAGGAGGAGTTCTTTAGTGTTTTGTCCTCCGTGTGTGGTCAAGGACCACTAGGGCCTTGGAGTAGTAGCCGAAGGCTACGAACCAAGTAAAAAATATCTTGTCTCTTTTATTGTTTCATTTATCTTCCCGCTGCACTTAATTGTTTTGAAACGAATTCGAAAGAAAGAAAAGTTTTATCGCTATTCACCCCCCTCTAGCGATCCGCTTCGATCCAACATTTTCGACTTATGTTTTTCCAAAACCCCTGTTCTTTTTCGACTTATGGAAAAAGGGGGTAGAAAAAGCCAAAATTAAGGGATCAATTTTTCTTTTTTGATAACTTAATTTAATACACATGTTTTATATAATTCTAATAGTCCAAGTTAAGTAATCAAGTTTTGATCTCTTAACTTAAACCTATTTTAAACAGTAAGGCCAATATTAAGTAATTTTGATCACTTAGTTCTTTTTAAGTAACACGCATCAAGGGAGAGGATTAAGATCTTTTCTCAAGTACTCACCCTCGATCAAGGGGGAGGATTCCTCAAGGGGGAGCACTTGAAAAAGGTTTTTCATACTCCTACTTAACTTACTAAACTAAGTATACTCATTTCTTCATATTCATGTTTTATGTTATTTTTAATGCACTTAATTTATTTACTTAACTTTGTGTTGATTTGCCATAGATCAAAAAGGGGGAGATTGTTGGTGCAGTAAGCACCTGAATCGAACCTGAGTTTTGATTATAGCAAATACACAAAGTTAAGTTTACTTTGTTATCTCACGAGTTGAATCAAGTGTGCTGAATTACTAAGCTAAGCTGAAGGTCAGCGACACTCAGAGGGAACCATGATGGTCGGGTGACACTGGGAGGACTTCGGAGAGAGCCGAAGAACTTGAGTGAAGATCGAAAGAGAAGCTTCAAAGATAAAGGTTGAGGTAAGCTCGTGTGAGTGAGTGTAAGTAAGGTCGTATCCTCCGTACGAGGACGTCCTTAGGCGTCGATCCGACCAAGACTTCCCATGGAAGGTCTAAGTCGAGATCGGATGGTAAATGCCCATCGAGCTTACTTATATTAACTGCATTTTTGAGCTAACTCTTCATTGTAGTTGGAAACCCTGCCATTAGTCGATTGATGGCTTGTATCAGTCGACTGATGCCTCTAATAGTCGACTGATAGGGTTGATCAGTGGACTATTGGTCAAGGATCAGCCTTGAGGAGAGTCAAAGCTTATCACCATTTCTCAAGGGCTAGGTGGCATCACCTCATGAAACCTCATCTCAACAATTAGGGTTTCACAAGGCTATAAAAGTAGGGGTTCTCCACCCCTTTTCCATCATTCTAAATGCTCCAAAGTGCTCTTGCTACGCTACTCTTCTACGATGATCTTACGACAACGAAGTTCTACCGCATCTCTGACGACAAGAACTCAAGTCCTATTTTTCAATAGTCATTGGTATATTTTTATAAATTGTCATCTTTAAATCTTGTTCACATCTTTATTTATCGTGCTTTAATCATAACAAGGAGAGGGGGAGTGTCCCTCTACCTTGATTTTTTTGTGTTGATTGTACTCGCTTACTCCTACCTCTAACGAGGAGGAGTGTTTTTAGTGCTTTACCTTCCGTACGCGGTCTAGGACCGTTAGGGCCTTGGATTAGCAGTCGAAGGCTGTGAAGCAAGTAAAAACAAATTTATTATATTTATTTTCCACTGCACTTTACTCTTTTACTTGTGTTTTATCTTTACGAATTCGAAAAGTTTCCTTGCGCTATTCACCCCCCCCTCTAGCACTCAAATCGATCTAACAGTCTCCCTCATATGACCTTGGATGTCCCATACCATCCACTAGTCATGTGGTCAAACCACATTGTAAACCATTGTCAAACATCAAAACCCTACTCGAGTCCCACTCGAGTCTGGTCAATCGTGACCTTGGTCGGTTGCACCAACAGTCATGAGTACTAAACTTTGGTAGGCATATAAAAAATGACCTAATTTTGACATATATATTATAAATTACAACATTCACACACATACATACATCCAATCTCATTGGGGGTAAGGGGTCATAACCATGCACCATGGCATACATCATTCATAAAGACATATGACATGTAACATTTATTATGATGCAAAACATTATTTATAAACCGCTACTTTACGGCAGTCCGAATTAACCCGAGACCCTTGTAGCCACTGTTGACATACAAGTGTTGCCCGGCTAGTTTTGTCGCACAAAACCATCCATACAATCGTGCACTGATATTAAACAATTCATGTAAATTTATATCTCATATAAAAGAGCAATACAATGATGTTTTATGTTTACACAAGTGGCTCTGATACCACTGTAGGGATCTTGTTCAAAAAACAATCACAAAATGCAGTGGAAAAATAGATCCCTTTAGAGATCCATGTGTATACATAAAATTAATCGTTCTTACAACTACATGTAGTTGAGAGATTACCCTTGATGTGTAGCCCTTCACAATCCTGACAGCAACTTTTCTTCAAAGGATCTCAGCACGATCAGGATGGTCGCGACTCTATGGTATCCACATGAACACTCTCTTTTCGAGGAAAGAGTTATGCTAGCAACACCACACAAGGTGCCCTTAGCCAAAGAATGATAATTTCGTCCAAGAAGAAGAAGACGAGCAAATGGGGTTTCTCACCATCAAGAATAATGCAAAACGCCTTTTATATTCATCTTATGAATACCAAAAGGTTTTGGGACCTTTTGCATTCCACCTTTAATGCATGATTAATCCATATTAATCATGCATGATGAATCCTTTAATGCTTGATTAATCCACATTAATCATGCATGATGAATCAATAACCCTTCATCATCGTCAATTGATTTGATTTGAGTCTAACTCAAATTAATCCAACTTGAGTCTACCTCAAGTTTCGGCCCAATCAATGAGTCTAACTCAATGAATCCAATTCAATAGCATAATGGTTCATTTAGTCAAACTAAAATGAACCCCATCTCCAAAATAACATGTTCTTTGTGTGTGACCCAATAGGTTCTTGTAACATTGACAATGTCTCTAAAATCCCTTTTAGAAACATAAGCAATGAGTGATATCTAACAATGCATCATTGCTATCCAAGTGACAAAAATATCGAGATCCGATAAAAACCTTTCTGTGACTATTATCTTGTATGACTCAATCATTCTATCCTTAATATCTAGATTGATCAATGAGGCATAGATCGTGTCATCCTCTTATCAATCTTTGTGTTTCTTGATCCCCAAGTAGACTACACCAATCAAATGAGCTCAATATCTCATATTGATTTATTTGAGCATGACCATGCATTTTAGTAGTCCTACTTTATCAAGGGGCCTATAGATATCACTTTTGTTATATGGAAGGGATAGATCTCATCTACATGACTCACATCCCTCTGCATAATTCATTGCATACCAAGTGATCAACTTTATAGTCCACCGTATTGCAGGTGATGTTTGACGATACCAAAGTATATAACTCTTTATGTAGGGAACCATAGAGATTCAGGTCTAAGAAATATTCATACCAATAGTCACTATGAGAATGTCTATGACATTCATATGACGATCCATGAAACATTCTCATGGCAGGTCAGTTCAGTACATATTCTCTAATATATACTCATGTGTCAACTTGATATCCTATATCCATGACTTGTGAGATTAAGTCATCAATTGACCTACATGCTAGTCTCAATGTATTAATATTATCCTTGTATATTAATACTTAGTTGGTGCAATCGGCCCAGGTCATAATTGATAAGACTCGAGTTGGACATGAGTAGTGTTTTGATGTTTGACAATATTTTGGGAAGATTATTGGTGTAATCGACCTGGGTTATGATTGACCGGACTCAAGTTTGACTCGAGGGGTATTTTAATGTTTGACGATGGTTTGACCATTGTTTGACTATATGGTTGACATGGGGTTAACCATATGATGGAGAAGTCCAAGTCTTGTGTACTTGGTATGGAAAGTCCAAGCATGGGTCTTGGCAAGGGAAAGTCCAAGCTTGAGTCTTGGCAAATGAAAAGTCCAATATAGGTTGGAAAGGGAAGTCCAAGGGGTGATATTAGCGGCGTAAAGTCCAAGGGTGGAGTCTTGGCAGCATAAGTCCAATGGTTGGCGGTGTAAAGTCCAAGCGGTAGTCTTGGCATTGTAAGCCCAATGTGCCTTGGTGGTATAGACTAGCTTAGCATGACAATAGGCGATGGAAGCACCTGAAGGCTAGTGTATAGATGAACAAGTCATGGATAACTTGGAGGAATCTAATAGGCATGAGGCTGATGAAGGTGGCTAGAAGGCTTAGGTCTAGGCTAAGGGTGGTCTAGCAAGTATCAGGGCATCATACTTGGGGTTAAACCTCATGTTTGAGGTTATCAATCGACTGGGACTTTGGACCAGTCGATTAGTCAAGTTTTTTAACACTTGGCAGCCGAGTTGACTCGTGGCAATCGACTGGGATTATGGTGAGTCAAACTTCTCAGAGTCGACTGATGTTCGATTGCAGAAAATAGCCTGACAGTCGACTGCCTACATTGGGTAGTCGATTGATGGCTTAAGCAGTCGACTGCTATGGATGGGCAATCAACTGCTGGTCAAGATTACGAGCATAGAATGCTTGGTAACCGACTGGCCAGTCAGCTATGACCCTGGCAGTAGACTACTAGGTTATGGCAGTCGACTGCCAGTATATCCGTTGAAACTTATCCAACGTGGATTAAGTTGTTGTCTCACAACAGCTACAAGAGCAGTCGACTGATGGTCGCGACACTCGATTGCTAGGCAGAATCCAGTCTAAGGTGAAGCTTTAAAAGGAGCTCGTGGAAAAGGATTTAACCAAGGTTCCTTGAGGCGATTTGGAGGGGATTTTATGCTATAATCCAAACCTTCAAGGCTATTCTCAAGCAACCAAAAGCAAGCATTCAAAGATCTCTTGTAAAGTATTTTTTCTTTACTTGTAGTGTATTTTATATTTGTATTTGCTTGTATTCATTGTATTACTTAGTGTAATCTCTTGTACGAGGTTTCTCCTCCTCCAACGTGTTGTCGAGAAGGAGCGTTATTGTTTAGTGGTGTCGTTTGCATCACTAGGGCTCATTCGAGCCCAATCCGTGGAGTAGGAATCTTGAGGTTCCGAACCACGTTATATCACTTGCATATTTTGTGTGATTGTGTATTCGTCTTTATAGTTGTATTGTACTTTATATTTCTGCTGTGCTAACAAGTTTTGTAGAGATGAACACGCTATTCACCCCCTCTAACGACGATCAATTACCCAATAAGTGGTATCAGAGTGAGGCCGCTCTTCATTTGGGATAACCGCCAAGGGAGCACGCTAGAGGGTGAAGAAGAAGATGGAATTTGAAGAAAAGTTGGGATGGGACATCAACACCCCAATCCCATATGCCTTCTATGGACAAGAAGGGTTCGAACAATGGAAGGCACGGATGGAGAACTTCTTCATGATGGACTTTGAAAATTGGATGATCATAGTGAAGGGGTTTAAACTTCCAAGAGGTCCAAAAGGTGGATACCTCAAGAGGAAAAGATTGACAGAAGAGCAAATCCAAGCCTTCGAAAGAAACGATAAGGTAACACAATTGATATTAAATTCGTTACCTAATGATGTTGTGCCTAGGTTAGGTGAATTTCATGATGCCAAGGAGCTATGGGAGAAATTGGTCAAGCTCTATGAAGAACCATTCATGGCTCAAGTAGAAAGAGAGCCCGAAGAAGAAGAAGAATCATCCTCACAAGAAAGTGAGGATTTGGAAGTTGAAGAGGAGTCAACTTCCGAATCGGTGGAAGAGGAAGAAGTAGAGGAAGCCTCCACCTCTAGGATTGAGGGGGAGGATATTAGGTCATCTTCCATGCCAGAGCAAGAAGAAGAGAAACCATCTACCTTCGGTCAAGAAGATGAAGAAGTTCAAACTTTCACCACCCTAGGTAAATCAAACACTTTAATTAATAATAAAAATCATATTATATGTTTTGAGTATAGAGAATATGAGCACTACAAAAGCAAGTACCCTAAGAAAGTCAAGAAGACTCCGCCGGCATCGAAAGTCAACAAAAACTTAAAAGATGTCAGTGCCCCAATTAGGAAGAGCAAGGAGCACGTGATGTGCTTCAAGTGTCAACAATGGGGCATTATAGGAGGCAATGTCCTATGATGAGGAAGAAAGGGCAAGAAGGAGCATCACAAGTAGGGAGAGCTTTAAAAGCAAACCCTAAGGTATATTTCAATAATGCACCTTCTTTAAGTAATAGGCAAAAGCATGCTTTCAATTCACTTGCAATTCATCATAAAAAGCATGCTAGTGAAAATAGGCTTTATTGCTTAGGAGCTAAACATGTTCATTTTAGGAATAAGGAGAAATTTGGGACTAATGACCCTAAAACAATTTTACCTAAGGAAAGTATTAGGAAGATAGAGAACCATCTAAGCTTTAACTCTAAGAATTCTAGACATATGCCTAGAAAGAACAAAATAATTCAAAGAAATAATGGGCCCACTAAATTAGAAAACTTGGAGTGTGAAAATCAAGCCTTGAGGTCAAGGCTTGAGAAGTTAGAGAAGACCCTTAGGATTATGCAAGATCAAATGCAAGGAGCATATGGTCAAAATCTAGGTCCTAGGAGACAAGGTTCATCTAATGAAAAGAAAGGTTTGGGTCACAAACCTAAGCCTAAGGAGACCTACGATAGTGTTCCTTTTGATTATGGAACACAACCTAGGTCTAGAAAGGCCATGGTTACAAGGGAGGTCATCCCTAAGGCTGTAACGCCCGCCCTTCCCGTCCTCCTAACACACATCCTATAGATGGGCGGCGGCACTACGCGATCATACATTCATGCATATAACAGCGGAAGCATTTAAAAACTTTACAACTTTTAACTCTAATTACATTAACCCAATCAACCTAACAATTTAATCATGGCAAAAGGTCTTAGCAATTTATTTAACTAAACATGTATTAACCCTTTCAAGGTTCATAAAAATAAACATGAGTAACAACCATAGAAAGTATTAACGTCTCCTAACAGTTTACACATAAACTGAAAATCATGCATAAGTCCGTATATGAAAAATGATCTCGTCCACCATGCCACTGCCACACATATCTTTGCCCCTCCTGCTGCCCCCTTTAATTTATCCATTCCTTGCCCTTTTCTGCAGTACAAGGAAAGTAAACTATAAGCACATAGGCTTAGTAAGGTCCTTTCCTACTCACAAAAATATGCGTCATGAATTAAATGTAAAGTAATGACATGTTCGTTTAAACAACATATGAGCATAGCATTTATTCAAAGTAGAGACATGATCAATTTAGGAAAAGAACATAAACTTAGCATTTTCATCGCAACAGTACATTGTCTCTAAACATGATAATTCGATGAACATAAAATGGTATATGCAGGATGCTCTTTGAAAATGTATAGTTTATATACTTAAACATAATCTCAACATATTGGGCCCGACATTGTACCACATACATCATTCACGCGCATCCTAAATAGATCCGAGGTAGCTAATCCCGAACCTACTAGGTTACTAGGTCCATACTATGTCCGTCGACCTAGGGGCAACCTTGGAGCCCATCCCGTGGACCTTGTTAGGGTCTGGTACAAGCCATGCATAAAGTAAAATAACATACATGTTCTTTGTCCTAAAGAGTATTTTTGTCCCCACTCTTAGGGAAACATTTCTTAGACATTTCATATACGTGAGTCATGCCTAACATGGGTGAAAACATAAGCATGTAGCATAGCATAAATCGGCATGAGTACAATTTAACATGGCATAAGGTAGTGACATAAGGAAAATTAAGCTAACATAAATAGAAATCATCAAATCAAAACCTTGTTACAAGCACAAGAAGATTCATGCAAGCCTACCAAACTGACACATCCTTTACAATAAAATATGCAAAAAATTTAAGAAATATAAACAAATCTTAGAAAACATTAACTAAGTACAATGGATTAACACAAATTAGCATTTCCCCAAAAATATAAATAGATAGATGTTTCGTTCTTATAATAATAAGATGACTTTACCAATGCTAGCACACCCACTTATTATTCCTAGTAAGATCCTCCAGTACTCCTAATAAGACTGCTGGGATTTACAATTTGTTGGAGCTAAATAAAACTTATGATGAATCAATAGACACATTTCCTTGGCTAATTTTTGACACAACACACTGTCATAGCACTTGGAATCAAGCCAAACCAACTCAATATATATTTTGGTTTGACCAATTTGATGTGAGATGAAAAAAACATCAACTACTATTATTTTGGTTAATTATTACTAAGACAGCTTCTGAAATTTGGTGCCCCTTAAGCTAAAAAAAGAGTTTCATAAGATTGTTCAAGAATAATTTCTCTTATCCTATTAGCCTAACCTTCTACACATAGTTCTAGATTCTTTCGTTCAAAATCAAGCATACAACATTACATCGTAAGCACTTATACTGCAGGTGAGGGGATACTTACCAACGAATCGGATCAGAAACCCGAGATAAAGAAGCCTAAAAATTACTCCTTTCCAATCAACGAGTTATGCCACAATTTCTTCCAGGTAAATGTCAAACCAATCGAACTCCACAATGAACTAAGAACCCAGATCTACCTGAAATTTGTGGGAGGGAATCGGTCAAAAAACGTTGACATGATTGGTCAAAAAACACGATAGGGAAACTCCTTTCCTTGGATCGGCATTTGGAGTTCTTGGCGGCTGGAGAAAAACAAGCGAGAGAGAGAGAGAGAGAGAGAGAGAGAGAGAGAGAGAGGCAGAGAGAGAGGGCGTCGGCCTTGGAGAGAGGAGGGAGAGAGAGAGGCAGCGTGGGAATTTTGGGGAAAAGAGAGAAGAGATGATATATATATAAATTAGGATTTTTCTTAACCTAATTATCCCTTTAAATGATCAGCTAGATTAATCAACTTCTTTCTTTTTTTCTACCAATAGATATATTCTGTTATATCCTACTCATTGGTAATCTTATGACTTAGTGGTGGGAAGCCTATTCCCCCAAATCAACGGTTCATGGTTCAAGCCTCGACTACGAACTATTTATTAATTTTTTTTATTCTTATTTCCATATATATATATATATATATATATTTCCTTTAAATAAAAATATAGTAACTAAAATTTGGGATGTTACAATCCCTTATACCTTATAAAAGTTTCGTCCTCAAAACTTAGAACAACTCGGGGTACTTTTGCTTAATGTCATCCTCACATTCCCAGGTGACTTCTTTGTATCGTTGACTTTGCCATAGGACCTTCACTAAGGGTACTTCTTTATTCCTTAGTCTTTTGACTTCTCAGTCTAGTATTCGGATAGGTTGACTTTCATAGCTCAGGTCCTCTTGAATTTGCACTATCTGTGGCTTGACCACTTGGTCGGTACTGGAAATGCACTTCTTAAGCATCGAGACATGGAACACGTTATGAATAGTAGACATCTCCTAAGGTAGTCCTAGCTCGTAAGCTACCTTGCCCACTCTTTTCAGAATCTTGTACGGTCCTACGTATCGCGGACTTAGCTTTCCTTTCTTCCCGAATCTCATTATTCCTTTCATAGGAGCTACCCGGAGAAATACCAAATCTCTGACATTGAATTCCAAAGGTCTACGTCGCTGATTCGCATAGTTCTTCCTCACGCCTGAGCGCTTCTCTATTCTTTGGCGGATATTCTATATCGCTCGGGTGGTGTCGTCGATGAAATCCGTCTGAAGTCCCATCTCTTTCTTCTCACCACCTTCGTACCAACAGATCGGAGACCTACATCTTCTCCCATATAATGCTTCATAAGGTACCATTCCGATGGTAGCTTGGTAGCTATTATTGTAAGCGAATTCCGCTAAACATAAGTAGCAGCACCAACTCCCTTTGAAATCCAAGGCACAAGCTCGTAACATGTCTTCCAGTACTTGGTTCACCCTTTCTGTTTGCCCATCTGTCTGAGGATGAAAGGCGGTACTGAAACGCAGCTTCGTGCCAAGTGCCTTATGAACGCATCCCCAAAACTGTGAAGTGAAGCGACCATCCCTATCTGAAATGATGGTCTTGGGAATACCATGCAGTCTGATGATTTCCTTAGCATATAATTGAGCCAGTTGCTCAATCGAATATGTCATCTTAATCGCTAGGAAATGAGCTGACTTTGTCAATCTGTCAATGATAACCCATATAGCATCATATCCGTTCGTAGTCCTGGGAAGACCTGAAATGAAATCCATAGAGATGTCTTCCCATTTCCACTCCGGAATTTGGATCGGTTGTAGAACTCCTCCAGGCCTCTGGTATTCTGCTTTAACTTGCTAGCTGTCGTGCAGTCGATGTGGCCGAGCTACGTCCCTCTTCATACCGGACCACTAGAACTTCTCTTTCAGGTCTTGATACATTTTGGTGGATCCCGGATGCATAGAATAGGGGGTTCCGTGAGCCTCCTCTAATATCTTTTTGCGTAGTTCCGGATCATTAGGGATACATAAACGATCCCTAAGGTATAATACTCCGCTATTGGCGATACAGAAACCCTCGCCTTTTCCTTCTAGGATCTCCTGCTTGATCCTCTGGAGACTTGGATCATCACTTTGTTTTGCTAATATGTCATCGAATAATGCTGGTATTATTGCCATGGTCGAAAGCTGCCCGAAAATAACCTCGATTCCATAGCGCATAATTTCCTTCTCCAGCGGTCGAGACAATACCGATAAGGACATCAGGGTGGAACTGGACTTCCTGCTGAGTGCATCGGCCACTTTGTTTGCCTTTCCAGGATGGTAAAAGATCTCGCAGTCATAGTCCTTCATGAGCTCCAGCCATCTGCATTGTCTCATATTGAGGTCCTTCTGAGTGAAGAAATATCGCAGACTCCAGTGATCCGTATAAATCTTGCACTGTGCTCCATACAGATAGTGCCTCCATACCTTGAGAGCGAAGACCACAGCTGCTAGCTCTAAATCGTGAGTGGGATAGTTCTTTTCATGTTCCTTGAGTTGCCTAGAGGCATAGGCAATAACTTTACCCCTCTGCATAAGTAACTCTCGAGTCCTAACCGAGGCATCGCTATACATGTCGAAGCTCTTGTCATTCTCTGGGAGAGTAAGGATTGGAACACTTGTAAGTCTCCTTTTCAGCTCCAAGAAACTCTTCTCACATTCCTCCGTCCATACATACTTCTTGTTCTTCAGGGTGAGAACTGTCATAGGTGTTGCTATTCTGGCAAAGTCTTCTACGAATTTCCAGTAATAGCCCGCTAATCCGAGAAAACTCCTCACTTCGTTAGCATTCTTTGGCCTTCTCCAGTTACTCACAGCTTCAATCTTTCTTGGGTCTACCATAACTCCGTCTTTGGATATAATATGACCCAGAAAAGATACTTAATCGAGCCAGAATTCACATTTGGAGAACTTGGCATATAGTTGCTTTTCTCGAAGAATCTGTAATACCATCTTCAGGTGTTCGGCATGCTCTTCTTGGGTTCTCAAATATATCAGTATATCATCGATAAAAATGATTATAAATTTGTCGAGGAATGCCGAGAATACCCGATTCATCAGATCCATGAACATAGCAGGTGCATTCGTCACTCCGAAGGGCATAACTACGAACTCATAATGTCTGTATCTTGTTCAGAAAGCCGTCTTTGGTATATCATCTGGTTTCACTTTCACTTGATGATAGCCAGACCTCAGGTCAATCTTAGAGAAGACGGTGACACCCTTTAGCTGGTCGAACAGGTCGTCAATCTGTGGTAAAGGGTACTTGTTCTTGACCGTCACATTATTTAGCGCTTGGTAGTCTATGCACATTCGCATAGACCCATCTTTCTTCTTTACCAACAGTACTGGAGCTCCTCATGGAGAGCGAAATACTGTCTCATCGACTCTATTACTACGTCTTCCATATATTACTGTCTCATTGACTCTATTACTATGTCTCCCATATATTACTGTCTCATCGACTCTATTACTACGTCTCCCAGCCATGTTTATCTTCATATATTAGAATAAGGCTAGTATAAGATTATCATACATATTTTCATGCATATTTAAGCTAAAAGAATTTCTTATCTTACATGAAAGAAATAGAGTAGGCATAGAATTTCTTACTTGGAGCGGCAGGATTGGAGCTTGATGTGTGTGTAGTGGAAAGGCAGAACCTGGCTCTGATACCACCTGTAACGCCCGCCCTTCCCGTCCTCCTAACACACATCCTATAGACGGGCGGCGGGGCTACGTGATCATACATTCATGCATATAACAGCGGAAGCATTTAAAAACTTTACAACTTTTAACTCTAATTACATTAACCCAATCAACCTAAAAATTTAATCATGGCAAAAGGTCTTAGCAATTTATTTAACTAAACATGTATTAACCATTTCAAGGTTCATAAAAATAAACATGAGTAACAGCCATAGAAAGCATTAACGTCTCCTAACAGTTTACACATATATTGAAAATCATGCATAAGTTCGTATATGAAAAATGATCTCGTCCACCATGCCACTGCCACACACATCTTTGCCCCTCCTACTGCCCCCTTTAATTTATCCATTCCTTGCCCTTTTCTGCAGTACAAGGAAAGTAAACTATAAGCACATAGGCTTAGTAAGGTCCTTTCCTACTCACAAAAACATGCGTCATGAATTAAACGTAAAGTAATGACATGTTCATTTAAACAACATATGAGCACAGCATTTATTCAAAGTAGAGACATGATCAATTTAGGAAAAGAACATAAACTTAGCATTTTCATCGCAACAGTACATTGTCTCTAAACATGATAATTCGATGAACATAAAATGGTATATGCAGGATGCTCTTTGAAAACGTATAGTTTATATACTTAAACATAATCTCAACATATTGGGCCCGACATTGTACCACATACATCATTCGCGCGCATCCTAAATAGATCCGAGGTAGCTAATCCCGAACCTACTAGGTTACTAGGTCTGTACTATGTCCGTCGACCTAGGGGAAGCACTGATATAAAGCTTATACCGATGTAAGAAAAATAAAATAAATTAAACCTAGACGTCAGAGAGGAAGCACTTCGTTGTCGGAGAGTTGTAACTTTGCGGAGGCTTTTGGAAGCTTAGAATTGATCAAGAAACCCTAGGATAGACCCTCCTTTTATAGCCTTTAAGCCCCTTTTCGAGAGGACCTTCAACCAATGGAAATTAGGCACATGGCTCCTTGAAAAATGGTGATAAGGCTTGACTCCTTGAGGTTGATCCTTGACCATCAGTCGAATGTTGACCTCAGGCAGTCGACTGTTGGACGGCAGTCGAGTCCTCCAAGCTGGTAGTCGACTGATGCTAGCTACAAGGCAAAGTTAGCTTAACAAAAACATTAATTCGACGACCTCCGACCATCCGATCTTGACCTAGACCACCTATAGGATGTCTTTGGTCGGATCTACGCCTAAGATCATCCCCGTAAAGAGGATACGACCTCACTTACTCTCGTACACGCACGAGCTTACCTCGATACTTACTGTGTCGCTTTCGCTTCTGGCCTTCCACTCGATTCCTTTGGCTCCCTCCGAAGTCACTCGAGTGTCGCCCGACCACCGCGGCTTCCTCCGGGTGTCGCTAGCCTTCAGCTCCAGCTATAACAATTTTCTGCACACTCGATTCATCTCGTGAGATAACATCATGATCTTAACCTTGTATCATTTGCTATAATCAAAACTCAGGTTCGACTTAGGTGCCTACTGCACCAACAATCTCCCCCTTTTTGATTTATGGCAAACCCACATACAAAGTTAAGAAAAATAAATTAAGTGCATTAAGCAAAATGAGTATGAGATATGCATGAATGAGTAGGAGTATATAAAAACTCTTTTTCAAGTGCTCCCCCTTGAGGAATCCTCCCCCTTGACCGAGGGTGAGTGCTTGAGAAAGAGTTTTAACTCTCCCCCTTGATGTTTACTACTAAAAAAGAATTAAGTAACCGAAATTACTTAATATTGACCATAGTGTTTAAAATAAGTTTTAAGTTAAGAAATCAAAAAATTGATTTCTTAACCTTGGCCTTTACCTTCGTTTTGTTAACAAAAATAAGTTAACTTAAAGTTAAGTAAATGCGTTTAAGTTAGCCTTTACTTCCATTTTGTTACCAAAAACAAGTTAACTTAAAGTTAAGTAAACATTGGCCATATGAAAAAAATTGATCCCTTAACTTTGGCCTTAAAATTGATCCCTTAACTTTGGCCTTTTTCTCCCCCTTTTGCCATATATCGAAAAGAGTGAGGGTGTGTGGAATAAAAAATAAGTATTAAATTTAAAGTCCAAGCATGTTCCACATTATTTTGAAAATAATATACTAAAAATAAGCTCATCTATAAAATGCTCGACTCATATTTGGCTTGATTGATATGAAATATCAACTAGTCCTGGTCAGAGTCGGTTAGTATATATGATTATACTCCGTGGTTCATGGTGATGCACTAGCTCTACATCTGGAACCAGAGTAAGGTCCTAACATCTCACGCCCATCTACGTGGCTAAGTAGACAAACACATTAGTCCTATGTGTTGTGAGATGTATTGGCTCCTTAAATCTATAGGTGCATGATATCTAAGGTATGTCCTATGCTAGTTCCATGAAAATGAAAAGAGAAATAGTAGTAAGAAAATATAATTTGTAAGTTCCTATTCTACTACGCACATGCCCAATTTTCGTCTTAATAGACTGAATTCGGCTTCGGGTAGGGGTTTAGTAAATAGGTCTGCCAAGTTAGACTTCGATTTGACGTATTCGAGTTGTATGGCTCCGTTGGCCACATGTTCTCGAATGAAATGATGTTTGACTTCTATATGTTTGGTCCTAGAGTGATATATCGGATTCTTAGTAAGGTTAATTGAACTAATGTTATCTACGTGAAGTTTAGTATTTGTAAAGTCTAACTTAAAGTCGCGGAGAGTGTGCTTCATCCAAAGAAGCTGACACACTCACCCATTGCGATGTATTCGGCTTCGGTGGTAGATAAGGCAACACAGTGTTTCTTTCTACTGCACCAACTCACTAGACTTGAGCCGAGAAGTTGACAACAACCACTCGTACTCTTTCTATCGAGCTTACTACTGGCATAGTCCGAATCGGAGTAGCTGGTTAGTTCGAACTCAGTAGATCTAGGGTACCAAATACCGACATTAACTGTACCCTTTAGATATCTAAGGATACGCTTGACTAGAGTTAGGTGAGACTCCTTGGCACAGGTTTGGAACCTTGCGCACATACTTACTACAAATAGGATATCAGATCGGCTCGTAGTTAAGTAAAGGAGACTCCCTATTATGCTCCTATAGTATTTTAAATCAATTGAATTTCCGATTACATCTTCTTCTATATTTACATTCGTTGCCATTGGGGTATTAATAATTTTAGCGTCTTGCATTCCAAAGCGTTTAATTAATTCCCTAGTATATTTGCGTTGATGTAGGTATATTCCATCTTTAGTTTGTTTAATTTGTAGACCTAAGAAGAAACTCAACTCTCCTACTAAATTCATTTCAAATTCACTTTCCATAAGTGAAATGAACTCATTCAGTAGGATCGAGTTGGTGGTTCCGAAAATAATATCATCTACGTAGATTTGGGCTATGAATATGTCTTTACCTAAGGTTTTTACGAAAAGGGTTGGGTCAACTACTCCTTTGTTAAATCCTTTAGACGTAAGATACATTGAAAGTCTCTCGTACCTAGCTCGAGGAGCTTGTTTAAGTCCATAGAGGGATTTCTTTAACCTAAGGACATGGTCGGGTTTATCTACACTTTCGAAATCGGGAGGTTGACTAACATAAACCTCTACTTTAATGTATCCATTTAAGAATGCTGATTTCACATCCATTTGAAACAACTTGAATCCTCGATGTGCAGCATACACTAATAGCATTCGAATAGACTCTAATCTAGCTACTGGGGCATAGGTCTCATCATAATCTAAACCTTCGACTTGACTAAACCCTTTAGCGACTAGTCTAGCTTTATTTCTAACTACTTCGCCTTTGTCATCAAGTTTATTTCTGAACACCCACCTTGTTCCAACGATTGTTTTATCTTTAGGTGGTGGTACTAATTCTCATACTTCGTTCCTAGTGAATTGAGCTAGCTCTTCTTGCATTGCAATAATCCAATCGGGATCAAGAAGAGCTTGGTTAATAATTTTGGGTTCAATTTTAGAAATCAAGGAGATTTGACTAAGGTTTCTGTATGAGGCTCTAGTTCGAACTCCTAGACTTGGATCACCTATCACTTGGTCGATAGGATGACTCGTTTGAGTCCTAGTTCGATTTGGGTTTGAGTCTACAACTTGATCAATAGGATGACTTGTTTGAGTTCTAGTTTGGTTAGAGTCATCTATCACTTGGTCGTTAGAGTGACTTGGTTGACTTAGATTAGGATTAACACTAGACCTGATCTCCGGATCAGAGTTAGGTCTAGTATGAATCGGCTCGCTAATTGGGGTTGCCGGGGGTTTTGTAGGTTCGTGTCCTTCATCAAATACTACATTGATAGTCTCTTTGACTCTAAGGGTGTCATGGTTATATACTCTATAAGCTCTACTTGTAGTTGAGTATCCTAGAAAGATTCCGGTCGTGGTTTTGGATGTAAATTTCCCTAGGTAATCCTTAGTGTTTAGGATATGTACCTTACACCCAAATACCCTAAAGTACTTGATGTTAGGTATTTTATTGTGATTAATCTCGTATGAGGTCTTAAGGTGCCTCTTTACCATAAGGATCCTATTTTAGACATAAGCATGCCGTACTCACGGCTTCCACCCAAAACCTATTGGGTAGGTTATACTCGTTTAACATTATCCTAGCGGATTCTTGTAGGGTTCTATTTTTGCGTTCTACTAGGCCATTTTGTTGTGGAGTTCAAGGGCAAGAGAACTCATGGTGGTATCCATTTAGGTTACAGAATTCTGTAAACCTATGGTTCTCAAATTCACCACCATGATCAGTTCTAAGTCTTTTGATTTTAATGCTTTGTTGATTTTCTATTAATTTAAATAGGTTGATTAATTGATCTAGGGTATCACTTTTGTGTTTAATGAATTAAACCCAAGTAAATCTAGAATAGTCATCAATTATGACTAAGCAGAATTTACTTCCATTAAGTGACTTAGCTCCGTGTGAATCAAATAGATCCATGTGTAGGAGCTCAAGCACACTTTTGGTTCGTTCTTGATTAGTTAGTTGATGTTGTGTCCTAGATTGTTTACCTTGTTGACAAGCATTACATATTTTATTATCCAAGTTATTGAGGTTAGGCAAACCTCTGACTAAGTCACTCTGACTCATCTTGTGGATGAGTCTTGGGTGTGAGCGACCAAGTCGTCGGTGCCACAACCATGATTCCTCTTGCCGTGTCATAGACACTTAGTTGAGGAGTTAGTTAAGTTAATAGTGTAAATATTGTTATTTCTAGTTCCCTTAAGAATTGTTTTAGAAGTTTCATTTGTATTAATTACACATTCATTTTCTAGAAATATGACCTTATAGTTATTATCACACAATTGGTTTACACTAAGTAAATTATATTGAAAATTTTCTACTAATAAAACATTTTGAATAACAAAATTTGAGTTAAGCTCAATATCACCTGATCCGATGATTTTGAGCTTGCCGTTTTTTTCGAAGGCTACCGATCCTTGTCATTTGAATCGAAGCTTCGAAAACTTGAGTTGATCCCCGGTTATGTGTCAGGAGCAACCACTGTCCAACATCCATTGATCCTACATGTAAGGTAGTTGGATCGAATATTGGATTTATTAAAGATTGGTTGAAAATTATTAACCTAAATCATCTCACCCATGTCTACATGATCAAACACGTTAACCCTATATGTTCTTGTGAGATGACTTCCAATTTTACTTGATTTAAATTTAATGACTTAAAAACTTGTCAACCTTGCGTTAGATTCAGATTTGACCTTAGGCTTATCAAGTCACCTTTTCAAGATCATGACTTCCAGGTCGTGGCGAGGCACAGAGGCCTTCTTTGATCGGAACAATGACCACTTCCTTAGACAAAGCCATTTTCAAGAAAATAGAGACTTGACTACCTAAGACCACTTCCTGGTCTAACTAGTCTAGGATACGGCGAGGTAGCTTCAGCTAGTTTCGCTCGGTCAAGTGCACCGAACTAGATACGCCTTATCTAGCCCGAATACACAAGACTCCGCTTTCCTAGCGTACTATCATCTCGCCGCGTCCTGGTACTATGTTATCAAGTATTGACGAGTTATAGTCCTATCTAACCATTCTAAAGAGGAAAATCAAATTAAAATAAAAAACTAAGCATGCAATTTCTAAGTTAAAACACAAACAAGTTTCGTACTAGCTCCCCCTGGACCGTTGAATCGATTCGGTCTCTCCACATAGTGGATTTGGTCCTTGGGAACCCAGTACTGGTTCGATCCTAAGTTTGAAATCAAGGTGGTCTTAGGGACCCATGCTTGGACACATTTTTTATGTCGACTTACAATTGACATATATGACTTGTTGGTCATATTTGAGCTAAACCCTAGCCCGACCTTGTTGTACACGGCCCTTTGCGATCCAAGTAGGAGGTCAAGTCCTTTGGATCCCAAAGTAAACCATTCCAACATGTTCCTAAGATCTTCGACTTGATTTTTCAAGAGTGAGTTCTCAACTTCGAGTTTTTCAACCCGAGTTGAGTCCTCCTCTTGAACTCGACTAGTCGAAGAGGTTAGGGAGACCTCGTGTTTGAGGAGTTTAACTTCCTCAACTAGGGTCTCGACCTTGGACTCAAACTTAGCTAATTTTCTAGTTAAAACCTTAATTGCACTATAAAGTGTACTAATGAGAGATCGACTTACCTTGAGTGTATCTTTTGAACCGGATGCGTATCCGTGGCTTGTCTTGAATAGTGCTTCACAGTCCGACTCGTCTTCGGTTTCTGATTCATGTTCTAGTTCCGACTCTGTCTCCGATTCCACCGGTTTGGCCATGAGAACACGATCATTATCTTCTTCCTCGGATGCTTCTTCCCAAGTAGTGTTGAGTGCCTTTTTGTGTTTTGGTGATTTGCTCTTGAGTTTTGGCCATTCGGACTTGATGTGTCCAAACCTGTTGCATTCGTAACATCTAATATTTGAACTTTTAGGCTTACCTTCATTGGGTAGAGTGATGGTTCATTTTCGGCCCTTGACTATCCTCCGAACTAGATTGACTAGTTCGACCTCCATTTCCGAGTCGACCTCCGAATCAGACTCATCCTCTTCTTCCTTCGGGGGTGGCTTGCTTGCGGTTTTCTTCCTCGAACCTGCAAAAAGTGCTATTCCCTTCTCGGGTTCCGAATTAGACTGCTCATGAAGTTCAAAATCGGAAAATAATTCATCTAACCTAAGTTTCAAAAGATCCTTGGAGACCTTGTAGGCATCGACCATGGATGCCCACAAGGTAGTCCTCGGAAAGGAATTAAGAACATACCTTATAAGGTCGCGGTTTTCGACCTTTTGCCCGATTGTGTGTAGATTGTTGACTATGTCTTGAACTCGAGCATGAAGTTGCGTCGCGGACTCATATTCTTGCATTTTTAGATTATATAGTTTATTAAATAAAAGATCTCGCTTACATACCTTGGCTTCATCGGTCCCTTCGTGTAGCTCCACTAGCTTTGTCCAAAGGTCCTTTGCGCAGATGAAGGGGCCGACGCGATTTAATTCCTCCTTGGACAAGCCGCATTGAAGGATTTTGTTGGTGCAGTAGGCACCTAAGTCGAACCTGAGTTTTGATTATAGCAAACGATACAAAGTTAAACTTATGTCGTTATCTCACGAGCTGAATCGAGTGTGCAGAAGATTGCTAAAGCTGGAGCTGAAGGCTAGCGACACCCGGAGGAAGCCGGGTGGTCGGGCGACACTCGAGTGACTTTGGAGAGAGCCAAAGGAATCGAGTGGAAGGCCGGAAGCAAAAGCGATATGGTAAGTATCGAGGTAAGCTCGTGTGTGCGAGCGTAAGTGAGGTCGTAGCGTAGATCCGACCAAAGACATCCCATCGATGGTCTAGGTCGAGATCGGACGGTCGAAGGCCGTCGAAATAATGTTTTCTTTGAGCTAACTTTGCCTTGCGGCTAGCATCACCGATCGCTACTGGAGGACTCGATCGCCTTCATCACCGATCGTCATCGTCGACTCGATGATGCTACCATCACGATCGATAATGGCCATCGATCGATGGTCAATGATCGCCTTCGAGAGTCAAGGTCAGGATTATCACCCCATTTCAAGGAGGTTTTGTGTCCATTTGTGATTGGTTGAAGACCCATTCGATGAGGGGATCAAAGGCTATAAAAGGAGGGCTTGTCTTAGGGTTTTTCATCAATTAAAAAGGCTTCCAAGTTGTAGGGGATCGATACGCCGGCTAGAGGGGGGGTGAATAGCCCTCGTACGATGGATGTCGTAATTCATTCATTCTTCTTGCATTGCTTGTCCACGATTGTCGTTAGCGCAGCGGAATAACAATAATAATGAAACTAACAACACTTAAGCACACGCAAACACACACGATATACGTGGTTCGGAACCGAATGGTTCCTACTCCACGGGCGAGCTCCTCGAGCTCTAGTTATGCGCACGACACTAACTATAACACTCCTTTTCGACTACACGTCGGAGGTGGAGAAACCTCTCACAAGCAATTACACTAAGTAATGAAATACAAGCAATACAAAGACAAATACGAAATACACGTAAAGAACACTTTACAATGCTTGCTTTGAATCCTTTGCTTGTTGCTTGCTTTAGATGGCTCTTGAAGGTCTGGAATGCAGCAGCAATTCCCCTCCAATAGCTTCACAAAAGTCTTGGCGAAATCCTCCAACTCGAGCTCCGCCTAGCGATCAAAAGGCCCGATCTGCCGTTGTCTCACAACGGCCAGATCCACGTTGGACAAGTTCCAACGGATCACCTGATCGTGATGATGCCCATCGATCGCGACTCAAGAGTCGCCCGGATCGGCTATGGAGCGATACGTGCTCGCGACACTCCCATCGATCATGCCATCCCTCGGCCGATCATTGCTCGACCGATCATTGCCGATCCATGGCGATCGGCCAAGCACAAAACCCTAGCCTTACACCAGTCGAACTCTAGTCGACTTGGATCAGTCGAACCGGCACCTATGCCAGTCGACTGATGTCGGGCAAAACCTCAAACACCAAGTTGTTTGAGCATCCGACCGTCGGGTAAACCCTCAAACATCAAGTTTGAGCCTCCGACACTCAGTCTTAGCCACTTGGCCAAGTCCACCTTATCCCTCATGGAGTTCCCCACCAAAGCTCTCTTCCCTCGGCCTACATCCCTCGGATGCAACGCCATCCTTCGCGTCTCATGCCCTAGAAGTATGCTTCCCTTTGGGCTCACTCCATTCGCTCCCCGTCCGGCGGTCCCTCGGATGCACCAAGCGCACGGCTTCGCAATGCCATCCTTCACCGACTCAAGGACCCCGAGCCTAGTGAACTTACCAAGTCCTCAAGAATTCCCAAATGCACCAAGCGCACGGCTTCGCAATGCATTTCTCACCAAGCACCAAGCGCACGGCTTCGCAATGCTTTGGATTTCCCATGCCAAGCACCAAGCGCACGGCTTCGCAATGCTTTGGACTTTCCCATGCCAAACACCAAGCGCACGGCTTCGCAATGCTTTGGACCCATGTTGGACTTTCCCATGACAATCCCATGTCATGAGTTTTGTCTATCATCAAAATACCATCAAGGTACTGCTGGGCCGATTGCACCAACAATCTCCCCCTTTTTGATGATTGACAAAACTACCATCTCAAGTCTACCAATTCTCCCATATTGGCAATTCTCATATCCCAATGAGAATTCCAACGAACCCTAATTGGTAACTTGGTAACTTCTTCCCCTTTTTGACATTACATCAAAAAGGTCCTCCCCAAGGGTATGAATGTCTCATATCCCAATGAGATCTTTCAATCTCTCCCTTGGAGGAACACATGCCTACCATCTTTCTAGTGATCCCATATCACTTAAAGAGAGGCAACCCAATTTTCCTCCCATGAGGAAATACACATCCATCTTCCCATGATGGATACCTCCCCCTAGAGGCTTGCTCCCCCTTGACCATTGCACCAACAATGTCCTTGGAGAGTCCCTAAGCCAATAGGAACATTAACCAAATCAAAATTAAGGCAAAGTTCAACAATGAACTCACATCCACCTTAAAATTGATACTCACCCTCAACCCAACTACTAATCCATATCCAATGGATTTCCACCCTCTCTAATGCTCTCCCAAGCATATCCTAGGGTTAGGAGTGGTTAGGGGACCTTAACCTAGCTGAACATGGGCCTAACCAACAAAATAAGAAATCAATCCACTCCATCGTCATTGCTAATCCATGGCGATAGCTGATCGATAATCATTTGCGATTTGATCGTAAAATGGATTTTCAAAATCCATAAGTAAATATACGTAATTTTAAAAATCTTGAAAATGCATACGTATAATACTTATCCTAAACACTATGGGTGAAAAATATTAAAAAATTATTTTACCCATTAAATTAGGAGATTGATACAAAGTTCAAAATTTAAGAAAAGCTTCAATAAAGAGCCATCTTTGTATCATCCCATTCAATGGTGATAGCTATCAAAAGATAGACTTCACCAAGGTTTTTCAAAATGTTTTTCAAACCTTTATTTTCTTTTTCCTAAACATCTCACCAATATCTAGATGTGTAAAACACATACAAGTTAAATTTTTGTGAGATGTGGGTTTTTGTTTTGTTTATGTTCTCATGCATATTTCTAAGGCAATATTCTTTGATTCCCATAAAATCATGCCATAGTCCTTAACTTCATTTTAATTCATGATATGATTATGGCATAGATATGATATAGATAGCAACATATGTCAATATCATGATGTCATGGCATGTAAATGATGTTTTAGCATACATGACATATAAACATAAATCTAAACATGATCATGACATTTTATAGATAAAAATGAAAATGATGTCATGACATGGCAAGTAAAATATACTAAGGTATAGAATACCAAAGTGTGAAAATCAATTTGCCATTTTTAGGGATTAAATTCATTTTGCCTTAATGCCATTCATTTCCCTAGTGTGCCAAAAACCTAAAATGACACACCAATACCTCTAAGACCTAATTGTGCCAATTTTACATCATTTTTAACTTCTCAAGCACATTGGCACACCCTAATGTGTCAACTCTACTATGGTCAGGTTAACTACCCATCCACTTAGGGTTGACACACCCTAACCCATTTAGCGTGAATCAATCACGCTCTTAGGAACCCAATATCTATTGGAGCTCCTTGGGTTAACAAAGTATTCCCTAGGGATAACATCCCTAGATACCTTCCTAATGACCCTTTTAGGCTTTGAAGCCATAGTCTTTTGGGTCTTTCCTAAGTCAATTCTAGAGGTGACTCCTCCATTGACCTTCTTAGTGGCTACATTTGATTTCTTTGAGGTGTTAGCCACTAAACACATACCATGGCTAGACTTAGGGATGGCTTCCCTATTAGCCTTGGTTTTCCTAGACCTAGAAATAGTTCCATAATTAAATGGAACATTATGATAAGTCTTCTTGGGCTTAGGTTTGTCACCCAAACCTTCCTTGCCCTTAGACCGTTTTTGAACCTTAGGTCTCGACTTTTGGGCATTTGACCCTAGAATTGAATTTTCTATGATTCTAAGGACTTTCTCCATTCTCTCAAGTCTTGACCTCAAGACTTGGTTCTCTAGCTCTAATTTTCCCATTTTTGAATTTTCATTAGGTTTTTGGGAAAACCTCTTCTTCTTAGGCATGTGCCTAGACTTTTTGGGATTAATACCCAAATTTTCTTCTACTCTCCTAATTGACTCCCTAGGCAAGATATTTCTAGAATTATGAGTCCTAGGTTTGTCTTTAGTCATATGAACATGCTTGGCACCTAAGCAATACACCTTATTATTTCTCCTAGCATGCTTTTCATTAATAATGGCAAGAGAACTAAAATAATTTTTAGCATGCTTTTTGACTTTAGGAATTAAAGGTGCATTAACTAAATGTACCTTAGGGTTAGCTTTAGGAGCTCCCCCTACATGAGTTGAACCTTCTTGCCCTTTCTTCCTCCCCCTAGGGCATTGGCTTCAGTAGTGTCCCTTTTGATTGCATTTGAAGCACACAATGTGCTCTTTGCTCTTGATTTTGGGAACACCGGCATCGTTTGACTTTGGGTTGACTTTTGGTGTCGATGCCTTCTTCTTAGCCAATTTAGGGCATTTGCTTTTGTAATGCCCTTTCTCCCTACACTCAAAACAAATAATATAATCTTTACGATTAATTATAATACATGAGTCACCTAGGGAGTTGGTGGAAGCCTCTTCCCGATCTTCACTTCTCCCGGATGTGGATGCTTCTTGTTCTTGCTCCGGGATGGAAGATTGCCTCTCCTCCCCCTCAATGCTAGAGGTGGAGGTCTCCACCAAGTCATCAACATCTTCAAATGTTGTGGGTTCTTCTTCGGCATTCTCCTCTTCTTGTGCCGATTGGGAATTTTCTTGGAATTTCATTACCTTATTCCATAATTCCCTTGCATCCCTATAATCACCCAATCTAGACCAAATAGTGTTAGGTAACAAATCACTAATCAACTTGATTACCTTGAGATTTGTCTTGAAGTCTTTGATTTGGTCTTGGGTCCATTTTGACTTCTCAATTGGCTTGTTGTGTTTGTCCCTAGGCATCTCAAAACCGTTTTCTATAATAATCATAAAATCAAAATCGGTTTCGAGATATACCTCCATCCGTTTCCTCCACCAAGAAAAATCTCCATCGAATTTTGGTGGATGGATGAAGCCAGCCATCTTGTAGTGCTCTCGCGGCGGTTAGTCCTTGAAGAGCGACCTCGACTCTGATACCACTTGTAGGTGATCGATACGCCGGCTAGAGGGGGGGTGAATAGCCCTCGTACGACGGATGTCGTAATTCGTTCGTTCTTCTTGCGTTGCTTGTCTACGATTGTCGTTAGCGCAGCAGAATAACAATAATAATGAAACTAACAACACTTAAGCACACGTAAACACACACGATATACGTGGTTCGGAACCGAATGGTTCCTACTCCACGGGCGAGCTCCTCGAGCTCTAGTTATGCGCACGACACTAACTATAACACTCCTTTTCGACTACACGTCGGAGGTGGAGAAACCTCTCACAAGCAATTACACTAAGTAATGAAATACAAGCAATACAAAGACAAATACGAAATACACGTAAAGAACACTTTACAACGCTTGCTTTGAATCCTTTGCTTGTTGCTTGCTTTAGATGGCTCTTGAAGGTCTGGAATGCAGCAGCAATTCCCCTCCAATAGCTTTACAAAAGTCTTGGCAAAATCCTCCAACTCGAGCTCCTTTTATAACCTGCATCAAGCTGTTTTTGTGCCTAGCAGTCGACTACCAAAAGGCCCCAATCGACTGCCCCTGTAGCCGTTGTCTTACAACGGCCAGATCCACGTTGGATAAGTTCCAACGGATCACCTACCAGTCGACTGATGATGCCCATCGATCATTGCGACTCCAAGATCGATCGCGATCGGCTATGGAGCGTTCTGTGCTCGCGACACTCCCATCAATCGACTGCCATCCCTCGGCAGTCGACTGCTATCACTTGCCGATCATTGCCGATCCATGGCGGTCGATCAAGCACAAAACCCTAGCCTTACACCAGTCGAACTCTAGTCAACTTGGATCAGTCGAACCGACACCTATGCCAGTCGACTGATGTCGGGCAAAACCTCAAACACCAAGTTGTTTGAGCATCCGACCGTCGGGTAAACCCTCAAACATCAAGTTTGAGGCTCCGACACTCAGTCTTAGCCACTTGGCCAAGTCCACCTTATCCCCCATGGAGTTCCCCACCAAAGCTCTCTTCCCTCGGCCTATGTCCCTCGGATGCGCCAAGCGCACGGCTTCGCAACGCCATCCTTCGCGTCTCATGCCCTAGAAGTATGCTTACCTTTGGGCTCACTCCATTCGCTCCCCGTCCGGCGGTCCCTCGGATGCACCAAGCGCACGACTTCGCAATGCCATCCTTCACCGACTCAAAGACCCCGAGCCTAGTAAACTTACCAAGTCCTCAAGAATTCCCAAATGCACCAAGCGCACGGCTTCGCAATGCATTTCTCACCAAGCACCAAGCGCACGGCTTCGCAATGCTTTGGATTTCCCATGCCAAGCACCAAGCGCACGGCTTCGCAATGCTTTGGACTTTCCCATGCCAAACACCAAGTGCACGGCTTCGCAATGCTTTGGACTTTCCCATGCCAAGGCTTCCCCCTTGGACTTCCACACCAAGCTCCATGCTTGGATTTTCCATGCCAACCCATGTTGGACTTTCCCATGACAATCCCATGTCATGAGTTTTGTCTATCATCAAAATACCATCAAGGTACTGCTGGGCCGATTGCACCAACACAAGTGCTTCCGATACGCTCTGATTCTCCGACATCCCTACGACGAAGCGCTGCCGAGACGACGACTAGAGCTTCAACCTCCAACCTTTGAAGTCGTCGGTAACGAAAGTTTAAATTGTATTTTAGTTTATTTTTTAGTAAAGCTTTCATTATAACGAGGAGAGGGGGAGTGTCCCTCTACCTCGAGCTTCTGTCATTTTGTGTATCCGTCTAACTCCTACCTCCAACGAGGAGTTCTTTAGTAGTTCGCCCTCCGTACGTGGTCAAGGACCACTAGGGCCTTGGAGTAGTAGCCTTCGGCTATGAACCAAGTAAAACCCTTGTGTCTATTGTCTCGCTTGTTTTGTTTTTATCTTCCGCTGTGTCTACTCGCATTTTAACGAACGATTTTGAACGAAAAATTTCTATCGCTATTCACCCCCGCTCTAGCGATCCGCTCGATCCAACAGATTTGAGTTGCCTTGGCGTCAGCTTCGACTTATCGTTTTGTCGCAATGGTCCATTGGTCATAATCCAAAGATTCACCCACTTCGTTAGTCGGAAGTGTGAATCCCGTTTGGATTATGATCCACATCTCGATTTGAGTTTTAAGAAAGCACTCCATCCGACCTTTCCAGTAACGGAAATCATCTCCCTTATAAAACGGAGGTCGGACGGTGCTAAAACCCTCGAGATGGGCAATTTGGAAGGGAAACCTTGCACACAAAATAATAAAAAAAAACACGAGAAAGGTTCCAAGACTTTGCCTTGGATTAGTAATGTAGGAAATGAAATGAAACAAAAGGAATAAACGAGAAATAACTAACTAAAATAAAAGATGAGCACTTACAACCTTCGATGTCCCCGAAATGGTACTAAACGTTGGTTTTTGGAGATGAAGACAGCTTGTTACGAGGGTAAACCTCATGAGAAGTGTAGATCTCTCTGAGAGCTTCGTTTTGGTAGGTAGCCCGTTTCGTGGGTCAACTTGTACGAAAAGTTATGCCCATTTTACCGTCGGCTACTCCAAAAGCGAATACTTGCAAAACAAAACCAAAAGAAGAGTACCAAGACTTTGTCTTGGATTAGTAGTGCAGGAGAAAATTTAAACGAATGAAAAAAGATCTATAAAATTCAAAAACAAATCTGCTAGATTGGTGGTTTCAACAAATCTTAGCGCCTCTGGCTCTGATAGCAATTGTTGGATCGAAGCGGATCGCTAGAGGGGGGGGGGAGGGTGAATAGCGATAAAACTTTTCTTTCTTTCGAATTCGTTTCAAAACAATTAAGTGCAGCAGAAAGATAAATGAAACAATAAAAGAGACAAGATATTTTTTACTTGGTTCGTAGCCTTCGGCTACTACTCCAAGGCCCTAGTGGTCCTTGACCACGCACGGAGGGCAAAACAATAAAGAACTCCTCCTAGTTAGAGGTAGGAGTTAATCGATACAATAACACAAAAAGCTTGAGGTAGAGGGACACTCCCCCTCTCCTCATTACGATAGAAAAGCTTCGAAAAAGTAAAGAAACAACTGATATAAAGTTTATACTGACGTAAAAAAAAAAAAAATTAAACCTAGATGTCGGAGAGGAAGCACTTCGTTGTCGGAGAGTTGTAACTTTACGGAGGCTTTTGGAAGCTTAGAATTGATCAAGAAACCCTAGGATATGCCCTCCTTTTATAGCCTTTGAGCCCCTTTTCGAGAGGACCTTCAACCAATGGAAATTAGGCACATGACTCCTTGAAAAATGGTAATAAGGTTTGACTCCTCGAGGCTGATCCTTGACCATCAGTCGACTGATGGCAGCATCAGTCGAATGCTGACCTCAGGCAGTCGACTGTTGGATGGCAGTCGAGTCCTCCAAGCTGACAGTCGACTGATGCTAGCTGCAAGACAAAGTTAGATTAACAAAAACATTAATTTGACGACCTCCGACTATCAAATCTCGACCTAGACCACCTATAGGTTGTCTTTGGTCGGATCTATGCCTAAGATCATCCCCGTAAAGAGGATACGACCTCACTTACTCTCGCACACACACGAGCTTACCTCGATACTTACTGTGTCGCTTTCGCTTCTGGCCTTCCACTCGATTCCTTCGGCTCCCTCCGAAGTCACTCGAGTGTCGCCCGACCACTGCAGCTTCCTCCGGGTGTCGCTAGCCTTCAGCTCCAGCTATAGCAATTTTCTGCACACTCGATTCAGCTCGTGAGATAACGACATGAGCTTAACTTTGTATCGTTTGCTATAATCAAAACTCATGTTCGACTTAGGTGTCTACTGTACCAACAGAAAAATAAGTATTAAGTCCAATAATGTTCCAAATAAATTTTGAAAATAGTAGTTTAAACATAAGCTCATCTATTTGAATGTTCAACTCTATTTGACTCGGTTGATATGAAATGATCAACAAGCCCTGATTAGAGTTGATTAATTTATGTAATTATACTTCGTGGTTCATGTCGATGCACTAAGTCTATATTTAGAACCAGGAGTAAGGTCCTAACATCTCACGCCCATCTACATGGCTAAGTACACAAACACATTAGTCCTATGTGTTGTGAGATGTATTGGCTCCTTAAATATATAGGTACATGATATTTAGGGTAAGCCCTAAGCTAGTTCCATTAACATGAAAAGAAAAGTAAATAATAGGGTATATAAAAAGAATGTAAATCCTACTATATTATGCACATGCCCAATTTTCGTCTTAGTAGACTAAATTCGACTTCGGGTAGCGGCTTGGTAAAAATATCGGCTAGGTTTGACTTGGATTCCACATATTCGAGTTGAATGGTTCCGTTAGCTACGTGCTCTCGAATAAAGTGGTGTTTAACTTCTATATGTTTGGTCCTAAAGTGGCATATAGGATTTTTGGTTAAGTTGATTGAGCTAATATTATCTATGTGAGTTTTAATATTGTGGAAGTTTAAGTTAAAATATTGGAGAGTGTGCTTTATCCAGAGAAGCTGAGCCACACACTCACCCATCGCGACATATTCGACTTCAGTGGTAGATAAAACAACACGATGTTACTTCCTACTGCACCAACTAACTAGACTTGAGTCGAGAAGTTGAAAACAATCACTCGTGCTCTTTCTATCAAGTTTACTACTGGCATAGTCCGAGTCAGAGTAGCCGATTAGTTTGAACTCGGTAGATCTAGGGTACCAAATACCTATGCCTAGCATGCCCTTTAGATACCTAAGGATACGCTTAACTAAAGTTAGGTGAGATTCCTTGGGACAAGTTTGGAACCTTACGCACATACTTACTGCGAATAGTATGTCGGGTCGACTCACAGTTAAGTAAAGGAGACTCCCTATGGCACTTCTATATTATTTTAAGTTAATAGGCTTTCCGTCTGCACTTCTCCTATATTTTAGGTCAATAGGGTTTCTATATTAATTCCTTAGCATATTTTTGTTGATGTAAATAAATTCATTCCTTAGTTCGTTTAATTTGTAATCCTAGAAAGAAATTTAATTCTCCTACTAAGTTCATTTTAAACTCACTTTCCATGAGTGAAATGAATTCGTTTAGTAGGATTGAATTAGTGGCTCCAAAAATGATTTCATCTACGTAGATTTGGGCTATAAAAATTTCGTTGCCTATGGTTTTCACGAAAAGGGTTGGGTCGACTAAGCCTTGGCTAAACCCTTTGGACTTAAGATGTATAGAAAGTCTCTCATACCAAGCTCAAGGAGCTTGCTTTAGTCCATATAAGGCTTTCTTGAGTTTAAATACATGGTCGGGTTTATCTAAGCTTTCGAATCCTGGGGGTTGACTAATGTACACTTCTTCCTTAATAAGTCCATTAAAAAATGCTGACTTGACATCCATTTGAAACAATTTAAATCCTTGATGTGCAACGTATACCAACAACATTCGGATGGATTCTAATCTAGCTACGGGGGTATAGGTTTCATCGTAATCTAACCCTTCTACTTGACTAAACCCTTTCGCGACCAATCTTGCTTTTTTTTCTAACTACTTCACCTTTGTCATAAAGTTTGTTTCAAAAGACCCACCTTGTTCCAAAAATTGATTTATCTTTAGGTGGTAGTACTAATTCCCAAACTTCGTTCCTAGTAAATTGAGCTAGCTCTTCTTGCATTGCAATAATCCAATCGGGATCAAGAAGAGCTTGTTCAATGGTTTTGGGTTTGATTTTTGAAATCAAGGAGATTTGACTAAGATTTCTATATGATGATCTAGTTCGAACCCCGAGAATAGGATCACCTATCACTTGGTCGATAGGATGATTTGATTGGATCATAGAATGACTTGGGTTAGGGTCACCTATCACTTGGTCGATAGGATGACTCGATTGAATCATAGACTGGCTCGGATTAGGATTAATATTAGACTCGATTTCAAGGTCAGAGTTGCAATATTGAAAACAATAACAAGGATTATACCAACAACTAAAAAGAAAGACCTTAAGCTAGGGTTGTTGGCAGCACTTCGTTGTCGTAGAGTCGTCGGAGAGTCACAGCGTTGCGGAAGCTTTTGAGCACTTAGAATTCTTGTAAAAACCCTAGGTTAGGACCTCCTTTTATAGCCTTTGAGCCCCTTTTCGAGAGGAACCCTAGCCAATCATATTTGAGCACCACTCCCCTTGAAATTTGGTGATAAACCTTGACTCCTCGGTGATCCTGACGATGAGTCGATGATGGCCATCACCCGATCATTCTGGCGAAGATCAGTGCTAGCCGTAGTCACCCGACTGATGGACGACAGTCGAGTCCTTCAGGTTGGCAGTCGACTGATGCTGGCTGCAAGGCAATGTTAGCTTAAAGAAAACATTATTTCGACAGTCGTCGACCGTCCGATCTCGACCTAGACCACCTATGAGATGTCTTGGGTCGGATCTATGCTTAAGTCTTTCCCCGTAACGAGGATACGACCTTACTTACACTCGCACACACGAGCTTACCTTGATACTTACGTGTTGCTTTTGCTTCCGGCCTTCCACTCAATTCCTTCGGCTCCCTCCGAAGTCACTTGAGTGTCGCCCGACCACCGTGGCTTCCTCCGGGTGTCGCTAGCCTTCAGCTCCAGCTATAGCAATTTTCTGCACACTCGATTCAGCTCGTGAGATAACAACATGAGCTTAACTTTGTATCGTTTGCTATAATCAAAACTCAGTTCTACTTAGGTGCCTCGCACAACAATCTCCCTTTGATTTATGGCAAACCCACATACAAAGTTAAGAAAAAACAAATTAAGTGCATTAAGTAAAATGAGCAAGAGATATGCATGAATGTGTAGGAGTATATAAAAACTCTTTTTCAAGTGCTCCCCCTTGAGGAATCCTCCCCCTTGACCGAGGGTGAGTACTTGAGAAAGAGTTTTAACTCTCCCCCTTGATATTTGCTACTAAAAAAGAATTAAGTAACCGAAATTACTTAATATTGACCATAGTATTTAAAATAAGTTTTAAGTTGAGAAAATGATTTCTTAACCTTGGCCTTTACTTTCGTTTTGTTAACAAGTTAACTTAAAGTTAAGTAAATTATTTGTTAACAAAAACAAGTTAACTAAATATGTTTAAGTTAAGAATTCCCTTAACTTGTAAGTTAAGAATTCCCTTAACTTGTTTTGTTAACTTAAAGTTAAGTAAGCCTTGGCAAAAAAAATTGATCCCTTAGCTTTGGGCGATCCCTTAACTTTGGCCTTTTTCTCCCCCTTTTGCCATATATCGAAAAAAGTGAGGGTGTGTGTGGAATAAGTATTAATTTTAAAGTCCAAGCATGTTCCACATTATTTCGAAAATAATATAATGAAAATAATTTCATCTATAAAATGTTCGACTCATATTTGGCTTGATTGATATGAAAGATCAACCAGTCTTGGTCAGAGTCGGTTAGTATGTATGATTATACTCCATAGTTCATGGCGATGCACTAGCTCTACATCTGGAACCAGGAGTAAGGTCCTAACATCTCACGCCCATCTACGTTGCTAAGTACACAAACACATTAGTCCTATGTGTTGTGAGATGTACTGGCTCCTTAAATCTATAGGTGCATGATATCTAAGGTATGTCCTATGCTAGTTCCATAATAATGAAAAAGAAAGAAATAGTAGTAAGAACATATAATTTGCAAGTACCTATTCTATTACGCACATGCCCAATTTTCGTCTTAATAGACTAAATTCGGCTTCGGGTAGGGGTTTAGTAAATAGGTCTGCCAAGTTGGACTTCGATTCGACGTATTCGAGTTGTATGGCTCCGTTGGCCACATGTTCTCGAATGAAATGGTGTTTGACCTCTATATGTTTGGTCCTAGAGTGACATATCAGATTCTTTGTAAGATTAATTGAACTAATGTTATCTACGTGAAGTTTAGTATTCGTAAAGTCTAACTTAAAGTCGCGGAGAGTGTGCTTCATCCAAAGAAGCTGCGAGACACACTCACCCATCGCGATGTATTCGGCTTCGGTGGTAGATAAAGCAACACAGTGTTGCTTCGTACTGCACCAAGTCACTAGACTTGAGCCGAGAAGTTGACAACAACCACTCGTGCTCTTTCTATCGAGCTTACTACCGGCATAGTCCGAATCGGAGTAGCCGGCTAGTTCGAACTCGGTAGATCTAGGATACCAAATACTGACATTAAGTGTACCCTTTAGATATCTAAGGATACGCTTAACTAGGGTTAGGTGAGACTCCTTAGCACAGGTTTGAAACCTGGCGCACATACTTACTGCGAATAGGATGTCGGGTCGACTCGCAGTTAAGTATAGGAGACTTCCTATCACGCTCCTATAGTACTTTAAGTCAATGGACTTACTTTCTAGGTCTTCTCCTATGTTAACATTTATCGCCATTGGGGTGTTTATTACCTTAGCGTCTTGCATTCCAAATCTTTTAATTAACTCCTTAGTGTATTTTTGTCGATATAGGTATATACCATCCTTAGTTTGTTTAATTTGTAGACCTAAAAAGAAACTTAACTCGCCTACCAAGTTCATTTCGAACTCACTTTCCATCAGCGAAACGAACTCGTTTAGTAAGGCTGAGTTAGAGGTTCCAAAAATTATATCGTCTACGTAAATTTGAGCTATGAATATTTCTTTACCTAAGGTTTTTACGAAGAGAGTTGGATCAACTAAGCCTTGGTTAAACCCTTTTGACTTAAGATGGATTGAAAGTCTCTCGTACCAAGCTCGAGGAGCTTGTTTAAGTCCATAGAGAGCTTTCTTAAGTTTTAGAACATGATCGGGTTTATCTAGATTTTCGAATCCGGGGGGTTGGCTAACATAAACTTCTTCTTTAATGTATCCATTTAGGAATGCCGACTTAACATCCATTTGAAATAGCTTAAATCCTCGATGTGCGGCATAAGCTAGCAACATTTGAATGGATTTGAGTCTAGCTACTGGGGCATAGGTTTCGTCGTAATCTAAGCCTTCGACTTGACTAAACCCTTTGGCGACTAACCTAGCCTTGTTTCTAACTACTTCACCTTTATCATCAAGCTTATTTTGAAACACCCACCTTGTTCCAATTATCGTTTTGTCTTTAGGTGGTGGTACTAATTCCCACACTTCATTCCTAGTAAATTGAGCTAGCTCTTCTTGCATTGCAATAATCCAATCGGGATCAAGAAGAGCTTGTTCAATTGATTTGGGTTCTATCTTTGAAATTAAGGAAATTTGACTAAGGTTCCTATAGGATGCTCTAGTTCGAACTCCTAGATTAGGATCTCCTATCACTTGATCGATAGGGTGGTTAGTCTGAATTCTAGATTGGGTTGGGTTTGTGTCATCTAATGCTTGATCAATGGGGTGACTAGGTTGAACACTAGTTTGACTCGGATCACTTGTCACTTGGTCGATAAGAGAAGTTGGTTGATGTGGATTAGACTTGATCTCAGGGTCGGAGACGAGTTTGGTATCAGTGGACTCAACACTTGGGGTCATTAAGGGTTTTGTAGGTTCGGGTACTTCATCGAACACTACATTAATAGTCTCTTCGACTGTAAGGGTATCGTGGTTATATACCCTATAGTCCCTACTCGTGGTTGAGTATCTTAAGAAGATTCCGGTGGAGGTTTTGGATTTGAATTTCCCTAGGTGGTTCTTAGTGTTTAAGATGTGTACTTTACATCCAAATACCCTAAAGTACTTGATGTTGGGTACTTTATTGTGATAAATCTCGTAGGAGGTCTTAAGGTGCCTCTTTACCATAAGGATTCTATTCTGGACATAGCAAGCCGTGCTAACGGCTTCTGCCCAAAACCTATCAGGTAGGTCGTATTCGTTCAACATGGTCCTAGCGGCTTCTTGTAGAGTTTGGTTTTTCCGCTCCACTAGGCCATTTTGTTGAGGGGTCCTAGGGAAAGAGAATTCATGGTGGTATCCGTTTAGGTTACAGAAGTCGGTGAACCTTTGATTTTCGAATTCACCACCATGATCGCTTCTAAGTCTTTTAACCTTAAGGTTTTTTTGATTCTCAATTAATTTGAATAGATTGATTAATTGATCTAGGGTATCATTTTTATGTTTGATGAACCTAACCCAGGTAAACCTGGAGTAGTCGTCAATTATGACTAAGCAATATTGGCTTCTATTGAGTGACTTGGCTCCATGTGAATCGAATAGATCCATATGCAGGAGCTCAAGTACACTTGAGGTTCGTTCTTGGTTAGTTAACTTGTGTTGTGTCCTAGGTTGTTTTCCTTGTTGACAAGCATTACAAATTTTATTAACCAAATTGTTGAGGTTGGGTAAGCCTCTGACTAAGCCACTCTGACTCATCTTGTGGACGAGTCTTGGGTGCGAGTGACCGAGTCGTCGGTGCCACAACCATGATTCCTCTTCCTGTGTCATAAGACATTTGGCTGAGGATTTGATTAAGTTAATTGTATAAATGTTATTTGTCATAGTTCCTTTGAGTATTGTTTTAGCTGTTTTATTTGTTTTAATTACACATTCATTTTCTAAAAATATGACCTTATAGTTATTGTCACATAATTGACTTATGCTAAGCAGGTTATATTCAAAATTCTCTACAAGTAATACATTTTTGATAACAAAATTCGAGTTAAGCTCGATATCACTTGATCCGATGATTTTGAGCTTGCTGTTATTCCCAAAGGCTACCGATCCTTGTCGTTTGAATCGAAGCTTTGTGAATTTGAGTTGATCCCCGGTCATGTGTCGGGAGCAACCGCTGTCCAACATCCATTGATCCTACACACAAGGTGGTTGTATTGGATGTTAGATTTTTAAAAAAATGGTTGTGAGTTGTTAAACCTAGGTCATCTCACCTGTGTCTATATGATCAAACATGTTATACTTATGTGTTTTTTGTGAGATGACTTCCAATTAAGTTGATTAAGTGCATTTAGGTTCAAGTAATTTTATGTTAGATTTGGATTTGACCCTAGGCTTGTCAAGTTTACCTTTTCAAGATCATGACTTCCAGGTCGTGGCGAGGCACAGGGGCCTTCTTTTATCGGATCATCGACCACTTCCTTAGACAAAGCCATTTTCAAGAAAATGATGACTTGACTCACCTAAGATTATTTCCTAGTCTAACTGGTTATTTTTGAAAAGAGGCTCCTCGAGGCTCAATCTTTTCGAAGAATTTTAGTTGGTTATATTTTTGAAAAGAGGCTCCCCGAGGCTCAATCTTTTCGAAGAATTTTAGTTGGTTATGATTTTGAAAAGAGGCTCCCCGAGGCTCAATCTTTTCGAAGAATTTTAGTTGGTTATGTTCATGTTTTAAGTGAGTTCACAAGTTTTAAAGCACAAACTTTCTAAGTTAAAGCATGCAATTTCTAAGTTAAAGCACAAACTTTCTATGTTAAAACATGCAATTTCTAAGTTAAAGCACAAACATGTTTTGTACTGGCTCCCCCTAGACCGTTGAATCGGTTCGGTCTATCCACATAGTGGATTTGGTCCTTGGGAATCCAGTACGGGTTGGATCCTAGAGTTGAAATCAAAAGGTTCTTAGGGACCTATGCTTGGACATGTTTCCTATGTCGACTTACAATCGACATATACGACCTATTAGTCATGTTTGAGTTAAACCCTAGTCCAGCCTTGTTGTACACGGCCCTTTGAGATCCAAGTAGGAGGTCAAGCCCTTTGGATCCCGAAGTGAACCTTTCCAACGTGTTCCTAAGATCTTCGACTTGACTTTTCAAGAGTGAGTTCTCAACTTCGAGTTTTTCAACCCGAGTTGAGTCCTTCTCTTGAACTCGACTAATCGAAGAGGTTAGGGAGACCTTGTGTTTGAGGAGTTTGACCTCCTCAACCAGGGTCTCGACCTTGGACTCGGATTTAACTAATTTCCTAGACAAGAACCTAACCGTATTTTGTAAAGTATTAAATAAAGTTCGACTTACTTTAAGGGTATCTTTTGAACCGGATGCATATCCGTGGCTTGACTTGAAGGTAGCTTCATAGTCCGAGTCATCCTCAGGTTCTGACTCAAGTTCAGGTTCGGTCTCCATATCTGACTCAATTGATTTCTCCATGAAGACGTGGTCTTCGTCTTCTTTGGATGACGCTTCTTCCCATGTCGCGTTGAGGGCCTTCTTGTGCTTAGGTGCTTTGTGGTTGAGCTTGGGGCACTCGGACTTGATATGTCCAAACCTGTTACACTCATAACACCTAATATTAGAACTTTTAGGCTTACCTTGGTTGGGTCGAGTTGTGGTTCGCTTTCGTCCCTTGGCTATCCTTCGAGCTAGGTTCATTAGCTCGGCAGTTAATTCCGGGTCAACTTCTTCGGACTCGTCTTCCTCCTCAGTTGGTGGTGGCTTGCTTGCGATTTTCTTCTTCTTTGAACCTGCAAACAAGGCTATACCCCTCTCGGGTTCCGAGTTGGACTGCTCATGTAATTCAAAATCGGAAAAGAGTTCATCTAATCTAAGTTTAGAGAGGTCCTTGGAGACCTTGTAAGCATCGACCATGGATGCCCACAAGGTAGTCCTCGGAAAAGAGTTTAGAACATACCTTATAAGGTCACGGTTTTTGAACTTTTGCCCGATTGCGTGTAGGTTGTTGACTATGTCTTGGATACGGGCGTGGAGTTGCGTCGCGGACTCGTGTTCCTGCATTTTTAGATTATATAATTTATTGAACAAGAGGTTGCGCTTACATACCTTGGCTTCATCGGTCCCTTCGTGTAGCTCCACTAGTTTTGTCCAAAGATTTTTTGCGCTTATGAAGGGGCCGACGCGATTTAGCTCCTCTTTGGATAGGCCGCATTGGAGGATTTGTGTTGCCTTGGCGTCGGCTTCGACTTGTCGTTTTGTTGCAATGGTCCATTGATTGTAATCAAAGGATTCACCTTCTTCATTAGTAGGAAGGGTGAACCCGGTTTGGATCACAATCCACATCTCTATTTGGGTTTTTAGGAAGCATTCCATCCGACCCTTCCAATAACGGAAGTCATCTCCGTTGTAAAACGGAGGTCGGACGGTGCTAAAACCCTCGAGATGGGCCATTAGAACAAAAGACACGAAGAAACTAACAACGACAAAAACACAAAAAACAAGTGCCAAGACTCGCGTCTTGGATTAGTAGGCGGAGAATACTTAACAAAGCGAAATAAAACCAAAAAAGAAAAAAACAGAATTAAAAGAAACAAAAAAAGTAAATCTGTAAAATGGCTAGATTGGTGGTTTCACCAAATCTTAGCAACCCCTCGATACCAATTGTTGGATCGATGGTTCGCTAGAGGGGGTGAATAGCGAAAAGCCTTTTCTTTCGAATCTGCTTTCAAGACAAATATGCGCAGCGGAAATGTAAATGAAACAAAAAGAGACAAGTTTGTTTTTTTTACTTGGTTCGTAGCCTTCGGCTACTACTCCAAGGCCCTAATGGTCCTAGACCGTGTACGGAGGGCAATTCACTAAAACACTCCTCCTCGTTGGAGGTAGGAGTTTGACGATTACAAAAAAAAAAACTTCGAAGAAAAATGATAGAGAGACAAACCCTCTCTTCTATTAAAGTAAAATGCAATGATAGAAAAACCTCGAGTAAAAGAGTTGCAATATTGAAAACAATAACAAGGATTATACCAAGAACTATAAAGAAAGACCTTAAGCTAGCGTTACTGTCGAGAGTCGGAGAGTCGCAGCGTTGCGGAAGCTTTTGAGCACTTAGAATTCTTGTAAAAACCCTAGGTTAGGACCTCCTTTTATAGCCTTTGAGCCCCTTTTCGAGAGGAACCCTAGCCAATCATATTTGAGCACCACTCCCCTTGAAATTTGGTGATAAACCTTGACTCCTCGAGGCTGATCCTTTGACAAGAGTCGATCGATGGCCATCACCCGACGTCATGGCAGATCACCGAGTGCTAGCCGAGTCACCCGATCGATGGACGGCACAATGAGTCCTTCAGTTGGCAATGATCGATGCTGCAAGGCAATGTTAGCTTAAAGAAAACAATATTTCGACGGTCGTCGACCGTCCGATCTCGACCTAGACCACCTATGAGATGTCTTGGGTCGGATCTACGCTTAAGTCTTTCCCCGTAATGAGGATACGACCTTACTTACACTCGCACACACGACCTTACCTTGATACTTACGTGTTGCTTTTGCTTCCAGCCTTCCACTCAATTCCTTCGGCTCCCTCCGAAGTCACTTGAGTGTCGCCTGACCACTGCGGCTTCCTCCGGGTGTCGCTAGCCTTCAGCTCCAGCTATAGTAATTTTCTGCACACTCGATTCAGCTCGTGAGATAACAACATGAGCTTAACTTTGTATCGTTTTCTATAATCAAAACTCAGGTTCCACTTAGGTGCCTACTGCACCAACAATTGTTATATACTTTATAGGCTCTACTTGTAGTTGAGTATCCTAGGAAGATGGCAGTGGAGGTTTTGGATGTGAACTTTCTTAGGTAGTCCTTAGTGTTTAGGATATGTACCTTACACCCAAATATCCTAAAGTATTTGATGTTAGGTACTTTGTCATGGTAGGTTTCGTATGAGGTCTTAAGGTGCCTCTTTACCATTAGGATTCTATTTTGGACATAACAAGTCGTACTAACAGCTTCTGCCCAAAACCTATCGGGTAGGTTGTATTCGTTCAACATGGCCCTAGCAGCTTCTTGTAGGGTTCTATTTTTTCGCTCGACTAGGCCATTTTGTTGTGGGGTTCTAGGACATGAGAATTCATGGTGGTATCCGTTTAGGTTATAGAAATCTATGAACCTGTGATTTTCGAATTCACCACCATGATCGCTTCTAAGTCTTTTAATTTTAAGGTTCTTTTAGTTTTCAATTAATTTAAACAAGTTGATGAGTTGGTCTAAGGTATCACTTTTGTATTTAAGAAACCTAACCCAGGTAAACCTAGAATAGTCATCAATTATGACTAAGCAAAATTGACTCCCATTAAGTGACTTGGCTCCATGAGAATCGAATAGATCCAAATGAATGAGCTCAAGCACAATTTTGGTTCGTTCTTGATTAGTTAGTTGATGTTGTATCTTAGGTTGTTTACCTTGTTGACAAGCATTACAAATTTTATTGTCTAAGTTGTTAAGGTTGGGCAAACCTTTGACTAAGCCACTCTGACTCATCTTGTGAACGAGTCTTGGGTGCGAGTGACTGAGTCGTCGGTGCCACAACCAGGATTCCTCTTGCTGTGTCATAAGACACTAGGTTGAGGAGTTGGGTAAATTAATTGTGTAGATGTTGCTATTCCTAGTTCCTTTAAGTATTGTTTTAGAGGTTTGATTTGTTTTAATTAAGCATTCATTTTCTAAGAATATAACCTTATAGTTGTTATCACACAATTGGATTACACTAAGTAAATTATATTGAAAATATTCGACTAATAAAACATTATGAATTGTGAAATTAGAATTTAGCTCAATATCACCTGATCCGATGATTTTGAGCTTGCCGTTGTTTTTGAAAGCTATCGATCCTTGTCGTTTGAATCTAAGTTTTGAAAATTTAAGTTGGTCTCTAGTCATATGTCGGGAGCACCCACTGTCCAACATCCATTGATCCTACACACAAGGTAGTTGGATCGGATATTGGAATTTAAGGGTTGGTTGAAAATTATTAGTCCTAGATCATCTCACCCATTTCTACATAATCAAACATGTTATCCTTATTTGTTCTTGTGAGATGAATTCAATTTTAGTTGATTAATTTTAATGAATTGAAACTAGTCAACCTTGGGTTAGATTCGGATTTAACCCTAAGCTCATCAAGTCACCTTTTCAAGAAATTGGCTTCCAGGTCGTGGCGAGGCACAAAGGCCTTCTTTGATCGGAACAACGACCATTTCCTTAGACAAAGCCAAGTTCGAGAAAATAGTAACTTGATTCACCTAAGATCACTTCTTGGTCTAACTAGTGAAGGATACGGCGAGGTAGCTTCAGCTAGTTCCACTTAGTCAAGTGCACCGAGCTAGATACGCCTTATCTAACTAAGGCACACAAGACTTCGCTTTCCTAGCATACTATCATCTCGCCATGTCCTAGTACTATGTTATCAAGAATTGACAAGTTATAGTTCCTATCTAGCCGTTCTAAAGATAAAAAGAAAAAGACCTAAGCATGCAAATTCTAAGTAATAGCACAAACAAATTTTGTACTAGCTCCCCCTGGACCATTGAATTGGTTAGGTCTTTCCACGTAGTGGATTTGGTCCTTGGGAACCCAGTACTTGTTAGATCCTAATTGAGAAATCAAAATGGTCTTAGGGACCCATGCTTGGACATGTTTTTTTTATTTCTACTTACAATTGACATATACGACTTGTTAGTCGTATTTGAGCTAAACCCAAGCTTGACCTTGTTGTACACGACCCTTTGTGATCCAAGTAAAAGGTCAAGTCCCTTGGATCCCAAAGTGAACCTTTCCAACGTATGCCTAAGGTCTTCGACTTGACTTTTTAAAAGTGAGTTCTCAACTTCGAGCTTTTCAACTCGAATTGAGTCCTCCTCTTGAACGTGACTAGTCGAAGAGGTTAGGGAGACCTTGTGTTTAAGGAGTTTAACCTCCTCAACTAAGGTCTCGACCTTGGACTCGGAATTAGCTAACTTTCTAGTTAAGAATTTAATTGCATTGTATAAAGTGCTAAGCAAAGATCGACTTACCTTAAGTGACTCTTTTGAACCAGATGCATATTCGTGGATTGTCTTGAATAGCGACTCATCGTCGAATTCGGACTCGGACTCTTCCTTGGGTTCGGAGTCTTGATCTGGCTCGGTCGGCTTGGCCATGAAGACGAGATCGTCGTCTTCCTCCTCCGACAATTCTTCCCAAGTAGCATTAAGCGCTTTCTTGGGTGCTTTGTTCTTTAGTTTTGAACACTTCGACTTGATGTGCCCGAACCTATTACATTCAAAACATCTCAAATTTGAATTAGACTTAGATTTACTTTTACCTTGATTGACGGGTCATTTCTGGCTCTTGATCATCTTCTGAACTAGATTTACTAGTTCGGTTTCCATTTCGGGATCTACCTCTGACTCGTACTCGTCCTCTTCCTTGGGGGGTGGTTTGTTCCGGCCTTCTTCTTCGAACCTGCAATTAAGGCAATACCTTTCTCGGCCCGGACCACGTTAGTTTGTTCATGAAGTTCAAACTCAGAAAATAACTCGTCTAATCTAAGTTTAGATAGATCCTTAGAAATCTTGTAGGCATCGACCATGGATGCCCACAAGGTGCTCGTAGGAAAAGAGTTTAAGGCATACCTTATGAGGTCTCGATTCTCAACCTTTTGTCCGATGGTGTGCAAGCTATTGACGATGTCTTGAATACGAGCATGCAGTTGTGTCACTGTCTCGTGTTCCTGCATCTTAAGGTTATACAACTTATTGAAAAGCAAGTCATGTTTACATACCTTCGTGTCGTCAGTTCCTTCATGTAGCTCTACGAGTTTAGTCCATAGAACTTTCGCGCTAATGAAGGGGTCGACGTAGTTTAACCCCTCTTTGGACAGTCACATTGAAGGATTTGGGTCGCCTTGGCATCGGCTTCCACTTGTCTTTTCATGACATTAGTCCATTGATCATAATCCAACGATTCACCCACTTCATTAGTAGGAAGCGTGAATCCGGTTTGGATTATGATCCACATCTCGATTTGGGGTTTAGGAAGCACTCCATCCGACCCTTCCAATAATGGAAGTCATCTCCGTTGTAAAATGGAGGTTGGATGGTGCTAAACCCTTCGAGATGGGCCATTTAGACAAAAGAAAGAAAACAAGTAGCTCGCAAAACAAAAACAATCGAAATCTACCAAGACTTTCGTCTTGGATTAGTCGTGCTCGAAAAAATCTGCTATATTTGTGGTTTCACCAAATCGTAGCGCCCCTGGCTCTGATACCAATTGTTGGATCGATTTGAGCGCTAGGGGGGGGGGGGTGAATAGCGCAAGGAAATTTTTCGAATTCGTAAAGATAAAACATGTGTAAAAGAGTAAAGTGTAGTGGAAAATAAATATAACAAATTTGTTTTTACTTGGTTCATAGCCTTCGGTTGCAAATCCAAGGCCCTAACGGTCCTAGACTGCGTACGGAGGGCAAAGCACTAAAAACACTCCTCATCATTAGAGGTAGGAGTAAGCGAGTACAATAAACAAAAAAAAATCAAGGTAGAGGGACACTCCCCCTCTCCTTGTTACGATTAAAGCACGACAAAGAAAGATGTGAACAAGATTTAAAGATGACAATTTATAAAAATATACCAACGACTATTGAAAAATAGGACTTCAGCTCTTGTCGTCGGAGATGCGGTAGCACTTCATCGTCGTAAGATCATCGTAAAAGAGTAGCGTAGCAAGAGCACTTTAGAGCACTTAGAATGATGGAAAAGGGGTGGAGAACCCCTACTTTTATATCCTTGTGAAACCCTAATCGTTGAGATGAGATTTCATGAGGTGATGCCACCTAGCTCTTGAGAAATAGTGATAAGCTTTGACTCTCCTTGAGGCTGATCCTTGACCAGTAGTCGACTGATCAACCCTATCAGTCGATTGCTGGAGGCATTAGTCGACTGATACAAGGCATCAGTCGATTGATGGCAGGGTTTCCAGCTACAATGAAGAGTTAGCTCGAAAATGCAGTTAATATAAGTAAGCTCGATGGTCATTTACCATCCGATCTCGACTTAGACCTTCCATGGGAAGTCTTGATCGGATCGATGCCTAAGGACATCCCTGTACGGAGGACATGACCTTACTTACACTCACTCACACGAGCTTACCTCAACCTTTACCTTTGAAGCTTCGCTTTCGATCTTCACCCGAGTTCTTCGGCTCTCTTCGAAGTCCTCCTGGTGTTGCCTGACCACCACGGTTCCCTCCAGTTGTCACTGACCTTCGGCTTAGCTTAGCAATTCTGCACACTTGATTCAGCTCGTGAGATAACAAAGTAAACTTAACTTTGTGTATTTGCTAACTTGAAAAAGGTTTTTCATACTCCTACTTAACTTACCAAACTAAGCATACTCATTTCTTCATATTCATGTTTTATGTTATTTTTAATGCACTTAATTTATTTCCTTAACTTTGTGTTGGTTTGCCAAAGATCAAAACTCAGGTTCGATTCAGGTGTCTACTACACCAACAGAGACTATTAGAGAAATCCAAGTCAATTAAGGTTGATCGGACACTTGGTGTGGAGAAGTCCAAGTATGGTGACTTGGCAAGGAAAAGTCCAGGTATGGATACTTGGCAAGAGAAAATCCCAGACGAGGGAGACCGAACACTTGGTGTTGGAAAGACCAACGGGGAGTTGGTGAGGGAAGTCCCGACAGGTCTAGGAGACCGTGCTTAGCAAGTGAAGTCCTAGACGAGGAGTCTTGGCATGAAGTCTCGGATGAGATGTCTTTGCAAGTGAAGACCCGAACGAGATGTCTTGGCAAGTGAATACCTAGACGAGGAGTCCTAGCATCAAGGCTCGTATGAGATGTCTTGGAAAGTGAAGAACTAGACGAGGAGTCCTGGCATGAAGACCCAGACGAGATGTCTTGGCAAGTGAAGGCCCGGATGAAAAGTCTTGGCATGAAGACCCGAACGAGATGTCTTGGCAAGTGAAGACCTAGACGAGGAGTCCTGGCATGAAGACTCGGACGAGAAGTATTGGCATGAAGACCTGGACGAGGAGTCTTGGCATGAAGAACCGGATGAGGAGTCTTGGCATGAAGACCCGGACAAAAAGTCTTGGTGGATGAAGACCCGGAAGTGATTCTTAGCACGGAAGACCTATGAACAATGGTTCACATGCATCAGGTAAAGGGTACAGGGTAGACCTCTTCTTAGGCATGGTTTCAACTCTAGATGGGTTGAAACGGACATGGGTCAATGTAGTAGTCGAGGTAGCACCTCGATTGATTGCCTTACCAGTCGAGGCAGCACCTCGACTGGTACCTGTTATCTTGGATGAGTTCCTGAGCTCAGAGCTTAGGACTAGTCTAAAGCCTACCCAGTTGAGGCATCGCCTCAACTGGATGTGGTTAGGTTTTAAGAGACAGCTCAACTGGACTTGCAGTTGTTGAGAAAGCAATACCAGTCGAGGAGGTGCCTCGACTGGTGCTCCTCTCACTCGAATAGAAGCAAGGCAAAGTCGATTGCCACCTCGACTGGGGTAGGATGCTTTGAGCAGAGATCCATAGCAGTCGAGGCGACACCTTGACTGGTGCTTCTTTCACTCGAACAGAAGCAAGGTAAAGTCGATTGCCACCTCGACTGGGGTAGGATGCTTTGAGCAGAGACCCATAGCAGTCGAAGAGGTGCCTCGATTGGTGCTTTGTTCGATCGAACAAAAGCAAGGCGATGTCGACTACAACCTCGACTGGCGTAGCATAACTCAAGCAGAAATCCATAGCAGTCAAGGTGGCACCTCGACTAATGCTCTGTTCAGTTGAAACAGAAGCGAGGTAGGCTCGACTATGGTTACCAATCAAGGCGATGGCTCATCGCCTCGACTGGACCTATGTTACAATGGGTGATAAGTCAGAATTAAGGGGGTCTTCGAGCAAGGTTTTAAGCAGTGATTTGAGATGAGGTGTTGCTGCATTTCAAGGCCTTCAAAGTCATCCCAAAGCAACCAACAAGCAAGGATTCAAAAACCCTAATTTGTAAAGTGTGTTCACTTGTTCTTCCATTTGCTTTTGTTATTGTTGTAGTTGCTTGTTGTATCTCATTCTTATTTTTGTAAGAGTCTTGTAAGTGATTCCTCCACCTTCGGTGTGTAACCGAGAAGGAGAAGTATGATAATGGTGGTGTTCATCACTAGAGCTCGCTAGAGCTCACCCGTGGAGTAGGAACTAGGGTTTCGAACCACGTAAAATCCATGTATTGTACTTGTGCTATGATTTGTATGTGTATGTGTATTTGTATTTATATTTTCACTGTGTATTAACAATTGTAGACAAACACGATGAATTCCATCAACGAAATCGACGGAAATTGCTATTCAACCACCTCTAGCGATGCCAATGGTCCTACAAATGGTATTAGAGCCCGATTGGCTCGAAGAAGAAGAAGACACTCTGATATCTACAAGTTTCTCTTTAATCGGACTAACCGCCGAGGGAGCTAAAGCTAGAGGCGATGAAATTTGAAGATGGATTTGGGCGTGATGTTCAATTTCCAGCACCCTATGGATTTGGAGGATTTGTGCAATGGAAGGCGATGACTGAATTCTTCTTCCAAATGAATATTGAGGAGTGGTTCACACTAACAGAAGGGTCCATGACTCCAATGGTAATGAACATTTTAGTTAATTTAATACCTAACAACATTTTGTGCAAATTAGGGAAGTTCGTGGATGCTAAAGAATTACGGAGCAAACTTGCTAAGCTCAATGGTGAAACTTTCATGATTCAAGAAGATGAGGATAAATCCAAAGAATTGGAATGTTCATCTTCTCAAGAGGGTGATGATTCGGAAGATGACAAGTGCTCAACTTTTGAGATAGAAGAAATTATTGAAGTCTCCACGTCAAGGATTAAGGGGGAGGTTAGATGTTCAACCCCGGGACAAGAGCAAGAGGAGGAGCCATCTATCTCCTGACATGAAGAAGAAGTCCAAAATTCACCTACCATTCAAGAAGGTAACTCAAATGCAATTGTTAAAAATAAAAGTCATATAACATGCTTTGAGTCTAGGGAAGTAGGCCACTATAAGAGTAAATGCCCAAAAAGAGTCAAGAAGGCTCAACTGACACCAAGGGCCAAAGAAAAATCAAAGGAAGCTAGAGCCCCAATTCATAAGAGCAAGGAGCATATAATATGCTTCAAATACAACAAACGGGGACACTACCGGAGTCAATGTCCTAGTAGGAGGCACCCTCATAAGGGCAAAGGAGAGAGTTCAAATGTAGGGGGAGCTAAGGCAAACCCTAAGGTATTTTTAAATAAAGCACTTCCTTTACGTAAGATTAGAAAGCATGCTCATAATTTCAATGCATGTGCTATTTTTCATGAAAAGCATGCTAGAAATAGATTTTATTGTTTAGGTGCTAAGAGTTGTGAGATTAGATCCAAGGACGAATCTAGAACCAACAATCCTAGAACTATTCTACCTAAGGATAGGAAGGAAAAGAACAATAAGCTAGGCATCCGCCCTAAATGGACTAGACATATGCCTAGGAAGAAGAATATCTCAAGAGTCAATGAAAAATCAAAACTTGAGATATTAGAAAGTGAAAATCAAGCTTTGAGGTCAAGGCTTGAAAAATTAGAAAAGACCCTTTATAAGATGAAAAAGTCAATTCATGGGTCTAATGGTCAAAGTGTAGGAGTTAAGAGGCAAGAGTCTTCCAAGGATAAGAAAGGTTTGGGCCACTAGCCTAAGTCCAAGGAAGCCATGACATCCTACCATAGTGTTCCATATAGTTATGGAACAAGTTCTAGGTCTAGGAGTACCAAGGTGACAAGGAAAGTCATCCCTAGAGTTGACCATGGTAAGTGTCTAGTGGCTAAGGTTTCAATGAAACCTAGGAAAGCCACTAACAAAGTTACAAGGGAAGCAATCCCTAGGGTTAATCTTGACAAGACCAAAATGACTAAGGCTTTCAAGCCTAGGAGGGTCATTAGAAAGGTACTAAGAGAAGTTATCCCTAGTGAGTATCTAGTAAACCTAAGGAGCTCCAATAGGTATTGGGTTCCTAGGAGCGTGATACCCTCATGCTAGATGGGTTTAGGGTGTGCCAACCTTGAATGGATAGGTAGTTAACCTGACCATGGTAAAGATGGCACTTTAGGACATTTTCAAGGTTTTGGGATTCCTTGGAAATGAGGTTGAATTATGTCCTAAATATTTTAGGATGTGCCAATGAATTGTGTGGAAGTTGAAAAATTAATCAAAATTGGCACAATTAGGTTTAGATGTCATGGTGTGCCATTTTGGGTTTTTGGCACACTTGGGAGAATGATCTATTATGGCAAATGTGGTCTTAATCCTAGAAATGACAATTTGAGCTTAACACTTAGGTATTATATACCCTTGTATTTTATACTTGCCATGCCTTGTTTGCATATAATTCATGTCATGCCATCATATTTCATTTAATCATATAAAATGTCATGATAATATTTAGGTTTAATTTTTATGTCATGTTAGTGTTTAGATTTTATTTATATGCCATGACATCATGATTATTGGCTATGTGCTAATTCATGCTATCTATAATGCCATAATCATCATTCATGCATTTAGAATTAATTAAAATTGATTTAAGGACTATGGCATGATTTGAAGTCCCATGTATAAGGGAATCAAATAGAGTTGCCTAGGAAAATGCATGAGACCGTAGATTAAGAAAATGAAAACCCACATCTTACAAGAACACTTGACTTGGATGTGTATTGATAAACCTAGATACATGTGAGATGATAGGAAGTGAGTCAAGTTCAAGGTGCATAGATGTTGCATCTAGATGAACTCAAACTCATCTCAATCATAGGTATAAATCATGAGGAAAGCTAGTATACAAGTCATGTATACTTAGCCTATATACCATGATTGAAATTAAGGTTTTGAAAACATTTTAAAATCATTTTGAAAAACCTTGGTGAAGCATATCTTTTGATGGCAATCACCATTGAAAAGATTGGAACAAAGTTGGATTAAAACATTGAAAGTTTCAATGCTTTTGAACTTTGTATCATTATTTGAATTTAAAAGTTATTTTCATAGAAAACTATTTTTTCCTTATAGTGTTTGTCATAAGTAATGTATGGTTGAAATTTCAAGATTTTTTGAAATTTCTAGAATTATTTATGCATTTCTGAAGTTGGTCTGAAAATTCAGTTTCATAAACCAGTCGAGGCGGCGCCTGATGTGAGGAAAACATATAGGGTTTTAGGAGTAGTTTTCGCTCACATCTTGTTACATTTTGTGTTAGTTTCATGCATATGTTACTATATTCTTGACCGCATTGCCTAATTTCTGGTTCGGAGGTCTGCTCGTTGTACTTTTGTGTGTAGGTTAGCTTTTCTGGTGAAAAAGATGCGTTTTTGGAGCAAAAGAAGGACTTTCACAGCTAGACGCAGAGTTGGACATGACCAGGGCGTGTGGATTCACAAAGCCATGTCCAATGGGTGAAGAACAACACCCAGGGCTGGAAACACACGACCGTGTAGCGGCCCGATGGATTTGCACTACTAGGGCTTTTTCCGGATTTTGCAGCGGTCCGAGGCGATGTCTATATAAGGATGGCCCCGCCCAAACCCTAGGGGGAGGCACGACGGCTAGGACAGCACGCCGAAGCCCTAAAAAGCTTCGGTAACTTGCAGCGGGGAGGAGGAACGCCGTCGGAGGTCCACAACTTGCAATACAACGCCGGAGAGAAGATCACGAAGCATCGTATATCTCTATTTCTGCCCTTTATTTATATTTTATTTGAACTTAAACATGTTTTGTGATTCTTCCTTTTTATTTATGGAGCAGTACTCTTGATTTTAGGATTAGGGAGTAGCTTGTGTACATAAACAATGTTGGTTCATATTAAATTCTGGATAAAAGTTTGATTTGACAATTGGTAGTTGCTCTCTATTATATCTTCATGAGTTTGGCTTTCTTTCCACTGTGCTTAGGCGATACAAGGTGGTGACAACCCTCACAATCTAAATTTACGAGGTTTGATCAAGGAACCTAGGGGTAAACCTGACCTCCCATAATTGCGGGGAGAAGGGAGCGGTGGAATCGGAAATAGTCCACCGCAAGGATTGATTTGGCATCCTCGTACCCTCTATCCCGTCCTTTTGGGTGGAGATAGCTTCCGGTGAATGCGGCGGCTCTGCGGGAGAGTGTATGATGTCCCTTCCTCAAAATCGTAGGTAGACGTTTAGACAATGCCAATTGACAACATTGTTCTGTGGTACACAAGCAAAACCGAAGTCCTAGAATCACCTTTTAAGACCCCGACACACCCTTTTCCTCCTCCGTGTGACACCGTACAGAGTAGGGTCCACCGATAGTCCTCACCAATAGACTCTCTCAGAGATTTTGTCTGAGCAATCGCAACCACTTAGTGTATTGGTATTCGAATCCCAGTCCCTGTGGGATCGATAAATCTTTATTACTTGACGACATTCGTGCATTTACGGGCGTTGAGCCGAGCACGCACTTTGAGTCCACGATGATATTCGTCGCGATATTTGAGGTCGCGCCCATGCGGATCAAGTTTTTGACGCCGTTGTCGGGGACTGTCGATTCGATATCAAATCGAATTGTGGTAGATTGGATCAGACTTAGGATTAGATTATTTTCTTGCTATATTTTCCTTTTAGTTTAATCTTATCTGCTTAGTTCTATTTTCCATATTTAGATTTAGTTTTTATTTTCAGTAGTAGTTTCCTATTTACTTATTGCATATTAGATTTTTATTTGATAGATTTATTTATTTTTTGCTTTTAGCATTAGGGTAGCACTCTTACTTTTGTGGTCTAGTTTGTCGTATGCTTAGAAGACTAGGGTCGAAAGGTCTAATTCTGATCGATTTAGAGATTGAGCAAACCTTTCACCGTCGGAGAGCAGTACAGTGAAAGATGGAAGATCAAGCTGCATCCGAGGTGAACATAGGAAGCCGACCTCTGTGGGACTACGCAGCTCCTAGCGCTAGAGGATTCAGGTCGAGCATAGTTGGACCATCTATTTCGGCAAATAACTTTGAGCTGAAGCCGTCACTTATACATATGGTCTAGCAGAGCCAATTCGGGGGAGCTGCGACTGAAGACCTGAACTGGCATCTTGAGGCTTTTCTCAAAATCTGCTCAATTATGAAACTGAACGGAGTCCCTTCTGACGTGATCTGCCTAAGCTTGTTCCCGTTTTCACTGCGGGATAAGGCTAAGGCTTGGCTTCACTCTCTACCCTCTGGCAGCATCACCACATGGGAGCAGTGTGAGCAGCAGTTTCTGAATAAATACTTCCCACCAAGTAAGACTGCTCACATGCACCACCTTATCACGAGCTTTCACCAAAAGGAGGGGGAGTCCTTATTCGAAGCATGGGATCGCTACAAGGGGCGACTTTATCAATGCCCACACCATGGACTAGAGAGGTGGTTGGTGATCCACATTTTCTATAATGGGATTGCTTACGCCACAAAGATGTCCCTAGATTCTACCGCGGGAGGAGCTCTAATGAAAGAGACCATAGAGGAGGCAGAGGAGCTTATCGAAGAGGTGGCCCAAAACCACCATCAATGGGCTTCCGAACATGGTCAACCCACGCCTGTAGCGGGATGTTACACTGTCAATTCCATGGACTACTATGGAGGGCAGGGGACCCGGGACGAGCAGATTGAGCACTGCGATGCAGTTGGGAACTACAACCCAATACCCAACAACCAACACTCCAGCACTTCTCATCTGGGATGGAGGAATCACCAAAATTTTTCTTATAAGAATACCTTGGGGAGGTTCCAACCACCGGGAGAGAATGGGCAGCCATATCCCTCTAACACCCATCTGGAGAATATGCTGGAGAATTTCATTTGAACGCAACGGGAGGCGAACACTGAATTTCAGCGATGACATTCGCAGACAGATACGATGATCGAGGGGTTGGGGTCATCTGTAAGATATCTTTCCACCAGGCAGAAGTCACTTGAGATTCAAGTAGCTCAGATCATGAACCAAATCTCTAGGATACCAGGGAAGCTACCAGGAAGAGCAGAGGCCAATCCGGTAGAGCAGTGCTAGGCAGTGACGCTGCGAAGTGGGAGGATCCTGAAAGAAATGCCAGTATGCTCGGTTGCTGAAAAGGACCAGGGATCTGAACCACTAGAGCCTTTGGGGGAGGCAGAGAATGAAAAGCAAGAGAGACGAACCGGGAGCCTACCGTGAGGGCTCAACTGCCCCTTACTGTACCATTCCCACAATGGTTGACGAATGCAAGGAAAGACGTCGAGTTTGGTAAATTCCTGGATATGTTGAAGATGATCTCGGTAGAGGTACCAATACTCGAAGCGTTGCACCAAATGCCCCAGTTCGCTAGGTTCATGAAAGATATTCTGGTGCATCGTAGGAAGATCGCAGAGTTGGAAACAGTAGCCCTCACAGAGGAATCAAGCGCTTATCTCTGAAACGAAGCTACTCAGAAATTAAAAGATTCGGGGAGCTTCTATATCCCATGATATATAGGGACGACATTGATTAGTAAAGCCTTCTGTGACTTGGGAGCGAGTGTGAGTCTTATGCCCTACACCTTATGTAAAAGCTAGGGTTAGGAAATTTAAAATTCACTACTATGACACTACAACTAGCTGACCACACATACCGCTACCCATTGGGGATTTTAGAAAACGTTCCTATTAAGGTGGGGAAGTTTATGTTGCCAACTGACTTTCTGGGAATGGAGATGGAAGAGGATCCCAAGATACCCGTCATCCTGGGGCGACCATTTTTAGCAACTGTAGGAATGGTCATTGATGTGAAGAATCACAAGCTGACCCTAAAAGTGGGAGAGGATAAGATTGAATTTGAGCCCGCTGGGACAGGAAGTCAAGAACCTGCATCAGGGAAGTATGTATTTCTAGCAAGAGCCAGGAAGGAAGCGGCGTACCCAGATCCTGAGACGGATGAATGGAGGTTCATTGAACCACCAGAGCCGAGTTGATAGAAGAGTGCGGTTGAGCTAAACGACCTTAAACAAAGCGCTTCTTGGGAGGCAACCCAAGCTTAGTTTTAGATTTCCCTTTTCTATTGCATTGCATACATTTGTTTGATTTTAGTTTTGATTTCCATCACATTTAGAGTTAAAAGTAAAAAAGAACTTTGCTAGGAAAAAGTGAGACCTATATTAGTCTACACGGCGAAGTGTATGAACAAATTCGAGGCATGGTGCATAAAAGGGGCAAAAAATGGGGGCACACGGTCTGGTTGTGTGTTTTCCCACATCCATGCCCAATTGACCAGAGGCACACACGGCCTGGCCGTGTGTTTTCACACGGCCGTGGCGCGCGAGGTTAAAAGGGGCGAACCATGTGTTTTCACCCCATTTGCACCGTGTGCTTCAAAATTCTTGCCCTAGCCGTGTGATTTCACTTTCCCCTTCCTCTAGAAGCATTTCTAACCTCTAAAGAAGCCAAAAGGAGCAAGGATGAGGAGGACCAAGACCGTAGCATCCCGATCCGGTGCCTCGGAGCGATGAACAAGAAGAGTCGATGCTCCTCAAGCTCCGAAAAAGGGTAACGCCATACCCCCTCTACTTTTTCGCAATAATGACCATAGAGATAGATACAATATGCTCTCTACTCGTAAACTTACTGCTACTAGGTATTTAGATGAGGATTTGCTAGAATCTTTAGGGTTGTTAGGTGATATGCAAACTCTATTTGCAAAAATGGGGTGGGATGAGATTATGGGAATAAGGCACCTAACTTACCCTAGGATAGTTTTGGAATTTTTAAGTTCTTTAGAGGCGGATGTTTTAATGGGTAGAGAGAGCAAGGAGGGTAGGATAACTTTTAGGCTTTTTAATATTGAGCATGAGTGGACCCTTCACCAATGGAACTCATGCTTTGACTTGCCAAGCGGGGGAGAGAGAAGGACCCCTAATGGGTACAACTCTCGTATGATTTGGACTGAGTTGATAAAGGAGCACGCTTACGACCCATCTAGGGCCAAAGCGTCCCGCCTCCAAAACCCCGTCTTTCGATACCTACACCGCATTATGGCCAGTACCATATTTGGTCATGGGAAAAATGATGGTGTAGTTAGAGCCAGTGAGCTGCTTTGCCTATGAGATATGCTACAAGAAAGAAGTAGCATCGATGTGGGATCCCACTTCATCAGACACTTAGTGAAGATGGGCAAAGCAGTACGCGGAGAGATCAATGTGGGAGGCCTACTTACCCACATTTGTTATAGGATGGGGTACGACTACACAACATTGGAGAGTATAGAGGGGAGACCTAGGATCGACCTAGGAGTATGCATGGCTATGAAGATGATTGTAAGAGAAGGAGACTCCTTATGCTTTGTAAGGAAAAATCTTACGCCCCTTAGGTTCCCCGACCTGGATCATACCACCATCGCTATACGTGCCAACTGGCGCTTAGACATGATAGTGGAGTCCCCTCCACATGAGGGACCATCCACATCAGCGCTCATCTCTTTGTTGGCAACGTGCTATACCTCGGAATGCTCATAGGCTCCCATGTCCCCGGATTAAAATTTTCACTAATGAAAACTAATCCGGATGGGATGAGTTTCCTAAGCATAACCAATTCGTCGTCGTGCCAACGACTCGAGCGATCGCTTGAACAAACTAGTTGTTCAAGCAACCAAACTCTTCTAGTCGATTAGCCGTGGAAGAGACGACGGACGGATCGCCGGTTTTTGTGTTTCTTATCGGGGTCCATGATTATACAAATACATGCAAATGCAAACTAGTATAATCAACATATACTAACATAAAGAACATAAGCTAGCATATCAAATAAGAACATGAAAAGAACAATAATAAAAGTTGTGAAACTTTTATACCTCTTGATCTTCTATCGTATGTCCTAACCTCATTGTAGACTTCGTGTGGGCGAAGATCCTCCACAAGTTGAAGCTTCCTAGATCTTCTTCAATCCAAAGAAAGAAGAACTCTCTTTCCCTTCTTGCTTGAGCCAACCACCATTCCACAAAAGGATTGATGCCGCCGGCCCCAAGAATAGAGAGAACATAATGGAAACAACCAAGGTACCGAACTAGGGACAAACCCTTGTTTTGGTGCCGCCGGCCAAGATGGAGTGAAGAGGATAAAGGGAATATATTGGGCGCCGGCCACGGTGGAGGGAATAGAGGAAGGAGCCGACCACAACCTAGGAAGAGGAAGAGCTCCTCTCCTATAGTTGCCGCCCACCTTCCTTGCATACCCTTGCCGCCCAACCATAGGAGCCAAACCCTAATTAGGGTTTCCTCCTTAGGTCTTCTTGCCGCCCATCCAAGGTGGAAGGAGGAGATCTAAACCGGCCACCTTTCCTAGGAAGAAGAAGAACTCTTCCACAAGATGCCGCTTACCCTCCTTCCAAACCTTGGGCGCCCATGCAAAGGAGCCAAACCCTAATCAAATTAGGGTTTCCTCCTTAGGGTTTCTTGCCGCCCAACCATGATGGAGAGAAGAGATCTAGGAGCTAGCCACCTTCAAGGAAGAAGAAGAGATCTTCCTCAAGTTTCCGCCCACTCATCTTCCAAGCCTTGGCCGCCCAACCCATAGGAGCCAAACCCTAATTAGGGTTTCCTCCTTAGGGTTGCTTGCCGCCCAAGCAATTGGAGGCTAAACCCTAATCTCCTTAGCATCCATCATCCAACATCAACCACTCTCTCTTTTCCTCCCAACCCATAGCCACCCTTTTATAGAACTTAGGAGAAAATTGGTTATTGATGAGGTAGCCAAAAATATAGGAACTAATTCCCAATTTTCTTGCCTCCCACCCTATCCAACCTTTCCTCTCCCTTTTATATAGAGTTAGGTTTAGGCCTTGGTTTAATATCCACCGTCGGTTCTAGGGTTTTAATCTCAACCGTCGGATTTAGAGATTTAATCTCAACCGTCGGTTCTAGGGTTTTAATCCCAACCATCGGATCTAGAGATTTAATCTCAACCGTCAGTTCTAGGGATTTAATCCTAACCGTCGGATCTAGAGATTTGTTTTCCATCATTTGATCTAGACTTCATGAGGTTTATATTAGGCTACGATAGGGACCATGAGGAGGAGTTGGGTCTTGGCCACCCGATGGATCGGAACCACACAAACTTGATCCATCAATGATGTTCCATTCCACTAGAGGATCATCATCGAACTACCTCACCAACCCCATAAATTAATATGGGCTCCATATATTATTTGTACATCCATCTCCTCGTGTTTAAGATATCGAATGTCCGTCAATTAATTGATTCACTGACCATCAATTAATTAACATCTAACTCCTCGAGTAGTACCACTCAACCTTATCATCATGTTGACTAAGTCAACCTGCAGGGTTTACATGATGAACCTTATGAGCTTCTCAAGGGGACATCATCAACCTAATACATAGGACATGGATTCCTCCTATAATCAACGACACACCATGTAAATAATATCATTTCCCAACTTACCGGGCATATTGATTTAATCCATAGAAATCTCACCCTCTGGTAAATCAAAGAAATAAATACTAAGTACATGTGTCCGTTATTATATCGGGATTAAGAGCATGTACAACATAATATCCGAGGTCCGATTCAATTATGTAGTTAGCAACAAATTGAATCACCTCTATGTCGATCCTGCTCAATACACCTAAGTGTACTAGTGTAACTTTATTTTCAAGATAATACATTACCAATCTACACTACAACAATGCCAATGGTTTGTCCAAAACCATCTTGGTTGTGAGCCTCTACTTATACTCTACAAGGGATCGATAACATGATCTTACATGCACACCCAAGCACCATGTTATCTACAATGTAAAGTATTAGACAATATGCACATATATAAATATAAAGTGCAATCAATGATCATGTGATTCTTATTTCAAAATAAAGATGTCCATACAAAAGAGCTAGGCTTTCAGTATACATCCCAACAATCTCCCACTTATACTAAAAGACTATGTCATCATATCGCCATACATCCGATTCCCTTCCTCCACATGCCTATCAAAGCCTCTGTAAGGGCCTTAGTGAAAGGGTCTACTGTGTCATCCTCCTGATGCAATCTAGGCGACAAAGAACTTCTACCTCCTTTACGATTTCTGATCGTGTGGTGGTACTTGCACTCTATGTGTTTACTAGCCTTATGGGCTCGTGGTTCCTTCGAGTTTGCAATCGCACTCATTATTATCACAATAAATTGTGATAGTTCGGGGCAAACCAGAATCACATCCAAGTCCATCAAGAAGTTCCCTGAGCCATACACTTCTTCGCCTCATAGGTCGCCACATACTCACTTCCATGGTGGAGTCCGCCACGATTTCTGCTGACACTCTCCATACTATGGCTCCACCTCCAAAGTAAACACAAAACCCGAGGTAGACTTCATCATATCCCTTATCGATTGGAAATCAGAATCCATGCAACCCACAGGGAGTAATTGGTCTGCCTGGTAAACTAGCATACAATCCCTAGTCCTTCTCAGGCACTAAAATATATGCTTTACCGCACACCCAATGTCCTCGCCCCGATTACTCGATATCTCACTAACCATGCCCACGCAGCGTATATCCGTCTCGCACATAGCATACATGAGGCTTCCTACCGCCAAGCATAAGGAACCGCTCATCTCCTTTATCACCTCGGATGATCTAGGACACATCTCCTTAGATAAAGGAACTCCAAAAAGGTAGAAAACCCTTCTTGGAGTTTTGTATGCTAAAACGATCCAAAACCATGTCTATGTATGAAGCTTGGGATAAGCACAACAACCTTGATCCCAAGGTTGTGACCCACTTCTCCCAAGTCCTTCATATCAAACCGCTGACAACATACCTTTACCGCCTTCCGATAACACTCGATGTTGTCGCCGCAACCTATGCTTCGTTCCGGTTACGTATTGCTATTAATTATAGAGCGATCATGATACATCCTAGTAGTTACATCATGATCCCCTCCCGAAAAAGATCAGCGGTTTGGCCACATCTTCGAGAACTGGGCTAGCGGTAGCATTAGTCATTACGCCATCTTGGAGGACTTCGACTACCATTCATCGATCATTGCTGCGATCAACATTCGGTGATGCCTTAGCAATGAATCCCTCTGGTTTCTTCATGTAGATGGATTCCTCAAGACTTCCACTAAGGAATGCTGTCTTGACATCCATCTGTCACGCCTCATAATCCATATGAGTTGCTATGCATAAGAGCTCCCAGACCTGTCTTGAATCCATAGATTCAATCTCAGTATTCATTGCACTTTGCAAAGATGTTGTATTTATATCTTGGATTGCCTCGTCGTATGTCTAGGGATCAGGTTCATGTTTGTTAGGGACCAAATCAAAAGATTTGTCAAAAAACATGAATCTGAGAGGTTGTCTCACAACCCTCCCACTATGACGAGGTATCCTCTGTGACACGCGGTGCAGTGACATGTGGTATATCCTCTTGTACCGGTGGTACTAAAGAAGTGACTTCCCTTTTAACTCCTCCAGAACAATTTTACTCTTGGGCTTGTGGCTTATCACATAGTCTTCCTCTAGAAATCTGGCATTCGTGTTAATGATCACCCTCTGATCTCTAGGACTATAAAACAAGTCAGAATAACTCATCATCGATCTAACCATCTCCATAAGAGTCCTATTCCTTCGTACTGCTACACTGTTCTGCTGGGGTGTGCCAGGTGCAGTCAATTGGGATTGAATCCCAACCTCTGATAAGTAGTTCCTAAACTCTCCCAAGAGGTACTCACCACCACAATCAGATCGTAGTGTCATCTTGAATAATTGTCTATAAAACAGACGAAATATTCAAGACCACCTCTTGCCTAGATAGTCATAGGACCATACGAATCAGAATGAACCAATTCCAACACATCTTTGGATCTATACCCCTTGGCCTTGAAAGGCCTCTTGGTCATCTTACCCTCCAAGCAAGATTCGCAGGTTGGGAGATTCTCCACCACTTATGAACCCAAAGGTCCATCAGCTATCAACCTTTGAATTCTACTTAGGTTAATATGACCAAGCCTAAGATCCCAAAGATATGTTTGGTTCATCTTCGAAGGTTCTTTTCTCTTATTAGACTTAGAAGATGAGTTAATAACTTCAATTTGCATCGTGGGAGGTTTTGGTTCAAATTTCCTTTCAATGTACTTGAATAGATATTCTCCCTATTCCTTTTATAACATCTCTGTCATTAAAAGAAATAGAATATCCATCCATAATAATTTAGAACCTGAAACTAAATTCTTTCTAAATAAAGCTACATAAAGGGAATTTTCCAGAACCAAAGTTTTATTATTCCCAAGAGATAAATAAAACTTCTCCCACTGCTATAGCCGCCACCATCATGACATTGCCCAAGTAAATGGTAATATCCCCTTTAGCTAGTCGTCGGGTTTCCTGGAACCCCTGCAAAGTGTTGCAGACATGATTAGTGGTTCTCGTATCTACACACGAGGTGCCGGTAGATAATGCCTCTAACCATGTTTCAACGACTGGACCAAAGGATATACCTTTGTTCTTCTTTGGATTGGGACAGTCTTTCTTCCAATGTCCATCCTGCTAGTAAGTGAAGTACTTGCCTTTCGGCTTCTTCACTCTTCCCTGAGATACTCCCACCATCTTTGCTTCACCTTGTTTCTTCTTCTTCTTGCCTTTCGGCTTAGAAGTAGAAACCCTTTTGAGCAATGATGGCTTGAGGATACTCTTCGAAGAGTGCATACTAGCAGATAAGACAATATTTGGATTCATTTCCAATCAATATAATTTGGGTACAGTAAGTTTATTTCCTTTAGTATCAAAATAAGTGGACTGAAAGTTATTTTGAAAATCCTAAGAATCACAATGATCAAAGTATTAGATTTCAAATTTTATTGATTCCTCAAAACAATAAAATTCCGAAATCAACCAACACCTCAAAACACCGAGAATATCGCATGCCACGATAGTGTGGACGTATACGAATTCTACATTTGTAAGAGGAGGTTTTACCCATTAATTTTATTATCTTGTCAACCTTACTTTTTGACAAATAAAATTAATAGTTGGTTCCTCTTTGGCCCTACAAATAAGCGGTGACTCTATGGGGAGGATACTTTTATTTGCATCTAAGTGTGCACCATTACGATACTAAGGGAATTATCTCGGATTATGTGCCTTACCGATGGGAAGTACACACGCTCCTAAATAATTTCCTATAACCATTATTTGACCTAGTGATCCGCAAAACAAACTCATCCGATGGGGAGGAAGGCACTTTCAAAGCCGACACAAGTTTGTTGCATCACATGTCAAATTGTAATGGAGGCCGCATGAATTAATTAAAATGTCCCTCTCCCACTTAGTAAATTGACAATGAGAATTTTCAAGCACACACAACATGCATATAAAACAAATCAGCAATAAATATGGAAAAATCATAATTTTTCCAACTATTATGGCATTGTTCTCCAATATGCATCCGTCGTGTAGCCACCTCGTCGCTCCATCTTTTCCCCGCAAGTCACCAAAGAGTTCGAGCGAGAATAAAACATTTTAATTTACATCCATCGATCCTATACTCCACGAAGGAGTGTACAAATAATCTAGATCGAAAGTAAAATAAAATAAAGAGTGGCTAAACAATGCCGTATTTAATTACAAAAATTAAATACTAATCTAGCCTCGTCAACCCCGAGAATTCAAATAATATACAATCACACACACATGAAATCACATACACACATATATAGCCATAATAGTTGGATCTTATGCCTGCAACCAAAAAGTTAGCCTATGCACATCCTACCATTATCCGGCATACACAATATATGATATATGCATGAAAATGTAGAATCCAAAACACACAAAAGCCCGAGCCAAGCTCTGCAATTGTTGGCAACGTGCTATACCTCGGAATGCTCATAGGCTCCCATGTCCCCGAATTAAAATTTTCACTAATGAAAACTAATCCGGATCGGATGAGTTTCCTAAGCACAACCAATTCGTCGTCGTACCAACGACTCGAGCGATCGCTTGAACAAACTAGTTGTTCAAGCAACCAAACTCTTCTAGTCGATTAGCCGCGGAAGAGACGACTGACGGATCGCCGGTTTTTGTGTTTCTTATCGGGGTCCATGATTATACAAATACATGCAAATGCAAACTAGTATAATCAACATATACTAACATAAAGAACATAAGCTATCATATCAAATAAGAACATGAAAAGAACAATAATAAAAGTTGTGAAACTTTTATACCTCTTGATCTTCTATCGTATGTCCTAACCTCCTTGTAGACTTCGTGTGGGCGAAGATCCTCCACAAGTTGAAGCTTCCTAGATCTTCTTCAATCCAAAGAAAGAAGAACTCTCTTTCCCTTCTTGCTTGAACCAACCACCATTCCACAAAAGGATTGATGCCGCCGGCCCCAAGAATAGAGAGAACATAATGGAAACAACCAAGGTACCGAACTAGAGACAAACCCTTGTTTTGGTGCCGCCGGCCAAGATGGAGTGAAGAGGATAAAAGGAATATATTGGGCGTCGGCCACGGTGGAGGGAATAGAGGAAGGAGCCGGCCACAACCTAGGAAGAGGAAGAGCTCCTCTCCTATAGTTGCCGCCCACCTTCCTTCCATACCCTTGCCGCCCAACCATAGGAGCCAAACCCTAATTAGGGTTTCCTCCTTAGGTCTTCTTGCCGCCCATCCAAGGTGGAAGGAGGAGATCTAAACCGGCCACCTTTCCTAGGAAGAAGAAGAACTCTTCCACAAGATGCCGCTTACCCTCCTTCCAAACCTTGGCCGCCCATGCAAAGGAGCCAAACCCTAATCAAATTAGGGTTTCCTCCTTAGGGTTTCTTGCCGCCCAACCATGATGGAGAGAAGAGATCTAGGAGCTAGCCACCTTCAAGGAAGAAGAAGAGATCTTCCTCAAGTTGCCGCCCACTCATCTTCCAAGCCTTGGCCGCCCAACCCATAGGAGCCAAACCCTAATTAGGGTTTCCTCCTTAGGGTTGCTTGCCGCCCAAGCAATTGGAGGCTAAACCCTAATCTCCTTAGCATCCATCATCCAACATCAACCACTCTCTCTTTTCCTCCCAACCCATAGCCACCCTTTTATAGAACTTAGGAGAAAATTGGTTATTGATGAGGTAGCCAAAAATATAGGAACTAATTCCCAATTTTCTTGCCGCCCACCCTATCCAACCTTTCCTCTCCCTTTTATATAGAGTTAGGTTTAGGCCTTGGTTTAATCTCCACCGTCGGTTCTAGGGTTTTAATCTCAACCGTCGGATTTAGAGATTTAATCTCAACCGTCGGTTCTAGGGTTTTAATCCCAACCGTCGGATCTAGAGATTTAATCTCAACCGTCGGTTCTAGGGTTTTAATCCCAACCATCGGATCTAGAGATTTAATCTCAACCGTCGGTTCTAGGGATTTAATCCTAACCGTCGGATCTAGAGATTTGTTTTCCATCATTTGATCTAGACTTCATGAGGTTTATATTAGGCTACGATAGGGACCATGAGGAGGAGTTGGGTCTTGGCCACCCGATGGATCGGAACCACACAAACTTGATCCATCAATGATGTTCCATTCCACTAGAGGATCATCATCGAACTACCTCACCAACCCCCATAAATTAATATGGGCTCCATATATTATTTGTACATCCATCTCCCCGTGTTTAAGATATCGAATGTTCGTCAATTAATTGATTCACTGACCATCAATTAATTAACATCTAACTCCTCGAGTAGTACCACTCAACCTTATCATCATGTTGACTAAGTCAACCTGCAGGGTTTACATGATGAACCTTATGAGCTCCTCAAGGGGACATCATCAACCTAATACATAGGACACGGATTCCTCCTATAATCAATGACACACCATGTAAATAATATCATTTCCCAACTTACCGGGCATATTGATTTAATCCATAGAAATCTCACCCTCTAGTAAATCAAAGAAATAAATACTAAGTACATGTGTCTGTTATTATATCGGGATTAAGAGCATGTACAACATAATATCCGAGGTCCGATTCAATTATGTAGTCAACAACAAATTGAATCACCTCTATGTCGGTCCTGCTCAATACACCTAAGTGTACTAGTGTAACTCTATGTTCAAGATAAAACAATACCAAGCTATACTACAACCATGCCAATGGTTTGTCCAAAACCATCTTGGTTGTGAGCCTCTACTTATACTCTACAAGGGACTGATAACATGATCTTCTGTGCCACACCCAAGCACCATGTTATCTACAATGTAAAGTATTAGACAATATGCACATATATAAATATAAAGTGCAATCAATGATCATGTGATTCTTATTTCAAAATAAAGATGTCCATACAAAAGAGCTAGGCTTTCAGTATACATCCCAACACTCTCCACCTTTGTATAACTCTCCCTCCAGTCCACACATGCATAGGAGCCCACCCAATCCATGCCAACATGAGCCTACACCTGCACCACCACCTTTTTCTACTTTTGCACAGGATGCAGGTACGTTGGCCTATGATTTCTTGGAGTTTTGATCGCGCCTTGACGACATTTACACTGAGCAGCAGATGCGTGATGGGAGGAGGCGCTTACCGGAGGCGAGTTTTTAGGATTACAGGAGCATTTCGGTGGTGAGGAGTTTTACGATGAGGCTTGCATATACTTCCAGGAGGAGGCTATTCGTCACCAGGATGAGGCAGCCTACCGCAAGGAGATGTGACAGAATATGGATGCTCAGCAGGAACAGTGAGCTAGGGAGGAGGAGCACCGAGCAGCTGCTACATCCACCAGTTCTTAGATTGACCACATGTATATGTGGCATCAGCGACTCAGTAGCAGGTTCTCCCAGGATCCAGAGATGCCTAGGCTCCCAGACTTTCCACCTCATCTACCATATTAGAGGTATATTTTTGTTTTAGTCTGGGGGGAGACCCTAAAATCTATTTTGTTTTGTTTCCTTTTGGGGTATTTTCATTCATTTGTTAATTCATGCTCGAGTTGTTTAGTTACTTTCAGTACTTAATTTTTGGTGTCTGAAAAGCTACCTCAGTAGTATTTTTGAAAGTTGCTTGCATGAGTTGTTCCCAAAGGTAGCTTAACTCTATTTATCTTATGGTATTTTATTCTATTTGCTCTATTGAATGTTCTAGACATGCACTGGTTAGCTTTATTTTTGCACTTACACATATTGAACATTCTGAAAGGGAAAATCTAGTACATACCTAGTTATGATTCACTTCAATATTCTATTACTTTGGAATCCCTAGGTGACTCTAGGTTTGACATTTTAGTTACTGGAGATGCTCGGATTGTGTAAGCCCATTCGAAAAAATCAAAATCCCTATGAGCTGAAAAAAAAATATAAAAGTAAAAAAAAAGAGAAAAAGAAATGAGAAAAAAAAAGAGAGAGAAGAAGAAGAAGAAAAAAAAAGGAGAGATTGAGAGGGATAAAAAACAGTTGTTGTGGGTGGAAATGGCTAGGTGCCCCTTTGAGACTGAGTTAGGTTATTGGGGAAACACCTCCCAATTTCTCTCAATACCGAGCACGCCTTTGAGACTTTATGTTAGATCTAGGGAACGACCCTCACTTTGGGCAGGAAAGTGCCTAAGAGCTGGAAACCTTAGGAAAGCTATGGGGTGACGACTTAACTCACCATGGAATGGGCATCCCCTAAGAATGATTCGCCTAACACGAGCATGAGGAGCTAACTTAGTGAATTTTTAGAACATATATAATTTTCTTTGATTGCAAATACCACCTGATAAATTTAGTTAGCATGCTAATTATGGAACAATATCTTTTTAAAATCTTATGGCACTGAGGTTCGCTTGAGGACAAGCAAAGATTTAAGTCTGGGAGAAGTGATGTGAGCAAAACATATAGGGTTTTAGGAGTAGTTTTCGCTCACATCTTGTTACATTTTGTGTTAGTTTCATGCATATGTTGTTGGAATGTATACTGAAAGCCTAGCTCTTTTGTAAGAACATTTTATTTTGAAATAAGAATCACATGATCATTGTTTGCACTTTATATATTTATTATATGTGTGCATATTGTCTAATATTTTACATTGTAGATAACATGGTGCTTGGTGTGGCACAGAAGATCATGTTATCAGTCCCTTGTAAAATATAAGTAGAGGCTCACAACCAAGATGGTTTTGAACAAACCATTGGCATGGTTGTAGTGTAGCTTGGTATTGTTTTGTCTTGAACATAGAGTTACACTAGTACACTTAGGTGTATTGAGCAGGACCGACATAGAGGTGATTCAATTTAGTACTGACTACATAATTGAATCAGACCTCGGATATTATGTTGTGCATGCTCTTAATCCCAATATAATAACGGGCACATGTACTTAGTATTTATTTCTTTGATTTACCAGAGGGTGAGATTTAGATGGATTAAATCAATATGCCCGGTAAGTTGGGAAATAATATTATTTACATGGTGTGCCGTTGATTATAGGAGGAAACCGTGTCCTATATATTAGGTTGATGATGTCCCCTTTAGGAGCTCATAAGGTTCATCATGTAAACCCAGCTGATTGACTTAGTCAACATGATGATAAGGTTGAGTGGTACTACTCGAGGAATTAGATGTTAATTAATTGATGGACATTCGATATCTTAAACACGGGGAGATTAATGTACAAATAATATATGGAGCCCATATTGATTTATGGGGGTTGGTGAGGTAGTTCAATGATGATCCTCTAGTGGAATGGAACATCATTGATGGATCAAGTTAGTGTGGTTCCGATCCATCGGGTGGCCAAGACCCAACTCCTCCTTATGGTCCCTATCGTAGCCTAATATAATCCTTGTGAAGTCTAGATCCAAGAATGTAAAACAAAACCTAGAACCAATGGTTGGGATTAAATCCCTAGATCCGATGGTTAGGATGAAACCCTAGAACAAACGGTTGGGATTAAATCCCTAAGATCCGATGGTTAGGATGAAACCCTAGAATCGACGGTTAGGATTAAATCCCTAGAGCTGACGGTTGGGATAAAACCCTAGATCCGACGGTTGGGATGAAATCCGTGATCCGACGGTTGGGATGAAATCCTAGATCCAACGGTTGAGATGAAACCCTAGATCTGACGGTTGGGATAAAACCCTAGATCCGACGGTGGAGGTTAAATCCCTAGATCTGACAGTGGAGATTAAAGGAGCCCTAAGCCTAACTCTATAAAAGGAAAGCTTAGGGTTGGGCGGCAAAAAAGGTGATTTCGAATTGGGATTAGGGTTTGGAGCAAAGGTGGGCGGCTAGTGTTTTGGAGCAAAAGAAGTGGGCGACAACTCTTCCTTCTAGTTGAAGTTGGCCGACGCCCATCTTCCTTCCATCAACACTTGGCCGGCGACCATCCTAGAGCCCTCTCCCTTCTTCCTTGGCCGGCGGTTCTCCTTCCATAGGTGGCCGGCATTCATCTTCCTCCCTTCATCCTAGAGTGGCCGGCGGCAACACTTCTTGAAGTTGGCCAGCGCATCATCCAATTGTTCCTTGGCCGGCGGTTGCACCAAATTCCCTAATTTGGTGGCCAGTTCTAGATAGGAAGGTATTTGTTGTTTCTTCTCTTTGTTCGCAGTGGACAAGGTAGAGAAGAAAGTGATCTAGAAGGCTTCTACTCATGGAGGATCTTCGTCCACACGTTGTCCACGAGAAGGATAGGACATACGATAGAAGATCGTGAGGTATAAAGTTATTTTAACTTTATTTACAGATCTGAGCTTGCTCTTTTATGTTTTGATTATGCATGTGTGAATTAGTAAATATATTGTATAATCATGGACCCCGAAGACAAACACAAAAATCGACGATCCGTCCGTCGTCTCTTCTGCGGCTAACCAACTAGAAGAGTTGTGTTGCTTGAACAACTAGTTTGTTCAAGCGACCACTCAAGTTGTTAGCACGACGACGAAATGATGTTGCTAAGGAAGCTCATCCCATCCGGATTAATCCTTTCATTAGTGAAAATTTTAATACGGGGACATGGGAGCCAATGAGCCTCCGAAGCGACTCCCTTCAATTGGTATCAGAGCCACGGTTTTCGGTTTTGTGTGTTTTGGATTCGGTTAATTTTTATGCATATTTCATATATTAGATGTGCCGGATAATAGTAGGATATGCGTAGTTTAACTCTTTGGTTGCAGGCATAAGATCCGACTATTATGGCCATGTGTGTGTATGTGAATGGATGTGTGTAAAAATTTATTATTTGAATCCTCGGGGTTGACGAGGCTAGATTAGTATTTAATTTTTGTAATTAAATATGACATTGTTTAGCCGCTCATTTTAGTTTACTTTCGATCTAGATGATTTGTACACTCCTTCATGGAGTATAGGATCGATGGATGTAAATTAAAATGTTTTATCTCGGCTCGGAACTCTTTGGTGACTTGCACACGGGAAAAGATGGAGCGGACGAGGTGTCGACACGACGGGATGCATAATGGAGGACTATGCCATAATAGTTGGAAAAATTCTATTTTTTCCATATTTATTGCTTATTTGTTTTATATGCATGTTGTGTATGTTTTAAAATTCCTCAATTTTAATTTACTAAGTGGGAGAGGGACATTTTAATTAATTCCCGCGACCTCCATTACAATTTGACGTGTGATGCAACAAACTTGCGCGTTGGCTCTGAGTGCCTTCCTCCCCATCGGATGGGTTTGTTTGCGGATCACTAGGTCAAATAATGGTTATAGGAAATTATTAAGGAGCGTGTGTACTTCCCCATCGGTAAGGCACATAATCCGAAATAATTCCCTTAGTATCGTGTAATGGTGCACACTTAGATGCAAATAAAAAGTATCCTCCCCATCGGAGTCACTGCTTTTATTTGTAGGGCTAAAGAGGAACCAACTATTAATTTTATTTGTCAAAAAGTAAGGTTGAAAAGATAATAAAATTAATGGGTAAAACCTCCTCTTACAAATGTAGAATTCGTATACGTCCACACTATCGTGGCATGCGATATTCTCGGTGTTTTGAGGTGTTGGTTGATTTCGGAATTTTATTGTTTTGAGGAATCAATAATATTTGAAATCTAATATTTTGATCATTGTGATTTTTAGGATTTTCAAATGGCTTTCAACCCACTTGCTGTGATTTTAAAAGAAAACAAACTTACTGGTCCAAACTACATTGATTGGAAAAGAAACCTGGATATTGTCTTAACTGTGGAGGAGTACAAATTTGTACTCTTCGAGGTCTGTCCTCCTAAGCCCTCCGATGACTCTGATGAAAGGAGATAGAACGTTATAAGAAATGGGTTAAGGCAGATGAGATGGCGCGGTTTTACATTTTGGCATCTATGTCAAATGTGCTACAACATCAGCATCAGATCATAGCCACAGCTTATGACATGATGTTCAATCTCAAGGAACTTTTCGGACATCAGAGTAGGGGGCTAGGTAGGAGGCAATGAGAAACTTGATGACGACCACCATGATCGAGGGAACACCCGTTAGGGATCATGTTCTCAAGATGATGGCTTATCTTAATGAGATGGAAGTCCTAGGAGCTGAGATCGATGGGGAAACCCAGGTCGATATCATTCTCCAGTCTTTGCCTAGGAGTTTTGAGCAGTTCCGCCTCAACTACAACATGAAAAAAAGGTTGTATTCGTTGGCGGAGCTTCTGACAGAACTCCAGGTGGCAGAGGGGCTTTTTCGTCAGAGTGCTCAAGCCATGGTCGCTCAGAAGGTTTCTTCCTCTAAACCGAAAGGTAAGAAGAAGAAGAAACAAGGTGGAGCGAAGAAAGTGGCGATGGGACCTCAGGAGTGAAGAGGAAGGCAAGTGCTTCACTTGCAAGCATTTGGACATTGGAAGGCGGTTGTCCTCGCCGAAAGAACAAAGGTATATCTTCTTGTTTAGTTGTTGAAACATGTTTAGCGGTGTTATCTACGATTACGGTGTGTAGATACAGGAGCCACTGATCATGTCTGCAATACTTTGCAGGGGTTCCAGGAAACCCGACGACTAGCTGAGGGAGAGATTACCGTCTTCATGGGCAATGCTTCAAAGGTGGCGGTTATTGCAGTGGGAGACGTTTATTTATCTTTTGATAGGAATAAAGTTTTGGTTTTAAGAAATTGTCTTTATGTACCTACTTTTAGAAAGAATTTAATTTCAGTTTCTAAATTGTTTATGGATGGATATTCTGTTTCTTTTAATGACAAAATGGTTATAAAAAGGAATAGGGAGATTATCTGTTCTGGTACATTGGTTGGCAATTTATATACTCTTGAACCAAAAACTCCCACGATGCATATAGAAATCAATAACTCATCTTCTAAGTCTAATAAGAGAAAAGAACCTTCGCAAATGAACCAAACATATCTTTGGCATCTAAGGCTTGGTCATATTAACCTAAGCAGAATTCAAAGGTTGATAGCTGATGGACCTTTGGGTTCATTAGTGGTGGAGGATCTCCCAAGCTACGAATCTTGCTTGGAAGGTAAAATGACCAAGAGGCCTTTTAAGGCCAAGGGGTATAGAGCCAAAGATGTGTTAGAATTGGTTCATTCTGATTTGTGTGGTCCTATGTCTATCTAGGCAAGAGGTGGCTTTGAATACTTCGTCTCTTTTATAGACGATTATTCAAGGTATGGATACATTTACTTGATGCGCCACAAGTCTGAATGCTTTGACAAGTTCAAAGAATTCAAAGCTGATGTGGAGAACCGTCAAGGTAAAAATATCAAGAAATTACGATCTGATCGTGGTGGCGAGTACCTCTTGGGAGAGTTTAGGAGTTACTTATCAGAGGCTGGGATTCAATCCCAATTGTCCGCACCTGGCACACCCCAGTAGAATGGTGTGGCGGAGCGAAGGAATAGGACTCTTATGGAGATAGTCAGATCGATGATGAGTTATTCTGAGTTACCTGATTCGTTCTGGGGGTTTTCTCTGGAAACAGCAGCACACATTCTGAACTTGGTTCCATCTAAGTTAGTACCCTCTACTCCCACAGAGTTGTGGACTGGGCGAAAGCCTAGTCTAAGACATATTCGGATTTGGGGTAGTCTAGCACATGTGCTGAAGGGAGATGCTGGTAAGTTGGAATCTCATACAGAAGTACGCTTGTTTGTTGGCTACCCTAAGGGAACGAAGGGTGGTTTATTCTATAGTCCTAGAGATCAGAAGGTGATCGTGAGTACGAATGGAAGATTTCTAGAGGAGGACTATGTGATGAACCACAAGTCCACGAGTAGGATTGTTCTTGAGGAGTTGACAGGGGAAGTCCCGACTTCAGTACCACCGGTACAAGAGGAGACACCACAAGTCACTGCATCGCGTGTCACAAAGCATACACAGGAGGCACCTCATCGTAGTGGGAGGGTTGTTAGACAACCCGAGAGATTCATGTTTTTGGGAGAGTCTTCGGACTTAGTCCCTGGTGAACATGAACCTGATCCCTGGACATATGACGAGGCAATCCAAGATAGAGATGCGGTATCTTGGCAAAGATCGATGAATTCAGAGATAGAATCTATGGATTCTAATCATGTCTGGGAGCTAGTAGAACCACCCGATGGTGTGAAAGCCATTGGATGCAAGTGGATATACAAGAGAAAGAGAGGAGTAGACGGGAAGGTTGAGACCTTCAAAGCTAGGCTTGTTGCAAAAGGATATACTCAGAAAGAGGGTATCGATTATGAGGAGACCTTTTTAAGTGTAGCTATGCTTAAGTCTATTGGATTCTCTTATCTATAGCTGCTCATATGGATTATGAGATTTGGCGGATGGATGTCAAGACTTTCCATACTAAGTCTTGAGGAGAACATCTATATGCGGCAACGGAGGATTCATTGCTAAAGGCAAAGAGCATCTTGTATGTAAGCTTAATCGGTCCATTTATGGATTGAAGCAAGCTTCTAGATCTTGGAACATCCGCTTTGATGAGGTAATCCAGTCATATGGATTTATTCAAAGTCCGGATGAGCCTTGTGTATACAAGAGATGTGACGGAAACATAGTGGTGTTTCTTGTACTATACGTAGATGACATTTTGTTAGTTGGCAACAATATCAAAGTGTTATCAGACGTAAGGGTATGGTTGTCCAAACAGTTTGATATGAAGGACTTGGGAGAAGTGGGACACATCCTTGGGATCAAAGTTATAAGGGATCACAAGAAAAGGATGTTGTGCTTGTCTCAAGCTTCATACATTGACACTATCCTTGCTCGTTTTAGCATGCAGAACACCAAGAAAGGTTTTCTACCTTTTAGGCATGGAGTTCCTTTATCTAAAGAGATGTGTCCCAAAACATCAAAGGAGATAGAGGACATGAAGGCGGTTCCTTATGCTTCGGCAGTAGGAAGCCTTATGTATGCTATGCTATGTACGAGACCGGATATCTGCTTTGGGCATGGTTAGCGAATATCGAGTAATCTGAGCGAGGACATTGGATGCTGTAAAGCATATATTGAAGTACACAGAAGGACTAGGGATTATATCTTTGGTTTAGGCGGATCAATTAGTCCTCGTGGGTTACATGGATTCGGATTTCCAATCAGATAGGGACAAGAGTAAGTCTACCTCGGGGTTTGTGTTTACTTTTGGAGGTGGAGCCATAGTATGGAGGAGTGTCAAGCAGAAATGCGTGGCGGACTCTACCATGGAAGCTGAGTATGTGGCAGCCTCTGAGGCAGCCAAGGAAGCTGTATGGCTCAGGAACTTCTTGATGGACTTGGATGTGATTCCTGGTTTGCCCAGAACTATCACAATTTATTGTGATAATAGTGGTGCAGTTGCAAACTCGAAGGAACCACAAGCCCATAAGGCGAGTAAACACATAGAGCGCAAGTACCACCTCATACGAGAGATCGTAAAGCGAGGAGAAGTTGCTGTCGCCAAGATTGCATCAGAGGATAACCTGGCGGATCCATTCACTAAGGCCCTTCCAGCGAAAGCGTTTGATAGGCATGTGGAGGACATGGGGATCAGATGTATGGCAGAGTGATGATGACATAGTCTTTTAGTATAAGTGGGAGATTGTTGGAATGTATACTGAAAGCCTAGCTCTTTTTGTAAGAACATTTTATTTTGAAATAAGAATCACATGATCATTATTTGCACTTTATATATTTATTATATGTGTGCATATTGTCTAATATTTTATATTGTAGATAACATGGTGCTTGGTGTGGCACAGAAGATCATGTTATCAGTCCCTTGTAAAATATAAGTAGAGGCTCACAACCAAGATGGTTTTGGACAAACCATTGGCATGGTTGTAGTGTAGCTTGGTATTGTTTTGTCTTGAACATAGAGTTACACTAGTACACTTAGGTGTATTGAGCATGACCGACATAGAGGTGATTCAATTTAGTACTGACTACATAATTGAATCGGACCTCGGATATTATGTTGTGCATGCTCTTAATCCCGATATAATAACGGGCACATGTACTTAGTATTTATTTCTTTGATTTACCAGAGGGTGAGATTTAGATGGATTAAATCAATATGCCCGGTAAGTTGGGAAATAATATTATTTACATGGTGTGCCGTTGATTATAGGAGGAAACCGTGTCCTATATATTATGTTGATGATGTCCCCTTGAGGAGCTCATAAGGTTCATCATGTAAACCCAGCTGGTTGACTTAGTCAACATGATGATAAGGTTGAGTGGTACTACTCGAGGAATTAGATGTTAATTAATTGATGGTCAGTAAATCAATTAATTGATGGACATTCGATATCTTAAACATGGGGAGATTAATGTACAAATAATATATGGAGCCCATATTGATTTATGGGGGTTGGTGAGGTAGTTCAATGATGATCCTCTAGTGGAATGGAACATCATTGATAGATCAAGTTAGTGTGGTTCCGATCCATCGGGTGGCCAAGACCCAACTCCTCCTTATGGTCCCTATCGTAGCCTAATATAATCCTTGTGAAGCCTAGATCCAAGAATGTAAAACAAAACCTAGAACCAACGGTTGGGATTAAATCCCTAGATCCGATGGTTAGGATGAAACCCTAGAACCAACGGTTGGGATTAAATCCCTATGATCCGATGGTTAGGATGAAACCCTAGAATCGACGGTTAGGATTAAATCCCTAGAGCTGACGGTTGGGATAAAACCCTAGATCCGACGGTTGGGATGAAATCCTAGATCCGACGGTTGGGATGAAATCCTATATCCGCCGGTTGAGATGAAACCCTAGATCCGACGGTTGGGATAAAACCCTAGATCCGACGGTGGAGGTTAAATCCCTAGATCCGACGGTGGAGATTAAAGGAGTCCTAAGCCTAACTCTATAAAAGGAAAGCTTAGGGTTGGGCGGCAAAAAAGGTGATTTCGAATTGGGATTAGGGTTTGGAGCAAAGGTGGGCGGCTAGGGTTTTGGATCAAAAGAAGTGGGCGGCAACTCTTCCTTCTAGTTGAAGTTGGCCGGCGCCCATCTTCCTTCCATCAACACTTGGCCGGCGCCCATCCTAGAGCCCTCTTCCTTCTTCCTTGGCCGGCGGTTCTCCTTCCATAGGTGGCCGGCATTCATCTTCCTCCCTTCATCCTAGAGTGGCCGGCGACAACACTTCTTGAAGTTGGCTGGTGCATCATCCAATTGTTCCTTGGCCGGTGGTTGCACCAAATTCCCTAATTTGGTGGCCGGTTCCAGATAGGAAGGTATTTGTTGTTTCTTCTCTTTGTTCGCAGCGGACAAGGTAGAGAAGAAAGCGATCTAGAAGGCTTCTACTCGTGGAGGATCTTCGTCCACACGTCGTCCACGAGAAGGATAGGACATACGGTAGAAGATCGTGAGGTATAAAGTTATTTTAACTTTATTTACAGATCTGAGCTTGTTCTTTTATGTTTTGATTATGCATGTGTGAATTAGTAAATATATTGTATAATCATGGACCCCGAAGACAAACACAAAAACCGGCGATCCGTCCGTCGTCTCTTCCGCGGCTAACCAACTAGAAGAGTTGTGTTGCTTGAACAACTAGTTTGTTCAAGCGACCACTCAAGTTGTTAGCACGACGACGAAATGGTGTTGCTAAGGAAGCTCATCCCATCCGGATTAATCATTTCATTAGTTAAAATTTTAATACGGGGACATGGGAGCCAATGAGCCTCCGAAGCGACTCCCTTCATATGTTACTATATTCTTGTACGCATTGCCTATTTTTTGGTTCGGAGGTCTGCTCGTTGTACTTTTGTGTGCATGTTAGCTTTTCTAGTGAAAAAGATGCGTTTTCGGAGCAAAAGGACTTTCGCAGCTAAACGCAGAGTGGGACACGACCAGGGCATGTGGATTCACACGGTCGTGTCCAATGGGCGAAGAACAACACTCCAGGGCCACACACGGCCTGACCATGTGAAAACACACGACCGTGTGGTCGCTCGACGGATTTGTGCAACTAGGGATTTTTTTGGATTTTACAGTGGTCCGAGGCGATGTCTATATAAGGATGGCTCCGCCCAAACCCTAGGGGGAGGCACGACAGCTAGGATGGTACGCCGAAGCCCTAAAAAGCTTCGGTAACTCGCAGCGGGGAGGAGGAACGCCGTCGAAAGTCCACAACTTGCAATACAACGCCAGAGAGAAGATCACGAAGCATCGTATATCTCTATTTCTGTGCTTTATTTCTATTGTATTCGAACTTAAACATGTTTTGTGATTCTTCCTTCACATTTATGGAGTAGTACTCTTGATTCTAGGATTAGGGAGTAGCTTGTGTACATAAACAATGTTGGTTCATATTAAATTCTGGCCAAAAAGTTTGATTTGACAATTGGTAGTTGCTCTCTATTATATCTTCGTGAGTTTGGCTTTCTTTCCGCTGTGCTTAGGCGATACGAGGTGATGACAGTCCTCGCAATCTAAATTTAGGATGTTTGATCAAGGAACCTAGGGGTAAACCTGACCTCCCGTAACTGCGGAGAGAAGGGAGTGGTGGAATCGGAAATGGTCCACCGCAAGGATTGATTTGGCATCCTCGTACCCTCTATCCCGTCCTTTTGGGCGGAGGTAGCTCCCGGTGAATGCGGCAGCTCTGCGGGAGAGTGTATGATGTCCCTTCCCCAAAACCGTAGGTAGATGTTTAGACGATGCAAATTGACAATATTGTTTTGTGGTACACAAGTGAAATCGAAGTCCTAGAATTGCCTTTTAAGACCCCTGCACACTCTTTTCCTCCTCTGTGTGACACCGTACAGAGTAGGGTCCACCGATAGTCCTCACCAACCGACTCTCTCAGAGATTTCGTTCAAACAATTGCAACCACTTAGTTTCTTGGTATTTGAATCCTAGTCCCTGTGGGATTGATAAATATTTATTACTTGATGACATCCGTGCACTTGCGGGCATTGAGTGCGAGTGCGCACTTTGAGTCCACGATGATATCCGTCACGAGATTTGAGGTCGCGCCCGTGCACATCAGTGCCTTGACTGGAGATGTTGGCATTCGACTGAGAGCCTTCTCAGTCGACTGTTGACGTTGTTTTGGCGTACCAATGTTGATTTAAGCCATCTGATCGTAACCCTAGGCTAGATAACTACTCCTACACCTCTAATATGCTTAGATAAGCATTGAAAGGGTGAGATTTTCATCGGAAATGAATTGGAGAGTTAATTAGGGTAAAAATCAAATTTTAAGGGTTGTGAAAGTTTAAATTTGAACTTTTATCCTTATTTTTTATTGTTTAAGGTTCGTATAGGCTTAGAAATTATCCCAAGACATTGTTAGTGCAATGGTCAAGGGGGAATAAGCCTTTAGTGGGAGATTATCCATCTAGGTATGATGGATAATGACTTATGAAAAAGGGGAGAAAATGAAAGATTGATTTTCATTTAGTGATAGATCACTAAGGAGAATGAAAGCATTCAAGATGATATTTGACCAAGGGGGAGAAGTGATGTGAGCAAAACATAAAGGGTTTTAGGAGTAGTTTTCGCTCACATCTTGTTACATTTTGTGTTAGTTTCATGCATATGTTACTCTATTCTTGCATGCATTGTCTATTTTTTGGTTCGGAGGTCTGCTCGTTGTACTTTTGTGTGCATATTAGCTTTTCTGGTGAAAAAGATGCATTTTCGAAGCAAAAGAAGGACTTTAGCAGCTAGACGCAGAGCAAGACACGACCAGGGTCTGTGGATTCACACGGCCATGTCCAATGGGTGAAGAACAACACCCCAGGGCCGCACACGGCCTGACAGTGTGGAAAAATACGGCCGTGTGGCGACCCGATGGATTTGCATGACTAGAGCTTTTTTCGGATTTTGCAGCGGTCCGAGGCAATGTCTATATAAGGATGGCTCTGCCCAAACCCTAGGGGGGAGGCATGACGGCTAGGACGGCATGCCGAAGCCCAAAAAAGCTTCATAAATCACAGTAGGGAGGAGAAACGCCGCTGGAGGTCCACAACTTGCAATACAACATCGGAGAGAAGATCATGAAGCATCGTATATCTCTATTTCTGTGCTCTATTTCTATTCTATTCAAACTTAAACATGTTTTGTGATTCTTCCTTCGTATTTATGGAGTAGTACTTTCGATTCTAGGATTGGGGAGTAGCTTGTGTACATAAACAATGTTGGTTCATATTAAATTCTGGCCATAAGTTTGATTTGACAATTGGTAGTTGTTCTCTATTATATCTACGTGTGTTTGGCTTTTTTTCCACTGTGCTTAGGCGATACGAGGTGGTGACAGTCCTCGCAATCTAAAATGTAGGAGGTTTGATCCAAGGAACCTAGGGGTAAACCTGACCTCCTGTAATTGCGGGGAGAAGGGAGCGGTGGAATCGGAAACGGTCCATCGCAAGGATTGACTTGGCATCCTTGTACCCTCTATCCCATCCTTTTGGGCGGAGATAGCTCCCGGTGAATGTGGCGGCTTTGCGGAAGAGTGTATGATGTCCCTTCCCCAAAACTATAGATAGACGTTTAGACGATGCCAATTGACAACATTGTTCTGTGATACACAAGCGAAACCGAAGTCCTAGAATCGCCTTTTAAGACCCCGGCACACTCTTTTCCTCCTCCGTGTGACACCGATAGTCCTCACCAATCGACTCTCTCAAAGATTACGTTCGAACAATCGCAACCACTTAGTGTATTGGTATTCGAATCCCAGTCCCTGTGGGATCGATAAATCTTTATTACTTGATGATATCCGTGCACTTGCGGGCATTGAGAGCGAGCGTACGCTTTGAGTTCTCGACGGTATCCATCGCGAGATTTGAGGTCGCATCCGTGCGCATCAAGTTTTTAGCACCGTTGTCGGGGACTATCGATTCGATATCAAATCGAACGGTGGAAAATTTGATCGGACATAGGATTAGATTATTTACTTGCTTTATTTTCTTATTACTTTACTTTATTTGCTTTAGTTTTATTTTCCTTATTTAGATTTAGTTTTTATTTTCAGCAGTAGTTTTTTTTTATTTACTTATTGCATTTTAGATTTTTATTTGCTAGACTTATTTATTTTCTGCTTTTAGCATTAGGTTAGCGCTCTTAACATTGTGGTTTGGTTCGTCGTATGCTTAGATAATTAGGGTCAGAAGGTTTAATTCCGATCGACTTAGAGATTGAGTGAACCTTTCACCGTCGGAGAGTAGCACAGTGAAAGATGGAAGATCAAGCTACATCTGATGTGAACATAAAAAGCCAACCTCTGTGGGACTACTCAGCTCCTAGTGCTAGAGGATTCAGGCCGAGCATAGCTGGACCGTCTATTTCGGCGAATAACTTTGAGCTAAAGTCGACACTTATACATATGGTTCAGCAGAGACAATTCGGGGGAGCTGCGACTGAAGACCCGAACCGACACCTTGAGGCTTTTCTCAAAATCTGCTCAACTATGAAACAGAACGGAGTCCCCTCTGACACGATCCGCTTGAGCCTGTTCCCGTTTTCATTGCGGGATAAGGCTAAGGCTTGGTTTCACTCTCTACCCTCTGGTATTTGTTTTGATTTATACTGAAAAGTATATCTATTGTATGAATATCTTTATTTTTGAAATAAGAATCACATGATCATTGTTTGCAAATTTATGGTTATGCATATTGTCTAATACATTACATTGTAGATAACATGGTGTGTAGTGTCACAAGGGAGATCATGCTATCAGTTCCTTATAAAGTATAAGTAAAGGCTCACAACCTAGATGGTTATGGACAAACCATTGGTATGGTTGTAGTGTAATTTGGTATTGGTTCATCTTGACCATAGAATTACACTAATACACTTTGTGTGTATTGAGCAGGACCGATTTAGAAGTGATTCGATTTATTGCTGACTACATAATCGAATCGGACCTCAGATATTATGTTGTACATGCTCTTAATCTCGATATAATAATGGACACATATACTTAGTATTCAATTCTTTGATTTACCAATGGGCGAGATTTATAGAGTAAATCGATTGGCTCGGTAAGTTGAGAAATGATATTATTTATATGATGTGTCGTTGATTATAGGAGGAAACCGTGTCCTATATATTAGGATGATGATGTCCCCTTGAGGAGCTCATAAGGTTCATCATGTAAACCTTGTAGGTGGACTTGGTCCGGCATGATGATAAGGTTGAGTGGTAATACTCATGGAGTTAGATGTGGATTAATTAATTGTCAGTAAATTAATTAATCGCCGGACATTTGAGATCTTAAACATGGGGAGATATATGTATAAATAATATATGGAGCTCATATTAACTTATGGGGGTTGGTGAGGTAGATCAATGATAATCCTCTAGTGGAATGGATTATCATTAATGGATCGGATTTTATGTGGGCTTGATCCATTGGGTGGCCAAGATCCAACTCCTCCTCATGGTCCCTATCGTAGCCTATTAAAACCCTCATGAAGCCTAGATCCGATGGTGGATAATGGAACTCTAGATCCGATGGTGGAGAATGAATCTCTAGATCCGACGGTGGAGATTAAATCACTAGATCCGACGGTGGAGATTAAATCTTTAGATCCGACGGTGGAGATTAAATCTCTAAGTCCGACGGTTGAGATTAAATCTCTAGATCCGACGGTTGAGATTAAATCCCTAGAACCGATGGTGGAGATTAAAAGAAGGCTTAAGACTAGCTCTATAAAAGGAGCCATAAGGGTGGGCGGCAAGAAGAATTGAAAAGGAGATCAAGGCCAAGGCTTGGGCGGCTAGGGTTAGGGTTTTGGCTTGGGCGGCAACAAGGTGGGAGATTAGGGTTTGCTTCCTTTCTTCTTCCTAAGGTGAAGCCGGCGCCCACCACTTCTTCCCCTCTACCTTGGCTGGCGCTCAACCTATTTTTCTCCTCTTCTTCTTGGCCGGTGGAAAGAAGAGCTAGGGTCTTGTTCCTTGGAGCTCTTGGTCGGCGCCCACTCCTTACACCTCTCTTTGGGCCGGCGGCAAGCATCAAGCTTGGAGCTTGATGGTTTGTCCTAGATAAGAGGAGAGTTTTGTTTCTATACTTCCTCTTGTTCGGAGCGAGCAAGGAAAGGAAGATCGTGATCGAGAAGGCTTCATCTCTTGGAGGATCGTTACCCACACAACGTCCAAGAGGAGGATAGGACATACGATAGAAGACCTTGAGGTAAACAAGAGGTATAAATCTTGTTTTTGCTTTCCTTTTGTTTCTTTGTATGTTGTATGTTTTTTATTATGTGGCTAATTTACTTGGACCCAGAATACAAACACAAAAATCGGCGATCCGTACATCGTCTATTCCGTGGCTATTCGAAGAATAGAGGTAGGTTTCTTGAACAACAAGTTTGTTCAAGTGACTGATGTGAGCAAAACATATAGGGTTTTAGGAGAAGTTTTCGCTCACATCTTGTAACATTTTGCGTTAGTTTAATGCATATGTTACTCTGTTTTTGCATGCATTTCCTATTTTCTAGTTCGGAGGTCTGCTCGTGGTTCTTTTGAATGCAGGTTGGCTTTTCGGGTGGAAAAGATGCATTTTTGGAGCGAAAGAAGAACATTTCATGCTAGACGCAAAGTGGGACACGGCCAGGGTGTGTGGATTCACATGGCCGTGTCCGATGGGCGAAGATCAGCACACCAGAGCCACACACGGCCTGGTCATGTGGAAACACACGACTGTGTGGCGGCTTGATGAAGTTGTGCGACTAGGGTTTTTCCCTGATTTTGCAGTGGTTCGAGGCGACATCTATATAAGGATGGCTCCACCCAAACCCTAGGGGGAAGGCACGACGGCTAGGATGACACGCCGAAGCCCTAAAAAGCTTCGGTAACTCGCAGCTGGGAGGAGGAACGCCGCCAGAGGTCCAACACTTGCAATACAATGCCGGAGAAAAGGTCACAACACATTGTAATCTCTATTTCTGCACTTTCTTGATATTGTAAGTGAACTTAAGCATGTGTTGTAATTCTTCCTTCACGTTTATGGAGTAGAACTTTTGATTCTAGGATTAGGGAGTAGCTTGTGTTCATAGACAATGTTGATTCATATTAAATTCTGGCCAAAAGTTTGATTTGACAATTGGATGTTGGTCTTTATTATGCCTACATGTATTTGGCTTTCTTTCCGCTGTGCTTAGGCGATATGACGTGGTGACAGCCCTCGCAATCTAGATTTAGGAGGTTTGATCAAGGAACCTAGGGGTAAACCTAACCTCCCATAACTGCGGGGAGAAGGGAGCGGTGGAATTGGAAACGGTCCACCACAAGGATTGATTTGACATCCTTGTACCCTCTATCCCATCCTTTTGGGCGAGGATAGCTCTCGGTGAATGCGGCGGCTCTGCGGGAGAGTGTATGATGTCCCTTTCCCGAAGCCGTAAGTAGAAGTTTAGATGACGCTAATTGACAACGTTGTTCTGTGGTACACAAGTGAAATCGAAGTCCTAGAATTGCCTTTTTAAGGCCTCGACACCCTCTTTTCCTCCTCCGTGTGACACAACACTGAGTAGGGTCCTCCACTAGTCCTCACCAACCAACTCTCACTGAGATTTCGTACGAACAACCACAATCACTTAGTGTGTTGGTACTTGAATCCAGTCTCTGTGGGATCGATAATCTATTTATTACTTGACGACATCCGTACACTTGCAGGCGTTGAGCGCGAGTGTGTACTTTGAGTCTTCGACAGTCTCCGTCGCAGGATTTAAGCTTGCATCCATGCGTATCAGTGACTACTCTAATCGGATAGCACGATGATGAAATGGTAGCTTGGGTAATCCCTAATTGTCATGGATTAATTTTTTTTATCCGGAGACGAAGACAGGATCGCCATGAACAAGCAACTGAGTTGAAGTGAGAAGCGATGTTTCCTCCCTTCAAGTGGTATCAGAGCCACGGTTTCTGGTTTTGTGTGATTAGGATTCGGTTACTTTTATTCACTTTTTATATATTATATGTGCCAAATAATAGTAGGATGTGCGTAGGTTAACTTTTTGGTTACAGGCATAGGATCCAACTATTATGGCCATATGTGTGTATGTGATTGTATGTGTGTAATTGTATATTATTTGAATCCTCGGGGTTGACGAGGCTAGTATTTAATTTTGTAATTAAGTACGATATTGTTTAGCCACTCTTTTTATTTTAGTTTACTTTTGATCTAGATTTCATGTACACTCCTTCGTGGAGTATAGGATCGATGGATGTAAATTAAAAAAAAATTTCTCGGCTCGGATCTCCGGATGACTTGTACATGGCGTAGGGAGGAGCGGACGAGATGGCGATACGACGGGAGGCATATTGGAGACAAAAGCAATAATAGTTGGAAAATATTTTTTTCATATTTATTTCTTCTTGTTTGATATGCATGTCGTAGGCTAGGAAAATTCCTCAATTTTAAATTACTAAGTGGGAGAGGGATATTTTTATAAATTCTCACGGCCTCAATTACGATTTGACATGTGATATAAACAAACTTGCGCATTGACTCTGAGTGCCTTCCTCCCCATCGGATGAATTTGTTTGCGGATCACAGGGTCGAATATGGTTATAGGGAATTATTAAGGAGTGTGTGTACTTCCCCATCGGAAGGCACATAACCCGAGATAATTCCCTTAGTACCGAGTAATGGTGAACACTTAGATGCAAATAGGAGTATCCTCCCCATCGGAGTCACTGCTTTTATTTGTAGGGCCGAAGAGGAACCAACTATTAATTTTATTTGTCAAAAAGATAGGTTGACAAGATAGTAAAATTAATGGGTAAAACCTCCTCTTACAAATGTAGAATTAGTATACGTCCACACTATCGTGTCATACGACATTCTCGGTGTTTTGAGGTGTTGGATTATTTTTAAAATTTTTTTGTTCGAGGAATCAATAATTTTTTGAAATCTAATATTTTGATCTATGTGATTCTTAGGTTTTTTAAAAATGACTTTCAACCCGCTTATTGTGATACTGAAAGAAAATAAACTTACTGGACCCAATTATGTTGATTGGAAGAAGAATCTTGACATTGTCTTGACTGTTGAGGAATACAAATATGTACTCCTCGAAGAGTGTCGTCCAAAGCCTGCAGATGATTCTGGGGAAAAGGAGAAAGAGAGTTATAAGAAGTGGATTAAGGCTGATGAGATGACACGATGTTACATTTTGGCGTCTATGTCAAATGTACTGCAACACCAACATCAAGCCATGGCCACTGCTTATGACATGATGCTCAATCTCAAAGAACTTTTCAGACACCAAAATCGGGCTGCGAGGCAGGAAGCCATGAGGAACTTGATGACAACCACCATGATTGAGGGAACACCCGTGATGGATCATGTTCTCAAGATGATGACTCATTTGAATGAGCTGGAAGTCCTCAGAGCTGAGATCGATGGGGAAACCCAGGTCAATATCATTCTCCAGTCTCTACCTAGGAGTTTTGAACAGTTTTGCCTGAACTACAACATGAATAAGAGGTTGTATTCGTTGGTGGAGCTTCTGACATAACTCCAGGCGGCAGAGGGGCTATTTCGTCAGAGTGCTCAGGCGCAGGCCATTGTTGCCCAAAAGGTTTCTACTTCTAAGCCGAAAGGCAAGAAGAAGAAGAAACAAGCCGGGGCAAAGGTGGAAGGAGGATCTCAGGGAGGAGTGAAGAAGCCGAAAGGCAAGTGCTTCACTTGCAAGCAGACTGGACACTGGAAGAAGGACTGCCCCAACCGGAAGCAGAACAAAGGTATATCTTTTGATCTATTCATTGAAACATGTTTAGCGGTGTTATCTATCGGCACCTGGTGTGTAGATACGGGAGCCACTGATAATGTCTGCAATACTTTGTAGGGGTTCCAGAAAACCAGACGACTGGCTGAAGGGGAGATTACCATCTACTTGGGTGATGCTACGAAGGTAGCGACTGTTGCAGTGGGAGACATTTATTTGTCTTTTGAGAGGAATAAAGTTTTGGTTCTTAAGAATTGCCTTTATGTACCTTTATTTAGAAAGAATTTGATTTCGATTTCTAAATTGTTTATGGATGGATATTCTGTTTCTTTTAATGACAGAGTTGTTATAAAAAGGAATAGGGAGATTATATGTTCTGGTGCATTGATAGGAAATTTATATACACTTGAACCAAAAGCTCCCACGATGCAAATAGAAGTGAATAACTCATCTTCTAATTCCAATAAGAGAAAAGAACCTTCAAAGATGAACCAAATATATCTTTGGAATTTAAGGCTAGGTCATATTAACCTAAGCAGAATTCAAAGGTTGATAGCTGATGGACCTCTGGGTTCAATAGGGGTGGAAGATTTCCCAACTTGCGAATCTTGCTTGGAGGGTAAAATGACCAAGAGGCCTTTTAAGGCCAAGGGGTATAGAGCCAAAGATGTGTTGTAATTGGTTCATTCTGATTTGTGTAGTCCTATGTCTATTCAGGCTAGAGGTGGTTTTGAATATTTCGTCTCCTTTATAGACAATTATTCGAGATTTGGATACATTTACTTGATGCGCCGCAAGTCTGAATGCTTTAACAAGTTCAAAGAATTCAAGGCTAATATGGAGAAACGTCAAGGTAAGAGTATCAAGATACTACGATCTGATCGTGGTGGCGAGTACCTCTTACAAGAGTTTAGGAATTACTTATCAGAGGCTAGGATTCAATCCCAATTGTCTGCACCTGGCACACCCCAGCAGAATGGTGTAGCAGAGTGAAGGAATATGACTCTTATGGAGATGGTTAGATCAATGTTGAGTTATTCTGAGTTGCCAGATTCATTCTGGGGATATGCTCTAGATACGGCCGTGTACATTCTAAACTTGGTACCATCTAAATCAGTGCCTTCTACTCCCACCGAATTGTAGACAGGGCGAAAGCCTAGTTTGAGACATATTCGAATTTGGGGGATTCCAGCACATGTGCTGAAGGCAGATACTAGTAAGTTGGAACCTCGTATAGAAGTGCGCATGTTCGTTGGCTATCCTAGAGGAACAAAAGGTGGTTTGTTTTATAGTCCTAGAGATCAGAGGGTGATCTTTAGCACGAACGCTAGATTTCTAGAGGAAGACTATGTGATGAACCACAAGCCCATAAGTAAGACTGTTCTGGAGGAATTGAGATGGGAAGTCACTTCTTCAATACCACCGATACAAGAGGATATACCATAAGTCACTGCACTACGTGTCATAGAGGATACACAGGTAATACCTTGTCGTAGTGGGAGGGTTGTTAGATAGCCTCAGAGATTCATGATCTTGGGAGAATCTTCTGATTTGATCCCTAGCGAACATGAACTTGACCCCTGGACATATGACGAGGCAATCCAAGATAAAGATGCGGTATCTTGGCAAAGTGCGATGAAATTCTGAGATCGAATCTATGAATTCAAATCAGGTATGGGAGCTAGTAGAACCACCCAATGGTGTAAAAGCCATTGGATGCAAGTGGATCTACAAAAGAAAGAGAGGAATAGACGGGAAGGTTGAGACCTTCAAAGCAAGGCTTGTTGCAAAAGGGTATACTCAGAAAGAGGGCATTGATTGTGAGGAGACCTTTTCGCCGGTAGCCATGCTTAAGTCTATCCAGATTCTCTTATGTATTGCTTCTCATATGGATTATAAGGTGTGGCAGATGCATGCCAAGACATCTTTCCTTAATGGAAGTCTTGAGAAAAACATTTATATGAAGCAACTAGAGGGATTCATTGCAAAGGGCAAAGAGCATCTTGTGTGCAAGCTTAATCGGTCCATTTATGGATTGAAGCAAGCTTCGAGATCTTGGAACATCCGTTTTAATGAGGTAATCCAGTGTTATGGATTTATTCAAAGTCCGGATCAGTCTTGTGTATGTTGGTGTAGTGGGCACCTAAGTCGAACCTAAGTTTTGATTATATCAAACAATACAAAGTTAAGCTTATATTGTTATCTCACGAGCTAAATCAAGTGTGCAGAAAAGTCTCAATGCTGGAGCTGAAGGCTAGCGACACCCGGAGGAAGCCGCGGTGGTCGGGCGACACTCGAGTTACTTCGGAGGGAGACGAAGGAATCGAGTGGAAGGCCGGAAGCAAAAGCGACACGTAAGTATCGAGGTAAGCTCGTGTGTGCGAGCGTAAGCGAGGTCGTATCCTCTTTACGGGGATGATCTTAGGCGACGATCCGACCCAAGACTTCCCATGGAAGGTCTATGTTGAGATCGGGCGGAAAGTTGCCGTCGAATCCTCTTATATTTTGAGCCATCAGTTCAGCAAAAGCCATTCAGCCGGCTTGATTCAACCGGTGGTCAAAAATCAGCCTCGAAAAGTCAAGCTTTATCACCATTTTTCAAGGAGTTTTGTGCCCATTTGTGATTGGTTGAAGACCCATTCGTTGAGGGGCTTAAAGGCTATAAAAGGAGGGCCAAACCTAGGGTTTCATCCTTAATTCTAAGTGCTCAAAAGCCTCCGTTACGCTGCAACTCTCCGACGACTCTACAACAACGAAGTGCTGCCAACAACCCTAGCTTAAAGTTTCTTTTGTTTAGTTGTTGGTATAATCTTAATTTGTTATTGCTTTCAATATTGCAATTCTTTTTAATCGAGGCTTTTCGTTGCATTTTACTTTAATAGAAGAGAGGGTTTGTCTCTCTATCTTTTTGCTTCGAAGGCTTTTGTAATCGTAAAACTTCTACCTCCAACGAGGAGGAGTGTTTTAGTGAATTGCCCTCCGTACACGGTCTAGGACCGTTAGGGCCTTGGAGTAGTAGCCGAAGGCTACGAACCAAGTAAAAAAACTATTTGTCTCATTTAGTTTTTATTTACATTTCCGCTGCATTTAATTGTCTATCGAACGATTTAAAAGAAAAGTTTTTATCGCTATTCACCCCCCCCTCTAGCGATCCGCTTCGATCCAACAATTGGTATCAGAGCCGGGGGTTGCTAAGATTTGGTGAAACCACCAATCTAGCCATTTTTCACAGATTTATTTTTCTTTTATTTCTGTTTATTTCTGATTTATTTCGCTTTGTTAAATTTACTCCCGCACTACTAATCCAAGACGCGAGTCTTGGTACCTTGTTTTGTGTTTTTGTCGTTGCTAGTTTCTGTTGGTGCAGTGGGCACCTAAGTCAAACCTAAGTTTTGATTATAGCAAATGATACAAAGTTAAGCTTATATTGTTATCTCATGAGCTAAATCAAGTGTGCAGAAAAGTCTCAATGCTGGAGCTGAAGGCTAGCGACACCCGGAGGAAGCCGCGGTGGTCGGGCGATACTCGAGTTACTTCGGAGGGAGCCGAAGGAATCGAGTGGAAGGCCGGAAGCAAAAGCGACACGTAAGTATCGAGGTAAGCTCGTGTGTGCGAGCGTAAGTGAGGTCGTATCCTCTTTACGGGGATGATCTTAAGCGTAGATCTGACCAAAGACATCCCATAGATGGTCTAGGTCGAGATCGGATGGTCGGAGGCCGTCAAAATAATGTTTTCTTTGAGCTAACTTTGCCCTGCAGCTAGCATCGGATCATTGAGGACTTGGATCTGCCATCAAGCGATCATTGCTAGAAGGTCACTTTCGATCGATCTTATGCCATCGACTGATGATGGCCATCAGTCGACTGATGGTCAATGATCAGATTCGAGGAGTCAAGGATTATCACCAAATTTCAAGGGAAGATGTGCTCAAATTTGATTGGCTAGGGTTCCTATCGAAAAGGGGCTCAAAGTCTATAAAAGGAGGGACAAACCTAGGGTTTCACATAATTTTCTAAGTGCTCAAAAGCCTCCGTTAAGCTGCAACTCTCCGACAACGAAGTCCTTCCATTCCGACGTCTAGGTTTAACTTTCCTTATTATTTTGTACGCTCGGTATTAGTTTTTTTGTTATCAGTTTGTCATTTACATTTCGAGCTTTTATCGTATACGAGGAGAGAGAGTGTCCCTCTATCTCAAGTTTTGTGGTTCCTTCTTGTATCGATTAACTCCTACCTCTAACGAGGAGGAGTTCCTTTAGTGCTTTTGCCTCCGTGACGTGGTCAAGGACCACTAGGGCCTTGGAGTAGTAGCCAAGGCTAGAACCAAGTAAAACTTCATTGTCTTTATTTACTTTTACAGCTGCTTAATTAATTATCTCTCGAGTTTTAACGAACGAAAGAAAAAGAAAAGGTTTTTCGCTATTCACCCCCCCCTCTAGCGAACCGCATCGATCCAACAATTGGTATCAGAGCCGGGGGTTGCTAAGATTTGGTGAAACCACCAATCTAGCCATTTTTCACAGATTTATTTTTCTTTTATTTCTGTTTATTTTAGATTTTTTTTTTCGCTTTGTTAAATCTACTCCCGCACTACTAATCCAAGACGCGAGTCTTGGTACTTTTTGTGTGTTTTTTGTCGTTGCTAGTTTTTCCTTCGTCTTCTTTTGTCTTTTGTTCTAATGGCCCATCTCGAGGGTTTTAGCACCGTCCGACCTCCATTTTACAATGGAGATCACTTCCGTTATTGGAAGGGTCGGATGGAATGCTTTCTCAAAACCCAAATCGAGATGTGGATCATAATCCAAACGGGTTTCACACTTCCGACTAATGAAGTGGGTGACTCCTTGGATTATGATCAATGGACCATTGCGACAAAACGACAAGTCGAAGCCGACGCCAAGGCAACACAAATCCTTCAATGCAGCCACTCCAAGGAAGAGCTAAATCGCGTCGGCCCCTTCATAAGCGCAAAGGATCTTTGGACAAAGCTAATCGAGTTACACGAAGGATCGGATCAAGCTAAGGTTTGCAAACGTGATTTGTTATTCAATAAATTGTACACACTAAAAATGCAGGAACACGAGTCCGCGATGCAACTCCACGTCCGTGTCCAAGACATAGTCAACAACCTACACGCAATCGGGCAAAAGGTCGAAAACAACGACCTTATAAGGTATGTCCTAAACTCTTTTCCGAGGACTACCTTATGGGCATCCATGGTTGATGCCGATAAGGTCTCCAAGGATCTTTCTAAAATTAGGTTAGATGAACTCTTTTCCGATTTCGAATTACATGAACAATCCAACTCGGAACCCGAGAGGGGTATAGCCTTGTTTGCAGGTTCAAAGAAAAAAAAAATCGCAAGCAAGCCACCACCAACCGAGGAGGAAGACGAGTCCGAAGAAGAAGTTGACCCGGAGTTGACTGCCGAACTAATGAACCTAGCTCGAAGGATAGCCAAGGGACGAAAGCGAACCACGACTCGACCCAACCAAGGTAAGCCTAAAAGTTCTAACATTAGGTGTTATGAGTGCAACAGGTTTGGACATATCAAGTCCGAGTGCCCCAAGCTCAACCACCAAGCACCTAAGCATAAGAAGGCCCTCAACGCGACATGGGAAGAAGCGTCATCCAAAGAAGATGAAGACCATGTCTTCATGGCGAAATCAATTGAGTCGGACACGGAGACCGAGCCTGAACTTGAGTCAGAACCTGAGGATGACTCGGACTACGAAGCTACCTTCAAGTCAAGCCACGGATACGCATCCGATTCAAAAGATACCCTTAAGGCGAGTCGAGCTTTATTTAATACTTTACATAATATGGTTAGGTTTTTGTCTAGGAAGTTAGCTAAGTCCGAGTCCAAGGTCGAGACCCTTGTTGAGGAGGTTAAACTCCTCAAACACGAGGTCTCCCTAACCTCTTCGACTAGTCGAGTTCAAGAGAAGGACTCAACTCGAGTTGAAAAGCTCGAAGTTGAGAACTCTCTCTTGAAAAGTCAAGTCGAAGATCTTAGGAACACGTTGGAAAAGTTCACTTTGGGATCCAAAGGACTTGACCTCATACTTGGATCTCAAAGGGCTGTGTACAACAAGGCTGGACTAGGGTTTAACTCAAACACGACTAATAGGTCGTAAATGTCGATTGTAAGTCGACATAATAAACATGTCCAAGCATGGGTCCCTAAGAACTTTTTGATTTCAACTCTAGGATTCAACCCATACTGGGTTCCCAAGGACCAAATCCACTATGTGGATAGACCGAACTGATTCAACGGTCTAGGGGGAGCCAGTACAAAATATGTTTGTGCTTTAACTTAGAAATTACATGTTTTAACTTAGAATGTTTGTGCTTTAACTTAGAAATTGCATGCTTTAACTTAGAATGTTTGTACTTTAAAACTTGTGAACTCACTTAGAACATGAACATAATCAACTTCGAAAAGATTGAGCCCCGTGGAACCTCTTTTCAAAAACATAACCAACTAAAATTCTTCGAAAAGATTGAGCCTCGGGGAGCCTCTTTTCAAAAATAACTAGTTAGACGAGGAAATAATTTTAGGTGAGTCAAGTCATCATTTTCTTGAAAATGGCTTTGTCTAAGGAAGTGGTCGATGATCCGATAAAAGAAGGCCCCTGTGCCTCGCCACGACCTGGAAGCCATGATCTTGAAAAGGTAAACTTGACAAGCCTAGGGTTAAATCCAAATCTAACATAAAATTACTTGAACCAAAATCCACTTAATCAACTTAATTGGAAGTCATCTAAAAAAAACACATAAGTATAACATGCTTGATCATATAGACTCCGGTGAGATGACCTAGGGTTAACAACTTACAACCAATTTTCTTAACAAAAAATCTAACATCCAATCCAACCACCTTGTGTGTAGGATCAATGGATGTTGGACAGCGGTTGCTCCCGACACATGACCGGGGATCAACTCAAATTCGCAAAGCTTCGATTCAAACGACAAGGATCGGTAGCCTTTGGGAATAATGACAAGCTCAAAATCATCGGATCAGGTGATATCGAGCTTAACATGAATTTTGTTATTAAAAATGTATTACTTGTAGAGAATTTTGAATATAACTTACTTAGTGTAAGCCAATTGTGTGATAATAACTATAAGGTTATATTTCTAGAAAATGAATGCGTAATTAATACCAACGAAACCTCTAAAACAATTCTTAAAGGAACTAGAAATAACAACATTTATACGATCAACTTAACCAACTCCTCAACTAAGTGTCTTATGACACGGCAAGAGGAATCATGGTTGTGGCACCGACGACTCGGTCACTCGCACCGAAGACTCGTCCACAAGATGAGTCAGAGTGGCTTAGTCAGAGGCTTACCCAACCTCAACAATTTGGTTAATAAAATCTGTAATGCTTGTCAACAAGGAAAACAACCTAGGACACAAAACAAGTTAACTAACCAAGAACGAACCTCAAGTGTACTTGAGCTCCTGCATATGGATCTATTCGATTCACATGGAGCCAAGTCTCTCAATAGAAGTCAATATTGCTTAGTCATAATTGACGACTACTCCAGGTTTACCTGGGTTAGGTTCATCAAACATAAAAATGATACCCTAGATCAATTAATCAATCTATTCAAATTAATCGAGAATCAAAAAGACCTTAAGGTTAAAAGACTTAGAAGCGATCATGGTGGTGAATTCGAAAATCAAAGGTTCACCGACTTCTGTAACCTAAATGGATACCACCATGAATTCTCTTGCCCTAGGACCCCTCAACAAAATGGCCTAGTGGAGCGGAAAAACCGAACTCTACAAGAAGCCGCTAGGACCATGTTGAATGAATACGACCTACCCGATAGGTTTTGGGCAGAAGCCGTTAGCACGACTTGCTATGTCCAAAATAGGATCCTTATGGTAAAGAGGCACCTTAAGACCTCGTACGAGATTTATCACGATAAAATACCTAACATCAAGTACTTTAGGGTATTTGGGTGTAAGGTACATATCCTAAACACTAAGGATTACCTAGGGAAATTTACATCCAAAACCATGACCGGAATCTTTCTAGGATACTCGACTACAAGTAGAGCTTATAGAGTATATAACCGCGACACCCTTAGAGTCGAGGAGACTATCAATGTAGTATTTGATGAAGGACATGAACCTACAAAACCCTCGACAACCCCAATTAGCGAGCCGATTCATACTAAACCTAACTCTGATCCGGAGATCAGGTCTAGTGTTAATCCTAACCTAGGTCAACCTAGTCACTCTATTGATCAAGTGATAGATGACTCCAACCAAACTAGTGTTCAACCAAGTCACCCCATTGATCAAGCATTAGGTGACACAAACCCAACCCAATCTAGGATCCAGACTAACCACCCTATCGATCAAGTGATAGGAGATCCTAATCTAGGAGTTTGAACTAGAGCATCCTATAGGAACCTTAGTCAAATTTCCTTAATTTCAAAGATAGAACCCAAATCAATTGAACAAGCTCTTCTTGATCCCGATTGGATTATTGAAATGCAAGAAGAGCTAGCCCAATTTACTAGGAATGAAGTGTGGGAGTTAGTACCACCACCTAAAGACAAAACGATAATTGGAACAAGGTGGGTGTTTCGAAATAAGCTTGATGATAAAGGTGAAGTAGTTAGAAACAAGGCTAGGTTAGTCGCCAAAGGGTTTAGCCAAGTCGAAGGCTTAGATTATGACGAAACCTATGCCCCAGTAGCTAGACTCGAATCCATTCGAATGTTGCTAGCTTATGCCGCACATCGAGGATTTAAGCTGTTTCAAATGGATGTTAAGTCGGCATTCCTAAATGGATACATTAAAGAAGAAGTTTATGTTAGCCAACCCCCCTGATTCGAAAATCTAGATAAACCCGACCATGTTCTAAAACTTAAGAAAGCTCTCTATGGACTTAAACAAGCTCCTCGAGCTTGGTACGAGAGACTTTCAATCCATCTTAAGTCAAAAGGGTTTAACCAAGGCTTAGTTGACCCAACTCTCTTTGTAAAAACCTTAGGTAAAGAAATATTCATAGCTCAAATTTACGTATTTTATATAATTTTTGGAACCTCTAACTCAGCATTACTAAACTAGTTCGTTTCACTCATGGAAAGTGAGTTCTAAATGAACTTGGTAGGCGAGTTAAGTTTCTTTTTAGGTCTACAAATTAAACAAACTAAGGATGGTATATACCTATATCAACAAAAATACACTAAGGAGTTAATTAAAAGATTTGGAATGCAAGACGCTAAGGTAATAAACACCCCAATGGCAATAAATGTTAACATAGGAGAAGACCTAGAAAGTAAGTCCATTGACTTAAAGTACTATAGGAGCGCAATAGGAAGTCTTCTATACTTAACTGCGAGTCGACCTGACATCCTATTCACAGTAAGTATGTGCGCCGTTTCAAACTCGTGCTAAGGAGTCTCACCTAACCCTAGTTAAGCGTATCCTTAGATATCTAAAGGGTACACTTAATGCCTGGTATTTGGTATCCTAGATCTACCGAGTTCGAACTAATCGGCCATCCGATTCGGATTATGCCGTAGTAAACTCGAGAAAGAGCACGAGTGGTTGTTGTCAACTACTCTCGAGTCTAGTGAGTTGGTGCAAGAGGAAGCAACATTGTGTTGCCTTATCTACCACCGGAATACATCGCGATGGGTGAGTGTGTCACTCAACTTCTTTGGATGAAGCACACTCTCCGCGACTTTAAGTTAGACTTTACAAATACTAAACTTCACGTAGATAACATTAGTTCAATTAATCTTACAAAGAATCCGATATGTCACTCTAGGACCAAACATATAGAGGTCAAACACCATTTCATTCGAGAACATGTGGCCAACGGAGCCATACACCTCGAATACGTCGAATCGAAGTCTAACTTGGCAGATCTATTTACTAAACCCCTACCCGAAGCCGAATTTAGTCTACTAAGACGAAAATTGGGCATGTGCGTAATAGAATAGGTACATGCAAATTATATTTTCTTACTACTATTTCTTAACTTTCATTTTTGTTATGGAACTAGTATAGGACATACCTTAGATATCATGCACCTATAGATTTAAGGAGCCAATACATCTCACAACACATAGGACTAATGTGTTTGTGTACTTAGCCACGTAGATGGGCGTGAGATGTTAGGACCTTACTCCTGGTTCCAAATGTTGAGCTAGTGCATCGCTATGAACCACGGAGTATAATCATACATACTAACCGACTCTGACCAGGACTGGTTGATCCTTCATATCAATCAAGCAAAATATGAGTCGAACATTTTATAGATGAACTTATTTTCAGTATATTATTTTTAAAAAAAAAATGTGGAACATGCTTGGACTTTAAATTTAATATTTGTCTTGTTTTCCACACACCCCTTACTCTTTTCGATATACGGCAAAAGGGGGAGAAAAAGGAGAAAAAGGATAAAAGTTAAGGAGTCAAAATTTAATTTTTTTTGATAACTTAACTCTTACTTCATAATTAAACCAAAAGTTAACATTAAGTTTTGAAAACTTATCGTTAAGTTTTGAAAACTTATTTAACCAAAAGGCCAGGGTTAAGAAATCATTTGGTTTCTTAACTTAAAACTTATTTTAAACACTATGGCCAACATTAAGTAATTTCGGTTACTTAATTCTTTTTCTTAGTAGCAAATATCTAGGGGGAGAGTTAAAACCCTTTATCAAGTACTCACCCTCGGTCAAGGGGGAGGATTCCTCAAGGGGGAGCACTTGAAAAAGGATTTTTATATACTCCTACTCATTCATGCATAATCTCATACTTATTTTTGTCTTAACTTTGTATGTGGGTTTGCCATAAATCAAAAAGGGGGAGATTGTTGGTGCAGTGGACACCTAAGTCAAACCTAAGTTTTGATTATAGCAAACGATACAAAGTTAAGCTTATATTGTTATCTCACGAGCTAAATCAAGTGCGCAGAAAAGTCTCAATGCTGGAGCTGAAGGCTAGCGACACCCGGAGGAAGCCGCGGTGGTTGGGCGATACTCGAGTTACTTCGGAAGGAGCCGAAGGAATCGAGTGGAAGGCCGGAAGCAAAAGAGACACGTAAGTATCGAGGTAAGCTCGTGTGTGCGAGCGTAAGTGAGGTCGTATCCTCTTTACGGGGATGATCTTAAGCGTAGATCCGACCAAAGACATCCCATAGATGGTCTAGGTCGAGATCGGATGGTCGGAGGCCGTCAAAATAATGTTTTCTTTGAGCTAACTTTGCCCTGCAGCTAGCATCAGTCGACTGCCAGCTTGGAGGACTCGACTGTCGTCAAACAGTCGATCGATCGAAGTCGACACTGATCGACGATCGCCATCGACTGATGATGGCCATCAGTCGACTGATGGTCAATGATCAGATTCGAGGAGTCAAGGATTATCACCAAATTTCAAGGGAAGATGTGCTCAAATTTGATTGGCTAGGGTTCCTCTCGAAAAGGGGCTCAAAGGCTATAAAAGGAGGGCCAAACCTAGGGTTTCACATAATTTTCTAAGTGCTCAAAAGCCTCCGTTACGCTGCAACTCTCCGACAACGAAGTCCTTCCATTCCGACGTCTAGGTTTAACTTTCCTTATTATTTTTGTACGTCGGTATTAGTTTTTTTTGTTATCAGTTTGTCATTTACATTTTCGGAGCTTTTATCGTATACGAGGAGAGGGGGAGTGTCCCTCTATCTCAAGTTTTTGTGGTTCCTTCTTGTATCGATTAACTCCTACCTCTAACGAGGAGGAGTTCCTTTAGTGCTTTTGCCCTCCGTACGTGGTCAAGGACCACTAGGGCCTTGGAGTAGTAGCCGAAGGCTACGAACCAAGTAAAACTTCATTGTCTTTATTTACTTTACATTTTCGCTGCAGTTAATTAATTATCTCTCGAGTTTTAACGAACGAAAGAAAAAGAAAAGGTTTTTCGCTATTCACCCCCCCCCTCTAGCGAACCGCATTGATCCAACAGTTTCTTCGTCTTCGTCCCTTTTTGTCTTTTGTTCTAATGGCCCATCTCGAGGGTTTTAGCACCGTCCGACCTCCGTTTTACAACGAAGATGACTTCCGTTTTTGGAAGGGTCGGATGGAATGCTTTCTCAAAACCCGAATCGAGATGTGGATCATAATCCAAACGGGTTTCACACTTCCGACTAATGAAGTGGGTGACTCCTTGGATTATGATCAATGGACCATTGCAACAAAACGACAAGTCGAAGCCGACGCCAAGGCAACACAAATCCTCCAATGCGGCTTGTCCAAGGAGGAGTTAAATCGCGTCGGCCCCTTCATTAGCGCAAAGGACCTTTGGACAAAGCTGATCGAGTTACACGAAGGATCGGATCAAGCTAAGGTTTGCAAATGTGATTTGTTGTTCAATAAATTGTACACACTAAAAATGCAGGAACACGAGTCCGCGACACAACTCCATGCCCGTGTCCAAGACATAGTCAACAACCTACACGCAATCGGGCAAAAGGTCGAAAACCGCAACCTTATAAGGTATGTTCTAAACTCTTTTCCGAGGACTACCTTGTGGGCATCCATGGTCGATGCCTACAAGGTCTCCAAGGACCTTTCTAAACTTAGATTAGATGAACTCTTTTTGGATTTTGAATTACATGAGCAGTCCAACTCGGAACTCGAGAGGGGTATAGCCTTGTTTGCAGGTTCAAAGAAGAAGAAAATCGCAAGCAAGCCACCACCAACCGAGGAGGAAGATGAGTCCGAAGAAGAAGTTGACCCGGAATTGACTGTCGAACTAATGAACCTAGCTCGAAGGATAGCCAAGGGATGAAAGCGAACCACAACTCGACCCAACCAAGGTAAGCCTAAAAGTTCTAATATTAGGTGTTATGAGTGTAACAGGTTTGGACATATAAAGTCCGAGTGCCCCAAGCTCAACCACCAAGCACCTAAGCACAAGAAGGCCCTCAATGCGACATGGGAAGAAGCGTCATCCGAAGAAGATGAAGACCACGTCTTTATGGCGAAATCGATTGAGTTCGACACGGAGACCGAACCTGAACTTGAGTCAGAACCTGAGGATGACTCGGACTACGAAGCTACCTTCAAGTCAAGCCACGGATACGCATCCGGTTCAAAAGATACCCTTAAGGTGAGTCGAACCTTATTTAATACTTTACATAATACGGTTAGGTTTTTGTCTAGGAAGTTAGCTAAGTCTGAGTCCAAGGTCGAGACCCTGGTTGAGGAAGTTAAACTCCTCAAACACGAGGTCTCCCTAACCTCTTCGACTAGTCGAGTTCAAGAGAAGGACTCAACTCGGGTTGAAAAACTCGAAGTTGAGAACTGACTCTTGAAAAGTCAAGTCGAAGATCTTAGGAATACGTTGGAAAGGTTTACTTTGGGATCCAAAGGACTTGACCTCCTACTTGGATCGCAAAGGGCCGTGTACAACAAGGCCGGACTAGGGTTTAGCTCAAACACGACCAATAAGTCGTATATGTCAATCGTAAGTAGACATAAAAAATGTGTCCAAGCATGGGTCCCTAAGACCACTTTGATTTCAACTCTAGGATCCAACTCATACTGGGTTCCCAAGGACCAAATCCACTATGTAGATAGACCGAACCAATTCAACGGTCTAGGGGGAGCTAGTACAAAACATGTTTGTGTTTTAACTTAGAAATTGCATGCTTAGATTTTTTTTTTCTTTCGTGAACTCACTTAGAACACGTAAATAACCAACTAAAATCCATCGAAAAGATTGAGCCTCGGGGAGCCTCTTTTCAAATAACCAACTAAAATTCTTTGAAAAGATTGAGCCTCGGAGAGCCTCTTTTCAAATAATCAACTAAAATCCTTCGAAAAAATTGAGCCTCGGGGAGCCTCTTTTCAAAAATAACTAGTTAGACGAGGAAATAATTTTAGGTGAGTCAAGTCATCATTTTCTTGAAAATGGCTTTGTCTAAGGAAGTGGTCGATGATCCGATAAAAGAAGGCCCCTGTGCCTCGCCACGACCTGGAAGCCATGATCTTGAAAAGGTAAACTTGACAAGCCTAGGGTCAAATCCAAATCTAACATTACTTAAACATAAATGCACTTAATCAACTTAATTGGAAATCATCTCACAAAGAACACATAAGTATAACATGCTTGATCATATAGACTCCGGTGAGATGACCTAGGTTTAACAACTTACAACCATTTTTTTTTAAAATATAATAATCTAACATCCAATCCAACCACCTTGTGTGTAGGATCAATGGATGTTGGACAGCGGTTGCTCCCGACACATGACCGGGGATCAACTCAAATTCACGAAGCTTCGATTCAAACGACAAGGATCGGTAGCCTTTGGGAATAACGGCAAGCTCAAAATCATCGGATCAGGTGAAATCGAGCTTAACTCGAATTTTGTTATTAAAAATGTATTACTTGTAGAGAATTTTGAATATAACCTGCTTAGCGTAAGCCAATTATGTGACAATAATTATAAGGTCATATTTTTAGAAAATGAATGTGTAATTAAAACAAATGAAACAGCTAAAACAATACTCAAAGGAACTAGGACAAATAACATTTATACAATTAACTTAATCAAATCCTCAGCCAAATGTCTTATGACACAGGAAGAGGAATCATGGTTGTGGCACCGACGACTCGGTCACTCGCAACCAAGATGAGTCAGAGTGGCCTAGTCAGAGGCTTACCCAACCTTAACAATTTGGTTAATAAAATCTGTAATGCTTGTCAACAAGGAAAACAACCTAGGACACAACACAAGTTAACTAACCAAGAACGAACCTCAAGTGTACTTGAGCTCCTGCATATGGATCTATTCGATTCACATGGAGCTAAGTCACTCAATAAAAGTCAATATTGCTTAGTCATAATTGACGACTACTCCAGGTTTACCTGGGTTAGGTTCATCAAACATAAAAATGATACCCTAGATCAATTAATCAATTTATTCAAATTAATCGAGAATCAAAAAAACCTTAAGGTTAAAAGAATTAGAAGCGATCATGGTGGTGAATTCGAAAATCAAAGGTTCACTGACTTCTGTAACCTAAACGGATACCACCATGAATTCTCTTGCCCTAGGACCCCTCAACAAAATGGCCTAGTGGAGCGGAAAAACCGAACTCTACAAGAAGCCGCTAGGACCATGTTGAGCGATATGACCTAATTCGATAGGTTTTGGGCGTAAGCCGTGAGTACACATGCTATGTACAAAATAGAATCCTTATGGTAAAGAGGCACCTTAAGACCTCATACGAGATTTATCACGATAAAATATCTAACATCAAGTACTTTAGGGAAAATGGGTGTAAGGTACATATCCTAAACACTAAGGATTACCTAGGGAAATTTACATCCAAGACCACGACCGGAATCTTTCTAGGATACTTGACTACAAGTCGAGCTTATAGAGTATATAACCACGACACCCTTAGAGTCGAGGAGACTATCAATGTAGTATTTGATGAAGGACATGAACCTACAAAACCCCCGGCAACCCCAATTAGCGAGCCGATTCATACTAGACCTAACTCGATCCGAGATCGTCAGTGTTAATCCTAACCTAAGTCAACCAAGTCACTCTATTGATCAAGTGATAGATGACTCCAACCAAACTAATGTTCAACCAAGTCACCCCATTGATCAAGCATTAGGTGACACAAACCCAACCCAATCTAGGATTCAGACTAACCACCCTATCGATCAAGTGATAGGAGATCCTAATCTAGGAGTTCGAACTAGAGCATCCTATAGGAACCTTAGTCAAATTTCCTTAATTTCAAAGATAGAACCCAAATCAATTGAACAAGCTCTTCTTGATCCCGATTGGATTATTGCAATGCAAGAAGAGCTAGCTCAATTTACTAGGAATGAAGTGTGGGAATTAGTACCTGTTGGGTTTCCGGCACCGCGGCGTGTGTGTGTTCGATCATGTTTCGTAAACATGAGCACAGCGGAAGCAATAAAAAATAATAAATACTTCTATTTATTACAACACACACAACACACGCATGCTATTACAACAAGTGTAGACATAACCGTAAATTAAAATTGCAATAAAAGGAAATTAAACTACGTTATACCTTCCGTATGACGTGTAGCGGGAACGGCATCAACCGGAACGATTCTCGTAAGAATCGCTCTCTATCCAGATCCACGCCGAGCTCCTCGGGATGACTTCGCTAAGCCACGAGCTTCGCTTCGACGTGACGGGTTACTAGCCTCGTGTTGAAGACGACGTGATCGAGAGATGATCACGGTCCGAATCCAAATACGGACCTAAAACAAGTCCTCAAGACTTCCTTCTCCGGAGAGGTATTCGACAACCGATTGACTAATCCTTCGACCTCCACCTCTGAGGAATACCGGAGATCAAATCCCCGGTATGTTATCCGCTGTCGAGCACTCAACCGCCGCCCAAACGACGCCCGAGAGGAGAAGAAGCTGTCCAGAAAACTGGACAGCTTTGGTGGAGGAGATAGGCGCCGCCAAAAAGAAGAGATGGAGCTCACCTTTATGCCGAACCTAAGGGAGATCACGGAGGGTCGCCGGAGGTTCACTGGCAGCTTGACGCAGGAGAAGGAGATGGCATCAATGAAGTTGGGCGGCGCCCTTGTTGGGCGCCAACAACAAGGAGGGGTGGGCGCCACTAATTGGATTAGGTTTAGGTTAGGTTTAATCCTATTTTATAGAGAACTAATTCTCTTAATGGTTAATGGATCATATCCATAAAGCCCGTTAACCCGCTCCATTAAGATAAGTTAAAATAAACCAAACCATGATGGTTTATTTTAAGTTAAAACGAACCGAACCAACTTTTGGTTCATTCGTTTAAAATAAACCAAACCCTTGGGTTTATTCTTATCCATTGGATTAGAACCAAACCATTTTGGTCCATCCATTATGTCTTCATAAGACACTGCCCATCCACGCCCATTGCGATCAAACAATTTCATGCTCGCTTATGTTTGGTCCAACCAAACATAGTTTCTCTGGCCCGAGAATCCCATTCTCAAGCTCGCTTTAAATCCTTTGGATTACACTCGCAGCGTGGTGACCAAATAGGTTCTCGCTTATGTTGGCCGCCTATAATTAACCATTAATTATAGAACGATCATGAGTGGCACCTAGTAGTACATCATGATCCCCAATTAACCAAAAGATCAACCCGCTGATCCGTAACTATTTCAAACCCTTCAAGAGCTCGAATGAATCGCGCCCCATTCCTTCACTCATCTTATACCCACTTGGTTCAGACATGGTCTATTGTGTCACCTCACTAGGTCGACTCACGCCACACCTAGCCCAAGTATCATTTCCTCGCCCCACGGATTCTAGTTACTCCACATGTATCAAGAGTACCTTACTCTAAACATGTAATGCTTTGCCAAAGACTTTAGTAACAATCCGACGAGAGGCCATGGGTATACATCTCCTCGCAAGGAGTGGTGAATCCTTTATAGGCTATTCAAACACCTTCGATCACTCGACTTATACCCAATCATCTCGGTCCACATCTCCTTAGAGATGTTTGCTTAAGATGTCAAAGCATAAGTCTCCATGATCAAGATGACTTGAATACCGCAAGTCAAAGGAACATCGCACTTAAGCCACAAGAAGAACTTCATCGACATATCTATATATGCAGAGAACCATATGAAGTCTTACTGGTCACTCCAATGAACTAGTTACCATAACTAGCATCCACGATTAACTCCGACATCACTATGTCTCCACCAAAGGAGAATCACCGCTTGATACACCAAGGAGTATACTCGTAGTCTCGGCTGTAATTGATGGTGTCCAAATCCATCAATTCATCGACTAGGATAATTCCGATACATCACAATTACACATGTAGAGATACTCACTAGTTGTGATCCAATCACAAATTCTCTCATGCCGTGAATCGATCGTGACATTCAAGAAATGAGTTTAAGATCCAATCAAATACATAAACATGTATACTCAAATAGTGAATCTTCATTTATCATATAAATGGTTCATACATAAGGCGCATTGCCTTAGGACATCTCTCATATATTACTAACAGACTCCCACTTGGCCTAATGCCAATCGCTACTGATCCAATACCATAAGCTCTAACATGACCTCAAACTTACTGAGGTAATGCTTTAGTCAAAGGATCCGCTAAGTTCCTTTCGGGAATTTTCTCGATTTGTATTTCCGATGATCTCTCCGATAAGATGATAGGGCACATGTTTGGATCGCTGATGAGACCTTGGCTCTTTCGTCGGTAATTGCTCCATTGTTGTCGCAGAGACCGATTGCTTCAACAATGGCCGGAATCACACCAAGTTCATGAACGAACTTCTTGATCCAAACCGCCTCTTGTCGCCTGTCGCAATATATTCTCGCCTCGGTAGAATCCGCCATGCCTCTTGTTTGGAACTTTTCCAACTCATCGCGCTTCATTCAAGGTGAACACGATCCGCATCGAGACTCGAATCATCCTTGTCCGTCTGAAGCCGCATCCGTGATACCCGCGTATCACCATGTCCCTTCTCCATATATTAGGAACACATCCTTAGTTCTTCTTAAGTACTTAAGGATCGCCTTAATACCGCACCAATGATCCATTCCTCGATCGGATCGTATCCGCCGTGACACTCGTGAGCATACGATACATCGGGCCTCGTATATAACATAGCATACATGATAGATCCTATCATGATGCATAGGGAATCTTACTCATGCAAATCCTCGCCTTCTCGTAGGCGCTGACACATAGACTTCAAAGGTGTACCCCATGCCCGATGGGCGATAACCTTTCTTGGATTCCGACATGCTAAACCTCTTAGCACTCGGCCTATATATGTAGATCATGAAAGACCACAACCGCTTCGATCTATCTCTATAGATCTTAATCCCAAGGATGTAGGTTGCTTCTCCTGTGTCTTTCATGGAGAATGTCTTGATAACCAAACCTTAATCGATCAGAAGATTGACACATCGCTTCCTATAAGTAATATGTCATCGACATACAATACTAGGAACACGATCGCACTCTACTAACCTTCTTGTACACACAAGGTTCTCGATTTTGTGAGAAATCAAACTTTTGATCGCCTCATCAAAACGGATATTCCAGCCTCGGATGCTTGCTTCAATCCATAAATGGATCGCCGCAATTTGCATACCTTGGTTTTATCAACCGATGTGAAACCTCAGCCGTATCATATACACGCCCTCGAGCAGGTGTTTCATTAAGGAAAGCTTTTCACATCCATCCGCCATATCTCATAATCATAATGAGCCGCTTATGGCCGTGAGCATCCGAATGGATTTAAGATAGCTACAAAGTAATAGGTTTCTGGCCATAATCAACACCTTGTTTTGACGCATATCCTTTCGCCACCAATCTAGCCTTATAGGTAATCACATTACCATCCATGTCGGTTTTCTTCTTGAAAACCCACTTGCACCCTATAGGCTTTATGCCTTCAGTGGGTCAACCAAGTTCCAAACTTGGTTTTCATACATGGAATCCATTTCCGACTTCATGGCACCAAGCCACTTATCCCTTTCTCGAACTTGTCAAGACTTCTTCATAATCGTAGGCTCTCATCATCAATGAGTAACACGCCGCTCGATTCACTTACGAGAAATCCATATCTCTCGTGAATATTATGTGTTCTACTGATCTACGAAGATGTGGTGTTACAATAGGTCCAAATTGATTGCTCATCACTATGAGTTCTACCGCTGTGCTTCACCGTATCTCATCAATGTCTATTTGAGTCTCTCGAGCCTCCTCAAGCTCGACGACACTCCCACTGCTTTCTTGCAAGAGAAACTCTTTCTCTAGAAACACAAAGATGCCTCAAACAAACACCTTTGTTCCACAGATGATAGAATTGGTAACCCCTTGTTTCCTTAGGGTATCCAATAAATAGACATTTATCGACTTAGCATCCAATTTGTCCGATACATTCCGCTTACATAAGCAGACAACCCCATATCTTCAAGTAAGATACATGAGGTTTCTTACCATTCCATATCTCATATGGAGTAGTTGAGACTACCTGTAGGCATTCTGCTTAACAAGTAAACAATCCGTCTTTACGTATTGCTCCCAAGGACTTGGGAAGAGTTGTCATGATTCATCATTGACGACCATGTCCAACAAGGTCGATTCGCCTCTCGGATACACCATTATCTTTGTGGTGTATAGGCGAGTCCATTGAGACAATATGCCATTGTCTCTTAGATAATCAGAAACTCTTGACTTAAGTATTCACCACCTCGATCCGATCAGTATTTTAATACTCATGTTGTTTCTCTACTTCATTCTGAATTCTTTGAACCTTTCAAAGGCTTGGACTTGTGTTTCATCAAGAACACATACCCAAAGTGAGTGATCATCGGTGAAGGTAATGAAGTAGCTATAGCCTCCTAATGCTTGAGTTGACATAGGTCCACATACATCGGTATGTATTAGACCTAGTAACTCTCACTCGTTCACCTTTTCGGTAAAGGTAACTTAGTCATCTTGCCTTTTAAGCATGATTCGCATGTATCGTATGAATCAATTCAAGCGATTCGAATTCCACATCGGTGTAATTAGGACATGCGTTTCTTGCTTATATATGGCGACAATGCCACATATAGGAGTCTATGTGATTATCCTTTCGAGAACACAGCGTGTTGCTCGCCCGATATTGAAAATGTCCTTTGGATCGTCCAGCGTATAAATGCCATTACTCAAAGTTCGAGTTCCATAAAGTCGCCATTGAAGTTATATAACAACAATTGTTACTAAGCGTTAAATGGAAACCATTTCTATTTAAGCAGGAAATAGAAACAATGTTCTTTATTAGAAGGAACATAATAGCAATTGTCGATTCTAAGACTAGTCCACTAGGGAGCTTGACAAATAAGTTCAGATGGCGGCGACAACTTTGCTCCATTGCCAACTCTCATGAAATTTGACTCCCCTCGACAAGTCTTCTTCTATTCCTTAGCCCTGTATGTCATTACATATATGTGAGCTACACCCGGTATCCAATACCCAAGTGTCTAAGGAAATAGAATGACAATCAATAGCGAAGATACGAAGAGGATGGGGCATCGGATGCCTTCTTCTTCTTCATGGACTCAAGATAAATCTTGCAGATTTCTTCGCGATGGCCTTCCTTGCCCGCAGTGATGGCAAGTGCCCTTTTCTTGGTTCCGCCTTCTTTGCCTTTTTCTTTCCTTTCTTACATTCTTTTGCCTTCCTCTTAGAACCTTTCTTTGAGAATCAACTATGAACCGCCTTCTCCTCATGCTTCACGAAGGCTCCACGTCTTGACATATTGAGGAGCTCGGGAATGGTGGATTCCAATTTGTTCATCAGATAGTTCATCACAAATTGCGAGAAACTCTTGGGCAAACAATGCAGAATTAAGTCAATACTTAACTCATGATCCATCACAAAAGCAGAGTAGCTAGCGCTCGATGTACCCGTTCATCTTTAGCACAAAGCGTACTCTGAGGCGAACCTTCTTGCATCTTCGTGGTGAAGAGGAGCCTAGAGACCTCGAACCTTTCGGATCTCGCTTGCTCATCAACAACTCATGAAGATGGAAGACCATAGTGTTAGCATCCATATGCTCATCTTTGCTTTTGCGGCTCGGTACCATCGCCGCTAGCATGATGCAACTTCGCCGGCTCGAGAATGCCACATGCCACGATAGACCAACATTTGATGCAGGTTGCATCGTCCTTAGGGCGATCGGAAGAGGCTCTTCAAGGACATATGCAAGCTTTTCGCCTTGAGAACAATTCTCGAGTTTCTAAGCGATCCGGAAGTTAGGCCCGGATCGGTTTGTTCGAATCCAAAATAGTGCGCAAATTCAAAGACGTCATGATCAATTTATTTACCTAGAAATACAAAACGAGCATATATGAGAAAAATGATTTTAAAATGCATCAATATACATTTATAAATCCCATTCATTTTTTCGAATTTCAAAAACCCCAAAATCACTTCGGGAGATCGTAGGTCCATCTCCGAATGGGCTGATATCCATCATAGTTATGAACAACCTTGGAGAGAGTCCAACAAGCCATTCATAACTACGACGGTAGGTATCATCTAGACCGATTGCATATCACGTATATGCAACTATCACAATGTGCTATCAACTAATTGAATGTTCACACATACATCGGGTTGTTAACACATTAACAAGTATGCATCATATGCATAGCACCCAACTTCACCTCCCTTTACATCGACCTTGGAGAGAGTCCAACAAGCCGATGCTCCAGGTTAAAGCCAACCCATTAATCAAGAATAGTTTTAATATGGTTAGAGCGCATTCAACCAATTAGCCCAGCTTGGAGAGAGTCCAACAACCAAAGCTAACGATTGACCTCTGACTCTTACCATATTAGTATTAAACTATTCCATGGTTTGAACATGTTCGGGTTCTAGCCGGGCTTGGAGAGAGTCCAACAACCCAAACAAGAAAGCGGAACTACTGGTTCAAACCATATTAAAGGAAGGTGTAGGCTTTAATATTGTTTAAAGGTTTTATGTCTCATCCTCTTTGCATGCAAATAACTATTATCTACATGGCATGGCATACATGGCATACATCTACATGTCACGACACGCATGGCATTATGTTATGCATCTAATGCAACTACATGTCATACAATTATGTCATGTACAATATTTCCTTATATGTCATAACTATTTATGGAAATAAAATATGTTTAAGATTTGATTCTCCAAATCAAATCATAATTAAATTAGGAAACAAATTTCCAAATCTAATCACATATTTTATTCATGGAATTATTTGATTAAGGAAAATCTATTTAGGAAACCAATTTCCTAAATCTTCAAAACTACTTATGGAAATAAAATATTTTAAAGATTTGATTTCCCAAATCAAATAAAGATTAAATTAGGAAACAAATTTCCAGAATCTAATCAAATATTTTATTTATGGAAAATATCAATTTCCATAAATACTTCCAACTTTCCAAATGTGGAAGATTTCCATAAATACTTCTAGACTTTCCAAAATTGAAAAATTTCCATAAATACTTCTAAATTTCCAAAATTTAGAAAATTTCCAGAAATACATTATGACTATCGCAAAACCAATTTTACGATTATGTCGAAACACAACCTGGGCTCTGATACCACTGTTGGGTTTCCGGCACCGCGGCGTGTGTGTGTTCGATCATGTTTCGTAAACATGAGCACAGCGGAAGCAATAAAAATAATAAATACTTCTATTTATTACAACACACACAACACACGCATGCATATTTTAACAAGTGTAGACATAACCGTAAATTTAAATTTGCAATAAAAGGAAATTTATCTACGTTATACCTTTCGTATGACGTGTAGCGGGAACGGCATCAGCGGAGCGATCCTCGTAAGAATCGTCTCTATCCGTATCCACGCCGAGCTCCTCGGGATGACTTCGCTAAGCCACGAGCCGTCTTCGTGCGGGTTACTAGCCTCGTGTTGAAGGCGGCGTGATCGAGAGATGATCACGATCCGAATCCAAATTCGGACCTAAAGCAGTCCTCAAGACTTGCTTCTCCGGAGAGGTATTCGTCACCGATTGGCCAGATCGCCGTCCTCCACCTCAGAGGATTACGGAGATCAAATCCCGGTATGTTATCCGCTGTCGGAGCACTAACCGTCGTCCAAAGCGACGCTCCGACGGAAGGAGAAGCTGTCCAGAAAAACTGGACAGCTTTGGTGGAAAGATAGGCGCCCGGCCAAAGAAGAGATGGAGCCTCACCTTTACACCGAACCAAGGAGATCACCGGAGGGTCGCCGGAGGTCCACCGGCGAAGCTTGGCGCCGGCAAGGAGATGGCAGCCACTCAATGAAGTTGGCACGGTTGGCGGCCTGATTGGGTTGGCGCCACTACCTATTTTATAGAGAACTAATTCTCTTAATGGTTAATGGATCATATCCATAAAGCCCGTTAACCCGCTCCATTAAGATAAGTTAAAATAAACCAAACCATGATGGTTTATTTTAAGTTAAAACGAACCGAACCAACTTTTGGTTCATTCGTTTAAAATAAACCAAACCCTTTGGTTTATTCTTATCCATTGGATTAGAACCAAACCATTTTGGTCCATCCATTATGTCTTCATAAGACACGGCCCATCCACGCTTCCATTGCGGTGAAACAATTTCATGCTCGCTTTATGTTTGGTCCAACCAAACATAGTTTCTCTCGATGCAGAATCCCATTCTCAAGCTCGTTTTAAATCCTTTGGATTACACTCGTTGTCGTGTGACCAAATAGGTTCTCGGTTTATGTTGGCCGTCTATAATTAACCATTAATTATAGAGCGATCATGAGTGGCACCTAGTAGTACATCATGATCCCCAATTAACCGAAAGATCAGCGGTTGATCGAACTATTTACGAAACCCTTCGATTTGAATGATTCGCCCCATTCCCTTCACTCATCTTATACCCACTTGGTTGAGGACATGGTCTATTGTGCCGATCCCCACTAGGTGACTACGTCACACCTAGCCCAAGTATCATTTCCTCGTCCCTCTACAGTTCTAGTTACTCCACATGTATCGAAGAGTACCTTACTCTAAACATGTAATGCTTTGGCCAAAGACTTTAGTAACAATCCGACGAGAGGCCATGGGTATACATCTCCTCGCAAGGAGTGGTGAATCCTTTATAGGCTATTCAAACACCTTCGATCACTTCGACTTATACCCAATCATCCCGGGTCCACATCTCCTTAGAGATGTTTGCTTAAGATGTCAAAGCATAAGTCTCTATGATCAAGATGACTTGAATACCGCAAGTCAAAGGAACATCGCACTTAAGCCACAGTAAAAAAAAACTTCATTGACATATCTATATATGCAGAAAACCATATGAAGTCTTACGGTTGGTCACTCCAATGAACTAGTTACCATAACTAGCATCCACGATTAACTCCGGACATCACTATGTCTCCAGCCAGTGAGAATCAGCTGCTTGGATACACCAAGGAGTATACCTCGTGCTAGTCTCGACAGAATTGATGGTGTCCAAATCCATCAATTCATTGACTAGGGATAATTCCGATACATCACAATTACACATGTAGAGATACTCACTAGTTGTGATCCAATCACAAATTCTCTCATGCTGTGAATCGTATCGTGGACATTCAGTAAATGAGTTTAAGATCCAATCAAATACATAAAATATGTATACTCAAATAGTGAATCTTCATTTATCATATAAATGGTTCATACATAAGGCGATTGCCTTAGGACATCTCTCATATATTACTAACAGTACCACCACCTAAAGACAAAACAATAATTGGAACAAGGTGGGTGTTTTGAAATAAGCTTGATGATAAAGGTGAAGTAGTTAGAAACAAGGCTAGGTTAGTCGCCAAAGGGTTTAGTCAAGTCGAAGGCTTAGATTACGACGAAACCTATGCCCCAGTAGCTAGACTCGAATCCATTTGAATGTTGCTAGCTTATGCCGCACATCGAGGATTTAAGCTATTTCAAATGGATGTTAAGTCAGCATTCTTAAATGGATACATTAAAGAAGAAGTTTATGTTAGCCAAGGGTTCGAAAATCTAGATAAACCCGACCATGTTCTAAAACTTAAGAAAGCTCTCTATGGACTTAAACAAGCTCCTCGAGCTTGGTACGAGAGACTTTCAATCCATCTTAAGTCAAAAGGGTTTAACCAAGGCTTAGTTGACCCAACTCTCTTCGTAAAAACCTTAGGTAAAGAAATATTCATAGCTCAAATTTATGTAGACGATATAATTTTTGGAACCTCTAACTCATCCTTACTAAACGAGTTCGTTTCACTCATGGAAAGTGAGTTTGAAATGAACTTGGTAGGCGAGTTAAGTTTCTTTTTAGGTCTACAAATTAAACAAACTAAGGATGGTATATACCTATATCAACAAAAATACACTAAGGAGTTAATTAAAATATTTGGAATGCAAGACGCTAAGATAATAAACACCCCAATGGCGATTAATGTTAACATAGGAGAAGACCTAGAAAGTAAGTCCATTGACTTAAAGTACTATAGGAGCGCGATAGGAAGTCTCCTATACTTAACTGCGAGTCGACCCGACATCCTATTCGCAGTAAGTATGTGCGCCAGGTTTCAAACCTGTGCTAAGGAGTCTCACATAACCCTAGTTAAGCGTATCCTTAGATATCTTAAGGGTACACTTAACGTTGGTATTTGGTACCCTAGATCTACGGAGTTCGAACTAATCGGCTACTCCGATTCGGATTATGCCGGTAGTAAACTCGATAGAAAGAGCACGAGTGGTTGTTGTCAACTACTCGGCTCAAGTCTAGTGAGTTGGTGCAGTAGGAAGCAACATTGTGTTGTCTTATCTACCACCGAAGCCGAATACGTTGCGATGGGTGAGTGTGTAACTCAGCTTCTTTGGATGAAGCACACTCTCCGAGACTTTAGGTTGGACTTCACCAAAACTAAAATTTTTGTAGACAACATAAGTTCAATAAATCTAACTAAGAACCCTATATGCCATTCAAGGACAAAGCATATAGAGGTAAAATACCATTTCATTCGAGAACATGTAGCCAACGGCTCCATACAACTCGAATATGTTGACTCGAAGTCTAACCTAGCAGACATATTTACTAAACCACTACCCGAAGCCGAATTTAGTCTCTTGAGACGAAGATTAGGCATGTGCGTAATAGAATAGAAACTTACAAATTATATTTTCTTACTACTATTTCTTACTTTTTTTTCATGGAACTAGCATAGGACATACCTTAGATATCATGCACCTATAGATTTAAGGAGTCAATACATCTCACAACACATAGGACTAATGTGTTTGTGTACTTAGCCACGTAGATGGGCGTGAGATGTTAGGACCTTACTCCTGGTTCCAGATGTAGAGCTAGTGCATCGCTATGAACCACGGAGTATAATCATACATATTAACCGACTCTGACCAGGACTGGTTGATCCTTCATATCAATCAAGCCAAATATGAGTCGAACATTTTATAGATGAACTTATTTTCAGTATATGATTTTTTTTAAAAATAAAAATGTGGAACATGCTTGGACTTTAAATTTAACATTTATTTTGTTTTCCACACACCTCTTACTCTTTTCGATATACGGCAAAAGGGGGAGAAAAAGGTGAAAAAGGACAAAAGTTAAGGGGTCAAAATTTTTTTTTGATAACTTAACTCTTACTTCATAATTAAACCAAAAGTTAACTTTAAGTTTTGAAAACTTATTTAACTTTTAAAGGCCAAGGTTAAGAAATCATTTGGTTTCTTAACTTAAAACTTATTTTAAACACTATGGCCAATATTAAGTAATTTCGGGGGAGAGTTAAAACCCTTTCTCAAGTACTCACCCTCGGTCAAGGGGGAGGATTCCTCAAAGGGGAGCACTTGAAAAAGAATTTTTATATACTCCTACTCATTCATGCATAATCTCATACTTATTTTTGTCTTAACTTTGTATGTGGGTTTGCCATAAATCAAAAAGGGGGAGATTGTTGGTGCAGTGGGCACCTAAGTCGAACCTAAGTTTTGATTATAGCAAACGATACAAAGTTAAGCTTATATTGTTATCTCACGAGCTAAATCAAGTGTGCAGAAAAGTCTCAATGCTGGAGCTGAAGGCTAGCGACACCCGGAGGAAGCCGCGGTGGTCGGGCGACACTCGAGTTACTTCGGAGGGAGCCGAAGGAATCGAGTGGAAGGCCGAAGCAAAAGTGACACGTAAGTATCGAGGTAAGCTCGTGTGTGCAAGCGTAAGTGAGGTCGTATCCTCTTTACGGGGATGATCTTAGGCGACGATCCGACCCAAGACTTCCCATGGAAGGTCTATGTTGAGATCGGACGGCAAGTGGCCGTCGAATCCGCTTATATTTTGCGCTAACTCTTTATTGTAATCAAAAATCCTGGCCATCAGTTCAAGCGGCGATTCAGCGCGCCTTGATTCAAGCGGCGATTCAACCGGTGGTCAAAAATCAGCCTCGAGGAGTCAAGCTTTATCACCATTTTTCAAGGAGTTTTGTGCCTATTTGTGATTGGTTGAAGACCCATTCGTTGAGGGGCTTAAAGGCTATAAAAGGAGGGCCAAACCTAGGGTTTCATCCTTAATTCTAAGTGCTCAAAAGCCTCTGTTACGCTACAACTCTCCGACGACTCTACAACAACGAAGTGCTGCCAACAACCCTAGCTTAAAGTTTCTTTTGTTTAGTTGTTGTTATAATCTTAATTTGTTATTGCTTTCAATATTGCAATTCTTTTTAATCAAGGCTTTTCGTTGCATTTTACTTTAATAGAAGAGAGGGTTTTGTTGGATCGAAAGTGTCGCTAGAGGGGGGGGGGGTGAATAGCGATACGATGTCGTTAAAAAACTTTTGCAATAAGTAAAAAGCAAGTAGAGAGTGCACAGCGGAAATATAAAGTAGACAAGATATTTTTACGTGGTTCACAATCTTTCGATTGCTAATCCACGGCCCTAGTGATCCTTGATCACGTACGGAGGGCAATTCACTAAAACCACTCCTCCTCGTTGGAGGTAGGAGCAACGATTACAAAAAGAAATCAAGGCAAAGGGACACTCCCCCTTTCCTTGTTACGATTAAAGCACAAAGACAATTTAAAGAAGTAGAACTTAAATAAATATACCGACAACTCTTATAAGTAGAAGATGTAGCTTTTGTTGTCGGCGGCACTTCGTCGTAGCAAATGTGAGTAGTAGTAGCGGCGTTACGACGGCGTGTTGAGAGCTCTTGATGTCTTGTTAATTGCTTGGCTTGAACATGTCTATTTATGGATATTGATCTATGAATTTAGACATAGGTAGTGTCAGAGGTGAGGTTCTTATCCCCCAAGACTTGTTCATCCACATCCTTTGCGCCAACTCAAGGATGAGGTGTTTCATCCAACCACCTTGTGCCACCTCCAACCTCCTTGTGCGCCAACTCAAGGATGAGGTGTTTCATCCAACCACCTTGTGCCACCTCCAACCTCCTTGGGCGCCCACTTGAGGATGAGGTGTTTCATCCAACCACCTTGTGCCACCTCCAACCTCCTTGGGCGCCAACTTGTTGGAGCCATTCAACTTGTGCCACATCATGGGAGCCAACCATCTTGTGCCAACTCACCTTATCTTGGGCGTCCACCACAAGGAAGCTTGGTGATGGTTTGGATGTCCACCTTGATGCCACATCACCCTTTGTACCAAAACACGAGTCAAGTCCAAATTCACCCCCTTGAAATTCGAGCTCTTCTCGAAATTTGGAACTTGACTAGCAGTTGACTGTAGTCAAAGGGTTTTGGACTGCAGTACAAGTTAGCTTAAAATATAAAGTACGATGGTTCTAACCATTTGATCTCGACCTAGACCTTCAATTGGAGGTATTGGGTCGGATCTACGCTTAACGACCTTGCTTCGCTTTCACACGAGCTTACCTTGTAGCCTCGCTTCCGGTCTTCACCCGAGTACCTCGGCTTCCTCCGAAGTCCCTCTGGCGTTCCCCGACCACCTCGGTTCCCACCGGGTGTCGCAGACCTTCCGCTCAACTTTAGCATTTCTGCACACTTAATTGAGCTCGTAAGATAACAAATATACCCTTAACTATTGAGCCTTTTGCCATAATCAAAATACCGGTTCGACTTTGGTGCCCACTGCACCAACAATCTCCCCCTTTTTGATTCATGGCAAACCGACACAAAAGTTAAGGAAAAATTAAGCATAACAGTAAGCTAGCATAATGATTAAGCATGAATGAGCTAGCATAAAGATTAAATATGAATGAGCTAGCATAATGATTAAGAATGAATGAGCTAGCATAAAGATTAAATATGAATGAGCTAGCATAAAGATTAAATATGAATGAGCTAGCATAATGATTAAATATGAATGAGCTAGCATAATGATTAAGTATGAATGAGCTAGCATAAAGATTAAGCATGAGTGAGAAATATTATTGTTTCAAGTTCTCCCCTTTGAGGTAACCTCCCCCTTGACCGAAGGTGAGTTCTTGAAAAATAATTTTTACTCCCCCTTAATAGTTGCTTAAGTAAACGGAATTACTTAATATAAAAGGTAATAATTTTGTTTACTTTCTTCCTTACTTTTGTGACTTTCTCCCCCTTTTGCCTTAACTCAAAAAGTTTGTAAATATATTTTAGGGTTTGTAAGTCCAAGCAAGTTCCCAATATAAATATATTTTTTTTTAAAATAATAATAAGCTTGAAAATATGTTCATCTAAAATGTACAACTCCGGTTGGACTTGATTGATATAGAATGATCAATAAGTCTTGAAGGAGTTGATTAATTTTAAATAATTATACTCCATGGTTCATGTCGATGCACCAATCTAAATGCTGGAACCGAGGAGTAAGGTCCTAACATCTCTCACGCCTCGTGGCTAAGTACACAAACACATTAGTCCTATGTGTTGTGAGATGTGTTGGCTCCTTAAATCTATAGGTATATGATTTCTAAGGTAAGACTTAGGCTAATTTCATAAAAAGAAGCAAAAGTAGAGTACATATATAGAAAAATTTAAATCCTACTCTATTACGCACATACCTAACTTTCGTCTTAATAAACTAAATTAAACCGGGTAGTGGTTTGGTGAAGATGTCCGCTAGGTTTGATTTGGACTCAACATACTCTAGTTGTATAGTTCCATTAGTTACATGTTCCCTAATGAAGTGGTGTTTAACTTCTATATGTTTTGTCCTAGAATGACATATTGGATTTTTAGTTAAGTTAATTGAACTAATGTTATCTATGTAGGTTTTAATGTTGTTAAAGATTAAGCTAAAGTCTTGGAGAGTGTGCTTCATCCACGAGGTGAGAGACACACTCACCCATCGCATAGCGTATTCGGCCGGTGGTAGATAAGGCAACGCAATCGCTTTCTCTTGCACCAACTTACTAGACTCGGGAGGATTTGACAACAACCACTCGTGCTCTTTCTATCGAGTTTACTACCGGCATAGTCAGTCAGATGTGCGATTAGATTAAACTCGGTAGATCTAGGGTACCAAATACCTACGTTTAGCGTGCCCTTTAGATATCTAAGGATAAACGCTTGACTAGGGTTAGGTGAGACTCCTTGGCACAGGTTTGTAACCTTGCGCACATACTTCTGCTGAATAAAATGTCGGTCGGCTCGCGGTTAAGTATAGGAGACTTCTAATGCGCTCCTATAGTATTTTAGGTCAGCGGGTTTTCCTTCTACATCTTCGTTTATATTAACATTAGTTTGCCATAGGTGTATTGATTATTTTAGCATCTTGCATTCCAAATCGATTTATTAAGTCCTTAGTATATTTTTGTTGATGTAAATATATTCCATCTTTAGTTTGTTTAATTTGTAAACCTAAGAAGAAACTTAACTCTCCCACTAAATTCATTTCAAATTCACTTTCCATAAGTGAGATGAATTCGTTTAGCAGGATCGAGTTGGTAGTTCCAAAAATTATATCATATACATAGATTTGGGCTATAAAGATTTCTTTTCCTACGGTTTTTAGAATAAGGTTGGGTCGACTAAACCTTGGTTGAATCCTTTGGACTTAAGATAGATCGAAAGCCTTTCGTACCAAGCTCTTGGGGCTTGTTTGAGTCCATATAGGGCTTTCTTAAGTCTAAGGACATGGTCGGGTTTATCTAGATTTTGAATCCGGGAGGTTGGTAGCGTAAACTTCTTCCTTAATGTATCCATTCAAAAATGCTGACTTGACATCCATTTGAAACAATTTAAAACCTCGATGTGCGGCATATGCTAACAACATTCGGATGGACTCTAGTCCGCTCACGAGGCGTAGGTCTCATCGTAATCTAAACCTTCGACTTGACTAAACCCTTTTGCGACTAACCTAGCTTTATTTCTAACTACTTCACCTTTATCATCAAGTTTATTTGAAATACCCACCTTGTTCCAATAATTGATTTTTCTTTAGGTGGTGGTACTAATTCGGACTTCATTTCTAGTGAATTGAGCTAGCTCTTCTTGCATAGCAATAATCGATCGGTCGGGATCAAGAAGTGCTTGTTCAATAGTTTTGGGTTCGATTTTGGAAATTAACGAGATTTGACTAAGGTTTCGATATGAAGCTCTAGTTCGAACCCCTAAATTTGGATCACCTATAACTTGATTGATAGGATGATTTGTTTGAGTCTTAGTGTGACTCGGGTTAGGGTCATCTATCACTTGGTCGATAGGATGACTTGGGTGAGTTCTAGTTTGACTTGGGTTAGAGTCATCTATCACTTGGTCGATAGGATGACTTGGGTTAGGACGAGATTCAAGTTCAAGATCAGAGTCGGGTTCGCTATAAGTTGATTTGCTAGTTGGTTTTGTTAAGGATTGAACGGGTTCGTGTCCTTCGTCGAAAACTATATTAATGGTTTCTTCGACTCTAAGAGTGTCGTGATTGTATAACCTATAAGCTCTACTGGTGGTTGAGTATCCTAGAAAGGTTCAAGTAGAGGTTTTGGATTTGAATTTCCCTAGGTAATCCTTAGTGTTTAAGATATGTACCTTGCATCCAAATACCCTAAAGTACTTGATGTTCGGTATTTTATCGTGATAAATCTCGTACGAGGTCTTTTGGTGCCTCTTTACCATAAGGATCCTATTTTGGACATAGCAAGCCGTACTAACGGCCTCTGCCCAAAATCTATCGGGTAGGTTATACTCGTTTAACATTGTCCTAGCGGCTTCTTGTAGGGTTCTATTTTTCCGTTCGACTAACCCATTTTGTTGTGGGGTTCTAGGACATGAAAACTCATGGTGGTATCCGTTTAGGTTACAGAAATCTGTAAACCTGTGGTTTTCGAATTCACCACCATGATCGCTTCTAAGTCTTTTAATCTTAAGGTTCTTTTGATTTTCGATTAACCTACAAAGATTGATTAGTTGGTCTAGGGTATCATTTTTATGTTTGATAAACCTAACCCAAGTAAATCTAGAATAGTCATCAATTATGACTAAGCAAAATTGACTACCATTGAGTGACTTAGCTCCATGTGAATCAAATAGATCCATGTGTAGGAGCTCAAGAACACTTTTGGTTCGTTATTGATTAGTTAATTGATGTTGTGTCCTAGATTGTTTACCTTGTTGACAAGCATTACATATTTTATTATCCAAGTTGTTTAGTTTAGGCAAACCTATAACCAAGCCACTCTGACTCATCTTGTGGACGAGTCTTGGGTGCGAGTGTCCGAGTCTTCGGTGCCATAACCAAGATTCCTCTTGCTGTGTCATAAGACACTTGGTTGAGGAGTTGGGTAAATTTATTGTGTAGATGTTGCTACTCCTAGTTCCTTTAAGTATTATTTTAGATGTTGCATTTATTTTGATTACGCATTCATTTTCTAGAAATATGACCTTATAATTGTTATCACACAATTGGCTTACACTAAGTAAATTATATTGAAAGTTTTCTACTAATAAGACATTTTGAATTGTAAAGTTAGAGTTGAGCTCAATATCACCCGATCCGATGATTTTGAGCTTGCCGCTATTTCGAAGGCTACCGATCCTTGTCGCTTGAATCGTGAACTTCAAAATTTGAGTTGATCCCGGCCATGTGTCGAGTAACCATCGCCCAACATCCATTGATCCTACACATAAGGTAGTTGGATCGGATATTGGAATTACTAAAGGGTTGTTTGTAAGTTTTAAACCTAAATCATCTCACCAATATCTACATGTTCAAAACATGTTATTCCTATGTGTTATTGTGAGATGACTTTCAATTTTACTTGATTAATTTTAATGAATTTAAATTAACCAACATTAGGTTAGATTCGATTTAGTCTAAGCTCATCAAGTAATCTTTTCAAGAGATTAGCTTCTGTGTCGTGGCGAGGCAATGAGGCCTTCTTTGATCGGAACAACGACCACTTCCTTAGACAAAGCTAATTTCAAGAAATTGATAACTCGACTTACTTGAGACTACGCCTTTGGTCTAACTAGTTATTTTTGAAAAGAGGCTCCCGAGGCTCAATCTTTCAGGATTTTAGTTGGTTTATTTTTGAAAAGAGGCTCCCGAGGCTCAATCTTTCGCAGATTTTAGTTGGTTATGAGTCCTATCTAACCATTCTAAAAATAAAGGAAAACTAAGCATGCAATTTCTAAGACTTAACAAAATACATTTTGTATTGGCTCCCTCGACCATTGAATCGAGTGGGTCTATTCACATAGTGAATTTGGTCCTGGGAACCCAATACATGTTAGATCCTAAAGTTGAAATCAAAGTGGTCTTAGGGACCCATGCTTGGACATTTTTCTTATGTTGGTTTACTATAGACATATATGACTTATTGGTTGTATTTGAGTTAAACCCAGTCCGCCTTGTTGTACACGGCCCTTTGTGATCCAAGTAAGAGGTCAAGTCCCTTGATCCCAAAGTGAACCTTTCCAACGTGTTCCTAAGGTCTTCGACTTGTGTTTTCAAAAGCGAGTTCTCAACTTCAAGCTTTTCAACTTGAGTTGAGTCCTCCTCTTGAATACGAGTAGTCGAAGAGGTTAGGGAGACCTCATGTTTGAGAAGGTTAACCTCCTCAATTAGGGTCTCGACCTTGGACTCGGACTTAGCTAGTTTCTTATTTAAAAATTTAATTGCACCATACAAAGTATTAAGTAACGACCGACTTACCCTTAATGATTCTTTTGAACCGGATACGGATCCGTGGCTTGTCTTGAATGGAAGCTCATCATCGGATTCGGACTTGGACTCTTCTTCGGTTTCGGAGTCGTGCTCTCGGCTTGGCCATTAGAGCTTGATATCCTTCTTCCTCCGATAACTCCTCCCAAGTAGCGCTTAGCGCTTTCGGTCTTTGGCGCGTTATTCTTTAGCTTTGGGCACTCGGACTTGATGTGACCGAACTGTTGCACTCATAGCATCTAAAATTAGAAGTATTTGAATTAGGTTTAGGCTTACCTTGAGTTGTTGGTCGCTTTCATCTCTTGATCATCTTCCGAACTAGATTGACTAGTTCGGATTCTATTTCGAGTCTACTTCGATTCGGACTCGCCTTCTTCCTTGGGGTGGCTTGCTTGCGGGCTTCTTCTTCTTGGAACCGCAACTAACGCAATACTCTTCTCGGCCCGACCACGTTAGTTTGCTCATGTAATTCAAGTTCAAAACAATTGCCTAACCTAATTTTAGAAAGGTCCTTGGAGACCTTGTAGGCATCGACCATGGATGCCCACAAGGTGGTCCTAGGAAACGAGTTAAGAGAATACGATAAGGTCGCGATTCTCGACCTTTGTCCGATGGCATGGAGTTGGTTGACGATGTCTTGGATACGAGCATGTAGTTGAGTTGCGGTCTCGCTTTTCCTGCATTTTCAAGTTATACAATTTATTTAAAAGTAAATCTCTTTACATACCTTCGTGTCGCCGGTGCCTTCGTAGTTCCACTAGCTTGGTCCATAAGTCCTTTGCACTAATGAAGGGGCCGACGCGGTTGAGCTCTTCCTTGACAACCCACATTGCAAGATTTGAGTTGCCTTGGCATCGGCTTCTACTTGTTTTTTCATGGAATTTGACCATTGATCGTAACCCAAAGATTCACCATCTTCATTAGGAAGTGTGAAACCGTTTGATTACGATCCACATCTCGATTTGGGTTTTAAGAAAGCATTCCATCCGACCTTCCAATAACGAAAGTCATTACTGTAAAACGGGGGTCAAGCAAGTGCTAAACCCTTCGAGATGGGCCATTTAAAAACAAGAAGAAGAACGATTTAAAAGAATCTTGCAAAACACACGAAAGAATATTCCAAGACTTTCGCCTTGGATTAGTGCAGTGAAGTAAAGAAAAAAATATATATAAAATGTAACTTGCAAAAGAAATAAACAATCAAATGCGAATGTCGTTGAAGTTCCGAGGACAACCTTACTCGGATCTAACCCAAGGACAACCTTATCCGGATCCTAAAGCCTCTAATGCAATTCTATATGTAGGAGAAGATAAGCAAGTGAAATAATTATACGAAAACAGAAATAAATAAATAAAAATCTGTAAAAAAAAGAAAAAAAAAGCTAGATTGGTGGTTTCACCGAATCTTAGCGCCCCCGGCTCTGTTACAAACTGTTGGATCGAATGTGTCGCTAGAGGGGGGGGGTGAATAGCGATACGATGTCATTAAAAAACTTTTGCAATAAGTAAGAAGCAAGTAGAGAGTGCACAGCGGAAATATAAAGTAGACAAGATATTTTTACGTGGTTCACAATCTTTCGATTGCTAATCCACGGCCCTAGTGATCCTTGATCACGTACGGAGGGCAATTCACTAAAACCACTCCTCCTCGCTGGAGGTAGGAGCAACGACATAAAGAAATCAAGGCAAAGGACACTCCCCTTTCCTTGTTACGATTAAAGCACAAAGACAATTTAAAGAAGTAGAACTTAAATAAATATACCGACAACTCTTATAAGTAGAAGATGTAGCTTTCTGTTGTCGCACTTCGTCAGAGCAAATGTGAGTAGTAGTAGTAGTAGCGCATTTACGGCGTGTTGAGAGCTCTTGAATTCTTGTTATTTGCTTGGCTTGAACATGTCTATTTATGGATATTGATCTATGAATTTAGACATAGGTAGTGTCCAAGGTGAGGTTCTTATCCCCAAGACTTGTTCATCCACATCCTGCAACTCAAGGATGAGGTGTTTCATCCAACCACCTTGTGCCACCTCCAACCTCCTTGTGCGCCAACTCAAGGATGAGGTGTTTCATCCAACCACCTTGTGCCACCTCCAACCTCCTTGGGCGCTAACTTGAGGATGAGGTGTTTCATCCAACCACCTTGTGCCACCTCCAACCTCCTTGGGCGCCAACTTGTTGGAGCCATTCAACTTGTGCCACATCATGGGAGCCAACCATCTTGTGCCAACTCACCTTATCTTGGGCGCCCACCACAAGGAAGCTTGGTGATGGTTTGATGTCCACCTTGATGCCACATCACCCTTTGTACCAAAACACGAGTCAAGTCCAAATTCACCCCTTGAAATTCGAGCTCTTCTCGAGGTCGAACTTGACTAGCAGCTGATGTAGTCAAAGGGTTTTGACCGCAGATGTTAGCTTAAAATATAAAGTACGATGGTTCTAACCATTTGATCTCGACCTAGACCTTCCATTGGAGGTATTGGGTCGGATCTACGCTTAACGACCTTGCTTCGCTTTCACACGAGCTTACCTTGTAGCCTCGCTTCCGGTCTTCACCCGAGTACCTCGGCTTCCTCCGAAGTCCCTCTGGCGTTGCCCGACCACCTCGGTTCCCACCGGGTGTCGCAGACCTTCCGCTCAACTTTAGCATTTCTGCACACTTAATTGAGCTCGTAAGATAACAAATATACCCTTAGCCTTTTGCCATATTCGACTTTGCACCAGTTTATCTCTCTCTTTTTTTTGCTTCGAAGGCTTTTGTAATCGTAAAACTCCTACCTCCAACGAGGAGGAGTGTTTTAGTGAATTGCCCTCCGTACACGGTCTAGGACCGTTAGGGCCTTGGAGTAGTAGCCGAAGGCTACGAACCAAGTAAAAAAACTATTTGTCTCATTTAGTTTTTATTTACATTTCTGCTACGTTTAATTGTCTATCGAACGATTTAAAAGAAAAGTTTTTATCGCTATTCACCCCCCCCCCTCTAGCGATCCGCTTCGATCCAACAGTGTATACAAGAGATGTGACAGAAATGTAGTGTTATTTCTTGTATTATATGTAGTTGACATTTTGTTAATTGGCAACAATGTCACGGTGTTATCGGACGTAAGGGTATGGTTGTCCAAACAGTTTGATATGAAGGACTTGGGAGAAGTGGGACACATCCTTGGGATCAAGGTTATAAGGGATCGCAAGAAAAGGATGTTGTACTTATCTCAAGCTTCATACATAGACACCATTATGGATCGTTTTAGCATGTAGAACTCCAAGAAAGGTTTTCTGCCTTTCAGGCATGGAGTTCCTTTTTCTAAGGAGATGTGTCCTAGAACATCTAAGGAGATAGAGGGGATGAAGGCGGTTCCTTATGCTTCGGCAGTAGGAAGCCTCATATATGTTATTCTATGTACGAGACCGGATATCTACTTTATCATGAGCATGGTTAGTAGATATCAGAGTAATCCAGGACAGGTACATTGGACTATGGTAAAGCATATATTGAAGTACCTGAGAAGGACTAGGGATTATATGCTAGTATACCAGGCAGACCAATTACTCCCTGTGGGTTACACAAATTCTGACTTCCAATAAGATAGGGATAACAGTAAGTCTACCTCAGGTTTTGTGTTACTTTGGGAGGTGGAGCCATTGTATGGAGGAGTGTCAAGCAGAAATGCGTGGCGAACTCTACCATGGAAACTGATATGTGGCGGCCTTTGAGGTGGCCAAAGAAGCTGTGTGGCTCAGGAACTTCTTGATGGACTTGGATGTGATTCCTGGTTTTCCCAGAACTATCACAATTTATTGTGATAATAGTGGTGCAGTTGCAAACTTGAAGGAACCACGAGCCCATAAAGCAAGTAAACACATAGAGCGCAAGTACCACCTGATACGAGAAATCGTAAGGTGAGGAGAAGTTACTGTGGCCAAGATTGCATCAGATGATAACCTGGCAGATCCTTTCACTAAGGCCCTTCCAGTGAGAGCTTTTGATAGGCATGTGGAGGGAATGGGAATTAGATGTATGGTAGTATGAGGACAACATAGTCTTTTAGTATAAGTGGGAGATTGTTGGGATGTATACTGAAAAGTCTATCTTTTGTATGAACATCTTTATTTTTGAAATAAGAATCACATGATCATTGTTTGCATATTTATGGTTATGCATATTGTCTAATAAATTACATTGTAGATAACATGGTGTGTAGTGTCACACGGGAGATCATGTTATCAGTTCCTTGTAAAGTGTAAGTAAAGGCTCACAACCGAGATGGTTATGGACAAACCATTGGTATAGTTGTAGTGTAATTTGGTATTGGTTTATCTTGACCATAGAATTACACTAGTACACTTTGTGTGTATTAAGCAAGACCGATTTAGAGGTGATTCAATTTATTGCTGACTACATAATCGAATCGGACCTCAGATATTATGTTGTACATGCTCTTAATCCCGATATAATAACGGGCACATATAATTAGTATTCATTTCTTTGATTTACCAATGGGCGAGATTTATAGAGTAAATCGATAGGCTCGGTAAGTTGGGAAATGATATTATTTATATGGTGTGCCGTTGATTATAGGAGGAAACCGTGTCCTATATATTAGGATGATGATGTCCCCTTGAGGAGCTCATAAGGTTCATCATGTAAACCCTATAGGCGGACTTGGTATGACATGATGATAAGGTTGAGTGGTACTATTAATGGAGTTTGATGTTGATTAATTAATTGTCAGTAAATTAATTAATCGATGGACATTTGAGATCTTAAACATGGGAAGATATATGTACAAATAATATATGTAGCCCATATTAACTTATGGGGGTTGGTGAGGTAGATCAATGATAATCCTCTAGTGGAATGGATTATCATTAATGGATCAGACTTTATGTGGGCTTGATCCATTGGGTGGCCAAGATCCAACTCCTCCTCATGGTCCCCATCGTAGCCTATTAAAACCCTCATGAAGCCTAGATCCAATGGTGGAGAATGGAACTCTAGATCTGATGGTGGAGAATAAATCTCTAGATCCGACGGTGGCGATTAAATCACTAGATCTGACGGTGGAGATTAGATCTTTAGATCCGACGGTGGAGATTAAATATCTTAGTTTGACGATTGAGATTAAATCTCTAGATCCGACGGTTTAGATTAAATCCCTAGAACCGACGGTGGAGATTAAAAGAAGGCTTAAGCCTAGCTCTATAAAAGGAGGCATAAGGGTAGGTGGCAAGAAGAATTGAACGGGAGATCAAGGCCAAGGCTTGGGCAGCTAGGGTTAGGGTTTTGGTTTGGGTGGCAACAAGGTGGGAGATTAGGGTTTGCTTCCTTTCTTCTTCCTAAGGTGTAGCCGGCACCCACCCCTTCTTCCCCTTTACCTTGGCCGGTGCTCAACCTATTTTTCTCCTCTTCTTCTTGGCTGGTGGAAACAAGAGCTAGGGTCTTGTTCCTTGGCGCTCTTGGCCGGCGCCCACTCCTTACACCTCTCTTTGGGCCGGTGGCAAGCATCAAGCTTGGAGCTCGATGGTTGGTCCTAGATAAGAGAAGAGTTTCGTTTCTATACTTCCTCTTGTTCGGAGTGAGCAAGGAAAGGAAGATCGTGATCGAGAAGGCTTCATCTCTTGGAGGATCGTTGCCCACACAACGTCCAAGAGGAGGATAGGACATACGATAGAAGACCTTGAAGTAAACAAGAGGTATAAATCTTGTTTTTGCTTTCCTTTTGTTTCTTTGTATGTTGTATGTTTTTTATTATGTGGCTAATTTACTTGGACCCTGAATACAAACACAAAAACTGACGATCCGTACATCGTCTATTCTGTGGCTATTCGAAGAATAGAGGTAGGTTGCTTGAACAACAAGTTTGTTCAAGTGACTACTCTAATCGGATAGCACGACGATGAAATGGTAGCTTGGGTAATCCCTAATTGTCATGGATTATTTTTTTTTATCCAGGGACGAAGACAGGATCGCCATGAACAACCAACTGAGTTGAAGTGGGAAGCGACGTTTCCTCCTTTTAGCAGCATCACCACATGGGAGCAGTGTGAGCAACAATTTCTGAATAAATACTTCCCACCAAGTAAGACTACTCACATGCGCCATCTTATCTCAAGCTTTCGCCAGAAGGAGGGGGAGTCCTTATTCGAAGCATGGGATTGCTACTAGGGGCTACTTTATCAATGCCCCATCATGGACTGGAGAGGTGGCTGGTGATCCACATTTTCTATAATGGGATCGTTTACACCACAAAGATGTCCCAAGATTCTGCCGCAGGAGGAACACTAATGAACAAGACCATAGAGGAGGCAGAGGAGCTTATCGAAGAGGTGGCACAAAACCACCATCAATGGGCTTCCGAACGTAGTTAAACCACGCCTGCAGCAAGATGATACACTGTCAACTGCGTGGATCACCTTTCGGTAAGGATGGACGCACTCAGCAGACGGTTTGAATCTTTGAATCCTTCATCTGCATGCGCGACTATTAATTTTGGAGAGGGAGCGGCAGCGTATCGTGAGGACCACTATGGAGGGCAGGGGACCTCAGAAGAGCAGATTGAGCACTATGACGCGATTGGGGACTATGATCAAAGGCCCCACAACCCATACTCTAATACCTACAATCCCGGATGGAGGAGTCACCCGAATTTCTCTTACAAAAATAGCTCGGGAAACCCCCAACCATCCAGAGGGTATGGGTAACAGTCGGGCAATGGGCATCGACCACAGAAGTCCAGACTGGAACTGATAATGGAGGACTTCATCGCTACCCAAACTAAGGCCAATGAGGAATTTCATCGCCAACATCAGAAGTCTGAAGAAGCACTGAGAGACTTGAAGGCCACCATTGATGGCCTTGCAAGTCATACCTGGATGTTGGAGACACAAGTGGCCCAAATAGCCCAATCCGTGTCACAACCTGTGAAGAATTCTCCAGTGAGTCAAGGAAAAGAGGAACAAGTAGGGCAAAGTAGCCAATTCGCTAAGGGGTGTGCAGCCATGATTACCACCCTACCTGACCAAGCTGAGTTTGAAGAGAAGATTCCAGTACAGCTTGAAGACCTAGGTGAATTTGTTCTCCCCTGCTCGATTTATGGGGAGAGCTGTGACAAAGCACTATGCGACTTGGGGTCATCAGTCAGTGTGATGCCCTACGCATATTTACTAAAAATGGGGTGGCGGGCTCGACCTGAATCTTGGTATTCATTATGGGGATGATTGATAAAGGCCGTTGGCGCTACCTACACATGATGATTGAGGATTTCGTGATACCCACGGACTTCATCATACTGCACACATGACCGAATCCTCAGAATCCCATCATTCTGGGAAGGCCTTTTCTAGCAACTGCAGGGGCGTGCATAGATGTGAAGGCACATCAGATCTCCCTGGAGGTAGACGGGGAGATCATCCTTTTCAACCTTTCAGAGCACAGAGCTCCCTACTTTGATGGCTTCATGATTAGCAGAATGAAGCTGGAACCTCCAGATCATCAAGATCCCGAGATGAATGAATGGAGGTTCACTGAACCACCAGAGTCGAGTTGATAGAAGAGTGCGATCAAGCTAAACGACCTTAAACAAAACGCTTCTTGGGAGGCAACCCAAATTTAGTTTTAGATTTCCCTTTTCGATTGCATTGCATACGTTTTTTTGATTTTAGTTTTTATTTCCATCACATTTAGACTTAGGAATAGAAAAGAACTTTGCTAGGCAAAAATAAGACCCATATTAGCCTACACGGCGAAGTGTATGAGGAAATTTGGGCCATGGTGCATAAATGGGTGAAAAATGGGGACACACGGCCTAGCCATGTGTTTTCCCACAGCAGTGCCCGATTGACCATAGGTGCACATGGCCTGACCGTGTGTTTTCACACGGCCATGGCGCGCGAGGTTAAAAGGGGTGAGCCGTGTGTTTTCACCCCATTTGCGTCGTGTGCTTCAAAAGTTCTTGCCCTAGCTGTGTGATTTCACTTTCTCCTTCCTCTAGAAGCATTTCTAACCTCTAAAGAAGCTAAAAGGAGCAAGGATGAGGAGGACCAAGACCGTAGCATCCCGATTCGGCGCCTCGGAGCGACGAACAAGGAGAGCCGATGCCCCTCAAGCTCCAAAAGAGGGTAACGCCCTACCCCCTCTACCTTTTCACAATAATGAACATAGAGATAGGTACAATATGCTCTCTACTCGTAAACTTATTGCTACTAGGTACTTAGATGAGGATTTGCTAGAATCTTTAGGGTTGTTGGGTGATATGCAAACCCTATTTACAAAAATGGGGTGGGAAGAGATTATGGGAATAAAGCACCTAACCTACCCTAGGATAGTTTTGAAATTTTTGAGTTCTTTAGAGGCGGAAGTTTTAATGGGTAGAGAAAGTGAGGAGGGTAGGATAACTTTTAGGCTTTTTAATATTGAGCATGAGTGGACCCTTCACCAATGTAACTCATGCTTTGGCTTGCCAAGTGGGGGAGAGAGAAGGACCCCTAGTGGGTACAACTCTCGTATGAATTGGACTGAGTTGATAGGGGAGCACGCTTATGACCCATCTGTTAGGGCAATCTCTTGCCGTGATATGGTTTTGATGGTGTGGCAAAGGGTTTAAGTTAGTTTGATATGTTGATGTGATATGTGCGTTGAAGTCGTGCAGGACTTAGTAATTCGCACATGGAGCCGTGGCAAGTTTCACATCTCATGACTCGTGCCTTGAGTCGGTGAAGGATAGCTTTGCGGAAGCCGTGCGTTTGGAGCATCCGAGGGACCGCCAGACGAGAAGCTTGGAGTGAAGCCGGAGGAAGTAGACTTCGAGGCAAGAGACGCGAAGGAGCATTGCAGAGCCGTGCGCCTGATGCTGCCGAGGGACGTGGCCGAGAACGAAGAGAACTTCGAAGGCGAGGGACTCCGAGAAATGAGAGTGAGCGATTGTAACCCAGGGAAGGGTAGCTCTTAGGTGAAACTTGGCCATTTAGCCAAGTGTCGGATGGGTTTTCCCGACACCAGTCGACTGCCATGTCATGGCGGATCGCTCTGAAGTCAAGTGAGTTCGGATCGTATACGATCGATCGATTGTGGCGTGATCGCCATCGTGGGCGATCGGAAGACGTCGATCGGCCAAGGCGCGTGATCGATAGATAAGGTTGACGCCACGTCGTAGCCGATCGGCAGCGATCGACTACGAAGCTGACGATCGTGATGAGGTCCATCGATCATTGCCAAGAGTTCCGTTGGACTACAATGGTTGGGATCCGACGTGTTCGGAGGCCGTTGTAGTGATGGCAGTCGACTGCCAAGGGCGGCAGTCGACTGATGGCGGCAAACGGGAAGAAGTTAGCCCTCTCTATAAAAAGAGAGGGTGTAAGCCTTTGAGAAGCTAATGCTCATACTCCAAACAATCTTCCTAGTGCCCCACAAGCTCTAAACTCTTCTTACTTGTCTTTACTTCAATCCTATTGTAAGAAGAGTGATCTTGGTTGTAAAGGTTACCTCCACCTAGCTTTGTGCAAAGGAGAGACCGATAGTGATTGGTTTTGGCGGAGTGATTCACCGTGGACGAATCGGACCGTGGATTAGCGGCGTAGCCGTGAACCACGTTATATCTCGGTGTTTGTATTGTTTGTTTATATTTTGCTTGTCTTTACTTATAGTTGTATATTCCGCTTGCGCTAACGTTTTATAGATGAGCAATTTACGACGTCCAACGTATGAGGGCTATTCACCCCCCTCTAGTCGGTCATACCGATCCCCTACAAGTGGTATCAGAGCCAGAAAGCTTGTCAGGACTAACCGCCAAAAGCCCTACATCAAAATGGCGGCTCAACATCCATCCTCCGAAGTTTGAAGGAGAATTGCAGTGGAAGAAGCGAATGGAGGTATTTTTCAAAGATTTTGATATAATGATTACAATGGAATCCGGTTTCGTTTTGCCTAGGGATGAAGAAGGAAGCCAATAGAGAAATCTAGGTGGACCAAGAGGCAAAGAGGAGCACCTTGCAAACTCCAAAGCCAAGCACCATCTCTACAATGTGCTCCCTCAACAAGAGATCAACCGAATAGGAGAATGCCTAAGCGCCAAGGAGATGTGGGAGAAGCTAATTGAGCTTCATGAAGGCACATCCGAGGCAAAGCTAGCAAGGAGAGATCTCCTCCGCTCCCAACTATCCAACATCAAATTAGAAAAGGGAGAAAAGGTAATTTCTTTGCATTCTAGATTCAAAGAAATTTTAAATGGACTAACAAGTGTAGGTGAGAAGCTATCAAACCGGGATATGGTAATGAAGGCCATAGATGCCTTTCCCCGGTCCTCAAAGTGGAGCTCCATGGTGGACTCATTCTATATCTCAAAGAATTTAGAAGTGAGCACCTTGGAGGAGTTCTTCTCAACAATGGAACTCCACGAAACTAGGCTTGAAGGAATACAAGAGGAGCCTAGAATTCAACCCTCAAGAGGAGTAGCATTGTTGGCAAATAAGGGGAAGAAGAAGATGGAAATCCCCTCCTCCTCCGATGACGAAGCGTCTTCCTCCTCCTCCATGGATAGCACCGAAGAAGCCTACATGGTAAGGAGGGTAAGACGTGCATTTAAGAATTTTAGATTTGATAAATCTAATGATAGGATGAAAAGACCAAGGGGGAAGGTCATATGCTATAATTGCCAAGGAGAAGGGCACATAAGGGACAATTGTCCTCTCCTAAACAAGAGCAAGGAAGAAAGGAAAAAGAAAGAAGAAAAGAAGAAGAAAAGGGGAGCAAGAAAAAGAAGGAAGAGGAGAAGAAAACATAGGAGAAGGAAAGGGGCTCTCAAGGCAAGGACTTGGGATGACCCATCCTCATCCTCCTCATCATCATCGGATGAGGAGAATGCCTTTGTCACCAATTTGGCCTTGATGGCCTTTGATGACTTGGATTGCTCTTCATCCGAAAATGAAGAATCAAGCTCAAATGGGGAGAGCTCAAATGAAGGGGGAGCTTCCACATCCTCATCATCCGAAGAAGAAGAGGACATGGAAACTATGGTAACCAATCTCTCACCTAGTAAAATAGTTTCTATGATTTCTAGCTTAACTAAGGATTTATTTAGGGCAAAGAAGAAAAATAAATGCATGCTTGAACAAATTAAGGAATTAGAACAAAAATTAGAAAAGGCATGCTTAAATGATAATATTTCTTCTAGCTTAGATGATGCATGCTCACATGATTATATGCCTTTGGATGTTAATGATGCATGTATAAATGAAAATAGGGCCTTAAGGGAAAAGGTAGATTATTTAACCAAAGCCCTAGAGAAATTCACTATTGGCTCCAACACATTGAACATGATCTTAGGGAGCCAAAGAGCTAGTTTCAACAAGAAAGGCCTAGGATACAAGGAAAAGAAAAATGAAAAGGCCTATAAATGCCTAATAGCTAGGGGACAAGATAAAAAGAAAGTAATTGCTAGGAAATGGATCCCCAAGGAGTATTTAGTGAACCCAATAGGAAAGAATCTATTTTGGGTTCCAAAATCCATCCTTAAGGGTTAGAATAACCCTAGGGTAGTCAACCATATGAACTTGACCTATATCATAATTTGGTTGACTTAGGATGACGGGACAACATTTTTTAGATAGTGTTGGGTGATGATAACGTACCCATAAATAGGTAATAATGCTTAAATCATGATGATTGATGTAATTGCTATGTATGGTTTAAATCATGATTTATGATTTTGAAATTTGGCACGTTATCACTAGAAATAGGTTTAAATCATGCTTTAGGTGATAATTTGTTTATTATCATCGTATAATACCTAATGCATGACTATTATTTGATGGATACATGAGTTTCATGATCATAATGTAGAATTCATTCATATATGTCATTATGATCATGTAGGATGTTAGGTTGATGCTTAACCATGATAGAATTGCATGAATATATGGGTTAAGTATATACAAATACCCCCTAGGATACATCTCACACTCACTATAGGCTACCTTGATTGCAAACTTAGCCTGGGTGAGATATTAGGATGATACAAATGTCCACTAATGCCTATGGCATTTAGATGGTCATTTAAAGTATCAAAGTAGCAATAATAGACCAATCATGGGGAAGGCTTATGTTTAATTCATAGACATATTGCCCAAAGATCATGGTTGGATATTTCATATGTTTTCAAAACAATTTCTTACCTTAAAATACATGTATTCATGTTTTGAAACAATTGGATGCAAAACTAGGTAGCCAACTTGATACTAGAATGATCAAAAACCTAGTGTTTTTAGAGCTTTTGGATTTTTGGCAAAAACAAGAAAATATAATGAGTTTTCATGAAAAACTATTTTTCCTTGATAGATATACTTAAAAGAAATATGTTCCCCAAATTTCATGATTTTTCAAATTTTCTGGAATTTATAATGCATTTCGTAAATTCTCGTAAAATCGTAAATTTAGATTCTTTGTGCTAATGACCGCCATATCGATAGCAATGATCGATGGCGTAAATCAGAATATTGAAGGCCGGATTCAGTTTGTAAACCTCCAACAAGTGGTAGAAATATACTTGATGCCATCAACAAGTGGTACCCAATTTTTAAATCAACTTGTCATATTTTTCCCTCCATTATACTTGATGCCATGAGCTTATAACTTAGTGTTAATCTTTTTGATGGTGTCAAAGGGGGAGAAATAAGTATGTTTAAGTTAATCACTTTAGGGGGAGAAATATATTTTAGGGGGAGAAATATATGATAAGGGGAGAAAATTTGCATGGAGAGTTTCATGGATTAAGGGGGAGTTGCATGTTGCTATATCATGTTTTATCTTTACATGCTTTCTTACCTTAGAATTTATATCAAATGTTTTTACCTAACTTAAACGGATTGCCACACATCAAAAAGGGGGAGATTGTTAGGGCAATCTCTTGCCGTGATATGGTTTTGATGGTGTGGCAAAGGGTTTAAGTTAGTTTGATATGTTGATGTGATATGTGCGTTGAAGTCGTGCAGGACTTAGTAATTCGCACATGGAGCCGTGGCAAGTTTCACATCTCATGACTCGTGCCTTGAGTCGGTGAAGGATAGCTTTGCGGAAGCCGTGCGCTTGGAGCATCCGAGGGACCGCCGGACGAGAAGTTTGGAGTGAAGCCGGAGGAAGTAGACTTCGAGGCAAGAGACGCGAAGGAGCATTGCAGAGCCGTGCGCCTGATGCTGCCGAGGGATGTGGCCGAGAACGAAGAGAACTTCGAAGGCGAGGGACTCCGAGAAATGAGAGTGAGCGATTGTAACCCAGGGAAGGGTAGCTCTTAGGTGAAACTTGGCCATTTGGCCAAGTGTCGGATGGGTTTTCCCGACACCAGTCGACTGCCATGTCATGGCAGTCGACTGTTCTGAGTCGAGTGAGTTCGACTGGTATACGATCGATCGATTAGGCCAGCCGATCGATCGCCATACGTGGGCCGATGCCAAGATTATCACCGATCGGGCCGAAAGAATGACCGATAGATAAGGGTTGCGCCATTGCGCCGTTCGTAGCCGAGGCGATTACGAGGCGTGATCGACCGATGAGGTCCATTAGTCGATCGCCAAGAGTTCCGTTGACTACAACGGCCGGGATCCGACGCGTGTTCGGAGGCCGCTAGAGACGATCGATCGCCAAGGGCGCAATGATCGATGGCGGCAAACGGGAAGAAGTTAGCCCTCTCTCTAAAAAGAGAGGGTGTAAGCCTTTGAGAGGCTAATGCTCATACTCCAAACAATCTTCCTAGTGCCCCACAAGCTCTAAACTCTTCTTACTTGTCTTTACTTCAATCCTATTGTAAGAAGAGTGATCTTGGTTGTAAAGGTTACCTCCACCTAGCTTTGTGCAAAGGAGAGACCGATAGTGATTGGTTTTGGCGGAGTGATTCACCGTGGACGAATCGGACCGTGGATTAGCGGCGTAGCCGTGAACCACGTTATATCTCGGTGTTTGTATTGCTTGTTTATATTTTGCTTGTCTTTACTTATAGTTGTATATTCCGCTTGCGCTAACGTTTTGTAGACGAGCAATTTACGACGTCCAACGTACGAGGGCTATTCACCCCCTCTAGCCGGTCATACCGATCCCCTACACCATCTAGGGCCAAAGCGTCGCGCCTCCAAAACCTCATCTTTTGATACCTACACCGCATCATGGCCAGTATCATATTTGGTCGTGGGGAGAGTGACGGTGTAGTTAGAGCCAGCGAGCTGCTTTGCTTATGGGATATGCTACAAGAAAGGAGTAGCATCGATGTAGGGTCTCACTTCATTAGACACTTAGTGAAGATGGGCAAAGCAGCACGCGGAGAGATCAATGTGGGAGGCCTACTTACCCACATTTGTTATAGGATGGGGTACGACTACTCAACATTGGAGAGTATAGAGGAGAGCCCTAGGATCGACCTAGGAGTATGCATGGCCATGAAGATGATTGTAAGAGAAGGAGACTCCTTATGCTTTGTAAGGAAAAATCTTATGACCCTTAGGCTCCCCGACCCGGATCCTACCACCATCGCTATACGTGCCAACTGGCGCTTAGACCTGATAGTGGAGTCCCCTCCACATGAGGGACCATCCACATCAGTTCCCATCTCCCTACCTTTGTATCACTCTCCCTCCAGTCCACACATGCATAGGAGCCCACCTAGTCCATGCCGACATGAGCCTACACTTGCACCACCATCTTTTTCTACTTTTGAGCAGGATGCAGGTACATCGGCCTACGATTTCTCGGAGTTCCGATCACGCCTCGACGACATTTACACTGAGCAGCAAACACAAAGGCAGCAATGGGAGGAGCAGAGCGCCTTCCAGCAGGCGGAGTTCCAGGGATTCTAGGAGCATTTCCAATGGGCTGAGGAGTTTTATGTTGAGCCCCGAATATACTTCCAGGAGGAGGCTGCTCATCGCTAGGATGAGGCCGCTTACTGCAGGGAGATGCGGTAGCATATGCACGCCCAGTAGGCATAGTGGGCTAGGGAGGAGGAGCACCGAGTAACCGCTGCATCCACCAGTTCATAGATCAACCACTTGTATATGTGGCATCAGTAGCTCAGCAGCAGGTTCTCCCAGGATCCAGAGATGTCGAGGCTTCCAAACTTTCCACCTCGTCCACCATATTAGAGGTATATTTTTGTTTAAGCCTGGGGGGGGGGGGAGACCCCAAAATCTATTTTGTTTTGTTTCTTAGCAGTAGTTTCTTTTCTGGTTTTTTCATTCATTTGTTCATGCATGCATGAGTTATTTAGTTCCTTTCAGTACTTAATTTTTGGTGTCTGTAAAGCTACCTCAGTAGTATTTTTGAAAGTTGCTTGCATGAGTTGTTCCCATAGGTAGCTTAACTCTATTTATCTTGTGGTGTTTTATTTTATTCGCTCTATTGAATGTTCTAGACTTGCACTGGTTAGCTTTATTTTTTTTCACTTACACATGTTGAACATTTTGAAAGGGAGAATCTAGTACATATCTAGTTATGATTCACTTTAGTAGTCTAGTACTTTAGAATCCATAGGTGACTCTAGGTTTAGCATAAAAGATAAATAAAATAAAAAAAAAGGGAGAGAAAAAGAAATGACAAAAAAAAAGAGAAAAAAAAAGGAGAGATTGAGAGGGATAAAAAAATAGTTGTCGTGGGTGGAAATGACTAAGTGCCCCTTTGAGACCGAGTTAGGTTACTAGGGAAACACCTCCCAATTTCTCTCAATACCAAGCATGCCTTTGAGACTTTATGCTAGATCTACGGAACGACCCTCGCTTTGGGTAGGTAAGTGTCTAAGAGCTGGAAACCTTAGGAAAGCTATGGGGTGATGACTTAACTCACCATGGAATGGGCATCCCCTAAGAATGATTCTCCTAGCACGAGCACGAGGAGCTAACTTAGTGAATTTTTAGAACATATCTATTTTGCTTTGATTGCAAATACCACTTGATAAATTTAGTTAGCATGCTAATTATGGAACAATGTCTTTTTAAAATTTTATGGCACTGAGGTTTGCTTGAGGACAAGCAAAGATTTAAGTCTGGGGAAAGTGATGTGAGCAAAACATATAGGGTTTTAGGAGTAGTTTTCGCTCACATCTTGTTATATTTTGTGTTAGTTTCATGCATATGTTACTCTATTCTTACACTCATTGCCTATTTTATGGTTCGGAGGTCTGCTCGTTGTACTTTTGAGTGCAGGTTAGCTTTTCTGGTGAAAAAGATGCATTTTCGGAGAAAAAGAAGGACTTTCGCAGCTAGACGCAGAGCGGGACACGACCAAAGTGTGTGGATTCACACGGTCATGTCCAATGGGTGAAGAACAGCACCCCAGGGCCGCACATAGTCTGGCCATGTGGAAACACATGACCGTGTGGTGACCCGACGGATTTGCGTGACTAGGGTTTTTTTCAGATTTTGCAGCGGTCCGAGGCGATGTCTATATAAGGATGACTCCGCCCAAACCCTAGGGGGGAGGCACGACGGCTAGGATGGCATGTCGTAGCCCTAAAAAGCTTTGGTAACTCATAGCAGGGAGGAGAAATGCCGCCAGAGGTCCACAACTTGCAATACAATGCCGGAGAGAAGATCACGAAGCATCGTATATCTCTATTTTTGCACTCTATTTCTATTGTATTCAAACTTAAACATGTTTTGTGATTCTTCCTTCGTATTTATGGAGTAGTACTTTTGATTCTAGTGTTGTGTTTTGTGCTATTCCTCGGAAGGCTCATCGGCTCCCACTTCCCCGAATTAAAATTTTCACTAATGAAAACTAATCCGGATGGGATGAGTTTCCTAAGCACAACCAATTCGTCGTCGTGCCAACAACTCGAGCGATCGCTTGAACAAACTTGTTGTTCAAGCAATCAACTCTTCCAATCGGTTAGCTGCGGAAGAGACGACGGACGGATCACCGGTTTTTGTGTTTCTTATTCGGGGTCCATGATTATACAAATACATACAAATGTAAACTAGTATAATCAACATATACTAACATAAAGAACATAAGCTAGCATATCAATAAGAACATGCAAAGAACAATAATAAAAGTTGTAAAACTTTTATACCTCTTGATCTTCTATCGTATGTCTTAACCTCCTTGTAGACTTCGTGTGGGCGAAGATCCTCCACAAGTTGAAGCTTCCTAGGTCTTCTTCAATCCAAAGAAAGAAGAACTCTCCTTCCCTTCTTGCTTGAGCCAACCACCAATCCACAAAGGATTGGTGCTGCCGGCCCCAAGAATAGAGAGAACTAAATGGAAACCACCAAGGAACCAAACTATGGACAAACCCTAGCTTCTAGTGCCGCCGGCCAATAGGGAGTGAAGAGGATAAAAGGAACATGTTGGGCGCCGGCCAAGGTATAGGGAAAAGAGAAGAAGCCGGCAACACCCTAGGAAGAAGAAGAGCACTTCCCCTATAGTTGCCGCCCAACCTTTCTTCCTTTGGATTTCTTGCCGCCCAACCATGGTGGAGAGAAGAGATCTAGGAGCTAGCCACCTTCAAGGAAGAAGAAGAGATCTTCCACAAGTTGCCGCCCACCCTTCTTTCCTAACCTTGGCCGCCCATCCAAAGGAGCCAAACCCTAATTAGGGTTTCCTCCTTAGGGTTGCTTGCCACCCAAGCAAGGCTTGGCAAAACCCTAATCTCCTTAGCATCCATCATCCAACCAAAAAACTTAGTTGCCGCCCAACCCAATCTCCCATATATATAGAGTTAGGTTTAGGCCTTGGTTTAATCTCCACCGTCGATTCTAGGGTTTTAATCTCAACCGTCGGATCTAGAGATTTAATCTCAACCGTCGATTCTAGGGATTTAATCCCAACCGTCGGATCTAGAGATTTAATCTCAACCGTCGGTTCTAGGGTTTTAATTCCAACCGTCGGATCTAGAGATTTAATCTCCACCGTCGGTTCTAGGGATTTAATCCCAACCGTCGGATCTAGAGATTTAATCTCCACCGTCGGTTCTAGGGATTTAATCCCAACCGTCGGATCTAGAGATTTAATCTCCACCGTCGGTTCTAGGGATTTAATCCCAACCGTCGGATCTAGAGATTTAATCTCCACCGTCGGTTCTAGGGATTTAATCCCAACCGTCGAATCTAGAGATTTGTTTTCCATCATTTGATCTAGACTTCATGAGGTTTATATTAGGCTACGATAGGGACCATGAGGAGGAGTTGGATCTTGGCCACCCGATGGATCGGAAGCACACAAACTTGATCTATCAATGACGTTCCATTCCACTAGAGGATCATCATCGAACTACCTCACCAACCCCCATAAATTAATATGGGCTCCTTATATTATTTGTACATCCATCTCCCCGTGTTTAAGATATCGAATGTCCGTCAATTAATTGATTTACTAACCATCAATTAATTAACATCTAACTCCTCGAGTAGTACCACTCAACCTTATCATCATGTTGACTAAGTCAACCTGCAGGGTTTACATGATGAACCATATGAGCTCCTTAAGGGGACATCATCAACCTAATATATAGGACACGGTTTCCTCCTATAATCAACGGCACAACATGTAAATAATATTATTTCCCAACCTACCGGGCATATTGATTTAATCCATAGAAATCTCACCCTTTGGTAAATCAAAGAAATAAATACTAAGTACATGTGCCCGTTATTATATCGGGATTAAGAGCATGTACAACATAATATCCGAGGTCCGATTCAATTATGTAGTCAGCAATAAATTGAATCACCTCTATGTCGGTCCTTCTCAATACACCGAGGTGTACTAGTGTAACTCTATGTTCAAGATAAAACAATTCCAAGCTACACTACAACCATGCCAATGGTTTGTCCAAAACCATCTTGGTTGTGAGCCTCTACTTATATTCTACAAGGGACTGATAACATGATCTTCTGTGCCACACCAAGCACCATGTTATCTACAATGTAAAATATTAGACAATTTTGCATAACTATAAAAATATGCAAACAATGATCATGTGATTCTTATTTCAAAATAAAGATGTTCATACTGTTAGTAATATATGAGAGATGTCCTAAGGCAATCGCCTTATGTATGAACCATTTATATGATAAATGAAGATTCACTATTTGAGTATACATGTTTTATGTATTTGATTGGATCTTAAACTCATTTACTGAATGTCCACGATACGATTCACAGCATGAGAGAATTTGTGATTGGATCACAACTAGTGAGTATCTCTACATGTGTAATTGTGATGTATCGGAATTATCCCTAGTCGATGAATTGATGGATCTAGACACCATCAATTCTGCTGAGACTAGCACGAGGTATACTCCTTGGTGTATCCAAGCAGCTGATTCTCACTGGCTGGAGACATAGTGATGTCCGGAGTTAATCGTGGATGCTAGTTATGGTAACTAGTTCATTGGAGTGACCAGCCGTAAGACTTCATATGGTTCTCTGCATATATAGATATGTCAATGAAGTTCTTACCGTGGCTTAAGTGCGATGTTCCTTTGACTTGCGGTATTCAAGTCATCTTGATCTTGGAGACTTATGCTTTGACATCTTAAGCAAACATCTCTAAGGAGATGTGGACCCGGGATGATTGGGTATAAGTCGAAGTGATCGAAGGTGTTTGAATAGCCTATAAAGGATTCACCACTCCTTGCGAGGAGATGTATACCCATGGCCTCTCGTCGGATTGTTACTAAAGTCTTTGGCCAAAGCATTACATGTTTAGAGTAAAGTACTCTTCGATACATGTGGAGTAACTAGAACTGAGGACGAGGAAATGATACTTGGGCTAGGTGTGACGAATAGTCACTAGTGGGACCGACACAATAGACCATGTCCTGAACCAAGTGGGTATAAGATGAGTGAAGGGAATGGGGCACGATTCATTCAAGCTCTTGAAGGGTTTCGTAAATAGTTCGATCAACCGCTTGATCTTTTCGGTTAATTGGGGATCATGATGTACTACTAGGTGCCACTCATGATCGCTCTATAATTAATGGTTAATTATAGACGGCCAACATAAACCGAGAACCTATTTGGTCACACGCACAACGAGTGTAATCCAAAGGATTTAAAACGAGCTTGAGAATGAGATTCTCGCATCGAGAGAAACTATGTTTGGTTGGACCAAACATAAAGCGAGCATGAAATTGTTTCGATCGCAATGGAAGCGTGGATGGGCCGTGTCTTATGAAGACATAATGGATGGACCAAAATGGTTTGGTTCTAATCCAATGGATGAGAATAAACCAAAGGGTTTGGTTTATTTTAAACGAATGAACCAAAAGTTGGTTCGGTTCGTTTTAACTTAAAATAAACCATCATGGTTTGGTTTATTTTAACTTATCTTAATGGAGCGGGTTAACGGGCTTTATGGATATGATCCATTAACCACTAAGAGAATTAGTTCTCTATAAAATAAAACCTAACCTAAACCTAATCCAAACCCCATCCTCCTTTTGTTGGCGTCAACAACAAGGGCTGCCGCCCAACTTGATTGAGCTGCTGCCATCTCCTTGTCGGCGCCCAAGTTTCGGCCGGTGAACCTCCGGCGACCCTCCGTGATCTCCTTGGGTTCGGTGTAAAGGTGAGCCTCCATCTCTTCTTTAGCCGGGCGCCTATTTCCTCCACCAAAGCTGTCCAGTTTTCTGGACAGCTTCTTCTCTCTTCGGAGCGCGTTTGACGACGGTTAGTGCTCCGACAGCGGATAACATTATCGGGATTTGATCTCCGGTAATCCTCTGAGGTGGAGGACGAAGGATTTGTCAATCGGTTGACGAATACCTCTCCGGAGAAGCAAGTCTTGAGGACTTGTTTTAGGTCCGAATTTGGATTCGGATCGTGATCATCTCTCGATCACGTCGTCTTCAACACGAGGCTAGTAACCCGTACGAAGACGAAGCTCGTGACTTAGCGAAGTCATCCCGAGGAGCTCGGCGTGGATACGGCTAGAGACGATTCTTACGAGGATCGTTCCGGTTGATGCCGTTCCCGCTACACGTCATACGAACGGTATAACGTAGTTTAATTTCTTTTATTGCAATTTTAATTTACGGTTATGTCTACACTTGTTGTAATATGCATGCGTGTGTTGTGTGTGTTGTAATAAATATATTTATTATTTTTAATTGCTTCCGCTGTGCTCATGTTTACGAAACATGATCGAACACACACGCCATGCGCAAAACCCAACAAAGGGTATCAGAGCCCAGTTGTGTTTCGACATAATCGTAAAATGGTTTTGCGATAGTCATAATGTATTTCGAAGTTTTCTAAATTTTGGAAATTTAGAAGTATTTATGGAAATTTTTCAATTTTGGAAAGTCTAGAAGTATTTATGGAAATCTTCCACTTTTGGAAAGTTGGAAGTATTTATGGAAATTTATATTTTCCATAAATAAAATATTTGATTAGATTCTGGAAATTTGTTTCCTAATTTAATCATGATTTGATTTGGGAAATCAAATCTTAAAATATTTTATTTCCATAAGTAGTTTTAAAGATTTAGGAAATTGGTTTCCTAAATAGATTTTCCTTAATCAAATAATTCCATGAATAAAATATGTGATTAGATTTGGAAATTTATTTCCTAATTTAATTATGATTTGATTTGAAGAATCAAATCTTAAACATATTTTATTTCCATAAATAGTTATGACAAATAAGGAAATTATGTACATGACATAATTGTATGCCATGTAATTGCATTAGATGCATAACATTATGCCATGCGTGTCGTGACATGTAGATGTATGCCATGTATGCCATGCCATGTAGATAATAGTTATTTGCATGCAAAGAGGATGAGACATAAAACCCTAACTCAATATTAAAGCCTACACCTTCCATTAATATGGTTAGAACCAGAGTTCTGTTTCTTGTTTGGGTTGTTGGACTCACTCCAAGCCCGGCTCGAACCTGAACATGTTCAAATCATTGGAATAGTTTAACTCTAATATGGTAAGAGTCAGAGGTCAATCGTTAGTTTGGGTTGTTGGACTCACTCCAAGCCTGGCTAATTGGGTGAATGCGCTCTAACCATATTAAAACTATTTCGCGATTAATGGGTCGGCTTTAACTTGGAGCATCGATTTGTTGGACTCACTCCAAGGTCGATGTGAAGAGAGGTGAAGTTGGGTGCTATGCATATGATGCATACTTGTTAATGTGTTAACAACCCAATGTATGTGTAAACATTCAATTAGTTGATAGCACATTGTGATAGTTACATATACATGATATGTAATCGGTATACTTGATACCCACCATCATAGCTAAGAATGGCTTGTTGGACTCACTCCAAGGTTGTTCTTATCTATGATGGATATCAGCCCATTCGGAGATGGACCTACGATCTCCCGAAGTGATTTTGGGGTTTTTGAATTCGAAAAATGAATGGGATTTATAAATGTATATTGATGCATTTTAAAATCATCTTTCTCATATATGCTCGTTTTGTATTTCTAAGTTAATATATTGATCATGATGTGTTTGAATTTGCATTCCATTTTGGATTCAAATAAATTGACTGGGCCAAACTTCTTGGACTAGCTTAGAAACTTGAGAATTGTTCTCAAGGTGGAAAAGCTTGTGTATGTCCTCGAAGCGCCTCTTCCCGCCCGTCCTAGTGACGATGCAACTCTGGACCAATTGTTGGCCTATCAGAAACATGTGAGTGATTCTGAACAAATGAGTTGCATCATGCTAGCCACGATGGAACCCAAGCTACGAAAGCAGCATGAGCATATGGATGCTCATATCGTAGTCCTTCATCTTTGTGAGTTGGTTGATGAGCAAGTGAGATTCGAAAGGTTCGAAGTCTCAAAGCTCCTCTTCACCTCTGAGATGCTAGGAGGTTCATCTGTGGTACTGCTTAATATGCTGAAGACTGTGGAATCTTCTGAGAAGCATGAGCAGGGGACGATGCTGTTAGTTGATTCCTCGAAGAAAGGTTCTAAGAGGAAGTCAAAAGAAATGTAAGGGAAAGAAGAAAGGCTAAGAAGGTAGAACTAGCACAAAAGGAAACTTGCCATCATTATGGCAAGGAGAGCCATTTGAAGAAAGTGCAAGATTTATCTTGAGTTCGTGAAGAAGGATAAGGCATCGGATGCCCCATCTTCTTCAGAAATCTTCTTTATTGATTGTCATTCTATTTCCTCAGACACTTGGGTATTTGATACTGGGTGTGGCTCACATATATGTAATGACATACATGGGCTAAGGAATAGAAGAAGACTCGTCAAGGGGAGAGTCAAATTTACGTGTTGGGAATGGAGCAACGGTTGCTGCACTCGCCATCGGAACGTATTTGTTGGAACTCCCTGTAGGACTTGTCTTAGAACTGGACAATTGCTTGTATGTTCCTTCGTTGATAAAGAACATCATTTCTATTTCTTGTCTAAATAGAAATGGTTTCCATTTGACGTTTAGTAACAATTGTTGTTACATAACTTTGAATGGGGTTCTTTATGGGACTGGAACTTTAAGCAATGGTGTTTATACGTTGGACGTATCCAGTGACATTTACAATATCGAAGCGAGCAACAACAGTGCTCGAAAGGATAATCAAATAGACTCCTACATGTGGCATTGTCGTCTTGGCCATGTAAGCAAGAAACGCATGTCCGAATTACACCGATGTGGAATTCTGGAATCGTTTGAATTGGATTCATACGATACATGCGAATCATGCTTAAAAGGCAAGATGACTAAGTTACCTTTTACGAGAAAAGGTGAACGAGTGGGAGAGTTACTAGGTCTAATACATACTGATGTATGTGGACCTATGTCAACTCAAGCATTAGGAGGCTATTGCTACTTCATTACCTTCACCGATGATCACTCACGGTTTGGGTATGTGTTCTTGATGAAACACAAGTCTGAAGCCTTTGAAAGGTTCAAAGAATTCAGAAATGAAGTAGAGAAACAACATGACAAAAGTATTAAAATACTTCGATCAGATCGAGGTGGTGAATACTTAAGTCAAGAGTTTCTTGATTATCTAAGAGACAATGGCATATTGTCTCAATGGACTCCGCCCTATACACCACAGCATAATGGTGTATCTGAGAGGCGTAACCGGACCTTGTTGGACATGGTCAGGTCAATGATGAATCATGCGACTCTTCCCAAGTCCTTTTGGGGTTATGCACTTCAGACAGCTGTTTACTTGTTGAACAGAATGCCTACCAAGGTAGTCTCTACTACTCCATATGAGATATGGGCTAGTAAGAAACCTCATGTATCTTACTTGAAGATATGGGGTTGTCCTGCTTATGTGAAGCGGACTGTATCAGACAAACTGGATGCTAAGTCTGATAAATGTCTATTTATTGGATACCCTAAGGAAACAAGGGGTTACCAATTCTATCATCCTGTGGAACAAAAGGTGTTTGTTTCAAGGCATGCTGTGTTTCTAGAGAAAGAGTTTCTCTTGCAAGAAAACAGTGGGAGTGTCGTCGAGCTTGAGGAGGCTCGAGAGACTCAAATAGACATTAATGAGATACCTGGTGAAGCACAACAGCCGACAACTCATAGTGATGAGCAATCGACTGGACCTATTGTAACACCACATCTTCGTAGATCTGGCAGAACACGCAATATTCCTGAGAGATATGGATTTCTCGTAAGTGAATCGAACGACGTGTTACTCATTGATGATGAGGAGCCTACCAGTTATGAAGAAGTGCTGACAAGTTCAGAAAGGGATAAGTGGCTTGAAGCCATGAAGTCAGAAATGGATTCCATGTATGAAAACCAAGTTTGGAACTTGGTTTACCCACCTGAAGGCATAAAGCCTATAGGGTGCAAGTGGGTTTTCAAGAAGAAAACCGACATGGATGGTAATGTGATTACCTATAAGGCTAGATTGGTGGCGAAAGGATATCGTCAAAAGCAAGGTGTTGATTATGACGAAACCTATTCGCCTGTAGCTATGCTTAAATCCATTCGGATGCTCCTGGCCATAGCGGCTCATTATGATTATGAGATATGGCAGATGGATGTGAAAACAGCTTTCCTTAATGGAAACCTGCTCGAGGACGTGTATATGATACAACCTGAGGGTTTCACATCGGTTGATAAAACCAAGGTATGCAAATTGCGACGGTCCATTTATGGATTGAAGCAAGCATCCAGGAGCTGGAATATCCGTTTTGATGAGACAATCAAAAGGTTTGATTTCTCACAAAATCCAGACGAACCTTGTGTGTACAAGAAGGTTAGTGGGAGTGCAGTCGTATTCCTAGTATTGTATGTCGATGACATACTACTTATAGGAAATGATGTTTCAATCTTACAGTCAGTGAAGGTTTGGTTATCCAAGACATTCTCCATGAAAGACCTGGGAGAAGCAACCTACATCCTTGGGATTAAGATCTATAGAGATAGATCGAAACGGTTGCTTGGTCTTTCGCAGTCTACATATATAGACCGAGTGCTAAAGAGGTTTAGCATGTCGGAATCCAAGAAAGGTTATCTGCCCATCAGGCATGGGGTACACCTTTCGAAGTCTATGTGTCCGCGCACAGAAGACGAGAGGATTTGCATGAGTAAGATTCCCTATGCATCCGCAATAGGATCTATCATGTATGCTATGTTATGTACGAGGCCCGATGTATCGTACGCTCTGAGTGTCACGAGCAGATACCAGTCCGATCCAGGAATGGATCATTGGGCGGCTGTTAAGACGATCCTTAAGTACTTGAGAAGAACTAAGGATGTGTTCCTAATATATGGAGAAGGGTACATGGTGATACGTGGGTATACGGATACCAGCTCCAGAAAGACAAGGATAATTCCATGTCTTTGTCTGGGTAAGTATTCACCTGGAATGGAGACGCAATAAGTTGGAAAGGTTCCAAGCTTGACACTATAGCGGATTCTGCCACTAAGGCAGAATACATTGCAGCTTTGGAAGCAGCAAAGGAAGCGGTTTGGATCAAGAAGTTCATCTCTGAACTTGATGTGGTCTCATCAATGATCCAAACATGTGCTTCACCGCTATCATCTTATCAGAGAGATCATCAGTAGGAACGAAATACAAATCGAGAAAATTCCCACTGAAAGGAACTTAGCGGATCCTTTGACTAAAGCATTACCTCAAAGTAAGTTTGAGGGTCATGTTGGTGCTTATGGTATTGGATACCGTAGCGATTGGCATTAGGCCAAGTGGGAGTCTGTTAGTAATATATGAGAGATGTCCTAAGGCAATCGCCTTATGTATGAACCATTTATATGATAAATGAAGATTCACTATTTGAGTATACATGTTTTGATGTATTTGATTGGATCTTAAACTCATTTACTAAATGTCCACGATACGATTCACAGCATGAGAGAATTTGTGATTGGATCACAACTAGTGAGTATCTCTACATGTGTAATTGTGATGTATCGAATTATCCTAGTCGATGAATTGATGGATGACACCATCAATTGTTGAGACTAGCACGAGGTATACTCCTTGGTGTATCCAAGCGGTGATTCTCACCGGTGGAGACATAGTGATGTCCGAGTTAATCGTGGATGCTAGTTATGGTAACTAGTTCATTGAGTGACCATAAGACTTCATATGGTTCTCTGCATATATAGATATGTCAATGAAGTTCTTACTGTGGCTTAAGTGCGATGTTCCTTTGACTTGCGGTATTCAAGTCATCTTGATCATGGAGACTTATGCTTTGACATCTTAAGCAAACATCTCTAAGGAGATGTGGACCCGGGATGATTGGGTATAAGTCGATGTGATCGAAGGTGTTTGAATAGCCTATAAAGGATTCACCACTCCTTGCGAGGAGATGTATACCCATGGCCTCTCGTCGGATTGTTACTAAAGTCTTTGGCCAAAGCATTACATGTTTAGAGTAAAGTACTCTTCGATACATGTGGAGTAACTAGAATCCGTAGGACGAGGAAATGATACTTGGGCTAGGTGTGACGTAGTCACCTAGTGGGGATCGGCACAATAGACCATGTCCCGAACCAAGTGGGTATAAGATGAGTGAAGGAATGGGGCACGATTCATTCAAGCCATCAAGGGTTTCGTAAATAGTTCTGGATCAACTGCTGATCTTTTCGGTTAATTGGGGATCATGATGTACTACTAGGTGCCACTCATGATCGTTCTATAATTAATGGTTAATTATAGACGGCCAACATAAACCGAGAACCTATTTGGTCACACGCACAACGAGTGTAATCCAAAGGATTTAAAACGAGCTTGAGAATGGGATTCTCAGACCGAGAGAAACTATGTTTGGTTGGACCAAACATAAAGCGAGCATGAAATTGTTTCAGTCGCAATGGAAGCGTGGATGGGCCGTGTCTTATGAAGACATAATGGATGGACCAAAATGGTTTGGCTCTAATCCAATGGATGAGAATAAACCAAAGGGTTTGGTTTATTTTAAACGAATGAACCAAAAGTTGGTTCGGTTCGTTTTAACTTAAAATAAACCATCATGGTTTGGTTTATTTTAACTTATCTTAATGGAGCGGGTTAACGGGCTTTATGGATATGATCCATTAACCACTAAGAGAATTAGTTCTCTATAAAATAGGGATTAAACCCTAACCCTAAACCTAATCCAATTAGTGGCCGCCCAACCCATCCTCCTTGTTGTTGGCGTCAACAACAACACGCCAACTTGATTGAGCTGCTGCCATCTCCTTGTCGGCGTCCAAGTTTCGGCCGGTGAACCTCCGGCGACCCTCCGGTGATCTCCCTTGGGTTCGGTGTAAAGGTTGTTGGATCGAAAGTGTCGCTAGAGGGGGGGGGGTGAATAGCGATACGATGTCGTTAAAAAACTTTTGCAATAAGTAAAAAGCAAGTAGAGAGTGCACAGCGGAAATATAAAGTAGACAAGATATTTTTACGTGGTTCACAATCTTTCGATTGCTAATCCACGGCCCTAGTGATCCTTGATCACGTACGGAGGGCAATTCACTAAAACCACTCCTCCTCGTTGGAGGTAGGAGCAACGATTACAAAAAGAAATCAAGGCAAAGGGACACTCCCCCTTTCCTTGTTACGATTAAAGCACAAAGACAATTTAAAGAAGTAGAACTTAAATAAATATACCGACAACTCTTATAAGTAGAAGATGTAGCTTTCGTTGTCGGCGGCACTTCGTCGTAGCAAATGTGAGTAGTAGTAGCGGCGTTACGACGGCGTGTTGAGAGCTCTTGAATTCTTGTAATTTGCTTGGCTTGAACATGTCTATTTATGGATATTGATCTATGAATTTAGACATAGGTAGTGTCCAAGGTGAGGTTCTTATCCCCAAGACTTGTTCATCCACATCCTTTGCGCACTAACTCAAGGATGAGGTGTTTCATCCAACCACCTTGTGCCACCTCCAACCTCCTTGTGCGCCAACTCAAGGATGAGGTGTTTCATCCAACCACCTTGTGCCACCTCCAACCTCCTTGGGCGCCAACTTGAGGATGAGGTGTTTCATCCAACCACCTTGTGCCACCTCCAACCTCCTTGGGCGCCAACTTGTTGGAGCCATTCAACTTGTGCCACATCATGGGAGCCAACCATCTTGTGCCAACTCACCTTATCTTTGGCGTCCACCACAAGGAAGCTTGGTGATGGTTTGGATGTCCACCTTGATGCCACATCACCCTTTGTACCAAAACACGAGTCAAGTCCAAATTCACCCCTTGAAATTCGAGCACTTCAGGTTTGGAACTTGACTAGCATTGATGTAGTCAAAGGGTTTTGGACCGCATACAAGTTAGCTTAAAATATAAAGTACGATGGTTCTAACCATCCGATCTCGACCTAGACCTTCCATTGGAGGTATTGGGTCGGATCTACGCTAACGACACCTTGCTTCACTTTCACACGAGCTTACCTTGTAGCCTCGCCTAGGTCTTCACCCGAGTACCTCGGCTTCCTCCAAGTCCTCTGGCGTTGCGACCACCTCGGTTCCCACCGGTGTCGCAACCTTCCGCTCAACTTTAGCATTTACGCACACTTAATTGAGCTCGTAAGATAACAAATATACCCTTAACTATTGAGCCTTTTGCCATAATCAAAATACCGTTCGACTTTGGTGTCCCTTGCACCAACAATCTCCCCTTTTGATTCATGGCAAACGACAAAAGTTAAGGAAAAATTAAGGATAACAGTAAGCTAGCATAATGATTAAGCATGAATGAGCTAGCATAAAGATTAAATATGAATGAGCTAGCATAATGATTAAGCATGAATGAGCTAGCATAAAGATTAAATATGAGTGAGAAATATTATTGTTTCAAGTTCTCCCCTTTGAGGTAACCTCCCCCTTGACCGAAGGTGAGTTCTTGAAAAATAATTTTTACTCCCCCTTAATAGTTGCTTAAGTAAACGGAATTACTTAATATAAAAGGTAATAATTTTGTTTACTTTCTTCCTTACTTTTGTGACTTTCTCCCCCTTTTGCCTCAACTCAAAAAGTTTGTAAATATATTTTAAGGTTTGTAAGTCCAAGCAAGTTCCCAATATAAATATATTTTTTCTAGTGAATTGAGCTAGCTCTTCTTGCATAGCAATAATCCAGTCGGGATCAAGAAGTGCTTGTTCAATAGTTTTGGGTTCGATTTTGGAAATTAACGAGATTTGACTAAGGTTTCGATATGAAGCTCTAGTTCGAACCCCTAAATTTGGATCACCTATAACTTGATTGATAGGATGATTTGTTTGAGTCTTAGTGTGACTCGGGTTAGGGTCATCTATCACTTGGTCGATAGGATGACTTGGGTGAGTTCTAGTTTGACTTGGGTTAGAGTCATCTATCACTTGGTCGATAGGATGACTTGGGTTAGGACGAGATTCAAGTTCAAGATCAGAGTCGGGTTCGCTATAAGTTGATTTGCTAGTTGGTTTTGTTAAGGATTGAACGGGTTCGTGTCCTTCGTCGAAAACTATATTAATGGTTTCTTCGACTCTAAGAGTGTAGGATCAATGGAATTACTAAAGGGTTGTTTGTAAGTTTTTAAACCTAAATCATCTCACCAATATCTACATGATCAAAACATGTTATTCCTATGTGTTACTGTGAGATGACTTTCAATTTTACTTGATTAATTTTAACCAACATTAGGTTAGATTCGGATTTAGTCTAAGCTCATCAAGTAATCTTTTCAAGAGATTAGCTTCCAGGTCGTGGCGAGGCACAGAGGCCTTCTTTGATCGGAACAACGACCACTTCCTTAGACAAAGCTAATTTCAAGAAATTGATAACTCGACTTACTTGAGACTACGTCTTGGTCTAACTAGTTATTTTTGAAAAGAGGCTCCCCGAGGCTCAATCTTTTCGCAGGATTTTAGTTGGTTATGAGTCCTATCTAACCATTCTAAAAATAAAGGAAAAACTAAGCATGCAATTTCTAAGACTTAACAAAAATACATTTTGTATTGGCTCCCCCTGGACCATTGAATCGAGTGGGTCTATTCACATAGTGAATTTGGTCCTTGGGAACCCAATACATGTTAGATCCTAAAGTTGAAATCAAAGTGGTCTTAGGGACCCATGCTTGGACATTTTTCTTATGTTGGTTTACTATAGACATATATGACTGATTGGTTGTATTTGAGTTAAACCCGAGTCCGGCCTTGTTGTACACGGCCCTTTGTGATCCAAGTAAGAGGTCAAGTCCCTTGGATCCCAAAGTGAACCTTTCCAACGTGTTCCTAAGGTCTTCGACTTGTGTTTTCAAAAGCGAGTTCTCAACTTCAAGCTTTTCAACTTGAGTTGAGTCCTCCTCTTGAATACGAGTAGTCGAAGAGGTTAGGGAGACCTCATGTTTGAGAAGGTTAACCTCCTCAATTAGGGTCTCGACCTTGGACTCGGACTTAGCTAGTTTCTTATTTAAAAATTTAATTGCACCATACAAAGTATTAAGTAACATGACTTACCCTTAATGATTCTTTTGAACCGGATACGGATCCGTGGCTTGTCTTGAATGGAAGCTCATCATCGGATTCGGACTCGGACTCTTCTTCGGTTTCGGAGTCGTGCTCGGTCGGCTTGGCCATTAGAGCTTGGATATCGTCTTCTTCCTCCGAGGGTGGCTTGCTTGGGGGCTTCTTCTTCTTGGAACCTGCAACTAACGCAATACTCTTCTCGGCCTGGACCACGTTAGTTTGCTCATGTAATTCAAGTTCCGAAAACAATTCGTCTAACCTAATCTTAGAAAGGTCCTTGGAGACCTTGTAGGCATCGACCATGGATGCCCACAAGGTGGTCCTAGGAAACGAGTTAAGAGAATACCTGATAAGGTCGCGATTCTCGACCTTTTGTCCGATGGCATGGAGTTGGTTGACGATGTCTTGGATACGAGCATGTAGTTGAGTTGCGGTCTCGTTTTCCTGCATTTTCAAGTTATACAATTTATTTAAAAGTAAATCTCTTTTACATACCTTCGTGTCGTCGGTGCCTTCGTGTAGTTCCACTAGCTTGGTCCATAAGTCCTTTGCACTAATGAAGGGGCCGACGCGGTTGAACTCTTCCTTGGACAACCCACATTGCAAGATTTGAGTTGCCTTGGCATCGGCTTCTACTTGTTTTTTCATGGAATTTGACCATTGATCGTAACCCAAAGATTCACTATCTTCATTAATAGGAAGTGTGAAACCGGTTTGGATTACGATCCACATCTCGATTTGGGTTTTAAGAAAGCATTCCATCCGACCCTTCCAATAACGAAAGTCATTACCGTTGTAAAACGGGGGTCGGGCGGTGCTAAACCCTTCGAGATGGGCCATTTAAAAACAAGAAGAAGAACGACGAAAAGAATCTTGCAAAACACACACGGAAAGAATATTCCAAGACTTTCGTCTTGGATTAGTAGTGCGGGAAGTAAAAAAAGATATATAAAATGTAACTTGCAAAAAGAAATAAACAATCAAATGCGAATGTCGTTGAAGTTCCGGAGGACAACCTTACTCGGGATCTAACCCGAAGGACAACATTATCCGGATCCTAAAGCCTCTAATGCAATTCTATATGTAGGAGAAGATAAGCAAGTGAAATAATTATACGAAAACAGAAATAAATAAATAAAAAATCTGTAAAAAAAAAGAAAAACAAAGCTAGATTGGTGGTTTCACCGAATCTTAGCGCCCCCGGCTCTGATACCAATTGTTGGATCGAAAGTGTCGCTAGAGGGGGGGGGTGAATAGCGATACGATGTCGTTAAAAAAAAACTTTTGCAATAAGTAAAAAGCAAGTAGAGAGTGCACAGCGGAAATATAAAGTAGACAAGATATTTTTACGTGGTTCACAATCTTTCGATTGCTAATCCACGGCCCTAGTGATCCTTGATCACGTACGGAGGGCAATTCACTAAAACCACTCCTCCTCGTTGGAGGTAGGAGCAACGATTACAAAAAGAAATCAAGGCAAAGGGACACTCCCCCTTTCCTTGTTACGATTAAAGCACAAAGACAATTTAAAGAAGTAGAACTTAAATAAATATACCGACAACTCTTATAAGTAGAAGATGTAGCTTTCGTTGTCGGCGGCACTTCGTAGCAAATGTGAGTAGTAGTAGCGGCGTATGACGGCGTGTTGAGAGCTCTTGAATTCTTGTAATTTGCTTGGCTTGAACATGTCTATTTATGGATATTGATCTATGAATTTAGACATAGGTAGTGTCCAAGGTGAGGTTCTTATCCCCCAAGACTTGTTCATCCACATCCTTTGCGCCAACTCAAGGATGAGGTGTTTCATCCAACCACCTTGTGCCACCTCCAACCTCCTTGTGCGCCAACTCAAGGATGAGGTGTTTCATCCAACCACCTTGTGCCACCTCCAACCTCCTTGGGCGCCAACTTGAGGATGAGGTGTTTCATCCAACCACCTTGTGCCACCTCCAACCTCCTTGGGCGCCAACTTGTTGGAGCCATTCAACTTGTGCCACATCATGGGAGCCAACCATCTTGTGCCAACTCACCTTATTTTGGGCGTCCACCACAAGGAAGCTTGGTGATGGTTTGGATGTCCACCTTGATGCCACATCACCCTTTGTACCAAAACACGAGTCAAGTCCAAATTCACCCCTTGAAATTCGAGCACTTCGAGGTCGAACTTGACTAGCAGTTGACTGTAGTCAAAGGGTTTTGGACTGCAGTACAAGTTAGCTTAAAATATAAAGTACGATGGTTCTAACCATCTGATCTCGACCTAGACCTTCCATTGGAGGTATTGGGTCGGATCTACGCTTAACGACCTTGCTTCACTTTCACACGAGCTTACCTTGTAGCCTCGCTTCCGGTCTTCACCCGAGTACCTCGGCTTCCTCCGAAGTCCCTCTGGCGTTGCCCGACCACCTCGGTTCCCACCGGGTGTCGCAGACCTTCCGCTCAACTTTAGCATTTCTGCACACTTAATTGAGCTCGTAAGATAACAAATATACCCTTAACTATTGAGCCTTTTGCCATAATCAAAATACCGGTTCGACTTTGGTGTCCACTGCACCAACAAAGGTGAGCCTCCATCTCTTCTTTAGCCGGCGCCTATTTCCTCCACCAAAGCTGTCCAGTTTTCTGGACAGCTTCTTCTCCTCTCGTCGGAGCGTCGTTTGGACGACGGTTAGTGCTCCGACAGCGGATAACATACCGGGGATTTGATCTCCGGTAATCCTCTGAGGTGGAGGACGAAGGATTCGTCAATCGGTTGACGAATACCTCTCCGGAGAAGCAAGTCTTGAGGACTTGTTTTAGGTCCGAATTTGGATTCGGACCGTGATCATCTCTCGATCACGTCGTCTTCAACACGAGGCTAGTAACCCGTACGAAGACGAAGCTCGTGGCTTGGCGAAGTCATCCCGAGGAGCTCGGCGTGGATACGGATAGAGACGATTCTTACGAGGATCGTTCCGGTTGATGCCGTTCCCGCTACACGTCATACGGAAGGTATAACGTAGTTTAATTTCTTTTATTGCAATTTTAATTTACGGTTATGTCTACACTTGTTGTAATAGCATGCGTGTGTTGTGTGTGTTGTAATAAATAGGAATATTTATTATTTTTAATTGCTTCCGCTGTGCTCATGTTTACGAAACATGATCGAACACACACACGCCGCGGTGCCGGAAACCCAACAGTGGTATCAGAGCCCAGGTTGTGTTTCGACATAATCGTAAAATGGTTTTGCGATAGTCATAATGTATTTCTGGAAATTTTCTAAATTTTGGAAATTTAGAAGTATTTATGGAAATTTTTCAATTTTGGAAAGTCTAGAAGTATTTATGGAAATCTTCCACTTTTGGAAAGTTGGAAGTATTTATGGAAATTTATATTTTCCATAAATAAAATATTTGATTAGATTCTGGAAATTTGTTTCCTAATTTAATCATGATTTGATTTGGAAAATCAAATCTTAAAATATTTTATTTCCATAAGTAGTTTTAAAGATTTAGGAAATTGGTTTCCTAAATAGATTTTCCTTAATCAAATAATTCCATGAATAAAATATGTGATTAGATTTGGAAATTTGTTTCCTAATTTAATTATGATTTGATTTGAAGAATCAAATCTTAAACATATTTTATTTCCATAAATAGTTATGACAAATAAGGAAATTATGTACATGACATAATTGTATGCCATGTAATTGCATTAGATGCATAACATTATGCCATGCGTGTCGTGACATGTAGATGTATGCCATGTATGCCATGCCATGTAGATAATAGTTATTTGCATGCAAAGAGGATGAGACATAAAACCCTAACTCAATATTAAAGCCTACACCTTCCATTAATATGGTTAGAACCAGAGTTCTATTTCTTGTTTGGGTTGTTGGACTCACTCCAAGCCCGGCTCGAACCTGAACATGTTCAAATCATTGGAATAGTTTAACTCTAATATGGTAAGAGTCAGAGGTCAATAGTTAGTTTGGGTTGTTGGACTCACTCAAGCTCAAGCTAATTGGTTGAATGCGCCTAACCATATTAAAACTATTTCGCGATTAATGGGTCGGCTTTAACTTGGAGCATCGATTTGTTGGACTCACTCCAAGGTCGATGTGAAGAGAGGTGAAGTTGGGTGCTATGCATATGATGCATACTTGTTAATGTGTTAACAACCCAATGTATGTAAACATTCAATTAGTTGATAGCACATTGTGATAGTTACATATACATGATATGTAATCGGTATACTTGATACCCACCATCATAGCTAAGAATGGCTTGTTGGACTCACTCCAAGGTTGTTCTTATCTATGATGGATATCAGCCCATTCGGAGATGGACCTACGATCTCTCGAAGTGATTTTGGGGTTTTTGAATTCGAAAAATGAATGGGATTTATAAATGTATAATGATGCATTTTAAAATCATCTTTCTCATATATGCTCGTTTTGTATTTCTAAGTTAATATATTGATCATGATGTGTTTGAATTTGCATTCCATTTTGGATTCAAATAAATTGACTGGGCCAAACTTCTTGGACTAGCTTAGAAACTTGAGAATTGTTCTCAAGGTGGAAAAGCTTGTGTATGTCCTCGAAGCGCCTCTTCCCGCCCGTCCTAGTGACGATGCAACTTTGGACCAATTGTTGGCCTATCGAAACATGTGAGTGATTCAACAAATGAGTTGCATCATGCTAGCCACGATGGAACCCAAGCTACGAAAGCAGCATGAGCATATGGATGCTCATATCGTAGTCCTTCATCTTTGTGAGTTGGTTGATGAGCAAGTGAGATTCGAAAGGTTCGAAGTCTCAAAGCTCCTCTTCACCTCTGAGATGCTAGGAGGTTCATCTGTGGTACTGCTTAATATGCTGAAGACTGTGGAATCTTCTGAGAAGCATGAGCAGGGGACGATGCTGTTAGTTGATTCCTCGAAGAAAGGTTCTAAGAGGAAGTCAAAAGAACAACAGAAGGGAAAGAAGAGAAGGGCTAAGAAGGTAGAACTAGCACAAAAGGAAACTTGCCATCATTATGGCAAGGAGAGCCATTTGTGAAGAAAGTGCAAGATTTATCTTGAGTTCGTGAAGAAGGATAAGGCATCGGATGCCCCATCTTCTTCAGAAATCTTCTTTATTGATTGTCATTCTATTTCCTCAGACACTTGGGTATTTGATACTGGGTGTGGCTCACATATATGTAATGACATACATGGGCTAAGGAATAGAAGAAGACTCGTCAAAGGGAGAGTCAAATTTACGTGTTGGGAATGGAGCAACGGTTGCTGCACTCGCCATCGGAACGTATTTGTTGGAACTCCCTGTAGGACTTGTCTTAGAACTGGACAATTGCTTGTATGTTCCTTCGTTGATAAAGAACATCATTTCTATTTCTTGTCTAAATAGAAATGGTTTCCATTTGACGTTTAGTAACAATTGTTGTTACATAACTTTGAATGGGGTTCTTTATGGGACTGGAACTTTAAGCAATGGTGTTTATACGTTGGACGTATCCAGTGACATTTGCAATATCGAAGCGAGCAACAACAGTGCTCGAAAGGATAATCAAATAGACTCCTACATGTGGCATTGTCGTCTTGGCCATGTAAGCAAGAAACGCATGTCCGAATTACACCGATGTGGAATTCTGGAATCGTTTGAATTGGATTCATACGATACATGCGAATCATGCTTAAAAGGCAAGATGACTAAGTTACCTTTTACGGGAAAAGGTGAACGAGTGGGAGAGTTACTAGGTCTAATACATACTGATGTATGTGGACCTATGTAAACTCAAGCATTAGGAGGCTATTGCTACTTCATTACCTTCACCGATGATCACTCACGGTTTGGGTATGTGTTCTTGATGATCCACAAGTCTGAAGCCTTTGAAAGGTTCAAAGAATTCAGAAATGAAGTAGAGAAACAACATGACAAAAGTATTAAAATACTTCGATCGGATCGAGGTGGTGAATACTTAAGTCAAGAGTTTCTTGATTATCTAAGAGACAATGACATATTGTCTCAATGGACTCCGCCCTATACACCACAGCATAATGGTGTATCTGAGAGGCGTAACCGGACCTTGTTGGACATGGTCAGGTCAATGATGAATCATGCGACTCTTCCCAAGTCCTTTGGGGTTATGCACTTCGCATACCGCTTACTTGTTAAATGTAATGCCTACTAAGGTAGTCTCAACTACTCCATATGAGATATGGGCTAGTAAGAAACCTCATGTATCTTACTTGAAGATATGGGGTTGTCCTCGCTTATGTGAAGCGATCAGACGTCATAAATTGGATGCTAAGTCCGATAAATGTCTATTTATTGATACCCTAAGGAAACAAGGGGTTACTAATTCTATCATCCTGTGGAACAAAAGGTGTTTGTTTCAAGGCATGCCGTGTTTCTAGAGAAAGAGTTTCTGCAAGAAAACAAGGGGAGTGTCGCCGAGCTTGAGGAGGCTCGAGAGACTCAAATAGACATTGATGAGATACCGGTGAGCACAACACCGACAACTCATAGTGATGAGCAATCTACACTTATTGTAACACCACATCTTCAGATCCGTAGAACACGCAATATTCCCGAGAGATATGGATTTCTCGTAAGCGAATCGAACGACGTGTTACTCATTGATGATGAGGAGCCTACCAGTTATGAAGAAGTGCTGACAAGTTCAGAAAGGGATAAGTGGCTTGGTGCCATGAAGTCGAAATGGATTCCATGTATGAAAAACCAAGTTTGGAACTTGGTTGACTCCACCAAGGCATAAAGCCTATAGGGTGCAAGTGGGTTTTCAAGAAGAAAACCGACATGGATGGTAATGTGATTACCTATAAGGTTAGATTGGTGGCGAAAGGATATCGCCAAAAACAAGGTGTTGATTATGACGAAACCTATTCGCCGTAGCTATGCTTAAATCCATTCGATGCTCCCGCCATAGCGGCTCATTATGATTATGAGATATGGCAGATGGATGTGAAAACAAGCTTTCCTTAATGGAAACTCGCCGAGGACGGTATATGATACACCGAGGGTTTCACATCTTGATAAAACCAAGGTATGCAAATTGCGACGGTCCATTTATGGATTGAAGCAAGCATCCAGAGTCGAATATCCGCTTTGATGAGACAATCAAAAAGTTTGATTTCTCACAAAATCCGCATTTAACCTTGTGTGTACAAGAAGGTTAGTGGGAGGCAACAGATTCCTAGTATTGTATGTCGATGACATACTACTTATAGGAAACGATGTTTCAATCTTACAATGCTGAAGGTTTGGTTATCCAAGACATTCTCCATGAAAGACTCGGGAGAAGCAACCTACATCCTGGGATTAAGATCTATAGAGATAGATCAAACGGTTGCTTGGTCTTTCGCAGCTACATATATAGACCGAAAGCAAAGAGGTTTAGCATGTCGGAATCCAAGAAAGGTTATCCGCCCCATCGTGCATGGGGTACACCTTCAAGTCTATGTGTCCGCGCACGTAAGACGAGAGGATTTGCATGAGTAAGATTCTATGCATCCGCAATAGGATCTATCATGTATGCTATGTTATGTACGAGGCCCGATGTATCGTATGCCCGAGTGTCACGAGCAGATACCACCAATCCGATCCAGAATGGATCATTGGTCATAAGACGATCCTTAAGTACTTGAGAAGAACTAAGGATGTGTTCCTAATATATGGAGAAGGGTACATGGTGATACGTGGTATACGGATGCTTCCGCATGCATAAGGATGATTCCATGTCTTTGTCCGATGTATTCACCGAATGGAGGCGCAATAAGTTGGAAAGGTTCCAAGCTTGACACTATAGGCGGATTCTCGCCACTAAGGCGTAATACATTGCGCCTTTGAAGCAAAGAAAGGAAGCGGTTTGGATCAAGAAGTTCATCTCTGAACTTGATGTGGTCTCATCAATGATCCAAACATGTGCTTCACCGCTATCATCTTATCGAGAGATCATGAGGAACGAAATACAAATCGAGAAAATTCCCACCGAAGGAACTTAGCGGATCCTTTGACTAAAGCATTACCTCAAAGTAAGTTTGAGGGTCATGTTGGTGCTTATGGTATTGGATACGAGCGATTGGCATTAGCCAAGTGGAGTCCGTTAGTAATATATGAGAGATGTCCTAAGGCAATCGCTTTATGTATGAACCATTTATATGATAAATGAAGATTCACTATTTGAGTATACATGTTTTATGTATTTGATTGATCTTAAACTCATTTATCAATGTCCACGATACGATTCACAAAGATGAGAGAATTTGTGATTGGATCACAACTAGTGAGTATCTCTACATGTGTAATTGTGATGTATCAATTATCCCTAGTCGATGAATTGATGGATCCGACACCATCAATTCGCTGAGACTAGCACGAGGTATACTCCTTGGTGTATCCAAGCGGTGATTCTCACCGGGCCGAGACATAGTGATGTCCGAGTTAATCGTGGATGCTAGTTATGGTAACTAGTTCATTGGAGTGACCAGTAAGACTTCATATGGTTCTCGCATATAGATATGTCAATGAAGTTCTTACTGCGGGCTTAAGTGCGATGTTCCTTTGACTTGCGGTATTCAAGTCATCTTGATCATGGAGACTTATGCTTTGACATCTGAACCAAACATCTCCGAGGAGATGTGGACCCGGGATGATTGGGTATAAGTCGAAGTGATCGAAGGTGTTTGAATAGCCTATAAAGGATTCACCACTCCTTGCGAGGAGATGGATACCCATGGCCTCTCGTCGGATTGTTACTAAAGTCTTTGGCCAAAGCATTACATGTTTAGAGTAAAGTACTCTTCGATACATGTGGAGTAACTAGAATCCGTAGGACGAGGAAATGATACTTGGGCTAGGTGTGACGAGTCACTTAGTGGGGACCGGCACAATAGACCATGTCCTCAACCAAGTGGGTATAAGATGAGTGAAGGGAATGGGGCACATTCATTCAAGCATCAAGGGTTTCGTAAATAGTTCGATCAACCGCTGATCTTTTCGCTAATTGGGGATCATGATGTACTACTAGGTGCCACTCATGATCGCTCTATAATTAATGGTTAATTATAGACGGCCAACATAAACCGAGAACCTATTTGGTCACACGCACAACGAGTGTAATCCAAAGGATTTAAAACGAGCTTGAGAATGGGATTCTCAGACCGAGAGAAACAATGTTTGGTTGGACCAAACATAAAGCGAGCATGAAATTGTTTCAGTCGCAATGGAAGCGTGGATGGGCCGTGTCTTATGAAGACATAATGGATGGACCAAAATGGTTTGGTTCTAATCCAATGGATGAGAATAAACCAAAGGGTTTGGTTTATTTTAAACGAATGAACCAAAAGTTGGTTCGGTTCGTTTTAACTTAAAATAAACCATCATGGTTTGGTTTATTTTAACTTATCTTAATGGAGCGGGTTAACGGGCTTTATGGATATGATCCATTAACCACTAAGAGAATTAGTTCTCTATAAAATAGGGATTAAACCCTAACCCTAAACCTAATCCAATTAGTGGCCGCCCAACCCATCCTCCTTGTTGTTGGCGTCAACAACAAGGGCTACCCCCAACTTGATTGAGCTGCTGCCATCTCCTTGTCGGCGCCAAGTTTGGCCGGTGAACCTCCGGCGACCCTCCGTGATCTCCCTTGGGTTCGTGTAAAGGTGAGCCTCCATCTCTTCTTTAGCCGGCGCTATTTCCTCCACCAAAGCTGTCCAGTTTTCTGACAGTTTTCTTCTCTTCTCGGAGCCGCCGCTTGACGACGGTTAGTGCCCGACAGCGGATAACATATCGGGATTTGATCTCCGTAATCCTCTGAGGTGGAGGATGGCGATTCGCCAATCGGTTGACGAATACCTCTCCGGAGAAGCAAGTCTTGAGGACTTGTTTTAGGTCCGAATTTGGATTCGGACCGTGATCATCTCTCGATCACGTCGTCTTCAACACGAGGCTAGTAACCCGTACGAAGACGAAGCTCGTGGCTTGGCGAAGTCATCCCGAGGAGCTCGGCGTGGATACGGATAGAGACGATTCTTACGAGAATCGTTCCGGTTGATGCCGTTCCCGCTACACGTCATACGGAAGGTATAACGTAGTTTAATTTCTTTTATTGCAATTTTAATTTACGGTTATGCCTACACTTGTTGTAATAGCATGCGTGTGTTGTGTGTATTGTAATAAATAGGAATATTTATTATTTTTAATTGCTTCCGCTGTGCTCATGTTTACGAAACATGATCGAACACACACACGCCGCGGTGCCGGAAACCCAACACATACAAAAGAGCAAGACTTTCAGTATACATCCCAACAATCTCCCACTTATACTAAAAGACTATGCTGTCATCACACTGCCATACATCTGATTCCCCTTCCCTCCACATGCCTATCAAAGCTCTCGCTAGAAGGGCCTTAGTGAAAAGGGTCTACCAGGTCATCCTCTGAAGCAATCTAGGCGACAACAACTTCTACCTCCTTTATGATTTCTCGTATCAGGTGGTACTTGCGTTCCATGTGTTTACTAGTCTTATGGGCTCGTGGTTCCTTCGAGTTTGCAACTGCAGCATTATTATCACAATAAATTGTGATAGTTCTGGGCAAACCAGGAATCACATCCAAGTCCATCAGGAAGTTCCTGAGCCACACAGCTTCCTTGGCTGCCTCAGAGGCTGCCACATACTCAGCTTCCATGGTAGAGTCCGCCACGCATTTCTGCTTGACACTCCTCCATACTATGGCTCCACCTCAAAAAGTAAACACAAACCCCGAGGTAGACTTACTCTTGTCCCTATCTGATTGGAAATCCGAATCCGTGCAACCCACAGGGAGTAATTGGTCTGCCCGGTAAACTAGCATATAATCCCTAGTCCTTCTCAGGCACTACAATATATGCTTTACCGCAGTCCAATGTCCCTGTCCTGGATTACTCTGATATCTGCTAACCATGCCCACGACAAAGCAGATATCTTGTCTCGTACATAGCATACATGAGGCTTCCTACTGACGAAGCATAAGGGCCTTCATCTCCTTTATCACCTCAGATGATCTAGGACACATCTCCTTAGATAAAGGAACTCCATACCTGAAAGGTAGAAAACCCTTCTTGGAGTTCTGCATGCTAAAACGATCCACCTTCATGTCTTTGTATGAAGCTTGGGATAAGCACAACAACCTTGATCCCAAGGTTGTGACCCACTTCTCCCAAGTCCTTCAAAACTGTTTGGACAACCATACCCTTGTCACGCCCGCCCTTCCGGGACCCTAAATGTCCGGAGAGGCGGCGCGTGACGCGACCGTACATACATTACATACAGCGGAAGACTTTAGACATACTTCTTAATACTTTTTTTTTTTTTTTAAACATAAACATGCGTTAACACATATATACATATATATATACATACTTCTTCTTCTTAGCATAGAGTATGCTTCATAGCGTGGATAGATACTTCTTCTTACTTCTTCTTTACTTCTTCTTCTTAACATAGAGCATGCATCATATATGTAGATACTTAGTGCTTAGTAAATTCATAACATCATCATCATAAGGAGACATAAGTGAGGACATGAATAGACATCTTTATCATAGGTAAACATGTTTAGACCTAACGGATCTTCTCCACCATGCCACTACCACACACATTGGCCCCTCCTGCTGCTCCCTTTAGTTTATCCATCCCTTACCCTTATCTGCAGTACGAGGGAAAGATAAACTATAAGCACATAGGCTTAGTAAGATCCTGTCCTACTCACTAAAACCATACATTATCATTAATCATGGCATGCAGCATTCACAACATAGAAGCAATATAACATGTAACATACTTGGTGTCATCAACTTAACATGTAGCATAAGTAACGTAAGTGAAATATAGCATGGATCACCGTATCATCAAACATAACTTGTAATGTGTCTAACGTAAACATGTAAACATTCATAGCATATCATAAAGCATAACTTTCATAACGTCTCTAGCGTAAGCATGTAAACATTCATAACATATCATAAAGCATAACTTTCATAACATATAACTTAACATTCTTGGCATATCGTTTAACATAACATGTAACTTAACAATCATGGCATATTATTTAACATACATGTAACTTAACAATCATGGCATATCGTTTAACGTAACATGTAACTTAACAATCATGACATACATTTAACGTAACATGTAACTTAACAATCATGACATACATTTAACGTAACATGTAACTTAACAATCATGACATACATTTAACGTAACATGTAACTTAACAATCATGACATACATATGCAAGATGCTTTTGAAAATATATATATTAGTTACGTAAATATAAATCTCAACATATTTGTGCCCGGCATTGTACCACTTCTTCATTATCATAGCGCGCATCCCTAAATAGGCCCGAGGTAGCAAGTCTCGAACCTAATAGGTTTCTAGGCCCGAGTCTTATTCCATCGACCTAGGGCAATCGTCATAGCGTAGAAGCCCATCCTAGGCCCGAGTCTTACTCCATCGACCTAAGGCATCTTGGAGCCCATCCCGTACTAGGCCCGAATCTTATTCCATCGACCTAGGGGCAATCATACATAGAAGCCCATCCTAGGCCCGAGTCTTATTCCATCGACCTAGGGCATCTTAGGAGCCCATCCCTTCTTGGACCTTGTTAAGGTCTTGGTACAAGCCATGCAGAAGGTAAAATACTTATATGCTTACTGTACTACATGTCTTATTAACATAGCATAGCATACTTCATTTCATACACCTCATGCTTCACTTCATTAACATAGCATAGCCTACTTCATTTCATACACATCATGCTTCATTTCATTTTCATGACATGGCATAATTCATTTCATACACATCATGCTTCATTTCATTTACATAGCATGGCATACTTCATTTCATAACAACATAACTTATTTCATTAACATAGCATGGCATACTTCATTTCATAACAACATAACTTATTTCATTAACATAGCATGGCATACTTCATTTCATAACAACATATCCTATTTCATTAACATAGCATGGCATACTTCATTTCCTAACAACATAACTTATTTCATTAACATAGCATGGCATACTTCATTTCATCACAACATAACTGATTTCATTAACATAACATAGCATACAATTCATGGTATGGACTTCATTGTACCCTAAAGACCCAAGGTGGCCGAATGGTCCATGTAGGGCCTTTAGGTTTAACTTTGACCTAATCCCCTTTTTAAACCTTAACCTCATCATCTAGTTACAAAACATAGTATGAAACTTCATTGAAACCCTATGGTGGGGTTTGGCCGAATAGGTCTTATTGTTCCTTAGGGTTAGCTTTTGTTCTAATCCATTTTAAACCCTAAAATCATCATCTAGTTCCCATAGTATGGCATGGAACTTCATTGAAACCCTAAAAGTAGGGTTTGGCCTAATAGAACTATGGTGTTCATTAGGGTTAGCTTTTGTTCTAACCCACTTTAAACCCTAAAATCATCATCTAGTTCCCATAGTATGGCATGGAACTTCATTGAAACCCTAAAAGTAGGGTTTGGCCGAATAGAACTATGGTGTTCATTAGGGTTAGCTTTTGTTCTAACCCACTTTAAACCCTAACACCATGATCTAGTTATAAACATAGCATAAACATAGCATAGAGCTTCTTTGAGACCCTAGTTCATGACTTGGCCGAATGGGTCATGGAGGCCTCTAGAGTTAGATCTTTATCCTAATCCCTATAACATGCTAACATCATCACTTGCAAGCAAAAACAAGATATAACTTCAATAAAACACTAACAAAACCCATGTTGGCCGAATGGTTCATAGGGTTTCCTAGGTTTAACTTTTGACCTAATCCATTTTAAGCCCTAACATCATCATCTAATTACAAAAGCATGGCATACAACTTCATGGAAACCCTAGATCATATCTTGGCCGAATTTAACAATATAGATTTCTTTTATAAAAACGTCAACCGAAGCTACTCGTATGCAGGTGAGGGATACTTACATCCTTCGTTGCTTTTGGTGGAAGACAGACCAACCTAAAGAACCAACCTAGCCCTAGCTTTCTTGCTTGGATGAGGCTCGGCCAAAAGAGGGGAAATGGAGAGGGAAGCCTTAGAATTTCGGTGAGAAGAGGAAGAGAAGAAGAGAGGAAGTAAACAATTTCAATCTTCCCTCTTCTTTATAAAGGGGGGAGGAAGAGAAGTTCCTCTTTTCTTTTTCTATGCCTCTTCATTTACCCTTAGTTCCATTTATCTATAGTTCCCCCCCTTTCCTTAATCATACAATCCTATTGGGCTTATGGTTAGTGGGTACATCTATAGGGCTTGGCTATCTCTAGAGGTCTGGAGTTCAATTCCTAGGTCTTGTATCCATTTTTTTTGGCTTATTTTCTTTTGTTTTGGAAAAAGACCTACATAAATCCCATTATCATCAAGCCAAAAATTTTTGTAAAATTGCTAGGAATTTTACGGGCGTTACAATCCTTCATACCTTTAAAAAGTTTCGTCCTCGAAACTTAGAACAATTGTGGGTACTTCTTCTTCATGTCCTCCTCGCGTTCCCAGGTAGCCTCCTCGTACCGTTGATTCTGCCACAGGACCTTTACTAAGGGTACCTCTTTGTTCCTTAGCCTCTTGATTTCTCGGTCTAGTATTTGGATAGGCCGACTTTGGTATATCATCTGGTTTTTTACTTTTACTTGATGATAGCCGGACCTTAGGTCAATCTTTGAGAAGACGGCGGCACCTTTTAGTTGGTCGAACAGGTCATCAATCCGCGGTAAAGGATACCGGTTCTTGATCGTCACATTGTTCAGCGCTCGGTAGTCTATGCACATGCGCATAGACCCATCTTTCTTCTTCACCAACAGCACTGGAGCTCCCCATGGAGAGCGACTCGGGCGAATAAGTCCCTTGTCGAGTAACTCCTGTAGCTGTCCCTGAAGTTCCTTTAATTCAGCCGGCGCCATACGGTAAGGTGCTTTAGAGATCGGGTTAGTACCAGGAATCAACTCGATCTCAAATTCTACTTCTCTATCTGGGGCTAACCCTGGTAGTTCGTCTGGAAATACCTCTGGGTAGTCGCATACAACTCTGACATTCTCTAGCTTCTGGCCCTCATCTTGACTTGTATCAACTACGTGTGCCAAAACCCAGGTACCCATCGCCTAACATCCTACGTGCTCAGAGGGCCGATAAAATCTTATTGACTCTTCTTCTCGGTTCTCCGATAAATTCGAACTTAGGCTCCGCCCTACGAATACCACTTTCCTCTTCTGCACTCGATCAAGCACCGTGATTTGCTTAGGAAATCCATGCCTAAGATAATGTCATAATCTCGCATGTCGAGCACTAATCGATCGCAGTGAGAGTTCTCTCGCTCGCACTGATGGGTGCGGCTCGCAAAGATATGAGTGGAGGGCATTACTTCCCGAGGGTAGAGCGGTTAAGAACTTGTGATCTAGAGCTTGCGGTGGTATGTTTATCATTCCAAGAAAGCGTAGAAATAAACGAATGTGTTGCCCTGCGTCAAATAATGCAAGTAGCATCGTGAAAATAAGTATCGACTGCGGATAACCGTAGTGGCATTTGCCACATCTTCTTGGGTGAGGAGAATACCCTAGCATCCGCTATAGCCGTGGGGCTTCTAGTCTCCCTTGGTGAATTAGGGGTTCCTTCGATTGCGGCGTGATCTGATGTAATCGTGGAGGAGCACTCTGGGGCATACGGCCGAGGAGGTGCTCGAACTCGATAGGACAATCTTTGATTCTATGCCCGTCTGGCCCACAAGTAACATCGGTTTGTGCCTTGGTAGCATACTCCAGATGTATCTTCCCGCAGTAGCGCATGAGAGGATCCCGGGCGCTGCTGGACCTCCTTTAGGATTCTCCCATTGTCTCCTCTTGCCGCTGGGGTTCCCTTTCCAAGCACTCGTTCCTCGACCTCTTGAGGGCTCGCCCGCCTTCACTCGCTTTCTTTTCTTGATTGATGTTGCTGTAATGCTCTAATTAAGGCACTCAACAGCTCCTCTCTGCGGCGTGGTCTATGAACTCCGCCGCCACATTCGTAGCTATTTCGGTGAGCATCTTCAGATGAGTCCGACCCTTTCTCTTTCCGTCTTGGCCGACAACTCGGGCACAGCGCAGTCGAAGCCTGCTGAATCTCTTCACGGCCACGACCGATAGGTCACCTTATGCTGAAACCAGTGAACTCGTCGTAATGCTTGTTGGTCACCCTCATGTGGAAGAATTCTTCAAGAATTCGTGATCAAATCGCCCATCTCATCCGATTTACTTGTCTCTTGGTTTTAACCCGCTCCCACCACATCCGAGCATCTCCGACAGTGCGTAATGATACACACTTAATCTTCTCGCATTCGGTCACCCGAGCTCCACGATGCTTTCCACCGCCTTGAACCAGGCTTGGGCATCCCATGGTTCACCGACTGCAGAAATTTTCCGCTTTAGTCTCTCGCCATCGATCGTAAGCTTCTGTCGAACCATCGCCGGCCCGCTGGGTGCGGCGATGGGTTTCCTCGCTGATTCATTAGGGTAGTTATTACTTGTTGTTGTTCTGTAACTTGTCGTTGGAGTTCTGTGACTATGTGTGTAAGGTCATGCGGGGGTGCTAGCTCATCAGTTCTACTCTGCCTTCCGCATATGTTTATCTTCATACATTAAGGTAAAACTAGTGTAAGTTCTCGTCGCTGTTAAAGCTAACATAAAGTCATTTTAATCTTAAGGCATTTCATATCATACACGAACAAACATAAAGTAAAGGCATTTTATAATCAAGCTAGAGGCACTTTATATCATACATGAACTAAATAATCTAAAGGCATTTTATATCATACATGAATAAAATAAGCTAAGGCATTTTATATCATACATGAATAAAATAAGCTAAGTTAGAGTAGACATAGAATTCTTACTTGGAGCGGCAGGATTGGAGCTTGATGTGTGTGTAGTGGAAAGGCAGATCCGCTCTGATACCAACCTGTCACGCCCGCCCTTTCGGGACCCTAAATGTCCGGAGAGGCGTGACATGACCATTCATACATTACATACATGAGACATATTTCTTAATACTTTTTTTTTTTTTAAACATAAACATGCGTTAACACATATATACATATATATATACATACTTCTTCTTCTTAGCATAGAGTATGCTTCATAGCGTGGATAGATACTTCTTCTTACTTCTTCTTTACTTCTTCTTCTTAACATAGAGCATGCATCATATATGTAGATACTTAGTGCTTAGTAAATTCATAACATCATCATCATAAGGAGACATAAGTGAGGACATGAATAGACATCTTTATCATAGGTAAACATGTTTAGACCTAACGGATCTTCTCCACCATGCCACTACCACACACATTGGCCCCTCCTGCTGCTCCCTTTAGTTTATCCATCCCTTACCCTTATCTGCAGTACGAGGGAAAGATAAACTATAAGCACATAGGCTTAGTAAGATCCTGTCCTACTCACTAAAACCATACATTATCATTAATCATGGCATGCAGCATTCACAACATAGAAGCAATATAACATGTAACATACTTGGTGTCATCAACTTAACATGTAGCATAAGTAACGTAAGTGAAATATAGCATGGATCACCGTATCATCAAACATAACATGTAATGTGTCTAACGTAAACATGTAAACATTCATAGCATATCATAAAGCATAACTTTCATAACGTCTCTAGCGTAAGCATGTAAACATTCATAACATATCATAAAGCATAACTTCCATAACATATAACTTAACATTCTTGGCATATCGTTTAACATAACATGTAACTTAACAATCATGGCATATTATTTAACATACATGTAACTTAACAATCATGGCATATCGTTTAACGTAACATGTAACTTAACAATCATGACATACATTTAACGTAACATGTAACTTAACAATCATGACATACATTTAACGTAACATGTAACTTAACAATCATGACATACATTTAACGTAACATGTAACTTAACAATCATGACATACATATGCAAGATGCTTTTGAAAATATATATATTAGGTACGTAAATATAAATCTCAACATATTTGGGCCCGGCATTGTACCACTTCTTCATTATCATAGCGCGCATCCCTAAATAGGCCCGAGGTAGCAAGTCTCGAACCTAATAGGTTTCTAGGCCCGAGTCTTATTCCATCGACCTAGGGCAATCGTCATAGCGTAGAAGCCCATCCTAGGCCCGAGTCTTACTCCATCGACCTAAGGCATCTTGGAGCCCATCCCGTACTAGGCCCGAATCTTATTCCATCGACCTAGGGGCAATCATACATAGAAGCCCATCCTAGGCCCGAGTCTTATTCCATCGACCTAGGGCATCTTAAGAGCCCATCCCTTCTTGGACCTTGTTAAGGTCTTGGTACAAGCCATGCAGAAGGTAAAATACTTATATGCTTACTGTACTACATGTCTTATTAACATAGCATAGCATACTTCATTTCATACACCTCATGCTTCACTTCATTAACATAGCATAGCCTACTTCATTTCATACACATCATGCTTCATTTCATTTTCATGACATGGCATAATTCATTTCATACACATCATGCTTCATTTCATTTACATAGCATGGCATACTTCATTTCATAACAACATAACTTATTTCATTAACATAGCATGGCATACTTCATTTCATAACAACATAACTTATTTCATTAACATAGCATGGCATACTTCATTTCATAACAACATATCCTATTTCATTAACATAGCATGGCATACTTCATTTCCTAACATAACTTATTTCATTAACATAGCATGGCATACTTCATTTCATCACAACATAACTGATTTCATTAACATAACATAGCATACAATTCATGGTATGGACTTCATTGTACCCTAAAGACCCAAGGTGGCCGAATGGTCCATGTAGGGCCTTTAGGTTTAACTTTGACCTAATCCCCTTTTTAAACCTTAACCTCATCATCTAGTTACAAAACATAGTATGAAACTTCATTGAAACCCTATGGTGGGGTTTGGCCGAATAGGTCTTATTGTTCCTTAGGGTTAGCTTTTGTTCTAATCCATTTTAAACCCTAAAATCATCATCTAGTTCCCATAGTATGGCATGGAACTTCATTGAAACCCTAAAAGTAGGGTTTGGCCGAATAGAACTATGGTGTTCATTAGGGTTAGCTTTTGTTCTAACCCACTTTAAACCCTAAAATCATCATCTAGTTCCCATAGTTTGGCATGGAACTTCATTGAAACCCTAAAAGTAGGGTTTGAATAGAACTATGGTGTTCATTAGGGTTAGCTTTTGTTCTAACCCACTTTAAACCCTAACACCATGATCTAGTTATAAACATAGCATAAACATAGCATAGAGCTTCTTTGAGACCCTAGTTCATGACTTGGCCGAATGGGTCATGGGGGCCTCTAGAGTTAGATCTTTTTCCTAATCCCTATAACATGCTAACATCATCACTTGCAAGCAAAAACAAGATATAACTTCAATAAAACACTAACAAAACCCATGTTGGCCGAATGGTTCATAGGGTTTCCTAGGTTTAACTTTTGACCTAATCCATTTTAAGCCCTAACATCATCATCTAATTACAAAAGCATGGCATACAACTTCATGGAAACCCTAGATCATATCTTGGCCGAATTTAACAATATAGATTTCTTTTATAAAAACGTCAACCGAAGCTACTCGTATGCAGGTGAGGGATACTTACATCCTTCGCGTTGCTTTTGGTGGAGAAGACAACCTAAAGAACCAACCTAGCCCTAGCTTTCTTGCTTGGATGAGGCTCGGCCAAAAGAGGGGAAATGGAGAGGGAAGCCTTAGAATTTCGGTGAGAAGAGGAAGAGAAGAAGAGAGGAAGTAAACAATTTCAATCTTCCCTCTTCTTTATAAAGGGGGGAGGAAGAGAAGTTCCTCTTTTCTTTTTCTATGCCTCTTCATTTACCCTTAGTTCCATTTATCTATAGTTCCCCCCCCTTTCCTTAATCATACAATCCTATTGGGCTTATGGTTAGTGGGTACATCTATAGGGCTTGGCTATCTCTAGAGGTCTGGAGTTCAATTCCTAGGTCTTGTATCCATTTTTTTTGGCTTATTTTCTTTGTTTTGGAAAAAGGCCTACATAAAGCCCATTATCATCAAGCCAAAAATTCTTGTAAAATTGCTAGGAATTTTACGGGCGTTACAACCCTTACGTCTGATAACCCTCTGATATTGTTGCCAACTACCAAAATGTCATCTACGTATAGTACAAGAAATACCACTATGTTTCCGTCACATCTATTGTATACACAAGACTCATCTGGACTTTGAATAAATCCATAAGTCTGGATTTACCTCATCAAAGTGGATGTTCCAAGACCTCAAACCTTGCTTCAGTCCATAAACGGACCGATTAAGCTTACATACAATACGCTCTTTGCCCTTAGCAATGAATCCCTCTGGTTGCTTCATATAGATGTTTTCCTCAAGACTTCCATTAAGGAAAGTTGTCTTGACATCCATCTGTCACACCTCATAATCCATATGAGCTACAATGCATAAGAGCTCCCAGACCTAACTTGAATCCATAGATTCAATCTCAGTATTCATTCCACTTTGCCAAGATGTTGTATTTATATCTTGGATTGCCTCGTCGTATGTCTAGGGATCAGGTTCATGTTTGCTAGGGACCAAATCAGAAGATTCACCCAAAAACATGAATCTAAGAGGCTGTCTAACAACCCTCCCACTACGACGAGGTATCATCTGTGTATCCTTTGTGACACGCGGTGCAGTGACATGTGGTATATCCTCTTGTACCGGCGGTACTAAAGAAGTGACTTCCCTTTTAACTCCTCCAGAACAATTTTACTCTTGGGCTTGTGGCTTATCACATAGTCTTCCTCTAGAAATCTGGCGTTCGTGTTAACGATCACTCTCTGATCTCTAGGACTATAAAACAAGTCAGAATAACTCATCATCGATCTAATCATCTCCATAAGAGTCCTATTCCTTCGCTCTGCTACACCGTTCTGCTGGGGTGTGCCAGGTGCAGTCAATTGGGATTGAATCCCAACCTCTGATAAGTAGTTCCTAAACTCTCCCAAGAGGTTGTCACCACCACGATCAGATCGTAGTATCATCCATATCTTGAATAATCATCTACAAAAGAGATGAAATATTCAAGATTACCTCTTGCCTAGATAGCCATAGGACCACACAAATCAGAATGAACCATCTCTAACACATCTTTGGCTCTATACCCCTTGGCCTTAAAAAGGCCTCTTGGTCATCTTACCCTTCAAGTAAGATTCGTAGGTTGGGAGATTCTCCACCACTAATGAACCCAAAGGTCCATCAACTATCAACCTTTGAATTCTGCTTAGGTTAATGTGACCAAGCCTAAGAAGCCAAAGATATGTTTGGTTCATCTTCGAAGGTTCTTTTCTCTTATTGGAATTAGAAGATGAGTTATTAACTTCAATTTGCATCGTGGGAGGTTTTGGTTCAAATTTCCTTTCAATGTACCTGAATAGATATTCTCCCTATTCCTTTTTATAACAACTCTATCATTAAAAGAAATAGAATATCCATCCATAATAATTTAGAAACTGAAACTAAATTCTTTCTAAATAAAGGTACATAAAGGGAATTTTCCAGAACCAAAGTTTTATTATTTTCAAGAGATAAATAAAACTTCTCCCACTGCAATAGCCGCCACCATCATGGCATTGCCCAAGTAAATGGTAATCTCCCCTTTAGCTAGTCATCGGGTTTCCTGGAACCCCTGCAAATTATTGCGAACATGATTAGTGGCTCCGTATCTACTCACCAGTGCAGTAGATATCACCGCTAATCATGTTTCAATGACTAGTCCAAAAGATATACCTTTGTTCTGTTTTTGGATTGGGACAGTCCTTCTTCCAATGTCCATCCTACTTGCAAGTGAAGTACTTGCCTTTCGGCTTCTTCACTCTTCCCTGAGATCCTCCGACCATCTTTGCTTCACCTTGTTTCTTCTTCTTCTTGCCTTTCGGCTTAGAAGTAGAAACCCTTTTGAGCAATGATGGCTTGAGGACACTCTTTGAAGAGTGCATACTTGTACTCCTTAGCAGATAAGACAATATCTAGAATCTTTTCCAATCAATATTATTTGGATACAGTAAGTTTATTTCCTTTAGTATCACAGTAAGTGGACTGAAAGTCAATTTTGAAAGTCCTAAGAATCACATAGATCATTACTTTAGATTTCAAAAAATTATTGATTCCTCAAACAATAAAATTTCGAAATCAACAAACACCTCAAAACACCGAGAATATCGCATGCCACGATAGTGTGGACGTATACGAATTCTACATTTGTAAGAGGAGGTTTTACCCATTAATTTTATTATCTTGTCAACCTTACTTTTTGACAAATAAAATTAATAATTGGTTCCTCTTTGGCCCTACAAATAAAAGCAGTGACTCCGATGGGGAGGATACTTTTTATTTGCATCTAAGTGTGCACCATTACACGATACTAAGGGAATTATTTCCGATTATGTGCCTTACCACTGTGGAAGTACACACACTCCTAGATAATTTCCTATAACCATTATTTGACCTAGTGATCCGTAAACAAACTCATCCGCAGGGAGGAAGGCACTCAGAGCCGACACGCAAGTTTGTTGCATCACACGTCAAATTGTAATGAAGGCCGCGAGAATTAATTAAAATATCCCTCTCCCACTTAGTAAATTGAAAATGAGGAATTTTCAAGCACACACAACATGCTTACTATTACTGTAGATTTCAATAAAAATTATTGATTCCTCAAACAATAAAATTTTGAAATCAACCAACACCTCAAACACCGAGAATATCGCATGCCACGATAGTGTGGATGTATACGAATTCTACATTTGTAAGAGGAGGTTTAACCCATTAATTTTATTATCTTGTCAACCTTACTTTTGACAAATAAAATTAATAGTTGGTTCCTCTTTGGCCCTACAAATAAAACAACTTTTTATTTGCATCTAAGTGTGCACCATTACACGGTACTAAGGGAATTATTTTGGATTATGTGCCTTACCGCTGTGGAAGTACACACGCTCCTAAATAATTTCCTATAACCATTATTTGACCTAGTGATCCTCAAACAAACTCATCCGATGGAGAGGAAGGCACTCAAAGCCGATGCGCAAGTTTGTTGCATCACATGTCAAATTGTAATGGAGGCCGCGGGAATTAATTAAAATGTCCCTCTCCCACTTAGTAAATTGACAATGAGGAATTTTCAAGCACACATAACATGCATATAAAACAAATCAGCAATAAATATGGAAAAATCAGAATTTTTCCAACTATTATGGCATTGTTCTCCAATATGCGTCCCGTCGTGTCGCCACCTCGTCCGCTCCTCCTACGCCATGTACGAGCCAACCGGAGATCCGAGCCGAGAATAAAACCTATTTTATTTTACATCCATCGATCCTATACTCCACGAGGGAGTATACATGAAATCTAGATCGAAAGCAAAATAAAATAAAGAGTGGCTAAACAATGCCGTATTCAATTACAAAAATTAAATACTAATTTAGCCTCGTCAACCCCGAGGATTCAAATAATATACAATCACACACACATGCAATCACATACACACATATATAGCCATAATAGTTGGATCTTATGCCTGCAACCAAAAAGTTAGCCTACGCACATCCTACTATTATCCGGCATACACAATATATGATAAGTGCATGAAAGTAACCGAATCCAAAACACACAAAATCGGAAACCGTGGCTCTGATACCATTTGTTGTGTTTTGTGCTATTCCTCGGAAGGCTCATCGGCTCCCACTTCCCCGGATTAAAATTTTCACTAATGAAAACTAATCCGGATGGGATGAGTTTCCTAAGCACAACCAATTCGTCGTCGTGCCAACAACTCGAGCGATCGCTTGAACAAACTTGTTGTTCAAGCAATCAACTCTTCCAATCGGTTAGCCGGGGAAGAGACGACAGACGGATCACCGGTTTTTGTGTTTCTTATTCGGGGTCCATGATTATACAAATACATACAAATGTAAACTAGTATAATCAACATATACTAACATAAAGAACATAAGCTAGCATATCAATAAGAACATGCAAAGAATAATAATAAAAGTTGTAAAACTTTTATACCTCTTGATCTTCTATCGTATGTCCTAACCTCCTTGTAGACTTCGTGTGGGCGAAGATCCTCCACAAGTTGAAGCTTCCTAGGTCTTCTTCAATCCAAAGAAAGAAGAACTCTCTTTCCCTTCTTGCTTGAGCCAACCACCAATCCACAAAGTGTAGGGAATTCTTTATGCCTAATGGCATATGCGCAACGGAAAATAGGATCCCTTCCAAGTGATCCATGCGAAAGCAAACTCGTATAAAATAAATTTCTCTAAACCAAACCTATCTTATAGGAGAGGATTACCTTTGTTGCGTGCCCTTGTTAATCCCGCTTTTCCTTTCGGTTTGTTGGATCTTTAGCACGTTCAAGTGTCCGTGCCTCTATACGTATCCACACGAGCACGCTCTTGTCTCACAAAAGGAAAACTAGAAGAGCTCTCCTTTACTTCTTGCTAGAGAAGTCCCTAAAGGAGAGGAAGAGAGGGAAAAGGAGAAAGGAAGAAGAAGACTCCTCTTCTTGCTAGCCTACACTCACAAACCCACACAACCAAAGCTTCCACCAAGCTTTCTCACCACTAACACAACCAAAGCTTCCACCAACAACAAAAGCCTTCAATGCAATCCATTGCATTGAGACCTATCCTTGTTTGGCCGGCCACTTAAGGAGACAAATCCATTTTGTTTCCTTCCACCTTAACTAGCTTAGGTGGATGCTTAGGTGGCATGCTTATGTGGCATGCTTATGTGGCATTCTTCTGTGGCATTCATGCATGTTGAATTAATCTTATTAATTCAATTAAGCTTATGTTATCATATTGAATTAATCTTATTAAATCAATAAGGTAACATATTGAATTAATCTCATTAAATCAATTAGCTAAAATTCTCATTAAGCTTAAAGTCCAAAAACCATTTTGTACTTAAGCTTATTCCCATATTATTCTAGTCAAACTAGAATACTTTAATTCCTCTAATTATCATGCTCTTTGTGTGTGACCCTATAGGCTCTCATAACGTTGGCAGTGGATCTAAACTCTTTTAGATACACAAGCAATAATGACATCTAGCAATACATCATTGCTACCCAATTCTGAGATAAGTCAAGATCCGACTAACCTTTTGTGACTACTATAATATATGACCGTGTCCTTCTATCCTTGATATCAGTTGATCAATGAGGCATAGGGTGTCATCCTCGATCAATCTATGTGTTTCTTGATCACAGTAAACTAACTCAAACAAATGAGCTCAATATCTCATATTGACTCATTCGAGCATGGCCATGCGTTTTAGTAGTTCTACTCAATCAAGGCCACCGATATCACTCTCGTCATATGAGAGGGATAGATAAAATCTACATCACTCACATCACTCCGCATAAGTTGTTATATACACAGTAATTGCCTTTATGGTCAAACCTGTTACGGGTGACGTTTGGCGATACCAAAGTACATAACTCCTTATGTAGGGAAGTAGTGACTTGAGGTCTAAGGACTATTCATACCAATAGTCACATGAGAGAGTTTATGACACTCATATAACGATCCATGAAACTTTCTCATGGCGGGTCAGTTCAGTATATATTCTCTAATATATACCCATGTGTCAACTTGATATCATATATCCATGACTTGTGAGATCAAGTCATCAATTGACCTACATGCTAGTCTTTATGTATTAATATTGCCCTTGCATATTAATACTTGACTAGGAACATTTAGAAAGTGTTCTCTCTGACCTCTCATAATCAATTACGCAATTGATGTCTTTGTAGATAAGAACCTACTTTTCTAGGGCATTATTATATTTAAATTAGGTAGCACAAGCAAGATGTAAATATAATAACCAATCCTTTGCCTTTATAGAATATGATACAAAATGTTCCCTATTCAACCATCACATGATTGGTTCTAGGGCTTTAACTAACAATCTCCCACTAGCACTAGTACCAATCACTATGATATCTAATACCTAGTGACCTAGTGTGACCATCATGCTTCCTCTGTACAAAGCCTTGGTCAATGGATCTGCGATGTTAGCTTACATCGGTACTCTGCATATCCTCACATCTCCTCTATCGATGATCTCTCGAATGAGATGGAAGCGCCGTGATATGTGTTTGGTCATTGATGTGATCGAGGTTCCTTAGCACGTGCAATAGCCCCATTGTTGTCACAATAGAGGTCTATTGGATCTGCAATGCTAGGAACTACCCCAAGTTCAGCGATGAACTTGCGAGCCAAACAACCTCCTTTTCTTTGCATCGAGATCTGCGATATACTACCTGTTGTAGAATCAAGAAGCGTGTCACCTTGAACTCTTCGACTCCGGCTCCACCATTCAGGCAAAACACGTACCCCGATTGTGATCTATAGTCATCCTTGTCTGTTTGGAAGCTTGCATCACTGTAACCCTTTACAGTTAGCTCCTCATTGCCTCCAAATATCAGGAAATATTCTTTCGTTCTTCGTAAGTACTTAAGAATATTTTTGACTGCTATCCAGTGACTTTCACAGATCCAGTATCTACTCGTCATGCTCAAAGCATACGAGACGTCAGGACGAGTACAAAGCATGGCGTACATGATAGACCCTATGGCAGACGCATAAGGGATCTTATCCATGCGATCTCTCTCCTCCTTAGAAGAGGGACATTGAGTCTTCGAAAGACTCACACCATGTGATAAAGGCAGAAATCCTTTCTTGGAATTTTGCATAGCAAAATGATCTAGCACTTTATCAATGTATGTACTCTGACTTAGGCCAAGTAATCTTCTAGATCTATCTCTATAGATCTTGATGCCTAGAATATAGGCAGCTTCACCTAAGTCCTTCATCGAGAAACAATTCCCTAACCACATCTTCACGGGAGTGAGGGAATGTCATTTCGATGAGAAGTATGTCATCTACATACAAGACAAGAAATACAACTGTGCTCCCACTATTTCTCTTGTAGACACAAGGTTCATCTTCATTCTTGATGAAACCAAACTCTTTGATTGCATCATCGAATCGAAGATTCCGGCTTCGAGAGGCTTGCTTTAGTCCATAAATGGACCTTTGCGGTTTATACCTTTCCGGGATGCTTTGGATCTTCAAAACCCTCGGTTGTGTCATGTACACATCCTCGAGTAGCTTTCCATTCAGCGGTTTTGACATCCATCTGCAGATCTCATAATCATGGTAGGTGCATGATAGCAAGTATGATCCGAATGGATTTAAGCATCATAGGGTGAAAAGGTTTCTTCATAGTCAATACCATGAATTTGTTTGAATCCTTTAGCCACAATCTACCTTTATAGGTATGCTTATTACCATCCATATGGAGTCTTTACTTTAAAGACCCACTTACACCAATGGGTTTTACCCCTTGGTGGATCAACCAAAGTCCATACTTGGTTAGTGTACATGGATTCCATTTGGATCTCATGGCCTCTAGCCATTTCTCGGAATCTGGGCTCATCATAGCTTCTTGATAGGATGTAGGCTCGTCGAGATCGACAAGCAATACATCAGTTGTCAGTCAAGAGAAAAGAATATCTCTCGGGTTGGCAGCGGATCCTATTAGATCTGAAGAGGTTGGTCTACTTGAGCAGTGTTTGCTCCTCCAACTCTTTGGGCAACAAATTTCCTCATCCACAACACTTTGTGGTGCCTGTTCATTTTCCATGAAGCCTTAGTGTTATCATCATCTTGAACTTCTTCAAGATGAATTTTACTCCCACTAGTATTTCTAGAAATAAATTTCGTTCAGTTGCGTATTGCTTGCTTGCCTTAATCACCTTGCCAAATTGTGGGATTGTAAAAGTAATATCCTTAGTTTCCTTGGGATATCCTCTGAAATAACACTTATCTGATTTGGGTCCTAGTTTATACGAGACTTGGCGTCTAACATAAGCTTCACAACCCCAAATCTTTATAAAGACATTTTTGGGACTCTTCGATCCATATCGTATATGGTGTCTTTTCTCGACTTTTGATGGGGCGATTAAGTGTAAGCGGTGCATCTCTAGAGCTAAACCCCAAAAGGAAGTAGGTAGATCGGTCGGCTCATCATTGATCGTACCATATCTAATAGAGTCGATTTCTCCTCTCGGATACACCATTCCATTGTGGTGTTCGGTGGAGTGAGTTGGGATATTATCCACACTCGGCCGGTGATCACGAAACTCTTGACTAAGGTATTCACCACCTCGATCGATCAGTAGCTTGTATCGCTTACCAAGTTGGTTTGTACTTCATTCTTGAATTCTTTGAACTTTTCAAAGTTACTTATGTCTCATCAAATATAAGTAGCCAAATCTACTCATATCATCGGTGAAAGTAATAAAGTACTTATAGCCTCCTAAAGCCCGACATTGAAAGGGCCACATACATCGGTATGTATGAGTCCTAACAAGTCCGTCGCTCTCTCGCCATGTCCACTAAATGGAGTTTTAGTCATCTTTCCTAAAAGACAAGATTCGCATACCTCATATGATTCAAAATCAAATGAGTCCAATAATCCATCTTTATGGAGTTGGGATATGCGTTTTTCATTTATGTGACCTAGGCGTGATGCGCAGAAGATATGTTTAGTTCAAATCATTCGATTTGAACCGTTTTATTCACGTTATAAATTGGGTTTCTAAATCTAGAACATAGAGACCATTCATAAGTGGTGCATTACAATAGAACATTTCATTTAAATAAATGGAACAACATTTGTCCTTTATTATAAAGAAAAGTTTTCTTGTCTAAACAAGATCTGAAATTATGTTCTTTGTTAATGCAGGTACATAAAGCACTCCTCTAGTTCTAAGATAAGCCCGTGGGCAAAGACAAAGAATATGTTCCTCTGACTCTGGCCAACTTTGCGCCATTGCCTACTCGTAGGTCCACTTCGCCTTTGCCATTATTCTACTATTTCTCGGTCCACGCACATTAGTACAAATGTGAGATGCACATCCGGTATCTAATACCCATGTAGAAGAAATAGATAGATTAACCTCTATAACATGTATACAGGCGAAGTCCCACTTCTCTTGTTCTTTACTTCCTCGAGGTAGACTTTGCGAGTTCCGCTTCTAGTGTCGATCTCTCACGCAATGGAAGCGGTCCCTTCCTTAGGTACTTTACCTTTACCCTTTGAAGTGGATGAATTGGCCTTGCCTTTGGCTTAGGTCTTACCCTTGCCTTTAAACTTACCTTTGTCCTTCTTGACCATTAGTACATTACTAACTTTCTTCTTGAGATTTGGTTGTGATTCTTAACATCTTTGAGAATCTCGAGCAAAATTTATCAATTTCATTCATGTTATAATTCATGCCGAATTGATTGTATGCTTCGCAGCGATTGCGAGATAACATCGATTGCCAATTCTTGGCTCGATGGAAAACCTAGTCTTTGAGGTTCTCAGCGTACCCAATCATTTTAGTCGTGAGTTCCTACAGTGTTCCTTCTTGCATCTTGCATGCAAAGAGCCTTAGACACTTCAAAACGCTCGTGCCTAGCTTGTCCTTGATATAGTTGTTTCAAATGCTCAACCATATCATAGGCATCCATGTTCTCATGTTGCTATACAGGCTCGAGTTCATGGTGGCAAGCATAAGGCATGACACATCTAATCGTCATCTTGATGCTTCTTATAAGCATCCTTTTGACCACAGTGGCGTAGGCGGGTATTTGGGGGTAGCTGCTCTAGGACATATAGTTTGCGTTCTTGCTTGAGGATAATCCTCAAGTTCCTATACCGATCAAGAAAGTTTGCTCCATTGAGCTTGTCCTTCTCAAGGGCGGATCGCGAGATTGAGGGTGTGTCGTGTTAGATGACATGGTGATCTACAACATTAAAATGCAAAGTTAAGTATCATACCTAAATCATTTAATTAGGCCTTTAATTAAATGAGGCTCCCACTAAATTCTCATAGCTACTATTTAGCTATAAATTTATATGGGATAAAGATCCACATCATAATTGTCTTGAGTTAGCTTTGGCTAATCGCCCAAGGCGTAGTATAATTAGGTAGGCAATCTTTTGCCAATTACATCTGATGTAACTCTTTAATAGCTTTGGTTAAGTTTTAGATTAGTTTAGTGTTTATTCCTAAACGACTTCGGTGTGGCGAGGCCAGAGGCCTTCTTGGATATCGAACAGCGACCACTTCTAAGACAAAGGCGATGTTGAAATCACACAAAACTAATTTTAAAACTTATGTTCAAAGCTAATATATGCCTCTACTTTCTTAACCAATTAAGAAAAACTTAATTAAGTCTTAACCAAGTTTGATAGCGGGACATCACGATTGTCCCTCGCACCCTCTTCAAGATAAAATGCATTGCTTTGCTTTGGCAAACCCAATAACAAATGATCGAGGAAGTAGTGAGTACCAACTTTGGTAGGCATATCGTTTAGACTTATTAAGAAATAAACATGTATCATATACATATTAGCATACATCACATATAAGCTAAATTAATCATGCATCACATACAAGCTAAACTAACATGCATCACATACATATTAAACTAAGCGTGTCATGGTTATGGCCCTTATTCTACAATCTTCTCAAGCCAATGAAAAGATTGATTGGTCAACCTAGGGATAGCATCTTCTCCTAAGTGCTTCCTTTTGGTTGTCTTGTGTGTTGACTTCCTCCTTGTAACCTCATCTTCCAATGGACCCTCCATCTTTGTTTTGTACATTACAAAGGAGAAATACTCGAGTTACATTAGTCTAAAACTAATTTTACAACAAGAATATTAGGAGAAAGGCCACGACACATGGCGTATTAAAATTACAACACACAATCACAAACTTTTTGGGACTAGGCCATAACCATGCACCATGTCATTTTAACTATTAAAAGACATTGGATAATATAAAATGTTTGAAAATATGCTAATGAAATTATCAACTCATAATAAAATTTATCCTACTTCTATATCACATATAAAATAGAAAACCTATTTTTATCGATCTTTATAAGTGGCTCTGATACCCTTTGTAGGAATTCTTTATGCCAAATGGCATATCTTGCGGAAAATAGGATCCCTTCCAAGTGATCCATGCGAAAGCAAACTCGTATAAAATAAATTTCTCTAAACCAAACCTATCTTATAGGAGAGGATTACCTTTGTTGCGTGCCCTTGTTAATCCCGCTTTTCCTTTCGGTTTGTTGGATCTTTAGCACGTTCAAGTGTCAGTGCCTCTATACGTATCCACACGAGCACGCTCTTGTCTCACAAAAGAAAACTAGAAGAGCTCTCCTTTACTTCTTGCTAGAGAAGTCCCTAAAGGAGAGGAAGCTAGGGAAAAAGAGAAAGGAAGAAGAAGACTCCTCTTCTTGCTAGCCTACACTCACAAAGCCACACAACCAAAGCTCTCAAGCTCTCTCAAACCTCAACTCCCAACAACCACAGCTTGGGTTGGAAAAACCCTTTCACCTCACACATTCAATGCAATCCATTGCATTGAGACATATCCTTTGTTTGGCGCCACTTAAGGAGACAAAAACCAATTTGTCTTCTTCCACCTTATCTAGCTTAGTTGGATGCTTAGGTGTCAAGCTTATGTGGCATGCTTATGTGGCTTTCATGCATGTTGAATTAATCTTATTAATTCAATTAAGCTTATGTTATCATATTGAATTAATCTTATTAATTCAATTAAGCTTATGTTATCATATTGAATTAATCTTATTAAATCAATAAGCTAAAATTCTCATTAAGCTTAAAGTCCAAAAACCATTTTGTACTTAAGCTTATTCCCATATTATTCTAGTCAAACTAGAATACTCTAATTCCTCTAATTATCATGCTCTTTGTGTGTGACCCTATAGGCTCTCATAACGTTGGCGGTGGATCTAAACTCTTTTAGATACACAAGCAATGGCGGCATCTAGCAATACATCATTGCTACCCAAGTTCTGAGATAAGTCAAGATCCGACTAACCTTTCCGTGACTACTATAATATATGGGTGTCCTTCTATCCTTGATATCAGTTGATCAATGAGGCATAGACCGTGTCATCCTCGATCAATCTATGTGTTTCTTGATCACAGTAAACTAACTCAAACAAATGAGCTCAATATCTCATATTGACTCATTCGAGCATAAGCCATGCGTTTTAGTAGTTCTACTCAATCAAGGGCCCACCGATATCACTCTCGTCATATGAGAGGATAGATCCCATCTACATCACTCACATCCCTCGCATAATTTGTTATATACCCGATGTCGCCTTTATGGTCCACCTATTACGGGTGGCGTTTGTGATACCAAAGTACATAACTCCTTATGTAGGGAACCATAGTGACTTGAGGTCTAAGGACTATTCATACCAATAGTCACATGAGAAAGTTTATGACACTCATATAACGATCCATGAAACTTTCTCATGGCGGGTGATTCGATATATATTCTCCAATATATACCCATGTGTCAACTTGATATCATATATCCATGACTTGTGAGATCAAGTCATCAATTGACCTACATGCTAGTCTTTATGTATTAATATTGCCCTTGCATATTAATACTCGACTAGGAACATTTAGGAAAGTGTTCTCTACAGCCTCTCATAATCAATTCTGCCAATTGATGTGCTGTAGATAAGAACCTACTTTTCTAGGGCATTATTATATTTAAATTAGCTGGCACAAGCAAGATGTAAATATAATAACCAATCCTTTGCCTTTATAGAATATGATACAAAATGTTCCCTATTCAACCATCACATGATTGGTTCTAGGGCTTTAACTAACACAAAGGATTGGTGCCGCCGACCCCAAGAATAGAGAGAACTAAATGGAAACCACCAAGGAACCAAACTAGGGACAAACCCTAGCTTCTAGTGCCGCCGGCCAATAGGGAGTGAAGAGGATAAAAGGAACATGTTGGGCGCCGGCCAAGGTATAGGGAAAAGAGAAGAAGCCACCAACACCCTAGGAAGAAGAAGAGCACTTCCCCTATAGTTGCCGCCCAACCAAGCTTTCAAACCCTAGCCACCCAACCTTTCTTCCTTTGGATTTCTTGCCGCCCAACCATGGTGGAGAGAAGAGATCTAGGAGCTAGCCACCTTCAAGGAAGAAGAAGAGATCTTCCACAAGTTGCCGCCCACCCTTCTTTCCTAACCTTGGCCGCCCATCCAAAGGAGCCAAACCCTAATTAGGGTTTCCTCCTTAGGGTTGCTTGCCACCCAAGCAAGGCTTGGCAAAACCCTAATCTCCTTAGCATCCATCATCCAACCAAAAAACTTAGTTGCCGCCCAACCCAATCTCCCATATATATAGAGTTAGGTTTAGGACTTGGTTTAATCTCCACCGTCGATTCTAGGGTTTTAATCTCAACCGTCGGATCTCGTTCAGTTGTGTGCTAATCTAGGAAAAAACCTTAAGTTTTTAATTCAGAAATGCTTCGTTCAGTTACACGTATTGCTACTAGTTTCTAGGTTTAATTCCAACCGTGGATCTAGAGGAATCTACTTATTCTAGAGATTTAATCATAGTTAATCTAAGATTTAATCTCATAAGTCAGTTCTGTTGGAATGCTATCTTTAGCCTATCTCTTTTTGTATGAACATTTTATTTTGAAATAAGAATCACATGATCATTATTTGCATTTTATATATTTATTATATATGTGTGCATATTGTCTAATATTTTACATTGTAGATAACATGGTGCTTGGTGTAGTACGAAGATCATGTTATCGTACCTTATAAAATATAAGTAAAACTCACAACCAAGATGGTTTTGGACAAACCATTGGCATGGTTGTAGTGTAGCTATTGTTTTATCTTGAACATAGAGTTACACTAGTACACTTAGGTGTATTAGTAGGACCGACATAGAGGTGATTGATTTAATCTTGACTACATAATTGAATCGGACCTCGGATATTATGTTGTACATGCTCTTAATCCGATATAATACTTGGGCACATGTACTTAGTATTTATTTCTTTGATTTACGATGGGTGAGATTTAGATGGATTAAATCAATATGCATTAAGTTGGGAAATAATATTATTTACATGGTGTGCCGATTGATTATAGGAGAAAGTGTCCTATATATTAGGTTGATGATGTCCTTGAGGAGCTCATAAGGTTCATCATGTAAACCAATTTGGTTGACTTAGTCAACATGATGATAAGGTTGAGTGGTACTACTCGAGAATTAGATGTTAATTAATTGATGGTCGATAAATCAATTAATTTGGACGGACATTCGATATCTTAAACAGGAGATTAATGTACAAATAATATATGGAGCCCATATTGATTTATGGGGGTTGGTGAGGTAGTTCAATGATGATCCTCTAGTGGAATGGAACATCATTGATGGATCAAGTTTGTGTGGTTCCGATCCATCGGGTGGCCAAGACCCAACTCCTCCTTATGGTCCCTATCGTAGCCTAATATAATCCTTGTGAAGTCTAGATCCAAGAATGTAAAAACAAAACCTAGAACCAACGGTTGGGATTAAATCCCTAGATCCGATGGTTAGGATGAAATCCTAGAATCGACGGTTGGGATTAGATCCTTAGATCCGACGGTTGGGATAAAACCCTAGATCCGGCGGTTGGGATGAAACCTTAGATCCAAGCGGTTGGTATGAAATCCTAGAAACGATGGAAGGGATTAAACCCTAGAACCTACGGTTGGGATAAAACCCTAGATCAGACGTAGGAGATTAAATATCAAGATCAGATGGAGGATATTAAATGAGGCTTAAGCCCTATTCTATAAATAGATGGCTAGGGTTGGGGCGGCAAATAATCAAGGAATTGGAGTTAGGGTTTGGTTAATCCACAAGTGGGGCTAGGGTTCATTAGGGCTAGGGTTTTGGAGCAAAGTTTGGGCGGCAAGCTTCTTCCTTCAAGTTGATTGCCGGCGCCCATCCTCTACCTTCTTCCTTGGTCGGCGCCCATCTTAGATCCCTCTACTTTCTTCCTTGGCCGGCGGTTCTCCTCCCATTGGTGGCCGGTTCTCTTCCTCCTCCCTATTCTCCAAAGTGGCCGGCGACAACTCTTCTTGAAGTTGGCCGGTGCATCATCCATTGCTCCTTGGCCGACGGTTGCACTAAATTCCCTAATTTGGTGGCCGGTTCTAGATAGGAAAGGTATTTGTGAGTTCTTCTCTTTGTTCGCAGTGGACAAGGTAGAGAAGAAAGCAATCTAGAAGGCTTCTACTCGTGGAGGAACTTCGTCCACACGTCGTCCACGAGAAGGATAGGACATACGGTAGAAGATCGTGAGGTATAAAGTTATTTTAACTTTATGTATAGATCTAAATATGTTCTTTAATATTTTGATTATGCATGTGTGTTTATGAATATATATTGTATAATCATGGACCCCGAAGACAAACACAAAAACCGGTGATCCATCCGTTGTCTCTTCTGCGGCTAACCAACTAGAAGAGTTGTGTTGCTTGAACAACTAGTTTGTTCAAGCGACCACTCAAGTTGTTAGCACGACGACGAATAGGTTGTGCTAAGGAAGCTCATCCCATTCGGATTAATTCTTTCATTAGTGAAAATTTTAATCCGGGGACATGGGAGCCAATGAGCCTCCGAAGCATCCACCCTACAATTGGTATCAGAGCCACAGGTTTCCGGTTTTGTGTGTTTAGGATTCGGTTAATTTTTTATGCATTTTTCATATATTATATGTGCCGGATAATGGTAGGATATGCGTAGTTTAACTCTTTGGTTACAGGCATAAGATCCGACTATTATGGCCATGTGTGTGTATGTGAGGGGATGTGTGTAAAAATTTATTATTTGAATCCTCGGGGTTGACAAGGCTAGATTAGTATTTAATTTTTGTAATTAAATACGGCATTGTTTAGCCGATCATTTTAGTTTACTTTCGATCTAGATTATTTGTACACTCCTTCGTGGAGTATAGGATCGATGGATGTAAATAAAATGATTTATCTCGGCTCGGAACTCTTTGGTGACTTGTGCACGGGAAAAGATGGAGCGGACGAGGTGGCGACACGACGGGATGCATATTGGTGGACAATGCCATAATAGTTGGAAAAAGTTCTATTTTTCCATATTTATTGCTTATTTGTTTTATATGCATGTTGTGTATGTTTAAAATTCCTCGAATTGTACTTACTAAGTGGAGAGGATATTTTAATTAATTCCTCAGCCTTCCATTACAATTTGACGTGATGCAACAAACTTGTGTGTTGGCTCGAGTGCCTTCCTCCTCTGACGGGTTTGTTTGCGGATCACTAGGTCAAATAATGGTTATAGGAAATTATCTAGGAGCATGTGTACTTCCACGGCGGTAAGGCACATAATCCGAAATAATTTCCTCACTATCGTGTAATGGTGCACACTTAGATACAAATAAAGTTATCCTCCCCATCGGAGTCACTGCTTTTATTTGTAGGGCCAAAGAGGAACCAACTATTAATTTTATTTGTCAAAAAGTAAGGTTGACAAGATAATAAAATTAATGGGTAAAACCTCCTTACAAAATGTAGAATTCGTGATATACGCCCACACTATCGTGGCATGATATTCTCTGTTTTGAGGTGTTGGTTGATTTCGGGATTTTATTGTTTTGAGGAATCAATAATATTTGAAATCTAATATTTTGATCATTGTGATTTTTAGGATTTTCAAATGGCTTTCAACCCACTTGCTGTGATTTTAAAAGAAAACAAACTTACTGGTCCAAACTACATTGATTGGAAAAGAAACCTGGATATTGTCTTAACTGCGGAGGAGTACAAATTTGTACTCCTCGAGGTCTGTCCTCCTAAGCCCACCGATGACTCTGATGAAAAGGAGAAAGAACATTATAAGAAATGGGTTAAGGCAGATGAGATGGCGCGGTGTTACATTTTGGCATCTATGTCAAATGTGCTACAACATCGATCGTGCCATAGCCATACGCTATGACATGATGTTCAATCTCAAGGAACTTTTCGGACATCAGAGTAGGGCGGCTAGGCAGGAGGCTATGAGAAACTTGATGACGACCTCCATGATCGAGGGAACACCTGTTAGGGATCATGTTCTCAAGATGATGGCTCATCTTAATGAGATGGAAGTCCTAGGAGCTTAGATCGATGGGGAAATCTAGGTCGATATCATTCTCCAGTCTCTGCCTAGGAGTTTTGAGCAGTTCCGCCTAAACTACAACATGAACAAAAGGTTGTATTCGTTGGTGGAGCTTCTGACAGAACTCCAGGCGGCAGAGGGACTTTTTCGTCAGAGTGCTCAAGCCATGGTCGCTCAGAAGGTTTCTTCCTCTAAACCGAAAGGTAAGAAGAAGAAGAAGCAAGGTGGAGCGAAGAAGGTGGCAAGGGGGACCTCAGGCAGGAGTGAAGAAGCCGAAAGGCAAGTGCTTCACTTGCAAGCAGACTGGACATTGGAAGGCGGACTGTCCTCGCCGAAAGAACAAAGGTATATCTTCTTGTTTAGTTGTTGAAACATGTTTAGCAGTGTTATCTACCAGAGCCTGGTGTGTAGATACAGGAGCCACTGATCATGTCTGCAATACTTTGCAGGGGTTCCAAGAAACCCGATGACTAGCTGAGAAAGAGATTACCGTCTTCATGGGCAATGCTTCACAGGTGGCGGCTATTGCAGTGGGAGACGTTTATTTATCTTATGATAAGAATAAAGTTTTGGTTTTGAGAAATTGTCTTTATGTACCTACTTTTAGAAAGAATTTAATTTCAGTTTCTAAATTGTTTATGGATGGATATTCTGTTTCTTTTAATGACAAGGTGGTTATAAAAAGGAATAGGGAGATTATCTGTTCTGGTACATTGGTTGGCAATTTATATACTCTTGAACCGAAAACTCCCACGATGCAAATAGAGATCAATAACTCATCTTCTAAATCTAATAAGAGAAAAGAACCTTCGCAAATGAACCAAACATATCTTTGGCATCTAAGGCTTGGTCATATTAACCTTAGCAGAATTCAAAGGTTGATAGGTGATGGACCTTTGGGTTCATTAGTGGTGGAGGATCTCCCAACCTGCGAATCTTGCTTGGAAGGTAAAATGACCAAGAGGCCTTTCAAGGCCAAGGGGTATAGAGCCAAAGATGTGTTGGAAATGGTTCATTCTGATTTGTGCGGTCCTATGTCTATCTAGGCAAGAGGTGGCTTTGAATACTTCGTCTCTTTTATAAATGATTATTCAAGGTATGGATACATTTACTTGATGCGCCGCAAGTCTGAATGCTTTGACAAGTTCAAAGAATTCAAGGCTGATGTGGAGAACCGTCAAGGTAAAAGTATCAAGACATTACGATCTGATCGTGGTGGCGAGTACCTCTTGGGAGAGTTTAGGAGTTACTTATCGAGGTGGGATTCAATCCCAATTGTCATGCACTTTGGCACACCCAGCGAATGGTGTAGCGGAGCGAAGGAAAAGGACTCTTATTGATATTGTCAGATCGATGATGAGTTATTATGAGTTACCTGTTTCGTTCTGGGGGTATGCACTGGATACGACAATGTACACACTGAACTTGGTTCCATCTAAATCGATTACCTTCTACCCTATAGAATTGTGGGTGGCGAAAACCTAGTCTGAAACATATTCGGATATGGGGAGTCGGCACATGTCTTTGAAGGCGATCTTTGGTAAGTTGGAACCTCGTCAGTGTGCATGTTTGTTGGCTACCCTAAGGGAGCGAAGGTGGTTTGTTTTATAATCCTAGAGATCAGAGGTGATCGTGCTTACGAATTTCTAGAGGAGGATTATGTAATGAACCACAAGCCCCAGTAGGATTGTTCTTGAGGAGTTGGAGTTGGAAGTCCGACTTGGTACCACCGGTACAGAGGAGACACCACAAGTCAACTGCACGTGTCCGAGCATACACGAGGCACCTGCGTCGTAGTGGGAGGGTTGTTAGACAACCCAGAGATTCATGTTTTGGGAGAGTCTTGGACTTAGTCACTAGTGAACATGAACTGATCCTGGACATATGATGAGGCAATCCAGATAGAGATGGTATCTTGGCAAAGTGCGATGAATTGGAGATAGAATCTATGGATTCTAATCAGTCAGGAGCTAGTAGAACCACCCGATGGTGTAAAAACCATTGGATGCAAGTGGATCTACAAGAGAAAGAGGAGTAGGCGGGAAGGTCGAGACCTTCAAAGCTAGGCTTGTTGCGAAAGGGTATACTCGGAAAGAGAATCGATTATGAGGAGACCTTTTATGTAATATCTTAAGTCTATCCAGATTCTCTTATCTATAGTGCTCATATGGATTATGAGATTTGGCGGATGGATGTCGAGCGGCTTTCCTTGAAGTCTTGAGGAGAACATCTATATCACGGCAACGGAGGATTCATTGCTAAAGGAAAAGAGCATCTTGTATGTAAGCTTAATCGGTCCATTTATGGATTGAAGCAAGCTTCTAGATCTTGGAACATCCGCTTTGATGAGGTAATCCGATCATATGGATTTATTCAAAATCGGATGAGCCTTGTGTATACAAGAGATGTAGCGGAAAGCGTAGTAGTGTTTCTTGTACTATCGTAGATGACATTTTGTTAGTTGGCAACAATATCAAAGTGTTATCAAGCGTAAGGGTATAGTTGTCCAAGCAGTTTGATATGAAGGACTTGGGAGAAGTAGGACACATCCTTGGGATCAAAGTTATAAGGGATCGCAAGAAAAGGATGTTGTGCTTATCTCAAGCTTCATACATTGACACTATCCTTGCTCGTTTAGCATGCAGAACTCAAGAAAGGTTTCTACCTTTTAGGCATGGAGTTCCTTTATCTAAAGATGTGTCCCAAAACATCAAAGGAGATAGAGGACATGAAGGCGGTTCCTTATGCTTGGATAGGAAGCCTTATGTATGCTATGCTATGCGAGATCGGATATACGCTTTAGTAGGCATGGTTAGCGAATATCGAGTAATCTGGATAGGACATTGGACTGCGGTAAAGCATATATTGAAGTACGAGAAGGACTAGGGATTATATCTTTGGTTTCTGCAAGGCGGATCAATTAGTCACATGGGTTACAGTTGATTTCAATCGGATAGGGACAAGAGTAAGTCTACCTCGGGGTTTGTGTTTACTTTTGGAGGTGGAGCCATAGTATGGAGGAGTGTCAGCAAATCGTGGCGGACTCTACCATGGAAGGTGAGTATGTAGCGACCTGCGAGGCGACCAAGGAAGGCTGTATGGCTCAGAACTTCTTGATGGACTTGGATGTGATTCTGGTTTGCCCGGAACTATCACAATTTATTGTGATAATAGTGGTGCGATTGCAAACTCGAAGGAACCACGAGCCCATAAGCGAGTAAACACATAGGCGCAAGTACCACCTCATACGAGAGATCGTAAGCGAGGAGAATTCTTTGTCGCCAAGATTGCATCGAGAGGATAACTGGCGGATCCATTCACTAAGGCCCTTCGGTAGCGTTTGATAGGCATGTGGAGGACATGGGGATCGGATGTATGGCGAGTGATGGCGTAGTCTTTTAGTATAAGTGGGAGATTGTTGGAATGTATCTTTGAAAGCCTAGCTCTTTTGTATGAACATTTTATTTTGAAATAAGAATCACATGATCATTATTTGCATTTTATATATTCATTATATATGTGTGCATATTGTCTAATATTTTACATTGTAGATAACATGGTGCTTGGTGTGGCACAGAAGATCATGTTATCAGTACCTTGTAAAATATAAGTAAAACTCACAACCAAGATGGTTTTGGACAAACCATTGGCATGGTTGTAGTGTAGCTTGGTATTGTTTTATCTTGAACATAGAGTTACACTAGTACACTTAGGTGTATTGAGTAGGACCGACATAGAGGTGATTGATTTAGTAATCGACTACATAATTGAATCGGACCTCGGATATTATATTGTACATGCTCTTAATCCCGATATAATAGCAGGGCACATGTACTTAGTATTTATTTCTTTGATTTACCTGGGTGAGATTTAGATGGATTAAATCAATATGCGTAAGTTGGGAAATAATATTATTTACATGGTGTCGTTGATTATAGGAGGAAACCGTGTCCTATATATTAGGTTGATGATGTCCCCTTGAGAGCTCATAAGGTTCATCATGTAAACCTGGTTGACTTAGTCAACATGATGATAAGGTTGAGTGGTACTACTCGAGAATTAGATGTTAATTAATTGATGGTCATAAATCAATTAATTTGGCGGACATTCGATATCTTAAACAGGAGATTAATGTACAAATAATATATGGAGCCCATATTGATTTATGGGGGTTGGTGAGGTAGTTCAATGATGATCCTCTAGTGGAATGGAACATCATTGATGGATCAAGTTTGTGTGGTTCCGATCCATCGGGTGGCCAAGACCCAACTCCTCCTTATGGTCCCTATCGTAGCCTAATATAATCCTTGTGAAGTCTAGATCCAAGAACGTAAAGCAAAACCTAGAACCAGCGGTTGGGATTAAATCCCTAGATCCGATGGTTGGATGAAACCCTAGAACCAGCGGTTGGGATTAAATCCTAGATCCGATGGTTAGGATGAAATCCTAGAATCGGCCGGTTGGGATTAGATCCTTAGATCCGACGGTTGGGATAAAACCTAGATCCGACGGTTGGGATGAAACCTTAGATCCAACGGTTGGGATGAAATCCTAGATCCGATGGTTGGGATTAAACCCTAGATCCTCGGTTGGGATAAAACCTAGATCAAACGGTGGAGATTAAATCCCTAGATCAGGTGGAGATTAAATGAGGCTTAAGCCCAAATATATAAATAGATGGCTAGGGTTGGGCGGCAAGAATAAAAAAGGAATTTGAGTTAGGGTTTGGTTAATCCACAAGTGGGCGCTAGGGTTCATTCTGGCTAGGGTTTTGGAGCAAAGTTTGGGCGGCAAGCTTCTTCCTTCAAGTTGATTGCCGGCGCCCATCCTCTACCTTCTTCCTTGGCCGGCGCCCATCTTAGAGCCCTCTACCTTCTTCCTTGGCCGGCGGTTCTCCTCCCATTGGTGGCCGGTTCTCTTCCTCCTCCCTATTCTCCAAAGTGGCCGGCGGCAACTCTTCTTGAAGTTGGCCGGCGCATCATCCATTGCTCCTTGGCCGGCGGTTGCACCAAATTCCCTAATTTGTTGGCCGGTTCTAGATAGGAAAGGTATTTGCGAGTTCTTCTCTTTGTTCGCAGCGGACAAGGTAGAGAAGAAAGCGATCTAGAAGGCTTCTACTCGTGGAGGAACTTCGTCCACACGTCGTCCACGAGAAGGATAGGACATACGGTAGAAGATCGTGAGGTATAAAGTTATTTTAACTTTATGTACAGATCTGAATATGTTCTTTAATATTTTGATTATGCATGTGTGTTTATGAATATATATTGTATAATCATGGACCCCGAAGACAAACACAAAAACCGGCGATCCATCCGTCGTCTCTTCCGCGGCTAACCAACTAGAAGAGTTGTGTTGCTTGAACAACTAGTTTGTTCAAGTGACCACTCAAGTTGTTAGCACGACGACGAATAGGTTGTGCTAAGGAAGCTCATCCCATCCGGATTAATTCTTTCATTAGTGAAAATTTTAATCCGGGGACATGGGAGCCAATGAGCCTCCGAAGCATCCACCCTACAGGTTCTAGGGATTTAATCCCAACCGTCGGATCTAGAGATTTAATCTCCACCGTCGGTTCTAGGGATTTAATCCCAACCGTCGGATCTAGAGATTTAATCTCCACCGTCGTTTCTAGGAATTTAATCCCAACCGTCGGATCTAGAGATTTGTTTTCCATCATTTGATCTAGACTTCATGAGGTTTATATTAGGCTACGATAGGGACCATGAGGAGGAGTTGGATCTTGGCCACCCGATGGATCGGAACCACACAAACTTGATCCATCAATGACGTTCCATTCCACTAGAGGATCATCATCGAACTACCTCACCAACCCCCATAAATTAATATGGGTTCCTTATATTATTTGTACATCCATCTCCCCGTGTTTAAGATATCGAATGTCCATCAATTAATTAATATCTAACTCCTCGAGTAGTACCACTCAACCTTATCATCATGTTGACTAAGTCAACCTGCAGGGTTTACATGATGAACCTTATGAGCTCCTCAAGGGGACATCATCAACCTAATATATAGGATACGGTTTCCTCCTATAATCAACGACACACCATGTAAATAATATTATTTCCCAACCTACCGGGCATATTGATTTAATCCATAGAAATCTCACCCTTTGGTAAATCAAAGAAATAAATACTAAGTACATATGCCCGTTATTATATCGGGATTAAGAGCATGTACAACATAATATCCGAGGTCCGATTCAATTATGTAGTCAGCAATAAATTGAATCACCTCTATGTCGGTCCTGCTCAATACACCGAGGTGTACTAGTGTAACTCTATGTTCAAGATAAAACAATACCAAGCTACACTACAACCATGCCAATTGTTTGTCCAAAACCATCTTGGTTGTGAGCCTCTACTTATATTCTACAAGGGACTGATAACATGATCTTCTGTGCCACACCAAGCACCATGTTATCTACAATCTAAAATATTAGACAATTTTGCATAACTATAAAAATATGCAAACAATGATCATGTGATTCTTATTTCAAAATAAAGATGTTCATACAAAAGAGCAAGACTTTCAGTATACATCCCAACATCTAGGATTAGGGAGTAGCTTGTGTACATAAACAATGTTGGTTCATATTAAATTTTGGCCATAAGTTTGATTTAACAATTGGTAGTTGCTCTCTATTATATCTACGTGTGTTTGGCTTTCTTTCTGCTGTGCTTAGGCGATACGAGGAGGTGACAGCCCTCGCAATCTAAAATTTAGGAGTTTTGATCCAAGGAACCTAGGGGTAAACCTGACCTCCCGTAACTGCGGAGAGAAGGGAGCGGTGGAATCGGAAATTGTCCACCGCAAGGATTGATTTGACATCCTCGTACCCTCTATCCCATCCTTTTGGGCGGAGATAGCTCATGATGAATGCGGTGGCTCTGGGGGAGAGTGTATGATGTCCCTTCCTCAAAATCATAGGTAGACGTTTAGACGACGCCAATTGAAAATATTGTTCTGTGGTACACAAGTGAAACCGAAGTCCTAGAATCGCCTTTTAAGACCCCGACACACTCTTTTCCTCCTCCGTGTGACACCATACATAGTAGGGTCCACCGATAGTCCTCACCAACCGACTCTCTCAGAGATTACGCCCGAACAATCGCAACCACTTAGTGTATTGGTATTCGAATCCCAGTCCCTATGGGATCGATAAATCTTTATTACTTGATGACATCCGTGCACTTGCGGGCGTTGAGCACGAGCGTGCGCTTTGAGTCCTCGACGGTATCCATCGCGAGATTCGAGGTCGTGTCCGTGTGCATCAAGAAGGAAGAATCTCATTGGATAATGAGATATGGTAAACCTTGGTAGATTTTTTGATGTGTGTCAAGAAGGGGGAGAAATTAAGGAGTTAAGTTAGGATCTTAAGTTAGGGTCAACCCCTAATATACACTTAACCCCAAAAATTTCAAAAATTTAAAATTCTAAATTGGGAACATTTCGTTATACTTTGGTATAAGAAGAGTCAAGTTGGGCGATGGGATAACCTAACTTAACGGTATTGTCAAACATCAAAAAGGGGGAGATTTTTGGTACAATCGACCCAGGTCATGATTGACCAGACTCGAGTGGGACTCGAGTAGGGTTTTGATGTTCAACAATGGTTTACAATGTGGTTTGACCACATGACTAGCGGATGGTATGAGACATCCAAGGTCAAATGAGGGAGACTATTGGAGAAATCTAAGTTGGTCAAGGTGTTGGGTTTCCGGCACCGCAGCGAGTGTGTGTTTGAACATGTTTCGTAAACATGTGCACAGCGGAAGAAATAAAAATAATAAATATAATTTATTACAACACACACACCATACGCATGCATAGTACAACTTGTGTAGACATAACCGTAATTTCAAATTTTGCAATAAAAGGAAATTTATACTACGTATACCTAACGTATCATGTGTAGTGGGAAAGACATCAATCGGAGCGATCCTCGCTAGAATCGTCTCTATCCGTATCCACGCCGAGTATCTTCGGGATGACTTCCCAAAGTCATGAGCCTCGTCTTCGTACGAGTCAATAGCCTCGTGTCGAAGACGATGTGATCGAGAGAAGATCACAATCCGAATCAAAATTCGGATTCAAAATGAGTCCTCAAAAACTCGCTTCTCCGGAGAGGTATTCGTCAACCGTTTGACGAATCCTTTGTCCTCCACCTATGAGGATTACCGGAGATCGAATCCCCGGTAAGGAAGCCTCTTTTGGAGCTCCAAACATCGTCCAAACGATGCTCTGATACGAAATAAACAAGCTGTCCAGAAAATTGGACAGCTTTGGTGGAGGATTAGGGTCGGCCAAATAAGGAAGCTAGATGCTCACATTGTCGCCGGACCCAAGGAAGTTCACCGGAGGGTCGCCGGAGGATCGCCGGCTGAAGCTTGGATGCCGGCAATAAGTTTGTACGGCGACACAAGGCTGGGCGGCGGCTAGGGTTGGGCGCCGACCACTAGAGGAGAGGAGGGGTGGGCGGCAACTTGTGGATTGCTTGGATTAGGTTTTCACAAAACCCTTAAGCCCTATTTTATAGAGAACAAATTATCCTAATGGTTATCGGATCATAACCAAAAGCCCGTTAACCCGCTCCATTAATTTAAGTTAAAATAAACCAAACCGATTTGGTCTATTTTAAGTTAAAATGAACCAAACCAACCTTTGTTCATTAGTTTAAAACAAACCAAACCTCTTTGGTTTATTCTCCACCATTGGATTAGAACCAAACCAATTTGGTTCATCCATCATGTCTTCATAAGACACGACCCATCCATGCTTCCATTGCGACTGAAATGATTTCATGCTCGCTCCTTGTTTGGTCCGACCAAACCTAATTTCTCTTGGTCTGAGAATCTCATTCTCAAGCTCATTTTAAATCCTTCGGATTACGCTCGTTGTCCGTGTGACCAAATAGGTTCTCGATTTATGTTGGCCGTCTATAATTAACCATTAATTATAGAATGATCATGAGTGGCACCTAATAGTACATCATGATCCCCAATTAATCGAAAAGATCAACGGTTGATCCAGAACTATTTCTGAAACCTTTCAGCAGCTACAATGAATCGTGCCCCATTCCCTTCACTCATCTTATATCCACTTGGTTCAGGACATGGTCTATAGTGTCAGTCCCCACTAGGTTGACTACGTCACACCTAGCCCAAGTATCATTTCCTCGTCCTACGGATTCTAGTTACTGCACATGTATCAAAGAGTACCTTACTCTAAACATGTAATGCTTTGGCCAAAGACTTTAGTAACAATCCGACGAGAGGCTATAGGTATACATCTCCTCACAAGGAGTGGTGAATCCTTTATAGGCTATTCAAACACCTTCGATCACTTCGACTTATACCCAATCATCCCGGGTCCACATCTCCTCAGAGATGCTTGCTTAAGATGTCAAAGCATAAGTCTTTATGATCAAGATGACTTGAATACCGCAAGTCAAAGGAACATCGCACTTAAGCTGCAGTAAGAACTTCATTGACTATATATGCAGAGAACCATATGAAGTCTTATGGCTGGTCACTCCAATGAACTAGTTACCATAACTAGCATCCACGATTAACTCCGGACATCACAATGTCTCCAGCCAGTGAGAATCAGCTGTTTGGATACACCAAGGAGTATACCTCGTGCTAGTTTCGACAGAATCGATGGTGTCCAAATCCATCAATTCATCGACTAGGGATAATTCTGATACATCACAATTACTAATGTAGAGATACTCACTAGTTGTGATCCAATCAAAAATTCTCTCATGCTGTGAATCGTATCGTGGACATTCAGTAAATGAGTTTAAGATCTAATTAAATACATGAAAACATGTATACTCAAATAGTGAATCTTCATTTATCATATAAATGGTTCAAACATAAGGCGATTGCCTTAGGACATCTCTCATATATTACTAACAAACTCCCACTTGGCCTAATGCCAATCGCTACGGTATCCAATACCATAAGCTTTAACATGACCCTCAAACTTACTTTGAGGTAATGCCTTAGTCAAAGGATCCGCTAAGTTCCTTTCAGTGGGGATTTTCTCGATTTGTATTTCCTTCATACTAATGATCTCTCTGATCAGATGATAGCGGTGAAGCACATGTTTGGATCGTTGATGAGACCTTGGCTCTTTTGCCTGTGCAATTGCTCCATTGTTGTCGCAGTAGACCGGTATTGCTTCAACAATGGCTAGAACCACACCAAGTTCATAAATGAACTTCTTGATCCAAACCGCTTCTTTTGCTGCTTCCGAAGCTGCAATGTATTCTGCCTCAGTGGTATAATCCGCTACAGTGTCTTGTTTGGAACTTTTCCAACTCACTGCACCCCCATTCAAGGTGAACACGTATCCAGACTGAGACCTGGAATCATTCTTGTCTATCTGGAAGCTGGTATTCGTATACCTGCGTATCACCATATCCCCTTCTCCATATATTAGAAACACATCCTTAGTTCTTCTCAAGTACTTAAGGATTGTCTTAACAGCCGCCAATGATCCATTCCTGGACCAGACTGGTATCTACTCGTGACACTCAGAGCATACGATACATCGGGCCTTGTACATAACATAACATACATGATAGATCCTATTGCGGATGCATAGGGAATCTTACTCATGCAAATCCTCTCGTCTTCTGTGCGCGGACACATAGACTTCAAAAGGTGTATCCCATGCCTGATTGGTAGTAAACCTTTCTTGGATTCCGACATGCTAAACCTCTTTAGCACTCGGTCTATATATGTAGACTGCGAAAGACCAAGCAACTGTTTCGATCTATCTCTATAGATCTTAATCCCGAAGATGTAGGTTGCTTCTCCCAGGTCTTTCATGGAGAATGTTTTGGACAACCAAATCTTAACTGACTGTAAGACTGAAACATCATTTCCTATAAGTAATATATCATCGACATACAATACTAGGAACACGACTGCACTCCCACTAACCTTCTTGTACACACAAAGTTCGTCTGGATTTTGTGAGAGATCAAACTTTTTGATTGTCTCATCAAAACGGATATTCCATCTCCTGGATGCTTGCTTCAATCCATATATGGACCGTCGCAATTTGCATACCTTGGTTTTATCAACCGATGTGAAACCCTCAGGCTGTATCATATACACGTCCTCGAGTAGGTTTCCATTAAGGAAAGCTTCACATCCATTTTCCATATCTCATAATCATAATGAGCCGCTATGGCCAGGAGCATCCGAATGGATTTAAGCATAGCAACAGGCGAATAGGTTTCGTCATAATCAACACCTTGCTTTTGATGATATCCTTTCGCCACCAGTCTAGCCTTATAGGTAATCACATTACCATCCATGTCGGTTTTCTTCTTGAAAACCCACTTGCACCCTATAGGCTTTATGCCTTCAGGTGGGTCAACCAAGTTCCAAACTTGGTTTTCATATATGGAATCCATTTCCGACTTCATGGCTTCAAGCCACTTATCCCTTCTGAACTTATCGAACTTCTTCATAAGCTGGTAGGCTCCTCATCATCAATGAGTAACACGTCGTTCGATTCACTTACGAAAATCCATATCTCTTAGGAATATTGCGTGTTCTATCAGATCTACGAAGATGTGGTGTTACAATAGGTCTAGCCGATTGCTCATCACTATGAGTTGTCGGCTATTGTGCTTCACCAGGTATCTCATCAATGTCTATTTGAGTCTCTCGAGCCTCCTCAAGCTCGATGACACACCCACTGTTTTCTTGCAAGAGAAACTCTTTCTCTAGAAACACAACATGCCTTGAAACAAACACTTTTTGTTCCACAGGATGATAGAATTGGTAACCCCTTGTTTCCTTAGGGTATCCAATAAATAGACATTTATCAGACTTAGCATCCAATTTATCTGATACAGTCCGCTTCACATAAGCAGGACAACCCCATATCTTCAAGTAAGATACATGAGGTTTCTTACTATTCCATATCTCATATGGAGTAGTAGAGACTACCTTGGTTGGCATTCTGTTTAACAAGTAAACAACTATCTGAAGTGCATAGCCCCAAAAGGACTTGAGAAGATTTACATGATTCATCATTGACCTGACCATGTCCAACAAGGTCCGGTTACGCCTCTCAGATACACCATTATGCTGTGGTGTATATGGCGGAGTCCATTGAGACAATATACCATTGTCTCGTAGATAATCAAGAAACTCTTGACTTAAGTATTCAGCACCTCGATCCGATCGAAGTATTTTAATACTCTTGTCATGTTGTTTCTCTACTTCATTTCTGAACTCTTTGAACCTTTCAAAGGCTTCATACTTGTGTTTCATCAAGAACACATACCCAAACCGTGAGTGATCATCGGTGAAGGTAATGAAGTAGCTATAGCCTCCTAAAGCTTGAGTTGACATAGGTCCACATACATCAGTATGTATTAGACCTTGCAACTCTCCCACTCGTTCACCTTTTCCTGTAAAAGGTAACTTAGTCATCTTACCTTTTAAGCGTGATTCGCATGTATCGTATGAATCCAATTCAAACGATTCTAGAATTCCACATCGGTGTAATTCGGACATGCATTTCTTGCTTGCATGGCCAAGACGACAATGCCACATGTAGGAGTCTAATTGATTATCCTTTCGAGCACGCTTGTTACTCGCTTCAATATTGAAAATGTTACTGGATACGTCCAACATATAAATACTATTGCTCAAAGTTCCAGTTCCATAAAGTACGCCACTCAAAGTTATATAACAACAATTGTTACTAAACGTCAAATGGTAACCATTTCTATTTAAGGAGGAAATAGAAACAATGTTCTTTATTAGAGAAGGAACACAATAGCAATTATCCAGTTCCAAGACTAGTCCACTAGGGAGCTTCAGCAAATAAGTTCCGATGTCGACCGCAATAACCTTTGCTCCATTGCCAACTCACAAATTTGACTCCCCTCTGACGAGTCTTCTTCTATTCCTTAGCCTCTGCATGTCATTACATATATGTGAGCCACACTCAGTATCCAATACCCAAGTGTCTAAGGAAATAAAATGACAATCAATAATGAAGATACCTGAAGAGGATGGGGCATCGGATGTCTTCTTCTTCTTCACGGACTCAAGATAAATCTTGCAGTTTCTTCACCAGTGGCCTTCCTTGCCACAATGATGGCGAGTGCCCTTTTGTGTTGGTTCTGCCTTCTTAGCCTTCTTGTTCTTCCCTTTCTTCTGTTCTTTTGCCTTCCTCTTAGAACCTTTCTTTGAGGAATCAACTAACATAACCGCCTTCTCCTCATACTTCACAGAAGGCTCCACAGTCTTTAGCATATTGAGGAGCTCAGGAATAGTGGATTCTAATTTGTTCATTCGATAGTTCATCACAAATTGTGAGAAACTCTTGGGCAAACAATGCAGAATTAAGTCAATACTTAATTCATGATCCATCACAAACCCGAGGGTGGCCAATCGCTCGATGTACCCATTCATCTTTAGCACAAACTGCACTACAGACGAACCTTCTTGCATCTTAGAGGTGAAGAGGAGCCTCGAGACTTCGAACCTTTCGGATCTCGCTTGCTCATCAAAAAACTCATGAAGATGGAAGACTATGGTATTAGCATCCATATGCTTATGCTGCTTTTGCAGCTCAGGTACCATCGCAACTAGCATGATGCAACTCGCCAGTTCAGAATCTGCCACATGTTTCTGATAGGCCAACATTTGGTCTGGAGTTGCATCGTCCCTAGGACGGTTGGGAAGAGGCTCTTCAAGGACATATGCTATCTTTTCCATCTTGAGAATAATTCTCAAGTTTCTAAGCCAGTCCAAGAAGTTAGGCCTAGTCAATTTGTTTGAATCCAAAATAGTGCGCAAATTCAAAGACGTCATGATCAATCGATTAACCTAGAAATACAAAACGAGCATATATGAGAAAATGATTTTAAAATGCATCAATATACATTCATAAATCCCATTCATTTTTTGAATTTCAAAAAACCCCAAAATCACTTCGGGTGATCGTAGGTCCATCTTCGAATGGGCTGATATCCAACATAGATATGAACAACCTTGGAGAGAGTCCAACAAGCCATTCATAACTACGAAGGTAGGTATCAAATATAACGATTGCATATCACATATATGCAACTATCACAATGTGCTATCAACTAATTGAATGTTCACACATACATCGGGTTGTTAACACATTAACAAGTATGCATCATATGCATAACACCCAACTTCACCTCCCTTCACATCGACCTTGGAGAGAGTCCAACAAGTCGATGCTCCAGGTTAAAGCCAATCCATTAATCGAGAAATAGTTTTAATATGGTTAGAGTACATTCAACCAATTAGCCCAGCTTGGAGAGAGTCCAACAACCAAAGCTAACGATTGACCTCTGACTCTTACCATATTAGTATTAAACTATTCCATGGTTTGAACATGTTCGGGTTCGAGCCGGTCTTGGAGAGAGTCCAACAACCCAAACAAGAAATGGAACTCTGGTTCTAACCATATTAATGGAAGGTGTAGGCTTTAATATTGAGTAAAGGTTTTTATGTCTCATCCTTTTTGCATGCAAATAACTATTATCTACATGGCATGACATACATGGCATACATCTACATGTCACGACACGCAAGGCATAATGATATGCATCTAATGCAATTACATGACATACAATTATGACATGTACACAATTTCCTTATATATCATAACTATTTATGGAAATAAAATATGTTTAAGATTTGATTCTACAAATCAAATCATGATTAAATTAAGAAACAAATTTCCAAATCTAATCACATATTTTATTTGTGGAAAGTGTTGATTAAGGAAAGTCAATTTAGGAAACAAATTTCCTAAATCATCAAAACTACTTATGGAAATTAAATATTTTAAGATTTGATTTCCCAAATCAAATCATGATTAAATTAGGAAACAAATTTCCAAATCTAATCAAATATTTTATTTATGGAAAATATCAATTTCCATAAATACTTCTAACTTTCCAAAAGTAGAAGATTTCCATAAATACTTCTAGACTTTCCAAAATTAAAAATTTCCAAAAATACTTCTAACTTTCCAAAAGTAGAAAATTTCCATAAATACCATTACGACTATCGCAAAACAATTTTACGATTATGTCGAAACACAACCTGGGCTCTGATACCACTGTTGGGTTTCCGGCACCGCGGCGAGTGTGTGTTTGAACATGTTTCGTAAACATGTGCACAGTGGAAGAAATAAAAATAATAAATCTAATTTATTATAACACACACACCACACGCATGCATAGTACAACTTGTGTAGAAATAACCGCAATTTCAAATTTTGCAATAAAAGGAAATTTATACTACGTATACCTGACGTATCACGTGTAGCGGGAAAGACATCAACCGGAGCGATCCTCGCAAGAATCGCCTCTATTCGTATCCACGCTGAGTATCTTCGGGATGACTTCACAAAGTTATGAGCCTCGTCTTCGTACGAGTCAATAGCCTCGTGTCGAAGACGATGTGATCGAGAGAAGATCACAATCCGAATCAAAATTCGGATTCAAAACGAGTCCTCAAAAACTCGCTTCTCCGGAGAGGTATTCGTCAACCGTTTGACGAATCCTTTGTCCTCCACCTATGAGGATTACTGGAGATCAAATCCCCGGCAAGGAAGCCACTGTCGGAGCTCCAAATGTTGTCCAAACGTCACTCTGACTTGAAATAAACAAGCTGTCCAGAAAACTGGACAGCTTTGGTGGAGGATTAGGGCCGGCCAAATAAGGAAGCTAGATGCTCACCTTGTCGCCGGACCCAAGGAAGATCACCGGAGGGTCGCCGGCTGAAGCTTGGATGCCGGAAACAAGTTTGGATGGCGACACAAGGCTGGGCGGTGGCTAGGGTTGGGCGCCGACCACTAGAGGAGAGGAGGGGTGGGCGGCAACTTGTGGATTGCTTGGATTAGGTTTTCACAAAACCCTTAAGCCTTATTTTATAGAGAACAAATTCTCCTAATGGTTATCGGATCATAACCAAAAGCCCGTTAACCCGCTCCATTAATTTAAGTTAAAATAAACCAAACCGATTTGGTCTATTTTAAGTTAAAATGAACCGAACCAACTTCGGTTCATTCATTTAAAACAAACCAAACCTCTTTGGTTTATTCTCCACCATTGGATTAGAACCAAACCAATTTGGTTCATCCATCATGTCTTCATAAGACACTGCCCATCCACGCTTCTATTGCGATTGAAACGATTTCATGCTCGCTCCTTGTTTGGTCCAACCAAACCTAATTTCTCTCGGTCTGAGAATCTCATTCTCAAGCTCATTTTAAATCTTTCGGATTACGCTCATTATGCGTGTGACCAAATAGGTTCTCGATTTATGTTGGCCATCTATAATTAACCATTAATTATAGAACGATCATGAGTGGCACCTAGTAGTACATCATGATTCCCAATTAATCGAAAAGATCAATGGTTGATCCAGAACTATTTCTGAAACCTTTCAGCAGCTACAATGAATCGTGCCCCATTCCCTTCACTCATCTTATACCCACTTGGTTTAGGACATGGTCTATAGTGTCAGTCCCCACTAGGTTGACTACGTCACACCTAGCCCAAGTATCATTTCCTCGTCCTACGGATTCTAGTTATTGCACATGTATCCAAGAGTACCTTACTCTAAACATGTAATGTTTTGGCCAAAGACTTTAGTAACAATCCGACGAGAGGCCATGGGTATACATCTCCTCGCAAGGAGTGGTGAATCCATTATAGGCTATTCAAACACCTTCGATCACTTCGAATTATACCCAATCATCCCGGGTCCACATCTCCTCAGAGATGCTTGCTTAAGATGTCAAAGCATAAGTCTTTATGATCAAGATGACTTGAATACCGCAAGTCAAAGGAACATCGCACTTAAGCTGTAGTAAGAACTTCATTGACATATCTATATATGCAGAGAACCATATGAAGTCTTACGGCTAGTCACTCCAATGAACTAGTTACCATAACTAGCATCCAAGATTAACTCCGGACATCACAATGTCTCCATCCAGTGAGAATCAGTTGCTTGGATACACCAAGGAGTATACCTCGTGTTAGTCTCGACAGAATCGATGGTGTCCAAATCCATCAATTCATCGACTAGGGATAATTCTGATACATCACAATTACACATGTAGAGATACTCACTAGTTGTGATCCAATCACAAATTCTCTCATGCTGTGAATCATATCGTGGACATTCAGTAATGAGTATAAGATCTAATCAAATACATGAAAACATGTATACTCAAATAGTGAATCTTTATTTATCATATAAATAGTTCAAACATAAGGCGATTGCCTTAGGACATCTCTCATATATTATTAACACAAGGTTGACCGGACACTTGGTGTGGAGAAGTCCAATTATGGTGACTTGGTAAGGAAAAGTCTAGGTATGGATACTTGGCAAGAGAAAATCCAAGTCGGTCAAGGGAGATCGGACACTTGGTGTTGGAAAGACCAATGGGGAGTTGGCGAGGGAAGTCCCGACAGGTCTGGGAGACCATTCTTGGTAAGTGAAGTACCGAATGAGGAGTCTTGGCATGAAGTCCTGGACGAGATGTCTTGGCAAGTGAAGACCCGGACGAGATGTCTTGGCAAGTGAAGACCCAAACGAGGAGTCCTGGAATGAAGACCCAGATGAGATGTCTTGGTAAGTGAAGACTCGGACGAGGAGTCTTGGCATGAAGACCTAGATGAGATGTCTTGGCAAGTGAAGACCCGGACGAGAAGGCTTGTCATGAAGACCCAGATGAGGATTCTTGGCATGAAGACCCAGACGAGAAGTCTTGGCATGAAGACCTAGACAAGAAGTCTTGGCGGATAAAGACCCAGAAGCGATTCTTGGCATGGAAGACCTATGAACAGTGGTTCATAGGCATTAGGTAAAGGGTATAGGGTAGACCTCTTCTTAGGCATGGTTTCAACTCTAGACGAGTTGAAACAGACAAGGGTCAAGGCAGTAGTCGAGGCAATACCTCGACTGATTGCCTTATTAATCGAGGTGGCACCTCGACTAGTACCTATTATCCTAGATGAGTTGCTGAGTTTAGAGATTAGGACTGGTCTAAAGCCTACCCAATCGGGGCGTCACCTTGACTGGACGTGGTTATGTTTTAAGAGACATCTCGATTGGCCTCGCAGTTGCTGAGAAAGCAATACCAGTTGAGGCAATGCCTCGACTGGTGCTTCTTTCACTCGAACAGAAGCAAGGCAAAGTCGATTGCCACCTCGATTAGGGTAGGATTCTTTGAGCAGAGACCCATAGCAGTCGAGGTAGCTCCTCGACTGGTGCTTCTTTCACTCAAATAGAAGCAAGGCAAAGTCGATTGCCACCTCGACTGGGGTAGGATGCTTTGAGCAGAGACCCATAGCAGTCGAGGCGGTACCTTGACTGGTGCTTTGTTTGATCAAATAGAAGCAAGGCGATGTCGACTGCAACCTCGATTGGCGTAGCATAACTTAAGCTGAAATCCATAGCAGTCAAGGTGCCGCCTCAACTGATGCTCTGTTCAGTTGAAACATAAGTGAGGTAGGCTCGATTGGAAGCTTGACTAAGGTTACTTGTCGAGGCGATGGCTTATTGCCTCGATTGGAGCTATGTTACAATGGGCGATAAGTCAAAATTGAGGGGGTCTTTGAACAAGGTTTTGAGGGGCGATTTGAGGCGAGATGTTGCTGCATTTTAGGGCCTTCAAAGTCATCCAAAAGCAACCAACAAACAAGGATTCAAAAGCCCTAATTTTTAAAGTGTGTTCACTTGTTCTTCCAATTTCTTTTGTTATTGTTGTATCTCATTCTTATTGTTGTAAGAATCTTGTAAGAGGTTCCTCCACCTCTAGTGTGTAACCGAGAAGGAGAAGTGTGATAGTGGTGGTGTGCATCACTAGAGCTCGCTAGGGCTCACCCATGGAGTAGGAACTAGGATTCCGAACCACGTAAAATCTGTGTTGTGCTTGTGCTGTGATTTGTATTTCCACTGTGTACTAACAATTATAGACAAGCACAATGAATTCTATCAACGAAATCAATGCAAATTGCTATTAACTCCCTCTCTAGCAACGCCAATGGTCCTATAATGACTACCTCGATCAATCGTAGTCAGGTTTGCCAAAGCAAAGTGACTTGATTTATTTTGGTAGAGTGCGACTGGACAATTGTGATGTCTGACTATTGAACTTTGGGTGTGACCTAACTAAGTTCTCTCAATTAGATTGAAAAACTTAGAGGCATAATTCGTTATCATAATTAGGTCAATAATATATGTCTACCAAAGTTTATTATTCATGACTACCTCCGATCAATTGAAGTCATGTTTGCCAAAGCAAAGTGACTCGATTTATCTTGGTAGAGTACGACTAGACAATTGTGATGTCTGACTATTGAACTTTGGGTGTGACCTAACTGAGTTATCTCAATTAGATTGAAAAACTTAGAGGCATATCTCATACGATGGGTAAACGAACAAATAGTGTTGTTCTATGCAAGAGTTACATGGTGTAATTGGTACATAGTGCCTACCTAAGTTATACAAGTCTTGGGCGATTAGCTAAAGCTAACTCAAGATGAAGTATAATATGGATCTTGCTCCACTTGTGAAGTGGAAAACTCATTTAATTAAAAGACCTAATTAAATGATTAAAATATGATGCTTATTTTGCATTTCCTTTTGTAGAATCATCATGACAATAAATACGTCAAATACTCTCTCTCTACGATCTGTCCTTGAAAAGGACAAGCTCAATGGAGCTAATTTCCTAGACTGGTACAAAAACTTGAAAATTTTTCTCAAGGAAGAATGAAAACTATATGTCCTAGAGCAACCCATTCCTGAATCACCCACCACTAATGTCACTTGTGCTGATAAGGATGCTTAAAAAAAGCTTCAAGATGATGCATTAGATGTGTCATGCTTTTTGCTTGCTACTATGAACTCTGAGCTTCAAAAGCAACATGAGAATATGGATGCTTTTGATATGGTTGCACATATTAAACAACTGTATCAAGGGCAGGCAAGACATGAGAGATTTGAGGTGTCAAAGGCATTATTTGGATGAAAAATGCAAGAAGGAACTTCTGTAGGAACTCGTGTACTCAAAATTATTGAGTACATTGAGAACCTTGAAAGATTAGGATTTCCATTGGGTCAAGAGTTGACCACTGATCTTGTTCTGCAGTCATTGCCTGAAGGCTACAGTCAATTTGTCATGAACTATAACATGAATAAAATTGACAAGCCTTTGCTTGAGTTGTTAAGCATGTTGAGAACTACTAAAAGCAATCTTAAGAAGATCCAACCTGGTAATGTACTCATGGTTAAAAAGGGCAAAGGCAAAAAGAAGCCCAAAGGAAAGGGTAAGACCCAAGATAAGGGCAAGGCCAAGGCATTGAAACCTAAAGGTGGGGTGTCTAAGGAAGGAACCTACTTCCTGTTGGGATGTATACTGAAAAGTCTATTATTTGTATGAACATCTTTATTTTTGAAATAAGATTCACATGATCATTGTTTGCATATTTATAGTTATGTATATTATCTAATACTGTACATTGTAGATAACATGGTGTGTGGTGTCACATGGAAGATCATGCTATCAGTTCCTTGTAGAGTATAAGTAGAGGCTCACAACCAAGATGGTTTTGGACAAACCATTGGCATGGTTGTAGTGTAATTTGGTATTGGTTTGTCTTGACCATAGAATTACACTAGTACACTTTGTGTGTATTGAGCAGGACCGATTAAAAGGTGATTCAATTTATTGCTGACTACATAATTGAATCGGACCTAGGATATTATGATGTACATGCTCTTAATCCCGATATAATAATGGACACATGTACTTAGTATTTATTTCTTTGATTTACCAATGGGCGAGATTTATAGATTAAATCGATAGGCTCGGTAAGTTGGGAAATAATATTATTTACATGTCGTTGATTATAGGAGGAAACCATGTCCTATGTATTAGGATGATGATGTCCCCTTGAGGAGCTCATAAGGATCATCATGTAAACCCTGCAGGTGGACTTCGTCCGTCATGATGATAAGGTTGAGTGGTACTACTCATGGAGTTAGATGTTGATTAATTAATTGTCAGTAAATTAATTAATTGACGAACATTCGATATCTAAAACACGGGGAGACATTTGTACAATTAATATATGAAGCCCATATCTATTTATGGGGGTTGGTGAGGTAGATCAATGATAATCCTGTTGGGTTTCCGGCACCGCGGCGTGTGTGTGTTCGATCATGTTTCGTAAACATGAGCACAGCGGAAGCAATTAAAAATAATAAATACTCCTATTTATTACAACACACACAACACACGCATGCTATTACAACAAGTGTAGACATAACCGTAAATTAAAATTGCAATAAAAGGAAATTAAACTACGTTATACCTTCCGTATGACGTGTAGCGGGAACGGCATCAACCGGAACGATCCTCGTAAGAATCGTCTCTATCCGTATCCACGCCGAGCTCCTCGGGATGACTTCGCTAAGTCACGAGCTTCGTCTTCGTACGGGTTACTAGCCTCGTGTTGAAGACGATGTGATCGAGAGATGATCACGATCCGAATCCAAATTCGGACCTAAAAACAAGTCCTCAAGACTTGCTTCTTCGGAGAGGTATTCGTCAACCGATTGACGAATCCTTCATCCTCCACCTCAGAGGATTACCGGAGATCAAATCCCCGGTATGTTAGCCGCTGTCGGAGCACTAACCGTCGTCCAAACGATGCTCCGACGAGAGGAGAAGAAGCTGTCCAGAAAAACTGGACAGCTTGGTGGAGGAGATAGGCGCCGGCCAACAAAGGAAGCCAGGTGCTCACCTTGATGCCAAACCTAAGGAGGATCGCCGGAACTCTTCCGGCAGCAGCTCGACGCCGGCGAGGAGGAAGGAAGCCGCCTTCTGGACGCCGGTTGGAGGAGCTATGGGCTGGGCGGCACCACAAGCTGGGCGGCAACTTTGTGTTGGGCGGCTAGGGTTTGGATGATTGGATTAGTTAGGGTTTAACAATCCCTTAAGCCCACTTTTATAGAGAACTAATTCTCTTAATGGTTAATGGATCATATCCATAAAGCCCGTTAACCCGCTCCATTAAGATAAGTTAAAATAAACCAAACCATGATGGTTTATTTTAAGTTAAAACGAACCGAACCAACTTTTGGTTCATTCGTTTAAAATAAACCAAACCCTTTGGTTTATTCTTATCCATTGGATTAGAACCAAACCATTTTGGTCCATCCATTATGTCTTCATAAGACACTGCCCATCCACGCTTCCATTGCGACTGAAACAATTTCATGCTCGCTTTACGTTTGGTCCAACCAAACATAGTTTCTCTCGGTCTGAGAATCCCATTCTCAAGCTCGTTTTAAATCCTTTGGATTACACTCGTTGTGCGTGTGACCAAATAAGTTCTCGGTTTATGTTGGCCGTCTATAATTAACCATTAATTATAGAACGATCATGAGTGGCACCTAGTAGTACATCATGATCCCCAATTAACCGAAAAGATCAACGGTTGATCCAGAACTATTTCTGAAACCCTTGAAGAGCTTCGAATGAATCGTGCCCCATTCCCTTCACTCATCTTATACCCACTTGGTTCAGGACATGGTCTATTGTGTCCCTACTAGGTGACTCACGTCACACCTAGCCCAAGTATCATTTCCTCGTCCTCTGATTCTAGTTACTCCACATGTATCGAAGAGTACTTTACTCTAAACATGTAATGCTTTGGCCAAAGACTTTAGTAACAATCCGACGAGAGGCCATGGGTATACATCTCCTCGCAAGGAGTGGTGAATCCTTTATAGGCTATTCAAACACCTTCGATCACTTCGACTTATACCCAATCATCCCGGGTCCACATTTCCTTAGAGATGTTTGCTTAAGATGTCAAAGCATAAGTCTCCATGATCAAGATGACTTGAATACCGCAAGTCAAAGGAACATCGCACTTAAGCCACAGTAAGAACTTCATTGACATATCTATATATGCAGAGAACCATATGAAGTCTTACGGCTGGTCACTCCAATGAACTAGTTACCATAACTAGCATCCACGATTAACTCCGGACATCACTATGTCACCAGCCAGTGAGAATCAGCTGCTTGGATACACCAAGGAGTATACCTTGTGCTAGTCTCGACAGAATTGATGGTGTCCAAATCCATCAATTCATCGACTAGGGATAATTCTGATACATCACAATTACACATGTAGAGATACTCACTAGTTGTGATCCAATCACAAATTCTCTCATCTATCGTGGACATTCAGTAAATGAGTTTAAGATCCAATCAAATACATTAAACATGTATACTCAAATAGTGAATCTTCATTTATCATATAAATGGTTCATACATAAGGCGATTACCTTAGGACATCTCTCATATATTACTAACAAATCCTCTAGTGGAATGGATTATCATTAATGGATCAGATTTTATGTGGGCTAGATCCATTAGGTGGCCAAGATCGAACTCCTCCTCATGGTCCCTATTGTAACCTATTAAAACCCTCATGAAACCTAGATCCAACGGGCATGATTAAAAGGAGGTTTGGGCAAAATCTATAAATAGGAGGCAAAGGCTTGGGCGGCATGATAGAATTGGAATTCTAGGGTTTGCTCTTTGGCTTGGGTGGCAACTAATCATTGGAGATTAGGGTTTGCTTCCAAAGGGGTTGGGCAGCTAGGGTTTAGAGAGGTTTCGTGTGGCAACAAGTGGAAGTTTTTCCTTTCTTCCTAAGGTTTAGCCGACACCCATATCTCTTCTTCTTTCTCTCTTGGCCGGCTCCCATATCTCTTCTTCTTCCTATATTTCTCTTTGGCTAGCGACAAGAGTTAGGGTTCTTCCTTTGGAGCTCTTGGCCGACGCCCAAATTTCCTCTTCCTCTCCTTGGCCGGCGGCAAGGATCAAGCTAGGAGCTTGGTGGTCGGCTCTAGATAGGAGAAGAATTGTTTGGTTATCTTTTTTTGTTCAGAGCGAAGAAGGAAAGGAAGATATGCGATCTAGGAGGCTTCAACTCTTGGAGGATCGTTGCCCACACAACGTTCAAGAGGAGGATAGGTCATACAATAGAAGATCAAAAGGTATACAAGAGGTATAATCTTGTTTGTTTTGATTTAGTTCTTTTGTATAATGCATGTGGCTAATTTACTTGGACCCCGAAGATAAACACAAAAACTGGCGATCCGTACATCATCTATTCCGCGGCAAATCGATGAAAAGAGTTAGGTTGCTTGAACAACAAGTTTGTTCAAGAGACCACTCGAATCGAATAGCACGATGATGGATTGGTTGCTTGGGTAATCTGTCTTCATCTTGGATTATTTTATTTAATCCGAGGACATAGATAGGATCGCCATGCACGAGCGACCGAAGCGGGAAGCAATTCCCCACAAGTGGTATCAGAGCCACGGTTTCCAGTTTTGTGTGTTTAGAATTCGGTTACTTTTATGCACTTATCATATATTATATATACCGAATAATAGTAGGATGTGTGTAGGCTGACTTTTTGGTTGTAATCATAAGATCCAACTATTATGGCCATATGTGTGTGTATGTGATTGGATTGTGTAATTGTAATATTATTTGAATCCTCGGGGTTGACGAGGCTAGTATTTAATTTTTGTAATTAAGTATGACATTGTTTAGCCACTCTTTTATTTTAGTTTACTTTCGATCTAGATTTCATATATACTCCTTTATGAAGAATAGAATTGATGGATGTAAATTAAAATATTTTTTCTCGGCTCGGATCTCCAGATGGCTTGTACATGGTGTAGGGAAGAGCGGACGAGATGACGACACGACGGGAGGCATATTGGAAAACAAAAGCCATAATAGTTGGAAAATATTTTTCGTATTTATTACTTCTTGTTTGATATGCATGTTGTGTGCTAGGAAAATTCCCCATTTTAAATTACTAAGTGGGAGATAGATATTTTTTTAAAAATTCCCATGGCCTCCATTACAATTTGACATGTGATGCAAACAAACTTGCTCATAGTCTCTGAGTGCCTTCCTCCCCATCAGATGAGTTTGTTTTGTGTATCACTAGGTCAAATATTATTATAGGAAATTATTTAAGAGTGTGTGTACTTCCCCATCAGAAGACACATAATCCGAGATAATTGCCTTAGTATCGGGTAATGGTGAACACTTAGATGCAAATAGGAGTATCCTCCCCATCGGAGTCACTGCTTTTATTTGTAGGGCCGAAGATGAACCAACTATTAATTTTATTTGTCAAAAAGTAAGGTTGACAGGATAATAAAATTAATAGGTAAAACCTCCTCTTACAAATGTAGAATTCGTATACGTCCACACTATCGTGGCATACGACATTCTCGGTGTTTTGAGGTGTTGGTCGATTTTAAAATTTTATTGTTTGAGGAATCAATAAATTTTTGAAATCTAATGTTTTGATCTATGTTATTCTTAGGTTTTTCAAAAATGACTTTCAACCCACTTGCTGTGATACTAAAGGAAAATAAACTTACTGGACCTAAGTATGTGGATTGGAAAAGGAATCTGGACATTGTCTTGATTGCTGAGGAGTACAAGTATGTACTTCTCGAAGAGTGTCCTCCTAAGCCTATGGATGATTCTGGGGAAAAGGAGAAAGAGAGTTATAAGAAGTGTATAAAGGCTAATGAGATGACGCGGTGTTATATTTTGACTTCTATGTCAAAAGTATTTTAACATCAGCATCAAGCCATGCCTACTGCTTATAACATGATGCTCAATCTCAAGGAATTTTTCGGACACCACAATCGGGATGCTAGGCAGGAAGCCATGAGGAACTTGATGATGACCACTATGGTTGAGGGAACACCCATGAGGGATCATGTTCTCAAGATGATGGCTCATTTGAATGAGCTGGAAGTCCTTGGAGCTGAGATCGATGGGGAAACCCAGGTCGATATCATTCTTCAATCTCTACCCAGGAGTTTTGAGCAATTTCGCCTGAACTACAACATGAACAAGAGGTTGTATTCGTTGGCAGAGCTTCTGATAGAACTCCAGGCGACAGAGGGACTTTTTCATCAGAGTGCTCAGGCACAGGCCATGGTTGCTCAGAAGGTTTCTACTTCTAAGATGAAAGGAAAGAAGAAGAAGAAACAAGGTGGAGCAAAGGTGGCGGGAGGATATCAGGGAGGAGTGAAGAAGCCAAAAGGCAAGTGCTTCACTTGTAAGCAGACTGGACATTGGAAGAAGGACTGCCCCAACCGAAAGCAGAACAAAGGTATATTTTTTGGTTTAGTCGTTGAAACATGTTTAGCGGTGCTATCTACCAGCACCTGGTGTGTAGATATGGGAGCCACTAATCATGTCTGCAATACTTTGTAAGGGTTCCAGGAAACCAGACGACTAGCTTAGGGGAAGATTACCGTTTACTTGGGCGATGCTACGAAGGTGGCAGCTATTGTAGTGGGAGATGTTTATTTATCTTTTGATAGGAATAAAACTTTGGTTCTGAAAAATTGCCTTTATGTACCTTTATTTAGAAAGAATTTGATTTCGGTTTCTAAATTATTTTTGGATGGATATTCTATTTCTTTCAATGACAGAGTTGTTATAAAAAGGAACAGGGAGATTATCTATTTTGGTGCATTGATAAAAAATTTATATACCCTTGAACCAAAAGCTCCCACGATGCAAATAGTAGTAAATAACTCATCTTCTAAATCTAATAAGAGAAAAGAATCTTTGAAAATGAACTAAACGTATCTTTGGCATCTAAGGTTAGGTCATATTAACCTGAGTAGAATTCAAAGGTTGATAGCTGATGGACCTCTGGATTCATTAGTGGTGGAAGATTTCCCAACCTGCGAATCTTGCTTGGAAGGTAAAATGACCAAGAGGCCTTTTAAGGCCAAGGGGTATAAAGCCAAAGATGTGTTGGAATTGATTCATTTTGATTTGTGTGGTCCTATGTCTATCCAGTCTAGAGGTGGTTTTGAATATTTCGTCTCTTTTATAGATGATTATTCAAGATATGGATATATTTACTTGATGCGCCGCAAGTGTGAATGCTTTGATAGGTTCAAAGAATTCAAGGCTGATGTGGAGAAATGTCAAGGTAAAAGTATCAAGACACTACGATCTGATCGTGGTGGTGAGTACCTCTTGGGAGAGTTTAGGAATTACTTATCAGAGGCTTGGATTCATTCCCATCTGTCTGCACCTGGCACACCCCAGCTGAATGGTGTAGTGGAGCGAAGGAATAGGACTCTTATGGATATGGTTAGATCGATGATGAGTTATTCTGAGTTACCAGATTCGTTCTGGGGGTATGCTCTAGATACGACAGTGTATATTCTGAACTTGGTACCATCTAAATCAGTGCCTTTTACTCCCACAGAATTATGGACTGGGCGAAAGCCTAGTCTGAGATATATTCGGATTTGGGGCAGTCCAGCACATGTGTTGAAGGCAAATGCTGGTAAGTTGGAACCTCATACAGAAGTGTGCTTGTTTGTAGGCTATCCTAGAGGAATGAAAGGTGGTTTGTTCTATATTCCTAGAGATCAGAGGGTGATCGTTAGCATGAACGCCAGATTTTAGAAGGAAGACTATGTGATGAACCACAGGCCCATGAGTAAGATTGTTCTGGAAAAATTGAGGGGGGAAGTCACTACTTTAGTATGACCGGTACAAGAGGATATACCATAAGTGACTACACCGCGTGTCACAGAGGATACACAGGTGATACCTCATCGTAGTGGGAGGGTTGTTAGCCAACCTGATAGATTTATGTTCTTGGGAGAATCTTTTGATTTGGTCCCTGGCGAACATGAACCTGATCCCTGGACATATGATGAGGCAATCCAAGATAAAGATGCGATATCTTGGCAAAGTGCGATGAATTCTGAGATAGAATCTATGGATTCAAATCAGGTTTGAGTGCTAGTAGAACCATCCAATGGTGTAAAAACCATTGGATGCAAGTGGATATTCAAAAGAAAGAGAGGAATAGACGGGAAGGTTGAGACCTTCAAAGCAAGGCTTGTTGCGAAAGGGTATACTCAAAAAGAGGATATCGATTATGAGGAGACCTTTTCGTCGATAGTCATGCTTAAGTCTATCTGGATTCTCTTATCTATTGCTGCTCATATGGATTATGAGGTGTGGTAGATGGATGTCAAGACAGCTTTACTTAATGGAAGTCTTTAGGAAAACATCTATATAGAGCAACCATAGGGATTCATTGCAAAGGGCAAAGAGCATCTTGTGTGGAAGCTTAATCGGTCCATTTATGGATTGAAACAAGCTTCGAGATCTTGGAACATCCGCTTTGATGAGGTAATCCAGTCTTTTGGATTTATTCAAAGTCCAGATGAGTCTTGTGTATACAAGAGATGTGACGGAAATGTAGTGGTATTTCTTGTACTATACGTAGATGACATTTTGTTAATTGGCAACAATGTCAAAGTGTTATCATACGTAAGGGTATGATTGTCCAAACAGTTTGATATGAAGGGCTGTTAGTGAAAGCATTAGAGCCGATCATGTGATGATTGTTGTATGGACTTGTTGTATCATATTCCTATATATATTTATAAAGGCATTTCTTTATGGTTATTATACTTACTTGTATTGGTGCCAAATAACTAAGTATAATAGCGTCCTTAAGTAGAAGGTTCTTATCTATATCAATCGATTGGTAGAATCGATAATGAGATGATATAGAGAATACTACTCTTAATCATTCCTAGTGAAGTATTAATATTCAGGGACAATGTTAATGCGAAGAGACTAGCATGTAGGTCAACTCGATGACATGATCTCACAAGTCATGGATATGAGATATCAAGTTGACACATGGGTATGCATTGGAGAATGTATACTGAATGATCTGCCATGAGAAAGTATCATGGATCGTTATATGAGTGTCATATACTTTCTCATGTGACTATGAGTATGACTATTAGTCCTTGGACCTAAAGTCACCATGGTTCCCTACATAAGGAGTTGCATACTTTGACTTCGTCAAACGTCACCCGTAAATGGATGGACTATAAAGGCGATTACTGGGTATGTAACAAATTATGTGGAGGGATGTGAGTGATGTAGATGGGATCTATCCCTCCTATATGATGGGAGTGATATCATGATTCTTGATAGAGTGAGACCACTAAGTGCATGGTCATGCCCAAATGAGTCAATATGAGATATTAAGCTCATTTGATTAGAGTGAGTCTACTTGGAGTTCAAGATATAAATTGTACAGGGGATGACATGGTCTATGCCTCAATTGTTCAATCTAGATGTCAAGGATAGAGGGACATTGTCACATATTGTGAGAGTCACAATTAGTAGTCACAAAGGTGATGTTGGATCTCAACATTCTTGTAACTTGGGTAGCAATGATCTGTTGCTATATACCACTCATTGCTTATGTTTCTAAATCGGTTTAGGAGCATTGCCATCGTTACAAGAACCTATAGGGTCGCACACAAAGGGCAATTAGATGAAGATCAGGTTCATATGATGGACCAAGAGGATTAGGTTCATGTGATGAACCAAATTGGATTAAGAGTAATCCAAATTAGACTAATTGAGTGGGACTCAATTTGATTCAAGTGTTGAATAAGTCTAATTTAGATTTGATTCATTGAGTCAATTTAAACTAATGAATAAAGATTCATTAAATTAAATTGACTTGAATCAAAGGTTGGATTTGATCAACCATGGGAGATAAGAGGTCAAGTTTGACTTGACTTGAGAGGGAAGATGACGGGTCAAGTTTGACTTGACTAAATGCCACGTCATGGTTACATGGCATGGGGCCAACCAATGATGATGTTCCACATCATCATGGACACATCATGGTGTGCCACCTCATGAGGAAGACCAAGAGCCATGGCTCTTGGTATTACATGGAGGTTTTTTAATCCCCATTAAGTGGCCGACTAAACTAATGAAGGAGTAAGAGTGGTGAATTGAATTATTATTCTTCCCTCTCCCTTCTTGCTCTCTCCCTTTCCTCCATTGCTGTGACCTCCAAGGGTGCTAGAACACTCTAAGTGGTCTTCTCCACCTTTTGTCCATGTGGATACATGTAGAGGAGTGTTCACTTGACACTCTACGAGATCCGACAACCGTTTGGACGAGCGGGATAAATGAAGGGCATCACTACAAGGGTAACACTCTTCCATGTAGATCTAAATTAGATCTAGTATTTCTAAACATGTACATGAATTAATTTTTATTTATCTTCGCATGGATCCGTGGCCGACTTCCGAGGTTTCCGCAACGCAAAAAGCGGTTTTTGCGGCTCGGAGAGTCTAACAGCGGTATCAGAGCCAAGTGCGAAGCATGTAAATGTTTGTTTTGTAATTTTTGTATTAGATACGAAAAATTATAGATCTGTAAGTTTCTATAATTTTCCTAATTTTATAGATTTTTGTGAGTATTTTTCTCGTAGAGTCGAAGCAACAAGTGTTTGGACACTTGTAGGCTTCAACCACCAAGAAAAACTCTCCGAAATGGCAAAGTCTCGCTTAATTATTTTGGGACAGAGACTTAAGGCACTGTAAGATCAAGATGGGACACTCACGAGATTCATTTTGTGAGAAGGGGCATTGCCCCTGACCCCGCAAGGGGCATTGTCCCACGATCTCGCCAGAAAATCACTTAGCAGGACCGTTGCAGAGATGTGACTCATAAAATTGAAAAAAATAGGAAAATTATAGAAATTTATGTAAAATACATAATTTAGAATTATGTATGATATTGTGATGGTCATGGCCAAAAACCCCAATGTGATTGGATAAAAATTGTGTTGTAATTTATAATACGGCTTGCGCGCCGTTTTTGAGTTGTGCATGTTGTATATGATATGCGACCTGCCCATCGTGCCTCTCTTTTTTATATTCCTATTGTAAATAGATTTTAGACTCCAATGTAACTCAAGTTTCATGTTTGTAATGTACAAAATGAAGCGGTGGAAGGTCGACTTGTAGACGGAGTTACGAGAAGGGTGTCGACGACACATGGCGGTCAAAGGAGGCGCTTGGAGAAGTCGCTAACCCTAGGTTGACTGTTCGATCTTCTCATTGGCTTGAGAAGATCGTAGTAGGGCCATTACCTCATCATAAATTATATATATATATATATATATATATATTACATTTCTGTCCATGATTTGTGTATTTCTTTCCCTAATTCTCCTGGTAATTTGCTAAAAAGTCTCTCTCCTATGTCTGTACTATAATAATTTCCGGAGATAGATGCTAGGTGTAGGAAGTCATTACAAAATATTTTTATCATAGACCAGTCAAAGAGTTGGATTTGTTCTAGGTCCCTCATAGCTTCTTTTTGTCTAATATCTAAGCCTGTATTAGCATCTCTTGCCGTAAGGATTCTGTGGATTGCATAACAGAAATTTAGTATGTTGTTGCCTCTACTTGCTAATTTTACTACTTCTTCTGAAAATTTCTTCTTGTATGCCTCCCAGGATGATCGTGCTATTTCTCCTAGGTAATTTTCCCCTATTCTTAGCATAGCCTCTCCAGATTCTATGTCAAGTTCATCTTTTGCTAAATAGTCTCTTTGTACTGATACCATCCATTGTTCTAGATAGGTATCGTATAGTTGTGGGTCACATTCAGTGACCAAAGGAGGGTCTAGATACCGGGGCTTGGTAGAAGGTTTAGGGAGGTGAGGCTCACAGGAGAAACCTAGATAAACTAAAAAAAAAAGAAGTAATTTTAAGAGTAATTTTGGTATAAGAGTAATTTGGTATCAGAGCCTTCGAACCTAGGGATGAATGAACAACAAGTTAGAATATCTGGATCTAGCTACAACATCATGTAGAAAAATACAAACTCTGGACTTAGGAACACACTACTGTTATCTGGATCTAGCTACAACATCAGGTAGAAAAATACAAACTCTGGACTTAGGAACACACTACTGTTATCATAGATCTAAGAAGTCTTCACATCAAATACATTCAGAACACTTTCATCTAAACACTATAACAGATCTCATCATCGGAGGAAGCTTATCTACTAAAACAAATTTCCAAGATTTACACCACGCGTCAGAACTAATAATAACAACTCTTAACAAACAACAAAACCAGCTTAGCGAAATAAGTCAGAATATCGAATACCTTAAAACCTGTCAAGAAAGTTTAAACAGAAGAATAAGTCAAGTCAACTTTATAAACTTACCCAAAAGAAGTGATCTTCTAAACCTCACTAGAGTCTTAAACCAGAACCAACCTAGGAATTTTGAGATAAAAAACAAGGACTTATTATCCAGAGTAGAAAAGTTTCTAAAAATCATAGAGTGTCAGTTCAAAGAACTACAAGAACAATTAGGAGATCTCCTCCTTAAATGAACAGATTGAACTTCGAAAATGCCTATTACGAAGAAGCTTTGGAATATGCACAAGCCTATACAAAAACCCGTGAAGACGGATATAACAAAGTAGAAGTACCAGGAAAGGCAGATCAAATTCAAATACAACAAAATAATACAATAATAGAACTACTAACCTCACTACATCATAGGATCACAGTACTAGAAACAAAAATCCTCAATATCGAAAGAAATACAGTGGAAGTAGGAAACATAAGAAATTGGAACCAATCTATCAAGACTCTCAGTAAAGATTTAGGAAAGCTCTCTACAGGAGGGATAATCAGAAGAAGACCCTCTACATATTCATTCATAACATACCAAGAGAAAAAATGAATAGAACAATCGCCAATATATTTTCTGGAACCTCTAGGACAATTGGAGGACGAAGATCTTTATCGGAACCTTCATCGAGTCTATCTTGGCTGGATAACCTACAACACAACACGACAAACCAACATAGGATAGAAGAAATCATAGACAGAGATCCAGATATTCTAACTTGTTGTATTCTAACACCTATGTTGTTGTATTCTTCCGGTACTTGCATTTCTGTCCATGATTTGTGTATTTCTTTCCCTAATTCTCCTGGTAATTTGCTAAAAAGTCTCTCTCCTATGTCTGTACTATAATAATTTTCGGAGATAGACGCTAGGTGTAGGAAGTCATTACAAAACTTTTTTATCATTGACCAGTCAAAGAGTTGGATTTGTTCTAGGTCCCTCATAGCTTCTTTTTGTCTAATATCTAAGCCTGTATTAGCATCTCTTACCGTAAGGATTCTGTGGATTGCATAATAGAAATTTAGTATGTTGTTGCCTCTACTTGCTAATTTTACTACTTCTGGGAATTTCTTCTTATATGCCTCCAAGGATGATCGTGTTGTTTCTCCTAGGTAATTTTCCCTTATTCTTAGCATAGCCTCTCCAGATTCTATGTCAAGTTCATGTTTTGCTAAATAGTCTCTTTGTACTGATACCATCCATTGTTCTAGATAGGTATCGTATAGTTGTGGGTCACATTCAGTGATATTTAGTAGTACGGATCCCATTCTGAAAAAGGTATGTTCTGTTGGCCTTCTTCTCCCCAATGTTCTTAGGAGTGGATTGTTATTAGTATAAGGAGGAGCTGCTCTCCTAGGGGGATATCCTTGTTTATAGTCTAAAGTACCCATCGTACTTTCTGGATATGTATGGATTCTAGATGTGGCTGTTGATTCTGTGTTCATATAATTCATGTATTCGTGTGCCGATTCTTCTAAGACTAAGATGTTTCCATCTTCATCTAGTGCTAATACTTCATTCGGTTTCAGTATTCCTTTATTTTTCTCTTGTAGTTCTAACTGTTTTATTTCTTTAAGGGTCATGTTGTTTTTGTTTCTTGGTTGGTATACGTATCCTCCTAGATCGTCAAATATACCTCTAGTCTCTCTATTCATTAGGTTGGTTTCCTTTCTTTTTCCTATTTCATTCAAATGTTTTCTGCCTAATGTCCTAAGCATTTTAGAGTAGTTTACTTCTCTGTTCATTAGGTTTGTTTCAAGTTCAGGTTCTTCCTCGCCATCTTCTGTATTTGTTAGGTAACCTGAGAACATGATACTTAATTCTCCACGTCTATTTTTGTACATTATAGATTGTGTTGGTTTTGTTATTGGGATTTCTTCTTCTAGCTTAAGATTCCATTCTAAACTAGCCAATTCTTCCGAACTATATTCCCTTGGTTTTAAGAAGTTTGTCCCCCTTGAGCTAAGAGCTTCTATCATTCCATTTATCTGGATTTTGAAATGGTTATTCATATAGTTCATTGTTTTTCCTAAAAATACTATGTCTAACTGTATATTTTTGCCTTGGAAGTTCCCATAACCTTTTCCTTGGCCTATTATTTTAATGTGTTTGACAAAGTCTTTTATTGTCATGTTGAAATTCGGACATATGTAGGTAATTCCGCTGTTGTTGTTCATATCTACTTCTATTAACCCAATGATAGATTTTTCTTTGTCATCTAAAAATCTAGAATCATACAATACTAATAGTACTTTGGCTCCTATTTTCATCCTGGTTAGTCCTCTAATTCCGAAGACTATTAGTCCCAAATGTATGTAATTATGTTATTTGTGTAGTAATTGTCTCCCTGCTTCTTCTGTCATAAGGGTAAGCCTTTCTTCCCCTCCGTCAGGTAGATGTAAGGCTTCCACTCTATGGTGTCTATAGATAGAGTTTGTAAAGGACAACAAATTGCATCCATATAATCTTCTAGGATTGAGAATGCTTAATTGTTCATTAGAAAATGTTTCCATTGTTCGATCTGTCTATGATTTCTTCTATCCTATGTTGGTTTGTCATGTTGTGTTGTAGGTTATCCAGCCAAGATAGGCTCGATGGAGGTTCCGATAAAGATCTTCGTCCTCCAATTGTTTTGGAGGTTCCAGAAAATATATTGGCGGCTGTTCTATTCATTTTTTCTCTTGGTATGTTATGAATGAATATGTAGAGGGTCTTCTTCTGATTATCCCTCCTGTAGAGAGCTTTCCTAAATCTTTACTGAGAGTCTCGATAGATTGGTTCCAATTTCTTATGTTTCCTACTTCCACTGTATTTCTTTCGATATTGAGGATTTTTGTTTCTAGTACTGTGATCCTATGATGTAGTGAAGTTAGTAGTGCTATTATTGTATTATTTTGTTGTATTTGAATTTGATCTGCCTTTCCTGGTACTTCTACTTTGTTATATTCGTCTTCACGGGTTTTTGTATAGGCTTGTGCGTATTCCATAGCTTCTTCGTAATAGGTATTTTCGAAGTTCAATCTGTTCATTTAAGGAGGAGATCTCCTAATTGTTCTTGTAGTTCTTTGAACTGACACTCTATGGTTTTTAGAAATTTTTTTACTCTGGCTAATAAGTCCTTGTTTTCGATCTCAAAATTCCTAGGTTGGTTCTGGTTTAAGACTCTAGTGAGGTTTAGAAGATCACTTCTTTTGGGTAAGTTTATAAAGTTGACTTGACTTATTCTTCTGTTTAAACTTTCTTGACAGGTTTTAAGGTATTCAATATTCTGACTTATTTCACTAAGTTGGTTTTGTTGTTTGTTAAGAGTTGTTATTATTAGTTCTGACGCGTGGTGTAAATCTTGGAAATTTGTTTTAGTAGATAAGCTTCCTCCGATGATGAGATCTGTTATAGTGTTTAGATGAAAGTGTTCTGAATGTATTTGATGTGAAGACTTCTTAGATCTATGATAATAGTAGTGTGTTCCTAAGTCCAGAGTTTGTATTTTTCTACCTGATGTTGTAGCTAGATCCAGATATTCTAACTTGTTGTTCATTCATCCCTAGGTTCAAAGGCTCTGATACCAAATTACTCTTATACCAAAATTACTCTTAAAATTACTTCTTTTTTTTTTTTAGTTTATCTAGGTTTCTCCTGTGAGCCTCACCTCCCTAAACCTTCTACCAAGCCCCGGTATCTAGACCCTCCTTTGGTCTTACCAGCACAGGTCTTATAGGTAGATTAGCGGAGTTATCTCTTAAAAAGAGAATAAGGACTTTGAGAGAAACACCTTGATAAAATGATAATAGTCATTGCAGAAAGAGAATTACAGAGGAAATTGCAAAGCTAGCATGGAAGGAAATAAAATAAGTACAGGATTCTAGAAAAAACACACAATGACTTACAAGTTTTGCGCTTGGAAATTGAAACATACACACTTTCACACTCTTACACTCACAATAGAACTAAGATAGATAGTATTCGAGGGATGCTCTGAATGTAATGTGGCTCCTCTTTTATAGCCACCATTGCTTCGGAGGGAAGTAATCTAGTGCTTGTAATGCTGTAAAGCTGACATGGTTGTCTTTTTTTTTTTTGCTAGATGCTTTGTCAGATGCTTTTTGAAGTGGCTCTTGTACGAAGATTCTTTCTTGTGCTGTAAAGTCTGCATGTCACGTGGTGGTGTTAGCTTTCCATCATGCTGTCGAGATTCCTTTCTTGTGATGAGGTGGATCTTGGTCCAACTGTTTCTGCTGATGCAGGTGGGGTTCTTGTCCTTCTTTGTTGTTCTGCCATCTGTTCTCTGTATTGCCTGGCCGTGATTTGGGTAGATTTCTTTATCATCCATTTTAATTGTCGCTGTCTGTAATGTTCTACTAACTCTGGATGTTGTGTATTGTATTTGAAAGGGAAGAATTGGGTTCCCAAGTGTCAAGGCCAATATATTTTCTCTGTAAAAGTTTCTGCTACTAATACGAAATCGTAGCTATCTCTGGCGTCATCCCAGAGCCAATTTGTTCCCTGTAGTGAAGCTCTCCAGTGTTTTGCCTGTTCTAGGAGTGGTACAGAGGCTCCCCAATGTTCATCTGGGTCACTTGGGAAGATGCTCTCTATGGGATCTGACTTGTAGATGATTTCTCTGGATCGGAGTTTTATGACATGCCTGGTGGGCTCTATTTTATGGTTGATCCATTCTGGGGGAGAACTTTCGATTGAGCAGGAAACATAACTCTCAAAAGTCTCTAATTCCATGAGTGTTTTGATAGCATTGCCGAGCTTGTAAGGGAAAGCTTCTGTGACGTGATTGGCTTGGACCCATAGTTCGTTGAGAATACCATGATCCAGTAGTATGAAGGGATTTATTTCTACTCCCCTAAATTTTTGTATCTGGTAGGTGCTCAAGTCTATACTTGCCTTTCTAATTGCATATTGTAATTGACATTGTCATCCATGTTTTTCTGTAATACAATCTTTAAATTTGTTTTGGCATCTTATTTTAAAGTTGTATTCGGCCTCGTAGAGTATTGTGATACCTGGTTGGGGATCAACTTGTGCCCATTGTAATGCTTCTTATAAGACAGCGAAGGTTCTCCATTCTGCCACTTTCGCTATTTGCCTCATATAAACTGCTATGTCTGTTGGTAGACTATTGAATCTGCACATGTCTATCTGGGTAGCTCCTGGTTTCTTGGAGCCTGTGATTGGTTTTACTGATTTTCCTTTGTCTGCTACTGTTTCTGCGTAAGTCTGTTGTGGACTTGTCTTTATGAGGTGTTTATTTTTTATTGCAAAGCTCAAGAAGTAGTTTGGTCCTACTTCTTTTCTGATTGTTTCTAGAGCTATCTCTAGTGAATCAAAACCTCCCAATTCTTCTCCTTGTGCGTCGCCTAGGAGAAGGTTCTTAGCCTCTTCCCAGGTATATAGCCCTGCATGGGGACCTGTCATGATACCGTAATAGGTGTATCTCCCTGTTTGTCTTGCTGGACTGTGTATGTCTTTAAGGTGTAAGAAGTAATAGATGAGTGCATTTATTACTCCTATTTTGTAGGACGCCACTCCTAGAACTGTTGGGATGTTCCATATGTTGTCAATTATTGTTGTCTGCATTGGCTCCATGTGCTGCCTGTGTTCTGTCCTGAATTGTTCCTCCATACGGGAGTATACCCGTAGTTCTTGTGGTCCAATTTTTGTTGTCTTATATTGGCCCCATGTTCTGGTGGGTGTAATCATTGTTTTGGGGTTTTTCCTCTCCATCTGCAGGAGCATTATGTTAACAATCTGGATAATGTATCTACAAGGGAATTGTTAGTTCCCTTTATGTATCTACAAGGGAATTGTATGTTCATACCCTTGTTAATAATTGTATCTGCAAACTTCATCCATCTTTTTGTAGAAAGGGTTCGTTTCTTTGTTTTACTTTGCTCGTGGTATCTGACTATAGCCTCACAGTCTGTCCGTATTGTAATTTCCTTTTTGTCACATATGAATAAATAAAAGGCTTCAAGACAGTAGATGACTGCTAATATTTCGTAATCTAAAGACGTCAGGTGTCCTTTTTCATGAAATTTACCTGAGGCATACCTACATAGACTCTCTTGTGCCTTTGTTTCATATTTATTGGATTTCTTAATTAGTACTCCTCCCCATCCAGTTTCACAGTCGTCTGTTTCTAGGACTAAGTAATCTGTATCTAGTGGTAAAGAGAGTGTAGATAAATTTTTAACCTTTTCTTTTATAAGTTTAACTAACTCGATGTCCTGTTGGTTGAAGTGTCTCTGGCCTTTAGGGCTTGTCATGTTGTATAGAGGTTCACTGATTTTTCCAATGTCCTTGATATACTGCCTTGCGTAATTGAGTAGTCCTAGAAAGGCCCTAAGGTCTTTGGTATTTTCTATTTCGTCTGTGAAATTTATTATTTTTGTTGAGATGTGGGGTTGCAGTGATATGGTACCCTTTCCTATTTCTGCCCCTAAAAATTCTATATGTTTGGTTGCTAATTGTAGTTTCTTTTTGGATATAATTAACCCGTTGTTTTCTATAATGGTAAAAACCATGTGGAGATGTGCCATACGTTCATGTTTGGTTTTTGAAAAAACCAACACATCATCTGTTGGAATGTATACTGAAAGCCTAGCTCTTTTTGTATGAACATTTTATTTTGAAATAAGAATCACATGATCATTGTTTGCACTTTATTATATGTGTGCATATTGTCTAATATTTTACATTGTAGATAACATGGTGCTTGGTGTGGCACAGAAGATCATGTTATCAGTCTCTTGTAGAATATAAGTAGAGGCTCACAACCAAGATGGTTTTGGACAAACCATTGGCATGGTTGTAGTGTAGCTTGGTATTGTTTTATCTTGAACATAGAGTTACACTAGTACACTTAGGTGTATTGAGCAGGACCGACATAGAGGTGATTCAATTTATTGCTGACTACATAATTGAATCGGACCTCGGATATTATGTTGTACATGCTCTTAATCCCGATATAATAACGGGCACATGTACTTAGTATTTATTTCTTTGATTTACCATAGGGTGAGATTTAGATGGATTAAATCAATATGCTCGGTAAGTTGGGAAATAATATTATTTACATGGTGTGCCGTTGATTATAGGAGGAAACTGTGTCCTATATATTAGGTTGATGATGTCCCCTTGAGGAGCTCATAAGGTTCATCATGTAAACCCAGCTGGTTGACTTAGTCAACATGATGATAAGGTTGAGTGGTACTACTCGAGGAGTAAGATGTTAATTAATTGATGGTCAGTAAATCAATTAATTGACGGACATTCGATATCTTAAACACGGGGAGATGGATGTACAAATAATATATGGAGCCCATATTAATTTATGGGGGTTGGTGAGGTAGTTCAATGATAATCCTCTAGTGGAATGGAACATCATTGATGGATTAAGTTTGTGTGGTTCCGATCCATTGGGTGGCGAAGATCCAACTCCTCTTCATGGTCCCTATCATAGCCTAACATAATCCTCATGAAGCCTAGATCCAAGGATGTAAAACAAAACTCTAAAACCAACGGTTGGGATTAAATCCCTAGAACCGACGGTTGAGATTAAATCTCTAGATCCAACGGTTGGGATGAAACCCTAGAACCGACGGTTGGGATGAAACCCTAGATCCGACGGTTGGGATGAAACCCTAGATCCGACGGTTGGGATAAAACCCTAGATCCGACGGTGGAGATTAGATCCCTAGATCCGACGGTGGAGATTAAAGGAGGCTTATGCCCAATTCTATAAATAGAGTCCTTAGGCTTGGGCGGCAAATACAGTGCTTGGAAATTAGGGTTTGCCTATCTAGAAGTGGGCGGCAACAAACCCTAAAAGAGTTAGGGTTTTGGGTGGCTAGAAGTGGGCGGCAAAATCTTTGTTCTCCCTAGGGTTTTGGGCCTCTTCCTCTTCTCATCCTTGGCGGTTCTCTTCTTCCTCCCTTTCTCCTTGGTGGTGGCGGCAACATTGATACAAGGTTGGGCATTCATCCATATCCATCTTGCAACATTGCTTCAAGGTTGGTTGGTGCTCAAGAAGCCACTCCTTGGCGGCGGTTGTATCAAGCCCTTTGACTTGGTGGCGATTCTAGAAAGGAGAAGGAGTTTTTTAGTTCTTCTCTTTGTTCGGCGAACAAGGAAGAGAAGAAGCGTGATCTAGAAGGCTTCTACTCGTGGAGGATCTTCGCCTACGACATCCACGAAGAGGATAGGACATACTGATAGAAGATCGTGAGGTATAAAAGTTTTATAACTTTATTTTCTGATCTTAGCATGTTCTTTATGTGTTGATTATACTAGTTTACATTTTTATGTATTTTGTATAATCATGGACCCGAAACAAACACAAAAACCGGCGATGATTAAATCTCGTCTCTTCCTAACCAACTAGAAGAGTTGTGTTGCTTGAACAACTAGTTTGTTCAGCGATCACTCAAGTTATTAAGCACGGCGAGAATTGGTTGTGCTAAGGAAACTCATCCCATCGGATTAGTTCTTTCATTAGTGAAAATTTTAATCCGGGGACATGGGAGCCAATGAGCCTCGAGCAACCACCAACAAGTGGTATCGAGCCATGGTTTCGGTTTGTGTGTTTTGGATTGATTACTTTCATGCACATATCATATATTGAGTATCTTGGGATAATAGTAGGATGTCGTAGGCTAACTTTTTGGTTGCGAGGCATAAGATCACTATTATGGCTATTTGTGTGTATGTGATTGTTTTTGTGTGTGATTGTATGTATATTATTTGAATCCTCGGGGTTGACGAGGCTAGATTAGTATTTAATTTTTGTAATTAAATACGGCATTGTTTAGCCGCTCATTTTAGTTTACTTTCGATCTAGATTATTTGTACACTCCTTCATGGAGTATAGGATCGATGGATGTAAATTAAAATGATCTATCTTGGGTCGGATCTCTTTGGTGACTTGCGCGGGAAAGATGGAGCGGACGAGGTGGCGACATGACGACGAGATGCGTATTGGAGAACAATGCCATAATAGTTGGAAAAATTCTGTTTTTTCCATATTTATTGCTGATTTGTTTTTATATGCATGTTGTGTATGCTTGAAAATTCCTCATTGTCAATTTACTAAGTGGGAGAGGGACATTTTAATTAATTCCCGCGGCCTCCATTACAATTTGACGTGTGATGCAACAAACTTGCGCGTTGGCTCTGAGTGCCTTCCTCCCCATCGGATGAGTTTGTTTGCGGATCACTAGGTCAAATAATGGTTATAGGAAATTATTTAGGAGCGTGTGTACTTCCCCATCGGTAAGGCACATAATCCGAAATAATTCCCTTAGTATCGTGTAATGGTGCACACTTAGATGCAAATAAAAAGTATCCTCCCCATTGGAGTCACTGTTTTTATTTGTAGGGCCAAAGAGGAACCAACTATTAATTTTATTTGTCAAAAAGTAAGGTTGACAAGATAATAAAATTAATGGGTAAAATCTCCTCTTACAAATGTAGAATTCGTATACGTCCACACTATCGTGGCATGTGATATTCTCGGTGTTTTGAGGTGTTGGTTGATTTAAGAATTTTATTGTTTTGAGGAATCAATAATATTTGAAATCTAATATTTTGATCATTGTGATTCTTAGGTTTTTCAAATGGCTTTCAACCCACTTGCTGTGATATTAAAAGAAAATAAACTTACTGGAACAAACTATATTGATTGGAAAAGAAACTTGGATATTGTCTTAACTGCGGAGGAGTACAAATTTGTACTCTTCGAGTCCTCCTCTAAGCCCACCATGACTACGATGAAAAGGAGAAAGAAAGTTATAAGAAATGGATCAAGGGATGAGATGGCGCGGTGTTACATTTTGGCATCTATGTCAAATGTCTTTGCAACATGACATCGAGCCATAGCCCGACTTATGACATGATGTTCAATCTCAAGGAACTTTTGGACATCGAGTAGGGCGGCTAGGACGAGGCTATGAGAAACTTGATAACGACCACCATGGTCGAGGAACACCCGTCAGGGATCATGTTCTCAAGATGATGGCTCATCTTAATGAGATGGAAGTCCTCGATTTGAGATCGATGAAACCCAGTCGATATCATTCTCGATCTCGCCTAGGAGTTTTGGCGATTCGCCTCAACTACAACATGAATAAAAGGTTGTATTCGTTGGCGGAGCTTCGTGAACTCCGAGCGCAGAGGGCTTTTTCGTCAAAGCGCTCAAGCCATGGTTACTCAGAAGGTTTCTTCTTCTAAACTGAATGGAAAGAAGAAGAAGAAGCAAGGTGGAGCAAAGAAAGTGGCGATGGGACCTCGAGGCGGAGTGAAGAAGCGAAGGCAAGTGCTTCACTTGCAAGCGGTGGACATTGGAAGGCGGTGTCCTCGTAGAAAGAACAAAGGTATATCTTCTTGTTTAGTTGTTGAAACATGTTTAGCGGTGTTATCTACAAAGGCTCGTGTGTAGATACAGAGCCATCGATCATGTCTCGCAATACTTTGTAGGGTTCCAGGAAACCCACGACTAGCCGAGGGAGAGATTACTGCCTTCATGGGCAATGCTTCAAAGGTGGCGCTATCATAAAGGGGGAGACGCTTATTTATCTTTGATAGGAATAAAGTTTTGGTTTTGAGAAATTGTCTTTATGTACCTACTTTTAGAAAGAATTTAATTTCAGCTTTCTAAATTGTTTATGGATGGATATTCTGCTTTTAATGACAAAGTGGTTATAAAAAGGAATAGGAGATTATCTGCTTACAGTACATTGGTTGGCAATTTGTATACTCTTGAACAAAACTCCTACGATGCATATAGAAGTAAATAACTCATCTTCTAAGTCTAATAAGAGAAAAGAACCTTCGAAAATGAATCAGACGTATCTTTGGCATCTAAGGATTAGTCATATTAACCTGAGTAGAATTCAAAGGTTGATAGCTGATGGACCTTTGGGTTCATTAGTAGTGGAGGATCTCCCAACCTGCGAATCTTGCTTGGAAGGTAAAATGACCAAGAGGCCTTTCAAGGCCAAGGGGTATAGAGCCAAAGATGTGTTAGAATTGGTTCATTCTGATATGTGCGGTCCTATGACTATCCAGGCTAGAGGTCGCTTTGAATACTTCGTCTCTTTTATAGGCGATTATTCAAGGTATGGATACATTTACTTGATGCGCCGCAAGTCTGAATGCTTTGACAGGTTCAAAGAATTCAAGGCTGATGTGGAGAACCGTCAAGGTAAAAGTATCAAGACACTACGATCTGATCGTGGTGGCGAGTACCTCTTGGGAGAGTTTAGGAGTTACTTATCAGAGTCTGGGATTCAATCCCAATTGTCCGCACCTGGCACACCCCAGCAGAATGGTGTGGCGGAGTGAAGGAACATGACTCTTATGGAGATGGTCAGATCTATGATGAGTTATTCTAAGTTACCTGATTCGTTCTGGGGGTTTGCTCTGGAAACGGTAGCACACATTCTGAACTTGGTTCCATCTAAGTCAGTACCCTCTACTCCCACAGAGTTGTGGACTGGGCGAAAGCCTAGTCTGAGACATATTCGGATTTGGGGTAGTCCAGCACATGTGCTGAAGGGAGATGCTGGTAAGTTGGAATCTCGTACAGAAGTACGCTTATTTGTTGGCTACCCTAAGGGAACGAAGGGTGGTTTATTCTATAGTCCTAGAGATCAGAAGGTGATCGTGAGTACGAATGCCAGATTTCTAGAGGAGGACTATGTGATGAACCACAAGCCCACGAGTAGGATTGTTCTTGAGGAGTTGACAGGGGAAGTCCCGACTTCAGTACCACCGGTACAAGAGGAGATACCACAAGTCACTGCACCGCGTGTCACAGAGCATACACAGCAGGCACCTCGTCGTAGTGGGAGGGTTGTTAGACAACCCAAAAGATTCATGTTTTTGGGAGAGTCTTCGGACTTAGTCCCTGGTGAACATGAACCTGATCCCTGGACATATGAAGAGGCACTCCAAGATAGAGATATAGTATCTTGGCAAAGAGCGATGAATTCAGAGATAGAATCTATGGATTCTAATCAGGTCTGGGAGCTAGTAGAACCACCCGATGGTGTAAAAGCCATTGGATGCAAGTGGATCTACAAGAGAAAGAGAGGAGTAGACGGGAAGGTTGAGACCTTCAAAGCTAGGCTTGTTGCGAAAGGGTATACTCAGAAAGAGGGTATCGATTATGAGGAGACCTTTTCGCCGGTAGCTATGCTTAAGTCTATCTGGATTCTCTTATCTATAGCTGCTCATATGGATTATGAGATTTGGCAGATGGATGTCAAGACATCTTTCCTTAACGGAAGTCTTGAGGAGAACATCTATATGCGGCAACCAGAGGGATTCATTGCTAAAGGCAAAGAGCATCTTGTATGTAAGCTTAATCGATCCATTTATGGATTGAAGCAAGCTTCTAGATCTTGGAACATCCGCTTTGATGAGGTAATCCAGTCATATGGATTTATTCAAAGTCCGGATGAGCCTTGTGTATACAAGAGATGTGATGGAAACGTAGTGGTATTTCTTGTACTATACGTAGATGACATTTTGTTAGTTGGCAACAATATCAGAGTGTTATCAGACGTAAGGGTATGGTTGTCCAAACAGTTTGACATGAAGGACTTGGGAGAAGTGGGACACATCCTTGGGATCAAAGTAATAAGGGATTGCAAGAAAATGATGTTGTGCTTATCTCAAGCTTCATACATTGACACTATCCTTGCTCGTTTTAGCATGCAGAACTCCAAGAAAGGTTTTCTACCTTTTAGGCATGGAGTTCCTTTATCTAAAGAGATGTGTCCCAAAACATCAAAGGAGATAGAGGAGATGAAGGTGGTTCCTTATGCTTCGGCAGTAGGAAGCCTCATGTATGCTATGCTATGTACGAGACTAGATATCTGCTTTGTCGTGGGCATGGTTAGTAGATATCAGAGTAATCCTGGATAGGGATATTGGACTGCGGTGAAGCATATATTGAAGTACCTGAGAAGGACTAGGGATTATATGCTGGTTTACCGGGCAGATCAATTAGTCCCTGTGGGTTACACGGATTCGGATTTCCAATCAGATAGAGACAACAGTAAGTCTACCTCGGGGTTTGTGTTTACTTTTGGAGGTGGAGCCATAGTATGGAGGAGTGTCAAGCAGAAATGTGTGGCGGACTCTACCATGGAAGCTGAGTATGTGGTAGCCTCTGAGGCAGCCAAGGAAGATGTATGACTCAAGAACTTCTTGATGGACTTGGATGTGATTCCTAGTTTGCCCAGATCTATCACAATTTATTGTGATAACAGTGGTGCAGTTGCAAACTCGAAGGAACCACGAGCCCATAAGGCAAGTAAACACATAGAGCGCAAGTACCACCTGATACGATAGATCGTAAAGTGAGGAGAAGTAGCTGTCGCCAAGATTGCATCAGAGGATATCCTGGCGGATCCATTCACTAAGACCCTTCCAGCGAAAGTGTTTGATAGGCATGTGGAGGACATGGGGATCAGATGTATGACAGTGTGATGACAGCATAGTCTTTTAGTATAAGTGGGAGATTGTTGGAATGTATACTGAAAGCCTAGCTCTTTTTGCATGAACATTTTAGTTTGAAATAAGAATCACATGATCATTGTTTGCACTTTATTATATGTGTGCATATTGTCTAATATTTTACATTGTAGATAACATGGTGCTTGGTGTGGCACAGAAGATCATGTTATCAGTCTCTTGTAGAATATAAGTAGAGGCTCACAACCAAGATGGTTTTGGACAAACCATTGACATGGTTGTAGTGTAGCTTGGTATTGTTTTGTCTTGAACATAGAGTTACACTAGTACACTTAGGTGTATTGAGTAGGACCGACATAGAGGTGATTCAATTTATTGCTGACTACATAATTGAATCGGACCTCGGATATTATGTTGTACATGCTCTTAATCCCGATATAATAATGGGCACATGTACTTAGTATTTATTTCTTTGATTTACAATAGGGTGAGATTTAGATGGATTAAATCAATATGCCCGGTAAGTTGGGAAATAATATTATTTACATGGTGTGTCGTTGATTATAAGAGGAAACCGTGTCCTATATATTAGGTTGATGATGTCCCCTTGAGGAGCTCATAAGGTTCATCATGTAAACCCAGCTGGTTGACTTAGTCAACATGATGATAAGGTTGAGTGGTACTACTCGAGGAGTAAGATGTTAATTAATTGATGGTCAGTAAATCAATTAATTGACGGACATTCGATATCTTAAACACGGGGAGATGGATGTACAAATAATATATGGAGCCCATATTAATTTATGGGGGTTGGTGAGGTAGTTCAATGATGATCCTCTAGTGGAATGAAACATCATTGATGGATCAAGTTTGTGTGGTTCCGATCCATCGGGTGGCCAAGATCCAACTCCTCCTCATGGTCCCTATCGTAGCCTAACATAATCCTCATGAAGCCTAGATCCAAGGATGTAAAACAAAACTCTAAAACCAACGGTTGGGATTAAATTCCTAGAACCGACGGTTGAGATTAAATCTCTAGATCCAATGGTTGGGATGAAACCCTAGAACCGACGGTTGGGATTAAATCCCTAGATTCGACGGTTGGGATGAAACCCTAGATCCGACGGTTGGGATAAAACCCTAGATCCGACGGTGGAGATTAGATCCCTAGATCCGACGGTGGAGATTAAAGGAGGCTTAAGCCCAATTCTATAAATAGAGGGCTCAGGCTTGGGCGGCAAATATAGTTCTTGGAAATTAGGGTTTGCCTATCTAGAAGTTGGCGGCAACAAACCCTAAAAGAGTTAGGGTTTTGGGTGGCTAGAAGTGGGCGGCAAGATCTTTGTTCTCCCTAGGGTTTTGGCCAGTGCCCCTCTTCCTCTTCTCATCCTTGGCCGGTTCTCTTCTTCTTCCCTTTCTCCTTGGTGGCCGATGGCAACATTGATACAAGGTTGGCCGACATTCATCCATATCCCATTTTGGTGGCCGGCGGCAACATTGCTTCAAGGTTGGCCGGTGCTCAAAAAGCCACTCCTTGGCCGGCGGTTGTATCAAGCCCTTTGGCTTGGTGGCCGGTTCTAGAAAGGAGAAGGAGTTTTGTTTAGTTCTTCTCTTTGTTCGGAGCGAACAATGAAGAGAAGAACGTGATCTAGGAGGCTTCTACTCATGGAGGATCTTCGCCCACACGCCGTCCACGAAGAGGATAGGACATACGGTAGAAGATCATGAGGTATAAAAGTTTTATAACTTTATTTTCTGATCTTAGCATGTTCTTTATGTGTTGATTATACTAGTTTACATTTTTATGTATTTTGTATAATCATGGACCCCGAAGACAAACACAAAAACCGGCGATCCGTCCGTCGTCTCTTCCGTGGCTAACCAACTAGAAGAGTTGTGTAGCTTGAACAACTAGTTTGTTCAAGCGATCACTCAAGTTGTTAGCACGACGACGAATTGGTTGTGCTAAGGAAACTCATCCCATCCGGATTAGTTCTTTCATTAGTGAAAATTTTAATCCGGGGACATCGGAGCCAATGTGCCTCCGAAGCAACCACCAACATCATCTATGTAGACGCATGTAAAGTCTTTTGTATCCTTGAATATGTCGTCCATTTTCCGCTAAAATATTTGGGGTGCTACCTTTATGCTAAAAGGCATTACTAACCATTCAAAATGCCCTTCTGGGCAAGTGAATGATGTCCATTCTATGGATTCCAGGTGCATTTTAACTTGCCAGAATCCTGATTTCATGTCAAATTTTGAGTACCATTCTGAGTTTTGTATTTTGTTGATTAAGGCTTCTTTGTCTGGGATCTTATATCCATCGTCATGGCAATTATCATTTAGTCTCTTGTAATTAAAGACCATTCTAGATTGTCCCCATTTTTGTTCTGAACTTTTGTTTACTATAAAAGCCGGACTCCTATGTCTCGAGGTAGATCTTCTTATGATGTTCATTTTTAACATTTGTTTTATATGTAGTTTGCATTCCTCTGTCTCCCAATTTGTATATTTTAGTTCTTGTGCTTTAATAGTTATGTCTGGGTTGATTATACTTAATTTACATAGTGTTTTATTTTTGTCCCAGTATTTCGTAGGGTTATCTCCTATGATTTCGATTTTCTCTAATTTGGATACTATTGTGTCTAGGTCATCAGAAGTGTTAATTTGTTTTAGTATGTATGTTGTATTGACTAACTGGGGTTCGTCTATGTCTGAGTCCAATTCTAATTCGCTGTCTATTTCTAGTTCACTATCGGTGTCTTGATTACTTAGATAATTGTTTGTTGGTTGGTTTTTACAATTATATTTTTGTTTGTCGTTTTTAGGGCATTCGCACTTTCTTTCCGGAGCCCTGAAAGAAGCTGAGTATTCTGATAAGACGGGAGAAATTATAGGATTAGAAAGGAGGAATACATAGTCTGGTGATAGAAATAGGGCTCTGTCCTTTTCTAGAAGGAATTGGAGTCCTAAGATAAGCTGTAGGTCTGGGTGATTCAAAGGTCTTTCCCAGATATGTGGTATGGATATAGCATTGCTATATTGGCCACAGTTGTTGTAAAGCTTAATGTGTGCATTTTTTATAAAGGTGTGGTAGGCCAAGTGTTGTCCGTCAAATTGTGTACTGACCATGGGTTCTGATGTATATTTTATTACTTCTTTAGGAAGTATATTTTGTATTACCTTAAGATCTAAGGTTGAACTTGTTGCTCCTGTATCTAACAAAGCTTGGATCTTTATTTCATGTCCCTGAATGTTTAGGATACACTGTATTCTTAAGTCAACTGACTTTCCAGTATTGCACATACTTGGTGTTTTTACAAAAACCATATTGGTTTCAGTTGGTTGAGCTATTATATTTGTTTGTTCTTCCTCAAACCCTTCAAAGTATCGTTGTTGTAGGCTTTGTCTAAGTAATTGTTTGTTGGTTGGTTTTTACAATTACATTTTTGTTTGTCATTTTGAGGGCATTTGCACTTTCTTTCCGGAGCCCTGAAAGAAGCTGAGTATTCTGATAAGACGGGAGAAATTATAGGATTAGAAAGGAAGAATACATAGTCTGGTGATAGAAATAGGGCTCTGTCCTTTGCAAGAAGGAATTGGAGTCCTAAGATAAGCTGTAGGTCTGGGTGATTCAAAGGTCTTACCCAGATATGTGGTATGGATATAGCATTGCTATATTGGCCACAGTTGTTGTAAATCTTAATGTGTGCGTTTTTTATAAAGGTGTGGCAGGCCAAGTGTTGTCCGTCAAATTGTGTGCTGACCATTGGTTCTGATGTATATTTTATTACTTCTTTAGGAAGTATATTTTGTATTGCCTTAAGATCTAAGGTTGAACTTGTTGCTACTGTATCTAACAAAGCTTGGATCTTTATTTCATGTCCCTGAATGTTTAGGATACACTGTATTCTTAAGTCAACTGACTTTCCAGTATTGCACATACTTGTGTTTTTACAAAAACCATATTGGTTTCTGTTGGTTGAGCTATTATATTTGTTTGTTCTTCCTCAAACCCTTCAAAGTCTCATTGTTGTAGGCTTTGTCTGAGTAACCATTCAAAATGCCCTTCTGGGCAAGTGAATTGTCACACCCGCCCTTTTTCCAAGGGTCCGGAGGGGCGGCGCGTGACGCGACCGTACATACATACACTTCTTACTACTTACAGCGGAAGACTTTAGATATTTTTTTTTTCTTTTAAACATAAACATGCATTAACATATATAGATACTTCTTCTTAACATAGAGCATGCATCATAACATATATAGATACTTCTTCTTAACATAGAGCATGCATCATTATTTCATAGGTACTTAGTGCTTAGTTCAAGACATCCATAAACATCATCATCATAGGGAAACATATGTATAAGGACATAACGGATCTTCTCCACCATGCCACTACCACACACATTTGGCCCCTCCTGCTGCTCCCTTTAGTTTATCCACCCCTTACCCTTATCTGCAGTACGAGGGAAAGATAAACTATAAGCACACAAGCTTAGTAAGATCCTGTCCTACTCACAAAAACCATACATCGACTTTAATCATGGCATGTAACATTCATAACATATAAGCAACATAACATGTAACATACATGACGTAAGCAACTTAACATGTAGCATAAGTAACATAAGTAAACATAACATGTATCATATATAACATAGCAGCATATCATGTAGATATAAGACTTAATCAACATAACATACAACATATGTAACATAGCAACATATACATGACATATCAACATAACATACAACATATATATGACATATCAAACATAATATACAACATATGTAATCTAGCAGCATAAACATGACATATCAAACATAACATGCAACATATATATGACATATCAACATAGCATGTGAACATAACAATCATAACATGTGAACATAACAATCAAATCATGTGAACATATGCAGGATGCTCTTTGGAAACATATATTATAGGTACGTAAACATAATCTCAACATATTTGGGCCCTGCATTGTACCACTTCTTTATCATCATAGTACGCATCCCTAAATAGACCCGAGGTAGCAAGTCTCAAACCTACTAGGTTACTAGGCCCGATCTTAGTCCGTCGACCTAGGGCAATCGTCATAGCGTAGAAGCCCATCCTAGGCCCGATCTTAGTCCATCGACCTAGGGCATCTTGGAGCCCATCCCATACTAGGCCCGATCTTAGTACGTCGACCTAGGGGCAATCATACATAGAAGCCCATCCTAGGCCCGATCTTAGTCCGTCGGCCTAGGGCATCTTAGGAGCCCATCCCTTTTGACCTTGTTAGGGTCCTGGTACAAGCCATGCAGAAGGTAAAATACTCATATGCTTTTATTATAACATATCTTATTTCATTTTGCAAACATAACATACTTCATTTCCTAACATATTATACTTCACTTCATGAACATATCATTTTTCATTTCATAAACATATCATACTTCATTTCATAATCATATCATATTCATTTCATGAACATATCGTTTTTCATTTCATAATCATATCGTATTTCATTTCATAACATATCTTAAATATCACATACATATAGGGCATGGCATAAGGCATAAACATCAAGAGTAAGTAACCACTAACCTAGAGCATGTTATCTTCATCTAGCATCATTTAATATCACAAGTCAACATGAATTCACCTAAACATAAAACACATGTTAACCTAACCTAGAGCATGTTAAAGAACAATGGTTGGCCGAATGGTTCATGGGGCTTTTAGGGTTAAACCTTTAACCTAATCCATCTAACATGCTAACATCATCATATGCATACAAAAATGGTATAAAACTTCATTGAAACATCAAAACCAAGGGGTGGCCGAATGGTCCATGTAGGATTTTAGGGTTAGACTTTTAACCTAATCCCTCTAACATACTAACATCATCATATGCATACAAAATATAGTATAAAACTTCATTGAATCATCAAAATAAGGGGGGTGGCCGAATGGTCCATGGAAGCTTTTAGGGCTAGACTTTTAACCTAATCCCTCTAAGATACTAATATCATCATATGCATACAAAACATGGAATGAAACTTCATTGAAACATCAAAACAAGGGGGGTGGTCGAATGATCCATGGAAGCTTTTAGGGTTAGACTTTTAACCTAATCCCTCTAACATACTAACACCATCATATGTATACAAAAACATGGAATGAAACTTCATTGAATCTTCAAAACAAGGGGGTGGCCGAATGATCCATGGAAGCTTTTAGGGTTAGACTTTTAACCTAATCCCTCTAACATACTAACACCATCATATGCATACAAAACATGGAATAAAACTTCATTGAAACTTCAAAACAAGGGGGTGGCTGAATGATCCATGGAATCTTTTAGGGTTAGACTTTTAACCTAGTTCAATTTACATCCTAACATCATCATATGCATGCAAAATATGGTATAGAACTTCAATGAAACACCAAAAACACATGTTGGCCGAATAGTTCATAGAGGTTTTTAGGGTTAACTTTTAACCTAATTCATTTTACATCCTAACATCATCTTATTCTTACAAAACATGATATAGAACTTCCTTGGAACATCAAAACTAAACTTGGTCGAATGTATCATAGGGATTTTTACACAAAGCATCAACCAAAAGCTACTCGTATGCAGGTGAGGGTTACTTACATCCTTCGCATTTCTTTTTGGTTGGAAAATAACCTAAGGGAAGCAACCTAGCCTTGCTTCTTGCTTGGATGAGGTTCGGCCAAAGATGGAGAGGGGGAGCTCTAGGGTTCGGTGAGGAAGAAGAAGAGGAGGAGAAAACAAGTTTGGTAACTCATGCCCCCTCATTCCCCCTATTTATTCACTTGAAGAGTCCCTTAATCTCCCTTGCACTTAACTATAATTTCCCCTATTCCTCTGATGATAAAATCTTGTTGGGCTTCTGGTTAGTGGATGCATCTATAGGGTTTGGCTATCTCTAGAGGTTTGGGGTTCAATTCCTAGGCCTTGCATCTCTTTTGGCTTATTTTCTTTTATTCTTGAAAAATCCCACATAAAGCCCATTATCATCAAGCCAAAAATTCTTGTAAAATTGCTAGAAATTTTACGGGCGTTACAATCCTTCATACCTTTTAAAAGTTTCATCCTCGAAACTTAGAACAATTCTGGGTACTTCTGCTTCATGTCCTCCTCGCGTTCCCAGGTAGCTTCCTCGTATCGTTGATTCTGCCACAGGACCTTTACTAAGGGCACCTCTTTGTTCCTTAGCCTCTTGACTTCTCGGTCTAGTATCTGGATAGGCCGACTTTCAATACTCAGGTCCTCTTGAACTTGTACTGTTTGTGGCTCGATCACTTGGTCCACACTGGAAATGCATTTCTTGAGCACAGAGACATGGAACACGTTGTGAATAGCCGACATCTCTTGAGGCAGCTCCAGCTTGTAAGCTACCTTGCCAACCCTCTGCAATATCGGATACGGTCCCACGTAGCGCGGACTCAGCTTACCCTTCCTTCCGAATCTCATCACTCCCTTCATAGGGGCCACTTTGAGGAATACCAGGTCCCCGACTTCGAATTCTAACGGTCTACGCCGCATATTCGCATATCTCTTTTGTCGGCTCTGAGCAGTTTCAATTCTCTGACGGATGTTCTGTATAGCTCGGGTGGTGTCGTCGATGAAGTCCGTCTGGAGTCCCATCCTCTTCTTTTCACCACCCTCGTACCAGCATATGGGAGATCTACATTTCCTCCCATATAGAGCCTCGTAGGGTGCCATTCCAATAGTAGCTTGGTAGCTATTGTTGTAGGCGAATTCTGTCAAACATAAGTATCGGCACCAGCTACCTTTGAAATCCAGGGTGCAAGCTCGTAACATATCCTGTAGTACTTGATTTACTCTTTCGGTCTGTCCGTCCGTCTAGGGATGGAAGGCAGAACTGAACAATATCTTCGTGCCGAGGGCCTTCTGAACACATTCCCAGAAATGGGAAATAAAGCGACCATCTCTGTCAGAAATGATGATCTTAGGAATTCCATGTAGTCTGATAATTTCCCTAGCATATAACTGAGCCAGTTCCTCCGTCGAATAGGTCATCTTGATTGCTAAGAAGTGGGTGGACTTCGTCAATCTGTCCACAATTACCCATATAGCATCATAACCGTTTGTTGTCTTGGGCAATCCTGAGATGAAATCCATAGAAATGTCTTCCCATTTCCATTCTGAAATCTGGATCGGCTGCAGTGTTCCTCCAGGTCTCTGGTGTTTTGCTTTAACCCTCTAGCAGGTCAGGCAGGTATTGACATACTGAGCCACATCTCTTTTCATTTCGAACCACTAGAATTTTCTTTTCAGGTCTTGGTACATCTTGGTGGTTCCAGGATGCATCGCATAAGGAGTTCCGTGAGCTTCCTCAAATATCTTCTTCCGTAATTCTGGATCATCGAGAATGCACAAACGATCCCTGAGGTATAGTACTCCACTATCAGAGATACGAAACCCATCGTCCATTCCTTCTAAGACCTCTTGCTTGATCCTCTGAATGCTTGGGTCACGGGCTTGCTTTTCCAAAGATATCATCGCACGGTGCTATCGTCATGATGGAGAGCTGTCAGGAAATGATTTCAACCCCGTAACGCATAATCTCTTTTTCTAAGGGCCGAGATAACACTGATAGAGACATCAAGGTGGCGCAGGACTTCCTGCTGAGTGCATCAACCACCTTGTTTGCTTTCCCCGGATGGTAGAAGATCTCGCAGTCATAATCCTTGACGAGCTCGAGCCATCTGCGTTGTCTCATGTTTAGGTCCTTCTGTGTGAAGAAGTATTTCAGACTCTGGTGGTCTGTATAAATCCTACACTGAGCTCCATATAGATAATGCCTCCATGTTTTGAGAGCAAAGACCACGACCGCTAGCTCTAAATCGTGGGTGGGATAATTCCTTTCATGTTCTTTGAGTTGCCTAGAGGCGCATGAGTACACCGAGTCCCAACTTGGAAGCGCCATTGTACATGTCGAAGCTTCTTCATCATCGTCCTAAGAGCAAGGATTGAGCGCGGTCGGGTCTCTTTTCAATCAGAAACTCCTCTCGCAGGCGTCCGTCCACTCATACTTCTTGTTCTTTCTGGTGAGGACTGTCATAGGGGCTACAATCCTAGAGAAGTTCTCTACAAACTTCCGGTAGTAGCTTGCTAGCCCAAGAAAGCTTCTGATCTCGCTGGCATTCTTTGGTCGGTTCCAGTTACTCACGGCTTCAATCTTTATTGGGTCTACCATCACTCCGTGCTTGGATATGACGTGACCCAAAAATGATACTTGTTCGAGACAGAACTCGTATTTGGAAAACTTTGCAAATAATTGCTTTTCTCGAAGAATCTGCAATACTACATTCAGGTGTTCTACGTGCTCCTCTGGGGTTCTCGAATATATCAGTATGTCGTCGATGAAGACGATCACAAACTTGTCGAGGAATGCCGAGAATACCCGATTCATCAAATCCATGAACAGAGTGCATTCACGTCCTCAAAGGGCATAACTACGAACTCGTAATGTTCGTATCTGGTTCGGAAGGCCGTCTTTGGTATATCATCTGATTTCACTTTTACTTGATGATAGTCGGACCTCAGGTCGATCTTAGAGAAGACGGTGGCACCCTTTAGTTGGTCGAACAGGTCGTCAATCCGTGGCAAAGGGTACCGGTTCTTGATTGTCACATTATTCAGCGCTCGGTAGTCTATGCACATTCGCATAGACCCATCTTTCTTCTTCACCAACAGCACTGGAGCTCCCCATGGAGAGCGACTTGGGCGAATAAGTCCCTTGTCGAGTAACTCCTGTAGTTGTCCCTGAAGTTCCTTCAATTCAGTCGGTGCCATGCGGTAAGGTGCTTTAGAGATTGGGTTAGTACCAAGAATCAATTCGATCTCAAATTCAACTTCTCTATCTGGGCCTAACCCTAGTAGTTCATCTGGGAATATCTCTGGGTAGTTGCATACAACTCTGACATCTTCTAGCTTCTGATCCTCGGCTTGACTTGTATCAACTATGTGTGCCAGAAACCCAGTGCATCCACTGTCTAACATCTTGCGTGCCTGTAGGGCTGATAAAATCTTATTGACTCTTCTCCTTGGCTCTCCAATAAATTCAAACATAGGTTCCGCCTCCGGCTGGAAGACCACTTTTCTTTTACGGCACTCGATTGAAGCACCGTACTTGCTTAAGAAATCCATGCCCAGTATAATATCATAATCCTGCATGTCGAGCACTATCAGATCACAATAGAGTTCTCTGTCTGCGATTCTGATGGGTGCGGCTCGCAGCATATGAGTGGAGGGCATTACTTCTCCCGAGGGCAGAGTGGTTAAGAACTGGCGATCTAGAGCTTGTGGTGGTATGTCTATCTTTCCAGTAAAGTGTGTAGAAACAAACGAATGTGTTGCCCCAGTATCAAATAATGCAGTAGCATGCTGACAGAAAATAAATATCTGACCTGTGACAACTGTAGAGGCGTTCTCCACATCTTCTTGGGTGAGAGAGAATACCCTGGCATCTATCATAACTGGTGGGGCTTCTAGTCTCCCTTGGCTGATCGGGGTTCCTTCGATTGTAGCCTGCATCTGATGTAACTGTGGAGGAGCACTCCTGGGCTGGGCATACTGCTAAGGAGGTGCCTGAACCTGGATAGAGCATGTGAACATAACAATCATAACATGTGAACATAACAATCAAATCATGTGAACATATGCAGGATGCTCTTTGGAAACATATATTATAGGTACGTAAACATAATCTCAACAAATTTGGGCCCTGCATTGTACCACTTCTTTATCATCATAGTACGCATCCCTAAATAGACCCGAGGTAGCAAGTCTCGAACCTACTAGGTTACTAGGCCCGATCTTAGTTAGTCGACCTAGGGCAATCGTCATAGCGTAGAAGCCCATCCTAGGCCCGATCTTAGTCCATCGACCTAGGGCATCTTGGAGCCCATCCCGTACTAGGCCCGATCTTAGTCCGTCGACCTAGGAGCAATCATACATAGAAGCCCATCCTAGGCCCGATCTTAGTCCGTCGGCCTAGGGCATCTTAGGAGCCCATCCCTTTTGACCTTGTTAGGGTCCTGGTACAAGCCATGCAGAAGGTAAAATACTTATATGCTTTTATTATAACATATCTTATTTCATTTTGCAAACATAGCATACTTCATTTCCTAACATATCATACTTCACTTCATGAACATATCATTTTTCATTTCATAAACATATCATACTTCATTTCATAATCATATCATATTCATTTCATGAACATATCGTTTTTTATTTCATAATCATATCGTATTTCATTTCATAACATATCTTAAATATCACATACATATAGGGCATGGCATAAGGCATAAACATCAAGAGTAAGTAACCACTAACCTAGAGCATGTTATCTTCATCTAGCATTATTTAATGTCACAAGTCAACATGAATTCACCTAAACATAAAACACATGTTAACCTAACCTAGAGCATGTTAAAGAACAATGGTTGGCCGAATGGTTCATGGGGCTCTTAGGGTTAAACCTTTAACCTAATCCATCTAACATGCTAACATAATCATATGCATACAAAACATGGTATAAAACTTCATTGAAACATCAAAACCAAGGGGTGGTCGAATGGTCCATGTAGGCTTTTAGGGTTAGACTTTTAACCTAATCCCTCTAACATACTAACATCATCATATGCGTACAAAACATAGTATAAAACTTCATTGAATCATCAAAATAAGGGGGTGGCCGAATGGTCCATGGAAGCTTTTAGGGCTAGACTTTTAACCTAATCCCTCTAACATACTAACATCATCATATGCATACAAAACATGGAATGAAACTTCATTGAAACATCAAAACAAGGGGGGTGGCCGAATGATCCATGGAAGCTTTTAGGGTTAGACTTTTAACCTAATCCCTCTAACATACTAACACCATCATATGCATACAAAAACATGGAATAAAACTTCATTGAAACTTCAAAACAAGGGGGTGGCCGAATGATCCATGGAAGCTTTTAGGGTTAGACTTTTAACCTAATCCCTCTAACATACTAACACCATCATATGCATACAAAACATGGAATAAAACTTCATTGAAACTTCAAAACAAGGGGGTGGCCGAATGATCCATGGAAGCTTTTAGGGTTAGACTTTTAACCTAGTTCAATTTACATCCTAACATCATCATATGCATGGAAAACATGGTATAGAACTTCAATGAAACACCAAAGACACATGTTGGCCGAATAGTTCATAGAGGTTTTTAGGGTTAACTTTTAACCTAATTCATTTTACATCCTAACATCATCTTATTCTTACAAAACATGATATAGAACTTCCTTGGAACATCAAAACTAAACTTGGCCGAATGTATCATAGGGATTTTTACACAAAGCATCAACCGAAAGTTACTCGTATGCAGGAGAGGGTAACTTACATCCTTTGCGTTTCTTTTTGGTTGGAAAATAACCTAAGGGAAGCAACCTAGCCTTGCTTCTTGCTTGGATGAGGTTCGGCCAAAGATGGAGAGGGGGAGCTCTAGGGTTCGGTGAGGAAGAAGAAGAGGAGGAGAAAACAAGTTTGGTAACTCATGCCCCCTCATTCCCCCTATTTATTCACTTGAAGAGTCACTTAATCTCCCTTACAATTAACTATAATTTCCCCTATTCCTCTAATGATAAAATCTTATTGGGCTTCTGGTTAGTGGATGCATCTATAGGGTTTGGCTATCTCTAGAGGTTTGGGGTTCAATTCCTAGGCCTTGCATCCTTTTTGGCTTATTTTCTTTTAATTTTGAAAAAGCCCACATAAAGCCCATTATCATCAAGACAAAAATTCTTGTAAAATTGCTAGAAATTTTATGGGCGTTACATGAATGTTGTCCATTCTATGGATTCCGGGTGCATTTTAACTTGCCAGAATCCTGATTTCATGTCAAATTTTGAGTACCATTCTGAGTTTTGTATTTTGTTGATTAAGGCTTCTTTGTCTGGGATCTTATATCCATCATCATGGCAATTATCATTTAGTCTCTTGTAATTAAAGACCATTCTAGATTGTCCCCGTTTTTGTTCTGAACTTTTGTTTACTATAAAAGTCGGACTCCTATGTCTCGACGTAGATCTTCTTATGATGTTCATTTTTAACATTTGTTTTATATGTAGTTTGCATTCCTCTGTCTCCCAATTTGTATATTTTAGTTCTTGTGCTTTAATAGTTATGTCTGGGTTGATTATACTTAATTTACATAGTGTTTTATTTTTGTCCTAGTATTTCGTAAGGTTATCTCCTATGATTTTGATTTTCTCTAATTTGGATACTATTGTCTAGGTCATCAGAAGTGTTAATTTGTTTTAGTATGTATGTTGTATTGACTAACTGGGGTTTGTCTATGTCTGAGTCCAATTCTAATTCGCTGTCTATTTCTAGTTCACTATCGGTGTCTTGATTACTTAGATAATTGTTTGTTGGTTGGTTTTTACAATTACATTTTTATTTATCGTTTTCAGGGCATTCGCACTTTCTTTCCGGAGCCCTGAAAGAAGCTGAGTATTCTGATAAGACGGGAGAAATTATAGGATTAGAAAGGAGGAATACATAGTATGGTGATAGAAATAGGGCTCTGTCCTTTGCTAGAAGGAATTGGAGTCCTAAGATAAGCTGTAGGTCTGGGTGATTCAAAGGTCTTACCCATATATGTGGTATGGTATTCTCAACGAACTATGGGTCCAAGCCAATCACGTCACAGAAGCTTTCCCTTATAAGCTCGACAATGCTATCAGAACACTCATGGAATTAGAGACTTTTGAGAGTTATGTTTCTTGCTCAATCGAAAGTTCTCCCCCAGAATGGATCAACCACAAAATAGAGCCCGCCAGGCATGTCATAAAACTCCGCTCCAGAGAAATCATCTACAAGTCAGATCCCATAGAGAGCATCTTCCCAAGTGACCCAGATGAACATTGGGGAGCCTCTGTACCACTCCCAGAATAGGCAAAACACTGGAGATCTTCACTACAGGGAACAAATTGGCTCTGGGATGACGCTAGAGATAGCTACGATTTCGTATTAGTAGCAGGAACTTTTACAGAGAAAATATACTGGCCTTCACACTTGGGAACCCAATTTTTCCCTTTTAAATACAATACACAACATCCAGAGTTAGTAGAACATTACATACAGTGACAATTAAAATGGATGATAAAGAAATATATATATATATATATTTGTTTTTGCTTTTATGTATGTGATGCATGCTATTATAGGGTAATTAATGCCTTAATGTGTATATGATACACATTCACGATTAGATTAGATCTTAATCAAGTCAACTCGAAATGCGTACCAAGTTTTGATACCCATCACTACCTCGATCATTTATTGTTGTTGAATCAGCCAAAGCAGAGCAATGCATATTATCTTGGTAGGGTGCGGAGGGACAATCTTGGTCCCGCCTATCAAAGCTTGGGTGAGAATAAGCTCAATTAGATTGAGTGAACCTAGTTAACTCAATTGGATTGGGTAAAACTTTGGGCATATTCCAACAGTTGGAAAGATAGGATAAGATCACATTTACACTAAATCTTGGGCGATTTAGCCAAAGCTAACTCAAGTTCTTTTTTAAATGTGGATCTTGATTTTATAAACAAGAGTTTCATAGAGATGTAATTGGTATTTTGTTACCTATCGATCATACAGAGTCTTGGGCGATTTAGCCAAAGCTAACTCAAGGCGTAGTATGATGTGGATCTTGTCCCGCGAGAATTATAGCTAGTTTGTATGAATATAGTAGTGTGGTTTGACCACATCCATGACTCGATTCTACAAAAAATCCTATAATTCAGTGGCAACATCATTTAATTAAAGGCCTAATTAAATGATAAATGGAATATGATATTTACTTTCTGCATTATTTATGTTATAGATTGCCATGTCGTCAAACACGAACACTCTCTCCTTGCGTTCTGTCCTTGAGAAGGACAAGCTCAATGGAGCTAATTTCCTGGATTGGTACAGGAATCTGAGAATTGTTCTCATACAAGAAAGAAAACTATACATCCTAGAGCAGCCCATTCCAGAAGCACCTCCTGCCACTGCCTCGCGAGCTGACCGAGATGCTTACAAGAAGCATTAAGATGATGCATTAGATGTGTCATGCCTCATGCTCGCAACCATGAACTCTGAGCTTCAGAAGCAACACGAGTTCATGAATGCTTTTGATATGGTTGAACATCTTCGTCAACTGTATCAAGGACAAGCAAGGCACGAGAGATACAAGATCTCTAAGGCACTGTTTCAGTGCAAGATGAAAGATGGGACTCCCGTAAGTCCATATGTACTCAAGATGATTGGGTACATAGAAAACCTACAGAGGTTGGGATTTCCACTTGGCCAAGAACTTGTCACTGACTTGATCTTGCAATCTTTGCCAGAAAGTTACAATCAATTTGTCATGAATTACAACATGAATGAAATTGATAAGCCACTACCTGAGATGGTTAGCATGTTGAGAACTGCTGAGCTCAACCTTAAGAAGGCAACGCCCAACTCCATTTTGATGGTGCAAAAGAAAAAAGGCAAGGGCAAGCCTAAAGGTAAGGGAAAGTCCTAAGCCAAGGGCAAAGGCAAGGCACTAAAACTGAAAGGAGGGGTGGCCAAGGAAAGGACTTGCTTCCACTGTAAGGAAGCGGAACTGCAAAGCATACCTGGATGATCTTAAGAAGAAGAGAAGTGAGACTTCTACTTCAGGTATATATGTTATAGAAGTCAATCTATCTATTTCTTCATCATGGGTATTTGATATCGGATGTGCATCTCACATTTGTACTAATGTGCAGGCGCTGAGAAATAGCAGAGCATTGACAAAGGGCGAGGTGGACCTACGAGTAGGCAATGGAGCAAGGGTTGTTGTTGTTGCTGTAGAAACTTATTTTCTATCTCTATCCTCTGGGCTTGTACTAGAATTAGATGAATGTTTTTATGTGACTGCTCTTACAAAGAACATCATTTCAATTTCTTGTTTAGACAAGAAAGGCTTTTCATTTATAATAAAGAACAAATGTTGTTCCGTTTATTTAAATGATATGTTTTATTGTAGTGCACCTCTGATGAACGGACTCTATATTCTAGACTTAGAGAATCCCATCTATAACATAAGTACCAAAAGGTTCAAGTCAAATGAGTTGAACCAAACCTATCTCTGGCATTGTCGCTTAGGTCACATAAATGACAGTCGCTTATCCCAGCTCCATAAGGATGGGTTGTTGGACTCATTTGATTTTGAATCATATGACACATGCGAGTCTTGCCTTCTAGGCAAGATGACCAAGACTCCCTTTAGTGGAGAAAGCAAAATAGCAATAGACTTATTAGGACTTATACATAGTGATGTATGTGACCCTTTCAATGTTGCTGCTAGAGGTGGTTATAGGTATTTCATTACATTTACTGATGACTTTAGTATATATGGTTATGTGTATCTGTTGACACATAAGTCAGAATCCTTTGAAAAGTTCAAAGAATTCAAGAATGAAGTACAAAACCAGCTTGGCAAGAGTATTAAGATACTTCGATCAGATCGAGGTGGTGAATATCTTAGCCATGAGTTTCGTGACTATCTAGCTGAGTGTGGGAATCTATCCCAACTCACTCCTCCTGGAACACCACAGTGGAATGGTGTATTCGAAAGAAAAAATCGTACCCTATTAGATATGATATGATCTATAATGAGTCACACAGATCTTCCTATATCCTTTTAGGGATATGCTCTAGACACAGCAGCCTTCACACTTAACCGTGTTCCATCCAAAGTTGTGATAAGGACACCATATATGATATGGACAGAGAAAAATCCCAAGATATCTTTCATGAGGATTTGGTGTTGTGAGGCTTACGTTCGACGTTAAGTCTTAGACAAACTGGGACCCAAATTCAATAAGTGTTATTTTGTTGGATATCCCAAGGAAATGAAGGGATATTACTTCTACATTCCCAGTCAGCACAAAGTGTTTGTGGCAAAGACTGGGGTATTTCTAGAAAGGGACTTTGTTTCTAGAAAAACTAGTGGGAGTACGTTCGATCTTGAAGAAATTCAAGATATGGACCATAGCACTGAGGCCTTGATGGAGGTTGAACAGGAACCACAAAGTGTTGTGGATGATGAGATTGTTGCACAAAGAGTTGTGGAACAACAACTTGTTCAGGTAGACCTACCTCTTCGCAGGTCTGATAGGGTACGTCGTCAACCTGAGAGATACTCATTTCTCTTGTCTGATCATGATGACGTTATGCTCGTTGAGAATGAGCCTAACTTTTATCAGGGAAGCTGTGATGAGCCCAGATTCTGAGAAATGACTAGAGGTCATGAGATCCGAGATGAAATCCATGTACACCAACCAAGTATGGACTTTGGTTGATCCACCTGAAGGCGTAAAACCCATTGGGTGTAAGTGGGTCATTAAGAGAAAGACTGACATGGATGGACTTACGCATACCTATAAGGGCCGATTGGTAGCTAAAGGTTTCAAGAAAATTCATGGTATTGACTATGATGAAACCTTTTCTCTAGTGGTGATGTTTAAGTCCATTCGGATCATGCTTGCTATTGCAGCATACCACGATTATGAGATCTAGCAGATGGATGTCAAAATCGCATTTCTGAATGGAAACTTGCTTTAGGATGTGTACATGACACAACCTGAGAGTTTTGTAGATCCACAACATACTGGCAAAGAATGTAAGCTGCAAAGGTCCATTTATGGGCTAAAGCAAGCTTCTCGGAGCTGGAATCTTCGATTCGATGATGCGATCAAATAGTTTGGTTTCATTAAGAATGAAGATGAACCTTGTGTCTACAAGAGGGTTAATGGGAAAATAATTGTCTTCCTTGTATTGTATGTGGATGACATACTACTCATTGGGAATGATATCCCTTCACTACAGTCTGTGAAGACTTAGCTGGGGAAGTGTTTCTCAATGAAGGACTTATGTGAAGTAGCCTGTATTCTAGGCATCAAGATCTATAGAGATAGATCTAAGAGATTGCTTGGCCTAAGTCAGAGTACATATATTGATACGGTATTACTACGGTTTGCTATGCATAATTCCAAGAAGGGATTTCTGCCGATGTCACATGGTGTGAGTCTTTCAAAGACTCAAAGTCCCTCTTCTAGAGAGGAGAGAGACCGCATGGTTAAGATCCCTTATGCATCTGCCATAGGATCTATCATGTATGACATGCTATGTACTCGTCCTGATGTCTCGTATGCTTTGAGCATGACAAGCAGATACCAGTCAGATCCAGATGAGCATCACTGGATAGCGGTCAAGAATATTCTTAAGTACTTGAGAAGGACTAAAGAATATTTCTTGATATTTAGAGGCGATGGGAAACTAGCTGTAAAGGGTTACAGTGATGCTAATTTCTAAACTGACAAAGATGATTATAGATCGCAGTCAAGGTTCGTGTTTTGCTTGAATGGTGACACTGTGAGCTGGAAGAGTTCGAAGCAGGATAGAGGTAGCAAAGGAGGCAGTTTCGATCCACAAGTTCATTACCGAGCTTGGGGTGGTTGCTAGCATAGCAAATCCCATAGAGCTCTATTGTGACAACAATGGAGCGATTGTGCAGGCTAAGGAATCTCGCTCACATCAGCAGACCAAACACATACTACGACACTTCCATCTCATTCGAGAGATTATTGTTAGAGGAGATGTGTAGATTTGTAGAGTACCCACAAAGGCTAATGTCACAGATCCCTTGACCAAGGCTTTGGCACAGAAAAAGCATGATGGTCACACTAGATCATTGGGTATTCGATACTACAGTGATTGACACTAGTGCTAGTGGGAGATTGTTAGTGAAAGCCCTAGAGTCGATCATGTGATGATTGTTGTATGGACTTATTGTATCATATTTCTATATATATTTATAAAGGCATTTCTTTATGGTTATTATACTTACTTGTATTGGTGCCAAATAACTAAGTATAATAGCGTCTTTGAGTAGAAAGTTCTTATCTATATAAATCGATTGGTAGAATCGATAATGAGATGATATAGAGAATACTACTCTTAATCATTCCAAGTCAAGTATTAATATTCAGTGACAATGTTAATGTGAAGAGACTAGCATGTAGGTCAACTCGATGACTTGATCTCACAAGTCATAGATATGAGATATCAAGTTGACACATGGGTATGCATTGGAGAATGTATACTGAATGATCTGCCATGAGAAAGTATCATGGATCGTTATATGAGTGTCATATACTTTTTCATGTGACTATTAGTCCTTGGACTTGAAGTCACCATGGTTCCCTACATAAGGAGTTGCATACTTTGGCTTCGTCAAACGTCACCCGTAAATGGGTGGACTATAAAGGCGATTACTGGGTATGTAACAAATTATGCGGAGGGATATGAGTGATGTAGATGGGATCTATCCCTCTTATATGATGGGAGTGATATCATGATTCTTGATAGAGTGAGACCACTAAGTGCAGGGCCATGCCCATATGAGTTAATATGAGATATTGAGCTCATTTGATTAGAGTGAGTCTACTTGGAGTTCAAGATATAGATTGTACAGAGGATGACACAGTCTATGCCTCAATTGTTCAATCTAGATGTCAAGGATAGAGGGACATTGTCACATATTGTGAGAGTCACAATTAGTAGTCACAAAGGTGATGTTGGATTTCAACATTCTTGTAACTTAGGTAGCAATGATGTGTTGCTAGATACCGCTCATTGCTTATGTTTCTAAATTGGTTTAGGATCATTTCCAACGTTACAAGAACTTATAGGGTCACACACAAAGGGCAATTAGATGGATATTAGGTTCATATGATGGACCAAGAGGATTAGGTTCATGTGATGAACCAAATTGGATTAAGAGTAATCCAAATTAGACTAATTGAGTTGGATTCAATTTGATTCAAGTGTTGAATGAGTCTAATTTAGATTTGATTCATTGAGTCAATTTAAACTAATGAATAGAGATTCATTAAATTAAATTGACTTGAATCAAAGGTTGGATTTGATCAACCATGGGAGATAAGAGGTCAAGTTTGACTTGACTTGAGAGGGAAGATGAAGGGTTAAGTTTGACTTGATCAAATGCCACATCATGGTGACTTTGGAGCCGGCCAATGATGATGTTCCACATCATCATGGACACATCATGGTGTGCCACCTCATGAGGAAGACCAAGAGCCATGGCTCTTGGTATTACATGGAGGTTTTTTAATCCCCATTAAGTGGCTGACCAAACTAATGAAGGAGTAAGAGTGGTGAATTGATTTCATCTTCTTCTCTCTCCCTTCTTGCTCTCTCCCTTTCCTCCATTGCCGTGACCTCCAAGGGTGCTAGCACACTCTAAGTGGTCTTCTCCACCTTTTGTCCGTGTGGATACGTGTAGAGGAGTGTTCACTTGACACTCTACGAGATCCGACAACCGTTTGGATGAGTGGGATAAGTGAAGGGCATCGCTACAAGGGTAACACACTTCCATGTAGATCTAAAGTAGATTTAGTGTTTCTAAACATGTACATGAATTAATTTTTATTTATCTTCACACAGATCCGTGGCCGACTTCCGAGATTTCCGGAATGCAAAAAGCAATTTTTTGCGGCTCGGAGAGTCTAACAAGGACTTGGGAGAAGTGAGACACATCCTTGGGATCAAGGTTATAAGGGATCGCAGGAAAAGGATGTTGTGCTTATCTCAAGCTTCATACATATACACCATTTTGGCTCGTTTTAGCATGCAGAACTCCAAGAAAGGTTTTCTACCTTTTAGGCATAGAGTACCTTTATCTAAAGAGATGTGTCCTAGAACATCAAAGGATATAGAGGAGATGAAGGCGGTTCTTTATGCTTTGGCAGTTGGAAGCCTCATGTATGCTATGTTATGTACATGGCCAGATATCTACTTTATCGTGGGCATGGTTACCAGATATCAGAGTAATCCAAGGCAGGGACATTGAACTGCGATAAAGCATATATTTAAGTACCTGAGAAGGACTAGGAATTATATACTGGTATACCAGGAAGATCAATTACACCCTGTGGGTTACACAGATTCCGACTTCCAATCAGATAGAGATAACAGTAAGTCTACCTCGGGTTTTGTGTTTACTTTGGGAGGTGGAACCATTGTATGGAGGAGTGTCAAGCAAAAATGTGTTGCGGACTCCACCATGGAAGTTGAGTATGTGGAAACCTCTAAGGCAGCCAAAGAAGCTATATGGCTCAGGAACTTCTTGATGGACTTGGATGTGATTCCTAGTTTGCCCAGAACTATCACAATTTATTGTGATAATAGTGGTGCAGTTGCAAACTCGAAGGAACCACGAGCCCATAAGGCAAGTAAACACATAGAATGCAAGTACCACCTGATACGAGAGATCGTAAAGCAGATAGAAGTTACTGTAGCCAAGATTGCATCAGAGGATAACCTGGCAGATCCTTTCACTAAGGCCCTTCTAGCGAGAGCTTTTGATAGACATGTGGAGGGAATGGGAATCAGATGTATGACAGTATGAGGAAAACATAGTCTTTTAGTATAAGTGGGAGATTGTTGGAATGTATACTGAAAAGTCTATTCTTTGTATGAAAATATTTATTTTTGAAATAAGAATCACATGATCATTGTTTGCATATTTATAGTTATGCATATTGTCTAATACTGTACATTAAAGATAACATGATGTGTGGTGTCATACGGAAGATCATGTTATCAGTTCCTTGTAGAGTATAAGTAAAGGATCACAACCAAGATGGTTTTGGACAAACCATTGGTATGGTTGTAGTGAAATTTGGTATTGGTTTATCTTGACCATATAATTACACTAGTACACTTTGTGTGTATTGAGCATGACTGACTTAGAAGTGATTCAATTTATGCTGACTACATAATTGAATCAGACCTCGGATATTATGGTGTACATGCTCTTAATCCCGATATGATAATGGGCACATATACTTAATATTTATTTCTTTGATTTACCAATGGGGGAGATTTATGGGTTGAATTAATAGGCTCGGTAAGTTGGGAAATGTGTACATGCTCTTAATCGTGATATAATAACGGGCACATGTACTTAATATTTATTTCTTGGATTTACCAATGGGCGAGATTTATGGGTTGAATCAATAGGCTCGATAAGTTGGGAAATGATATTATTTACATGGTGTGTCGTTGATTATAAGAGAAAACTGTATCCTATGTATTAGGATGATGATGTCCCCTTGAAGAGCTCATAAGGATCATCATGTAAACTCTGCAGGTGGACTTGGTCCAGCATGATGATAAGGTTGAGTGGTACTACTCATGGAGTTAGATGTTAATTAATTAATTGTGAGTAAATTAATTAATTAACGAACATTCGATATCTTAAACACGGGGAGGTATTTGTACAATTAATATATGGAGCTCATATTTAATTATGGGGGTTGGTGAGGTAGATCAATGATAATCCTATAGTCGAATAGATTATCATTAATGGATCGGATTTTATGTGGGTAGGATCCATTAGATGGCCAAGATTCAACTCCTCCTCATGGTCCCTATTGTAGCCTATTAAAACCCTCATGAAGCCTAGATCCAATGGACACGATTAAAAGGAGGTTTGGGTAAAATATATAAATAGGAGAGAGGCTTTGGCGAAAACCTAAGTTCTAGGGTTTGGGGTTGGCTTGGGCGGCAAGGAATATAAGTGGTCGGTTCTAGGGTTTGTCTCCTTGGCCGACAGCACAAGAGAGCATAGGTTTTGTTTTTCCTTCTTTCTCTCTTGGCCGGCACACCATCTTCTTCTCCTAGGGCCGGCGACACCACCCTCTCTTCTCTTTCTCTTGGTCGGTGGTTCCTTCTCCATTGGAAAGGGCCGGCGCCACTTCCTTCTTCCTCTCCTTGGCCGGCGGCAACAACCAAGCAAGGAGGCTTGGTGGTCGGCACTAGATAGGAGAAGAAGGGTTCGGTCATCTTCCCTTTGTTCGGAGCGAGCAAGGAAGGGAAGACATGAGATTTAGGAGGCTTCAACTCTTAGAAGATCATTGCCCACACAACGTCCAAGAAGAGGATAGGACATAAAATAGAAGATCAAGAGGTAAATAAGAGGTATAATCTTGTTTGTTTTGATTTTAGTTCTTTTGTATCATGTATGTGGTTAATTTAATTGGACCCCGATGATAAATACAAAAACCGACAATCCGTACATCATCTATTCCGCAACTAATCGAGGACAAGAGTTAGGCGTTGGTGCAATCGGCCCAGGTTAACTCGAGTTTGACTCGAGCAGTACTTTGATAATATTTTGATGATAGACAAAACTCATGACAAGGGATTATCATGGGAAAGTCCAACATGGTATTGGCTTGGAAAATCCAAGCATGGAGCTTGGTGTGGGAAAATCCAAAGCATTGCGAAGCCGTGCACTTGGTGCTTGGTGAGAAATGCATTGCGAAGTCGTGCGCTTGGTGCATGTGGAAAGTCTTGAGGACTTGGTAAGTTCACTAGGCTCGGAGTCCTTGAGTTGGTGAAGGATGGCATTGTGAAGTCGTGCGCTTGTGCATCCGAGGGACCACCGGACGGGGAGCGAATGGAGTGAGGCCCAAGGGAAGCATACTTCGAGGGCATGAGACGCGAAGGATGGCGCGTATGGCGCGCTGGCGCATCCGAGGGACGAGGCCGAGGGAAGAGAGCTTCGTGGGGAACTCCAGGCTAAGATTGAGTTTGATGCCAGTCGAGGCAATGATCATAGAGGATCGGCAATCACCGATCGACCGAGGGATGGTAGTCGATCGATGACATCGGGAGTGACGATGGCAATGATCGACGCACCGTAGCCGATGAGTCGGCGATGATCATCGCACCGATAATGGATGCCATCATGGGCCATGATCGATGTGTGATCCGCTGGAACTTAACCAACGTGGATCCGGCCGTTGTGAGACAACGACTACGGGACTGATCGATGGTCACGACCGATCGATGGGCGAAAATCAGCTTGATACAGGTTATAAATGGAGCTCAAGATGGGGGATTTCGCCAAGCCTTTTTGGAAGCTATTGGAGGGGAATTGCGCATTCCACCTTCAAGAGCCATCAAAGCAAGCAACAAGAAAAGGGTTCAAAGCAAAGAGTTGTAAAGTTTTCTTTTGTATTGTATTTGTGTATTTGCTTTGTATTTCTATATTACTTGTTGTAATTGCTTGTGAGAGGTTTCTCCACCTCCGACGTGTAGTCGAGAAGGAGTTTAGTTAGTGTCGTACGCATAACTAGAGCTCGGTGAGCTCGCCCATGGAGTAGGAACCATTTGGTTCCGAACCACATATATTGTGTGTGTTTGCGTATGCTTGTATTGTTGTTAGTATTATTATTGTTTCTATTGTTTCCGCTGCACTAACGACAATTGTAGGAAAGCAACATAACGAGAACGAACAAATTCCACCATCGAACGATTGAGGGCTATTCACCCCCCTCTAGCCGGCCAACCATCTACACATCGATCGATCCTACAAGTGGTATCAGAGCCAAGGCGCTTGTCGAGGACTAACCGCCCACACAAGCACTACAAGATGACCGACTACAACCTCCAACCACCAAAATTCGAAGGAGATTTTCTATGGTGGAGAAGAAAAATGGAGGTATATCTAGAAACCGATTTTGATTTTATGCTAATCTTAGAAAATAGTTTCGAATTGCCTAGGGATGAAAGAAATAGGCAAATTGAGAAGTCAAGCTGGACCCAAGACTAAATCAAGGACTTCGAGACAAATCTCAAGGTAATCGAATTACTTAGTGATTTGATTCCTAACAATATTTGGTCTAGGTTGGGTAATTTTAGGAATGCAAAGGAATTATGGGATAAAGTAATGAAATTCCAAGAAAATTCTCAATCGACACAAGTAGAGGAGAATGCCGAGGAAGAAGCACCCATCACATTTGAAGATGTTGATGATTTGGTGGAGACCTCTACCTCTAGCATTGAGGGGGAGGAAAGGGTTTCTATTCCGGAGCAAGATCAAAATGAATCTTCTACCTCCGGAAGAAGTGAAGAGGCCTCCACCACCTCCCTAGGTAACTGAAGTGTTATTATTTTAAATAAAAATCACATAATATGCTTTGAGTCTAGGGAGAAAGGGCATTACAAGAACAAATGCCCTAAATTGGCTAAGGAAAAGGCATCGACACCAAAAGTCAACCCAAAGTCAAAGGATGCCGGAGTCCCCTCAATTAAGAGCAAAGAGCACATTGTGTGCTTTAAATGCAATCAAAAGGGGCACTACCGAAGCCAATGCCCTTGAGGGAGGAAGAAAGGGCAAGAAAGTGTATCTCATGTAGGGGGAGCTTCCCAAGCTAACCCTAAGGTAAATTTAAATTATGCACCTTCAATTCCTAAAGTTAAAACACATGCTAAGAATTATTTTAGCTCTCTTGCAATCATTAATGAAAAGCATGCTTGTAGGAATAAATATGTGTGTTTAGGTGCTAAGCATGTTAGTTTCTCTAAGGACAAACCTAGGACTCAAAACACTAGACCTATTTTACCTAAAGAGTCCATTAGAAGAGTTGAAAACCATCTAGGCATTAACCCTAAGAAGGGTAGACACATGCCTAAGAAGAAGAATATTTCCCAAAAGATAAATGAAAACTCAAAATTGGAAAAATTAGAGCTAGAAAACCAAGTCTTGAGGTCAAGTCTTGAGAGAATGGAGAAAACCCTTAGGATTATCGAAAATTCAATTCAAGGGTCAAATACCCAAAAGTCAAGACCTAAGGGCAAGGAAGGTTTGGGTCACAAACCTAAGCCCAGGAAGACTTATCATAATGTTCCATTTGATTATGAAACTATTTCTAGGTCTAGGAAAACCAAGGCCAATAGGGAAGTTATCTCTAAGTCTAGCCATGGTATGTGTTTAGTGGCCAAGGACTTAAGAAAAACCAAGAAGGCCACTAAGAAGGTCATTGGAGGAGTCACCTCTAGAGTTGACCTAGGAATGACCTAAAAGACTATGACTTTAAAGCCTAAAAGGGTCATTAGGAAGGTATCTAGGGAAGTTATCCCTAGAGAATACCTTGTTAACCCAAGGAGCTCAAATAGGTATTGGGTTCCTAAGAGCGTGATCAATTCACGCTAAATGGGTTAGGGTGTGTCAACCCTAAGTGGATGGGTAGTTAACCTAACCATAGTAGAGTTGACACATTAGAATGTGCCAATGTGCTTGAGAAGTTAAAAATGATGAAATTGGCAGAATTAAGTCTTAGAGGTATTGGTGTGCCATTTTGGGTTTATGGCACACTAGGGGGATAAATGGCTTTAAGGCAAAATGGGATTAATTCCTATAAATGGCATTTTGGATTTAACACTTAGGTATTTTATACCTTAGTATATTTTACTTACCATGATTTATTTGCCTTGCCATGTCATGACATCATTTTCATTTTTATCTCTAAAAATGTCATGATCATGTTTAGAATTATCTTCATATGTCATGTATGCTAAAATGTCATTCACATGCCATGACATCATGATTTTGGCATATGCTTTTATCTATATCATATCTATGCCATAATCATCATCATGCATATAATTAAAATGGATTTAAGGACTATGACATGATTTGACGGGAATCAAATAATATTGCCTAGAAATATGCATGAGACCATTAAAGATCAAAACCCACATCTCACTAGAAACTTGACTTGTATGTGTTTTACACATCTAGATACAAGTGAGATGTCTAGGAAAAAGGAATTAAAGGTTTCAAAAATATTTTGAAAATATTTTGAAAAACCTTGGTGAAGCCTATCTTTTGATAGCTATCACCATTGAATGGGATGATACAAAGAGGGCTCTTTATTGAAGCTTTTCTTAACTTTTGGACTTTGTGTCAATCTCTTAATTTAATGGGTAAAATAATTTTCAATATTTTTTACCCATAGTGTTTATGATAAGTATTATATGTATGAATTTTCAAGATTTTTAAAACTACGTATATTTATCGCAAGGATGATGAATGGATCGATGAATTGACCGACAGTCGATTTCGGTAAACCTTGGTGGTTAGACCCATGTTCAGCTGTGTTTTGGTCCCCTAACCACTCCTAACCCTAGGACATGCTTGGGAGAGCATTAGAAAGGGTGGAAATCCATTGGATATGGATTAGGAGAAGTGTTAAGGGTGAGTATCAATTTTAAAGTGGAAAAGAGTTCATTGTTGAACTTTGCCTTAATTTTGATAGTTTTGATGTTCCTATTGGCTTAGGGACTCTCCAAGGACATTGTTGGTGCAATGGTTAAGGGGGAGCAAGCCTCTAAAGGGAGGTATCCATCGTGGGAAGATGGATATGTATTTCCTCATGGGAGGAAAATTGGGTTGTCTCTCTTTAAGTGATATGGGATCACTAGAAAGATTGTAGGCATGTGTTCATCTAAGGGAGAGATTGTAAGATCTCATTGGGATATGAGACATTCATACCCTTGGGGAGGACCTTTTTGATGTAATGTCAAAAAGGGGGAGAAGTTACCAGGTTACCAATTAGGTTTGGAATTCTCATTTGGGATGTGAGAATTGCCAATATGGGAGAATTGGTAGACTTGAGATGGTAGTTTTGTCAATCATCAAAAAGGGGGAGATGTTAGTAATATATGAGAGATGTCCTAAGGCAATCACCTTATGTATGAACCATTTATATGATAAATTAAGATTCACTATTTGAGTATACATGTTTCATGTATTTGATTGGATCTTAAACTCATTTACTGAATGTCCACGATACAATTCACAGCATGAGAGAATTTGTGATTGGATCACAACTAGTGAGTATCTCTACATGTGTAATTGTGATGTATCGGAATTATCCCTAGTCGATGAATTGATGGATTTGGACACCATCAATTCTGTCGAGACTAGCACGAGGTATACTCTGTGGTGTATCCAAGCAGCTGATTCTCACTGGCTGGAGACATTGTGATGTCCGGAGCTGATCGTGGATGCTAGTTATGGTAACTAGTTCATTAGAGTGACCAGCCGTAAGACTTCATATGGTTCTCTGCATATATAGATATGTCAATGAAGTTCTTACTGTAGCTTAAGTGCGATGTTCCTTTGACTTGCGGTATTCAAGTCATCTTGATCATGGATACTTATGCTTTGACATCTTAAGCAAGCATCTCTAAGGAGATGTGAACCTGAGATGATTGGGTATAAGTCGAAGTGATCGAAGGTGTTTGAATAGCCTATAAAGGATTCACCACTCCTTGTGAGGAGATGTATACCCATGGCCTCTCGTCGGATTGTTACTAAAGTCTTTGGCCAAAGCATTACATGTTTAGAGTAAGATACTCTTCGATACATGTGCAGTAACTAGAATCCGTAGGACGAGGAAATGATACTTGGACTAGGTGTGACGTAGTCAGCCTAGTGGGGACTGACACTATAGACCATGTCCTGAACCAGTGGGTATAAGATGAGTGAAGGGAATGGGCACGATTCATTCAAGCTGCTGAAGGGTTTCAGAAATAGTCTGGATCAACCGTTGATCTTTTCGGTTAATTGGGGATCATGATGTACTACTAGGTGCCACTCATGATCGTTCTATAATTAATGGTTAATTATAGATGACCAACATAAACCGAGAACCTATTTGGTAACACGCACAACGAGTGTAATACGAAGGATTTAAAATGAGCTTGAGAATGGGATTCTCAGACCGAGAGAAACTAGGTTTGGTTGGACCAAACAAGAAGCGAGCATGAAATCGTTTCAGTCGCAATGGAAGCGTGGATGGGCCGTGTCTTATGAAGACATAATGGATGAATCAAAATGGTTTGGTTCTAATCCAATGGAGGAGAATAAACCAAAGGGTTTGGTTTATTTTAAACGAATGAACCAAAAGTTGGTTCGGTTCATTTTAACTTAAAATAAACCATCATGGTTTGGTTTATTTTAACTTATATTAATGGAGCGGGTTAACGGGACTTATGGTCATGATCCAATAACCATTAAGAGAATTAGTTCTCTATAAAAGAGGGCTTAAGGTGTTGTTAAGCCCTAATCCAAAACCCTAACCTAAGAGTGTTGGAATGTATACTGAAAGCCTAGCTCTTTTTGTATGAACATTTCATTTTGAAATAAGAATCACATGATCATTGTTTGCATTTTATATATTCATTATATATGTGTGCATATTGTCTAATATTTTACATTGTAGACAACATGGTGCTTGGTGTGGCACAGAAGATCATGTTATCAGTTCCTTGTAAAATATAAGTAGAGGCTCACAACCAAGATGGTTTTGGACAAACCATTGGCAGGGTTGTAGTGTAGCTTGGTATTGTTTTGTCTTGAACATAGAGTTACACTGGTACACTTAGGTGTATTGAGCAGGACCAACATAGAGGTGATTCAATTTAGTACTGACTACATGATTGAATCGGACCTCGGATATTATGTTGTACATGCTCTTAATCCCGATATAATAACGGGCACATGTACTTAGTATTTATTTCTTTGATTTATCAATGGGTGAGATTTAGATGGATTAAATCAATATGCCCGGTAAGTTGGGAAATAATATTATTTACATGGTGTGCCGTTGATTATAGGAGGAAACCGTGTCCTATATATTAGGTTGATGATGTCCCCTTGAGGAGTTCATAAGGTTCATCATGTAAACCCAGCTGGTTGACTTAGTCAACATGATGATAAGGTTGAGTGGTACTACTCGAGGAATTAGATGTTAATTAATTGATGGTCAGTAAATCAATTAATTGACGGACATTCGATATCTTAAACACGGGGAGATTAATGTGTTGGGAGTATGGGGAATACAATCAAAGTCCCACATTGGTAAGACATGGAAAAGATCATGTGCTTATAAGAAAAAAGATATCTCCATTGGTATGAGGCCTTTTGGGTAAAGCCCAAAAATAAAACCATGAGGGTCTAGGCCCAAAGTGGACAATATCATGTCATTGTGGAGATATGTGGATATTATAAGCACTAACAATTGGTATCAGAGCCATGGTCCATGTCAAGCCATGAACCTCGAACGAAGGAAGTTGAGCTCCCACGTCCGGATCAAGAGAACCAGACATCAGGAAGGAAGTCTAGTTGGGTCGGGGACCGAACAACGGCCAGGAAGTCTGTGGGTTGAAGATCGGACATCAAGCAGAAAAATCCCGAGGAGGGATAGGCTTGAGGGGGGGCCCAATGTGGTCCTTCGTTTGAGGGGGGGATTGTTGGGAGTATGGGGAATACAATCAAAGTCCCACATTGGTAAGACATGGAAAAGATCATGTGCTTATAAGAAAAAAGATATCTCCATTGGTATGAGGCCTTTTGGGTAAAGCCCAAAAATAAAACCATGAGGGCTTAGACCCAAAGTGGACAATATCATGCCATTGTGGAGATATGTGGAGCTTATAAGCACTAACATAATGTACAAATAATATATGGAGCCCATATTGATTTATGGGGGTTGGTGAGGTAGTTCAATGATGATCCTCTAGTGGAATGGAACATCATTGATGGATCAAGTTTGTGTGGTTCCGATCCATCGGGTGGCCAAGACCCAACTCCTCCTTAAGGTCCCTATCGTAGCCTAATATAATCCTTGTGAAGTCTAGATCCAAGAATGTAAAACAAATCCTAGAACCAACGTTTGGGATTAAATCCCTAGATCCGATGGATGGATGAAACCCTAGAACCAACAGTTGGGATTAAATCCCTAGATCCGATGGTTAGGATGAAATCCTAGAATCGACGGTTGGGATTAAATCCCTAGATCCGACGGTTGGGATAAAACCCTAGATCCGACGGTTGGGATGAAACCTTAGATCCGACGGTTGGGATGAAATCCTAGATCCGACGGTTGGGATTAAACCCTAGATCCGACGGTTGGGATAAAACCCTAGATCCGACGGTGGAGATTAAATTCCTAGATCCGACGGTGGAGATTAAAGGAGGCTTAAGCCCTATTCTATAAATAGATGCTTACGGTTGGGCGGCAAGAATAATCAAGGATTTGAATTAGAGAATTAGGGTTTGGCTTTTGGAGAGGTGGGCGGCTAGGGTTTGGAGCAAAAGTGGGCGGCAACTTTCTTCTACCTTCTAGTTGTTGCCGGCGCCCAATTTCCTCCATCAATAGTTGGACGGCGCCCATCATTAAGGCCTTTCTCTTCTTCCTTAGCCGGCGGTTCTCCTTCCATTGGTTGCCGGTGGTCTTCCTCCTTCCTTTCTCCTTGGTGGCCGGCGGCAACTCCTCTTCAAGTTGGGCGCTTCATCCAATTGTTTCCTTGGCGGGTTGCACCAAGTTCCATAATTTGGTGGCGATTCTAGATAGGAAGGTATTTGTGGTTTCTTCTCTTTGTTACTGCGGACAAGGTAGAGAAGAAAGTGATCTAGAAGGCTTCTACTCGTGGAGGATCTTCGTCCACACGTCGTCCACGAGAAGGATAGGACATACGATAGAAGATCGTAAGGTATAAAGTTATTTTAACTTTATTTATAGATCTGAATATGTTCTTTAATATTTTGATTATGCATGTGTGTGTATGAATATATATTGTATAATCATGGACCCCGAAGACAAACACAAAAACCGGCGATCCATCCGTCGTCTCTTCCGCGGCTAACCAACTAGAAGAGTTGTGTTGCTTGAACAACTAGTTTGTTCAAGCGACCACTCAAGTTGTTAGCACGACGACGAATAGGTTGTGCTAAGGAAGCTCAACCCATCTGGATTAATTCTTTCATTAGTGAAAATTTTAATCTGGGGACATGGGAGCCAATGAGCCTCCGAAGCATCCACCTAACAATTGGTATCAGAGCCACGGTTTCCGGTTTTGTGTGTTTTGGATTCGGTTAATTTTTTTATGCACTTTTTCATATATTATATGTGTCGGATAATAGTAGGATATGCGTAGTTTAACTCTTTGGTTGCAGGCATAAGATCCGACTATTATGGCCATGTGTGTGTATGTGAATGGATGTGTGTAAAAATTTATTATTTGAATCCTCGGGGTTGACGAGGCTAGATTAGTATTTAATTTTTGTAATTAAATACGACATTGTTTAGCCGCTCATTTTAGTTTACTTTCGATCTAGATGATTTGTACACTCCTTCGTGGAGTATAGGATTGATGGATGTAAATTAAAATGATTTTATCTCGGCTCGGAACTCTTTGGTGACTTGCGCACGGGAAAAGATGGAGCGGACGAGGTGGCGACATGACGGGATGCATATTGGAGGACAATGCCATAATAGTTGGAAAAATTCTATTTTTTTCCATATTTATTGCTTATTTGTTTTATATGCATGTTGTGTATGTTTTAAAATTCCTCAATTTTAATTTACTAAGTGGGAGAGGGACATTTTAATTAATTCCCGCGACCTCCATTACAATTTGACGTGTGATGCAATAAACTTGCGCGTTGGCTCTGAGTGCCTTCCTCCCCATCGGATGGGTTTGTTTGTGGATCACTAGGTCAAATAATGGTTATAGGAAATTATTAAGGAGCGTGTGTACTTCCCCATCGGTAAGGCACATAATCCGAAATAATTCCCTTAGTATCGTGTAATGGTGCACACTTAGATGCAAATAAAATTATCCTCCCCATCGGAGTCACTGCTTTTATTTGTAGGGCCAAAGAGGAACCAACTATTAATTTTATTTGTCAAAAAGTAAGGTTGACAAGATAATAAAATTTATGGGTAAAACCTCCTCTTACAAATGTAGAATTCGTATACGTCCACACTATCGTGGCATGCGATATTCTCGGTGTTTTGAGGTGTTGGTTGATTTCGGAATTTTATTGTTTTGAGGAATCAATAATATTTGAAATCTAATATTTTGATCATTGTGATTTTTAGAATTTTCAAATGGCTTTCAACCCACTTGCTGTGATTTTAAAAGAAAACAAACTTTGTCCAAACTACATTGATTGGAAAAGAAACACGGATATTGTCTTAAGCTGTGGAGGAGTACAAATTTGTACTCTTGAGTCTCCCTCCTAAGCCCTCCGATGACTCTGATGAAAAGGAGATAGAACGTTATAAGAAATGGGTTAAGGCAGATGAGATGGCGCGGTGTTACATTTTGGCATCTATGTCAAATGTGCTGCAACATCAGCATCAGGCCATAGCCACAGCTTATGACATGATGTTCAATCTCAAGGAACTTTGGACATCGAGTAGAGGCTAGGCAGGAGGCAATGAGAAACTTGATGACGACCTCCATGATCGAGGGAACACCCGTTAGGGATCATGTTCTCAAGATGATGGCTCATCTTAATGAGATGGAAGTCCTAGGAGCTGAGATCGATGGGGAAACCCAGGTCGATATCATTCTCCAGTCTCTGCCTAGGAGTTTTGAGCAGTTCCGCCTCAACTACAACATGAACAAAAGGTTGTATTCGTTGGAGCTTACGAGTAACTCAAGGCAGAGCTTTTTCGTCGAGTGCTCAAGCCATGGTCGCTCGAAGGTTTCTTCTTCTAAACCAAAGGTAAGAAGAAGAAGAAATAAGGTGGAGCGAAGAAAGTGGCGATGGGACCGCATGAGGAGAGTTAAGAAGTCGAAGGCAAGTGCTTCACTTGCAAGCGGTGGACATTGGAAGGCGGATCCTCGCCGAAAAGAACAAAGGTATATCTTCTTGTTTAGTTGTTGAAACATGTTTAGCGGTGTTATCTACCAATGCTGTGTGAATACGAGAGCCAGCGATCATGTCTGCAATACTTTGCGGGTTCGAGAAACCGACTAGTGAGGAGATATTACCGTCTTTATGGGCAATGCTTCAAAGGTGGCAGCTATTGCAGTGGGAGACGTTTATTTATCTTTTGATAGGAATAAAGTTTTGGTTTTGAGAAATTGTCTTTATGTACCTATTTTTATAAAGAATTTAATTTCAGTTTCTAAATTGTTTATGGATGGATATTCTGTTTCTTTTAATGACAAAGTGGTTATAAAAAGGAATAGGGAGATTATCTGATACAGTACATTGGTTGGCAATTTATATACTCTTGAACCAAAAACTCCCACGATGCATATAGAAATCAATAACTCATCTTCTAAGTCTAATAAGAGAAAAGAACCTTCGCAAATGAACCAAACATATCTTTGGCATCTAAGGCTTGGTCATATTAACCTAAGCAGAATTCAAAGGTTGATAGCTGATGGACCTTTGGGTTCATTAGTGGTGGAGGATCTCCCAACCTGCGAAACTTGCTTGGAAGGTAAAATGACCAAGAGGCCTTTCAAGGCCAAGGGGTATAGAGCCAAAGATGTGTTAGAATTGGTTCATTCTGATTTGTGCGGTCCTATGTCTATCTAGGCAAGAGGTGGTTTTGAATACTTCGTCTCTTTTATAGACGATTATTCAAGGTATGGATACATTTACTTGATGCGTCGCAAGTCTGAATGCTTTGACAAGTTCAAAGAATTCAAGGCTGATGTGGAGAACCGTCAAGGTAAAAGTATCAAGACATTACGATCTGATCGTGGTGGCGAGTACCACTTGGGAGAGTTTAGGTGTTACTTATCGAGGTGGGATTCAATCCCAATTGTCACTTTGGCACACCCCAAAGAAAATGGTGTGGCGGAGCGAAGGAATAGGACTCTTATGGAGATGGTCGGATCGATGAAGAGTTATTCGAGTTACGATTCATTACGGGGTTTGCTCGGAAAGACACATTCTGAACTTGGTTCCATCTAAGTCAGTACCCTCTACTCCCACAGAGTTGTGGACTGGGCGAAAGCCTAGTCTAAGACATATTCAGATTTGGGGTAGTCCAGCACATGTGCTGAAGGGAGATGCTGGTAAGTTGGAATATCGTACAGAAGTACGCTTGTTTGTTGGCTACCCTAAGGGTGGTTTATTCTATAGTCCTAGAGATCAGAAGGTGATCATGAGTACGAATGCCAGATTTCTAGAGGAGGACTATGTGATGAACCACAAGCCCACGAGTAGGATTGTTCTTGAAGAGTTGACAGGGGAAGTCCCGACTTCAGTACCACCGGTACGAGAGGAGACACCACAAGTCACTGCACCACGTGTCACAGAGCATACACAGGAGACACCTCGTCGTAGTGGGAGGGTTGTTAGACAACCCGAGAGATTCATGTTTTTGGGAGAGTCTTCGGACTTAGTCCCTGGTGAACATGAACCTGATCCCTGGACATATGACGAGGCAATCCAAGATAGAGATGCGGTATCTTGGCAAAGAGCGATGAATTTAGAGATAGAATCTATGGATTCTAATCAGGTCTGGGAGCTAGTAGAACCACCCGATGGTGTAAAAACCATTGGATGCAAGTGGATCTACAAGAGAAAGAGAGGAGTAGACGGGAAGGTTGAGACCTTCAAAGCTAGGCTTGTTGCGAAAGGGTATACTCAGAAAGAGGGTATCGATTATGAGGAGACCTTTTCGCCGGTAGCTATGCTTAAGTCTATTCGGATTCTCTTATCTATAGCTGCTCATATGGATTATGAGATTTGGCAGATGGATGTCAAGACAGCTTTCCTTAACGGAAGTCTTGAGGAGAACATATATATGCGGCAACCAGAGGGATTCATTACTAAAGGCAAAGAGCATCTTGTATGTAAGCTTAATCGGTCCATTTATGGATTGAAGCAAGCTTCTAGATCTTGGAACATCCGCTTTGATGAGGTAATCCAGTCATATGGATTTATTCAAAGTCCGGATGAGCCTTGTGTATACAAGAGATGTGACGGAAATGTAGTGGTGTTTCTTGTACTATACGTAGATGACATTTTGTTAATTGGCAACAATATCAAAGTGTTATCAGATGTAAGGGTATGGTTGTCCAAACAGTTTGATATGAAGGACTTGGGAGAAGTGGGACACATCCTTGGGATCAAAGTTATAAGGGATCGCAAGAAAAGGATGTTGTGCTTGTCTCAAGCTTCATACATTGACACTATCCTTGCCCGTTTTAGCATGCAGAACTCCAAGAAAGGTTTTCTACCTTTTAGGCATGGAGTTCCTTTATCTAAAGAGATGTGTCCCAGAACATCAAAGGAGATAGAGGACATGAAGGCGGTTCCTTATGCTTGGCTGAGGGAAGCCTTATGTATGCTATACTATGTATGAGAGGATATCCGCTTTGTCGTGGGCATGATTAGAAGATATCGAGTAATCTGACAGGGGACATTGGTGTGGTAAAGCATATATTGAAGTACCGAGAAGGACTAGCGATTATATCTTTGGTTTCAAGGCGAGATCAATTAGTCTCTGGGTTACGGATTCGGATTTCCAATCGAGATAGGGACAAGAGTAAGTCTACCTCGGGGTTTGTGTTTACTTTTGGAGGTGGAGCCATAGCATGGAGGAGTGTCAAGCGGAAATCGTGGCGGACTCTACCATGGAAGTGAGTATGTGGCGACCTACGAGGCGACCAAGGAAGTTGTATGGCTCGGGAACTTTGATGGACTTGGATGTGATTCTGGTTTGGCGAACTATCACAATTTATTGTGATAATGCAGTGCGATTGCAAACTCGAAGGAACCACGAGCCCATAAAGCGAGTAAACACATAGAGCGCAAGTACCACCTCATACGAGAGATCGTAAAGCGAGGAGAAGTTCGTCGCCAAGATTGCATCGAGAGGATAACTGGCGGATCCATTCACTAAGGCCCTTCCAAATAAAGTGTTTGATAGGCATGTGGAGGACATGGGGATCGGATGTATGGCGAGTGATGTGACATAGTCTTTAGAGGATCGGATGTATGGCGAGTGATGTGCGGCATAGTCTTTTAGTATAAGTGGGAGATTGTTGGAATGTATCTTGAAAGCCTAGCTCTTTTGTATGAACATTTTATTTTGAAATAAGAATCACATGATCATTGTTTGCATTTTATATATTCATTATATAAGTGTGCATATTGTCTAATATTTTACATTATAGACAACATGGTGCTTGGTGTGGCACAGAAGATCATGTTATCAGTTCCTTGTAAAATATAAGTAGAGGCTCACAACCAAGATGGTTTTGGACAAACCATTGGCAAGGTTGTAGTGTAGCTTGGTATTATTTTATCTTGAACAAAAAGTTACACTAGTACACTTAGGTGTATTGAGAAGGACCGACATAGAGCTGATTGATTTAGTCGACTACATAATTGAATCGGACCTCGGATATTATATTATACATGCTCTTAATCCGATATAATAAGGGCATGTACTTAGTATTTATTTCTTTGATTTATCTGGGTGAGATTTAGATGGATTAAATCAATATGCATTAAGTTGGGAAATAATATTATTTACATGGTGTCGCTGATTATAGGAGGAAACCGTGTCCTATATATTAGGTTGATGATGTCCCCTTGAGAGCTCATAAGGTTCATCATGTAAACCCAGGTTGACTTAGTCAACATGATGATAAGGTTGAGTGGTACTACTCGAGGAATTAGATGTTAATTAATTGATGGTCAGTAAATCAATTAATTGACGGACATTCGATATCTTAAACACGGGGAGATTAATGTACAAATAATATATGGAGCCCATATTTATTTATGGGGGTTGGTGAGGTAGTTCAATGATGATCCTCTAGTGGAATGGAACATCATTGATGGATCAAGTTTGTGTGGTTCCGATCCATCGGGTGGCCAAGACCCAACTCCTCCTTATGGTCCCTATCGTAGCCTAATATAATCCTTGTGAAGTCTAGATCCAAGAATGTAAAACAAAACCTAGAACCAACGGTTGGGATTAAATCCCTAGATCCGATGGTTGGATGAAACCCTAGAACCAACGGTTGAGATTAAATCCCTAGATCCGATGGTTAGGATGAAATCCTAGAATCGACGGTTGGGATTAAATCCCTAGATCCGACGGTTGGGATAAAACCCTAGATCCGATGGTTGGGATGAAACCTTAGATCCGACGGTTGGGATGAAATCCTAGATCTGATGGTTGGGATTAAACCCTAGATCCGACGGTTGGGATAAAACCCTAGATCCGACGGTGGAGATTAAATCCCTAGATCCGACGGTGGAGATTAAAGGAGGCTTAAGCCCTATTCTATAAATAGATCCTTAGGGTTGGGCGACAAGAATAATCAAGGATTTGAATTAGAGAATTAGGGTTTGGCTTTTGGAGAGGTGGGCGGCTAGGGTTTGGAGCAAAAGTGGGCGGCAACTTTCTTCTACCTTCTAGTTGTTGCCGGCGCCCAATTTCCTCCATCAATACTTGGACGGTGCCCATCATTAAGGCCTTTCTCTTCTTCCTTAGCTGGCGGTTCTCCTTCCATTGGTGGCCGGTGGTCTTCCTCCTTCCTTTCTCCTTGGTGGCCGGCGGCAACTCCTCTTCAAGTTGGCCGGCGCTTCATCCAATTGTTTCCTTGGCCGGTGGTTGCACCAAGTTCCATAATTTGGTGGCCGGTTCTAGATAGGAAGGTATTTGTGGTTTCTTCTCTTTGTTCGCAGCGGACAAGGTAGAGAAGAAAGTGATCTAGAAGGCTTCTACTCGTGGAGGATCTTCGTCCACACGTCGTCCACGAGAAGGATAGGACATACGATAGAAGATCGTAAGGTATAAAGTTATTTTAACATTATTTACAGATCTGAATATGTTCTTTAATATTTTGATTATGCATGTGTGTGTATGAATATATATTGTATAATCATGGACCCCGAAGACAAACACAAAAACCGGCGATCCATCCGTCGTCTCTTCCGCGGCTAACCAACTAGAAGAGTTGTGTTGCTTGAACAACTAGTTTGTTCAAGCGACCACTCAAGTTGTTAGCACGACGACGAATAGGTTGTGCTAAGGATGCTCAACCCATCCAGATTAATTCTTTCATTAGTGAAAATTTTAATCTGGGGACATGGGAGCCAATGAGCCTCCGAAGCATCCACCTAACAATTGGTATCAGAGCCACGGTTTCCGGTTTTGTGTGTTTTGGATTCGGTTAATTTTTTTATGAACTTTTTCATATATTATATGTGCCCGATAATAGTAGGATATGCGTAGTTTAACTCTTTGGTTGCAGGCATAAGATCCGACTATTATGGCCATGTGTGTGTATGTGAATGGATGTGTGTAAAAATTTATTATTTGAATCCTCGGGGTTGACGAGGCTAGATTAGTATTTAATTTTTGTAATTAAATACGACATTGTTTAGCCGCTCATTTTAGTTTACTTTCGATCTAGATGATTTGTACACTCCTTTGTGGAGTATAGGATCGATGGATGTAAATTAAAATGTTTTTATCTCGGCTCGGAACTCTTTGGTGACTTGCGCACGAGAAAAGATGGAGCGGACGAGGTGGCGACACGACGGGATGCATATTGGAGGACAATGCCATAATAGTTGGAAAAATTCTATTTTTTCCATATTTATTGCTTATTTGTTTTATATGCATGTTGTGTATGTTTTAAAATTCCTCAATTTTAATTTACTAAGTGGGAGAGGGACATTTTAATTAATTCCCGCGACCTCCATTACAATTTGACGTGTGATGCAACAAACTTGTGCGTTGGCTCTGAGTGCCTTCCTCCCCATCGGATGGGTTTGTTTGCGGATCACTAGGTCAAATAATGGTTATAGGAAATTATTAAGGAGCGTGTGTACTTCCCCATCGGTAAGGCACATAATCCGAAATAATTCCTTTAGTATCGTGTAATGGTGCACACTTAGATGCAAATTAAAAGTATCCTCCCCATTGGAGTCACTGCTTTTATTTGTAGGGCCAAAGAGGAACCAACTATTAATTTTATTTGTCAAAAAGTAAGGTTGACAAGATAATAAAATTAATGGGTAAAACCTCCTCTTACAAATGAAGAATTCGTATACGTCCACACTATCGTGGCATGCGATATTCTCGGTGTTTTGAGGTGTTGATTGATTTCGGAATTTTATTGTTTTTGAGGAATCAATAATATTTGAAATCTAATATTTTAATCATTGTGATTTTTAGGATTTTCAAATGGCTTTCAACCCACTTTCTGTGATTTTAAAAGAAAACAAACTTACTGGTCCAAACTACATTGATTGGAAAAGAAACCTGGATATTGTCTTAACTGCGGAGGAGTACAAATTTGTACTCTTCGAGGTCTGTCCTCCTAAGACCTCCGATGACTCTGATGAAAAGGAGATAGAACGTTATAAGAAATGGGTTAAGGCAGATGAGATGGCGCGGTGTTACATTTTGGCATCTATGTCAAATGTGCTGCAACATCAGCATCAGGCCATAGCCACAGCTTATGACATGATGTTCAATCTCAAGGAACTTTTCGGACATCAGAGTAGGGTGGCTAGGCAGGAGGCAATGAGAAACTTGATGACGACCTTCATGATCGAGGGAACACCCGTTAGGGATCATGTTCTCAAGATGATGGCTCATCTTAATGAGATGGAAGTCCTAGGAGCTGAGATCGATGGGGAAACCCAGGTCGATATCATTCTCCAGTCTCTGCCTAGGAGTTTTGAGCAGTTCCGCCTCAACTACAACATGAACAAAAGGTTGTATTCGTTGGCGGAGCTTCTGACAGAACTCGAGGCGGCAGAGGGGCTTTTTCGTCAAAGTGCTCAAGCCATGGTCGCTCAGAAGGTTTCCTCCTCTAAACCGAAAGGTAAGAAGAAGAAGAAACAAGGTGGAGCGAAGAAAGTGGCAGTGGGACCGCAAGCAGGAGTGAAGAAGCCGAAAGGCAAGTGCTTCACTTGCAAGCAGACTGGACATTGGAAGGCGGACTGTCCTCGCCGAAAGAACAAAGGTATATCTTCTTGTTTAGTTGTTGAAATATGTTTAGCGGTGTTATCTACCGATTACGGTGTGTAGATACAGGAGCCGATCATGTCTGCAATACTTTGCAGGGGTTCCAAGAAACAGACGACTAGGCGAGGAGAGTGATTCTAGTCTTCATGGGCAATGCTTCAAAGGTGGCGGCTATTGCGATGGGAGGCGTTTATTTATCTTTTGATAGGAATAAAGTTTTGGTTTTGAAATTGTCTTTATGTACCTACTTTTAGAAAGAATTTAATTTCAATTTGTTTATGGATGGATATTCTTTTAATGACAAAGTGGTTATAAAAGGAATAGGAGATTATCTGCTCGTACATTGGTTGGCAATTTATATACTCTTGAACCAAAAACTCCCACGATGCATATAGAAATCAATAACTCATCTTCTAAGTCTAATAAGAGAAAAGAACCTTCAAGAATGAACCAAACATATCTTTGGCATCTAAGGCTTGGTCATATTAACCTAAGCAGAATTCAAAGGTTGATAGCTGATGGACCTTTGGGTTCATTAGTGGTGGAGGATCTCCCAACCTGCGAATCTCTCTTGGAAGGTAAAATGACCAAGAGGCCTTTTAAGGCCAAGGGGTATAGAGCCAAAGATGTGTTAGAATTAGTTCATTCTGATTTGTGTGGTCCTATGTCTATCCAGGCAAGAGGTGGCTTTGAATACTTCGTCTCTTTTATAGACGATTATTCAAGGTATGGATACATTTACTTGATGTGCCGCAAGTCTGAATGCTTTGACAAGTTCAAAGAATTCAAGGCTGATATGGAGAACCGTCAAGGTAAAAGTATCAAGACATTACGATCTGATCGTGGTGGCGAGTACCTCTTGGGAGAGTTTAGGAGTTACTTATGAGAGGCTGGGATTCAATCCCAATTGTCCGCACCTGGCACACCCCAGCAGAATGGTGTGGCGGAGCGAAGGAATAGGACTCTTATGGAGATGGTCAGATCGATGATGAGTTATTCTGAGTTACCTGATTCGTTCTGGGGGTTTGCTCTGGAAACAGCAGCACACATTCTGAACTTGGTTCCATCTAAGTCAGTACCCTCTAATCCCACAGAGTTGTGGACTGCGAGAAAGCCTAGTCTAAGACATATTCGGATTCGGGGTAGTCCAGCACATGTGCTGAAGGGAGATGCTGGTAAGTTGGAATCTCGTACAGAAGTACGCTTGTTTGTTGGCTACCCTAAGGGAACGAAGGGTGGTTTATTCTATAGTCCTAGAGATCAGAAGGTGATCGTGAGTACGAATGCCAGATTTCTAGAGGAGGACTATGTGATGAACCACAAGCCCACGAGTAGGATTGTTCTTAAGGAGTTGACAGGGGAAGTCTCACTTCCGATCACCTGCCGTGCAGAGGAGACACCACAAGTCACTGCACCGCGTGTCACAGAGCATACACAGGAGGCACCTCGTCATAGTGGGAGGGTTGTTAGACAACCCGAGAGATTCATGTTTTTGGGAGAGTCTTTGGACTTAGTCCCTGGTGAACATGAACCTGATCCCTGGACATATGACGAGGCAATCCAAGATAGAGATGCGGTATCTTGGCAAAGAGCGATGAATTCAGAGATAGAATCTATGGATTCTAATCAGGTCTGGGAGCTAGTAGAATCACCCGATTATGTAAAAACCATTGGATGCATGTGGATCTACAAGAGAAAGAGAGGAGTAGACGGGAAGGTTGAGACCTTCAAAGCTAGGCTTGTTGCGAAAGGGTATACTCAGAAAGAGGGTATCGATTATGAGGAGACCTTTTCGCCGGTAGCTATGCTTAAGTCTATTCGGATTCTCTTATCTATAGCTGCTCATATGGATTATGAGATTTGGCAGATGGATGTCAAGACAGCTTTCCTTAACGGAAGTCTTGAGGAGAACATCTATATGCGGCAACCAGAGGGATTCATTGCTAAAGGCAAAGAACATCTTGTATGTAAGCTTAATCAGTCCATTTATGGATTGAAGCAAGCTTCTAGATCTTGGAACATCCGCTTTGATGAGGTAATCCAGTCATATGGATTTATTCAAAGTCCGGATGAGCCTTGTGTATACAAGAGATGTGACGGAAACGTAGTGGTGTTTCTTGTACTATACGTAGATGACATTTTGTTAGTTGGCAACAATATCAAAGTGTTATCAGATGTAAGGGTATGGTTGTCCAAACAGTTTGATATGAAGGACTTGGGAGAAGTGGGACACATCCTTGGGATCAAAGTTATAAGGGATCGCAAGAAAAGGATGTTGTGCTTGTCTCAAGCTTCATACATTGACACTATCCTTGCTCGTTTTAGCATGCAGAACTCCAAGAAAGGTTTTCTACCTTTTAGGCATGGAGTTCCTTTATCTAAAGAGATGTGTCCCAGAACATCAAAGGAGATAGAGGACATGAAGGCGGTTCCTTATGCTTCGGCAGTAGGAAGCCTTATGTATGCTATGCTATGTACGAGACCGGATATCTGCTTTGCCATGGGCATGGTTAGCAGATATCAGAGTAATCCTGGACAGGGACATTGGACTGCGGTAAAGCATATATTGAAGTACCTGAGAAGGACTAGCGATTATATGCTGGTTTACCGGGCAGATCAATTAGTCCCTGTGGGTTACACGGATTCGGATTTCCAATCAGATAGGGACAAGAGTAAGTCTACCTCGGGGTTTGTGTTTACTTTTGGAGGTGGAGCCATAGCATGGAGGAGTGTCAAGCAGAAATGCGTGGCGGACTCTACCATGGAAGCTGAGTATGTGGCAGCCTCTGAGGCAGCCAAGGAAGCTGTATGGCTCAGGAACTTCTTGATGGACTTGGATGTGATTCCTGGTTTGGCCAGAACTATCACAATTTATTGTGATAACAGTGGTGCAGTTGCAAACTCGAAGGAACCACGAGCCCATAAGGCGAGTAAAAACATAGAGCGCAAGTACCACCTCATACGAGAGATCGTAAAGCGAGGAGAAGTTGCTGTCGCCAAGATTGCATCAGAGGATAACCTGGCGGATCCATTCACTAAGGCCCTGATGTGTGTAAATCATGCTATGTTTTCACTACTCCATATACATGCATTCTATCACATTTCATATCCTAGGCATGTATTTTATCATGATTCAATTAAAGTTTAGCATATTTTGGACGAAGAGACTGCTTTTGGGTGTTTTTGTGTTAACAGGGCGAAGAAACAGGCGTATCAAAACAACACAGGCGTGTTAGAAATCAACACGCCCGTGTCATGAGAGCCAGCAGCCAACACGCCCTGGCTCACCGATTGACACGCCTGTGTCAAGGGTTCCAGCAGCCGACACGCCCAGTTCAGCTCCAACACGCCCTGGCTCACCGATTGACACGCCTGTGTCAAGGGTTCCAGCAGCCGACACGCCCAGTTCAGCTCCAACACGCCCCAGTTCAAGCGCAACACGCTCGGAGGGAAATGCCCGACACGCCAGTGCCCTCATTTGGCACGGGCGTGTTGGCCTGATTCCAGAATTCCTTTTCTGCGAGCAATCAGGATCTTCGTCTCAATTACGGGGAAATCTATTGCCTTAATTGAAGAGGAGGCCAAGGCTATAAAAGAGGAGAGATTCTAACCCTAAGGAGAGGACGGCGTGTGGTCAGAGATCGAGGACAGAAGAAGATAAAGAGAAGGAGTCACCAGAAGAAGGAGATGGTACCCAGTATCGTAATTTCTTTCTCTAGTAATTCTTGTCAGACTATGGAGTAGTATCCTGTAATCTTAGGATGGGGGAGTAGCCCTTGACAATTTATGACGGATGATATAATCTATACTACCTGAACTATTGTTTATTTTGATCTGGTTCTTTTGGATTCTTATTGATAAACCTAAGGAGCAAAGGGGAAGTACCTAACAGTGAACCCGAGTTCCCGAAAGCCAGAACCAACTAGGGAATAACTCCTACTAGTAGCGGTAGTGTATCTATGAGGGCTTGCGGGGGTCTCGTGACAGGTCTCCTTAGCTGATTATGGTCCCGTGTGCAAACCTACCGTGAAGAGGAAATTTGACTCTAGAGGAACTCTCATGAACTTAATGGATCTATCAAATCCAGTTTTTACCAAGTAACGGAGGTAAGACATAGGAGGTTTGGGGTCTCGTGACAGGTCCCCTTAGCTGATTATGATCCCCTATGCTCGAACACCGTGACAGGTAAATTGAGTTTGATAGGTACAGTTAACGTAGACCTCGAAAGGGGCCGTTGATTTACCTTAGGATAGGTTCCATCAAAACAACTCTAATAAGGTTAGGAAAGAATTAAATCACCTTATAAATCGTCGACGTGGTGAAACCCATATCCTGAGATTCTCCTCAACTCTTCACTTTCAGCTCGTTCTTCTCATTCGTCGTTCTTGACTTCTCAGGTTCTTTGCTTAAACCACAATTCGATTGACTAGATAACTTGGTATCACGACCACTCGGTAATTGACCCAATCCCTGTGGGATCGATATTTTTATTACTTGACGACAACCGTGCACTTGCGGAAAACAACACATCAAGTTTTTGGCGCCGTTGCCGGGGATTGGCACTCAATATTGAATTGAGCGTGATTTAGTTAATCTAGATTTCTGTTTTTGTTTTTTTTTCTTTCTTTTTGTCTATTCTGAATTCTTGTTTTGGGAGCCTCCCTTGTTATTGCATGCACAGATTTAATAGGGAAATCCTCGATATTGATCCTGAGATAGAGAGAACGTTCCTTGCTAGAAGACGATTTCAAAGAACGGGAAGAAAATCGACCTCACATGACCCTGCAATCGAAAATAAACCTCTAAGGGATTTTGCAGCACCTAGTACAAGGGGATTGAGATCGAGTATTAGAAGACCCCCTATTGAAGCGAACAATTTTGAATTAAAACCGGCTCTACTATCCATGGTCCAACAGCATCAATTCGGAGGAGCACTCACTGAAGATCCAAATCTACACTTGGAAGTATTTTTGGAATTTTGCGAAACTTTAAAACTGAATGGAGCCTCAGCTGATGCTATTAGACTACGCTTGTTTCCTTTCTCATTGCGGGACAAAGCTAGAGCTTGGCTACACTCTCTTCCAGCAGATTGTATAACTACCTGGGATCAGCTGGAGCAAAGATTCTTAGACAAGTATTTTCCACCCAGCAAAACTGCAAGTCTTCGCCATCAAATCACTAATTTTGCGCAAAAGGATGGAGAAACATTATTTGAAGCATGGGACAGATTTAAGGGATTACTACAGCAATGCCCTCATCATGGGCTGGAGAAGTGGCTCATTGTTCATACTTTCTACAATGGAATCTCGTATGCTACTAAAGTTTCTCTTGATTCTGCTGCAGGAGGAGCTCTTATGAACAAAACATTGGATGAAGCTTTTGAGATCATCGAGAATGTGGCAATGAATTCTCACCAATGGGCTACAGAACGAGGATATCAAACTAAAATGCCAGGTAAGTTTGAGGTAAGTACCATTGATCTACTCAGTGCAAAAGTCGATGCGTTAACTCAAAAGCTCGAACATTTTAATGTATCACCAGAACTCATCTAATGTCACTTGCGAGATCTGTGGTGTAACAGGACATGTAGCAATGAATTGCCAAATCCTACACGCACCATCTGAAGGAGCTGGGATTGAGCAAGTAGATGCGCTAAATAATTTTAATCAGAAGCCTAATGGTGGCAACCCTTACTCGAACACGTACAATCCCGGTTGGAGGAATCATCCCAACTTTTCATATAGAGCCAACCAAAATTCATCTAGACGAGAACAATTTTGGAGCACCATTCGATTTCAGACCCAAGTCGAGCTTAGAAAAGATGATGAAAAATTTCATTACGTGTCAGGGGAAGATAAATGATGAATTTCGACAGCATATTGTAGAATCAAATCGGCAACATCAAAATAATACCGAGGCAATCAAGAAATTGGGAAGCAAGGTTGATAATTTGACTAATCACACAAGAATGCTGGAAAATCAAATTTCCCAAATTGCCAGCTCAGCATCAAGGACGCCCGGCAGATTTCCTGGAAATTCAAAAGTAAACCCAGCCGAGCATTGTAATTCTATAAGTTTGAGAAGTGGAAGGATTTTAGAAGGAGACAGAGCTCAACAAGCGACCGACCGCAGCGTGCGAGTTGGAAGAAGAACGATGTCGCCTGGGTTGAGTAGCAAAGGAAGCCGACAACACACCCTGACCCAGGGCGTGTTGTTCAACACGCCTGAGGGAAAGCAGATACATGAGCGCGTGTCAGCCGACACACCCGTGTCGGGTAACTCCAGCAGCCGACACGCCCAGCCTGTGCCGAATGACACAGGCGTGTCGAATAGGGAACCAAGAACATATAAGCCCCCTATCCCATTCCCTCAAAGGCTGATTAAGGAAAAATTGGATGAACAATTTGGTAAGTTCCTTGAGGTAATTAGGAAGTCAGATATCAATATACCTTTTATAGAAGCTCTTCAACAAATGCCTACATACACCAAATTCTTGAAGGATATCTTAACCAATAAAAGAAAAGTCGAGGAGCATGTAACAGTGGCTCTTACTGAGGAGTGCAGCGCATTAATTAAGAACATGGTACCTCCCAAACTAAATGATCCGGGTAGCTTTTCTATACCTTGCATAATTAATGACTCAAATTTTGATAAGGCTTTTTGCGATTTGGGCGCCAGTGTAAATCTGATACCTCTTTCCATATGCAAGAAATTGGATTTGGGAGAAATGAAACTAACTACTATGGCCTTACAGTTAGCCGATCGCTCCATTAGATATCCTTTGGGAATCTTAGAAGATGTACCAGTGCAGGTGGGAAATTTTATCATTCCTGCAGATTTTGTAGTGCTTGACATGGATGAAGACCCATGCATTCCACTCATTTTGGGGAGACCTTTCTTGGCTACTGCAGGGGCAATGATAGATGTCAAGAACCACAAACTCTCACTTGCATTTGGAAACGACAAAATTGAATTCGACCTTTCAAAAGCTGTTAAACAACCTTCTGTTTTTGATGATTGTTGTAGGATTGACAGTCTCCAGTCAACAACACTAGAAGGAGCACCAGAACAAACTTATCTTAATAAGCTCAAAGGGGGGTCTGAGGATAAAGAGCTGGAGATTTCCGACCCCAACCTAACACCACGGATCTGGTTGAGGAGGAAGAGGGGTAGAGCACACTCCTCGAGCCATATCCCCAAAACTAGGGAGTAACCGAGGGGTCAAGCTAACGACCTTAAACAAGCGCTTCTTGGGAGGCAACCCATGCTATTTTCATTTTTTTTAGTTATTGTATTTTATTCTTTATTCTATTTTTATTTTTTTTTAGGTTTTCAGGATACGTGCCACTGCGTGCCAAGTTGACACGACCCGCCTGTGCCGAACGACACAGGCGTGTTGTTGGTACCCGAAGACAACACAGGCAGAGCGTGCTGACTAGCATGCCCGTGTCGCACACTTCTCAACCTCGAGACGCTGGGCGATCATGCGACGCTGGCTGACTACTACGACGCTCGGGAGTGACGGAGCATGCCTATGTCGCGCTTAAACGGGTCGGGTATTTGCGTAAGAGGATGCCCGACACGCCTATGCTGCGGATAGCCCTCTAAAACCGACCCGAGCACGCCCTAATTTTCCACTCGCGATCCAAGGTTGAAGCAGCCGCCGTCGGTCTCTCTCAAGCAGCCGAGGAGCTAACCTGCTGTCTCTCCATCACCAACGCCATGAGCAAGCGAGTGAAGACTAGAGGAGGAGCTTCTTCCTCTTCGGCAAGGGACAAGGGGAAAAGAAAGGCTCAGGATTTGGGTAACGAACCTCCTCCGACCTCTAGCCATCCATATGGAATTGTTTTTAGAGATGATGTTATGAAGACTAAATTCAGTAAGCTTGAAAAAAGGAAGTTAGTATCTACAAGAACTATAGACTTCTACACGTTGACCACCCTAGGGTTAAGAGATGACATAACTTGGTTAACCAATAGGATAGGATGGACCGAGTTTATCACGCACCATCATCTTACTTACCCGAGCATCACTCTTGAATTCCTTAGCTCCCTGTCTCAAACACCAAGGAAAGGATTGTGAGGAAGGAAAAATAAAATTTAGATTAATGAACCATGAGTTTAGCCTTTCTTTAAGTGATTTTAATACGATATTTGATTTTCCTAGCGGAGGGGAGAGGCACATTCATAGACATTTTATTGATCATCAATTTTGGAGATTAATTTCTGATGACCCTCGCCCCTATGATGCATCCAGGTCCAAATCACTTAACATCCCTAATCCTACTTTTCATTATCTCCTTAGATTCATGGCTAATACAATCTCGAGAAGATATGATAGTGTAGGGGTGGCTAGGCAAAGTGAGTTACAATTTTTATGGGCCATGCTAAATGAAGTTAATATTGATTCTGGAGCCCATATGGTTAGACATCTAGTTAAGGTTAGTAATAGCCCATCCGGAGTCATAGTCATAGGTGGTATTATCACTAGGATTGCTGTAGCCTTAGGATGTGATTTAGATGACCTTGAATATTGTCCTGCTAGCCCTAGATTGGATTTGGATGCTTGTATAAATATGAAGATGATTGAGACATGTGACGAGGGATATCGTTTGGTGTTAAGAAATGGAATTAAAATCCCTCTTCCGAACCCTGAGCGGATAAGCATGCGTAATTCATCAATTGGCTTTTTAGAGATGTCCAGAACCCTTTCCTACCCCCGCCATGCTCCATCACCCCTCTTAGGAGCCATCTCACATAACCCCGAGCCATCACATTCGACTCCAACCCCCGGTTTCCTCGACAATGTTTCTCAGGTACTCTTCTTTGATTTTTCAGATTCCGATCATCATTCAAGCTTTGGTCGAACATACCTCGCACATAGGTATGTGTGGATCGGTATGCCCAAGCTACGGAGGAGCACCATCGTATAGTGACACAACATTTGGACAAGGCGGTGATTTTTACAGAGAGGCGATGAATTTTTCATCACGAGTCCGCCGGAAGATGATGATAGATTTCGACAGGAGTCCCGAAAATTTTACCAGGAGCAGCGACGTAGGTGGGCAGAGGAGGATGCTAGTAGTGAAGACGATGACCATTGACCACCTTGAACTATTTTGTGAGTTTCGATGCACATCCTTTATTGTTTGTTCTATCTCTACTTAGATTTTTAGTTTGGTTACTGCCATTTTGTTTGCATCTTTTCATATATCATAACAGTGCATTTTTTATATCATCTAGCATAATACAACTGAACATTGGTTGGATCATGATATTCCTTTTTGCCTATTTGATAAGAACCCTATTTCACTTCTAACACGGTCTATAGGTCTGAGGTATCCAAATAAAATATTTAAATCCCCCATATCGGACGAGTACTCGATTTTCCATTGGAGACTTACCTGCGCAACTTGGTTACTGGAGAAACACTTTCACTAGAAGTATGTTAAAAAAAAAAAAAGGTTACTGGAATTGTTTTCAAGCACCCCTTTGAGACCAAGTAGTTACTGGGGAAACACCTAAAAGGTGCCCCTTTGAGACTAACTAGTTACTGGGGAAATGCTCTCTATAATTCCTTTCCTTCTCTCTTCTTAGAAAGTGCTCCTTTGAGACCTTTTGATGATAGGTAAGAATGATCCATGCATTAAGGCAGGTAAGTGCCTCTATGCCGAAAATAAGAATGTTCTACGATAGAAGGGATGTCAAGTCCAGATTGGTGTCCAATGACTTTAGTCCACCTTTTCACGTGCACTATATAGGGATCTTTCAAACATGGCAACTAGGAATGATTTGAAAAGAATAAGATCAGATTGTATACCTCTGGATGGTGTCTAGCATTTCCACAATTAAGTTGTCTTTTGGGTTTTCTTTGCTTGAGGACAAGCAAAAGTTTAGGACTAGGGGATTTTGATGTGTGTAAATCATGCTATGTTTTCACTACTCCATATACATGCATTCTATCACATTTCATATCCTAGGCATGTATTTTATCATGATTCAGTTAAAGTTTAGCATATTTTGGACGAAGAGACTGCTTTTGGGTGTTTTTGTGTTAACAGGGCGAAGAAACAGGCGTATCAAAACAACACAGGCGTGTTAGAAATCAACACGCCCGTGTCATGAGAGCTAGCAGCCAACACGCTCGCTCATCGATTGACACGCTGTGTCAAGGGTTCCGATGGCGACACGCCCAGTTCAGCTCCAACATGCCCTGGCTCACCGATTGACACGCCTGTGTCAAGGGTTCCAGCAGCCGACACACCCAGTTCAGCTCCAACACGCCCCAGTTCAAGCGCAACATGCTCGGAGGGAAATGCCCGACATGCCAGTGCCCTCATTTGGCACGGGCATGTTGGCCTGATTCCAAAATTCCCTTTCTGTTAGCAATCAGGATCTTCGTCTCAATTATGGGGAAATCTATTGCCTTAATTGAAGAGGAGGCCAAGGCTATAAAAGAGGAGAGATTCTAACCCTAAGGAGAGGACGGCGTGTGGTCAGAGATCGAGGACAGAAGAAGATAAAGAGAAGGAGTCACCAGAAGAAGGAGATGGTACCCAGTATCGTAATTTCTTTCTCTAGTAATTCTTGTCAGACTATGGAGTAGTATCCTGTAATCTTAAGATGGGGGAGTAGCCCTTGACAATTTATGACGGATGATATAATCTATACTACCTGAACTATTGTTTATTTTGATCTGGTTCTTTTGGATTCTTATTGATAAACCTAAGGAGCAAAGGGGAAGTACCTAACAGTGAACCCGAGTTCCCTAAAGCCAGAACCAACTAGGGAATAACTCCTACTAGTAGCGGTAGTGTATCTATGAGGGCTTGCGGGGGTCTCGTGACAGGTCTCCTTAGCTGATTATGGTCCCGTGTGCAAACCTACCGTGAAGAGGAAATTTGACTCTAGAGGAACTCTCATGAACTTAATGGATCTATCAAATCCAGTTTTTACCAAGTAACGGAGGTAAGACATAGGGAGGTTTGCGGGGGTCTCGTGACAGGTCCCCTTAGCTGATTATGATCCCCTATGCTCGAACACCGTGACAGGTAAATTGAGTTTGATAGGTACAGTTAACGTAGACCTCGAAAGGGGCCGTTGAATTACCTTAGGATAGGTTCCATCAAAACAACTCTAATAAGGTTAGGAAAGAATTAAATCACCTTATAAATCGTCGACATGGTGAAACCCATATCCTGAGATTCTCCTCAACTCTTCACTTTCAGCTCGTTCTTCTCATTCATCGTTCTTGACTTCTCAGGTTCTTTGCTTAAACCACAATTCAATTGACTAGATAACTTGGTATCACGACCACTCGGTAATTGACCCAATCCCTGTGGGATCGATATTTTTATTACTTGACGACAACTGTGCACTTGCGGAAAACAACACATCAGGCCCTTCCAGCGAAAGCGTTTGATAGGCATGTGGAGGACATGGGGATCAGATGTATGGCAGAGTGATGACAGCATAGTCTTTTAGTATAAGTGGGAGATTGTTGGAATGTATACTGAAAGCCTAGCTCTTTTTGTATGAACATTTCATTTTGAAATAAGAATCACATGATTATTGTTTGCATTTTATATATTCATTATATATGTGTGCATATTGTCTAATATTTTACATTGTAGACAACATGGTGCTTGGTGTGGCACAGAAGATCATGTTATCAGTTCCTTGTAAAATATAAGTAGAGGCTCACAACCAAGATGGTTTTAGACAAACCATTGGCATGGTTGTAGTGTAGCTTGGTATTGTTTTGTCTTGAACATAGAGTTACACTGGTACACTTAGGTGTATTGAGCAGGACCGACATAGAGGTGATTCAATTTAGTACTGACTACATAATTGAATCGGACCTCGGATATTATGTTGTACATGCTCTTAATCCCGATATAATAACGGGCACATGTACTTAGTATTTATTTCTTTGATTTATCAGTGGGTGAGATTTAGATGGATTAAATCAATATGCCCGGTAAGTTGGGAAATAATATTATTTACATGGTGTGCCATTGATTATAGGAGGAAACCGTGTCCTATATATTAGGTTGATGATGTCCCCTTGAGGAGCTCATAAGGTTCATCATGTAAACCCAGCTGGTTGACTTAGTCAATATGATGATAAGGTTGAGTGGTACTACTCGAGGAATTAGATGTTAATTAATTGATGGTCAGTAAATCAATTAATTGACGGACATTCGATATCTTAAACACGGGGAGATTAATGTACAAATAATATATGGAGCCCATATTGATTTATGGGGGTTGGTGAGGTAGTTCAATGATGATCCTCTAGTGGAATGGAACATCATTGATGGATCAAGTTTGTGTGGTTCTGATCCATCGGGTGGCCAAGACCCAACTCCTCCTTATGGTCCCTATCGTAGCCTAATATAATCCTTGTGAAGTCTAGATCCAAGAATGTAAAACAAAATCTAGAATCAACGGTTGGGATTAAATCCCTAGATCCGATGGTTGGATGAAACCCTAGAACCAACGGTTGGGATTAAATCCCTAGATCCGATGGTTAGGATGAAATCCTAGAATCGATGGTTGGGATTAAATCCCTAGATCCGACGGTTGGGATAAAACCCTAGATCCGACGGTTGGGATGAAACCTTAGATCCGACGGTTGGGATGAAATCCTAGATCCGACGGTTGAGATTAAACCCTAGATCCGACGGTTGGGATAAAACCCTAGATCCGACGGTGGAGATTAAATCCCTAGATCCGACGGTGGAGATTAAAGGAGGCTTAAGCCCTATTCTATAAATAGATGCTTAGGGTTGGGCGGAAAGAATAATCAAGGATTTGAATTAGAGAATTAGGGTTTGGCTTTTGGAGAGGTGGGCGGCTAGGGTTTGGAGCAAAAGTGGGCGGCAACTTTCTTCTACCTTCTAGTTGTTGCCGGTGCCCAATTTCCTCCATCAATACTTGGACGGCGCCCATCATTAAGGCCTTTCTCTTCTTCCTTAGCCGGCGGTTCTCCTTCCATTGGTGGCCGGTGGTCTTCCTCCTTCCTTTCTCCTTGGTGGCCGGCGGCAACTCCTCTTCAAGTTGGCCGGCGCTTCATCCAATTGTTTCCTTGGCCGGCGGTTGCACCAAGTTCCATAATTTGGTGGCCGGTTCTAAATAGGAAGGTATTTGTGGTTTCTTCTCTTTGTTCGCAGCGGACAAGGTAGAGAAGAAAGTGATCTAGAAGGCTTCTACTCGTGGAGGATCTTCGTCTCCACGAGAAGGATAGGACATACGATAGAAGATCGTAAGGTATAAAGTTATTTTAACTTTATTTACAGATCTGAATATGTTCTTTAATATTTTGATTATGCATGTGTGTGTATGAATATATATTGTATAATCATGAACCCCGAAGACAAACACAAAAACCGGCGATCCATCCGTCGTCTCTTCCGCGGCTAACCAACTAGAAGAGTTGTGTTGCTTGAACAACTAGTTTGTTCAAGCGACCACTCAAGTTGTTAGCACGACGACGAATAGGTTGTGCTAAGGAAGCTCAACCCATCCGAATTAATTCTTTCATTAGTGAAAATTTTAATCCAGGGACATGGGAGCCAATGAGCCTTCGAAGCATCCACCTAACAAAGAGTTGCCGCCCACCTCCCCTTGGTGATTTCGGCACCAACCCTCCTCCTTGCCGCCGCCCACCTTGAAGCTCCTTGGTCGGCGTCCAGAAGGTGCTGACCTTCACTCTTGCCGGCGTCGAGCTGTTGCCAGAGGAGCTCCGGTGATCTCCATTGAGTTTGGCATCAAGGTGAGCTTCATCCTACCTTTTTGGCCGTCCCTAATTCCTCCACCAAAGCTGTCCAGTTTTCTGGACAGCTTATTTTCCTCTCGTCGGAGCATTGTTTGGACGACGGTTGGACCTCCGACAGCGCCTAAATTACCGGGGATTCGATCTCCGGTAATCCTCATAGGTGGAGGACAAAGTATTCGTCAAACGGTTGACGAATACCTCTCCGGAGAAGCGAGTTTTGAGGACTCATCTTTGGATCCGAATTTGGATTCGGATCGTGATCCTCTCTCGATCATGTCGTCTTCAACACGAGGCTAGTAACCCGTATGAAGACGAAGCTTGTGACTTTGTGAAGTCATCCCGAAGATACTCGGCGTGGATACGGATAGAGACGATTCTAGCGAGGATCGTTCCGGTTGATGTCGTTCCCGCTACACGTGATACGAAAGGTATACGTAGTTAAATTTCCTTTTATTGCACAATATAAATTTATGATTATGTCTACACATGTTGTACTATGCATGAGTGTGATGTGTGTGTTGTAATAAATGTAGATTTATTATTTTTATTTCTTCCGCTGTGCATATGTTTGCGAAACATGTTCGAACACATACTCGCCGCGGTGCCGGAAACCCAACAGTAGTATCAGAGCCCAGGTTGTGTTTCGACATAATCGTAAAATGGTTTTGCGATAGTCATAATGATATTTCTGGAAATTTTCTACTTTTAGAAAGTTAAAAGTATTTTTTGAAATTTTTCAATTTTGGAAAGTCTAGAAGTATTTATGGAAATCTTCCACTTTTGAAAAGTTGGAAGTATTTATGGAAATTAATATTTTCATAAATAAAATATTAGATTAGATTTTGGAAATTTGTTTCCTAATTTAATCTTGATTTGATTTGGGAAATCAAATCTTAAAATATTTTATTTCCATAAGTAGTTTTGATGATTTAGAAAATTGGTTTCCTAAATTGACTTTCCTTAATCAACTATTTCCACAAATAAAATATGTGATTAGATTTAGAAATTTGTTTCCTAATTTAATCATGATTTGATTTGGAGAATCAAATCTTAAACATATTTTATTTCCATAAATAGTTATGACATATAAGGAAATATTGTACATGACATAATTGTATGCCATGTAATTGCATTAGATGCATATCATTATGCCATGCGTATCGTGACATGTAGATGTATGCCATGTATGTCATGCCATGTAGATAATAGTTATTTGCATGCAAAGAGGATGAGACATAAAAACCCTTACTCAATATTAAAGCCTACACCTTCCATTAATATGGTTAGAACCAGAGTTCCGTTTCTTGTTCGGGTTGTTGGACTCTCTCCAAGCCCTACCAACCCCAACATGTTCAAACCATGGAATAGTTTAATACTAATATGGTAAGAGTCAGAGGTCAATCGTTAGCTTTGGTTGTTTGACTCACTCCAACCTGGGCTAATTGGTTGAATGCGCTCTAACCATATTAAAACTATTTCTCGATTAATGGGTTGGCTTTAACCTGGAGCATCGGCTTGTTGGACTCTCTCCAAGGTCGATGTAAAGGGAGGTGAAGTTGGGTGCTTTGCATATGATGCATACTTGTTAATGTGTTAACAACCCGATGTATATGTGAACATTCATTAGTTGATAGAACATTGTGATAGTTGCATATACGTGATATGCAATCGGTATATTTGATACCTACCATCGTAGTTATGAATGGCTTGTTGGACTCTCTCCAAGGTTGTTCATATCTATAATGGATATTAGCCCATTCAGAGATGGACCTACGATCTCCCGAAGTGATTTTGGGGTTTTTGAAATTCGAAAAATGAATGGGATTTATAAATGTATATTGATGCATTTTAAAAATCATTTTCTCATATATGTTCGTTTTGTATTTCTAAAATTGATCATGATGTCTTTGAATTTGCGTTCCATTTTGGATTCGAATAAATTGACTGGGCCGAACTTCTTGGACTGGCTTAGAAACTTGAGAATTTTTCTCAAGGTGAAAAGCTTGTGTATGTCCTCGAAGTGCCTCTTCTTGCCCATCCTAGTGACGATGCAACTCCGGACCAATTGTTGGTCTATCAGAAACATGTGACTGATTCTAAACTGACAAGTTGCATCATGCTAGCCGCGATGGAACCCAAGCTATGAAAGCAGCATGAGCATAAGGATCCTCATATCGTAGTCCTTCATCTTTATGAGTTGTTTGATAAGCAAGTGAGATTCGAAAAATTTGAAGTCTCCAAGCTCCTCTTCACCTCTGAGATGCAAGAAGGTTCATCTGTGGTATTGCTCAACATGCTAAAGACTGTGGAGCCTTCTGAGAAGCATGAGCAGGGGACGGTGTTGTTAGTTGATTCCTCGAAGAAAGGTTCTAAGAGGGAGTCAAAGGAACAACAAAAGGGGAAGAAGAAAAGGGCTAAAAGGGCAGAACCAGCTCAAAAGGGCACTTGCCATCATTATGGCAAGTAGGGCCATTGGCGAAGAAATTGCACGATTTATCTTGAGTTCGTGAAGAAGAATAAGGCATCGGATGCCCCATCTTCTTCAGATATCTTCGTTATTGATTGTCATTCTATTTCCTCAAATACTTAAGTATTGGATACTGGGTGTGGCTCACATATATGTAATGACATACATGGGCTAAGGAATAGAAGAAGACTCATCAAGGGAGAGTCAAATTTATGTGTTGGGAATGGAGCAAAGGTTGCTGCACTCGTCATCGGAACATATTTGTTGAAACTCCCTGCAGGACTTGTCTTAGAACTGGACAATTGCTTTTATGTTCCTTCGTTGATAAAGAACATCATTTCTATTTCTTGTTTAAATAGAAATGGGTACCATTTGACTTTTAGTAACAATTTTTGTTACATAACTTTGAATGGAGTTCTTTATTGGACTGGAACTTTAAGCAATAGTATTTATACGTTGGACGTATCCAGTGACATTTTCAATATCGAAGCGAGCAATAAGTGTGCTCGAAAAGATAATCAATTAGACTCCTACATGTGGCATTGTCGTCTTGGCCATGTAAGCAAGAAATGCATGTCCGAATTACACAGATGTGGAATTCTGGAATCGTTTGAATTGGATTCATACGATACCTTTTACTTAAAAGGCAAGATGACTAAGTTACCTTTTACTGGAAAGGGTGAACGAGTGGGAGAGTTACTAGGTCTAATACATACTGATGTATGTGGACCTATGTCAACTCAAGCTTTAGGAGGCTATAACTACTTCATTACCTTCACCGATGATCACTCACGGTTTGGGTATGTGTTCTTGATGAAACACAAGTCTGAAGGCTTTGAAAGGTTCAAAGAATTCAGAAATGAAGTAGAGAAACAACATGACAAGAGTATTAAAATACTTCGATCGAATCGATGTGGTGGATACTTAATTCAAGAGTTTCTTGATTATCTAAGAGACAATGGCATATTGTCTCAATGGACTCCGCCATATACACCACAACATAATGGTGTATCTGAGAGGCGTAACTGGACCTTGTAGGACATGGTCAGGTCAATGATGAATCATGCGAATCTTCCCAAGTCCTTTTGGGGCTATGCACTTCAGACAGCTGTTTACTTGTTAAACAGAATGCCAACCAAGGTAGTCTCTACTACTCCATATGAGATATGGAATGGTAAGAAACCTCATGTATCTTACTTGAAGATATGGGGTTGTCCTGCTTATGTGAAGCGGACTGTATCAGACAAATTGGATGCTAAGTCTGATAAATGTCTATTTATTTGATACCCTAAGGAAACAAGGGGTTACCAATTCTATCATCCTGTGGAACAAAAGGTGTTTGTTTCAAGGCATGCTGTGTTTCTAGAGAAAGAGTTTCTCTTGCAAGAAAACAGTGGGAGTGTCGTCAAGCTTGAGGAGGCTCGAGAGACTCAAATAGACATTGATGAGATACCTGGTGAAGCACAACAGCCAACAACTCATAGTGATGAGCAATGGGCTGGACCTATTGTAACACCACATCTTCGTAGATCTGGTAGAACACGTAATATTTTTGAGAGATATGGATTTCTCGTAAGTGAATCGAACGACGTGTTACTCATTTATGATGAGGAGCCTACGAGTTATGAAGGAGTGCTGACAAGTTCAGAAAGGGATAAGTGGCTTGATGCCATGAAGTCGAAAATGGATTCCATGTATGAAAACCAAGTTTGGAACTTGGTTGACCCACCTGAAGGCATAAAGCCTATAGGGTGCAAGTGGGTTTTCAAGAAGAAAACCGACATGGATGGTAATGTGATTACCTATAAAGCTAGATTAGTGGTGAAAGGATATCGTCAAAAACAAGGTGTTGATTATGACGAAACCTATTCGCCTGTAGCTATGCTTAAATCCATTCGGATGCTCCTGGCCATAGTGGCTCATTATGATTATGAGATATGGCAGATGGATGTGAAAACAACTTTCCTTAATGGAAATCTGCTCGAGGACGTGTATATGATACAGCCTGAGGGTTTCACATCGGTTGATAAAACCAAGGTATGCAAATTGCGACGGTCCATTTATGGATTGAAGCAAGCATCCAGGAGCTGGAATATCCATTTTGATGAGACAATAAAAAAGTTTGATTTCTCATAAAATTCAGACGAACCTTGTGTGTACAAGAAGGTTAGTGGGAGTGCAGTCGTGTTCCTAGTATTGTATGTCGATGACATATTACTTATGGGAAATGATGTTTCAATCTTACAGTCAGTTAAGGTTTGGTTATCCAAGACATTCTCCATGAAAGACCTGGGAGAAGCAACCTACATCCTTGGGATTAAGATCTATAGAGATAGATCGAAACGGTTGCTTGGTCTTTCGCAGTCTACATATATAGACGAGTGCTAAAGAGGTTTAGCATGTCGGAATCCAAGAAAGGTTTCCTACCCATCAGGCATGGGATACACCTTTCGAAGTCTATGTGTCCACGCACGAGAGATTTGCATGAGTAAGATTCCTATGTATCCGCATGATAGGATCTATCATGTATGCTATGTTATGTACGAGGCCCGATGTATCATGCTCACGAGTGTCACGGCGAGATACCGATCCGATCTAGGAATGGATCATTGGGTGGCTGTTAAGACGATCCTTAAGTACTTAAGAAGAACTAAGGATGTGTTCCTAAAATATGGAGAAGGGGACATGGTGATACGCGGGTATACGGATGCCAGCTTCCAGACAGACAAGGATGATTCTTGGTCTCAGTCTGGATACGTGTTCACCTTGAATGGGGGCGTAGTGAGTTGGAAAAGTTCCAAACAAGACACTGTAGCGGATTCTACCACTGAGGCAGAATACATTGTAGTTTCGGAAGCAGCAAAGGAAGCGGTTTGGATCAAGAAGTTCGTTTATGAACTTGATGTGATTCCAACCATTGTTGAAGCAATACCGGTCTACTACGACAACAATGGAGCAATTACACAGGCGAAAGAGCCAAGGTCTCATCAACGATCCAAACATGTGCTTCGCCGCTATCATCTTATCAGAGAGATCATCAGTAGGAATGAAATACAAATCGAGAAAATTCCCACTGAAAGGAACTTAGCGGATCCTTTGACTAAAGCATTACCTCAAAGTAAGTTTGAGGGTCATGTTAGTGCTTATGATATTAGATACCGTGGCGATTGGCATTAGGCTAAGTGGGAGTATGTTAGTAATATATGAGTGATGTCCTAAGGCAATCGCCTTATGTATGAACCATTTATATGATAAATGAAGATTTACTATTTGAGTATACATGTTTCATGTATTTGATTGGATCTTAAACTCATTTACTGAATGTCCACGATACGATTCACAGCATGAGAGAATTTGTGATTGGATCACAACTAGTGAGTATCTCTACATGTGTAATTGTGATGTATCGGAATTATCCCTAGTCGATGAATTAATGGATTTGGACACCATCAATTCTGTCGAGACTAGCACGAGGTATACTCGTTGGTGTATCCAAGCAGCTGATTCTCACTGGCTGGAGACATTGTGATGTCCGGAGCTGATCGTGGATGCTAGTTATGGTAACTAGTTCATTGGAGTGACCAACCGTAAGACTTCATATGGTTCTCTACATATATAGATATGTCAATGAAGTTCTTACTATAGCTTAAGTGCGATGTTCCTTTGACTTGCGGTATTCAAGTCATCTTGATCATGGAGACTTATGCTTTGACATCTTAAGCAAGCATCTCTAAGGAGATGTGGACCCGGGATGATTGAATATAAGTCGAAGTGATCGAAGGTGTTTGAATAGCCTATAAAGGATTCACCACTCCTTGCAAGGAGATGTATACCCATGGCTTCTCCTCGTATTGTTACTAAATTCTTTTGCCAAAGCATTATATGTTTAGAGTAACGTACTCTTCGATACATGTGCAGTAACTAGAATACGTAGGACGAGGAAATGATACTTGGGCTAGGTGTGACGTAGTCAGCCTAGTGGGGACTGACACTATAGACCATGTCCTGAACCAAGTGGGTATAAGATGAGTGAAGGGAATGGGGAACGATTCATTCGAGCTGCTGAAGGGTTTCAGAAATAGTTCTGGATCAACCGTTGATCTTTTCGGTTAATTGGGAATCATGATGTACTACTAGGTGCCACTCATGATCGTTCTATAATTAATGGTTAATTATAGATGGCCAACATAAACCGAGAACCTATTTGGTCACACGCACAATGAGTGTAATCTGAAGGATTTAAAACGAGCTTGAGAATGGGATTCTCAGACCGAGAGAAACTAGGTTTGGTTGGACCAAACAAGAAGCGAGCATGAAATCATTTCAGTCGCAATGGAAGCATGGATGGGCCGTGTCTTATGAAGACATAATGGATGAATCAAAATGGTTTGGTTCTAATCAAATGGAGGAGAATAAACCAAAGGGTTTGGTTTATTTTAAACGAATGAACCAAAAGTTGGTTCGGTTCATTTTAACTTAAAATAAACCATCATGGTTTGGTTTATTTTAACTTATATTAATGGAGCGGGTTAACGGGCCTTATTGTTATGATCCAATAACCATTAAGAGAATTAGTTCTCTATAAAAGAGGGCTTAAGGTGTTGCTAAGCCCTAATCCAAAACCCTAACCTAAGAGTTGCCGTGCACCTCCCCTTGGTGATTTCGGCGCCAACCCTCCTCCTTGCCGCCGACCACCTTGAAGCTCCTTGGTCAGCACCCAGAAGGTGCTGACCTTCACTCTTGCTGGCGTCGAGCTGTTGCAGGAGGAGCTCCGGTAATCTCCATTGGGTTTGGCATCAAGGTGAGCTTTATCCTACCTTTTTGACCGGCCCTAATTCCTCCACCAAAGCTGTCCAGTTTTCTGGACAGCTTATTTCCCTCTCGTCGGAGCGTCGTTTGGACGACGGTTGGAGCTTCGACAGCGCCTAAATTATCGAGGATTCGATCTCCGGTAATCCTCATAGGTGGAGGACGAAGGATTCATCAAACGGTTGACGAATACCTCTCCGGAGAAGCGAGTTTTGAGGACTCGTCTTTGGATCCGAATTTGGATTCGGATCGTGATCCTCTCTCGATTACGTCGTCTTCAACACGAGGCTAGTAACCCGTACGAAGACGAAGCTTGTGACTTTGTGAAGTCATCCCGAAGATACTCGGCGTGGATACGGATAGAGACGATTCTAGCGAGGATCATTCCGGTTGATATCGTTCCCGCTACACGTGATACGAAAGATATACGTAGTTAAATTTCCTTTTATTGCAAAATTTAAATTTACGGTTATGTCTACACATATTGTACTATGCATGCGTGTGATGTGTGTGTTGTAATAAATGTAGATTTATTATTTTTATTTCTTCCGTTGTGCACATGTTTGCGAAACATGTTCGAACACACACTCGCCGCGGTGCCGGAAACCCAACAGGAGATTGTTGGTACAATTGGCCCAGGTTGACTTGAGTTTGACTCGAGCAGTACTTTGATAGTATTTTGATGATAGACAAAACTCATGACAAGGGATTGTCATGGGAAAGTCCAACATGGTGTTGGCATGGAAAATCCAAGCATGGAGCTTGGTTTGGGAAAATCCAAAGCATTGCGAAGCCGTGCGCTTGGTGCTTGGTGATAAATGCATTGCGAATTCGTGCACTTGGTGCATGTGGAAAGTCTTTAGGACTTGGTATGTTCACTAGGCTCGGGGTCCTTGAGTCGGTGAAGGATGGCATTGTGAAGCCGTGAGCTTGGTGCATCCGAGGGACCATCGGACGGGGAGCGAATGGAGTGAGGCCCAAGGGAAGCATACTTCGAGGGCATGAGACGCGAAGGATGACGTTTCGAAGTCGTGCGCTTGGCGCATCCGAGAAACGTAGGCTGAGGGAAGAGAGCGGAACTCCATGAGGGATGATGTGGACTTGGCCAAGTGGCTAAGACTGGTTGTCGGATGCTCAAACAGCTTGATGTTTGAGGTTTTACCCGACATCAGTCGACTAGTATAGGTGCCAGTCGACTTCTCTAGGTCATATGGGTTTGACCAGTGTTCAATCGAATGGTTCTCGATCACCGACCGCCATGGGAGGGTAGTCGATCGTTGATTAACATCGATCGCCATGGGATGGCAATGATCGACGCTATGCACAGTACGAAGCTAGTCGAGCTCACCAAAGACTCGATCGATGGATACCAAGATCGATGGGTGCCATCAGTCGACTGATGTGTGATCCGTTGGAACTTAACTAACGTGGATCTGGCCATTGTGAGAGAATGACTACAGGACCAATCGACTGATGGTTATGACCAGTCGACTGATGCGTGCGAAATTAGCTTGATGCAGGTTATAAATGGAGCTCAAGTGGGAGGATTTCATCAAGACTTTAAGGAAGCGATTGTAGGGGAATTGCTGCTGCATTCCAGTCCTTCAAGTGTCATCCAAAGCAAGCAACAAGAAAGGGTTCAAAGCAAAGAGTTGTAAAGCATTCTTTACTTGTATTTCTTGTGTCTTTGTATTTCTTGTAGTATTACTGTTGTAATAGCTTGTACGAGGTTTCTCCACCTCCGACATGTAGTCGAGAAGGAGTTTAGTTAGTGTCATGCGCATAACTAGAGCTCGGTGAGCTCGCCCGTGGAGTAGGAACCATTCGGTTCCGAACCATGTATATCGTGTGTGTTTGCGTATGCTTGTATTGTTGTTAGTATTATTATTGTTTCTATTGTTTCCGCTGCACTAACGACAATCGTAGGAAAGCAACGCAACGAGAACGAACGAATTCCACCATCGAACGATTGATGACTATTCACCCCCCTCTAGCCGGCCAACCATCTACACATCGATTGACCCTACATTAGGTTGCTCGAACAACAAGTTTGTTCAAGCGATCACTCAAATCGAATAGAACGATGATGGATCGGTTGCTTAGGTAATCCATTTTTTATCCGGATTATTTTTTTTAATCCGGGGATGTATGATTGGATCGCCATGGACAAGCAACTGAGGCGAAGTGAGAAGTGAAGCTTTAACCTTCAAGTGGTATCAGAGCCATGGTTTCCGGTTTTGTATGTTTAGGATTCAATTACTTTTATGCACTTATCATATATTATGTGTGCCAGATAATAGTATGATGTGCGTAGGCTAACTTTTTGGTTGCAGGCATAAGATCCAATTATTATGGCCATATGTGTGTGTATGTGATTGTATGTGTGTAATCGTAATATTATTTGAATCCTCGGGGTTGATGAGGCTAGTATTTAATTTTTGTAATTAAGTATGACATTCTTTAGCCACTCTTTTATTTTAGTTTACTTTCGATCTAGATTTCATGTACACTCCTTTGTGGAGTATAGGATCGATGGATGTAAATTAAAATAATTTTTCTCGGCTCGGATCTCCGGATGGCTTGTACATGGTGTATGGAGGAGTGGATGAGGTGGCAACACAACTGGAGGCATATTGAAGAACAAAAGTCATAATAGTTGAAAATTTTATTTTTCATATTTATTGCTTTTGATTTAGCTTGCATAGATAAAATTCCTCAATTTTAAATTACTAAGTGGGAGAGGGATATTTTTTTAAAATTCCCACGGCCTCCATAACAATTTGATATGTGATGTGAACAAACTTGCACGTTAGCTCTGAGTGTCTTCCTCCATATCGGATGAGTTTGTTTTGCGGATCACTAGGTCAAATATGGTTATAGGAAGTTATTTAGGAGCATATGTACTTCCCCATCGGAAGACACATAATCCGAGATAATTGTCTTAGTATCGAGTAATGGTAAACACTTAGATACAAATAAAAGTATCCTCCCCATCAGAGTCACTGCTTTTATTTGTAGGAACAAATAGAAACCAACTATTAATTTTATTTGTCAAAAAGTAAGGTTGATAGGATAATAAAATTAATGGGTAAAATCTCCTCTTACAAATGTATAATTAGTATACGTCCACACTATCGTGGCATACGATATTCTCGGTGTTTCGAGGTGTTGGTTGATTTTAAAATTTTATTGTTTGAGGAATCAATAATTTTTTGAAATCTAAATGTTTTTGATCTATGTGATTCTTAGGTTTCTTCAAAATGACTTTCAACCCACTTGATGTGATTCTAAAGGAAAATAAACTTCCTGGACCTAACTATGTGGATTGAAAAGGAATCTGGACATAGTCTTGATTGCTGAGGAGTACAAGTATGTACTCCTCGAGGAGTGTCCTCCAAAGCCTACGGATGATTCTTGGGAAAAGGAGAAAGAGAGTTATAAGAAGTGGATCAAGGCTGATGAGATGACACGGTGTTACATTTTGGCTTCTATGTCAAATGTATTGCAATATCAACATTAGGCCATGACTACTGCTTATGACATGATGCTCAATCTCAAGGAACTTTTCGGATACTAGAATCGGGCTGCTAGGCAAGAAGCTATGAGAAACTTGATGACGACCACCACGGTTGAGGGAACACCCATGAGGGATCATGTTCTCAAGATGATGGCTCATTTGAATGAGCTGGAAGTCCTTGGAGTTGAGATCGATGGAGAAACCTAGGTCAATATCATTCTCCAATCTCTACCTAGGAGTTTTGAGCAGTTTCACATGAACTACAACATGAATAAGAGGTTTTATTCATTGGCGGAGCTTCTGACAGAACTCCAGGCGACAGAGGGGCTTTTTTGTCAAAGTTCTCTTATTTTGGTTGCCCAGAAGATTTCTACTTCTAAGCCAAAATACAAGAAGAAGAAGAAACAAGTTGCAGTGTAGGTGGTGGGAGGATCTCAGGGAGGAGTGAAGAAGTCGAAAGGCAAGTGCTTCACTTGCAAGCAGACTGGACATTGGAAGGCTGACTGCCCCAACCGGAAGCAGAACAAAGGTATATGTTTTGGTCTAGTCGTTGAAACATATTTAGTGGTGTTATCTACCGGCACTTGGTGTGTAGATACAGGAGCCACTGATCATGTCTGCAATACTTTGCAAGGGTTCCAGGAAATCAGACGACTAGCTAAGGTGGAGATTACCATCTACATGGGCAATGCTACTAAGGTAGCGGCTATTGCAGTGGGAGATGTTTATTTATCTTTTGATAGGAATAAAACTTTGGTTCTGAGAAATTGCCTTTATGTACCTTCATTTAGAAAGAATTTGATTTCAATTTCTAAATTATTTTTGGATGGATATTCTATTTCTTTTAATGACAGAGTTATTATAAAAAGGAATAGGGAGATTATCTATTCTGATATGTTGGTAGGAAATTTATATACTCTTGAACCAAAAGCTCCCACGATGCAAATAGAAATAAATAACTCATCTTCTAAATCTAATAAGAGAAAAGGACCTTTGAAAATGAACCAAACGTATCTTTGGCATCTAAGGTTATGTCATATTAACCTGAGTAGAATTCAAAGGTTGATAGCTGATGGACCTTTGAGTTCATTGGTGGTGGAGGATTTCCCAACCTACGAATCATGCTTGGAAGGTAAAATGACCAAGAGGCCTTTTAAGGCCAAGGGGTATAGAGCCAAAGATGTGTTCGAATTGGTTCATTCTGATTTGTGTGGTCCTATGTCTATCCAGGCTAGAAGTGGTTTTGAATACTTCGTCTCTTTTATGGACGATTATTCAAGATATGGATACATTTACTTGATAAGCTGCAAGTCTGAATGCTTTGACAAGTTCAAAGAATTTTAGGCCGATGTGGAGAAATGTCAAGGTAAAAGTATCAAGACACTATGATCTGATCGTGGTGGTGAGTACCTCTTGGGAGAGTTTAGGAGTTACTTATCAGAGGCTGAGATTCAATCCCAACTGTCTGCACCTATTACACCCTAGCAGAATGGTGTGGCGGAGCGAAGAAATAGGACTCTTATGGAGATGGTTAGATTGATGATGATTTATTCTGAGTTACCAGATTCGTTTTGAGGGTATGCTCTGGATACGCCAGTGTATATTTTGAACTTGGTACCATCTAAATTAGTACCTTCTACTCCCATAGAATTGTGGACTGGGCGAAAGCCTAGTCTGAGACATATTCAGATTTGGAGGAGTCCAGCACATGTGTTGAAGGTAGATGTTTGTAAGTTTGAACCTCGTAAAGAAATGCGCTTGTTCATAGGCTATCCTAGAGGAACGAAAGGTGGTTTGTTCTATAGTCCTAGAGATCAGAGGGTGATCGTTAGCATGAATCCCCAATTTTTAGAGGAAGACTATGTGATGAACCACAAGCCCATGGGCAATATTGTTCTGGAGGAGTTGAGAGGGAAAGTCACTACTTCAGTACCAATGGTACAAGAGGACATACCACAAATGACTGCACCGCGTGTCACAGAGGATACACAGGTGATACCTCGTCGTAGTGGGAGGGTTGTTAGACAACCTGAGAGATTTATGTTCTTGGGAGAATCTTCTGATTTGGTCCTTGGCGAACATGAATCTGATCCCTGGACATATGATGAGGCTATCCAAGATAAAGATGCGATATCTTGGCAAAGGGCGATGAATTCTGAGATAGAATCTATGAATTCAAATCAGGTATGGGAGCTAGTAGAACCACCTAATGGTGTAAAAACCATTGGATGCAAGTGGATCTACAAAAGAAAGTGAGGAACAGACGGGAAGGTTGAGACCTTCAAAGCAAGGCTTGTTGCGAAAGGGTATACTCAGAAAGAGGGTATCGATTATGAGGAGACCTTTTCGCCGGTAGCCATGGTTAAGTCTATCCGGATTCTCTTATCTATTGCTGTTCATATGGATTATGAGGTTTGGAAAATGGATGTCAAGACAGCTTTACTTAATGGAAGTCTTGAAGAAAACATCTATATGGAGCAACCAGAGAGATTCATTGCAAAGGGCAAAGAGCATCTTGTGTGCATGCTTAATCGGTCGATTTATGGATTGAAGCAAGCTTCGAGATCTTGGAACATCCTCTTTGATGAGGTAATCCAGTCATATGGATTTATTCAAAGTTTGGATGAGTCTTGTGTGTACAAGAGATGTGACGAAAACGTTGTGGTATTTCTTATACTATATGTAGATGACCTTTTGCTCATTGTCAACAATGTCAAAGTGTTGTTAGAAGTAAGGGTATGGTTGTCCAAACAGTTTGATATGAAGGACTTGGGAGAAGTGGGACACATCCTTGGGATCAAGGTTATAAGGGATCTCAAGAAAAGGATGTTGTGCTTATCTCAAGCTTCATACGTAGACACTATTTTGGCTCATTTTAGCATGCAGAACTCCAAGAAAGGTTTTCTACCTTTTAGGAATGGAGTACCTTTATCTAAAGAGATGTGCCCTAGAACATCAAAGTGTTGGAATGTATACTGAAAGCCTAGCTCTTTTTGTATGAACATTTTATTTTGGAATAAGAATCACATGATCATTGTTTGCACTTTATATATTTATTATATATGTGTGCATATTGTCTAATATTTTACATTGTAGATAACATGGTGCTTGGTGTGGCACAGAAGATCATGTTATCAGTCCCTTGTAAAATATAAGTAGAGGCTCACGACCAAGATGGTTTTGGACAAACCATTGGCATGGTTGTAGTGTAGCTTGATATTGTTTTGTCTTGAACATAAAGTTACACTAGTACACTTAGGTGTATTGAGCAGGACCGACATAGAGGTGATTCAATTTAGTACTGACTACATAATTGAATCGGACCTCGGATATTATGTTGTGCATGCTCTTAATCCCGATATAATAACGGGCACATGTACTTAGTATTTATTTCTTTGATTTACTAGTGGGTGAGATTTAGATGGATTAAATCAATATGCCTGGTAAGTTGGGAAATGATATTATTTACATGGTGTGCCGTTGATTATAGGAGGAAACCGTGTCCTATATATTAGGTTGATGATGTCCCCTTGAGGAGCTCATAAGGTTCATCATGTAAACCCAGCTGGTGGACTTAGTCAACATGATGATAAGGTTGAGTGGTACTACTCGAGGAACTAGATGTTAATTAATTGATGGTCAGTAAATCAATTAATTGACGGACATTCGATATCTTAAACACGGGGAGATTAATGTACGAATAATATATGGAGCCCATATTAATTTATGGGGGTTGGTGAGGTCGTTCAATGATGATCCTCTAGTGGAATGGAACATCATTGATGGATCAAGTTTGTGTGGTTCCGATCCATTGGGTGGCCAAGATCCAACTCCTCCTTATGGTCCCTATCGTAGCCTAATATAATCCTTGTGAAGTCTAGATCCAAGAATGTAAAACAAAACCCTAGAACCAACGGTTGGGATTAAATCCCTAAGATCCGATGGATAGGATGAAACCCTATAACCAACGGTTGGGATTAAATCCCTATGATCCGATGGTTAGGATGAAACCCTAGATCCGACGGTTGGGATGAAACCCTAGATCCGACGGTTGGAATGAAATCCTAGATCCGACGGTTGGGATAAAACCCTAGATCCGACGGTTGGGATAAAACCCTAGATCCGACGGTGGAGATTAAATCCCGAGATCCGACGGTGGAGATTAAAGGAGGCTTAAGCCCAATTCTATAAATAGAGGCTAAGGCTTGGCCGCCAAATAGAAGATAGAGAATTAGGGTTTGGCTCTACAACAAGTGGGCGGCTAGGGTTTTGGAGCAAAACAAGTGGGCGGCAACCTTCTTCCTTCTAGTTGATTGCCGGCTCCCATCCTCCTCCATCAACACTTGGCCGACGCCCATCCTAGAGGCCTCTCCCTTCTTCCTTGGCCGGCGGTTCTCCTTCCATTGGTGGCCGGCGTTCATCTTCCTCCCTTTCTCCTTGGTGGCCGGCGGCAACCCTTCTTCAAGTTGGCCGGCGCTTCATCCATTTGATCCTTGGCCGACGGTTGCACCAAATTCCCTAATTTGGTGGCCGGTTCTAGAAAGGATAGGTATTTGTTGGTTCTTCTCTTTGTTCGCAGCGGACAAGGTAGAGGAGAACGCAATCTAGAAGGCTTCTACTCGTGGAGGATCTTCGTCCACACATCGTCCACGAGAAGGATAGGACATACGGTAGAAGATCGTAAGGTATAAAGTTCTTTTAACTTTAATTACAGATCTGAGCATGTTCTTTTATGTTTTGATTATACATGTGTGTGTATGAAAATATATTGTATAATCATGGACCCCGAAGACAAACACAAAAACCGGCGATCCGTTCGTCGTCTCTTCGGCGGCTAACCAACTAGAAGAGTTGTGTTGCTTGAACAACTAGTTTGTTCAAGCGATCACTCAAGTTGTTAGCACGACGACGAAATGGTTGTGCTAAGGAAGCTCATCCCATCCGGATTAATTCTTTCATTAGTGAATATTTTAATCCGGGGACATGGGAGCCAATGAGCCTCCGAAGCGACTCCCTTCACAAAGGAGATAGAGGAGATGAAGGCGGTTCCTTATGCTTCGGTGGTAGGAACCCTCATGTATGCTATCTATGTATGAGGCCGGATCTCTGGTTTACCGTGGGCATGGTTAGCAGATATCAGAGTAATTTAGGATAGGGGCATTGGACTGAGGTAAAACATATATTAAAGTACCTGAGAAGGACTAGGGATTATATGCTGGTATACCAGGCAGATCAATTACTCCCTGTAGGTTACACAGATTCCTACTTCCAATCAGATAGGGATAACATTAAGTCTACCTCAGGTTTTGTGTTTACTTTGGGAGGTGGAGCCATTGTATAGAGGAGTGTCAAGTAGAAATGCATGGCAGACTCCACCATGGAAGCTGAGTATATGGTAGCCTCTAAGGCTGCCAAAGAAGCTGTATAGCTCAGGAACATCTTGATGGACTTGGATGTGATTTCTGGTTTGCCCTGAACTATCACAATTAATTGTGATAACAGTGGTGCAATTGCAAACTCGAAGGAACCACGAGCCCATAAGCCCAGTAAATACATAGAGTGCAAGTACCACCCGATACGAGAGATCATAAAGCAAGGAGAAGTTGTTGTCGCTTAGATTGTATCAGAGGATAACCTGACAGATCCTTTCACTAAGACCCTTCCAGCGAGAGCTTTTGATAGATATGTAGAGGGAATGATAATCAGATGTATGACAGTTGATGGCAGTATAGTCTTTTAGTATAAGTGGGAGATTGTTGGGATGTATACTGAAAGCTTAGTCTTTGTATGGACATCTTCATTTTGAAATAAGAATCACATGATCATTGTTTGTATTTTATATTTATTATATGTGTGCATCTTATCTAATACTTTACATTGTAGATAACATCGTGTGTGGTGTTACATAGAGGATCATGTTATCAGTTCCTTATAGAGTATAAGTAGAGGCTCACAACCAAGATGGTTTTGGAAAAACCATTGGTATGGTTGTAGTGTAATTTGGTATAGGTTATCTTGACCATAGAATTACACTAGTACACTTTGTGTGTATTGAGCAGGACCGACTTAGAGGTTATTCAATTTATTGCTGACTACATAATTGAATCGGACCTCGAATATTATGGTGTACATTCTCTTAATCCCAATATAATAATAGGCACACGTACTTAATATTTATTTCTTTGATTTACCAATGGGCGAGATTTATGGGTTGAATCAATAGGCCCGGTAAGTTGGGAAATGATATTATTTATATGGTGTGCCATTGATTATAGGACGAAACCGTGTCTTATATATTAGGATGATGATGTTCTCTTTGAAATTATCTTGCAAAAATAAAACTTCACGGCCAGTTCTCTGGTCGCCTAGCAGTGGACCAACATGAGCCCACGTCGGCATGATGATAAGGTTGAGTGGTACTACTCATGGAGTTAGATGTTAATTAATTAATTGTCAGTAAATTAATTAATTAATGGACATTCGATATCTTAAACACGAGGAGATATTTGTACAATTAATATATGGAGCCCATATTTAATTATGGGGGTTGGTTAGGTAAATCAATGATAATCCTCTAGTGGAATGGATTATCATTAATGGATCGGATTTTGTGGCCCGGATCCATTAGGTGGCCAAGATCCAACTCCTCCTCATGGTTCATATTGTAGCCTATTAAAACCCTCATGAAACCTAGATCCAATGGACATGATTAAAAGGAGGTTTGGGAGAAATCTATAAATAGGAGAGAGGCTTGGGCGAAAACCTAAGTTCTAGGGTTTGGGGTTGGCTTGGGAAGCAAGGAATAGAAGTGGTGCTAGGGTTTGTCTCCTTGGCCGATGACACAAGAGAGCATAGGTTTTGTTTTTCCTTCTTTCTCTCTTGGCTGGCACACAATCTTCTTCTCCTAGGGCCGGCGGCGCCACCCTCTCTTCTCTTTCTCTTTGGCTGGCAGTTCCTTCTCCATTGGAAAGGGTTGGCGCCACTTCCTTCTTCCTCTCCTTGGACGACGGCAACAACCAAGCAAGGAGGCTTGGTGGTTGGCACTAGATAGGAGAAGAAGGGTTCGGTCATCTTGCCTTTGTTCGGAGCGAGCAAGGAAGGGAAGACACGAGATCTAGGAGGCTTCAACTCTTGGAAGATCATTGCTCATACAACGTCCAAGAGGAGGATAGAACATACAATAGAAGATCAAGAGGTAAACAATAGGTATAATCTTGTTTGTTTTGATTTTAGTTTTTTTGTATCATGTATGTGGTTAATTTACTTGGACCCCGATGATAAACACAAAAATTGGCGATCCGTACATCATCTATTCCGCGGTTAATCGAGGACAATAGTTAGGTTGCTCAAACAGCAAGTTTGTTCAAGCGACCACTCAAATCGAATAGCACGATGATGGATCGGTTGCTTGGGTAATTCATTTTGATCCAGATTAAATTTTTTAATCCGGGGACATATGATTGGATTGCCATGCACAAGCGACTGAGGCGAAGCGAGAAGCGAAGCTTCAACCTTCAACTATAGATATATAGAACACTACTCATAACTGTTCCTAGTAAGTATTAATATGCAATGATAATATTAATACGTTGAGACTAGCATGTAGGTTGACTAATGACTTAATCTCACATGTCATGGATATAGGATATCAAGTTGAAACATGGGTATATATTAGAGAATATGTATTGAACTGATCTGCCATGAGAATGTTTCATGGATCGTCATATGAGTGTCATAGACATTCTCATAGTGACTATTGGTATGAATATTCTTTAGACCTAAAATCACTACGGTTCCCTACATAAGGAGTTGTATACGTTGATATCGTCAAATGTCACCTGTAACAGGGTGGACTATAAAGTCGATCATTGGGCATGCAATGAATTATGCAGAGGGATGTGAGTGATATAGATGGGATCTATCCCTTCCATATGACGGAAGTGATATCTGTGGGCCCCTTGATAAAGTAGGACTACTAAAATGCATGGTCATGCTCAAATAAGTCAATATGAGATATTGAGCTCATTTGATTGGTGTAGTCTACTTGGGGATCAAGAAACACAAAGATTGATAAGAGGATGACACGAGCTATGCCTCATTGATCAATCTAGATATCAAGGATAGGAGGATTGAGTCATACAAGATAATAGCCACAGAAAGGTTTTTGTCGGATCTCGACATTCTTGTCACTTGGATAACAATGATGCATTTCTAGATGTTACTCATTGCTTATGTTTCTAAAAGGGATTTTAGAGACATTGCCAATGTTACATGTGTAGGGATCGAACGACCGGCTAGAGGGGGGTGAATAGCCCTTTTACGATGGATGTCCGAATTCTCGTTCGTTTGCTCGTCTACACAATCGTTAGCGCAAGCGGAGGCATAAACAGTAAAGACAAAGCGATAAACGAAAATACAAACACTAACAAAGGAATGTAACGTGGTTCACGGCTACGCCGCTAATCCACGATCCCGATTCGTCCGAGGTGAATCACTCCTCCAAAGCCAATCACTATTGGTCTCTCCTTTGCACCAAGCTAGGTAGAGGTAACCTTTACAATCAAGATCACTCTTCTTACAATAAGAATGGAGTAAAAACAAGTAAGAAGAGTTTAGAGCTTGTGGGGCACTAGGAAGATCACTTGGAGCATAAGCATTAGCCTCTCAAAGGCTCACACCCTCTCTTTTTATAGAGAGGGCTGATTTCTTCCTTGGTCGCCACTACCGATCGCGCTCTTAGCGATCGTGCCGTTACTACACGGCCTCCGAACACGTCGGATCCCGACCATTGTAGTCCAACGGAACTCTTGGCATCGGTGATGGACCTCACCATGACCGATCGCTCTGGCGAGTGCGCGCTCGATATCCTTCTGGCGATCGCCATTCCATATGGCATGATCACGGGCATAAACCCATCGATCGGATACCAATGAACTCACTTGACTGAGCGATCATTGCCATGACATGGCGGTCGGCGTGTCGAAAATCATCGACACTTGGCCAAATGGCCAAGTTTCACCTAAGAGCTACCCCTCCCCGGGTTACAATCTCTCACTCTCATTTCTCGGAGTCCCTCGCCTTCGAAGTTCTCTTCGTTCTCGGCCACGTCCCTCGGCAGCATCAGGCGCACGACTCTGCAATGCTCCTTCGCGTCTCTTGCCTCGAAGTCTACTTCCTCCGGCTTCACTCCAAGCTTCTCGTCCGGCGGTCCCTCGGATGCTCCAAGCGCACGGCTTCCGCAAAGCTATCCTTCACCGACTCAAGGCACGAGTCATGAGATGTGAAACTCGCCACGGCTCCATGTGCGAATTACTAAGTCCTGCACGACTTCAACGCACATATTAAATCAACATAACATACTAACTTAAACCCTTTGCCACACCATCAAAACCATATTACGACAAGAGATTGCCCTAACAATCTCCCCCTTTTTGATGTGTGGCAATCCGTTTAAGTTAGGTAAAAACATTTGATATAAATTTTAAAGGAAAGAAAGCATGTAAACATAAACATGATATAGCAACATGCAACTCCCCCTTAATCCATGAAACTCCCCATAAAAATGTTCTCCCGCTATCATAAGCATAATCATTTCTCCCCCTAAATATGTTCCCCTTTACTTAAACATACATTTCTCCCCCTTTGACACCATCAAAAAGATTAATCCTAATTTATAAACTCATGGCATCAAGTATAGTAGAAAGAGAACACCAAAAACTTGATTAAAATCTGAAATCAGAAAATATTGGGCTGTTTTTCAGGTTATCGATCGCTATCGATATCGATGGCAATGACCGCACAATGGATTCCGAAATTCTGATTTTTTTGGCAAATTTCAGAAATGCATTAAAAATTCCAGAAAATTCAAAAAATCATGAAATTTTGGGAACACATTTATTTTAAGTATATCTATCAGTGAAAAATAGGTTTTCATGAAAAATCATTATATTTCCACGTATTTGCCAAAAATCCAAAGGCTTTAAAAACTACTAGGGTTTTGAACATAAGAGTATCCATTTTAACACCTAGTCTTGCATCCAATTGTTTCAAAACATGAATACTTAGATTTTAGATTAAGAAATTGTTTTGAAAACATATGAAATATCCAACCATGATCTTTGGGCAATATGTCTATGAATTAAACATAAGCCTTCCCCATGATTGGTCTATTATTGCTATTTTGATACTTTAAATGACCATCTAAATGTCATAGACATTAGTGGACATTTGTATCATCCTAACATCTCACTCATGCTAAGTTTTCAATCAAGGTAGCCTATGGTGAGTGTGAGATGTATCCTAGGGGGGGGGGTATTTGTGTATACTTAACCAATATATTCATGCAATTCTATCAAGGTTAAGTATCAACCTAACAATCATCATGATCATAAAGGCATATGTCAATTAATTTTACATTATGATCATGAAATACATGTATTCATTGAATAATAATCATGCATTAGGTATTATATGATGATAATAAGCAAAGTATCACATAAAGCATGATTCAACCCTATTTCTCATGATTACGTGCCAAATATTAAAATCATAAATCATGATTTCAAACATTCATAGCAATTACATTAATCATCATGATTTAAGCATTATTATCTATTTATGGGCACGTTATCATCACCCAACACTATTCTAAAAATGTTGTCCCGCCATCCTAAGTCAATCAAAATATGATATAGGTCAATTTCATATGGTTGACTACCCTAGGGGTTATCCTAACCCTTAAGGATGGATTTTGGAACCCAAAATAAGTTCTTTCCTATTGGGTTCACTAAGTATTCCTTGGGGATCCATTTCCTAGCTATTACTTTCTTCTTATCTTGTCCCCTAGCTATTAGGCATTTGTAGGCCTTCTCATTTTTCTTTTCCTTGTAGCCTAGGCCCTTTTTGTTGAAGCTAGCTCTTTGGCTCCCTAAGATCATGTTCAATGTGTTGGAGCCAATTGTGAATTTTTCTAGGGCTTTTGTTAAATAGTCTACCTTTTCCCTTAGGGCCCTATTTTCATTTATACATGCATCACTAACATCTAATGGCACATAAAGGTCATGTGAGCATGCATCATTTAAGCTAGAAGAAATATTATCATTTAAGCATGCATTTTCTAGCTTATTTTCTAATGCCTTAATTTGATTAAGCATGCTTTTATTTTTCTTTTTCATTCCAAATAAGTCCTTAGTTAAACTAGAAATTATGGAAACTATTTTCTTAGAGAGGCTGCTTACCATAGTTTCCATATCCTCTTCTTCTTCTTCGGATGAGGAGGATGTAGAAGCTCCCCCTTCACTTGAGCTCTCTCCTCTTGAGCTTGATTCTTCATTTTCGGATGAAGAGCAATCCAAGTCATCAAAGGCCATCAAGGCCAAATTGGTGACAAAGGCATTCTCCTCATCCGATGATGATGAGGAGGATGAGGATGAGTCATCCCAAGTCCTTGCCTTTAGAGCTTTGGTCTTCCCCTTCTCTTTTGTCTTCTTCTCCTCTTCCTTCTTTTTCTTGCTCCCCTTTTTCTTCTTCTTTTCTTCTTTCTTTTTCCTCTCTTCCTTGCTCTTGTTTAAGAGAGGACAATTGTCCCTTATGTGCCCCTCTCCTTGGCAATTGTAGCATATGACCTTCCCCCTTGATCTTCTATTCCTATCATGAGATTTATCAAATCTAAAATTCTTAAATGCACGTCTTACCTTCCTTACCATATAGGCTTCTTCGGTGCTATCCATGGAGGAGGAAGAAGACGCTTCGTCATCGGAGGAGGAGGGGATTTCCATCTTCTTCTTCCCCTTGTTCGCTATCAAAGCTACTCCTCTTGAGGGTTGAATTCTAGGCTCTTCTTGTATTAAGCCTGGTTTCATGGAGCTCCATTGTTGAGAAAAATTCCTCCAAGGTACTTACTTCCAAGTTCTTGGAGATATAAAACGAATCCACCATGGAGCTCCATCTTGAGGACCGGGGAAAGGCATCTATGGCCTTCATTACCATATCCCGATTGGAGAGCTTTTCTCCTACACTTGTTAGCCCAATTAATATTTCTTTAAATCTAAAATGTAGGGAAGTTACCTTTTCTTCCTTTTCTAATTTGATGTTTGAGAGTTGGGAGCGGAGGAGGTCTCTCCTAGCTAGCTTAGCCTCGGATGTGCCTTCATGGAGTTCTACAAGCTTTTCCCACATCTCTTTGGCGCTAGCACATTCTCCGATCCGGTTGATCTCTTGTTGAGGGAGCACATTGAGAAGATGATGTTTTGCCTTTGAGTTTGCAAGGTGCTCCTCTCTTTGCTTCTTAGTCCAACGTGATTTTTCAATTGGTTCACCCCTTTCATCCCTAGGCAACTCGAAACCTTTTTCCATTATAAGCATAATATCAAAATCGGTCTCGAAGAATACCTCCATTCTCTTTTTCCACCAAGAGAATTCGCCGTCGAACTTCGGAGGATGGATGTTGGAGCCGGCCATTTCGAAAATTTGCTTGTTGTGGCGGTTAGTCCTCGACAAGTTTTCCTTGGCTCTGATACCACTTGTAGTGATCGAACGGCCGGCTAGAGGGGGGTGAATAGCCCTTTTACGATGGATGTCGGAATTCTCGTTCGTTTGCTCGTCTACACAATTGTTAGCGCAAGCGGAAGCATAAACAGTAAAGACAAACCGATAAACAAAAATACAAACGCTAACAAAGGAATGTAACGTGGTTCACGGCTACGCCGCTAATCCACGATCCCGATTCGCCCGAGGTGAATCACTCCTCCAAAGCCAATCACTATTGGTCTCTCCTTTGCACCAAGCTAGGTGGAGGTAACCTTTACAATCAAGATCACTCTTCTTACAATAAGAATGGAGTAAAAACAAGTAAGAAGAGTTTAGAGCTTGTGGGGCACTAGGAAGATCACTTGGAGCATAAGCATTAGCCTCTCAAAGCCTCACACCCTCTCTTTTTATAGAGAGGGCTGATTTCTTCCGTTGGCGCCACTCACCATCGCCCTTGGCGATCATTGTCACTACAACCCTCCGAACACGTCGGATCCCGGCGCTGTAGTCCAAGCGGAACTCTTGGCGCGATCGATGGACCTTACTCATCGCCCTCGTAGTCGAGCCGCTCGGCCACGACGCTGTGCCCTCGATATCCTCTGGCGATCATTTGTCATTCCATGCGGTCATTGGCAACATAAACCCATCGATCGGATACGGTCGAACTCACTCTCACTCGAGTAGTCGACCGCCATGACATGGCAATGATCCGGGTGTCGGGAAAACCCATCCGACACTTGGCCAAATGGCCAAGTTTCACCTAAGAGCTACCCCTCCCCGGGTTACAATCGCTCACTCTCATTTCTCGGAGTCCCTCGCCTTCGAAGTTCTCTTCGTTCTCGGCCACGTCCCTCGGCAGCATCAGGCGCACGACTCTGCAATGCTCCTTCGCGTCTCTTGCCTCGAAGTCTACTTCCTCCGGCTTCACTCCAAGCTTCTCGTCTGGCGGTCCCTCGGATGCTCCAAGCGCACGACTTCCGCAAAGCTATCCTTCACCGACTCAAGGCACGAGTCATGAGATGTGAAACTCGCCACGGCTCCATGTGCGAGTTACTAAGTCCCGCACGACTTCAACGCACATATCAAATCAACATAACACACTAACTTAAACCCTTTGCCACACCATCAAAACCATATTACGGCAAGAGATTGCCCTAACAACATGAACCTATTGGGTCATACACAAAGAACATGTTATTTTGGAGATGGGGTTCATTTTAGTTTAACTAAATGAATCATTATGCTATTGAATTCGATTCATTGAGTTAGACTCATTTATTGGGCTGAAACTTAAGTTAGACTCAAGTTGGATTAATTTGAGTTAGACTTAATTCTAATCAATTGAAGATGATGAAGGGTTATTGATTCATCATGCATGATTAATGTGGAATAATCAAGCATTAAAGGATTCATCATGCATGATTAATATGGATTGATCATGCATTAAAGGTGGAATGCAAAAGGTTCCAAAACCTTTTGGTATTCATAAGATGAATATAAAAGGTGTTTTTCATTATTCTTGATGGTGAGAAACCCCATTTGCTCTTCTTCTTCTTCTTGGTTGAAATTATCATTCTTTGGCTAAGGCACCTTGTGTGGTGTTGCTAGCCCAACTCTTTCCTCCAAAAGAGAGGGTTTGTGTGGATACCATAGAGGCGCAACCATTCTGATCACGCTAAGATCCTTTGATGAAAAGTTGCTGCCATGATTGGGAATGGCTACGCATCAAGGGTAATCTCTCAACTACATATAATTGTAAGAACGATTAGTTTAATGTATACACATGGATCTCTGGAGGGATCTAATTTTTTTTGCTGCATTTTGCGATTGTTTTTTGTACAAGATCCCTACAGAGATAGCTCCAGAAAAGCTCACTAGGGTGCCCCAAGCAGTTGGAGGTGAAGGAAAAACTCATTACTTGCCTGCGAAAAAATGAAGATATCTTCGCTAAAGATGTACATGGCCTGACAGGGATTGACCCCCCGAGTTGTTGAGCATTACTTGAACATTACCTGAGGAGCTCGACCCATTCAATAAAAGAGGTGACACTTTGGGCATGAGAAGGACAATTTCATTATTGAGGAGGTAGAGAAGTTGCTGCAAGCTAGGTCATGTAAGAGAAATTCAATTCCCTAAGTGGGTGTCAAATGTAGTTCTTATTCCCAAGCCCTCTGGGCAGTGCAAATGTGTATCGATTTTCATGATTTAAATAAAGCCTGCCCTAAAGATTGCTACCCCTTTCCTCGTATCGATTAGTTGGTTGATTCCACAGTAGGTTATGAGGTTGTTTCACTTATGGATGCTTATCAAGGGTATCATCATGTCGCATTTGCCAAGGAGGATCAAAAGAAAGTTAGTTTTGTGATAGTAGGAGGGCTATATTCTTATGTAGTGATGCCTTTTGGACTTAAGAATGCTGGAGCCACATATCAAAGACTTATGGATAATATATTTGCGAAGCAGAAGGGAAAGAATGTGGAGGTATATGTGGATAATATTTTAGTAAAATCTTAGCTCACCCAAAATTTGACACAAAACTTAGAGGAAACATTTGCTACTCTTCGACGTTATAATATGAAGCTGAATCTAAAGAAGTCTCTATTTGGAGTGAAAAGTGGGAAGTTTCTGAGATATATCGTGACAGAGAAGGGGTTACAAGCTAACCCCAAAAAAAGTGTTAGTGCTTATAAGCTCCACATATCTCCACAATGACATGATATTGTCCACTTTGGGCCTAAGCCCTCATGGTTTTATTTTTGGGCTTTACCCAAAAGGCCTCATCCCAATGGAGATATCTTTTTTCTTATAAGCACATGATCTTTTCCATGTCTTACCAATGTGGGACTTTGATTGTATTCCCCATACTCCCAACAATCCCCCCCTCAAACGAAGGACCACATTGGGCCCCCCCTCAAGCCTATCCCTCCTCGAAGGATTTTCTCTGCTTGATGTCCGATCTTCAACCCACCAGGACTTCCTGCCAGTTGTTCGGTCCCCCCGACCCAACTAGACTTCCTTCCTGATGTCTGGTTCTCTTGATCCGGACGTGAGAGCTCAACTTTCTTCGTTCGAGGTTCATGGCTTGACATGGACCATGGCTCTGATACCAATTGTTAGTGCTTATAAGCTCCACATATCTCCACAATGACATGATATTGTCCACTTTGGGCCTAAGCCCTCATGGTTTTATTTTTGGGCTTTACCCAAAAGGCCTCATCCCAATGGAGATATCTTTTTTCTTATAAGCACATGATCTTTTCCATGTCTTACCAATGTGGGACTTTGATTGTATTCCCCATACTCCCAACAAAAAGTTCAGGCACTGTGCAATATGAAGTCAACCACAAATTGGCGTGAGACGTAGAGGCTTGTGGGAAGAATTGTCGCATTATCTCAGTTTATTGGTAGATCAGCAGATTAGGGTCTACCCTTCTTCCAAATCCTTAGAAAGTCTTCTAAGTTTCAATGGGATAAACCGTGTGAGCAAGCCTTTCAAGAGTTAAAAAAGTATCTGGCTAAACTCCCCTTGTTAGCTAAACCTGTTCCAGGAGAACCACTGTGGGTGAATCTAGCTATTTCTAAAGGGGCCATTAGTTCAGTGCTATTGAGGCAAGAAGGCTCTCATCAACAACCCATTTATTATACAAGTCATATATTAAAAGGAGACGAGATGAGGTATACAGAGTTAGAAAATTTGGCGTATATTCAGGTACTAACGGCTCACAAGCTGATACCTTATTTCCTAGCTCATTCGGAGAATGTGTTGACGAATAATGAGTAGGTCATGTGGTCACTAAACCTAACTTTTCGAGAAGACTGACCAAATGGGTTATAGAGATGAGTGAATATGATATTCACTATCATCCCTGAACTGTTGTCAAGGCTTAGTCCCTAGCTGATTTTTTGACTGAGGTTCTAGTGGATCTTGAAAATAGCTCGGCAAAGGGGAAAGAGGAGATGGGCACCTGGAAGGTTTTCGTAGATGGGTCTTCAGGGGTTGGAGGAAGTGGAGTAGGGGTATGTTAGTAATATATGAGAGATGTCCTAAGGCAATCGCCTTATGTATGAACCATTTATATGATAAATGAAGATTCACTATTTGAGTATACATGTTTTATGTATTTGATTGGATCTTAAACTCATTTACTGAATGTCCACGATATGATTCACAACATGAGAGAATTTGTGATTGGATCACAACTAGTGAGTATCTCTACATGTGTAATTGTGATGTATCGGAATTATCCCTAGTCGATGAATTGATGGATTTGGACACCATCAATGCCGAGGCTAACGACAGGTATACTCCTTGGTGTATCCAAGCGGTGATTCTCAGGTGGAACATAGTGATGTCCGGAGTTAATCGTGGATGCTAGTTATGGTAACTAGTTCATTGGAGTGACCGGTAGTAAGACTTCATATGGTTCTCTGCATATATAGATATGTCAATGAAGTTCTTACTGTGGCTTAAGTGCGATGTTCCTTTGACTTGCGGTATTCAAGTCATCTTGATCATGGAGACTTATGCTTTGACATCTTAAGCAAACATCTCTAAGGAGATGTGGACCCGGGATGATTGGGTATAAGTCGAAGTGATCGAAGGTGTTTGAATAGCCTATAAAGGATTCACCACTCCTTGCGAGGAGATGTATACCCATGGCCTCTCATCGGATTGTTACTAAAGTCTTTGGCCAAAGTATTACATGTTTAGAGTAAGGTACTCTTCGATACATGTGGAGTAACTAGAATCCGTAGGACGAGGAAATGATACTTGGGCTTGGTGTGACGTAGTCAGCCTAGTGGGGACTGACACAATAGACCATGTCCTGAACCAAGTGGGTATAAGATGAGTGAAGGGAATGGGGCACGATTCATTCGAGCTGCTGAAGGGTTTCAGAAATAGTTCTGGATCAACTGCTGATCTTTTCGGTTAATTGGGGATCATGATGTACTACTAGGTGCCACTCATGATCGTTCTATAATTAATGGTTAATTATAGACGGCCAACATAAACCGAGAACCTATTTGGTCACACGCACAACGAGTGTAATCCAAAGGATTTAAAACGAGCTTGAGAATGGTATTCTCAGACCGAGAGAAACTATGTTTGGTTGGACCAAACATAAAGCGAGCATGAAATTGTTTCAGTCGCAATGGAAGCGTGGATGGGCCGTGTCTTATGAAGACATAATGGATGGACCAAAATGGTTTGGTTCTAATCAATGGATGAGAATAAACCAAAGGGTTTGGTTTATATTAAACGAATGAACCAAAGGTTGGTTGGTTCGTTTAACTTAAAATAAACCATCATGGTTTGGTTTATTTTAACTTATCTTAATGGAGCGGGTTAACGGGCTTTATGGATATGATCCATTAACCATTAAGAGAATTAGTTCTCTATAAAATAGGGCTTAAACCCTAATCCAAAACACTAGCCCTTGGTGTTGCCGCCCACCCCTTGAAGGAGTTTTCGGCGCCAACCCTAGTGTGCCGCCGCCCAGCCCCTTGTGCCGCCTTCCAACTTGTTGCCGGCGACCAAGCTTCAGCCGGTGAACCTCCGGCGACCCTCCGGTGATCTCCTCTAGGTTCGGTGATAAGGTGAGCTTCCATCTCTCCTTGGCCGGCCTCTATTCCTCCACCAAAAGCTGTCCAGTTTTTCTGGACAGCTTGTTTCTTTGTTGTCGGAGCATCGTTTGGACGACGGTTAGTGCTCCGATAGCGCCTAACTTACCGGGGATTTGATCTCCGGTAATCCTCTGAGGTGGAGGATGAAGGATTCGTCAAACGGTTGACGAATACCTCTCCGGAGAAGCGAGTTTTGAGAACTCGTTTTAGGATCCGAATTTGGATTCGAATCGTGATCATCTCTCGATCACGTCGTCTTCAACACGAGGCTAGTAACCCGTACGAAGACGAAGCTCGTGACTTAGCGAAGTCATCCCGAGGAGCTCGGCGTGGATACGGATAGAGACGATTCTTACGAGGATCGTTCCGGTTGATGCCGTTCCCGCTACACGTCATACGAAAGGTATAACGTAGATAATTTCTTTTATTGCAAATTTTAATTTACGGTTATGTCTACACTTGTTGTAATATGCATGCGTGTGTTGTGTGTTGTAATAAATATAGATTTATTATTTTTAATTGCTTCCTCTGTGCTCATGTTTACGAAACATGATCGAACACACACACGCCGCGGTGCCGGAAACCCAACAGTGGTATCAGAGCCCAGGTTGTGTTTCGACATAATCGTAAAATGGTTTTGCGATAGTCATAATGTATTTCTGGAAATTTTCTAAATTTTGGAAATTTAGAAGTATTTATGGAAATTTTTCAATTTTGGAAAGTCTAGAAGTATTTATGGAAATCTTCCACTTTTGGAAAGTTGGAAGTATTTATGGAAATTTATATTTTCCATAAATAAAATATTTGATTAGATTCTGGAAATTTGTTTCCTAATTTAATCATGATTTGATTTGGGAAATCAAATCTTAAAATATTTTATTTTCATAAGTAGTTTTAAAGATTTAGGAAATTGGTTTCCTAAATAGATTTTCCTTAATCAAATAATTCCATGAATAAAAATATGTGATTAGATTTGGAAATTTGTTTCCTAATTTAATTATGATTTGATTTGGAGAATCAAATCTTAAACATACTTTATTTCCATAAATAGTTATGACATATAAGGAAATTATATACATGACATAATTGTATGCCATGTAATTGCATTAGATGCATAACATTATGCCATGCGTGTCGTGACATGTAGATGTATGCCATGTATGCCATGGCATATAGATAATAGTTATTTGCATGCAAAGAGGATGAGACATAAAACCCTAACTCAATATTAAAGCCTACACCTTCCATTAATATGGTTAGAACTAGAGTTCTGTTTCTTGTTTGGGTTGTTGGACTCACTCCAAGCCCGGCTCGAACCTGAACATGTTCAAATCATTGGAATAGTTTAACTCTAATATGGTAAGAGTCAGAGGTCAATCGTTAGTTTGGGTTGTTGGACTCACTCCAAGCCTGGCTAATTGGTTGAATGCGCTCTAACCATATTAAAACTATTTCGCGATTAATGGGTCGGCTTTAACTTGGAGCATCGATTTGTTCGACTCACTCCAAGGTCGATGTGAAGAGAGGTGAAGTTGGGTGCTATGCATATGATGCATACTTGTTAATGTGTTAACAACCCAATGTATGTGTAAACATTCAATTAGTTGATAGCACATTGTGATAGTTACATATACATGATATGTAATCGGTATACTTGATACCCACCATCATAGCTAAGAATGGCTTGTTGGACTCACTTCAAGGTTGTTCTTATATATGATGGATATCAGCCCATTCGGAGATGGACCTATGATCTCCCGAAGTGATTTTAAGGGTTTTTGAATTCGAAAAATGAATGAGATTTTGTAAATGTATGTGGATGCATTTTAAATTATCTTTCTCATATATGCTCGTTTTGTATTTCTAGGTTAATCTCTTGATCATGATTTCTTTGAATTTGCGCTCTATTTTGAATTCAAATAAATTGACTGGGCCGAACTTCTTTGACTGGCTTAGAAACTTGAGAATTGTTCTCAAGGCAGAAAAGCTTGAGTATGTCCTCGACGCGTCTCTTCCCCCACCCCCCTAGTGATGATGCAACACCGGACCAATTGTTGGCCCATCAGAAACATGTGAGTGATTCTGAGCAAGTGAGTTACATCATGCTAGGGGCGATGGTACCCGAGCTGCGAAAGCAGCATGAGCATATGGATGCTCATACCATAGTCCTTCATCTTAATGAGTTGTTTGATGAGCAAGTGAGATTCGAAAGGTTTGAAGTCTCCAAGCTTCTCTTCACCTCTGAGATGCAAGAAGGTTCATCTGTGGTACTGCTCAACATGCTGAAGACTGTGGAGCCTTCTGAAAAGCATGAGAGTGCTGTTAGTTGATTCCTCGAAGAAAGGTTCTAAGAGGAAGTCAAAGGAACAGCAGAAGGGAAAGAAGAGAAGGGCTAAGAAGGTAGAACTAGCACAAAAGGAAACTTGCCATCATGATGGCAAGGAGAGCCATTGGCGAAGAAAGTGCGAGATTTATCTTGAGTCTGTGAAGAAGAATAAGGCATCAGATGCCCCATCTTCTTCAGAAATCTTCGTTATTGATTGTCATTCTATTTCCTCAGACACTTGGGTATTGGATACTGGGTGTGGCTCACATATATGTAAAGACATACATGGGCTAAGAAATAGAAGAAGACTCATCAAGGGAGAGTCAAATTTACGTGTTGGGAATGGAGCAAAGGTTGCTGCACTCGCCATCGGAACGTATTTGTTGAGACTCCCTACAGGACTTGTCTTAGAACTGGACAATTGCTTTTATGTTCCTTCGTTGATAAAGAACATCATTTCTATTTCTTGTTTAAATGGAAATGGGTACCATTTGACTTTTAGTAACAATTGTTGTTACATAACTTTGAATGGAGTTCTTTATGGGACTGGAACTTTAAGCAATGGTATTTATACGTTGGACGTATCCAGTGACATTTTCAATATAGAAGCGAGCAACAAGCGTGCTCGAAAAGATAATCAATTAGACTCCTATATGTGGCATTGTCGTCTTTGCCATTCAAGTAAGAAACGCATGTCTGAATTACACCGATGTGGAATTCTGGAATCGTTTGAATTGGATTCATACGATACATGCGAATCATGCTTAAAAGGCAAGATGACTAAGTTACCTTTTAATGGAAAGGGTGAACGAGTGGAAGAGTTGCTAGGTCTAATACATACTGATGTATGTGGACCCATGTCAACTCAAGCTTTAGGAGGCTATAGCTACTTCATTACCTTCACCGATGATCACTCACGGTTTGGGTATGTGTTCCTGATGAAACACAAGTCTGAAGCCTTTGAAAGGTTCAAAGAATTCAGAAATGAAGTAGAGAAACAACATGACAAAAGTATTAAAATACTTCGATCGGATCGAGGTGGTGAATACTTAAGTCAAGAGTTTCTTGATTATCTAAGAGACAATGGCATATTGTCTCAATGGACTCCGCCCTATACACCACAGCATAATGGTGTATCTGAGAGGCGTAACCAGACCTTGTTGGACATGGTCAGGTCAATGATGAATCATGCAACTCTTCCCAAGTCCTTTTGGGGCTATGCACTTGCATACATACTTGTTAAATGTAATGCCTACCAAGGTAGTCTCAACTACTCCATATGAGATATGGAATGGTAAGAAACCTCATGTATCTTACTTGAAGATATGGGGTTGTCCTCGCTTATGTGAAGCTGATCAGACGTATAAACTGGATGCTAAGTCTGATAAATGTCTATTTGTTGGATACCCTAAGGAAACAAGGGGTTACCAATTCTATCATCCTGTGGAACAAAAGGTGTTTGTTTCAAGGCATGCTGTGTTTCTAGAGAAAGAGTTTCTCTTGCAAGAAAACAGTGGGAGTGTCGTCGAGCTTGAGGAGGCTCGAGAGACTCAAATAGACATTGATTAGATACCTGGTGAAGCACAACAGCCGACAACTCATAGTGATGAGCAATCGGCTGGACCTATTGTAACACCACATCTTCGTAGATCTGGTAGAACACGCAATATTCCTGAGAGATATGGATTTCTCGTAAGTGAATCGAATGACGTGTTACTCATTGATGATGAGGAGCCTACCAGTTATGAAGAAGTGCTGACAAGTTCAGAAAGGGATAAGTGGCTTGGTGCCATGAAGTCGGAAATGGATTCCATGTACGAAAACCAAGTTTGGAACTTGGTTGACCCACCTGAAGGCATAAAGCCTATAGGGTGCAAGTGGGTTTTCAAGAAGAAAACCGACATGGATGGTAATGTGATTACCTATAAGGCTAGATTGGTGGCGAAAGGATATCGTCAAAAGCAAGGTGTTGATTATGACGAAACCTATTCGCCTGTAGCTATGCTTAAATCCATTCGGATGCTCCTGGCCATAACGGCTCATTATGATTATGAGATATGGCAGATGGATGTGAAAACAGCTTTCCTTAATGGAAACCTGCTCGAGGACGTGTATATGATACATCTTGAGGGTTTCACATCGGTTGATAAAACCAAGGTATGCAAATTGCGACGGTCCATTTATGGATTGAAGCAAGAATCCAGGAGCTGGAATATCCGTTTTGATGAGACGATCAAAAAGTTTGATTTCTCGCAAAATCCAGACGAACGTTGTGTGTACAAGAAGGTTAGTAGGAGTGCAGTCGTGTTCCTAGTATTGTATGTCGATGACATATTACTTATAGGAAACGATGTGTCAATCTTACAGTCAGTTAAGGTTTGGTTATCCAAGACATTCTCCATGAAAGACCTGGGAGAAGCAACCTACATCCTTGGGATTAAGATCTATAGAGATAGATCGAAACGGTTGCTTGGTCTTTCGTAGTCTATGTTAGTAATATATGAGAGATGTCCTAAGGCAATCGCCTTATGTATGAATCATTTATATGATAAATGAATTTTCACTATTTGAGTATACATGTTTTATGTATTTGATTGGATCTTAAACTCATTTACTGAATGTCCACGATACGATTCACAGCATGAGAGAATTTGTGATTGGATCACAACTAGTGAGTATCTCTACATGTGTAATTGTGATATATCGGAATTATCCCTAGTCAATGAATTGATGGATCTGGACACCATCAATTCTGTTGAGACTAGCACGAGGTATACTCCTTGGTGTATCCAAGCAGCTGATTCTCACTGGCTGGAGACATAGTGATGTCCGGAGTTAATCGTGGATGCTAGTTATGGTAACTAGTTCATTGGAGTGACCAGCCGTAAGAATTCATATGGTTCTCTGCATATATAGATATGTCAATGAAGTTCTTACTGTGGCTTAAGTGCGATGTTCCTTTGACTTTCTGTATTCAAGTCATCTTGATCATGGAGACTTATGCTTTGACATCTTAAGCAAACATCTATAAGGAGATGTGGACCCGGGATGATTGGGTATAAGTCGAAGTGATCGAAGGTGTTTGAATAGCCTATAAAGGATTCACCACTCCTTGCGAGGAGATGTATACCCATGGCCTCTCGTCGGATTGTTACTAAAGTTTTTGGCCAAAGCATTACATGTTTAGAGTAAGGTACTCTTCGATACATGTGGAGTAACTAGAATCCGTAGGACGAGGAAATGATACTTGGGCTAGGTGTGACGAGTCACTAGTGGGATCGACACAATAGACCATGTCCTGAACCAAGTGGGTATAAGATGAGTGAAGGGAATGGGGCACGATTCATTCGAGCATCAAGGGTTTCGTAAATAGTTCGATCAACCGCTGATCTTTCTTAATTGGGGATCATGATGTACTACTAGGTGCCACTCATGATCGCTCTATAATTAATGGTTAATTATAGACGGCCAACATAAACCGAGAACCTATTTGGTCACACGCACAACGAGTGTAATCCAAAGGATTTAAAACGAGCTTGAGAATGGGATTCTCAGACCGAGAGAAACTATGTTTGGTTGGACCAAACATAAAGCGAGCATGAAATTGTTTCAGTCGCAATGGAAGTGTGGATGGGCCGTGTCTTATGAAGACATAATGGATGGACCAAAATGGTTTGGTTCTAATCCAATGGATGAGAATAAACCAAAGGGTTTGGTTTATATTAAACGAATGAACCAAAGGTTGGTTCGGTTCATTTTAACTTAAAATAAACCATCATGGTTTGGTTTATTTTAACTTATCTTAATGGAGCGGGTTAATGGGCTTTATGGATATGATCCATTAACCATTAAGAGAATTAGTTCTCTATAAAAGTGGGCTTAAGGGATTGTTAAACCCTAACTAATCCAATCATCCAAACCCTAGCCGCCCAACACATTGTTGCGCCGCCACCCATAGCTAGCTCCTCCAACCGGCGTCAAGGCGGCTTCCTTCCTCCTCGCGGTCGAGCTGCTGCCGGAAGAGTTCCGGCAATCCTCCTTAGGTTTGGCATCAAGGTGAGCACTTGGCTTCCTTTGTTGGCCGGCGCCTATCTCCTCCACCAAGCTGTCCAGTTTTTTTGGAAAGCTTCTTCTCCTCTCGTCGGAGCGTCGTTTGGACGACGGTTAGTGCTCCGACAGCGGCTAACATACCGGGGATTTGATCTCCGGTAATCCTCTGAGGTGGAGGACGAAGGATTCGTCAAACGGTTGACGAATACCTCTCCGGAGAAGCGAGTTTTGAGAACTCGTTTTGGATCCGAATTTGGATTCGGATCGTGATCATCTCTCGATCACGTCGTCTTCAACACGAGGCTAGTAACCCGTACGAAGACGAAGCTCGTGACTTAGCGAAGTCATCCCGAGGAGCTCGGCGTGGATACGGATAGAGACGATTCTTACGAGGATCGTTCCGGTTGATGCCGTTCCCGCTACACGTCATACGGAAGGTATAACGTAGTTTAATTTCTTTTATTGCAATTTTAATTTACGGTTATGTCTACACTTGTTGTAATAGCATGCGTGTGTTGTGTGTGTTGTAATAAATAGGAGTATTTATTATTTTTATTGCTTCCGCTGTGCTCATGTTTACGAAACATGATCGAACACACACACGCCATGCAAAACCCAACAAAGGGTATCGAGAGCCCAGGTTGTGTTTCGACATAATCGTAAAAATGGTTTTGCGATAGTCATAATGTATTTCTGGAAATTTTCTAAATTTTGTAAATTTAGAAGTATTTATGGAAATTTTTCAATTTTGGAAAGTCTAGAAGTATTTATGGAAATCCTCCACTTTTGGAAAGTTGGAAGTATTTATGGAAATTGATATTTTCCATAAATAAAATATTTGATTAGATTCTGGAAATTTGTTTCCTAATTTAATCATGATTTGATTTGGGAAATCAAATCTTAAAATATTTTATTTCCATAAGTAGTTTTAATGATTTAGGAAATTGGTTTCCTAAATAGATTTTCCTTAATCAAATAATTCCATGGATAAAATATGTGATTCGATTTGAAAATTTGTTTCCTAATTTAATTATGATTTGATTTGGAGAATCAAATCTTAAACATATTTTATTTCCATAAATAGTTATGACATATAAGGAAATTATATACATGACATAATTGTATGCCATGTAATTGCATTAGATGCATAACATTATGCCATGCGTGTCGTGACATGTAGATGTATGCCATGTATGCCATGCCATATAGATAATAGTTATTTGCATGCAAAGAGGATGAGACATAAAACCCTAACTCAATATTAAAGCCTACACCTTCCATTAATATGGTTAGAACCAGAGTTCTGTTTCTTGTTTGGGTTGTTGGACTCACTCCAAGCCCGGTTCGAACCTGAACATGTTCAAATCATTGGAATAGTTTAACTTTAATATGGTAAGAGTCAGAGGTCAATCGTTAGTTTGGGTTGTTGGACTCACTCCAAGCCTGGCTAATTTGTTGAATGCGCTCTAACCATATTAAAACTATTTCGCGATTAATGGGTCGGCTTTAACTTGGAGCATCGATTTGTTCGACTCACTCCAAGGTCGATGTGAAGAGAGGTGAAGTTGGGTGCTATGCATATGATGCATACTTGTTAATGTGTTAACAACCCAATGTATGTGTAAACATTCAATTAGTTGATAGCACATTGTGATAGTTACATATACATGATATGTAATCGGTATACTTGATACCCACCATCATAGCTAAGAATGGCTTGTTGGACTCACTCCAAGGTTGTTCTTATCTATGATGGATATCAGCCCATTCGGAGATGGACCTACGATCTCCCGAATTGATTTTGGGGTTTTTGAAATTCGAAAAATGAATGGGATTTATAAATGTATATTGATGCATTTTAAAATCATCTTTCTCATATATGCTCGTTTTGTATTTCTAAGTTAATATATTGATCATGATGTGTTTGAATTTGTGTTCCATTTTGGATTCAAATAAATTGACTGGGCCAAACTTCTTGGACTAGCTTAGAAACTTGAGAATTGTTCTCAAGGTGGAAAAGCTTGCGTATGTCCTCGAAGCGCCTCTTCCCGCCCATCCTAGTGACAATGCAACTCTGGACCAATTGTTAGCCTATCAGAAACATGTGAGTGATTCTGAACAAATGAGTTGCATCATGCTAGCCATGATGGAACCCAAGCTACGAAAGCAGCATGAGCATATGGATGCTCATATCGTAGTCCTTCATCTTTGTGAGTTGGTTGATGAGCAAGTGAGATTCGAAAGGTTCGAAGTCTCAAAGCTCCTCTTCACCTCTGAGATGCTAGGAGGTTCATCTGTGGTACTGCTCAATATGCTGAAGACTGTGGAGTCTTCTGAGAAGCATGAGCAGGGGACGGTGCTGTTAGTTGATTCCTCAAAGAAAGGTTCTAAGAGGAAGTCAAAGGAACAGCAGAAGGGAAAGAAGAGAAGGGCTAAGAAGGTAGAACTAGCACAAAAGGAAACTTGCCATCATTATGGCAAGGAGAGACATTTGCGAAGAAAGTGCAAGATTTATCTTGAGTCCATGAAGAAGGATAAGGCATCGGATGCCCCATCTTCTTCAGAAATCTTCTTTATTGATTGTCATTCTATTTCCTTAGACACTTGGGTATTGGATACTGGGTGTGGCTCACATATATGTAATGACATACATGGGCTAAGGAATAGAAGAAGACTTGTCAAGGGAGAGTCAAATTTACGTGTTGGGAATGAAGCAAAGGTTGCTGCACTCGCCATCGGAATGTATTTGTTGAAACTCCCTGCAGGACTTGTCTTAGAACTGGACAATTGCTTTTATATTCCTTTGTTGATAAAGAACATCATTTCTATTTCTTGTTTAAATAGAAATGGTTTCCATTTGACGTTTAGTAACAATTGTTGTTACATAAATTTGAATGGGGTTCTTTATGGGACTGGAACTTTAAGCAATGGTGTTTATACGTTGGACGTATCCAGTGACATTTGCAATATCGAAGCAAGCAACAAGAGTGCTCGAAAGGATAATCAAATAGACTCCTATATGTGGCATTGTCATCTTGGCCATGTAAGTAAGAAACGCATGTCCGAATTACACCGATGTGGAATTCTGGAATCGTTTGAATTGGATTCATGCGATACATGCGAATCATGCCTAAAAGGCAAGATGACTAAGTTACCTTTTATGGGAAAAGGTGAACGAGTGGGAGAGTTACTAGGTCTAATACATACCGATGTATGTGGACCTATGTCAACTCAAGCTTTAGGAGGCTATAGCTACTTCATTACTTTCACCGATGATCACTCACGGTTTGGGTATGTGTTCTTGATGAAACACAAGTCTGAAGCCTTTGAAAGGTTCAAAGAATTTAGAAATGAAGTAGAGAAACAACATGACAAGAGTATTAAAATACTTTGATCGGATCGAGGTGGTGAATACTTAAGTCAAGAGTTTCTTGATTATCTAAGAGACAATGGCATATTGTCTCAATGGACTCCGCCCTATACACCACAGCATAATGGTGTATCTGAGAGGCGTAACCGGACCTTGTTGGACATGGTCAGGTCAATGATGAATCATGCGACTCTTCCCAAGTCCTTTTGGAGTTATGCACTTCAGACAGCTGTTTACTTGTTAAATAGAATGCCTACCAAGGTAGTCTCTACTACTCCATATGAGATATGGGCTAGTAAGAAACCTCATGTATCTTACTTGAAGATATGGGGTTGTCTTGCTTATGTGAAGCGGACTGTATCAGACAAACTGGATGCTAAGTCTGATAAATGTCTATTTATTGGATACCCTAAGGAAACAAGGGGTTACCAATTCTATCATCCTGTGGAACAAAAGGTGTTTGTTTCAAGGCATGCTGTGCTTCTAGAGAAAGAGTTTCTCTTGCAAGAAAAACGATGGAGTGTCGAGCTTGAGGAGGCTCGAGAGACTCAAATAGACATTGATGAGATACGGTGAGCACAACAATGACAACTCATAGTGATGAGCAATCTTTGGACTTATTGTAACACCACATCTTCAGAGATCCGATAGAACACGCAATATTCCCGAGAGATATGGATTTCGTAAGTGAATCGAACGACGTGTTACTCATTGATGATGAGGAGCCTACCAGTTATGAAGAAGTGCTGACAAGTTCAGAAAGGGATAAGTGGCTTGGTGCCATGAAGTCGGAAATGGATTCCATGTACGAAAACCAAGTTTGGAACTTGGTTAACTCCACCAAGGCATAAAGCCTATAGGTGCAAGTGGGTTTTCAAGAAGAAAACCGACATGGATGGTAATGTGATTACCTATAAGGTTAGATTGGTGGCGAAAGGATATCGCCAAAAACAAGGTGTTGATTATGACGAAACCTATTCCCTCGTAGCTATGCTTAAATCCATTCGGATTCAACTGGCCAAAGAGGCTCATAATGATTATCAGATATGGCAGAAGTATGTGAAAACAGCTTTCCTTAATGGAAACCTGCTCGAGGACGTGTATATGATACAAACGAGGGTTTCACATCTGCTTGATAAAACCAAGGTATGCAAGTTGCGACGATCCATTTATGGATTGAAGCAAGCATCCAGAGTCGGAATATCCGTTTTGATGAGACGATCAAAAAGTTTGATTTCTCACAAAATCCAGACGAACCTTGTGTGTACAAGAAGGTTAGTGGGAGTGCAGTCGTGTTCCTAGTATTGTATGTCGATGACATATTACTTATAGGAAACGATGTGTCAATCTTACAGTCAGTTAAGGTTTGGTTATCCAAGACATTCTCCATGAAAGACCTGGGAGAAGCAACCTACATCCTAGGGATTAAGATCTATAGAGATAGATCGAAACGGTTGCTTGGTCTTTCGCAGTCTACATATATAGACCGAGTGCTAAAGAGGTTTAGCATGTCGGAATCCAAGAAAGGTTATCTGCCCATCAGGCATGGGGTACACCTTTCGAAGTCTATGTGTCCGCGCACAGAAGACGAGAGGATTTGCATGAGTAAGATTCCCTATGCATCCGCAATAGGATCTATCATGTATGCTATGTTATGTACGAGACCCGATGTATCGTATGCTCTGAGTGTCACGAGCAGATACCAGTCTGATCCAGGAATGGATCATTGGGCGGCTGTTAAGACGATCCTTAAGTACTTGAGAAGAACTAAGGATGTGTTCCTAATATATGGAGAAGGGGACATGGTGATACGCGGGTATACAGATGCCAGCTTCCAGACAGACAAGGATGATTCTAGGTCTCAGTCTGGATACGTGTTCACCTTGAATGGGGGCGCAGTGAGTTGGAAAAGTTCCAAACAAGAGACTGTAGCGGATTCTACCACTGAGGCAGAATATATTGCAGCTTCGGAAGCAGCAAAGGAGGCGGTTTGGATCAAGAAGTTCGTTCATGAACTTGGTGTGATTCCTGCCATTGTTGAAGCAATACCGGTCTACTGCGACAACAATGGAGCAATTGCACAGGCGAAAGAGCCAAGGTCTCATCAACGATCCAAACATGTGCTTCGCCGCTATCATCTTATCAGAGAGATCATCAGTAGGAACGAAATACAAATCGAGAAAATTCCCACTGAAAGGAACTTAGCGGATCCTTTGACTAAAGCATTACCTCAAAGTAAGTTTGAGGGTCATGTTGGTGCTTATGGTATTGGATACCGTAGCGATTGGCATTAGGCCAAGTGGGAGTCTGTTAGTAATATATGAGAGATGTCCTAAGGCAATCGCCTTATGTATGAACCATTTATATGATAAATGAAGATTCACTATTTGAGTATACATGTTTAATGTATTTGATTGGATCTTAAACTCATTTACTGAATGTCCACGATACGATTCACAGCATGAGAGAATTTGTGATTGGATCACAACTAGTGAGTATCTCTACATGTGTAATTGTGATATATCGTAATTATCCCTAGTCGATGAATTGATGGATCCGACACCATCAATTCGCTGAGACTAGCACGAGATATACTCCTCGTGTATCCAAGCAAATTGATTCTCACCGGGCCGAGACATAGTGATGTCCGAGTTAATCGTGGATGCTAGTTATGGTAACTAGTTCATTGGAGTGACCACCGTAAGACTTCATATGGTTCTCTGCATATATAGATATGTCAATGAAGTTCTTACTGTGGCTTAAGTGCGATGTTCCTTTGACTTGCATGTATTCAAGTCATCTTGATCATGGAGACTTATGCTTTGACATCTTAAGCAAACATCTCTAAGGAGATGTGGACCCGGATGATTGGGTATAAGTCGTGATCGAAGGTGTTTGAATAGCCTATAAAGGATTCACCACTCCTTGAGGAGATGTATACCCATGGCCTCTCGTCGGATTGTTACTAAAGTCTTTGGCCAAAGCATTACATGTTTAGAGTAAGGTACTCTTCGATACATGTGAGTAACTAGAACTGTGAGGACGAGGAAATGATACTTGGGCTAGGTGTGACGTAGTCACTTAGTGGGGATCGGCACAATAGACCATGTCCTCAACCAAGTGGGTATAAGATGAGTGAAGGGAATGGGGCACGATTCATTCGAGCCATCAAGGGTTTCGTAAATAGTTCGATCAACCGTTGATCTTTTCGGTTAATTGGGGATCATGATGTACTACTAGGTGCCACTCATAATCGTTCTATAATTAATGGTTAATTATAGACGGCCAACATAAACCGAGAACCTATTTGGTCACACGCACAACGAGTGTAATCCAAAGGATTTAAAACGAGCTTGAGAATGGGATTCTCAGACCGAGAGAGAAAATATGTTTGGTTGGACCAAACATAAAGCGAGCATGAAATTGTTTCAGTCGCAATGGAAGCGTGGATGGGCAGTGTCTTATGAAGACATAATGGATGGACCAAAATGGTTTGGTTCTAATCCAATGGATGAGAATAAACCAAAGGGTTTGGTTTATATTAAACGAATGAACCAAAGGTTGGTTCGGTTCGTTTTAACTTAAAATAAACCATCATGGTTTGGTTTATTTTAACTTATCTTAATGGAGCGGGTTAACGGGCTTTATGGATATGATCCATTAACCATTAAGAGAATTAGTTCTCTATAAAAGTGGGCTTAAGGGATTGTTAAACCCTAACTAATCCAATCATCCAGTGGTGCCGCCACCCATAGCTCCTCCAACCGGCGCCTGAAGGCGGCTTCCTTCCTCCTCGCCGGCTAAGCTGCTGCCGAAGAGTTCCGGCGATCCTCCTTAGGTTTGGCATAAAGGTGAGCACTTGGCTTCATTTGTTGGCCGGCGCCTATCTCCTCCACCAAGCTGTCCAGTTTTTGACAGCTTCTTCTCCTTCCGCCGGAGCGCCGCTTTGGACGACGGTTAGTGCTCCGACAGCGCTAACATACCGGGGATTTGATCTCCGGTAATCCTCTGAGATGGAGGATTTGGCGATCTGGCCAAACGGGTTGACGAATACCTCTCCGGAGAAGCGAGTTTTGAGAACTCGCTTTGGATCCGAATTTGGATTCGGATCGTGATCATCTTCGATCACGCCGCCTTCAACACGAGGCTAGTAACCCGCACGAAGACGGCTCGTGACTTAGCGGTCATCCCGAGGAGCTCGGCGTGGATACGGATAGAGACGATTCTTACGAGGATCGCTCCGCTGATGCCGTTTCGCTACACGCCATACTGGAAGGTATAACGAGTTTAGTTACGTATTGCTATGATCGTTTCAATACTTATAGGAAGCGATGTGTCCATCTTCTGATCGATTAAGGTTTGGTTATCCAAGACATTCTCCATGAAAGACACGGAGAAGCAACCTACATCCTCGGGATTAAGATCTATAGAGATAGATCGAAGCGGTTGCTTGGTCTTTCACCCAGTCTACATATATAGACCGAGTGCTAAGAGGTTTAGCATGTCGGAATCAAGAAAGGTTTCTACCCATCGGGCATGGGGTACACCTTTCGAAGTCTGTGTCGCGCCTGAAGGCGAGAGGATTTGCATGAGTAAGATTCCTATGCATCCATAATAGGATCTATCATGTATGCTATGTTATGTCACGAGGCCCGATGTATCGTATGCTCACGAGTGTCACGGCGGATACCAATCCGATCGAGGAATGGATCATTGGGTGGTTGTTAAGGCGATCCTTAAGTACTTGAGAAGAACTAAGGATGTGTTCTAATATATGGAGAAGGGACATGGTGATCGCGGGTATCACGGATGCGGCTTCGAGACGGACAAGGATGATTCGGTCTCGATCTGGATCGTGTTCACCTTGAATAGAGGCGCGATGAGTTGGAAAAGTTCCAAACAAGCGTGGCGGATTCTACCCGAGGCGAGAATACATATTGCGGCTTGAGCGTGAAAGGCGGTTTGGATCAAGAAGTTCGTTCATGAACTTGGTGTGATTCGGCCATTGTTGAAGCAATACCGGTCTCTGCGACAACAATGGAGCAATTGCCTGACGAAAGAGCCAAGGTCTCATCAGCGATCCAAACATGTAGCCGCCGCTATCATCTTATCGGAGAGATCATCGGTAGGAGCGAAATACAAATCGAAAATTCCCTTTGAAAGGAACTTAGCGGATCCTTTGACTAAAGCATTACCTCAAGTAAGTTTGAGGGTCATGTTAGAGCTTATGGTATTGGATACCGTAGCGATTGGCATTAGGCCAAGTGGAATCTGTTAGTAATATATGAGAGATGTCCTAAGGCAATGCCTTATGTATGAACCATTTATATGATAAATGAAGATTCACTATTTGAGTATACATGTTTTATGTATTTGATTGGATCTTAAACTCATTTCTTGAATGTCACGATCGATTCACGGCATGAGAGAATTTGTGATTGGATCACAACTAGTGAGTATCTCTACATGTGTAATTGTGATGTATCGAATTATCCTAGTCGATGAATTGATGGATTTGGACACCATCAATTACATGACTAGCACGAGGTATACTCCTTGGTGTATCAAGCGGTGATTCTCAGCTTTGGAGACATAGTGATGTCGGAGTTAATCGTGGATGCTAGTTATGGTAACTAGTTCATTGGAGTGACCGGTAGTAAGACTTCATATGGTTCTCTGCATATATAGATATGTCAATGAAGTTCTTACTGTGGCTTAAGTGCGATGTTCCTTTGACTTGCGGTATTCAAGTCATCTTGATCATGGAGACTTATGCTTTGACATCTTAAGCAAACATCTCTGAGGAGATGTGGACCCGGGATGATTGGGTATAAGTCGAAGTGATCGAAGGTGTTTGAATAGCCTATAAAGGATTCACCACTCCTTGCGAGGAGATGTATACCCATGGCCTCTCGTCGGATTGTTACTAAAGTCTTTGGTCAAAGCATTACATGTTTAGAGTAAGGTACCCTTCAATACATGTGGAGTAACTAGAATCCGTAGGACGAGGAAATGATACTTGGGCTAGGTGTGACGTAGTCAGCCTAGTGGGGACTGACACTATAGACCATGTCCTGAACCAAGTGGGTATAAGATGAGTGAAGGGAATGGGGCACGATTCATTCGAGCTACTGAAGGGTTTCAGAAATAGTTCTGGATCAACCGTTGATCTTTTCGGTTAATTGGGGATCATGATGTACTACTAGGTGCCACTCATGATCGTTCTATAATTAATGGTTAATTATAGACGGCCAACATAAACCGAGAACCTATTTGGTCACACACACAACGAGTGTAATCCAAAGGATTTAAAACGAGCTTGAGAATGGGATTCTCAGACCGAGAGAAACTATGTTTGGTTGGACCAAACATAAAGCGAGCATGAAATTGTTTCAGTCGCAATGGAAGCGTGGATGGGCCGTGTCTTATGAAGACATAATGGATGAACCAAAATGGTTTGGTTCTAATCCAATGGATGAGAATAAACCAAAGGGTTTGGTTTATATTAAACGAATGAACCAAAGGTTGGTTCGGTTCGTTTTAACTTAAACTAAACCATCATGGTTTGGTTTATTTTAACTTATCTTAATGGAGCGGGTTAACGGGCTTTATGGATATGATCCATTAACCATTAAGAGAATTAGTTCTCTATAAAATAGGGCTTAAACCCTAATCCAAAACACTAGCCCTTGGTGTTGCCGCCCACCCCTTGAAGGAGTTTTCGGCGCCAACCCTAGTGTGTGCCGCCCCAGCCTTGTGCGCCTACCAACTTGTTGCGGCGTCAAGCTTCAGCCGGTGAACCTCGACCCTCCGGTGATCTCCTCTAGGTTGGTGATAAGGTGAGCTTCCATCTCTCCTTGGCCGGCCTATTCCTCCACCAAAAGCTGTCCAGTTTTTCTGGACAGCTTGTTTCTTTGTCGGGCGTCGTTTGGGCGGCGGTTGGAGTGCTCGATAGCGCCCTAACTTACCGAGATTTGATCTCCGGTAATCCTCTGAGGTGGAGGACGAAGGATTCGTCAAACGGTTGACGAATACCTCTCCGGAGAAGCGAGTTTTGAGAACTCGTTTTAGGATCCGAATTTGGATTCGGATCGTGATCATCTCTCGATCACGTCGTCTTCAACACGAGGCTAGTAACCCGTACGAAGACGAAGCTCGTGACTTAGCGAAGTCATCCCGAGGAGCTCGGCGTGGATACGGATAGAGACGATTCTTACGAGGATCGTTCCGGTTGATGCCGTTCCCGCTACACATCATACGAAAGGTATAACGTAGATAATTTCTTTTATTGCAAATTTTAATTTACGGTTATGTCTACACTTGTTGTAATATGCATGCGTGTGTTGTGTGTGTTGTAATAAATATAGATTTATTATTTTTAATTGCTTCCGCTGTGCTCATGTTTACGAAACATGATCGAACACACACACGCCGCGGTGCCGGAAACCCAACAGGGTATTGCTGGCGTCTTCTTCTGAGGGGGAGACTCACATTGCTATAAGCATCTAATAATGAAGTAGAATATAAAGCCATTTTATCTGGGTTACAAGCAGCTCGGGAGTAATAGTATACTCTAATTCACAGTTAGCCGTTTCTTAACTACAGGGTGCTTTTGCCATTTGAGAAGAGAGAATATTAAAGTATTCTAAGGGTTTTGAGAAGTTGAAAGCTCATTTTCAAGTGGTACAATTACAACAAATTCTGAGGGAGAGGAATACAAAGGCAAATGAACTAGCACGCTTAGCAAGTGCATTAATCGAATGGAAGTCTCATGATCCTTTATGCTTGGAAGTTCCTCATTCCTTAGTAGTGTACAATGTGGAAGAGATGGTGGTGGGATGCATTGACATATTTGATTGGAGGACAGATATTATGCCCTATCTACAATACTAGTTAAAACAGCGGAATATAGAAATACAAATATAGAGACAAAGACAAAAATAAATACATAAGGATATACGTGGTTCAGAACTTTAGGGTTCCTACTCCATGGGGCGAGCTCAACGAGTTCTAGTGATGCACACACCACTAATAAATCTCCTTCTTGACAATACGTCGGAGGTGGACAAACCTCATACAAGTAATTACAATAGTAATACAAAACGTACAAGCAAATGCAAAGACAATAATGAAATACAAGTAAAGAAAACTTTACAATAATTGCTGTGAACATTTGCTTGTTGCTTGCTTTGGTTAGTTCTTGAAGGTCTGGAATGCAGCAGCAATTCCCCTTCAAAATCTCCCCAAAATTCACTACAAAATCCTCCAACTCGAGCTCCTTTTATAACCTACATCGATCTGATTTTGTACTCAATAGTCGATATCCATAATGCCCCACTCGTTTGCCCCTGTAGCCATTGTCTCACAATGGCTTAATCCACACTGGAAAAACTCTAAAGGATACACTAGCAGTCAATTGCAATTACCATCAATCGACTGCCAAGCCCATAGTTGACTGCTCAGTCGGCTACCAAATTTTTTTATGCTCACAAACAAAACCATCAGTCGACCGTTCAAGGCTAGTCGACTCCCATCAGTCGACTGGTCATAATCCCAGTCACCTGATAAATCTCAACCATAAGGTTTGTCCCAAATATGATGCCCTCATACTTGCTAGACCACCCTTAGCCTAGACCTAAGCCTTCTAGCCACTTCTTGCGCCTATCGAATCCCTCCAAGTCATCCATGACTTGTTCATCCATACGCTAGCTTCCAAGTGCTTCCATCAACTATTGTCATGCTAACCAGGTCTACACCGCCAAGGATACACACTTGGACTTTCCAAATGCCAAGTACCCATGACTTGGACTTTCACTGCCAAGGCTACACACTTGGACTTATGTGGGCAAGACTACACTCTTGGACTTCCCAAATGCCAAGTACCCATGACTTAGACTTTCACTGCCAAGGCTACACACTTGGACTTTCCAAATGCCAACTCCATGTTGGACTTTCACTACCAAGGCTACACACTTGAAATTTCCAAATGCCAACTCCATGTTGGACTTTCTCTTGCCAACTCATGTTGGACTTTCCAAATGCCAAGACCCATGCTTGGACTTTCCAACATATGGTCAACCCAAAGTCAACCATATAGTCAACCCATTGTCACACAATGGTCAACTCATTGTCAAACATCAAAACACTACTCGAGTCAAACTCGATTCTGGTCAATCGTGACCTGGACTGATTGCACCAGCAATCTCTCCCTTTTTGATGTTTAACAAAACTACAAACACCTTTGAGTTAGGTGGCCTAACTCAAATCTCCCAATTCTCCCTAATTGGTAAATCTCACATTCTCCCCCTTTTTGACATGCATCAAAAAGGCTCTCCCCAAGAGTGTCAATATCTCATATCCCATTGAGATCTTACAATCTCCCCCTTAGTACAAAAACATTTAGGATGCCTTCACTCTTCCTAGTGATAAGTCTCATATCACTAAATGAGAGACAATCCTCATTCTCCCCCTTATGAGGAAGAACACATCTATCTTCTCATGATAGATAACCTCCCCTAAAGGCTTGCTCCCTCTTGACCATTGAACCAACAATGTCCTTGGAGAGTCCCTAAGCCTATAGGAACACTAACCCATCAATACTAAGGACAAAAGTTCAAATTTAAACTTTCACACACCTTAAAATTGATACATCACCCAAAACAACTCTCCTAATCCATATCCAATGGATTTTCGCCCTCCCAATGCCTTCCAAAAAGTATCCTAGGGTTAGGAGTAGTTAGGGAACCTAGAAACAACTGAACATGGGCTAAACATACCTTGTTTATCCAAAATTAGCATTGAAAGTCGACGCCCTATATTAGTCAATCGCCATCTATGGCCTCATCAATTCCACTGCATGTAAATCGAATTCAAATGAATTTCAAAAATTCATAAGAAATTATACATAAATCGAAAAATCATGAAAACTCATATACATAATACTTAAGTTAATCATTATGGGTGAAAAATATTTGAGAAATAAAATGCCCATAAAATAATAATATTGACACAAAGTTCAAAATTATTGAAAATTTCAATGTTTTGACCTTACTTTGTATCAACTCCATCAATGGTGATTGCTATCAAAAGATAGACTTCATCAAAGTTTTTAAAAATGATTTTTAAATAGTTTTAAAACCTTATATTTAACCATGGTCTATGAGCTTAATGCACATGGCTTTTACATAAGCTTTCCTCATGATTCATCCATGGTATAAGATGAGTTTGAGTTCATCTAGATACAAGAACTATGCACCATGAACTTAACTCATTTCCTAGCATCTCACATGTGTCTAAGGTGTATGAAAACACATACAAGTAAATTTGATGTGAGATGTGAGTTTTGGTTATTTAGGGTTTCATGCATTTTCTCAGCAACTCTATTTGATTCCCTTATACATGAGACTTCAAATCATGTCATTATCCTTAACTCAATTTTAATAATGCATGAATGATAATTATGACATAAATTAAAACATTAATAAGCATGTGCCAATAATCATGATGTCGTGATATATGAATCAACTCTAAGTATACATGTCATAAAAAGATAAACCTAAGGTATCATGACATTTTATATGATACAAATGAATATGATGTCATGACATGACAATGACAAACAAGATATGACAAATAAAAGGTAAAGGTATAAAAATACCTAAATTTTAGTATTAATTTCCATTTTTTATGATTAAATTTATTTTTGTCATATTACCACTTATCTCCCACGTGTGTCAAAAACCCAAAATGATACACCATGACTTCTAAACCTAAGTTGTGCCAATTTGATCAATTTTCCAAACTTCTCAAATTTAATTGACACATCCTAAAATCTTTTAGAATATAAATTCTAATCTTATTTCCAAGGTACCCATAACCTTGAAAATGATCTAAAGTTCCAACTTTGCTATGGTTAGGTTAACTACCTTACCAATTCAAGTTGACACAACCTAACCCATTTAGCGTGAAGGGATCACACTCCTAGGAACTCAATATCTATTGGAGCTCCTTGTGTTTACAAGGTATTCACTAGATATAATTTACCTAGATACCCTCCTAATGACCCTTTTTGGCTTGGTATCATGATCAATTGGGTCTTGCCTAAGTCAACTCTAGGGGAAACTCCCCCTTTGACCTTCTTAGTGGCTTTCCTAGGTTTCCTTGAAACGTTAGCTACTAGGCACATACCATGGTTAGCCTTAGGGATGACCTCCCTAGTAACCTTGGCATTCCTAGACCTAAATTTAGTTCCATAATCAAGTGGAACATTGTTGTAGGTCTCCATGGGCTTAGGTTTGTGACCCAAACCTTTCTTGCCCCTTGACGGTTTTTGCCTTATAGGACCTAGATTTTGACCATTTGATACTTGACTTTGGTTTTACATTTTTCTAAGGGCCTTCTCTAGTTTTTCAAGCCTTGACCTCAAGACTTGGTTTTCTAATTCTAATTTTCCCAATTTTGATTTTTCATTAACCTTTTGGGAAAACTTCTTCTTAGGCATATGCCTAGACTTCGTGGGGTTAATGCCCAAAAGATCTTCTACCTTTCTAATTGCCTCCTTAGGTAGAATTTTTCTAAGATTATTATTTCTAGATTTATCCTTAGTCTTAATATCACATGATTTTGCACCTAAGCAATAAAATCTATTTCTAGCATGCTTTCGTTCATGAACAATAGAAATAAAATTCCTAGCATGATTTTTGACATTAAAATTTGAATTTGCATTACTAAAATATACCTTAGGGTTTTCTTTAGAAGCTCATGCTCCTTCTTGGACCTTGGAGGCTTGTCTTCCCTTAGGGCATTGGCTCCTATAATGTCCCTTTTTATGACATTTTAAGCACACCATGTGCTCCCTTGCTCTTCTTAGTGGGGACACTAGCATCCTTGACCTTTGGCACCGGTTGAGCCTTCTTGATCTTCTTAGGACACTTGCTTATATAGTGCCCATATTCCCTACACTCAAAACACATAATATGTTTTTTATTTTTGATTAAAATGCATGAATTACCTAGGGAATTTTGGTCTTGTTCTTCACTTCTTCCGGATGTAGATGCTTCTTCTTGTTCTTGCTCCGGGATGGAAAATCCCTCCTCCCCCTCAATCCTAGAGGTGGAGGTTTCCTCCAATTCTTTCACATTCTCGGATGTTGATGGATATTCTTCCTTGGCTTCCTTCTCTACTCGTGCCAGTTCAAGATTTTCATGGAATTTGACCACTTTATTCCACAACTCCTTAGCATTCCTATAACTCCCTAATCTAGACAAAATATTGTTAGGTATCAATTTTACTAAGATTTTTATTACCTTAACGTTTGTCTTGAATTCTTGCCATTGCTCCTTGGTCCATCTTGATTTTTCGATTGGCTTGTTGTCTTCATCCCTATGTACCTTGAAACCATTTTCCATTATAATCATTATATTAAAATCAATTTCAAAAAATACCTCCATCCTTTTCTCCTACCAAGAAAAATCTCCTTAGAACTTCGGTGGGTGGATGTTCATGCCGACCATTTGACTTGATTATCGCGGCGATGAGTCTGTTGATAAGATCCTCGCTCTGATACCACTTGTTAGGATTGATGGTCCGATTAGAAGGGGGGATGAATAGTCTAATCATCGTTGGATGGGATTCGTTCGCGCTTGTCTCTACAATACTAGTTAATACAGCAGAATATAGAAATACAAATATAGAGACAAATAAAAACATGAATACACAAGGATATACGTGGTTCAAAACTTTAAGGTTCCTACTCCATGGGGCGAGCTCAACGAGCTCTAGTGATGCACACACCACTAATAAATCTCCTTCTCGACAACATGCCGGAGGTGGAGAAACCTCATATAAGAAATTACAATAGTCATACAAAACGTACAAGAAAATACAAAGACAATAATGAAATATAAGTAAAGAAAACTTTACAACAATTGCTTTGAACACTTGCTTGTTGCTTGCTTTGGTTTGCTCTTGAAGGTCTAGAATGCAACAACAATTCCGCTTCAAAATCTCCCCAAAAATAGCTGCAAAATCCCCCAACTCGAGCTCCTTTTATAACCTGCATCGAGCTGATTTTGTGCCCAACAGTCGACTGCTATAAGGTCCCAGTCGACTGCCCCTGTAGCCATTGTCTCACAATGGCTTAATCTGTTGGGTTTCCGGCACCGCGGCGTGTGTGTGTTCGATCATGTTTCGTAAACATGAGCACAGCGGAAGCAATTAAAATTAATAAATCTATATTTATTACAACACACACAACACACGCATGCATATTACAACAAGTGTAGACATAACCGTAAATTAAAATTTGCAATAAAAGAAATTTATCTACGTTATACCTTTCGTATGACGTGTAGCGGGAACGACATCAACCGGAACGATCCTCGTAAGAATCGTCTCTATCCGTATCCACGCCGAGCTCCTCGGGATGACTTCGCTAAGTCACGAGCTTCGTCTTCGTACGGGTTACTAGCCTCGTGTTGAAGACGACGTGATCGAGAGATGATCACGATCCGAATCCAAATTCGGATCCTAAAACGAGTTCTCAAAACTCGCTTCTCCGGAGAGGTATTTGTCAACCATTTGACGAATCCTTCATCCCCCACCTCAGAGGATTACCGGAGATCAAATCCCCGGTAAGTTAGCCTCTGTCAGAGCACTAACCGTCGTCCAAACGACGCTCCGACAACAAAGAAACAAGCTGTCCAGAAAAACTGGACAGCTTTTGGTGGAGGAATAGAGGCCGGCTAAGGAAAGATGGAAGCTCACCTTATCACCGAACCCAAAGGAGATCGCCGGAGGGTCGCCGGAGGTTCTCCGGCTGAAGCTTGGATGCCGGCAAAGACTTGGACGGCTGCACACAAGCTGGGCGGTGGCAGCTTTAGGGTTGGCGCCAATTAACTCCAAGGTGGAGGTGGGCGGCAACTCAAGGGGGCTAGGGTTTGGATTCGGGCTTAATTATCCCTTAACCCCTCTTTTATAGAGAACTACTTCTCTTAATGGTTATTGGATCATAACCATTAGGCCCGTTAACCCGCTCCATTAGGATAAGTTAAAATAAACCAAACCATGATGGTTTATTTTAAGTTAAAACGAACCGAACCAACTTTTGGTTCATTCGTTTAAAATAAACCATGTTGGATCGAAAGTGTCGCTAGAGGGGGGGGGGTGAATAGCGATACGGTGTCGTTAAAAAAAAACTTTTGCAATAAGTAAAAAGCAAGTAGAGAGTGCACAGCGGAAATATAAAGTAGACAAGATATTTTTACGTGGTTCACAATCTTTCGATTGCTAATCCACGGCCCTAGTGATCCTTGATCACGTACGGAGGGCAATTCACTAAAACCACTCCTCCTCGTTGGAAGTAGGAGCAACGATCACAAAAAGAAATCAAGGCAAAGGGACACTCCCCCTTTCCTTGTTACGATTAAAGCACAAAGACAATTTAAAGAAGTAGAACTTAAATAAATATACCGACAACTCTTATAAGTAGAAGATGTAGCTTTCGTTGTCGGCGCGCGTCGTAGCAAATGTGAGTAGTAGTAGTAGCGGCGTTCTACACGGCGTGTTGAGAGCTCTTGATTTCTTATATTTTGCTTGGCTTGAACATGTCTATTTATGGATATTGATCTATGAATTTAGACATAGGTAGTGTCCAAGGTGAGGTTCTTATCCCCCAAGTCATCCAACCACCTTGTGCCACAACTCAAGGATGAGGTGCTCATCCAACCACCTTGTGCCACCTCAAGGAGGCCTTCACGCCAACTTGTTGGAGCCATCCAACTTGTGCCACATCATGGGAGCCAACCATCTTGTGCCAACTCTCCTCCTTGATGGTGGTTTGCCAACCATCTTGTGCCAACTCACCTCATTTTGGGCGTCCAACTTGATGATGGTTTTGGATGTCCACCTTGATGCCACATCACCTAATTTTGGGGGTCCAAGCTTGGTGATGGTTTGGATGTCCACCTTGATGCCACATCACCCTTTGTACCAAAACACGAGTCAAGTCCAAATTCACCCCCTTGAAATTCGAGCTCTTCTCGAGGCTGGAACTAGACCAGCAGTTGACTGTAGTAGACGACTGGTCAAAGGGTTTTGGACTGCAGTACAAGTTAGCTTAAAATATAAAGTACGATGGTTCTAACCAACTGATCTCGACCTAGACCTTCCATTGGAGGTATTGGGTCGGATCTACGCTTAACGTCCTTGCTTCGCTTTCACACGAGCTTACCTTGTAGCCTCGCTTCCGGTCTTCACCCGAGTACCTCGGCTTCCTCCGAAATCCCTCTGGCGTTGCCCGACCACCTCGGTTCCCACCGGGTGTCGCAGACCTTCCGCTCAACTTTAGCATTTCTGCACACTTAATTGAGCTCGTAAGATAACAAATATACCCTTAACTATTGAGCCTTTTGCCATAATCAAAATACCGGTTCGACTTTGGTGCCCACTGCACCAACAATCTCCCCCTTTTTGATTCATGGCAAACCGACACAAAAGTTAAGGAAAAATTAAGCTAGCATAATGATTAAGCATGAATGAGCTAGCATAAAGATTAAATATGAATGAGCTAGCATAATGATTAAATATGAATGAGAAATATTATTGTTTCAAGTTCTCCCCTTTGAGGTAACCTCCCCCTTGACCGAAGGTGAGTTCTTGAAAAATAATTTTTACTCCCCCTTAATAGTTGCTTAAGTAATCGGAATTACTTAATATAAAAGGTAATAATTTTGTTTACTTTCTTCCCCTTTAATTTTGGTTAATTTTGGTTACTTTTGTGACTTTCTCCCCCTTTTGCCTTAACTCAAAAAGTTTGTAAATATATTTTAGGGTTTGTAAGTCCAAGCAAGTTCCCAATATATATATATATATATATATATTTTTAAAATAATAATAAGCTTGAAAATATGTTCATCTAAAATGTACAACTCCGGTTGGACTTGATTGATATAGAATGATCAATAAGTCTTGAAGGAGTTGATTAATTTTAAATAATTATACTCCATGGTTCATATCGATGCAATTAATCTACATCTCGAACTGTGAGTAAGGTCCTAACATCTCACGCCTGCTCATTGGCTAAGTACACAAACACATTAGTCCTATGTGTTGTGAGATGTGTTGGCTCCTTAAATCTATAGGTATATGATTTCTAAGGTAAGACTTAGGCTAATTTCATAAAAAGAAGCAAAAATAGAGTACATATATAGAGAAATTTAAATCCTACTCTATTACGCACATACCTAACTTTCGTCTTAATAAACTAAATTCGGCTTCGGGTAGTGGTTTGGTGAAGATGTCCGCTAGGTTTGATTTGGACTCAACATACTCTAGTTGTATAGTTCCATTAGTTACATGTTCCCTAATGAAGTGGTGTTTAACTTCTATATGTTTTGTCCTAGAATGACATATTGGATTTTTAGTTAAGTTAATTGAACTGATGTTATCTATGTAGGTTTTAATGTTGTTAAAGATTAAGCTAAAGTCTTGGAGAGTGTGCTTCATCCACAGGAGCTGAGAGACACACTCACCCATCGCAACGTATTCGGCTTGGTAGATAAGGCAACGCAATGTCGCTTCCATCGCACCAACTCACTAGACTGAGCCGAGGATTTGACAACAACCACTGCGCTCTTTCTATCGAGTTTACTACCGCATAGTCGGAGTCGGAGTAGCCGATTAGATTAAACTCGGGAGATCTAGGGTACCACAGACCTAGGTTTAGCGTGCCTTTTAGATATCTTAGGATACGCTTGACTAGGGTTAGGTGAGACTCCTTGGCACAGGTTTGTAACCTTGCTCACATACTTACCGCGAATAAAATGTCGGGTCGGCTCGCGGTTAAGTATAGGAGACTTCCTATTGCGCTCCTATAGTATTTTAGGTCAACGGGTTTTCCTTCTACATCTTCGTTTATATTAACATTAGTTGCTATAGGTGTATTAATTATTTTAGCATCTTGCATTCCAAATCGATTTATTAAGTCCTTAGTATATTTTTGTTGATGTAAATATATTCCATCTTTAGTTTGTTTAATTTGTAAACCTAAGAAGAAACTTAACTCTCCTACTAAATTCATTTCAAATTCACTTTCCATAAGTGAGATGAATTCGTTTAGCAGGATCGAGTTGGTAGTTCCAAAAATTATATCATCTACATAGATTTGGGCTATAAAGATTTCTTTTCCTACGGTTTTTACGAATAAGGTTGGGTCGACTAAACCTTGGTTGAATCCTTTGGACTTAAGATAGATCGAAGCCTTCGCATCAAGCTCTTGGGGCTTGTTTGAGTCCATATAGGGCTTTCTTAAGTCTAAGGACATGGTCGTTTATCTAGATTTTCAATCCGGAGGTTGACTGACGTAAACTTCTTCCTTAATGTATCCATTCAAAAATGCCGACTTGACATCCATTTGAAACAATTTAAAACCTCGATGTGCATATGCTAACAACATTCGGATGGACTCTAGTCTTGCTACGGGGCGAGGTCTCATCGTAATCTAAACCTTCGACTTGACTAAACCCTTTGCGACTAACCTAGCTTTATTTCTAACTACTTCACCTTTATCATCAAGTTTATTTCAAATACCCACCTTGTTCCAATAATTGATTTTTCTTAGGTGGTGGTACTAATTCCACTTCATTTCTAGTGAATTGAGCTAGCTCTTCTTGCATAGCAATAATCCAATGGGATCAAGAAGTGCTTGTTCAATAGTTTTGGGTTCGATTTTGGAAATTAACGATTTGACTAATGTTTCGATGAAGCTCTAGTTCAACCCCTAAATTTGGATCACCTATAACTTGATTGATAGGATGACTTGGGTTAGGTCATCTATCACTTGGTCGATAGGATGACTTGGGTTAGGACGAGATTCAAGTTCAAGATCAGAGTCGGGTTTGCTATAAGTTGATTTGCTAGTTGGTTTTGTTAAGGATTGAACGGGTTCGTGGTCCTTCGTCAAAACTATATTAATGGTTTCTTCGACTCTAAGAGTGTCGTGATTGTATACCCTATAAGCTCTACCGGTGGTTGAGTATCCTAGAAAGGTTCCAGAGAGGTTTTGGATTTGAATTTCCTAGGTAATCCTTAGTGTTTAAGATATGTACTTGCATCCAAATACCCTAAAGTATTTGATGTTCGTATTTTATCGTGATAAATCTCGCATTTGAGGACTTTTGGTGCCTCTTTACCATAAGGATCCTATTTTGGACATAGCAAGTCGTACTAACGGCCTCCGCCAAAATCTATCTGCAGGTTATACTGCTTAACATTGTCCTAGCGGCTTCTTGTAGGGTTCTATTTTTCCGCTCGACTAACCCATTTTGTTGTGGGGTTCTAGGACATGAAAACTCATGGTGGTATCCGCTTAGGTTACGTAAATCAGAAACTCGTGGTTTTCAATTCACCACCATGATCGCTTCTAAGTCTTTTAATCTTAAGGTTCTTTTGATTTTCGATTAACCTACAAAGATTGATTAGTTGGTCTAGGGTATCATTTTTATGTTTGATAAACCTAACCCAAGTAAATCTAGAATAGTCGTCAATTATGACTAAGCAAAATTGACTACCATTGAGTGACTTAGCTCCATGTGAATCAAATAGATCCATGTGTAGGAGCTCAAGAACACTTTTGGTTCGTTCTTGATTAGTTAATTGATGTTGTGTCCTAGATTGTTTACCTTGTTGACAAGCATTACATATTTTATTATCCAAGTTGTTTAGTTTAGGCAAACCTATAACCAAGCCACTCGACTCATCTTGTGGAGGAGTCTTGGGTGCAGTGTCCGAGTCTTGATGCCATAACCAAGATTCCTCTTCTTTGTGTCATAAGACACTTGGTTGAGGAGTTGGGTAAATTTATTGTGTAGATGTTGCTACTCCTAGTTCCTTTAAGTATTATTTTAGATGTTGCATTTATCTTGATTACGCATTCATTTTCTAGAAATATGACCTTATAATTGTTATCACACAATTGGCTTACACTAAGTAAATTATATTGAAAGTTTTCTACTAATAAGACATTTTGAATTGTAAAGTTAGAGTTGAGCTCAATATCACCGATCCGATGATTTTGAGCTTGCCGTTATTTCGAAGGCTACCGATCCTTGTCGTTTGAATCGTAACCCGAAAATTTGAGTTGATCCCCGTCATGTGTGGGAGCAACCACACATCCATTGATCCTACATATAAGGTAGTTGGATCGGATATTGGAATTACTAAAGGGTTGTTTGTAAGTTTTAAACCTAAATCATCTCACCAATATCTACATGATCAAAACATGTTATTCCTATGTGTTATTGTGAGATGACTTTCAATTTTACTTGATTAATTTTAATGAATTTAAATTAACCAACATTAGGTTAGATTCGGATTTAGTCTAAGCTCATCAAGTAATCTTTTCAAGAGATTAGCTTCCAGGTCGTGGCGAGGCCCAGAGGCCTTCTTTGATCGGAACAACGACCACTTCCTTAGACAAAGCTAATTTCAAGAAATTGATAACTCGACTTACTTGAGACTACATCTTGGTCTAACTAGTTATTTTTGAAAAGAGGCTCCCCGAGGCTCAATCTTTTCGCAGGATTTTAGTTGGTTATGAGTCCTATCTAACCATTCTAAAAATAAAGGAAAAACTAAGCATGCAATTTCTAAGACTTAACAAAAATACATTTTGTATTGGCTCCCCCTGGACCATTGAATCGAGTGGGTCTATTCACATAGTGAATTTGGTCCTTGGGAACCCAATACATGTTAGATCCTCAAGTTGAAATCAAAGTGATCTTAGGGACCCATGCTTGGACATTTTTCTTATGTTGGTTTACTATAGACATATATGACTTATTGGTTGTATTTGAGTTAAACCCGAGTCCGGCCTTGTTGTACGGCCCTTTGTGATCCAAGTAAGAGGTCAAGTCCCTTGGATCCCAAAGTGAACCTTTCCAACGTGTTCCTAAGGTCTTCGACTTGTGTTTTCAAAAGCGAGTTCTCAACTTCAAGCTTTTCAACTTGAGTTGAGTCCTCCTCTTGAATACAAGTAGTCGAAGAGGTTAGGGAGACCTCATGTTTGAGGAGGTTAACCTCCTCAATTAGGGTCTCGACCTTGGACTCGGACTTAGCTAGTTTCTTATTTAAAAATTTAATTGCCCCATACAAAGTATTAAGTAACGACCGACTTACCCTTAATGATTCTTTTGAACCGGATACGGATCCGTGGCTTGTCTTGAATGGAAGCTCATCATCGGATTCGGACTCGGACTCTTCTTGATTTCGAGTCGTGCTCGGCCATTAGAGCTTGGATATCGTCTTCTTCCTCCGACAACTCCTCCCAAGTAGCGTTTAGTGCTTTCTTGGTCTTTGATGCGTTATTCTTTAGCTTTGGGCACTCGGACTTGATGTGGCCGACACATTGCACTCATAGCATCTAAAATTAGAAGTATTTGAATTAGGTTTAGGCTTACCTTGAGTTGTTGGTCGTTTCGTCTCTTGATCATCTTCGAACTAGATTGACTAGTTCGGATTCTATTCGAGTCTACTTCCGATTCGGACTAAATCTTCTTCCTTCGGGTGGCTTGCTTGCGGGCTTCTTCTTCTTGGAACACCTAACTAACGCAATACTCTTCTCGGCCTCGACCACGTTAGTTTGCTCATGTAATTCAAGTTCCGAAAACAATTCGTCTAACCTAATTTTAGAAAGGTCCTTGGAGACCTTGTAGGCATCGACCATGGATGCCCACAAGGTGGTCCTAGGAAACGAGTTAAGAGAATACCTGATAAGGTCGCGATTCTCGACCTTTTGTCCAATGGCATGGAGTTGGTTGACGATGTCTTGGATACGAGCATGTAGTTGAGTTGCGGTCTCGTTTTCCTGCATTTTCAAGTTATACAATTTATTTAAAAGTAAATCTCTTTTACATACCTTCGTGTCGTCGGTGCCTTCGTGTAGTTCCACTAGCTTGGTCCATAAGTCCTTTGCACTAATGAAGGGGCCGACGCGGTTGAGCTCTTCCTTGACAACCCACATTGCAAGATTTGAGTTGCCTTGGCATCGGCTTCTACTTGTTTTTCATGGAATTTGACCATTGATCGTAACCCAAAGATTCACCATCTTCATTAATAGGAAGTGTGAAACCGGTTTGGATTACGATCCACATCTCGATTTGGGTTTTAAGAAAGCATTCCATCCGACCCTTCCAATAACGAAAGTCATTACCGTTGTAAAACGGGGGTGGTGATGCTAAACCCTTCGAGATGGGCCATTTAAAAACAAGAAGAAGAGCAACGAAAAGAATCTTGCAAAACACACACGAAGAATATTCCAAGACTTTCGTCTTGGATTAGTAATCTTGAGAAGTAAAAAGAAAAAAAATATATATAAAATGTAACTTGCAAAAGAAATAAACAATCAAATGCGAATGTCGTTGAAGTTCGGAGGACAACCTTACTCGGGATCTAACCGAAGGACAACCTTATCCGGATCCTAAAGCCTCTAATGCAATTCTATATGTAGGAGAAGATAAGCAAGTGAAATAATTATACGAAAACAGAAATAAATAAATAAAAATCTGTGAAAAACAAAAACACACCTAGATGGGTGGTTTCACCGACTCTTAGCGCCCCCGGCTCTGATACCAATTGTTGGATCGAAAGTGTCGCTAGCGGGGGGGGGGTGAATAGCGATACGGTGTCGTTAAAAAAACTTTTGCAATAAGTAAAAAGCAAGTAGAGAGTGCACAGCGGAAATATAAAGTAGACAAGATATTTTTACGTGGTTCACAATCTTCGATTGCTAATCCACGGCCCTAGTGATCCTTGATCACGTCGGAGGGCAATTCACTAAAACCACTCCTCCTCGTTGGAAGTAGACAACGATTCACAAAAGAAATCAAGGCAAAGGACACTCCCCTTTCCTTGTTACGATTAAAGCACAAAGACAATTTAAAGAAGTAGAACTTAAATAAATATACGACAACTCTTATAAGTAGAAGATGTAGCTTTCGTTGTCTGACGCGTCGTAGCAAATGTGAGTAGTAGTAGCGGCGTTACGACGGCGTGTTGAGAGCTCTTGATTTCTTATATTTTTTTGGGAACATGTCTATTTATGGATATTGATCTATGAATTTAGACATAGGTAGTGTCCAAGGTGAGGTTCTTATCCCCCAAGTCTTGCTCATCCACATCCTTTGCGCCAACTCAAGGATGAGGTGTTTCATCCAACCACCTTGTGCCACAACTCAAGGATGAGGTGCTCATCCAACCACCTTGTGCCACCTCAAGGAGGCCTTCACGCCAACTTGTTGGAGCCATCCAACTTGTGCCACATCATGGGAGCCAACCATCTTGTGCCAACTCTCCTCATTTTGGGCGTCCAAGCTTGATGGTGGTTTGCCAACCATCTTGTGCCAACTCACCTCATTTTGGGCGTCCAACTTGATGATGGTTTTGGATGTCCACCTTGATGCCACATCACCTAATTTTGGGGGTCCAAGCTTGGTGATGGTTTGGATGTCCACCTTGATGCCACATCACCCTTTGTACCAAAACACGAGTCAAGTCCAAATTCACCCCCTTGAAATTTGAGCTCTTCTCGAGGCTGGAACTAGACCTAGCAGATTGGTAGTAGTCAAAGGGTTTTGAAACAAGTTAGCTTAAAATATAAAAATCGATGGTTCTAACCATATCTCGACCTAGACCTTCCATTGGAGGTATTGGGTCGGATCTACGCTTAACGTCCTTGCTTCGCTTTCACACGAGCTTACCTTGTAGCCTCGCTTCCGGTCTTCACCCGAGTACCTCGGCTTCCTCCGAAATCCCTCTGGCGTTGCCCGACCACCTCGGTTCCCACCGGGTGTCGCAGACCTTCCGCTCAACTTTAGCATTTCTGCACACTTAATTGAGCTCGTAATATAACAAATATACCCTTAACTATTGAGCCTTTTGCCATAATCAAAATACCGGTTCGACTTTGGTGCCCACTGCACCAACAAACCAAACCCTTTGGTTTATTCTCATCCGTTGGATTAGAACCAAACCATTTTGGTCCATCCATTATGTCTTCATAAGACACGGCCCATCCACGCTTCCATTGCGACTGAAACAATTTCATGCTCGCTTTATGTTTGGTCCAACCAAACATAGTTTCTCTCGTCCGAGAATCCCATTCTCAAGCTCGCTTTAAATCCTTTGGATTACACTCGTTGTGCGTGTGACCAAATAGGTTCTCGGTTTATGTTGGCCGCCTATAATTAACCATTAATTATAGAACGATCATGAGTGGCACCTAGTAGTACATCATGATCCCCAATTAACCAAAAGATCAACGGTTGATCCGTAACTATTTTCAAACCCTTCAAGAGCTCGAATGAATCGCGCCCCATTCCCTTCACTCATCTTATACCCACTTGGTTCAGACATGGTCTATTGTGTCACCCACTAGGTCGACTCGTCACACCTAGCCCAAGTATCATTTCCTCGTCCTACGGATTCTAGTTACTCCACATGTATCGAAGAGTACTTTACTCTAAACATGTAATGCTTTGGCCAAAGACTTTAGTAACAATCCGACGAGAGGCCATGGGTATGCATCTCCTCGAAAGGAGTGGTGAATCCTTTATAGGCTATTCAAACACCTTCGATCACTTCGACTTATACCCAATCATCCCGGGTCCACATCTCCTTGGAGATGTTTGCTTAAGATGTCAAAGCATAAGTCTCCATGATCAAGATGACTTGAATACCGCAAGTCAAAGGAACATCGCACTTAAGCTACAGTAAGAACTTCATTGACATATCTATATATGCAGAGAACCATATGAAGTCTTACGGCTGGTCACTCCAATGAACTAGTTACCATAACTAGCATCCACGATTAACTCCGGACATCACTATGTCTCGGCCGGTGAGAATCACCGCTTGGATACACCAAGGAGTATACCTCGTGCTAGTCTCGGCGAATTGATGGTGTCCAAATCCATCAATTCATCGACTAGGATAATTCCGATACATCACAATTACACATGTAGAGATACTCACTAGTTGTGATCCAATCACAAATTCTCTCATCTTTGTGAATCGTATCGTGGACATTCAGTAAATGAGTTTAAGATCCAATCAAATACATTAAACATGTATACTCAAATAGTGAATCTTCATTTATCATATAAATGGTTCATACATAAGGCGATTGCCTTAGGACATCTCTCATATATTACTAACAGACTCCCACTTGGCCTAATGCCAATCGCTACGGTATCCTATACCATAAGCACTAACATGACCCTCAAACTTACTTTGAGGTAATGCTTTAGTCAAAGGATCCGCTAAGTTCCTTTCAGTGGGAATTTTCTCGATTTGTATTTCGTTCCTACTGATGATCTCTCTGATAAGATGATAGCGGCGAAGCACATGTTTGGATCATTGATGAGACCACATCAAGTTCATAGATGAACTACTTGATCCAAACCGCTTCCTTTGCTGCTTCCAAAGCTGCAACGTATTCTGCCTTAGTGGTAGAATCCGCTATAGTGTCAAGCTTGGAACCTTTCCAACTTATTGCACCTCCATTCTAGGTGAATACATACCCAGACTAAGACATGGAATCATCCTTGTCTGTCTGGATCTGGCATCCGTATACCCACGTATCACCATGTACCCTTCTCCATATATTAGGAACGTATCCTTAGTTCTTCTTAAGTACTTAAGGATCGTCTTAACAGTCACCCAATGATCCATTCCTGGATCGGACTGGTATCTGCTCGTGACACTCAGAGCATACGATACATCGGGCCTCGTACATAACATAGCATACATGATAGATCCTATTGCGGATGCATAGGGAATCTTACTCATGCAAATCCTCTCGTCTTCTGTGCGCGGACACATAGACTTCGAAAGGTGTACCCCATGCCTGATGGGCAGATAACCTTTCTTGGATTCCGACATGCTAAACCTCTTTAGCACTCGGTCTATATATGTAGACTGCGAAAGACCAAGCAACCGTTTCGATCTATCTCTATAGATCTTAATCCCGAGGATGTAGGTTGCTTCTCCCAGGTCTTTCATGGAGAATGTCTTGGATAACCAAACCTTCACTGACTGTAAGATTGAAACATCGTTTCCTATAAGTAGTATGTCATCGACATACAATACTAGGAATACGACTGCACTCCCACTAACCTTCTTGTACACACAAGGTTCGTCTGGATTTTGTGAGAAATCAAACTTTTTGATTGTCTCATCAAAACGGATATTCCAGCTCCTGGATGCTTGCTTCAATCCATAAATGGACCATCGCAATTTGCATACCTTGGTTTTATCAACCGATGTGAAACCCTCAGGCTGTATCATATACACGTCCTCGAGCAGGTTTCCATTAAGGAAAGTTGTTTTCACATCCATTTGCCATATCTCATAATCATAATGAGCCGCTATGGCCAGGAGCATCCGAATGGATTTAAGCATAGCTACAGGCGAATAGGTTTCGTCATAATCAACACCTTGTTTTTGACGATATCCTTTCGCTACCAATCTAGCCTTATAGGTAATCACATTACCATCCATGTCGGTTTTCTTCTTGAAAACCCACTTGCACCCTATAGGCTTTATCCCTTCAGGTGGGTCAACCAAATTCCAAACTTGGTTTTCATACATGGAATCCATTTCCGACTTCATGGCACCAAGCCACTTATCCCTTTCTAAACTTGTCAGCACTTCTTCATAACTAGTAGGCTCCTCATCATCAATGAGTAACACGTCGTTCGATTCACTTACGAGAAATCCATATCTCTCAGGAATATTGCGTGTTCTACCAGATCTACGAAGATGTGGTGTTACAATAGGTCCAGCCGATTGCTCATCACTATGAGTTGTCGGCTGTTGTGCTTCACCAGGTATCTCATCAATGTCTATTTGAGTCTCTCAGCCTCCTCAAGCTCGACGACACTCCCACTGTTTTCTTGCAAGAGAAACTCTTTCTCTAGAAACACAGCATGCCTTGAAACAAACACCTTTTGTTCCACAGGATGATAGAATTGGTAACCCCTTGTTTCCTTAGGGTATCCAATAAATAGACATTTATCAGACTTAGCATCCGTTTGTCCTGATCCGCTTTACATAAGCAGGACAACCCCATATCTTCAAGTAAGATACATGAGGTTTCTTACTATTCCATATCTCATATGGAGTAGTTGAGACTACCTTGGTTGACATTCTGTTTAACAAGTAAACAGCTGTCTGAAGTGCATAGCCCCAAAAGGACTTGGGAAGAGTTGCATGATTCATCATTGACCTGACCATGTTCAACAAGGTCCGGTTACGCCTCTCAGATACACCATTATGCTATGGTGTATAGGGCGGAGTCCATTGAGACAATATGCCATTGTCTCTTAGATAATCAAGAAACTCTTGACTTAAGTATTCACCACCTCGATCCGATCGAAGTATTTTAATACTTTTGTCATGTTGTTTTTCTACTTCATTTCTGAATTCTTTGAACCTTTCAAAGGCTTCAGACTTGTGTTTCATCAAGAACACATACCCAAACCGTGAGTGATCATCGGTGAAGGTAATGAAGTAGCTATAGCCTCCTAATGCTTGAGTTGACATAGGTCCACATACATCAGTATGTATTAGACCTAGTAACTCTCCCACTCGTTCACCTTTTCCAGTAAAAGGTAACTTAGTTATCTTGCCTTTTAAGCATGATTCGCATGTATCGTATGAATCCAATTCAAACGATTCCAGAATTCCACATCGGTGTAATTCGGACATACGTTTCTTGCTTACATGGCCAAGACGACAATGCCACATATAGGAGTCTATTTGATTATCCTTTCGAGCACGCTTGTTGCTCGCTTCGATATTGCAAATGTCACTGGATACGTCCAACGTATAAACAACATTGCTTAAAGTTCCAGTCCCATAAAGAACCCTATTCAAAGTTATGTAACAACAATTGTTACTAAACGTCAAATGGAAACCATTTCTATTTAAACAAGAAATAGAAATGATGTTCTTTATCAACGAAGGAATATAAAAGCAATTGTCCAGTTCTAAGACAAGTCCTGTAGGGAGTTTCAACAAATGCGTTCCGATGGCGAGTGCAGCAACCGTTGCTCCATTCCCAACACGTAAATTTGACTCTCCCCTTGACGAGTCTTCTTCTATTCCTTAGCCCATGTATGTCATTACATATATGTGAGCCACACCCAGTATCAAATACCCAAGTGTTTGAGGAAATAGAATGACAATCAATAAAGAAGATTTCTGAAGAAGATGGGGCATCCGATGCCTTATCCTTCTTCACGGACTCAAGATAAATCTTGTACTTTCTTCGCAAATGGCTCTCCTTGCCATAATGATGGCAAGTTTCCTTTTGTGCTAGTTCTACCTTCTTAGCCCTTCTCTTCTTTCCCTTCTGCTGTTCCTTTGACTTCCTCTTAGAACCTTTCTTCGAGGAATCAACTAACAGCACCATCCCCTGCTCATGCTTCTCAGAAGACTCCACAGTCTTCAGCATATTGAGCAGTACCACAGATGAACCTCCTAGCATCTCAGAGGTGAAGAGGAGATTTGAGACTTCGAACCTTTCGAATCTCACTTGCTCATCAACCAACTCACAAAGATGAAGGACTACGATATGAGCATCCATATGCTCATGCTGCTTTCGTAGCTTGGGTTCCATCGTGGCTAGCATGATGCAACTCATTTGTTCAGAATCACTCACATGTTTCTGATAGGCCAACAATTGGTCCAGAGTTGCATCGTCACTAGGACGGGCGGGAAGAGGCGCTTCGAGGACATATGCAAGCTTTTCTGCCTTGAGAACAATTCTCAGGTTTCTAAGCCAGTCCAGGAAGTTAGGCCCAGTCAGTTTGTTCGAATCCAAAATAGTGCGCAAATTCAAAGACGTCATGATCAATTTATTGACCTAGAAATACAAAATGAGCATATATGAGAAAATGATTTTAAAATGCATCAATATACATTTATAAATCCCATTCATTTTTCGAATTTCAAAACCCTTAAAATCACTTCGGGAGATCGTAGGTCCATCTCCGAATGGGCTGATATCCATCATAGATAAGAACAACCTTGGAGTGAGTCCAACAAGCCATTCTTAGCTATGATGGTGGGTATCAAGTATACCGATTACATATCATGTATATGTAACTATCACAATGTGCTATCAACTAATTGAATGTTTACACATACATTGGGTTGTTAACACATTAACAAGTATGCATCATATGCATAGCACCCAACTTCACCTCTCTTCACATCGACCTTGGAGTGAGTCCAACAAATCGATGCTCCAAGTTAAAGCCGACCCATTAATCGCGAAATAGTTTTAATATGGTTAGAGCGCATTCAACCAATTAGCCCGGGCTTGGGTGAGTCCAACAACCCAAACTAACGATTGACCTCGACTCTTACCATATTAGAGTTAAACTATTCCAATGATTTGAACATGTTCAGTTCGAGCGGGCTTAGTGAGTCCAACAACCCAAACAGAAATGTAACTCTGGTTCTAACCATATTAATGGAAGGTGTAGGCTTTAATATTGAGTTAGGGTTTTTATGTCTCATCCTCTTTGCATGCAAATAACTATTATCTACATGGCATGGCATACATGGCATACATCTACATGTCACGACACGCATGGCATAATGTTATGCATCTAATGCAATTACATGGCATACAATTATGTCATGTATATAATTTCCTTATATGTCATAACTATTTATGGAAATAAAATATGTTTAAGATTTGATTCTCCAAATCAAATCATAATTAAATTAGGAAACAAATTTCCAAATCTAATCACTTATTTTATTCATGGAATTATTTGATTAAGGAAAATCTATTTAGGAAACCAATTTCCTAAATCATTAAAACTACTTATGGAAATAAAATATTTTAAGATTTGATTTCCCAAATCAAATCATGAATAAATTAGGAAACAAATTTCCAGAATCTAATCAAATATTTTATTTATGGAAAATATCAATTTCCATAAATACTTCCAACTTTCCAAAAGTGGAAGATTTCCATAAATACTTCTAGACTTTCCAAAATTGAAAAATTTCAATAAATACTTCTAAATTTCCAAAATTAGAAAATTTCCAGAAATACATTATGACTATCGTAAAACCATTTTACGATTATGTCGAAACACAACCTGGGCTCTGATACCACTGTTGGGTTTCCGGCACCGCGGCGTGTGTGTGTTCGATCATGTTTCGTAAACATGAGCACAGCGGAAGCAATTAAAATTAATAAATCTATATTTATTACAACACACACAACACACGCATGCATATTACAACAAGTGTAGACATAACCGTAAATTAAAATTTGCAATAAAAGAAATTTATCTACGTTATACCTTTCGTATGACGTGTAGCGGGAACGACATCAACCGGAACGATCCTCATAAGAATCGTCTCTATCCGTATCCACGCCGAGCTCCTCGGGATGACTTCGCTAAGTCACGAGCTTCGTCTTCGTACGGGTTACTAGCCTCGTGTTGAAGACGACGTGATCGAGAGATGATCACGATCCGAATCCAAATTCGGATCCTAAAACGAGTTCTCAAAACTCGCTTCTCCGAGGAGGTATTCGTCAACCAATTGACGAATCCTTCGTCCCCCACCTCAGAGGATTACCGGAGATCAAATCCCCGGTAAGTTAGCCGCTGTCGGAGCACTAACCGTCGTCCAAACGACGCTCCGACAACAAAGAAACAAGCTGTCCAGAAAAACTGGACAGCTTTTGGTGGAGGAATAGAGGCCGGCTAAGGAAAGATGGAAGCTCACCTTATCACCGAACCCAAAGGAGATCGCCGGAGGGTCGCCGGAGGTTCTCCGGCTGAAGCTTGGACGCCGGCAAAGACTTGGACGGCTGCACACAAGCTGGGCGGCGGCAGCTTTAGGGTTGGCGCCAATTAACTCCAAGGTGGAGGTGGGCGGCAACTCAAGGGGGCTAGGGTTTGGATTCGGGCTTAATTATCCCTTAAGCCCTCTTTTATAGAGAACTACTTCTCTTAATGGTTATTGGATCATAACCATTAGGCCCGTTAACCCACTCCATTAGGATAAGTTAAAATAAACCAAACCATGATGGTTTATTTTAAGTTAAAACGAACCGAACCAACTTTTGGTTCATTCGTTTAAAATAAACCAAACCCTTTGGTTTATTCTCATCCATTGGATTAGAACCAAACCATTTTGTTCCATCCATTATGTCTTCATAAGACACGGCCCATCCACGCTTCCATTGCGACTGAAACAATTTCATGCTCGCTTTATGTTTGGTCCAACCAAACATAGTTTCTCTCGGTCTGAGAATCCCATTCTCAAGCTCGTTTTAAATCCTTTGGATAACACTCGTTGTGCGTGTGACCAAATAGGTTCTCGGTTTATGTTGGCCGTCTATAATTAACCATTAATTATAGAACGATCATGAGTGGCACCTAGTAGTACATCATGATCCCCAATTAACCGAAAAGATCAACGATTGATCCGAACTATTTACGAAACCCTTGAGCTCGAATGAATCGTGCCCCATTCCCTTCACTCATCTTATACCCACTTGGTTGGACATGGTCTATTGTGTCAGTCCCACTAAGGTCGATTACGCCACACCTAGCCCATATCATTTCCTCGCCCCACTGATTCTAGTTACTCCACATGTATCAAGAGTACCTTACTCTAAACATGTAATGCTTCGCCAAAGACTTTAGTAATAATCCGACGAGGCCATGGGTATACATCTCCTCGCAAGGAGTGGTGAATCTTTATAGGCTATTCAAACACCTTCGATCACTCGACTTATACCCAATCATCCCGGTCCACATCTCCTTAGAGATGTTTGCTTAAGATGTCAAAGCATAAGTCTCCATGATCAAGATGACTTGAATACCGCAAGTCAAAGGAACATCGCACTTAAGCCACAAAGAAGAACTTCATCGACATATCTATATATGCAGAGAACCATATGAAGTCTTACTACCGTCACTCCAATGAACTAGTTACCATAACTAGCATCCACGATTAACTCCGACATCACTATGTCTCCACCAAAGGAGAATCACCGCTTGATACACCAAGGAGTATACTGTAGAATCTCGGCATGTAATCGATGGTGTCCAAATCCATCAATTCATCGACTAGGATAATTCCGATACATCACAATTACACATGTAGAGATACTCACTAGTTGTGATCCAATCACAAATTCTCTCATGCCGTGAATCGTATCGTGACATTCAAGAAATGAGTTTAAGATCCAATCAAATACATAAAACATGTATACTCAAATAGTGAATCTTCATTTATCATATAAATGGTTCATACATAAGGCGATTGCCTTAGGACATCTCTCATATATTACTAACATAATCCACACTGGAAAAATTTTAACGGATACACTGATAGTCGACTTCCATTACCATCAATCGACTGCCAAGCATGTAGGAGACTGCTCAGTCGGCTACTGTGCTTTCTGTGCTTGCGACCAAAACCATCAGTCGACTGCCCTCCATAACAGTTAACTACTCAAGGCCAGTCGACTCCCATCAGTCGATTTGTCATAATCCCAGTCGTCTGATAAACTTCAACCATGAGGTTTACCCTAAGTATGATGCCCTCATACTTGCTAGACCACCCTTAGCCTAGACCTAAGACTTTTAGCCACCTCTTGCGCCTCTCGGATCCCTCCAAGTCATCCATGACTTGTTCATCCATACACTAGCTTCCAGGTGCTTCCATAAGCTATTGTCATACTAACCGGGTCTACATCGGCAAGCTACACACTTGGACTTTCCAAATGCCAAGTACACATGACTGGACTTTCACCACCAAGGCTACACACTTGGACTTTCGTGGGCAAGGCTACACTCTTCGACTTCCTAAATTTCAAGTACCTATGACTTGGACTTTCACCGCCAAGTCTACACACTTGGACTTACGTGGCCAAGGCTACAAACTTGGACTTTCCAAATGCCAACTCCATGTTGGGCTTTCACTGCCAAGGCTACACACTAGGACTTTTCAAATGCCAACTCTATGTTGGACTTTCCCTTGCCAACCGATGTTGTGTTGGATCGAGAAGCGTCGCTAGAGGGGGGGTGAATAGCGAGCGTAAACTTTTCGATTCATTCGTTTGATATATGAGCAAGCACAGTGGAAAAGTAAAAAGATAAGTTTATTTTTACTTGGTTCACTACTCAGCGGTTGCTACTCCAAGGCCCTAACGGTCCTAGACCACATATGGAGGGCAAAGCACTATAAGATCTCCTCCTCGTTGGAGATAGGAGACAACGATCACAAAACCAAAAGTACGAGGATGAGGCAACAAGCCTACCTTACCTCGTTACGATTAAAACAAAGAATACAATAACAAGAACAATTACTTGCTGCTGCTACCGACGAAGAAGATTAGAACTTATCGTCGCGTCGGCATTATTACCGTGTTGGAGCTTTGGAGTTGTAGGAGCACTTGAGAATAATCTTGATGAATCTTTGGGTTGGAATCCTCCCCTCCTTTTATAGAGTTTGGCCTCTGAATAAGTCTCCTCATCTTTTGGAATAGATCATGAAGTGGTACCATATTTTATCGCGAAGTGGCCGCGTCAAACATTATCCATTTTGACCTAGCCCAAAAGGTTGATTTGTCGCCATCAGTCGACTGATTCATTCCATCAGTCGACAGATGAGCATCAGTTTACTATCCAATGGTCAGCAGTCGACTGCCAGCCTGGCCACTTCCCTGTAATAAGAGGTTAGCACGGAAAATGATAAATGCGACGGTTTCTGACCGTCCGATCTCGACCTAGACCTTCCACAGGAAGTCTTAGTCGGATCACTGCCTACGGTCATCCCCGTAAAGAGGACACAACCTTACCATCTCTCACTCACACAAGCTTACCTATGGTCTTTTAAGATCTGTCGCTTTGCTTCCTGTCTTCCACCTAGGTTCTTCGACTCCCACGAAGTTCCCTCGGTGTCGCCCGACCACCACAGCTCCCTATGGGTGTCGCTGACCTTCGGCTTAGCTTAGCCTTTCTGCACACTTGATTTAGCTCGTGAGACAACGATGTAAACTTAACTTTGTTTCTTTGCCATAATTAAAACATAGGTTCGATTATCTGGTGCCCATGCATCAACATGTTGGACTTTCCAAATGCCAAGACCCATGCTTGGACTTTCCAACATATGGTCAACCCCAAGTCAACCCATTGTCACACAATGGTCAACTCATATTCAAATATCAAAACACTACTCGAGTCAAATTTAAGTCTGGTCAATCGTGACCTGGGCTGATTGCACCAATCGTAGTAACCATTTGGGAGGCTGAGCTTCGACTCGAAAAGTATTATTGGCAGGATATTTCTAGTCGACCCTTCATCAAGATATTGTACAACTAGTCAAGACTTGCAAGACCTACCAAAGGCATAGCAATAGGTCAGACTGGCTGCCCGAGTTGATGAAGGTTGTAGTCGCTTCTTGTCCCTTCAATTAGGGGGGAATGGACATAGTGGGTATGATGCTTATAGTTTCATTGCAGAAGAAGTCTTTGTTAGTAGCGGTGGATTATTTCTCCAAGTGGGTGGAAGCTAAACCTCTAGCTAAGATCACAGAAGGGGCAGTAATACAATTTTTATGGAAGAATATTATTTGCAGATATGGAGTTCCAAGGAAGTTGATCAGTTAAAATGGGTATCAATTCCAGGGTCAGAAAATTTAGGAATGGTGTCAGAGTCTTAATATCCAATAAGCCTTCACCTTAGTGGTTCATCCTCAAACTAATGGATAGGTGGAGATAGTTAATAGAATCCTTATCCAGGGGTAGAAAGCTAAATTAGGAGCTAAGCAATGAAATTGGGTGGACGAGCTTCCAGGGATATTGTGGGCCTATCACACTACACCTAAACCAGCAATAGAAGAGACTCCTTTTAGTCTAGTCTATGGGACTGAGGCAGTTATCCCTATAGAAACCCTAGTAAATAGTGCCCGAGTGCATGCTTATAAACCAGAACAAAATCAAATATTGAAAAGCACTGAGCTGGATCTGCTAGAAGATAAATGAGAACAAGCTCGAATCTGAGCTGAAGCATATAAGCAGAGGGTACAATAAGTCTTTAAAAAAAAAGTGATACCTCAAGCATTTCAAGTTGGAGACATGGTGTTACACAAAGTTAATCCTATGGAAGACCCAAGGAAGTTAGTGCCTAATTGGGAAGGGTCGTACAAAGTTACTCGATGGGTCATTGGGGCTGCCTACTGTTGGGAAAACTCTGGATCTGATGTTCACAACATCGAGGGCGAATACTTCGCACAACTATAGCAGAAACAATAATTATACCGGATCCCACCAGAGATCCATGCAAAACTATATAAATCATTTTCTTTAATCTAGTCTAGATCTTATCTAGAGGAGGAATATGCCTTCGGTGCGTGCCCTTTGCAATTCCTCTTTTCCAAATGCTATCAGATTTCAATACGGTAAGGGTAACTGTATATCTATGGTATCCACACTGACACCCACACTAGCTTTGGAGTCACGTTGTGCTAGCAACCCCTAGCAAAATGCCAAGAACTCTTTTGGAAGAAGAAGGAGAGGAAGGAAGAGATGAGAGAACACTTTCTCTCTTGGCCCTTTTGCTTGCACGACCAAACACCTAAAGCCACCACAAAATTGTCATCCACATTGAGCACAAACCCATTTTATGCTCAAGCCATCAATGCCATTATCTCCTCATTAAGACATCTCTTAATACCAAGACCCTTGGCATTCTCCTTCATGAATTCTCATCATGAATACCAAGGCTTTTGCTATTCCCATGCATGATTAATCAAATTAATCATGCATGATGATGAATCATCTTCCATGGTTCAACTTGAGTCTAACTCAAGTTTAACCAGTTTGAGTCTAACTCAAATCTTGGCCATATGCTCAATTGTCCTTTTAGTCCAACTAAAAGAAACCATCTCCAAAACAGAATGTCATTTGTGTGTGACCCTATAGGCACTTGTAACGTCGGCAATGTATCTAAAACCCCTTTTAGATACATAAGAAATGAGCGGCATCTAGCAATACATCATTGCTACCCAAGTTACAAGATCGTCGAGATCTGACAACCTTTCTGTGACTATTATCATGTATGACGGTGTCCTTCTATCTCTGATATCTTAGATCGATCAATGAGGAATAGACCGTGTCATCCCCTTATCGATCTTTATGTTTCTTGATCCCCAAGTAGACACACTCAAACAAATGAGCTCAATATCTCATATTGACTCATTTGAGCATGGTCATGCATTTCATGGTCCTACTCTATCAAGAGGCCAAAGATATCACTCCTGTCATATAGGAGGGATAGATCCCATCTACATCACTCACATCCCTCCGCATAATTCGTTACATACCCAGTGATCACCGTTATAGTGCACCCAGTTACGGTGTGACGTTAAACGATACCAAAGTACATAACTCCTTATGTAGGGAACCGTAGTGACTTCAGGTCTAAGGACTATTCATACCAATAGTCACATGAGAAAGTATATGACACTCATATAATGATCCATGATACTTTCTCATGGTAGGTCAATTTAGTATATATATTCTCCAATATATATACCCATATGTCAATGTGATATCACATATCCATGACTTGTGAGATCAAGTCATCCATTGACCTACATGCTAGTCTCAATGTATTAATATTGCCCTTGTATATTAATACTTGACTAGAAATATTAAGAATAGTATTCTCTACAGCTTCTCATAATCAATTCTACCAATTGATAAACTATAGATTAGAATCTACTATTCAAGGGCATTATTATATTTATTTTAGCTGGCACATGCATAAAGTAAATATAATAAACAATCCTTGCCTTTTATTAATGAAATATGATACACATGATCCCTAATCAATCATCTCATGATTGGCACTAAGGACTGACACTAACAATCTCCCACTAGCACTAGTGCCAATCACTATAATCTCTAAGACCCAGTGACCTAGTATGACCATCATGCTTTCTCTGTGCCAAAGCCTTGGTCAAGGGATCTGCAATGTTAGCATCAGTATCTACTCTGCATATCAGCACATCTCCTCTATCGATGATCTCTCGAATGAGGTGATATTGCTGCAGTATATGTTTGGAACGCTGGTGAGAACGAGGTTCCTTAGCCTGTGCTATAGCCCCGTTGTTGTCACAATAAAGGTCTATAGGGCTGACAATGCTAGGAACTACACCAACCTCAGAAACAAACTTTCTGATCCAAACTGCCTCCTTTACTGCATCCGAAGTAGCAATGTACTCGGCTTCTATTGTAGAATCTGTGACTGTGTTCTGCTTCAAACTCTTCCAGCTCACAACACCACCATTCAGACAAAATACATACCCTGATTGCAATCGCGAATCATCTCTGTCGGTTTGGAAGCTTGCATCACTGTAACCCTTTACAACTAGCTCCTCATCACCTCCAAAGATCAAGAAATATTCTTTCGTCCTTCTCAAGTACTTAAGAATATTCTTGACTACTATCTAGTGACACTCACTGGGATCTGACTGGTACCTACTCGTCATGCTCAAAGCATACGAGACATTGGGGTGAGTACAAATCATGGCATATATGATAGATCCTATAGCAGATGCATAAGGAATCTGATCCATGCGTTATTTCTCTTCCGCAGAAGAGGGACATTGAGTCTTCGAAAGACTTACACCAAGTGACATTGGCAGAAGTCCCTTCTTGGAATTCTGCAAGGCAAAACGCTTAAACACCTTGTCAATATATGTACTCTGACTCAGACCAAGCAATCTCCTAGATCTATCCCTATAGATCTTGATGCCAAGAACATAGGCTGCTTAACCTAAGTCTTTCATTGAGAAACAATTTCCAAGCCAACTCTTCACAGACTCTAGCATAGGGATATCATTTCCAATGAGTAGTATGCCATCTACATATAAAATGAGGAAAATAACTGTTCTCCCACTAGCCTTCTTGTAGACACAAGGTTCATCTTGTAGGGTTTGATCAATCCGTGAGGGGAAACTTCACTTCCCACTTCAACTCGATCGCTTGTTCATGGCGATCCATCGATATCCCCGGATTAAAAATTTAATCCTAGACAAAAGCGAACACCCAAGCAACCTTGTCATCATCATGCTATTTATTTAGAGTGGTCACTTGAACAAACTTGTTGTTCAAGCGACCTACCTCTATTCTACGAGTAGCCACGGAATAGACGATATAAAGATCACTGGTTTTTGTGTTTATGTTCGGGATCCAAGTATTATTTAGCCACATACATAAAGTAAACATCCACATAAAACATGCATATAATTGAAAAGCAATTATAAACATAATACAAAGGAAGACTAATCAAAATAAACAAGATTATACCTTTTGTTATACCTCTTGATCTTCTATTGTATGTCCTTTCTCCTTTTGGACGTCGTGTGGGCGATGATCTTCCAAAAGTCGAAGCCTCCTAGATCACCAATCTTCCTTTCCTTGTTCACTCTGAACAAAGGAAGATCATCAAACAAAACTCTACTTCCTATCTAGAACCGACCACCAAGTCAATAGACTCGATGTTGCCGCTGGCCAAGGAAGAGAACATGAAGTATAGGAATCGGCCAAAGGAGAATCAATGAGGGCATGGGCGCCGGCCAACACTTGGAGAAGAGAAAGGAAAGAAATCCTTCTCCTTATTGCTGCCCAAACCCTAAACCTAGCTCTCCTAATTTCTGGCCAAGGATGAAGGGAAGAAGAATAGGTTGAGCTCCGGCCAAGCTAGAGGGAAGAAGGATAGGAGCCGGCCAAACCTTGGAAGAAAAAGAAAAGGTCTTCTCCTCATGTTGCCGTCCACAACCAACACCCAAACCCTAACCCTAGCCGCCCAAGGGAAGCAAACCCTAAGCCTCATCCATCAAGTTGTCGCCCACCCCTAATCCATCATTTTATTTAGGGATAAGCCTTGTTTTAATCTCCACCATTGGTTAAAGGGATTTAATCTCAACCGTCGGATCTAGAGATTTAATCTCACCCGTCGGATATAGAGATTTAATCTCTACCATTGGATCTAGAGTTTTGTTTTCATCCATTGGATCTAAGCTTCATGAGGTGTTAATAGGCTACAATAGGGACTATGAGGAGGAGTTGGATCTTGGCCACCCAATGGATCAAGCCCACATAAAGTCCGATCCATTAATGATAATCCATTCTACTAGAGGATCATCATTGATCTACCTCACCAACCCCCATAAGTTAATATGGGCTCCATATATTATTTGCACATTTTCTCCCCGTGTTTAAGATCTCGAATGCCCGTCGATTAATTAATTTACTGGCCATTAATTAATCAACATCTAACTCCATGAGTAGTACCACTCAACCTTTTCATCATGATGGACCAAGTCCACCTGTAGGGTTTACATGATGAACCTTATGAGTTCCTCAAGGGGATATCATCATCCTAATATATAGGACACGGTTTCCTCCTATAATCAACGGAACACCATATAAATAATATCATCTCCCAACTTACCGAGCCTATCGATTTAATCTATAAATCTTGCCCATTGGTAAATCAAAGAAATGAATACTAAGTATATGTGCCCGTTATTATATCGAGATTAAGAGTATGTACAATATAATATCTGAGGTCCGATTCGATTATGTAGTCAGCAATAAATCGAATCACCTCTAAGTCGGTTATGCTTAATACACACAAAATGTACTAGTGTGATTCTATGGTCAAGACAAACCAATACCAAATCACACTACAACCATTCCAATGGGTTGTCCAAATTCATCTCGGTTGTGAGCCTTTACTTATATTTTACAAAAAGCCGATAACATGATTATCCGTGTGACACCACACACCATGTTATCTACAATGTAATGTATTAGACAATATGCATTACCATAAAAATATGCAAACAATGATCTTGTGATTCTTATTTCAAAAATAAAGATGTTCATACAAAAGATAGACTTTTCAGTATATATCCCAACAATCTCCCACTTATACTAAAAGACTATGCTGTCCTCATACTGCCATACATCTGATTCCCCTTCCCTCCACATGCCTATCAAAGCTCTCGCTAGAAGGGCCTTAGTGAAAAGGGTCTACCAGGTCATCCTCTGATGCAATCTAGGCGACAATAACTTCTACCTCCTTTACTATTTCTCGTATCAGGTGGTACTTGCACTCTATGTGTTTACTTGCCTTATGGGTTCGTGGTTCCTTCGAGTTTGCAACTGCACCATTATTATCATAATAAATTATGATAGTTCTTGTCAAACCAGGAATCACATCCAAGTCCATCAGGAAGTTCCTGAGCCAGATAGCTTCTTTGGCCGCCTCAGAGGCTGCCACATACTCAGCTTCCATGGTAGAGCCCGCCACACATTTCTGCTTGACACTCCTCCATACAATGGCTCCACCTCCCAAAGTAAACCCAAAACCTGAGGTAGACTTACTGTTATCCCTATCAGATTGGAAGTCGAAATCCGTGTAACCCACAGGGAGTAATTGGTCTGCTTGGTAAACCAGCATATAATCCCTAGTCCTTCTCAGGTACTTCAATATATGCTTTACTGCAGTCCAATGTCCCTGTCCTTGATTACTCTGATATCTGCTGACCATGCCACGACAAAGAAGATATTTGGTCTCGTACATAGCATTGCATACATGAGGCTTCCTACTGCCGAAGCATAAGGAACCGCCTTCATCTCCTCTATCTCCTCAGATGTTCTAGGAAACATCTCCTTAGATAAAGGAACTCCATGCATCAAAGGTAGAAAAGCTTTCTTGGAGTTTTGCATGCTAAAACGATCTATAATCGTGTCTATGTATGAAACTTGGGATAAGCACAACATCCTTTTCCTGCGATCCCTTATAACATTGATCCCAAGGATGTGTCCCACCTCTCCCAAGTCCTTCATATCAAACTGTTTGGATAATCATACCCTTACGTCCGATAACACCTTGATATTGTTGCCAATCAACAAAATGTCATCTACGTATAGTACAAGAAATAGCACTATGTTTCCGTCACATCTCTTGTATACACAAGACTCATCCGGACTTTGAATAAACCCATAAGACTGGATTAGCTCATCAAAGCGGATGTTCCAAGACCTCGAAGCTTGCTTCAATCCATAAATGGATAGATTAAGCTTACACACAAGATGCTCTTTGCCTTTAGCAATGAATCCCTCTGGTTGCTTCATATAGATGCTTTCCTCAAGACTTCCATTAAGGAAAGCTGTCTTGACATCCATCTGCCACACCTCATAATCCATATGAGCTGCTATGCATAAGAGAATTCGGATAGACTTAAGAATGGCTACTGGCGAAAAGGTATACTCATAATCGATACCCTCTTTCTGAGTATACCCCTTTACAACAAGCCTCGCTTTGAAGGTCTCAACCTTCCCATCTATTCCTCTCTTTCTCTTGTAGATCCACTTGCATCCAATGGTTTTTACACCATCGAGTGGTTCTACTAGCTCCCAGACCTGATTTGAATTCATTGATTCAATCTCAGCATTCATTGTACTTTGCCAAGATACTGCATCTTTATCTTGGATTGCCTCGTCATATGTCCAGGTATCAGGTTCATGTTCGCCAGGGACCAAATCAGAAGATTCTCCCAAGAACATGAATCTATCAGGCTATCTCACAACCCTCCCACTATGACGAGGCATCACCTATGTATCCTCTGTGACACGCGGTGTAGTGACTTGTGGTATATCCTCTTGTACCAGTGGTACTGAAGAAGTGACTTCCCCTTTTAATTCCTCCAGAACAATTTTATTCTTGGGCTTGTGGCTTATCACATAATCTTCCTCTAGAAATCTGGCATTTGTGCTAACGATCACCCTCTGATCTCTAGGACTATAAAACAAACCACCCTTCGTTCCTCTAGGATATCCAACAAACATGCGTACTTCTGTACGAGGTTCCAACTTACCAGCATCTACCTTCAGCACATGTACTGGACTCCCCCATATCCGAATATGTCTTAGACTAGACTTTCTCCCAGTCCACAACTCTGTGGGAGTAGAAGGCACTGATTTAGGTGGAACCAAGTTCAAAATGTACACCGCCGTATCTAGAGCATATTGTTGGGTGGATGCTTCGGAGGCTCATTGGCTCCCATGTCTCCGGATTAAAATTTTCACTAATGAAAGGATTAATCCGGATGGGATGAGCTTCCTTAACAACACCACTTCGTCGTTGTGCTAACAACTTGAGTGGTCGCTTGAACAAACTAGTTGTTCAAGCAACACAACTCTTCTAGTTGGTTAGCCGCGGAAGAGACGACGGATGGATCGCCGGTTTTTGTGTTTGTCTTCGGGGTCCATGATTATACAATATATATTCATACACACACATACATAATCAAAACAAATAAGAACATGCTCATATCTGTACATAAAGTTAAAATAACTTTATACCTCACGATCTTCTACCGTATGTCCTATCCTTCTCGTGGACGACGTGTGGACGAAGTTCCTCCACGAGTAGAAGCCTTCTTGATCGCTTTCTTCTCTACCTTGTCCGCTGCGAACAAAGAGAAGAACTCGCAAATACCTTTCCTATCTAGAACCGACAACCAAATTAGGGAATTTGGTGCAACCGCCGGCCAAGGAGCAATGGATGATGCGCCGGCCAACTTAAAGAAGAGTTGCCGCCGGCCACTTTGGAGAATAGGGAGAAGGAAGAGAACCGGCCACCAATGGGAGGAGAACCGCCGACCAAGGAAGAAGGGAAAGACCTTAAGGATAGGCGCCGGCCAAGTATTGATGGTGCAAGTTGGGCGCCGACAACAACTAGAAGGAAGAAGAAGTTGCCGCCCAACCCTAGCTCCAAACCCTAGCCGCCCACCTCCAAAAGCCTAACCCTAAATCTTTCTTTGATTCTTCTTGCCGCCCAACCCTAGCCATCTATTTATAGAATAGGGCTTAAGCCTCCTTTAATCTCCACCGTCGGATCTAGGGATTTAATCTCCACCGTCGGATCTAGGGTTTTATCCCAACCGTAGGATCTAGGGTTTAATCCCAACCATCAGATCTAGGATTTCATCCCAACCGTCGGATCTAAGGTTTCATCCCAACCGTCGGATCTAGAGTTTTATCCCAACCGTCGGATCTAAGGATCTAATCCCAACCGTCGATTCTAGGATTTCATCCTAACCATCGGATCTAGGGATTTAATCCCAACCGTTGGTTCTAGGGTTTCATCCAACCATCGGATCTAGGGATTTAATCCCAACCGTTGGTTCTAGGTTTTGTTTTACATTCTTGGATCTAGACTTCACAAGGATTATATTAGGCTACGATAGGGACCATAAGGAGGAGTTGGGTCTTGGCCACCCGATGGATCGGAACCACACAAACTTGATCCATCAATGATGTTCCATTCCACTAGAGGATCATCATTGAACTACCTCACCAACCCCATAAATCAATATGGGCTCCATATATTATTTGTACATTAATCTCCCGTGTTTAAGATATCGAATGTCCAGTCGATTAATTGATTCTTGACCATCAATTAATTAACATCTAATTCCTCGAGTAGTACCACTCAACCTTATCATCATGTTGACTAAGTCAACCATTGGGTTTACATGATGAACCTTATGAGCTCCTCAAGGACATCATCAACCTAATATATAGGACACGGTTTCCTCCTATAATCAACCACACCATGTAAATAATATTATTTCCCAACTTACGGGCATATTGATTTAATCCATCTAAATCTCACCTGTAAATCAAAGAAATAAATACTAAGTACATGTGCCCGTATTATATATCGGGATTAAGAGCATGTACAACATAATATCAGATCCGATTCAATTATGTAGTCGACTAAATTGAATCACCTCTATGTCGGTCCTACTCAATACACCTAAGTGTACTAGTGTAACTCTATGTTCAAGATAAAACAATACCAAGCTACACTACAACCATGCCAATGGTTTGTCCAAAACCATCTTGGTTGTGAGCCTTTACTTATATTTTACAAGGTACTGATAACATGATCTTCTGTGCCACACCAAGCACCATGTTATCTACAATATAAAATATTAGACAATATGCACACATATATAATGAATATATAAAATGCAAATAATGATCATGTGATTCTTATTTCAAAATAAAATGTTCATACAAAAAGAGCTAGGCTTTCAGTATACATTCCAACAATCTCCCACTTATACTAAAAGACTATGCTGTCATCACTCTGCCATACATCTGATCCACATGTCCTCCACATGCCTATCAAACGCTTTCGCTGGAAGGGCCTTAGTGAATGGATCCGCCAGGTTATCCTCTGATGCAATCTTGGCCACAGCAACTTTTCCTCGCTTTACGATCTCTCGTATGAGGTGGTACTTGCGCTCTATGTGTTTACTCGCCTTATGGGCTCGTGGTTCCTTCGAGTTTGCAACTGCACCACTGTTATCACAATAAATTGTGATAGTTACGGGCAAACCAGAATCACATCTAAGTCCATGAAGAAGTTCTGAGCCATCTGACTTCCTTGGCTGCCTCAGAGGCTGCCACATACTCAGCTTCCATGGTAGAGTCCGCCACGCATTTCTGCTTGACACTCCTCCATACTATGGCTCCACCTCCAAAAGTAAACACAAACCCCAAGGTAGACTTACTCTTGTCCCTATCTGATTGGAAATCCGAATCCGTGTAACCCACAGGGACTAATTGATCTGCCTGGTAAACCAGCACATAATCCCTAGTCCTTCTCAGGTACTTCAATATATGCTTTACCGCAGTCCAATGTCCCTGTCCAGGATTACTCTGATATCTTCTAACCATGCCCACTGCAAAGCAGATATCCGGTCTCGTACATAGCATAGCATACATAAGGCTTCCTACTGCCGAAGCATAAGGAACTGCCTTCATATCCTCTATCTCCTTTGATGTTTTGGGACACATCTCTTTAGATAAAGGAACTCCATGCCTGAAAGGTAGGAAACCTTTCTTGGAGTTCTGCATGCTAAAACGAGCAAGGATAGTGTCAATGTATGAAGCTTGAGATAAGCACAACATCCTTTTCTTGCCATCCCTTATAACTTTGATCCCAAGGATGTGTCCCACTTCTCCCAAGTCCTTCATATCAAAATGTTTGGACAACCATACCCTTACGTCGATAACACTTTGATATTGTTGCCAACTAACAAAATGTCATCATTATAGTACAAGAAACACCTACTACGTTTCCGTCACATCTCTTGTATACACAAGGCTCATCGGACTTTGAATAAATCCATATGGTGGATTACCTCATCAAGCGGATGTTCCAAGATCTAGAAGCTTGCTTGATCCATAAATGGACCGATTAAGCTTACATACAAGATGCTCTTTGCCTTTAGCAATGAATCCTCACGGTTCGCATATAGATGTTCTCCTCAAGACTTAGTTAAGGAAAGCTATCTTGACATCCATCTGCCAAATCTCATAATCCATATGAGCAGCTATAGATAAGAGAATCCGGATAGACTTAAGCATAGCTACCGGCGAAAAGGTCTCCTCATAATCGATACCCTCTTTCTGAGTATACCCTTTCGCAACAAGCCTAGCTTTGAAGGTCTCAACCTTCCCGTCTACTCCTCTCTTTCTCTTGTAGATCCACTTGCATCCAATGGTTTTTACACCATCGGGTGGTTCTACTAGCTCCCATACCTGATTAGAATCCATAGATTCTATCTCTGAATTCATCGCACTTTGCCAAGATACCACATCTCTATCTTGGATTGCCTCGTCATATGTCCAGGGATCAGGTTCATGTTCACCAGGGACTAAGTCCGAAGACTCTCCCAAAAACATGAATCTATCGGGTTGTCTAACAACCCTCCCACTACGACGAGGTGCCTCCTGTGTATGCTCTGTGACACGCGGTGCAGTGACTTGTGGTGTCTCCTCTTGTCTGCGGTGATGCTGAAGTTGGGACTTCCTCCTCCTCAAGAACACTCCTACTCTTGGGCTTGTGGTTCATTACAGAATCCTCCTCTAGAACTCTTGCGTTAGTGCTGACGATCACCCTCTGATCTCTAGGATTATAAAACAAACCACCTTTCGTTCCCTTAGGGTAGCCAACAAACATGCACACTTCTGTACGAGGTTCCAACTTACCAGCATCAGCCTTCAGCACATGTGCTGGACTCCCCCATATCCGAATATGTCTCAGACTAGGCTTTCGCCCAGTCCACAATTCTACAGGGGTAGAAGGTACTGATTTAGATGGAACCAAGTTCAGAGTGTACATTGCCGTATCCAGTGCATACCCCGAGCGAACTCGAATAACTCATCATCGATCTGACCATCTCCATAAGAGTCCTATTCCTTCGCTCCGCTACACCATTCTGCTGGGTGTGCGAGTGCGAACAATTGGGATTGAATCGACCTACGATAAGTAACTCCTAAACTCTCCCAAGAGGTACTCGCCACCACGATCGGATCGTAATGTCTTGATACTTTTACCTTGACGGTTCTCCATCGACCTTGAATTCTTTGAACTTGTCAAAGCATTGGACTTAGCGCATCAAGTAAATGTATCCATACCTTGAATAATCGTCTATAAAAGAGACGAAGTATTCAAAGCCACCTCTTGCCTGGATAGACATAGGACCGCACAAATCAGAATGAACCATTTCCAACACATCTTTGGCTCTATACCCCTTGGCCTTGAAAGGCCTCTTGGTCATTTTACCTTCCAAGCAAGATTCGTAGGTTGGGAGATCCTCCACCACTAATGAACCCAAAGGTCCATCAGCTATCAACCTTTGAATTCTACTTAGGTTAATATGACCAAGCCTTAGATGCCAAAGATATGTTTGGTTCATTTGCGAAGGTTCTTTTCTCTTATTAGATTTAGAAGATGAGTTATTGATCTCTATTTGCATCGTGGGAGTTTTCGGTTCAAGAGTGTATAAATTGCCAACCAATGTACCAGAACAGATAATCTCCCTATTCCTTTTTATAACCACCTTGTCATTAAAAGAAACAGAATATCCATCCATAAACAATTTAGAAACTGAAATTAAATTCTTTCTAAAAGTAGGTACATAAAGACAATTTCTCAAAACAAAAACTTTATTCTTATCAAAAGATAAATAAACGTCTCCCAATGCAATAGCCGCCACCTGTGAAGCATTGCCCATGAGGACGGTAATCTCTCCCTCAGCTAGTCGTCGAGTTTCCTGGAACCCCTGCAAAGTATTATAGACATGATCAGTGGCTCCTGTATCTACACACCAGGCTCTGGTAGATAACACCGCTAAACATGTTTCAACAACTAAACAAGAAGATATACCTTTGTTCTTTCGGCGAGGACAGTCCGCCTTCCAATGTCCGAGCACTTGCCTTTGGCTTCTTCACTCCTGCGAGGTCCTGTTGCCACCTTCTTGCTCCACCTTGCTTCTTCTTCTTCTTACCTTTGGTTTAGAGGAAGAAACCTTACAGCGACCATGGACCATGGCGGCACTTTGTGAAAAAGTCCCTCTGCGGAGTTACATCGGAAGCTTCGCCAACGAATACAACCTTTTGTTCATGTTGTAGTTTAGGCGGAAATGTTCAAAACTCCTAGGCAGAGACTGGAGAATGATATCGACCTGGGTTTCCCCATCGATCTCAGCTCCTAGGATTCCATCTCATTAAGATGAGCCATCATCTTGAGAACATGATCCCTAACAGGTGTTCCCTCGATCATGGAGGTCGTCATCAAGTTTCTCATAGCCTCCTGCCTAGCCGCCCTACTCTGATGTCCGAAAAGTTCCTTGAGATTGAACATCATGTCATAAGCGTGGCTATGGCACGATCTTGATGTTGCAGCACATTTGACATAGATGCCAAAATGTAACACCGCGCCATCTCATCTGCCTTAACCCATTTCTTATAACATTCTTTCTCCTTTTCATCAGAGTCATCGATGGGCTTAGGAGGACAGACCTCGAGGAGTACAAATTTGTACTCCTCTGCAGTTAAGACAATATTCAGGTTTCTTTTCCAATCAATGTAGTTTGGACCAGTAAGTTTGTTTTCTTTTAAAATCACAGCAATGGGTTGAAAGCCATTTGAAAATCCTAAAAATCACAATGATCAAAATATTAGATTTCAAATATTATTGATTCCTCAAAACAATAAAATCCCTAAATCAACCAACACCTCAAATCACCGAGAATGTCGCATACCACGCAGTGTGGACGTATACGAATTCTACATTAGTAAGAGGAGGTTTTACCCATTAATTTTATTATCTTGTCAACCTTACTTTTTGACAAATAAAATTAATAGTTGGTTCCTCTTTGGCCCTACAAATAAAAGCAGTGACTCCGATGGGGAGGATACTTTTATTTGTATCTAAGTGTACACCATTACACGATACTAAGGAAATTATTTCGGATTATGTGCCTTACCGCTGTGGAAGTACACATGCTCCTAGATAATTTCCTATAACCATTATTTGACCTAGTGATCCGCAAACAAACCCGTCCGCAGGGAGGAAGGCACTCAGAGCCAACACACAAGTTTGTTTGCATCACACGTCAAATTATAATGGAGGTCGCGGGAATTAATTAAAATATCCCTCTCCCACTTAGTAAATTGCAATCTAGGAATTTTAAACATACACAACATGCATATAAAACAAATAAGCAATAAATATGGAAAAACAGAATTTTTTCCAACTATTATGGCATTGTCCTCCAATATGCATCCCGTCGTGTCGCCACCTCGTCCGCTCCATCTTTTCCCTTGCATAAGTCACCAAAGAGTTCCGAGCCAAGATAAATCATTTTATTTACATCCATCGATCCTATACTCCACGAATGAGTGTACAAATAATCTAGATCGAAAGTAAACTAAAATGATCGGCTAAACAATGCCGTATTTAATTACAAAAATTAAATACTAATCTAGCCTCGTCAACCCCGAGGATTCAAATAATAAATTTTTACACACATCCATTCACATACACACACATGGCCATAATAGTCGGATCTTATGCCTGCAACCAAAGAGTTAAACTACGCATATCCTACCATTATCCGGCACATATAATATATGAAAAATGCATAAAAAATTAACCGAATCCTAAACACACAAAACCGGAAACCTGTGGCTCTGATACCAATTGTTGGGTGGATGCTTCGGAGGCTCATTGGCTCCCATGTCCCCGGATTAAAATTTTCACTAATGAAAGGATTAATCCGGATGGGATGAGCTTCCTTAACAACACCACTTCGTCGTCGTGCTAACAACTTGAGTGGTCGCTTGAACAAACTAGTTGTTCAAGCAACACAACTCTTCTAGTTGGTTAGCCGCGGAAGAGATGACGGATGGATCGCCGGTTTTTGTGTTTGTCTTCGGGGTCCATGATTATACAATATATATTCATACACACACCTACATAATCAAAACAAATAAGAACATGCTCAGATCTGTATATAAAGTTAAAATAACTTTATACCTCACGATCTTCTACCGTATGTCCTATCCTTCTCGTGGACGACGTGTGGACGAAGTTCCTCCACGAGTAGAAGCCTTCTTGATCGCTTTCTTCTCTACCTTGTCCGCTGCGAACAAAGAGAAGAACTCACAAATACCTTTCCTATCTAGAACCGGCCACCAAATTAGGGAATTTGGTGCAACCGCCGGCCAAGGAGCAATGGATGATCGTGCCAACTTCAGAAGAGTTCTGCCACTACTTTGGAGAATAGGGAGAAGGAAGAGAACCGGCCACCAATGGGAGGAGAACCGCCGGCCAAGGAAGAAGGGAAAGACCTTAAGGTTAGGCGCCAGCCAAGTATTGATGGTGCAAGTTGGGCGCCGGCAACAACTAGAAGGAAGAAAAAGATGCCGCCCAACCCTACCTCCAAACCCTAGCCGCCCACCTCCAAAAGCCAAACCCTAAATCTTTCTTTGATTCTTCTTGCCGCCCAACCCTAGCCATCTATTTATAGAATAGGGCTTAAGCCTCCTTTAATCTCCACCGTCGGATCTAGGGATTTAATCTCCACCGTCGGATCTAGGGTTTTATCCCAACCGTAGGATCTAGGGTTTAATCCCAACCATCGGATCTAGGATTTCATCCCAACCGTCGGATCTAAGGTTTCATCCCAACCGTCGGATCTAGGGTTTTATCCCAACCGTCGGATCTAAGGATCTAATCCTAACCGTCGATTCTAGGATTTCATCCTAACCATCGGATCTAGGGATTTAATCCCAACCGTTGGTTCTAGGGTTTCATCCAACCATCGGATCTAGGGATTTAATCCCAACCGTTGGTTCTAGGTTTTGTTTTACATTCTTGGATCTAGACTTCACAAGGATTATATTAGGCTACGATAGGGACCATAAGGAGGAGTTGGGTCTTGGCCACCCGATGGATCGGAACCACACAAACTTGATCCATCAATGATGTTCCATTCCACTAGAGGATCATCATTGAACTACCTCACCAACCCTCATAAATCAATATGGGCTCCATATATTATTTGTACATTAATCTCCCCGTGTTTAAGATATCGAATGTCCGTCAATTAATTGATTTACTGACCATCAATTAATTAACATCTAATTCCTCAAGTAGTACCACTCAACCTTATCATCATGTTGACTAAGTCAACCAGCTGGGTTTACATGATGAACCTTATGAGCTCCTCAAGGGGACATCATCAACCTAATATATAGGACACGGTTTCGTCCTATAATCAACGACACACCATGTAAATAATATTATTTCCCAACTTACCGGGCATATTGATTTAATCCATCTAAATCTCACCCACTGGTAAATCAATGAAATAAATACTAAGTACATGTGCCCGTTATTATATCGGGATTAAGAGCATGTACAACATAATATCCGAGGTCCGATTCAATTATGTAGTCAGTACTAAATTGAATCACCTCTATGTCGGTCCTACTCAATACACCTAAGTGTACTAGTGTAACTCTATGTTCAAGATAAAACAATACCAAGCTACACTACAACCATGCCAATGGTTTGTCCAAAACCATCTTGGTTGTGAGCCTTTACTTATATTTTACAAGTCGATAACATGATCTTACTACACACCAAGCACCATGTTATCTACAATGTAAAATATTAGACAATATGCACACATATATAATGAATATATAAAATGCAAATAATGATCATGTGATTCTTATTTCAAAATAAAATGTTCATACAAAAAGAGCTAGGCTTTCAGTATACATTCCAACAATCTCCCACTTATACTAAAAGACTATGCTGTCATCTCTGCCATACATCCGATCCCCATGTCCTCCACATGCCTATCAAAGCGCTTTATTTGGAAGGGCCTTAGTGAATGGATCCGCCAGTTATCCTCTGATGCAATCTTGGCCACAACTTCTCCTCGCTTTACGATCTCTCTCGTGAGGTGGTACTTGCGCTCTATGTGTTTACTCGCCTTATGGGCTCATGGTTCCTTGAGTTTGCAAGAATCGCATCTAAATTGTGATAGTTACAGGGCAAACCAGAATCACATCTAAGTCCATGAAGAAGTTCTGAGCCATACACTTCCTTGGTCGCCTCAGGTCGCCACATACTCACTTCCATGGTAGAGTCCGCCACGCATTTCGCTGACACTCCTACATACTATGGCTCCACCTCCAAAAGTAAACACAAACCCTGAGGTAGACTTATTGTTGTCCCTATCTGATTGGAAATCAGAATCCGTGTAACCCACAGGAACTAATTGATCTGCCCGATAAACGACGATATAATCCTAGTCCTTCTCGGTACTTGATATATACTTTACAGCGATCCAATGTCCTGTCGGGATTACTCGATGTCGCTAACCATGCTCATGGCAAGCGGATATCCGGTCTAAATACATAGCATAGCATACATAAGGCTTCCCTCTTAGAAGCATAAGGAACCTTCATGTCTATCTCCTTTGATGTTTTGGGACACATCTCTTTAGATAAAGGAACTCCATGCCTGAAAGGTAGGAAACCTTTCTTGGAGTTCTGCATGCTAAAACGAGCAAGGATAGTGTCAATGTATGAAGCTTGAGATAAGCACAACATCCTTTTCTTGCGATCCCTTATAACTTTGATCCCAAGGATGTGTCCTACTTCTCCCAAGTCCTTCATATCAAACTGTTTGGACAACCATACCCTTACGTCTGATAACACTTTGATATTGTTGCCAACTAACAAAATGTCATCTACGTATAGTACAAGAAACACTACTACGTTTCCGTCACATCTCTTGTATACACAAGGCTCATCCGGATTTTGAATAAATCCATATGACTGGATTACCTCATCAAAGCGGATGTTCCAAGATCTAGAAGCTTGCTTCAATCCATAAATGGACCGATTAAGCTTACATACAAGATGCTCTTTTCCTTTAGCAATGAATCCATAGATGTTCTCCTCAAGACTTCCGTTAAGGAAAGCTGTCTTGACATCCATCTGCCAAATCTCATAATCCATATGAGCAGCTATAGATAAGAGAATCCGGATAGACTTAAGCATAGCTACCGGCGAAAAGGTCTCCTCATAATCGATGCCCTCTTTCTGAGTATACCCTTTCGCAACAAGCCTAGCTTTGAAGGTCTCGACCTTCCCGTCTACTCCTCTCTTTCTCTTGTAGATCCACTTGCATCCAATGGTTTTTACACCATCGGGTGGTTCTACTAGCTCCCATACCTGATTAGAATCCATAGATTCTATCTCTGAATTCATCGCACTTTGCCAAGATACCACATCTCTATCCTGGATTGCCTCGTCATATGTCCAGGGATCAGGTTCATGTTCACCAGGGACTAAGTCCGAAGACTCTCCCAAAAACATGAATCTGTCAGGTTGTCTAACAACCCTCCCACTACGACGAGGTGCCTCCTGTATGCTCTGTGACACGCGGTGCGGTGACTTGTGGTGTCTCCTCTTGTACCGGCAGTACCTTGAGGTCGACTTCCTGTCAACTCCTCAAGAACAATCCTACTCTTGGGCTTGTGGTTCATTACATAATCCTCCTCTAGAAATCTGGCGTTCGTGCTAACGATCACCCTCTGATCTCTAGGATTATAAAACAAACCACCTTTCGTTCCCTTAGGGTAGCCAACAAACATGCACACTTCTGTACGAGGTTCCAACTTACCAGCATCAGCCTTCAGCACATGTGCTGGACTCCCCCATATCCGAATATGTTTCAGACTAGGTTTTCGCCCAGTCCACAATTCTACATGGGTAGAAGGTACTGATTTAGATGGAACCAAGTTCAGAGTGTACATTGTCAGATCCAGCATACCCCGAGCGAAACAGTAACTCGTAATAACTCATCATCGATCTGACCATCTCCATAAGAGTTCTATTCCTTCGCTCCGCTACACCATTCTGCTGGGGTGTGCCAGGTGCAGACAATTGGGATTGAATCCCAGCCTCTGATAAGTAACTCCTAAACTCTCCCAAGAGGTACTCGCCACCACGATCAGATCGTAATGTCTTTATACTTTTACCTTGACGGTTCTCCACATCAGCCTTGAATTCTTTGAACTTGTCAAAGCATTCAGACTTGCGGCGCATCAAGTAAATGTATCCATACCTTGAATAATCGTCTATAAAAGAGACGAAGTATTCAAAGCCACCTCTTGCCTGGATAGACATAGGACCGCACAAATCAGAATGAACCATTTCCAACACATCTTTGGCTCTATACCCCTTGGCCTTGAAAGGCCTCTTGGTCATTTTACCTTCCAAGCAAGATTCGCAGGTTGGGAGATCCTCCACCACTAATGAACCCAAAGGTCCATCAGCTATCAACCTTTGAATTCTGCTAAGGTTAATATGACCAAGCCTTAGATGCCAAAGATATGTTTGGTTCATTTGCGAAGGTTCTTTTCTCTTATTAGATTTAGAAGATGAGTTATTGATCTCTATTTACATCGTGGGAGTTTTCGGTTCAAGAGTGTATAAATTGCCAACCAATGTACCAGAACAGATAATCTCCCTATTCCTTTTTATAACCACCTTGTCATTAAAAGAAACAGAATATCCATCCATAAACAATTTAGAAACTGAAATTAAATTCTTTCTAAAAGTAGGTACATAAAGACAATTTCTCAAAACCAAAACTTTATTCTTATCAAAAGATAAATAAACGTCTCCCACTGCAATAGCCGCCACCTATGAAGCATTGCCCATGAAGACGGTAATCTCTCCCTCAGCTAGTCATCGGGTTTCCTGGAACCCCTGCAAAGTATTGTAGACATGATCAGTGGCTCCTGTATCTACACACCAGGCTCTGGTAGATAACACCGCTAAACATGTTTCAACAACTAAACAAGAAGATATACCTTTGTTCTTTCGGAGAGGACAGTCCGCCTTCCAATGTCCAGTCTGCTTGCAAGTGAAGCACTTGCCTTCGCTTCTTCACTCTCGCCGAGGTCCCACCACTTTCTTCGCTTCTCCACCTTGCTTCTTCTTCTTCTTACCTTTCTGGCTTAGAGGAAGAAACCTTCTCGAGCGACCATGGCTTGAGCACTGACGAAAAAGCCCTCTCACCTGAGTTCTCGTAAGCTCCGCCAACGAATACAACCTCTTGTTCATGTTGTAGTTGAGGCGAATCGCTCAAAACTCCTAGGCAGAGACTGGAGAATGATATCGACCTGGGTTTCCCCATCGATCTCAGCTCCTAGGACTTCCATCTCATTAAGATGAGCCATCATCTTGAGAACATGATCCCTAACAGGTGTTCCCTCGATAATGGAGGTCGTCATCAAGTTTCTCATAGCCTCCTCTACCGCCTCTACTCGATGTCCTAAAAGTTCCTTGAGATTGAACATCATGTCATAAGTGGGCTATGGCTCGATGTCGATGTTGCAAAAGACATTTGACATAGATGCCAAAATGTAACACCGCGCCATCTCATCTGCCTTAACCCATTTCTTATAATGTTCTTTCTCCTTTTCATCAAAGTCATCAGTGGGCTTAGGAGGACAGACCTCGAGGAGTACAAATTTGTACTCCTCCGCAGTTAAGACAATATCCAGGTTTCTTTTCCAATCAATGTAGTTTGGACCAGTAAGTTTGTTTTCTTTTAAAATCACAAAGAAGTGGGTTGAAAGCCATTTGAAAATCCTAAAAATCACAATGATCAAAATATTAGATTTCAAATATTATTGATTCCTCAAAACAATAAAATCCCAAATCAACCAACACCTCAAATCACCGAGAATATCGCATGCCATGATAGTGTGGACGCATACGAATTCTACATTTGTAAGAGGAGGTTTTACCCATTAATTTTATTATCTTGTCAACCTTACTTTTTGACAAATAAAATTAATAGTTGGTTCCTCTTTGGCCCTACAAATAAAAGCAGTGACTCCGATGGGGAGGATACTTTTATTTGTATCTAAGTGTGCACCATTACACGATACTAAGGAAATTATTTCGGATTATGTGCCTTACCGCTGTGGAAGTACACATGCTCCTAGATAATTTCCTATAACCATTATTTGACCTAGTGATCCGCAAACAAACCCGTCCGCAGGGAGGAAGGCACTCAGAGCCAACACACAAGTTTGTTTGCATCACACGTCAAATTATAATGGAGGTCGCGGGAATTAATTAAAATATCCCTCTCCCACTTAGTAAATTGCAATCGAGGAATTTTAAACATACACAACATGCATATAAAACAAATAAGCAATAAATATGGAAAAACAGAATTTTTTCCAACTATTATGGCATTGTCCTCCAATATGCATCCCGTCGTGTCGCCACCTCGTCCGCTCCATCTTTTCCCGTGCACAAGTCACCAAAGAGTTCCGAGCCGAGATAAATCATTTTATTTACATCCATCGATCCTATACTCCACGAAGGAGTGTACAAATAATCTAGATCGAAAGTAAACTAAAATGATCGGCTAAACAATGCCGTATTTAATTACAAAAATTAAATACTAATCTAGCCTCGTCAACCCCGAGGATTCAAATAATAAATTTTTACACACATCCATTCACATACACACACATGGCCATAATAGTCGGATCTTATGCCTGCAACCAAAGAGTTAAACTACGCATATCCTACCATTATCCGGCACATATAATATATGAAAAATGCATAAAAAATTAACCGAATCCTAAACACACAAAACCGGAAACCTGTGGCTCTGATACCAATTGTTGGGTGGATGCTTCGGAGGCTCATTGGCTCCCATGTCCCCGGATTAAAATTTTCACTAATGAAAGGATTAATCCGGATGGGATGAGCTTCCTTAACAACACCACTTCGTCGTCGTGCTAACAACTTGAGTGGTCGCTTGAACAAACTAGTTGTTCAAGCAACGCAACTCTTCTAGTTGGTTAGCCGCGGAAGAGACGACGGATGGATCGCATGTTTTTGTGTTTGTCTTCGGGGTCCATGATTATACAATATATATTCATACACACACATGCATAATCAAAACAAATAAGAACATGCTCAGATCTGTACATAAAGTTAAAATAACTTTATACCTCACGATCTTCTACCGTATGTCCTATCCTTCTCGTGGACGACGTGTGGACGAAGTTCCTCCACGAGTAGAAGCCTTCTTGATCGCTTTCTTCTCTACCTTGTCCGCTGCGAACAAAGAGAAGAACTCGCAAATACCTTTCCTATCTAGAACCGGCCACCAAATTAGGGAATTTGGTGCAACCACCGGCCAAGGAGCAATGGATGATGCGCCGGCCAACTTCAAGAAGAGTTGCTACCTGCCACTTTGGAGAATAGGGAGAAGGAAGAGAACCGGCCACCAATGGGAGGAGAACCGCCGGCCAAGGAAGAAGGGAAAGACCTTAAGGTTAGGCGCCAGCCAAGTATTGATGGTGCAAGTTGGGCGCCGGCAACAACTAGAAGGAAGAAGAAGTTGCCGCCCAACCCTAGCTCCAAACCCTAGCCGCCCACCTCCAAAAGCCAAACCCTAAATCTTTCTTTGATTCTTCTTGCCGCCCAACCCTAGCCATCTATTTATAGAATATGGCTTAAGCCTCCTTTAATCTCCACCGTCGGATCTAGGGATTTAATCTCCACCGTCGGATCTAGGGTTTTATCCCAACCGTCGGATCTAGGGTTTAATCCCAACCATCGGATCTAGGATTTCATCCCAACCGTCGGATCTAAGGTTTCATCCCAACCGTCGGATCTAGGGTTTTATCCAAACCGTCGGATCTAAGGATCTAATCCCAACCGTCGATTCTAGGATTTCATCCTAACCATCGGATCTAGGGATTTAATCCTAACCGTTGGTTCTAGGGTTTCATCCAACCATCGGATCTAGGGATTTAATCCCAACCGTTGGTTCTAGGTTTTGTTTTACATTCTTGGATCTAGACTTCACAATGATTATATTAGGCTACGATAGGGACCATAAGGAGGAGTTGGGTCTTGGCCACCCGATGGATCGGAACCACACAAACTTGATCCATCAATGATGTTCCATTCCACTAGAGGATCATCATTGAACTACCTCACCAACCCCCATAAATCAATATGGGCTCCATATATTATTTGTACATTAATCTCCCCGTGTTTAAGATATCGAATGTCCATCAATTAATTGATTTACTGACCATCAATTAATTAACATCTAATTCCTCGAGTAGTACCACTCAACCTTATCATCATGTTGACTAAGTCAACCAGCTGGGTTTACATGATGAACCTTATGAGCTCCTCAATGGGACATCATCAACCTAATATATAGGACACGGTTTCCTCCTATAATCAACGGCACACCATGTAAATAATATTATTTCCCAACTTACCGGGCATATTGATTTAATCCATCTAAATCTCACCCACTGTTAAATCAAAGAAATAAATACTAAGTACATGTGCCCGTTATTATATCGGGATTAAGAGCATGTACAACATAATATCCGAGGTCCGATTCAATTATATAGTCAGTACTAAATTGAATCACCTCTATGTCGGTCCTACTCAATACACCTAAGTGTACTAGTGTAACTCTATGTTCAAGATAAAACAATACCAAGCTACACTACAACCATGCCAATGGTTTGTCCAAAACCATCTTGGTTGTGAGCCTTTACTTATATTTTACAAGGTACTGATAACATGATCTTCTGTGCCACACCAAGCACCATGTTATCTACAATGTAAAATATTAGACAATATGCACACATATATAATGAATATATAAAATGCAAATAATGATCATGTGATTCTTATTTCAAAATAAAATGTTCATACAAAAAGAGCTAGGCTTTCAGTATACATTCCAACACATATCCCCAGAACGAATCTGGCAACTCAAAATAACTCATCATTGATCTAACCATCTCCATAAGAGTCCTATTCCTTCGCTCTGCTACACCATTCTGCTGGGGTGTGCTAGTTGCAGACAATTGGGATTGAATCCCAGCCTCTGATAAGTAATTCCTAAACTCTCCTAAGAGGTACTTGCCACCACGATCAGATCGTAGTGTCTTGATACTTTTACCTTGATGTTTCTCCACATCAGCCTTGAATTCTTTGAACTTATCAAAGCATTCAGACTTGCAGTGCATCAAGTAAATGTATCCATATCTTGAGTAATCATCTATAAAAAAGATAAAATACTCAAAACCACCTCTAGCACGGATAGACAAAGGACCACACAAATCAAAATGAACCAATTCAACACTTCTTTGGCTCTTTATCCCTTAGCCTTAAAAGGCCTCTTGGTCATTTTACCCTCCAAGCAAGATTCTCAGGTTGGGAAATCCTCCACCACTAATGAACCCAGAGGTCCATCAGCTATCAACCTTTGAATTCTGCTTAGGTTAATATGACCAAGCCTAAGATGCCAAAGATATGTTTGGTTCATCTTCGAAGGTTCTTTTCTCTTATTGGAATTAGAAGATGAGTTATTAACTTCAATTTGCATCGTGGGAGGTTTTGGTTCAAGTGTATACAAATTTCCTATCAATGTACCTGAACAGATATTCTCCCTATTCCTTTTTATAAGAACTCTGTCATTAAAAGAAATAGAATATCCATCTATAAACAATTTAGAAACAGAAACTAAATTCTTTCTAAATAAAGGTACATAAAGGGAATTTTCCAGAACCAAAGTTTTATTTTTCTCAAAAGATAAATAAAATGTCTCCCACTGCACTAGCCGCCACCTTCATGGCATTGCCCAAGTAAACGGTAATCTCCCCATTGGCTAGTCATCGGGTTTCCTGGAACCCCTGCAAAGTATTGCATACATGATCAGTGGCTCCCGTATCTACACACCAGGTGCCGGTAGATAACACAGCTAAGCATGTTTCAATGACTAGACCAAAAGATATACCTTTGTTCTGCTTGCGGTTGGGACAATCCTTCTTCCAATGTCCGGTCTGCTTGCAAGTAAAGTAGCCTTTCGGCTTCTTCACTCCTCCCTGAGGTCTTCCCACCACCTTTGCTCCACCTTGTTTCTTCTTCTTCTTGCCTTTCGGCTTTAGAAGTAGAAACCTTCTGAGCAACCATGGCCTGAGCCTGAGCAAGCCTTTCTGTCAACTAGAGAATGATATCGATTTGGGTTTCCCCATCAATCTCAGCTCCAAGGACTTCCAGCTCATTCGCAGGCTTAGGAGGACACTCTTCGAAGAGTACATACTTGTACTCCTTAGCAGTTAAGACAATATCTAGATTCTTTTCCAATCAACATTATTTGGGTATAGTAAGTTTATTTTCCTTTAGTATCATAGCAAGTGGACTGAAAGTCATTTTTGAAAATCCTAAGAATCACATAGATCATTACATTAGATTTCAAAAAATTATTGATTCCTCAAACAATAAAATTTTAAAATCAACCAACACCTCAAAACACCGAGAATATCGTATGCCACAATAGTGTGGACGTATATGAATTCTACATTTGTAAGAGGAGGTTTTACCCATTAATTTTACTATCTTGTCAACCTAACTTTTTGACAAGTAAAATTAATAGTTGGTTCCTCTTTGGCCCTACAAATAAAAGCAGTGACTCCGATGGGGAGGATACTTATATTTGTATCTAAGTGTTCACCATTGCTTGGTGCCAAGGTAATTATCTCGGGTTATGTGCCTTACGATGGGGAAGTACACACGCTCCTTAATAATTTCCTATAACCATATTTGACCTTGTGATCCACAAACAAACTCATCCGATGGGGAGGAAGGCACTCAGAGCCGACGCGCAAGTTTGCTTGCATCACTTGTCAAATCGTAATGGAGGCCGTGGGAATTTATAAAAATATCCCTCTCCTACTTAGTAATTTGAAAATGAGAAATTTTCTAGCCTACGACATGCATATCAAACAATAAGCAATAAATATGAAAAATAAATTATTTTCCAACTATTATGTCTTTTGTCTTCAATATGTCTCCCGTCGCATCGCCTTCTCGTCCGCTCCTCCTATGCCATGTACAAGCCATCTGGAGATCCGAGCCGAGACAAAAATCTATTTTAATTTACATCCATCGATCCTATACTCCACGAGGGAGTGTACATGAAATCTAGATTGAAAGTAAACTAAAATAAAAAGAGTTGCTAAACAATGTCGTATCTAATTTACAAAAAATTAAATACTAGCCTCGTCAACCCCGAGGATTCAACAAAATAAACATTTACACACATACAATCACATATACACATATGGCCATAATAGTCGGATCTTATGCCTGCAACTAAAGAGTTAACCTACGCATATTCTACTATTATCCGACACATATAATATATTAAAAGTGCATAAAAATTAACCGAATCCTAAACACACAAAACCGGAAACCTTTGCTCTGATACTAATTGTAGGGTTTGATCAATCCGTGAGGGGAAACTTCGCTTCCCACTTCAACTCAGTCGCTTGTTCATGGCGATCCCATCGATGTCCCCGAATTAAAATTTTAATCCTAGACAAAAGGGAACACCCAAGCAACCTTGTCATCGTCGTGCTATTCGATTAGAGTGGTCACTTGAACAAACTTGTTGTTCAAGCGACCTACCTCTATTCTACGAGTAGCCGCGGAATAGACGATGTATGGATCGCCGCTTTTTGTGTTTATGTTCGGGATCCAAGTATTATTTAGCCACATACATAAAGTAAACATCCACATAAAACATGCATATAATTGAAAAGCAATTATAAACATAATACAAAGGAAGACTAATCAAAATAAACAAGATTATACCTCTTGTTATATCTCTTGATCTTCTATTGTATATCCTTCCTCCTTTTAGACGTCGTGTGGGCGACGATCTTCCAGAAGTCGAAGCCTCCTAGATCACCAATCTTCCTTTCCTTGTTCACTTCGAACAAAGGAAGATCATCAAACAAAACTCTTCTTCCTATCTAGAACCGGCCACCAAGTCAATAGACTCGATGTTGCCACCGGCCAAGGAAGAGAACATGGAGTATAGGAACCGGCCAAAGGAGAATCAATGAGGGCATGGGCGCCGACCAACACTTGGAGAAGAGAAAGGAAAGCAATCCTTCTTCTTGTTGCTGCCCAAACCCTAAACCTAGCTCTCCTAATTTCAGGCCAAGGATGAAGGGAAAAAGAATAGGTTGAGCTCCGGCCAAGGTAGAGGGAAGAAGGATAGGAGTCGGCCAAACCTTGGAAGAAAAAGAAAAGCTCTTCTCCTCATGTTGTCGCCCACAACCAACACCCAAACCCTAACCCTAGCCGCCCACTCCTAATCCTAATCTAATTAGGATTGCTTGCCGCCCAAGGGAAGCAAACCCTATGAAGGGAGTTGCTTCGGAGGCTCATTGGCTCCCATGTCCCCGGATTAAAATTTTCACTAATGAAAGAATTAATCCGGATGGGATGAGCTTCCTTAGCACAACCTATTCGTCGTCGTGCTAACAACTTGAGTGGTCTCTTGAACAAACTAGTTGTTCAAGCAACACAACTCTTCTAGTTGGTTAGCCGCGGAAGAGACGACGGATGGATCGCCGGTTTTTGTGTTTGTCTTCGGGGTCCATGATTATACAACATATATTCATACACACACATGCATAATCAAAATATTAAAGAACATATTCAGATCTGTAAATAAAGTTAAATTAACTTTATACCTTACGATCTTCTATCATATGTCCTATCCTTCTCGTGGACGACGTGTGGACGAAGTTCCTCCACGAGTAGAAGCCTTCTAGATCGCTTTCTTCTCTACCTTGTCCGCTGCGAACAAAGAGAAGAAACACAAATACCTTTCCTATCTAGAACTGGCCACCAAATTATGGAACTTGGTGCAACCGCCGGTCAAGGAACGATTGGATGATTCGCCGGCCAACTTCAAGAGGTGTTGCCGCCAGTCACTATGGAGAATAGGGAGGAGGAGAAGAGCCGACCACCAATGGAAGGAGAACCGCCGGCCAAGGAAGAAGGGAAAGACCTCTAGGATGGGCGCCGGCCAAGTGTTGATGGAGGAGGATGGGCGCCGGCAATCAACTTGAAGGAAGGAGGTTGCCGCCCACTTCTTTCTCCAAAACCCTAGCCCCCCAATGAACCCTAGCCGCCCACTTGAGGATTAGCCAAACCCTAACTCCAATTTCTTGATTTTTCTTGCCGCCCAACCCTAGCCATCTATTTATAGAATAGGGCTTAAGCCTCCTTTAATCTCCACCGTCGGATCTAGGGATTTAATCTCCACCATCGGATCTAGGGTTTTATCCCAACCGTCGGATCTAGGGTTTAATCCCAACCATCGGATCTAGGATTTCATCCCAACCTTCGAATCTAAGGTTTCATCCCAACCGTCGGATCTAGGGTTTTATCCCAACCGTCGGATCTAGGGATTTAATCCCAACCGTCGATTCTAGGATTTCATCCTAACCATCGGATCTAGGGATTTAATCCCAACCGTTGGTTCTAGGGTTTCATCCAACCATCGGATCTAGGGATTTAATCCCAACCGTTGGTTCTAGGTTTTGTTTTACATTCTTGGATCTAGACTTCACAAGGATTATATTAGGCTACGATAGGGACCATAAGGAGGAGTTGGGTCTTGGCCACCCGATGGATCGGAACCACACAAACTTGATTCATCAATGATGTTCCATTCCACTAGAGGATCATCATTGAACTACCTCACCAACCCCCATAAATCAATATGGGCTCCATATATTATTTGTACATTAATCTCCCCATGTTTAAGATATCGAATGTCCGTCAATTAATTGATTTACTGACCATCAATTAATTAACATCTAATTCCTCGAGTAGTACCACTCAACATTATCATCATGTTGACTAAGTCAACCAGCTGGGTTTACATGATGAACCTTATGAGCTCCTCAAGGGGACATCATCAACCTAATATATAGGACACGGTTTCCTCCTATAATCAACGACATACCATGTAAATAATATTATTTCCCAACTTACCGGGCATATTGATTTAATCCATCTAAATCTCACCCACTGGTAAATTAAAGAAATAAACATTAAGTACATGTGCCCGTTATTATATCGGGATTAAGAGCATGTACAACATAATATCCGAGGTCCGATTCAATTATGTAGTCAGTACTAAATTGAATCACCTCTATGTCGGTCCTACTCAATACACCTAAGTGTACTACTGTAACTCTATGTTCAAGATAAAACAATACCAAGCTACACTACAACCATACCAATGGTTTATCCCAAACCATCTTGGTTGTGAGCCTCTACTTATATTTTACAAGGTACTGATAACATGATCTTCTGTGCCACACCAAGCACCATGTTATCTACAATGTAAAATATTAGACAATATGCACACATATATAATGAATATATAAAATGCAAATAATGATCATGTGATTCTTATTTCAAAATAAAATGTTCATACAAAAAGAGCTAGGCTTTCAGTATACATTCCAACACCCTAAGCCTCATCCATCAAGTTTTCGCCCACCCCTAATCCATCCTTTTATAGAGTTAGGGATAAGCCTTATTTTAATCTCCACCATTGGTTCTAGGGATTTAATCTCAATCGTCGGATCTAGAGATTTAATCTCAACCGTCAGATCTAGAGATTTAATCTCTACCATTGGATCTAGAGTTTTGTTTTCATCCATTGGATCTAAGCTTCATGAGGTGTTAATAGGCTACAATAGGGACCTTGAGGAGGAGTTGGATCTTGGCCACCCAATGGATCAAGCCCACATAAAGTCCGATCCATTAATGATAATCCATTCCACTAGAGGATCTTTATTGATCTACCACCAACCCCCATAAGTTAATATGGGCTCCATATACTATTTGTACATTTTCTCCCTGTGTTTAAGATCTCGAATGCCCGCTGATTAATTAATTTACTGACCATTAATTAATCAACATCTAACTCCATGAGTAGTACCACTCAATCTTTTCATCATGCTGGACCAAGTCCACCTGTAGGGTTTACATGATGAACCTTATGAGCTCCTCAAGGGGACATCATCATCCTAATATATAGGACACGGTTTCCTCCTATAATCAACGGCACACCATATAAATAATATCATCTCCCAACTTACTGAGCCTATATATTTAATCTATAAATCTCGCCAATTGGTAAATCAAAGAAATGAATACTAAGTATATGTGTCTGTTATTATATCGGGATTAAGAGCATGTACAATATAATATCTGAGGTCCGATTCGATTATGTAGTCAGCAATAAATCGAATCACCTCTAAGTCGGTCCTTCTCAATACACACGAAGTGTACTAGTGTGATTCTATGGTCAAGACAAACCAATACCAAATCACACTACAACCATTCCAATGGGTTGTCTAAAGTCATCTCGGTTGTGAGCCTTTACTTATACTTTACAAGGAGTCGATAACATGATCTCCCGTGTGACACCACACACCATGTTATCTACAAAGTAATTTATTAGACAATATGCATAACCATAAAAGTATGCAAACAATGATCATGTGATTCTTATTTCAAAAATAAAGTTGTTCATACAAAAGATAGACTTTTCAGTATATATCCCAACACATCTTCGTTCTTTATGAAATAAAATGTTTTGATCGCATCATTGAATCGACGATTCCAGCTTCTAGAAGCTTGCTTTAAACCATAAATGGACCTATGCAACTTACAGACTTTTCCAGCATCCTTTGGATTGACAAAAACCTCAGGCTGTGTTATATACACATCCCCGAGTAGATTTCCGTTAAGAAATGTAGTTTTAACATCCATCTGCCATATTTCATAGTCATAGTAAGCAGTAATTGTAAGCATGATTTAAATGGATTTGAGCATCGCAACTGGAGAAAAAGTTTCATCATAGTCAATACCATGAATCTGCTTGAATCCTTTTGCTACCAATCGCCCCTTATAGGTATGCACATTACCATCCATGTCAGTCTTTCTCCTAAAGACCCACTTACACCCAATGGGTTTGACCCCTTCAGGTGGATCAACCAAAGTCCATACTTGGTTAGTGTACATGGATTCCATTTCGGATCTCATGGCCTCAAGCCATTTCTCAGAATCTGGGCTCATTACAGCTTCCTGATAGGATGTTGGCTCATCTAGCATGACACCATCATTATCATCCAAGAGAAAAGAATATCTCTCAGGTTGATGACGTATCCTATCAGACCTGCACAGAGATTGGTCTACCTGAACAGGTTGTACCACAACTCCGTGTGATGCGTGTTCTTGTTGCATTAAGGCATCAGTGTTATTTTGTGTATCTTGAACTTCTTTAAGATCAATTTTACTCCCACTAGCCTTTCTAGAAATAAATTCCCTTTTTAGAAAGACACCATTTCTGGCGACAAACACTTTGGCTAGCGTGGGGTTGTAAAAGTAATATCCTTTCGTTTCCTTAGGATATCCTACAAAAAAACACTTGCTTGATTTGGGGCCTAATTTATCTGAAACTTGACGTCTCACGTAAGCTTCACATCCCCAAATCCTCATAAAAGATATATTGGGACTCTTCCCAGTCCATATCACATATGGTGTCTTTATGACTGCCTTAGATGGAACACGGTTAAATGTGAAAGTAGTTGTCTATAGAGCATATCACCAGAAGGAAGGAGGAAGATCCGTATGACTCATCATTGATCGTACCATGTCTAACAGAGTACATTTTTTTCCTCTCGGATACACCAATCAATTGTGGTGTTCCGGGTGGAGTGAGTTGAGATCGTATCCCACACTCAACTTGATAGTCATGAAACTCTTGGCTAAGGTATTCCCCACCTCGATCTGATTGAAGCATCTTAATACTCTTTCCAAGTTGGTTTTATACTTTATTCTTGAATTCTTTGAACTTTTCAAAGGATTTTTATTTGTGCCTCATAAGGTACACATTGTTGGGATGTATACTGAAAAGTCTATCTTTTGTATGAACATCTTTATTTTTGAAATAAGAATCACATGATCATTATTTGCATATTTATGGTGATGCATATTGTCTAATACATTACATTGTAGATAACATGGTGTGTGGTGTCACACGGGAGACCATGTTTTCAGCTCCTTGTAAAGTATAAGTATAGGCTCACAACCGAGATGGTTTTGGACAAACTATTGGAATGGTTGTAGTGTGATTTGGTATTGGTTTTTCTTGACCATAGAATCACACTAGTACACTTTGTGTGTATTGAGCAAGACCGACTTAGAGGTGATTTGATTTATTGCTGACTACATAATCGAATCGGACCTCAGATATTATGTTGTACAGGCTCTTAATCCCGATATAATAATGGGCACATATACTTAGTATTCATTTCTTTGATTTACCAATGGGCGAGATTTATAGATTAAATCGATAGGCTCGATAAGTTGGGAAATGATATTATTTATATGGTGTGCCATTGATTATAGGAGGAAACCGTGTCCTATATATTAGGATGATGATGTCCCCTTGAGGAGCTCCTAAGGTTCATCATGTAAACCCTGTAGGTGGACTTGGTCCGGCATGATGGAAAGGTTGAGTGGTACTACTCAAGGAGTTAGATATTGATTAATTAATGGTCAGTAAATTAATTAATTGACGGACATTCGATATCTAAAACATGGAGAGAAAATGTACATATAATATATGGAGTCTATATTAACTTATGGGGGTTGGTGAGGTAGATCAATGATAATCCTTTAGTGGATTGGATTATCATTAATGGATCAGACTTTATGTGGGCTTGATCCATTGGGTAGCCAAGATCCAACTCCTCCTCATGGTCCCTATTGTAGCCTATTAAAACCTCATGAAGCCTAGATCCAATGGATGAAAACAAAACTCTAGATCCAAAGGTAGAGATTAAATCTCTAGATCCGACGGTTGAGATTAAATCCCTAGAACCAATGGTGGAGATTAAAATAAGGCTTATCCCTAACTCTATAAAAAGGGGCTTAAGGGTTGGCGTGGAAATTGAATGAGAAGCAAGGAAGATTAGGGTTGGGCGACAAGAGGCTTGGGCGGCCACAAATAAGGAAAGAGTTTCCTTTCTTCTCTTCTTCCTCAAGGTGGCCGACACCCATAATTTCTTTCCAGCTCTTGGCCGGCGTCTAAACCACTTGATCCTCTTCTCCTTGTCCGGTGGAAACATAGCTTAAGGTCTTCCCTTGGAGCTTTTGGCCGACAACCATCCTTCTCATCCCTTTCATTGTTGGTCGGCGGCAAGCAACTTGCTTGGTGCTTGTTGGTTGGCTAAAAGAAGGAGAAGGGCCTTATTTCTATACTTCCTTTTTTTTGGAGTGAGCAATGAAGGGAGATTGGTGATCTAGGAGCTTCGACTTTTGGTAGATCGTCGCCCACATGACGTCCAAAGGGAGGAAGGTCATACAATAGAAGATCGAGAGGTATATCACTTATCTATCTTCATATGTAACATGTTTGTAATTGTTTTTCAATTATATATGCATGATATATTCTGTTTTGTGGCTAATATAACTTGGACCCCGAACATAAATACAAAAGCCAGTGATCCGTACATCGTCTATTCCATGACTATTCGTAGAATAGAGGTTGGTTGCTTAAACAACAAGTTTGTTCAAGTGACTACTCTAATCGAATAGAACGACGATGAAATGGTTGCTTGGGTAATCCCTCTTGTCAAGGATAATTTTTTTTATCCGGGGACGTAGAAGGGATCACAATGAACAAGCGACCGAGTTGAAGTGGGAAGCGAAGTTTCCTACCTTCAAGTGGTATCAGAGCCACGATTTCCAGTTTTATGTGTTTAGGATTCAGTTACTTTTATGCACTTTTCATATATTATATATGCCGAATAATAGTAGGATATGCGTAGGTTAACTCTTTGGTTGCAGGCATAGGATCCAACTATTATGGCCATGTGTGTATGTGATTGTATGTGTGTAATTGTATATTTTGTTAAATCCTCGGGGTTGACGAGGCTAATATTTAATTTTTTTAAATTAGATACGGCATTGTTTAGCCACTCTTTCTATTTTAGTTTACTTTCGATCTAGATTTCATGTACACTCCCTCGTGGAGTATAGGATCGATGGATGTAAATTAAAATATTTTTTTCTCGGCTCGGATCTCCGGATGACTCGTACATGGCGTAGGAGGAGCGGACGAGATGGCGATACGACGGGAGACATATTGAAGACAAAAGCCATAATAGTTGGAAAATTATTATTTTTCATATTTATTGCTTATTGTTTGATATGCATATCGTAGGCTAGAAAATTCCTCAATTTCAAATTACTAAGTGGGAGAGGGATATTTTTATAAATTTCCATGACCGCCATTGAGGAATAAATAATTTTTTGAAATCTAATGTTTTGATCTATGTGATTCTTAGGTTTTCTTTCAAAATGACTTTCAACCCACTTGTTGTGATACTGAAAGAGAATAAACTTACTGGACCCAACTATGTTGATTGGAAGAGGAATCTTGACATTGTCTTGACTGCTGAGGAATACAAATATGTACACCTCGAAGAGTGCCCTCTTAAGCCTGCAGATGATTCTGAGGAAAAGGAGAAGGAGAGTTATAAGAAGTGGATCAAGGCCGATGAGATGGCGCGGTGTTACATTTTGGCATCTAAGTCAAATGTACTGCAACATCAACATCAAGCCATGCCCACTGCTTATGTCATGATGCTCAATCTCAAAGAGATTTTCGGACACCAGAATTGGGATGCAAGGCAGGAAGCCATGAGGAACTTGATGACGACCACCATGATCGAGGGAACACCCGTGAGGGATCATGTTCTCAAGATGATGGCATATTTGAATGAGTTGGAAGTCCTCGGAGCTGAGATCGATGGGGAAACCCAGGTCGATATCATTCTCCAGTCTCTACCTAGGAGTTTTGAGCAGTTTCGCCTAAACTACAACATGAACAAAAGGTTGTATTCATTGGCGGAGCTTCTGACATAACTCCAGGCAGCAGAGGGGCTATTTCGTCAGAGTGCTCAGGCGCATGCCATGGTGACCCAAAAGGTTTCTACTTCTAAGCCGAAAGGCAAGAAGAAGAAGAAACAAACTGGGGCAAAGGCGGTGGGAGGAACTCAAAGAGGAGTGAAGAAGACGAAAGGCAAGTGCTTCACTTGTAAGCAGACTAGACACTAGAAGAAGGACTGCCCCAACCGCAAGCAGAACAAAGGTATATCTTTTGGTCTAGTCATTGAAACATGTTTAGCGGTGTTATCTACCGGCACTTGGTGTGTAGATACGGGAGCCACTGATCATGTCTGCAATACTTTACAGGGGTTCCAAGAAACCAGACGACTGGTTGAGGGGGAGATTACCGTATACTTGGGCAATGCCACGAAGGTGGCGGTTGTTGCAGTGGGAGACGTTTATTTATCTTTTGAGAAAAATAAAGTTTTGGTTCTTAAGAATTGTCTTTATGTACCTTTATTTAGAAAGAATTTAATTTCGATTTCTAAATTGTTTATGGATGGATATTCTATTTTTTTTAATGACAGAGTTGTTATAAAAAGGAATAGAGACATTATCTGTTCGGGTGCATTGATAGGAAATCTATACACACTTGAACCCAAAGCTCCCACGATGCAAATTGAAGTTAATAACTCATCTTCTAATTCCAATAAGAAAAAAGAACCTTCAAAGATGAACCAAACATATCTTTGGCATCTTAGGCTTGGTTATATTAACCTAAGCAGAATTCAAAGGTTGATAGCTGATGGACCTCTGGGTTCATTAGTGGTGGAATATTTCCCAACCTGCGAATCTTGCATGGAGGGTAAAATGACCAAGAGGCCTTTTAAGGCCAAGGGGTATAGAGCCAAAGATGTGTTAGAATTGGTTGTTTCTGATTTGTGTAGTCCTATGTCTATCCAGGCTAGAAGTGGTTTTGAGTATTTCGTCTCTTTTATAGATGATTATTCGAGATATGGATACATTTACTTAATGCGCCGCAAGTCTGAATGCTTTGACAAGTTTAAAGAATTCAAAGCTGATGTGGAGAAACGTCAAGGTAAAAGTATCAAGACACTACGATCTGATCGTGGTGGTGAGTACCTCTTGGGAGAGTTTAGGAATTACTTATCAGAGGCTGGGATTCAATCCCAATTATCTGCACCTGACACACCCCAGCAGAATGGTGTAGCAGAGTGAAGGAATAGGACTCTTATAGAGATGGTTAGATCGATGATGAGTTATTCTGAGTTGCCAGATTCGTTCTAGGGATATGCTCTAGATACGGCAGTGTACATTATGAACTTGGTTCCATCTAAATCAGTGCTTTCTACTACCACAGAATTGTGGACTGGGCGAAAGCCTAGTCTAAGACATATTCGGATATGGGGGAGTCCATCACATGTGCTGAAGGAAGATGCTGGTAAGTTGGAATCTCGTACAGAAGTACGCATGTTCGTTGGCTATCCTAGAGGAACGAAAGGTGGTTTGTTTTATAGTCCTAGAGATCAGAAGGTGATCGTTAGCACGAATGCCAGATTTCTAGAGGAAGACTATGTGATGAACCACAAGCCCATGAGTGAGATTGTTTTGGAGGAAATAAAAGGGGAAGTCACTTCTTCAGTACCACCGGTACAAGAGGATATATTATAAGTCACTGCACCGCGTGTCACAGAGGATACACAAGTGATACCTCATCGTAGTGGGAGGGTTGCGAGACAGCTTGATAGATTCATGTTCTTGGGAGAATCTTCTGATTTGGTCCTTAGCGAACATGAACTTGATCCTTGGACATATGACGAGGCAATCCAAGATAAAGATGCAATATCTTAGTGAAGTGCAATGAATGCTGAGATTGAATCTATGGAATCAAATCAGGTCTGGGAGCTAGTAGAACCACCCGATGGTGTAAAAACCATTGGATGCAAGTGGATCTACAAAAGAAATAGAGGAATAGATGGGAAGGTTGAGACCTTCAAAGCGAGGCTTGTTGCGAAGGGGTATACTCAGAAAGAGGGTATCGATTATAAGGAGACCTTTTCGTCGGTAGCCATGCTTAAGTCTATCCGGATTCTCTTATGCATTGCAGCTCATATGGATTATGAGGTGTGACAGATGGATGTCAAGACATCTTTCCTTAATGGAAGTCTTGAGGAAAACATCTATATGAAGCAACCAGAGAGATTCATTGCAAAGGACTAAGAGCATCTTGTATGTAAGCTTAATCGGTCCATTTATGGATTGAAACAAGCTTCGAGGTCTTGGAACATCCGCTTTAATGAGGTAATCCAGTCTTATGGATTTATTCAAAGTCCGGATGAGTCTTGTGTATACAAGAGATGTGATGGAAACGTAGTGGTATTTCTTGTACTATATGTAGATGACATTTTATTAATTGGAAACAATGTCAAGGTGTTATCGGACATAAGGGTATGGTTGTCCAAACAGTTGATATGGAGGACTTGGGAGAAGTGGGACACATCCTTGGGATCAAGGTTATAAGGGATCGTAGGAAAAGGATATTGTGCTTATCTCAAGCTTCATACATGACACCATTATGGATCGTTTTAGCATGCAGAACTCCAAGAAGGGTTTTCTACCTTTAAGGCATGTAGTTCCTTTATCTAAGGAGATGTGTCCTAGAACATCTGAGGAGATAGAAGAGATGAAGGTGATTCCTTATGCTTCGGTAGTAGGAAGACTCATGTGGGCGACGCTATGTATGAGACCAGATATCTGCTTTGCCGTGGGCATGGTCAGCAGATATTAGAGTAATCCAGGACAGGGACATTGGATTACGGTAAAGCATATATTGAAGTACCTGAGAAGGACTAGGGATTATATGCTAGTTTACCAGGGAGACCAATTACTCCCTGTGGGTATATAGATTCCGACTTTCAATCAAATAGGGATAACAGTAAGTCTACCTCAGGTTTTGTGTTTACTTTGGGAGGTGGAGCCATTGTATAAAGGAGTGTCAAGCAGAAATGCGTGGCGGACTCTACCATGGAAGTTGAGTATGTGGCAGCCTCTGAGGCGGCCAAAGAAGCTGTATGGCTCAGGATATTCTTGATGGACTCGGATGTGATTCCTGGTTTGCCAAGAACTATCACAATTTATTGTGATAATAGTGGTGCAGTTGCAAACTCGAAGGAACCATGAGCCTATTAGGCAAGTAAACACATAGAACGCAAGTACCACCTGATACGAGAAATTGTAAAGAGAGGAGAAGTTGCTGTGGCCAAGATTGCATCGGAGGATAACCTGGCAGATCCTTTCACTAAGGCCCTTCCGATGAGAGCTTTTGATAGGCATGTGGAGGGAATGGGGATCAGATGTATGGCAGTTTGAGGACAGCATAGTCATTTAGTATAAGTGGGAGATTGTTGGGATGTATACTGAAAAGTCTATCTTTTGTATGAATATCTTTATTTTTGAAATAAGAATCACATGATCATTGTTTGCATATTTATGGTGATGCATATTGTCTAATACATTAAATTGTAGATAACATGGTGTGTGGTGTCACACGGGAGACCATGTTATCGGCTCCTTGTAAAGTATAAGTATAGGCTCACAACCGAGATGGCTTTGGACAAACCATTGGAATGGTTGTAGTGTGATTTGGTATTGGTTTGTCTTGACCATAGAATCACACTAGTACACTTTGTGTGCATTGAGCAGGATCGACTTAGAGGTGATTCGATTTATTGCTGACTACATAATCAAATCGGACCTCAGATATTATGTTGTACATTCTCTTAATCCCGATATAATAACGGGCACATATACTTAGTATTCATTTCTTTGATTTACCAATGGGCTAGATTTATAGATTAAATCGATAGGCACGGTAAGTTGGGAAATGATATTATTTATATGGTGTGTCGTTGATTATAGGAGGAAACTGTGTCCTATATATTAGGATGATAATGTCGCCTTGAGGAGCTCATAAGGTTCATCATGTAAACCCTGCAGGTGGACTTGGTCCGGCATGATGAAAAGGTTGAGAGGTACTACTCATGGAGTTAGATGTTGATTAATTAATGATCAGTAAATTAATTAATCGACGAACATTCAAGATCTTAAACACGGGAAGAAAATGTACATATAATATATGGAGTCATATTAACTTATGGGGGTTGGTGAGGTAGATCAATGATAATCTTTTAGTGGATTGGATTATCATTAATGGATCGGACTTTATGTGGGCTAGATCCATTGGGTGGCCAAGATCCAATTCCTTGTCATGGTCCCTATTGTATCCTATTAAAACCTCATGAAGCCTAGATCCAATGGATGAAAACAAAACTCTAGATCCAAAGGTAGAGATTAAATCTCTAGATCCGACGGTTGAGATTAAATCTCTAGATCTGATGATTGAGATTAAATCCCTAGAATCAATAGTAAAGATTAAAACAAGGTTTATCCCTAATTCTATAAAAAGGGGCTTAAGGGTTGGCGTGGAAATTGAATGAGAAGCAAGGGAGATTAGGGTTGGGCGGCAAGAGGCTTGGAGCTAGGGTTTGTGCTTGGGCGGCCACAAATAAGGAAAGAGTTTCCTTTCTTCTCTTCTTCCTCAAGGTGGCCGGTGCCCATAATTTCTTTCCATCTCTTGGCCGGTGTCCAAACCACTTGATCCACTTCTCCTTGGCCGGTGGAAACATAGCTTAATGTCTTCCCTTGGAGGTTTTGGCCGGCAACTATCCTTCTCATCCCTTTCATTGTTGGCCGACGGCAAGCAACTTTTTTGGTGCTTGTTGGTTGGCTAAAGGATGGAGAAGGGCCTTGTTTCTATACTTCCTCTTGTTCGGAGTGAGCAAGGAATGAAGATTGGTGATCTAGGAGCTTCGACTTTTGGTAGATCGTCACCCAAACTGTTGGTGCAATCGGCCCAGGTTGACTCGAGTTTGACTCGAGCAGTACCTTGATGATATTTTGATGATAGACAAAACTCATGACATGGGATTGTCATGGGAAAGTCCAACATGGGGTTGGCATGGAAAATCCAAGCATGGAGCTTGGTGTGAAAGTCCAAAGCATTACGAAGCCGTGCGCTTGGTGCTTGGCATGGAAAATTCAAGCATGGAGCTTGGTGTGGAAGTCCAAGGGGGAAGCCTTGGCATGGGAAAGTCCAAAGCATTGCGAAGCCGTGCGCTTGGTGCTTGGCATGGGAAATCCAAAGCATTGCGAAGCCGTGCGCTTGGTGCTTGGTGAGAAATGCATTGCGAAGCCGTGCGCTTGGTGCATTTGGGAAGTCTTGAGGACTTGGTAAGTTCACTAGGCTCGGGGTCCTTGAGTCGGTGAAGGATGGCATTACGAAGCCGTGCGCTTGGTGCATCCGAGGGACCGCCGGACGGGGAGCGAATGGAGTGAGCCCAAAGGGAAGCATACTTCTAGGGCATGAGACGCGAAGGATGGCGTTGCGAAGCCATGCGCTTGGCGCATCCGAGGGACGTAGGCCGAGGGAAGAGAGCTTCGGTGGGGAACTCCATGTGGGATAAGGTGGACTTGGCCAAGTGGCTAAGACTGAGTGTCGGAGGCTCAAACATCGTTATGTTTGAGGTTTTAACCGACATCAGTCGACTGGCATAGGTGCCAGTCGACTACTCTAGGTCGTATGGATTCGACCAGTGTTCGACTGAACCAAGTTGGTGATCGATCGCCGGGGAGGGCGATCAGTTGGGAAGATCGGCCGATCGCCGAGGATGGCAATCGGATCGATGACACTGCAGCACAGAGAATGGAGTCGAGCTCGCCCGGCTCGGTCGATGGATGATCAATCGGTGATGGGTGCCATCGATCGGCCGATCGATGTGTGATCCGTTGGAACTTAACCAACGTGGATCTGGCCATTGTGAGACAACGACTACGGGACCAGTCGACTGATGGTCATGATCAGTCGACTGATGGGCGCGAAAACAACTTGATGCAGGTTATAAATGGAGCACGAGTTGGAGGATTTCGCCATGGTTTTTGTGGAGCTTTTGGAGGGGAATTGTTGCTGCATTCCAGTCCTTTAAGAGCCAATCAAAGCAAGCAACAAGGAAAGCGATCAAAGCAATCGGTGAAAGTTTTCTTTTGTATTGTATTTGTGTATTTGCTTGTATTTCTATATTACATTGTAATTGCTTGTGAGAGGTTTCTCCACCTCCGACGTGTTGTCGAGAAGGAGTGTTATAGTTAGTGTCGTGCGCATAACTAGAGCTCAGTGAGCTCGCCCGTGGAGTAGGAACCATTCGGTTCCGAACCACGTATATCTTGTGTTGTGTGGTTGTGTATTGTTGTTAGTTTCATTATTATTGTTATTCCGCTGCGCTAATGACAATCGTAGACAAGCAACGCAAGAAGAACGAACGAAGTACGACATCCAACGAACGAGGGCTATTCACCCCCCTCTAGACGGCCAATCGAGATCCGTCCCAACAAGTGGTATCAGAGCCGAGGTCGCTCTTCAAGGACTAACCTCCGCGAGAGCACTACAAATGGCCAGCTTCATCCATCCACCGAAATTCGATGGAGATTTTTCTTGGTGGAGGAAACGGATGGAGGTATACCTAGAAACCGATTTTGATTTTATGATTATCATAGAAAACGGTTTTGAAATGCCTAGGGATAAGTACAACAAGCCAATTGAGAAGTCAAAATGGACCCAAGACCAAATCAAAGACTTCAAGACAAATCTCAAGGTAATCAAGTTGATTAATGATTTGTTACCTAACACTATTTGGTCTAGATTGGGTGATTATAGGGATGCAAGGGAATTATGGAATAAGGTAATGAAATTCCAAGAAAATTCTCAATCGGCACAAGAAGAGGAGAATGCCGAAGAAGAACCCACAACTTTGGAAGATGTTGATGACTTGGTGGAGACCTCCACCCCTAGCATTGAGGGGGAGGAGAGGCAACCTTCCATCCCGGAGCAAGAACAAGAAGCATCCACATCCGGGAGAAGTGAAGATCATGAAGAGGCCTCCACCACCTCCCTAGGTAACTCAAGTGTTATTATTTTAAATAAAAATCACATAATATGCTTTGAGTGTAGGGAGAAAGGGCATTACAAGAGCAAATGTCCTAAATTGGCTAAGAAGAAGGCATCGACACCAAAAGTCAACCCAAAGTCAAACGATGCCGGTGTTCCCAAAATCAAGAGCAAAGAGCACATTGTGTGCTTCAAATGCAATCAAAAGGGACACTACCGAAGCCAATGCCCTAGGGGGAGGAAGAAAGGGCAAGAAGGTGTAACTCATGTAGGGGGAGCTCCTAAAGCTAACCCTAAGGTACATTTAGTTAATGCACCTTTAATTCCTAGAGTCAAAAAGCATGCCAAAAATTATTTTAGCTCTCTTGCAATTATAAATGAAAAGCATGCTAGGAGAAATGATAAGATTTATTGCTTAGGTGCCAAGCATGTTCATATGACTAAAGACAAACCTAGGACTCAAAACACTAGATCTATTTTACCTAGGGAGTCGATTAGGAGAATTGAAGAAAACTTGGGTGTTAATCCCAAGAAATCTAGGCATATGCCTAAGAAGAAAAACATTTCCCAAAAGATAAATGAAAATTCAAAATTGAGGAAATTAGAGGTGGAGAACAAAGCCTTGAGGTCAAGGCTAGAAAAATTGGAGAAGACCCTAGCAATAATATCAAACTCGGTTAAGGGGTCTAATGCACAAAAGTCAAGACCTAGGAAACAAGAAACATCTAAGGGCAAGAAGGATTTGGATCACAAACCTATTTCCTACCATAATGTTCCATTTAATTATGGAACCACATCTAGGTCTAGGAAAACCAAGGCTAATAGGGAAGTCATCCCTAAGTCTAGCCATGGTATGTGTTTAGTGGCTAACACATCAAAGAAATCAAATGTAGCCACTAAGAAGGTCAATGGAGGAGTCACCTCTAGAGTTGACCTAGGAAAGACCCAAAAGACTATGGCTTCAAAGCCTAAAAGGGCCATTAGGAAGGTATCTAGGGAAGTTATCCCTAGAGAATACCTTGTTAACCCAAGGAGCTCCAATAGATATTGGGTTCCTAAAAGCGTGATCAATTCACGCTAAATGGGTTAGGGTGTGTCAACCCTAAGTGGATGGGTGGTTAACCTAGCCATTGTGAGTTGACACATTAGGGTGTGCCAATATGGTTTGAGAAGTTAAAAAATGATTTAAATTTGCACAATTAGGTCATAGAGGTCGTGGTGTGCCATTTTGGGTTTTTGGCACACTAAGGAAATAATGGCATTAAGGCAAAATGAATTTAATCCCTAGAAATGGCAAATTGATCTTAACACTTAGGTATTTTATACCTTAGTATATTTTTCTTGCCATGCTTTATTTGCCTTGCCATGTCATGACATCATTTTCATTTTCATCTATAAAAATGTCATGATCATGTTTAGATTTATGTTTAGATGTCATGAATGCCTAGATCTCATTTACATGCCATGACATCATGATATTGGCATATGCTTTTACTTATATCATATCTATGCCATAATCATATCATGCATGAATTAAAATGGAGTTAAGGACTATGGCATAATTTGAAAGGAATCAAATAATGTTGCCTAGAAATATGCATGAAAACATAAACAAAACAAAACCCACATCTCACAAAAATTTGACTTGTATGTGTTTTACACATCTAGATATTGGTGAGATGTTTAGGAAAAAGAAAATAAAGGTTTGAAAAACATTTTGAAAACATTTTGAAAAACCTTGGTGAAGCCTATCTTTTGATAGCTATCACCATTGAATGGGATGATACAAAGATGGCTATTTATTGAAGCTTTTCTTAAATTTTAAACTTTGTATCAATCTCCCAATCTAATGGGTAAAATAAATTTTCAATATTTTTCACCCATAGTGTTTAGGATAAGTATTATACGTATGCATTTTCAAGATTTTTAAAATTACGTATATTTACTTATGGATTTCGAAAATCCAATTTTCAAATCAAAAACTGCAGAATCTGATTATCGATCGGCTGTAATGGCGATCGATGGTAAGTCCAATGATCGATCATTGACGTGAGTCGAGCACAGGCTGATTTCGGGTAAACTTGATAGTTAGGCCCATGTTTAGCCATGTTTTGGTCCCCTAACCACTCCTAACCCTAGGATATGCTTGGGAGAGCATTAGAGAGGGTGGAAATCCATTGGATATGGATTAGGAGTTGGGTTGAGGGTGAGTATCAATTTTAAGGTGGATGAGAGTTCATTGTTGAACTTTGCCTTAATTTTGATTTGGTTAATGTTCCTATTGGCTTAGGGACTCTCCAAGGACATTGTTGGTGCAATGGTCAAGGGGGAGCAAGCCTCTAGGGGGAGGTATCCATCATGGGAAGATGGATGTGTATTTCCTCATGGGAGGAAAATTGGGTTGCCTCTCTTTAAGTGATATGGGATCACTAGAAAGATGGTAGGCATGTGTTCCTCCAACGGAGATATTGTAAGATCTCATTGGGATATGAGACATTCATACCCTTGGGGAGGACCTTTTTGATGTAATGTCAAAAAGGGAGAGAAGTTACCAAGTTACCAATTAGGGTTCGTTGGAATTCTCATTGGGATATGAGAATTTCCAATATGGGAAATTTGTAGACTTGAGATGGTAGTTTTGTCAATCATCAAAAAGGGGGAGATTGTTTGTGCAATCGGCCCAGGTTGACTCGAGTTTGACTCGAGTAGTACCTTGATGATATTTTGATGATAGACAAAACTCATGACATGGGATTGTCATGGGAAAGTCCAACATGGGGTTGACATGGAAAATCCAAGCATGGAGTTTGGTGTGAAAGTCCAAAGCATTACGAAGCCGTGCGCTTGGTGCTTGGCATGGAAAATCCAAGGATGGAGCTTGGTGTGGAAGTCCAAGGGGGAAGCCTTGGCATGGGAAAGTCCAAAGCATTGCGAAGTCATGTGCATGGTGCTTGGCATGGGAAATCCAAAGCATTGCGAAGCTGTGCGCTTGGTGCTTGGTGAGAAATGCATTGCGAAGCCGTGCGCTTGGTGCATTTGGGAAGTCTTGAGGACTTGGTAAGTTCACTAGGCTTGGGGTCCTTGAGTCGGTGAAGGATGGCATTGTGAAGCCGTGCGCTTGGTGCATCCGAGGGACCGCCGGACGGGGAGCGAATGGAGTGAGCCCAAAGGGAAGCATACTTCTAGGGCATGAGACGCGAAGGATGGCGTTGCGAAGTCGTGCGCTTGGCGCATCCGAGGGACGTAGGCCGAGGGAAGAGAGCTTCGGTGGGGAACTCCATGTGGGATAAGGTGGACTTGGCCAAGTGGCTAAGACTGAGTGTCGGAGGCTCAAACATCGTTATGTTTGAGGTTTTAGCCGACATCAGTCGACTGGCATAGGTGCCGATCATTGCTCTAGGTATGGGTTCGACCGGGTTCGATCAACTTCGTTGAACCAATCTCGATCGGCGAGGGAGGGAGCGGCGATCGTTGGGAAGATCGATCGATCGGCCGAGGGATGGCGGTCGATGAAAGCTCGCATGGGCGCGAATCGAGTCGAGCTCGCCAACACTCGATTGATGGATGATCAGTCGACTGATGGGTGCCATCAGTCGACTGATGTGTGATCCGTTGGAACTTAACCAACGTGGATCTGGCCATTGTGAGACAACGACTACGGGACCAGTCGACTGATGGTCACAATCAGTCGACTGATGGGCGCAAAAATAGCTTGATGCAGGTTATAAATGGAGCACGAGTTGGAGGATTTTGCCATGGTTTTTGTGGAGCTATTGGAGGGGAATTGCTGCTGCATTCCAGTCCTTCAAGAGCCAATCAAAGCAAGCAACAAGCAAAGCGATCAAAGCAATCGGTGAAAGTTTTCTTTTGTATTGTATTTGTGTATTTGCTTGTATTTCTATATTACATTGTAATTGGTTGTGAGAGGTTTCTCCACCTCCGACGTGTTGTCGAGAAGAAGTGTTATAGTTAGTGTCGTGCGCCTAACTAGAGCTCAGTGAGCTCGCCCGTGGAGTAGGAACCATTCGGTTCCGAACCACGTATATCTTGTGTTGTGTGGTTGTGTATTGTTGTTAGTTTCATTATTATTGTTATTCCCCTGTGCTAACGACATTCGTAGACAAGCAACGCAAGAAGAACGAACGAAGTACGACATCTAACGAACGAGGGCTATTCACCCCCCTCTAGCCGGCCAATCGAGATCCGTCCCAACACAAACGACGTCCAAAGGGACGAAGGTCATATAATAGAAGATCGAAAGGTATATCACTTATCTATCTTCATATGTAACATGTTTGTAATTGTTTTTCAATTATATATGCATGATATATTCTGTTTTGTGGCTAATATAACTTGGACCCGGAACATAAACACAAAAGCTGGCGATCCGTACATCGTCTATTCCGCGGCTATTCATAGAATAGAGGTTGGTTGCTTGAACAACAAGTTTGTTCAATTGACTACTCTAATCGAATAGAACGACGATGAAACGGTTGCTTGGTTAATCCCTCTTGTCAAGGATAAATTTTTTTTATCCGGGGACGTAGAAGGGATCACCATGAACAAGAGACCGAGTTGAAGTAGGAAGCGAAGTTTCCTACCTTTACACATATCCATATCTACTGAAATCATCAGTAAATGTAATGAAGTATTGATAACCACCTCTGGCTGTGACATTGAAAGGACCACAAACATCACTATGTATGAGGCCTAACAAATCTGTCGCTCATTTGCCTTGTCTACTAAATGGAGTCTTGGTCATCTTGCCTAAAAGACAAGATTCACATGTATCATATGATTCAAAATCAAATGAGTCCAGTAATCCATCTCTATGGAGCTGGGATATGCGACTCTCATTTATGTGACCCAAGCGACAATGCCAAAGATGTGTCTGATTCAAATCATTAGATTTGAATCATTTGGTATTTATGTTATAAACTGGGTTTTCTAGATCTAGAATATAGAGTTCATTCATCAAATGTGCACTGCAATAGAACATTTCATTTAAATAAATAGAACAACATTTGTCCTTTATAGTAAATGAAAAACCTGTCTTGTCCAAACAAGAAACAGACAAAATGTTCTTAGTTATTGCAGGTACAAAATAGCACTCATCATGTTCTAAAATCAAACCACTTGGCAACAATAAGGAATATGTTCCTACAGCTATAGTAGCAACTCTTGCTCCATTGCCCACACGCAGGTCCACATCCCCTTGCGTAAATGATCTACTTCTTCTCAAGCCCTGTACATTAGTGCAAATGTGAGAAGCACAATCGGTATCCAATACCCATGAAGAATAAATAGATAGATTGACTTCTATAATATGTATACCTGAAGCAGAAGTCTCACTTTGCTTCTTCTTGACTTCCTCAAGATACTTTTTACAGTTCCTCTTCCAATGTCCAGCTTTCTTACAGTGGAAGCAAGTCCCTTCCTTGGCCACCCCACCTTTGGGCTTCAATGCTTTCTTGCCCTTTTCTTGGGTCTTGCCTTTAGACTTCTTCTTACCTTTGCCCTTTTTAATCATAAGTACATTACTAGTACTAGGTTGTATCTTCTTAAGATAGCTCTCAATAGTTCTCAACATGCTTAAGAGCTCAGGCAATGGTTTGTCAATTTCACTCATGTAATAATTCATGACAAATTGACTAAAGTCTCTAGGCAAGTAGTGCAGAATAAGGTCAGTGGCCAACTCTTGGCCTAAATAAAATCCCAATCTCTCAAGGTTCTCCACGTACCCAATCATCTTGAGTACGTGAGTTCCTATGGGTGTTCCTTCTTGCATCTTGTATTGAAACAATGCCTTAGATACTTCGGATATCTCGTGTCTCGCTTGCCCTTGATATAGTTGCTTCAGGTGTGCAACCATAGCAAAGGCATCCATGTTCTCATGTTGCTTCTAAAGCTCAGAGTTCATTGTTGCAAGCATAAGGCATGATGCATCTAATGCATCATCTTGATGCTTCTTGTAAGCATCCTTATTAGCACAGGTGGCATTGTTGGTGGGTGGTTCAGGAATGGGTTGCTCTAGGACATAGAGTTTCTGCTCCTGTTTGAGAACTATTCTCAAATTCCTATACCAGTCAATAAAGTTTGCTCCATTGAGCTTGCCCTTCTCAAGGACCGATCGCAGAGATAGGGTATTTGACGTATTTGAAGACATAGTGATCTACAATAGAAATGCATACATGTATCATATTTTAATCATTTAATTAGGCCTTTAACTAAATGATTCTCCCACTGGTCACAAAATGGTACAAGATCCATATTATACCGCATCTTGAGTTAGCTTTGGCTAATCGCCCAAGACTCGTATAAATTAGGTAGGCAACTCATACCAATTACATCTAATATAACTCTTGTATATCTTTATGAACAACATTTGTTCATAATGCCCATTGAATGAGATATCCTTCTAAATTACTATTCATCTTGAGTTAGCTTTGGCTAATCGCCCAAGATTTGTATAATGTAGGTAGATATCTCGTATGAGTTATGCCTCTAAGTTCATCAATCTAATTGAGAGAGCTTAGTTAAGTCAAACCCAAAGTTTAATAGGCGGACATCACAATTGTCCTGTCGTACTTTACCAAGGTAAATCGAGTCACTTTGCTTTGGCAAATGCGCTATGATTGAATAAGGTAATAGTAAGTATTAAACTTTGGTAGGCATATAATAAGTGACCTAATTTTGTGACAACTAACTACGCATGCATCTCATACAAGCATCACATACACAAGCATCACATGCAGGCATAATATATATCAACATATAATTTTAAACGTGACATGGTTATGGCCCGAATCTACAATCTTCTCAAGACAATGAGAAGAGCGAATGGATAACCTCGGGATGACATCTTCTCCAAGTGCTTCTTTCGGTCATCTTATGTTGTTGGCATCCTCCTTATAACTTCAACCTTCAATGAACTTTCCATTTCTTCATTTTGTTGTTAGTAATATATGAGAGATGTCCTAAGGAAATCACCTTATGTTTGAACCATTTATATGATAAATGAGGATTCACTATTTGAGTATACATATTCTCATATATTTGATTAGATCTTAAACTCATTTATTAAATGTCCACGATACGATTCACAGCATGAGAGAATTTGTTATTGGATCACAACTAGTGAGTATCTCTACATGTGTAATTGTGATGTATCAGAATTATCCCTGGTCGATGAATTGATGGATTTGGACACCATCAATTCTGTCGAGACCAGCACGAGGTATACTCTTTGGTGTATCAAAGCAGCTGATTCTCACTGGCTGAAGACTTTGTGATGTCTGAAGTTAATCGTGGATGCTAGTTATGGTAACTAGTTCATTGGAGTGACCAGCCGTAAGACTTCATATGGTTCTCTACATATATAGATATGTCAATGAAGTTCTTACTGTAGCTTAAGTACGATGATCCTTTGACTTAAGGTATTCAAGTCATCTTGATCATGAAGACCTATGCTTTGACATCTTAAGCAAGCATATCTGAGGAGATGTGGACCCGGGATGATTGGGCATAAGTCAAAGTGATCGAAGGAGTTTGAATAGCCTATAAAGGATTCACCACTCCTTGCGAGGAGATGTATACCCATAGCCTCTCGTCGTATTATTACTAAAGTGTTTGGCCAAAGCATTACATGTTTAGAGTAAGGTACTCTTGGATACATGTGCAGTAACTAGAATCCGTAGGATGAGGAAATTGTTAGACGTGGGCAGGCAGTTCCACGAACTGCGATGGCAGTTCGTCGAACCGCCATCACGCACGCACGACATAAGCCGTGCGTGCTATCCTTCCTTGATAAGGGGGTGCGTCCAAGGTGGGGGGGTTCGGCTGTTAGACGAAGGGTTGATCGGCAATCCGCGAAGAGAAACATCGGAAAGATTTGGTTTGTGGAAGCGCGAGGTAATTTCCGGATTTTCACCGTCATCTTTCCTCCGACACAAGAAAAACTCCAAACATGTATAAATTTATCTACATTGGTATAAGAGCATATAGAGTTTACCTGTTCAATTTGTTTCTTCTTCGCCGCAACCGGAAATTCCATCGAAGAACAGAGTTTCTCTGTTCGATGGTGCGGTCGCGGTTGTCGGCATCCGGTCGCTTGGAAGCGACGCGGAGCCGATGCCCTTCCGACTGGGCGTCGGAGGCGGCGAATCTGGCCGACGCCTGGCGGCGCAATGAAGCGCTGAAGCGCCACGTCGAGCAACGCGGTAGAGGCGCGGAGATGACGGCGTTGGCGCTGTAGTCGACGGCCCGGCGACGCAACAGACGGCGCTGGAGGCAGCGAGGCTGCCAATGCCTCGCGACGCCCCAGAAGCGGTGATGTCACCGCAGGCGCTCGGAATTAGGGCGCTGGTGCAGAGGCGTTAACGTCTGATGTTGCGCGGCTGCGGGCACGGAGGCGATGGCCTCTGAGGCGGCGCGACCACCGGCGATGCTCCGGAAGCGGCGATGTCGCCGCTGGCGCTCGCGTTAGGCGACGACCTTCTGATCCGGAGTCAGACGCGCTGATCCACCGCATCCAACGGCCTTCTGAGGCGGCCGACCGCGAGCGATGGAGGCGACGGTGCCGGAGGCGGCGGGCCACCGTCGCGGAGGCAACGATGCCGGCGGCTTCGGGTTGATCTGATAGAAAATGTTTCTATTAAATAAATAAATAAAAAAAAAAGTTTTTTTTATTTTATCTGTTTCGTACAGATATGGGATAAAAAAAAAATCTGTTTTGTACAGATTAGTTCTAATGTTTATAAAATTTAGTTGGGCTTAATTGGTAAATTGGGCTTTATTTGGGCCGAATTAATTGGGCTGCATTATTTGGGCCGAATTAATTGGGCTGCATTAGATGGGCCAAATTAATTGGGCAGAATAGATGGGCCGAATAATTGGGCTTCAGATTTAATTGGGCCAAATTAATTGGGCAGAATATATGGGCCGAATTAATTGGGCAGAATTAAATGGGCTTTGAATTTAGCTTGGCTTAATTGGGCCTAATTAAATGGGTCTTGAATTAAATTTTAATTGGACATGGGTTCAATTAATTTGATTCCAACAAAAGGCTAAGTGTCCAATTAAATTTACACAAGAATTGTGTGGAGTTGACTTTGGTTGACTAAACTCATAACTAAAGTTAGATGGATTGTTTTGGAACAATTAGAATCTGACTTAAATGACTTAAGGATAGAACTAGTTTATGAATGTCTATGGGTCAAAATTGATTGATCAATGAGTCAATTGATAATAGCCTAAAATTCAAGGAGTTTAGTTCTTCTTGATATATGTGTATTTGTTCTGTGCCTTGATTAAATTGGAATATACCGGTATTTGTACTGGTTTTGTCGGTTATGTACTGACATGATTTATTTCAATTTTACAGATGGTGCGGATGTATACCACTATGACCCGGCGCGATGTGTTGCGCAATCGGTATAGGGAGGCTATCGAAGATTTGGACTATGACCCTTACCATGGAGTCGTTGGACACATTGGGAAGGCTCGATGATTGTGCGGAAGCTCGAGATGCAGGAGTTTCCAGTATTAGACAACTACAGGATTTGGGCGTTGATTCGTTCATTGCCCGATAATCTTGCTGATGCGGCACGACAATTTTGGGGGTTACATGAAGGACGCATTTCATATACCCGGTTGTGCACAGAGCTGATTAACTATGCTGACTGTGAAGAGGATCCTGAAGAAGACCCAGTGGAGGATTTTGGTTCTCGATTTGTGGGGTCTTTAAAGGACTCTGTATCAGGGCAGCATGTGTTGCCTGTGAGTGTCCCAGCAGAGAGTACTGTGGTTGAGTCCAGACGGAGTGGACAAGTCATGATTACTGTTGCGCTAGGGCTTGTCCTAGTGGGAGCAGTAATCGCTTATCTAGTCTATTATGAGTTATTTTTTAGTTTATGAATAGGAAGAATGTAATCTGTTACATTCTTAGTAGACTTTGTTATTTGTTAACATTGTACAACATGTTTATTTTAATGATATGTTCATTTAATGATTAGTTCATTTGATGCTGTTAATTCTACATGATGCATGATTATTGAATATGCCTTTGATTAGTTCAAATGAGTATATAATGATATGTTCATTTAATGTGTAATATCATGCTGTAATAATGATTAAAATCATTAAGTGGGATGTATGTAATAAAATATATCAATCTAAGTCTGATTGGCACATACAAATGATGAGTGATAACGCAGTTGTCACTTGATTTTGTAAGCCAGATCAGATTTATCTTGAGTTTATTTTTGAGATTACATACATAAAAACATACACTGAGTAACTAAATAATTTGTTTGTTTATGTTAGGTTATGGTGACTAAAAATATCATAGCTGAACTGAACAAAGGTGAAAAACTGAATGGGGATAACTATAAAATATGGCACCTCAAGATTCAGTATGTTCTTAAGGAACAAGAAGTCCTAGAGGCTGTTAATCAGGTTGTGATGGAACCTGTTGAGAGTAATCTGACCGATGTGACGTGACCTTGATACCTATAAGGTATGGAAAAGGAAGGATTCCACTGCTAAGGGCATATTGATAAGTTCAATGGTGGATGACCTAGTGTTAGAGTATGAGCCATATCCTTCAGCTCATGCAGTCTGGGTAGCCCTTAGAGAGAGATATAGTGGAATAAGTCTGAGCAAGCTTCGGCAGCTGACGATCAGGTTCGACAGCTACAAGAAGCGCCCAAATGCAACGATGGTTCAACATCTCAGGGAGATGTCGAATATGATCCGGGAGCTGAAAACTGCCGGTCATGAGTTAACCGATGAACAACAGGTTCAGGCGGTTATTCGTTCTCTTCCCGATTCTTGGGAGACCATGAAGCAGACCTTAACTCACAGTGAGAGTATTAAGACTTTCGCTGATGTCTCACGGCATGTTGAGCTGGAGGCTGAGAGAGTAGAATCCGCGAGGATTTCAGGCCACGCCTATTTGGCTGCAGGCTCTGCTGGATCATCTGGATCCAAGAAGAAATGGTACAAGAAGGGAAAGGGAAAGAATAAAACCGTTGCTACTGCTGCTAGGAAGGATCAAATCAAGAAGAAGAAGATAGTGAAGAAACCTAAAAGCAAGTTATCTTGCTTCAATTGTGGCAAGAAGGGCCACTTTGCTCGGGAATGTACTGAGCCTAAGAAGGTAACTTCTAGTCTGTCTTCTGAGCATTTTGTTGCTAGTACTGTGTTGATGTCTGATTCTTATCCTTTGTGGATTATAGACTCGGGAGCAACCAACCATGTAGCTCGAGAGCGGGTTACATATGTGGAGTACCGCCGGGTACCTGCAGGCAACAAATGGATCTATGTAGGAAACAATGCAAGAGTCGAAGTCAAGGGAGTCGACACTTGTAAACTCAACCTTCGTGGTGGAAGCACTTTGTTTCTTCATGATGTCCTGTATGCTCCGGAGATTCGAAGGAATCTTGTATCAGTTACTTGTCTTCTTGATTTGGGTTACTCTGTAAATTTTTTCAGTCGTTGTGTAGAACTTAAGATTGACTCTGTGTCAATCGGATATGGTTATTTATCTAATGGTTTTATGGTACTAGATGTGGTGCCTGATGTAAATTGTGCAATTCAAAGTTGTTTTTCAAACATTGCTCTTACTAGTAATGCAGATATATCTGATGAGGTTTGGCATGCTAGATTGGGACATATAGGACAAGATCGCATGAATCGATTAGCTAGAGAGTGTTTATTGGGCTCTCGTGCTAAGATTAGCTTGTCTGTATGTGAGCATTGTCTTGCTGGAAAAGCAACTAGGAAACCATTTGGAAAGGCTATTAGAGCAGACTTGCCATTGCAATTGATTCATTCGGATATTTGTGGTCCGATGAGTGTGAAGGCTAGGCATGGAGCTTCCTATTTCATTACATTTATTGATGATTTCACTAGGTATGGTCATGTGTATTTGATTTCTCAAAAATCTGAAGCGTTGGATTGTTTCATTCTTTATTTGAACGATGTTGAGAATCAAACGGAACGTAAGGTTAAGGCCTTGCGCCTTGGAGTGGGGATGAATATCTGTCTGATTTGTTCAAGACGACATGTAATGATAAGGGGATTATTAGACAGCTAACGATCCCAGGAACTCCACAGCAAAATGGGGTTGCTGAAAGAAGAAATAGGACTCTTCTTGAAATGGTTAGGTCTATGATGGCGCAGGCTAATTTGCCAGTCTCCTATTGGGGAGATGCATTACTAAAGCCTATATACTTAACAAAGTGCCTTCAAAGTCAGTTCCATCAACCCCATATGAACGTTGGACGGGCAGAAAACCAGATTTGAGCAATCTGAGACCCTGGGGGTCAGCTGCCTACGTTCATAATAGTTCTCACAAATATGGAAAACTAGGACCTAGAGGTAAGAAGTGTATCTTTATAAGATATTCTGATACCTCAAAAGGTTATGTTTTTATAGGTGAGCAACAAGATGGGACAATCTCTGAGATTGAGTCGAGAGATGCCACTTTTCTCGAAACTGAGTTCCCAACAAAGGGTGAAGTTGATAAGATATTTCCTCTTTTTGAGGAGGATAAGTCGTTATCAACAAGTGAGATGTCCAGTGGGATACCTGAACCTAGTCAACCGAGTGGGAGTAATGTGCCTGATCACTGACTAAAGTGTTCGTAAGATCATACCTAAAAGGAGGTTTGATATTGAGAATGAGGCAATGATGACACTCCCAGTTGACGAAGATGAACCTCAATCAGTTGAGGATGCGTTGGGATGTAGGGTTAGAGATAAGTGGAAAAGTGCAATGGAAGAAGAGATGGAGTCAATGATTCGGAATCAAGTTTGGGAGTTAGTCGATCTTCCTCCTGGCCGAAGGGCTATTGGGAATAAGTGGATTCTCAAAATAAAGAGGAAGTCTGATGGATCGATTAACCGATACAAGGCTCGTTTGGTTGCAAAAGGATTTACCCAAAGAGAGGGTATTGACTTTGAGGAGACATTTTCTCCCGTAGTGAAGTTTTTGTCAATCCGAGTTATTTTGGCCTTTGTGGCGCATTATGACTTGGAATTACATCAGATGGATGTTAAAACCGCTTTCCTTAATGGTGAGCGTGACGAGAAAATCTATATGGTTCAGCCAGAAGGTTTCGTTGCTTTAGGCCAAGAGGATAAAGTATGTAGATTGAAGAAATCTATATATGGGCTGAAGCAAGCGTCAAGACAATGGAACATAAGATTTAACAAAGTGGTTTTATCTTATGGTTTCGAAATGATCAATGAGGATCATTGCGTTTTCCTAAAGAAGGAAAAAGGAAAGTATGTCATTTTATCATTATATGTTGATGATATGCTGATAGCAGGAAATGACATAGGTTTTATTGAAGAAGTCAAAAAGTGGCTGTCTTCTCAATTTGACACAATAGATATGGGAGAAGCTGAATACATCTTAGGGGTTAAGATCATCCGGGATCGATCAAAGAGACTTTTGGGTTTGTCACAAGAGTCTTATATAACTAAGATGTTACAACATTTCAACATGTCTGACTGCAATAGTGAACAGACGCCTATTGCGAAAGGTACTATTTTGAGCAAAAGTATGAGTCCCAAGACTCCAAATGAAATAGCCGAAATGAATAAAAAACCATATGCCAGTGCCATAGGTAGTTTAATGTATACTATGTTGTGTACTCGTCCCGATATCAGCTATGCAGTGGGCTTAGTCGGTCGGTTCAGTCAAACCAAACCAGATCGACACCGGAAGGCGGAAAAGGATTTTTCGATATCTCAAGGCTGCATTATTGTCTCGTTATCAAGGATTAGATATGAGCCTTAGGACTATTCAGATGCAGATTGGGTCGGGACTCGATGATAGAAAATCAACATCGCGCGTTTGTTGAATGGTGGCGCCATCTCCGAATAAAGAAGAAACAGCCCGTGGCCTTATCTACAATGGAAGTCAATATGTGGCATGTTCAAGAAATTGCAAGAAGCGCCTGCCGAGGAGGTTCCTAAAGCATTCAAGATCCGAGAAGGGGAGTCCAAAGGATCTGCCTATTGTGACAGTCAAGCTGCGATAGCTTTTTCCAAGGATCCCAAATATCACAGCAAGGGCAAGCATATAGCAATAAAGTACAACTTTATAAGGGATATTGTTGCTAAAAAGAAGGTGATTCTTGAATATATCCCTACACGAGCTATGCTTGCAGATCCTTTTACTAAGCCAATGACTAGAGAGTCATTTAATGAGCATGTAAAGTCCATGGGACTTCGTAGAATGTAATAGTCTTGTAATGACAATTGAATATAATGATTTGATTGTTTCCATAATCTATTCAGTGTATGTTATGTTACATTCTAGTGATAAGATCTCGATAAGCATGTTGGCAGGTAGTGATTGGTCCTCTCACATGGACAATCATCTCTATTTGTTGTGTATGAATAGAGGTAAGACCGATGCTTATAGGTCAGCCTATGTGGTTGTTAGCTTTGGAAGCTGTGAAATTTATTACATTCCTATAAGTTAGGGTCGTCTTGATATTTGTATCAAGATAAGATCATTTTGTGATAAATGATCGAAGTAAATGAACCCACCATTTACTATACCTGTTTTTTGAGCCAGATTAGAATTCATATGTTGAATTTTGGATTCATGTGTTGAACTCTGGATTAGACATTGGGTATGTCTAGATCGAAATCTGTACGATGTTAATTTAAGGGAAACATGTGCTCTTTATTGGTAAAGAGGACAACATCGTAACATGTAAATCATACCACATGTGCTAAGACGACACTAAGGGTAGTAGGAGAATGGATCCCTGCTTCTCTACTATGTGAGCCCTTTGAGATTATATGTTGATCTCAAAATTTGCCCTTTGTGACTATTTAGGTGTCTACTTGAAGTTTTAATCAAGGTCTGCTACTTTAGCATGAAAACCTATTGACTATGGATGATTCGGTCTATGGAACATGTCTAGGAAAGCGATTGATTAAAATGAATAGATTCACACTAAAAAGGAAGATTAAATAAGTTTATATCTAATGGGTATTATTCACTAGTCGACTCTTTTCTATTGTGTACAGAAATGTTTGTGAATATTTGGAATATGAGACATGCTCTTGACATGATGGTCAATATAAGGGATTAGAGATGTTCATATTGATGTAAATGAGATTATTTAATCTGGGTAAAAAGCAAGACATGAATGTTTCAGGTAAATGGTTATGTACCACCAGAAAAATGATTTTGTATCATCTGGAAAACAACTGTGTGTCACCTGGAAAATGGCTGTGTGCCATAAGATAAATGGTTTTGTACCACCTGGAGATGACTCTGTGTCATCGAGAGAATGATTATGTATCATATGTAGAGTGGCTAAGTTAGGCGTAACAACTTCTCTTAGCATGTATCACTCAATGAGCAGCTATGTAAGGTGTAACAACTTTCTTAGCATTTGAATGCTCAATGTGCTTGCTGTCGCATGAACCATTTTCTAATTTGATGTTTCATTTAGTCTTTGAGACTATTGATCAGTTCTATTAGTCTATTTGGGACAATAGATGTTGCTTCGATTTAGTCTATGTGACTAAACACCTCTTCTAAAATGGTCTGTGTGATCATTTAGTCTATGTGACTAAACAACCCTACCCTTCTAAAATGGTCTGTGTGATCATTTTTGTCTGTGTGACATACCTTGGACGAGTGGGAGATGTTAGACGTGGGCGTAGCGGTTCCATGACTGCGATGGCGATTCGTGGAAAGCCATCACGCACGGCATAAGCCGTGCGTGCTCTCCTTCCTTGATAAGGGGGTGCGTCCAAGGTGGGGGGGTTCGGCTGTTAGACGAAGGGTTGATCGGCAATCCGCGAAGAGAAACATCGGAAATATTTGGTTTGTGGAAGCGCGAGGTAATTTCCGGATTTTCACCGTGATCTTTCCTCCGACACAAGAAAAACTCCAAACAGGTATAAATTTATCTACAGAAATGATACTTGGGCTAGGTGTGACGTAGTAAACCTAGTGGGGACTGACACTATAGACCATGTCCTGAACCAAGTGGGTATAAGATGAGTGAAAGGAATGAGGCACGATTCATTGTAGGTGCTGAAGGGTTTCAGAAATAGTTCTGGATCAACCGTTGATCTTTTCGGTTAATTGGGGATCATGATGTACTACTAGGTGCCACTCATGATCATTCTATAATTAATGGTTAATTATAGATGGCCAACATAAACCGAGAACCTATTTGGTCACATGCACAACGAGCGTAATCCGAAGGATTTAAAACGAGCTTGAGAATGAGATTCTCAGACCGCAAGAAACTAGGTTTGGTTGGACCAAACAGGGAGCGAGCATGAAATCATTTTAGTTGCAATCGAAGCGTGGATGGCCCGTGTCTTATGAAGACATGATGGATGAACCAAATTGGTTTGGTTCTAATCCAATGGTGGAGAATAAACAAAAGGGGTTTGGTTTGTTTTAAACGAATGAACCAACGTTGGTTCGGTTCGTTTTAACTTAAAATGGACCAAATCGGTTTGGTTTATTTTAACTTAAATTAATGGAGCGGGTTAACGGGTTTTGGTTATGAACCAATAACCATTAGGAGAATTTGTTCTCTATAAAAAAGGGCTCAAGGGTTTAATGAGAACCCTAATCCAAAGTTGTCGCCCCTCTCTCTCCTCTCCTCTTGTGGTAGGCACCCAAACCCTAGCCGCCGCCCACCTCTTGTGCCGCCGTCCAAGTTGTTGCCGGCATCCAAGCTTCAGCCGGAGATCCTCCGGCGACCCTCCGGTGATCTTCCTTGGCTCTGGTGACAAAGTGAGCATCTAGCTTCCTTATTTGGCCGACGCTAATCCTCCACCAAAGCTGTCCAGTTTTATGGACAGCTTGTTTACTTCGTGTCGGAGCGTCGTTCAGACGACATTAGGAGCTTCGACAATGGCTTCCTTGCCGGGGATTCAATCTCCAGTAATCCTCATAGGTGAAGGACTCGTTTTGAATCCGAATTTTTGATTCGGATTGTGATCTTCTCTCGATCACATCGTCTTCGACACGAGGCTAGTGACTCGTATGAAGATGAGGCTCGTGACTTTGTGAAGTCATCCCGATGATACTCGGCGTGGATACGGATAGAGGCAATTCTAGCGAGGGTCGCTCCGGTTGATGCCTTTCCCACTACACATGATACGTCAGGTATACGTAGAATAAATTTCCTTTTATTGCAAAATTTGAAACTACAGTTATGTATACACATATTGTACTATGCATGCGTGTGGTGTGTGTGTTGTAATAAATTAGATTTATTATTTTTATTTCTTCCGCTGTGCACATGTTTACGAAACATGTTCGAACACACACTCGCCGCAGTGTTGGAAACCCAACAGTGGTATCAGAGCCCAGGTTGTGTTTCGACATAATCATAAAATTATTTTACAATAGTCGTAATTGTATTTATTGAAATTTTCTACTTTTGGAAAGTTAGAAGTATTTATGGAAATTTTTAATTTTGGAAAGTCTAGAAGTATTTATGGAAATCTTCTACTTTTGGAAAGTTAGGAGTATTTATGGAAATTAACATTTTCTATAAATAAAATATTTGATTAGATTTGGACATTTGTTTTCTAATTTAATCATGATTTTATTTGGGAAATCAAATCTTAAATATATTTTATTTCCATAAATAGTTTTGACAATTTAGGAAATTTGTTTCCTAAATTAAATTTGACTTTCCTTAATCAATACTTTCCACAAATAAAATATGTGATTAGATTTGAAAATTTGTTTCCTAATTTAATTATGATTTGATTTGAAGAATCAAATCTCAAACATATTTTATTTCCATAAATAGTTATGACATATAAGGAAATTTTATACATGCCATAATTGTATGTCATGTAATTGCATTAGATGCATATCATTATGCCATGCGCGTCGTGACATGTAGATGTATGCCATGTATGCCATGCCATGTAGATGTATGTCATGTATGCCATGCCATGTATCTTACTTGAAGTTATGGGGTTGTCCTGCTTATGTGAAATGGACTGTATCAGACAAATTGGATGCTAAGTCTGATAAATATCTATTTATTCGATACCCTAAGGAAATAAGGGGTTACCAATTCTATCATCCTATGGAACAAAATGTGTTTGTTTCAAGGCATGCTGTGTTTCTAGAGAAAGAGTTTCTCTTGTAAGAAAACAGTGGGAGTGTCATCGAGCTTGAGGAGGCTCGAGAAACTCAAATAGACATTGATGAGATACCTGGTGAAGCACAACAGCCAATAACTTATAGTGATGAGCCATTGACTGGACCTATTGTAACAATACATCTTCGTAGATCTGGTAGAATACGCAATATTCCTGAGAGATATAGATTTCTCGTAAGTGAATCGAATGACGTGTTACTCATTGATGATGAGGAGCCTACCAATTATGAAGAAGTTCTGAAAAGTTCAGAAAGGGATAAGTGGCTTGATGCCATGAAGTCGGAAATGGATTCCATGTATGAAAACCAAGTTTGGAACTTGGTTGACCCACCTGAAGGCATAAAGCTTATAGGGTGAAAATGGGTTTTCAAGAAGAAAACTGACATGGATGGTAATGTGATTACCTATAAGGCTAGATTGGTGGCGAAAGGATATCGTCAAAAGCAAGATGTTGATTATGATGAAACCTATTCGCCGGTAGCTATGCTTAAATCCATTCGGATGCTCCTGGCCATAGCGACTCATTATGATTATGAGATATAGCAAATGGATGTGAAAATAGCTTTCCTTAATGGAAACTTACTTGAGGATGTGTATATGATATAGCCTGAGGGTTTCACATCGGTAGATAAAACCAAGGTATGCAAATTGCGACGGTCCATATATGGATTGAAGCAAGCATCCAGGAGATGGAATATCCGTTTTGATGAGACAATCAAAAAGTTTTATTTCTCACAAAATCCAGACGAACCTTGTGTGTACAAGAAGGTTAGTGGGAGTGCAGTCGTGTTTCTACTATTGTATGTCGACGACATATTACTTATAGAAAATGATGTTTCAGTCTTACAGTCAATTAAGATTTTGTTGTCCAAGACATTCTCCATGAAAGACCTGGGAGAAGCAACCTACATCCTTGGGATTAAGATCTATAGAGATAGATCAAAATGGTTGCTTGGTATTTCGCAGTCTACATATATAGATCAAGTGCTAAAGAGGTTTAGCATGTCGAAATTCAAGAAAGGTTTCCCACCCATCAGGCATGGGATACACCTTTCGAAGTCTATGTGTCCACGCACAGAAGATGAGAGGATTTGCATGAGTAAGATTCCCTATGCATCCGCAATAGGATCTATCATGTATGCTATGTTATATATGAGGCCCGATGTCTCATATGCTCTGAGTGTCACAAGTAGATACTAGTCTGATCCAGGAATGGATCATTGGGCGGTTGTTAAGACGATCCTTAAATACTTAAGAAGAACTAAGGATGTGTTCCTAATATATGGAGAAGGGGACATGGTGATATGCGGGTATACGGATGTCAGCTTCCAGACAGACAAGGATGATTCTAGGTGATATGCGGGTACGTGTTCACCTTGAATGGGGGCGCAGTAAGTTGGAAAGGTTCCAAGCTTAACACTATAGCGGATTCTTCCACTAAGGCAGAATACATTGCAGCTTTAGAAGCAGCAAAGGAAGTGGTTTGGATTGGGAAGTTCGTCTCTAAACTTGATGTGGTCTCATCAATAATCCAAACATGAGCTTCGCCACTATCATTTGATCAGAAAGATCATAAGTAGGAAGGAAATACAAATTGAGAAAATCCTCACTGAAAGGAACTTAGCGGATCCTTTGACTAAGGCATTACCTCAAAGTAAGTTTGAGGGTCATGTTAGAGCCTATGGTATTGGATACCGTAGCGATTGGAATTAGGCCAAGTGGGAGTTTGTTAGTAATATACGAGAGATGTCCTAAGGCAATCACCTTATGTTTGAACTATTTATATGATAAATGATGATTCACTATTTGAGTATACATGTTCTCATGTATTTGAATAGATCTTAAACTCATTTACTAAATGTCCACGATACGATTCATAGAATGAGAGAATTTATGATTGGATCACAACTAGTGAGTATCTCTACAAGTGTAATTGTGATGTATCGAAATTATCCCTGGTCGATGAATTGATGGATTTGGACACCATCAATTCTGTCGAGACTAGCACGAGATATACTCTTTGGTGTATCCAAGCAGCTAATTCTCACTGGCTGGAGACATTGTGATGTCCGGAGTTAATCGTGGATGCTAGTTATGGTAACTAGTTCATTGGAGTGATCAGCCGTAAGACTTCATATGGCTCTCTACATATATAGATATGTCAATGAAGTTCTTACTGCAGCTTAAGTGCGATGTTCCTTTGACTTGCGGTATTCAAATCATCTTGATCATGAAGACCTATGCTTTGACATCTTAAGCAAGCATCTCTGAGGAGATGTGGACCCGGGATGATTGGGCATAAGTCGAAGTGATCGAAGGTGTTTGAATAGCCTATAAAGGATTCACCACTCCTTGCGAGGAGATGTATACCCATGGCCTCTCGTCGGATTGTTACTAAAGTCTTTGGCCAAAGCATTACATGTTTAGAGTAAGGTACTCATGGATACATGTGCAGTAACTAGAATCTATAGGAAGAGGAAATGATACATAGGCTAGGTGTGACGTAGTCAACCTAGTGGGGACTGACACTATAGACCATGTCATGAACCAAGTGGGTATAAGATGAGTGAAAGAAATAGGGCACGATTCATTGTAGCTGCTGAAGGGTTTCAGAAATAGTTCTAGATCAACTGTTGATCTTTTTGATTAATTGGAATCATGATGTACTACTAGGTGCCACTCATGATTGTTTTATAATTAATGGTTAATTATAGACGACCAACATAAACCGAGAACCTATTTGGTCACACGCACAATGAGCATAATCCGAAGGATTTAAAATGAGCTTGAGAATGAGATTCTCAGACCGAGAGAAACTAGGTTTGGTTGGACCAAACAAGGAGCGAGCATAAAATCGTTTTAGTCGCAATGGAAGCATGGATGGGCCGTGTCTTATGAAGACATGATGGATGAACCAAATTGGTTTGGTTCTAATCCAATGGTGGAGAATAAATCAAAGGGGTTTGGTTTGTTTTAAACGAATGAACCAAGGTTGGTTCGTTTCGTTTTAACATAAAATAGACCAAATCGGTTTGGTTTATTTTAACTTAAATTAATGGAGCGGGTTAACAGGTTTTGGTTATGAACCAATAACCATTAGGAGAATTTGTTCTCTATAAAAAAGGGCTCAAGGGTTTAATGAGGACCCTAATCCAAAGTTGTTGCCACTCTCCCTCCTCTCTTCTTGTGGTCGGTGCCCAAACCCTAGCCGCCGCCTACCTCTTGTGCCACCGTCCAAGTTGTTGCCGACGTCCAAGCTTTAGCCGGCGATCCTCCGATGACCCTCCGGTAATCTACCTTCACTCCGGCGACAAGGTGAGCATCTAGCTTCCTTATTTGGTTGGCGCTAATCCTCCACCAAAGCTGTCCAGTTTTCTGGACAGCTTGTTTACTTCATGTCGGAGCATTGTTTGGACGACGTTAGGAGCTCTGAAAGTGGCTTCCTTGCCGGGGATTCGATCTCCGATAATCCTCATAGGTGGAGGATTAAGGATTCGTCAAACGGTGGGCGAATATCTCTCCGGAGAAATGAGTTTTTGAGGACTCATTTTGAATCCGAATTTTTTATTCGGATTGTGATCTTCTCTCGATCACATCGTCTTCGACATGAGGCTAGTGACTCGTACAAAGATGAGACTCATGACTTTGTGAAGTCATCCCGAAGATACTCGATGTGGATACGGATAGAGGCGATTCTAGCGAGGGTCGCTCCGGTTGATGCCTTTCCCGCTACACGTGATACGTCAGGTATACGCAGAATAAATTTCCTTTTATTGGAAAATTTGAAACTACGGTTATGTCAACACATATTGTACTATGCATGCATGTGGTGTGTGTGTTGTAATAAATTAGATTTATTATTTTTATTTCTTCTGTTGTGCACATGTTTACGAAAAATGTTCGAACACACACTCACTGCGGTGCCCGAAACCCAACATTTGTACATTACAAAATAAGAGCACTCGAGTTATATTCGAGTCTAAATATATTTTAACACAGGAAAATAGAGATGAAGGCACAACTTGCAAGACGCATTATGAATTACAACATGCACACACAACACATACAACCACAATCATATTGGGTCCTAGGACATAACCATGCACCATGCACCATATCATTCATAATGATTTAATTTTATAAAATTAATTATACATACATGAATTTTAAAGTTGCTTCGCTGATAAGCCGCAACGCCACGCCAGTTAGCGGGCAGGGTCAAGGGGCAGCACCCCTTGCGGGGGCCTCAGGGGACAATGCCCCCGAAGCAAAATTTTATTTTCAACCCCTTGAATGAGTTGCTGCCCTCGGTCCATCACTATGAACCCAAGTCCCTCATTTCTGGAGCATCCCGTGTCCTACACGGTTGGGTCATGCCAATTAGCATGACCATGCTGGGGTGATCAGAGGTCCACACGGGCAGGTCGTGTCCTTCCACACGGTCGTGGGTTGCTCTTGCAGAGCAGCCCATGGCCAGGGCATGTTCTTCAACACGGTCGTGGGTTTGAACATGGCCTGGCCATATTTTTCAACACAGTCGTGTTTTTTAACAAGACCGTGTGTCATCCCATTCAACCCCATTTTTGCCCCTTTATCAACATTTCAAGCCTAAAATTCATGTATCCATAATTCATATGTTTCATATCTCATAGAAAACATGAAGATCTAGATTAATATCACATATTAATCATTATAACGAAGTATATGTTTTGCAAGTGGCTCTCATACCACTGTTGGGAAAAACTCTGGATCTGATGTTCACAACATTGCGGGCGATTCTTCGCACAACCACAGCGGAAACAATAATTATACCGGATCCCACCAGTGATCCATGCAAAACTATATAAATCATTTTCTTTAATCTAGTCTAGATCTTATCTAGAGGAGGAATATACCTTCGGTGCGTGCGCTTCGTAATCCCATTTTTCCAAACGCTATCGGATCTCAATACGGTAAGGGTAACCGTATATCTATGGTATCCACACTGACACCCACACTAGCTTTGGAGTCACGTTGTACTAGCAACCCCTAGCAAAATGCCAAGAACTCTTTTGGAAGAAGAAGGAGAGGAAGGAGGAGATGAGAGAACACTTTTGTTGGTGCAATCGGCCCAGGTTGACTCGAGTTTGACTCGAGTAGTACCTTGATAGTATTTTTGATGATAGACAAAACTCATGACATGGGATTGTCATGGGAAAGTCCAACATGGGGTTGGCATGGAAAATCCAAGCATGGAGTTTGGTGTGGAAGTCCAAGGGGGAACCCTTGGCATGGGAAAGTCCAAAGCATTGCAAAGCCGTGCGCTTTGTGCTTGGCATGGGAAATCCAAAGCATTGTGAAGCTGTGCGCTTGGTGCATTTGGGAAGTCTTGAGAACTTGGCAAGTTCACTAGGCTCGGGTCTTTGAGTCGGTGAAGGATGGCATTGTGAAGCCGTGCGCTTGGTGCATCCGAGGGATCGCCGGACGGGGAGCGAATGGAGTGAGCCCAAATGGAAGCATACTTCTAGGGCATGAGACGCGAAGGATGGCGTTGCGAAGCTGTGCGCTTGGCACATCCGAGGGACGTAGGCCGAGGGAAGAGAGCTTCGGTGGGGAACTCCATGAGGGATAAGGTGGACTTGGCCAAGTGGCTAAGACTGAGTGTCGGAGGCTCAAACTTGATGTTTGAGGGTTTACCCGACGGTCGGATGCTCAAACAACTTGGTGTTTGAGGTTTTGCCCGACATCGATCCAAGCGCATAGGTCCGGTTCTGATCCGATCCAAGTCGACTAGAGTTCGGGTGTAAGGCTAGGGTTTTGTGCTTGGCGATCATTGCCATGGTGCAATGATCGGTGATCGTCGGCGATCGGCCTAGAGGATGGCGATCGGTGATGGAGTGTCGCGAGCGAACGCTCCGTAGCCGATTAGGCGATCGATCTTGGGTCACCGATCGGTGATGGGCATCATCGATCGGTAGGTGATCCATTGGAACTTGTTCGACGTGGATCTGGCCGTTGTGAGATAATAGCTCAGGCGATCGGGCCTTTTAGCGATCAGCTAGGTCTCTTATTTCGTCACGAGTTATAAAAGGAGCTCAAGATGGAGGTTTTTTCCATGGTTTTTGTGGAGCTATTGGAGGGGAATTGCTGCTGCATTCCAGTCCTTCAAGAGCCAATCAAAGCAAGCAACAAGCAAAGAGATCAAAGCAATCGGTGAAAGTTTTCTTGTGTATTGTATTTGTGTATTTGCTTGTATTTCTATATTACATTGTAATTGCTTATGAGAGGTTTCTCCACCTTCGACGTGTTGTCAAGAAGGAGTGTTATAGTTAGTGTCGTGCGCATAACTAGAGCTCGGTGAGCTCGCCTGTGGAGTAGGAACCATTCAGTTCCGAACCACATATATCTTGTGTTGTGTGATTGTGTATTGTTGTTAGTTTCATTATTATTGTTATTCCGCTGCGCTAACAACAATCGTAGACAAGCAACACAACGAGAACGAGCGAATTATGACATCCAACGAAAGAGGGCTATTCACCCCCCTCTAGCCGGCCGTTCGATCCCCTACAATTGGTATCAGAGCCAGGTTGCTCTTCAAGGACTAACCGCCGCGAGAGCACTACAAGATGGCCGGCTACAACCTTCAACCACCAAAGTTTGAAGGAGATTTTCTATGGTGGAAAAGAAAAATGGAGGTATACCTAGAAACCGATTTTGATTTTATGCTAATCTTAGAAAATGGTTTTGAATTGCCTAGAAATGAAAGAAATAGGCAAATTGAGAAGTCAAGGTGGACCGATGACCAAATCAAGGACTTCGAGACAAATCGCAAGGTAATCGAATTACTTGGTGATTTGATTCCTAACCATATTTGGTCTAGGTTGGGTGATTATAGGGATGCAAGGGAATTATGGAATAAGATAATGAAATTCCAAGAAAATTCCCAACCGGTACAAATAGAGCAGAATGACGAAGAAGAAGCACCCACATTTGAAGATGTTGATGACTTGGTGGAGACCTCCACCTCTAGCATTGAGGGGGAGGAAAGGGTTTCTATTCCGGAGCAAGACCAAAACGAAGCATCTACCTCCGAAAGAAGTGAAGAGGCCTCCACCAACTCCCTAGGTAACTCAAGCGTTATTATTTTAAATAAAAATCACATAATATGCTTTGAGTGTAGGGAGAAAGGGCACTACAAAAGTAAATGCCCTAAATTGGCTAAGGAGAAGGCATCCACACCAAAAGTCAACCCAAAGTCAAAGGATGCCGGTGTTCCCAAAATTAAAAGCAAAGAGCACATTGTGTGTTTCAAATGCAACCAACGGGGACATTACCGAAGCCAATGCCCTAGGGGGAGGAAGAAAGGGCAAGAAGGTGCAACTCATGTAGGGGGAGCTCCTAAAGCTAACCCTAAGGTAAAGTTATTTAATGCACCTTTAATTCCTAGAGTTAAAAAGCATGCTAAGAGAAATAATAAGGTTTATTGCTTAGGTGCCAAGCATGTTAGTTTCTCTAAGGACAAACCTAGGACTCAAAACACTAGATCTATTTTACCTAGGGAGTCAATTAGGAGAATTGAAGAAAACTTGGGTGTTAATCCCAAGAAATCTAGGCATATGCCTAAGAAGAAGAACATTTCCCCAAAACCTAATGAAAATTCAAAAGTGAGGAAATTAGAGGTGGAGAACCAAGCCTTGAGGTCAAGGCTAAAAAAATTAGAGAAGACCCTAGCAATAATATCAAACTCGGTTAAGGGGTCTAATGCACAAAAGTCAAGACCTAGGAAACAAGAAACATCTAAGGGCAAGAAGGGTTTGGGTCACAAACCTATGTCCTACCATAATGTTCCATTTAATTATGGAACCACATCTAGGTCTAGGAAAACCAAGGCTAATAGGGAAGTCATCCCTAAGTCTAGCCATGGTATGCGTTTAGTGGCTAACACCTCAAAGAAATCAAATGTAGCCACTAAGAAGGTCAATGGAGGAGTCACCTCTAGAGTTGACCTAGAAAAGACCCAAAAGACTATTGCTTCAAAGCCTAAAAGGGTCATTAGGAAGGTATCTAGGGAAGTTATCCCTAGGGAATACCTTGTTAACCCAAGGAGCTCCAATAGATATTGGGTTCCTAAGAGCGTGATTGATTCACGCTAAATGGGTTAGGGTGTGTCAACCGTAGGTGGATGGGTAGTTAACCTAGCCATTGTGAGTTGACACATTAGGGTGTGCCAATAGGGTTTGAGAAGTTAAAAATGATTTAAAATTGGCACAATTAGGTCTTAGAGGTATTGGTGTGACATTTTGGGTTTTTGGCACACTAGGGAAATGAATGGTTTAAGGCAAAATGAATTTAATCCCTAGAAATGGCAAATTGATTTAAACACTTAGGTATTCTATACCTTAGTATATTTTACTTGTCATGCTTTATCTGCCTTGCCATGTCATGATATCATTTTCATTTTTATCTATAAAATGTCATGATCATGCTTAGACTTATCCTTATATGTCATGTATGCTAAAACATCATTCACATGTCATGACATCATGATATTGGCATATGTTTTTACTTAAATCATATTTATGCCATAATCATCATGCATAAATTAAAAGGAAATTAAGGACTATGGCATGATTTGATGGGAATCAAATAATATTGCCTAGAAATATGCATGAGACCATTTTAAAGAATAAAAACCCACATCTCACTAGATTAGTTGCCTTGAATGTGTTTTTACACATCTAGATATAAGTGAGATGTTTAAGGAAAAGAAATTAAAGGTTTTGAAAACTTTTTGAAAACATTTTGAAAAACCTTGGTGAAGCCTATCTTTTGATAGCTATCACCATTGAATGGGATGATACAAAGAGGGCTCTTTATTGAAGCTTTTCTAAACTTTTGAACTTTGTGTCAATCTCCTAATTTAGTGGGTAAAATAATTTTCCAATAATTTTCACCGATAGTGTTTAGGATAAGTATTATACGTATGCATTTTCAAGATTTTTAAAATTACGTATATTTACTTATGGATTTCGGAAATCCATTTTGAAATCAAATCTGAGTTATCGATCACCGCCATGGATTTGTGATCGATGATGAAAAATTGATTTCTGATTTTAGTCGACTGCCCAAGCTGATTTCGGATAAATCTTGTTGGTTAGGCCCATGTTCAGCTAGGTTAAGGTCCCCTAACCACTCCTAACCCTAGGATATGCTTGGGAGAGCATTAGAGAGGGTGGAAATCCATTGGACATGGATTAGGAGAAGGGTTTTAGGGAGAGTATCAACTTTAAGGTGGAAGAGAGTTCATTGTTGAACTTTGCCTTAATTTTGATTTGATTAATGTTCCTATTGGCTTAGGGACTCTCCAAGAACATTGTTGGTACAATGGTCAAGGGGGAGCAAGCCTCTAGGGGGAGGTATCCATCATGGGAAGATGGATGTGTATTTTCTCATGGGAGGAAAATTGGGTTGCCTCTTTTTGAGTGATATGGGATCACTAGAAAGATTGTAGGCATGTGTTCCTCCAAGGGAGAGATTGTAAGATCTCATTGGGATATGAGACATTCATACCCTTGGAGAGGACCTTTTTGATGTAATGTCAAAAAGGGGGAGAAGTTACCAAGTTACCAATTAGGGTTCGTTGGAATTCTCATTGGGATATGAGAATTGCCAACATGGAAGAATTGGTAGACTTGAGATGGTAGTTTTGTCAATCATCAAAAAGGGGGAGATTGTTGGTGCAATCGGCCCAGGATGACTCGAGTTTGACTCGAGCAGTACCTTGATAGTATTTTGATGATAGACAAAACTCATGACATGGGATTGTCATGGGAAAGTCCAACATGGGGTGATGGAAAATCCAAGCATGGAGCTTGTGGAAGTCCAAGGGGAAGCCTTGGCATGGGAAATCCAAAGCATTGCGAAGCCGTGCGCTTGGTGCATTTGGGAAGCCTTGAGAACATGGAAAGTTCACTAGGCTCGGGTCTTTGAGTCGGTGAAGGATGGCATTGCGAAGCCGTGCGCTTGGTGCATCTGAGGGACCGCCGGACGGGGAGCGAATGGAGTGAGCCAAAAGGGAAGCATACTTCTAGGGCATGAGATGCGAAGGATGGCGTTGCGAAGCCGTGCACTTAGCGCATCCGAGGGATGTAGGCCGAGGGAAGAGAGCTTCGGTGGGGAACTCCATGAGGGATAAGGTGGACTTGGCCAAGTGGCTAAGACTGTCGGAGGCTCAAACTTGATGTTTGAGGGTTTACCCGACGGTCGGATGCTCAAACAACTTGGTGTTTGAGGTTTTGCCCGACATCAGTCGATTGGCATAGGTGCCGGTTCGACTGATCCAAGTCAACTAGAGTTCGACTGGTGTAAGGCTAGGGTTTTGTGCTTAGCGATCGCCATCGATGGATGGCGATCGATCAAGTCGACAACAGTCGACTGCCGAGGGATGGCAGTCGACTGATGGGAGTGTTGCGAGCACAGAACGCTCCATAGCCGACTGGGCAGTCGACTACTGGGTCACTAGTTGAATGATGGCCATCATCAGTCGACTGGTAGGTGATCCGTTGGAACTTGTCCGACGTGGATCTGGCCATTGTGAGACAACGACTATAGGGGCAGTCGACTGGGGCCTTTTGGCAGTCAACTGCTAGGCGTGAAAATAGCTCGATGCAGGTTATAAAAGGAGCTCGAGATGGAGGTTTTTGCCATAGTTTTTGTGGAGCTATTGGAGGGGAATTGCTGTTGCATTCCAGTCTTTCAAGAGCCAATCAAAGCAAGCAACAAGCAAAGCGATCAAAGCAATCGGTGAAAGTTTTCTTGTGTATTGTATTTGTGTATTTGCTTGTATTTCTATATTACATTGTAATTGCTTGTGAGAGGTTTCTCCACCTCCGACGTGTTGTCGAGAAGGAGTGTTATAGTTAGTGTTGTGCGCATAACTAGAGCTCGGTGAGCTCGCCCGTGGAGTAGGAACCATTCGGTTCCGAACCACGTATATCTTGTGTTGTGTGATTGTGTATTGCTGTTAGTTTCATTATTATTGTTATTCCGCTGCGCTAACAACAATCGTAGACAAGCAACACAATGAGAACGAGCGAATTACGACATCCAACGAAAGAGGGTTATTCACCCCCTTCTAGCCGGCCGTTCAATCCCCTACAACTTTCTCTCTTGGCCCTTTTGCTTGCATGCCCTAACACTAAAAGCCACCACAAAATTGTCATCCACGTTGAGCACAAAACCAATTTTATGCTCAAGCCATCAATGCCATTATCTCCTCATTAAGACATCTCTTAATACCAAGACCCTTGGTATTCTCCTTCATGAATTCTCATCATGAATACCAAGGCTCTTGGTATTCCCATGCATGATTAATCAAATTAATCATGCATGATGATGAATCATCTTCCATGGTTCAACTTGAGTCTAACTCAAGTTTAACCAGTTTGAGTCTAACTCAAATCTTGGCCATATGCTCAATTGTCCTTTTAGTCCAACTAAAAGAAACCATCTCCAAACCAGAATGTCATTTGTGTGTGACCCTATAGGCTCTTGTAACGTTGGCAATGTATCTAAAACCCCTTTTAGATACATAAACAATGAGCGACATTTAACAATACATCATTGCTACCCAAGTTACAAGATCGTCGAGATCCGACAACCTTTCCGTGACTATTATCATGTATGATGGTGTCCTTCTATCTCTGATATCTTAGATCGATCAATGAGGCATAAACCGTGTCATCCCTTTATCGATCTTTATGTTTCTTGATCCCTAAGTAGACACACTCAAACAAATGAGCTCAATATCTCATATTGACTCATTTGAGCATGGTCATGCATTTCGTGGTCCTACTATATCAAGAGGCCAAAGATATCACTCCTGTCATATATGAGGGATAGATCCCATCTACATCACTCACATCCCTCCGCATAATTCGTTACATACCCAATGATCGTCGTTATAGTGCACCCAGTTATGGTGTGACGTTAGACGATACCAAAGTACATAACTCTTTATATAGGGAACCGTAGTGACTTCAGGTCTAAGGACTATTCATACCAATAGTCACATGAGAAAGTATATGACACTCATATAACGATCCATGATACTTTCTCATGGTGGGTCAATTCAGTATATATATTCTCCAATATATATAACCATTTGTCAATGTGATATCACATATCCATGACTTGTGAGATCAAGTCATCCATTGACCTACATGCTAGTCTCAATGTATTAATATTACCCTTGTATATTAATACTTGACTAGAAATATTAAGAATAATGTTCTCTATAGCTTCTCATAATCAATTCTACCAATTGATAAACTATAGATTAGAACCTGCTATTCAAGGGCATTATTATATTTATTTTAGCTAACACATGCATAAAGTAAATATAATAAACAATCCTTGCCTTTTATTAATGACACATGATCCCTAATCAATCATCTCGTGATTGACACTACATCTCATGCTTGACACTAAGGGCTGACACTAACACCTACTACTTGTAAGATGCTGAAGGTAAGGAGCTGCCCCAGCCGTGGAATGCCACTCACTTGAAACAATTTCATTGTTGAGGATGGAGGGATGTTAATAGAAGAGACACAAGAGAAATTATTTATATTATACTTGTATGCCTGTGTTGCTAATAAATGGGGAAGTTGCATAATGATAGTAATACTTGTATCACAATGAGGTTCAGTGTCTTCAATTATATGCGAAAGTCAAAATGATGTTACGATTTAAAGTGTTCAGGGGGATAATGCCGAAACCAACTTTCTAATTTTGAAAGGGAGTCGATTGTTGAGCAGGGGGGGGGGAATCCTTGTTATGTAATTTACGGACCACCTCATTGAATCCATCTTGAAAAGTCGATCTCATGAGGGGCATCAAGCATTCCTCTCTCATATTCTCAGAATCTTTCACATCCTAGTGAAATTTGAGGCAGCGTTCTCTATGCTTTATGAAGTCTTGGCAGACACGACGATATCGACGAGAGGTTTGACTAAGGATTTTTGTGAGAGTTTTCATGTCATGGGCACGAGAAGTAGAATCTTGTCGAACGATTTTAGATATATCCACCAAGTCTTGGCATATAGAAGTTGAGACATCCCTAATGACTGCCGAATGAGTCAAAGAGCGGGTTGTCTCTTATTTTACTTGTTGCAAAGAAACCTCATGTTTATGCATTTAAGAGAAGGCTCTATCTTTTTTTTACTCACAGATCTAAGTTCCTATAGATTTCTCTACTTACTTGGAGCCTTAAGTCTAAAATGATCTTTGTATCCTTCTTGTGTTGCAATTGTGCTTCTCTTAATTAAGCGTGACATAAAGATAATTCTTGAAGGAGGGATTCTTCTCTATGACGGGTTGTTTCCTGCACTATCATACTTACTTGGTTATGCAGTGAAGTTTGCTATTGGATTTGACTTTGGTACTGGGATAAGGAACGCTTTAGCTATTGCTAGTTTGTTGTAGCCTGTGCACCATGGGTTAAAGGGGAGGAATCATTTGAGGATAAGTGAAGGGATAATTTGAAGAAACTTACTAACTCAAGGGTATGTTGCATGCTTTCGATTCGTGGTGTTAGTTCCTCTTGATGAAGGATGTGTAGGTCTCTTGAAGATGCTAAGGGGGGGGGGGGGGGAGAGAAAACAGAAGCATTGGTTCACGCACAGTGGTAGAAGATGGGGTTATTGTTTCAAAATATGTAATGGCTTCAGAAGGGAGAGGAAAAGAAACTTTAGAGAAGAAATAAGGGATGACAACAAGGGGGGACTTGAGGTAGAGTTCATAGAAATCTATGAAAAAGCAAAGGGAGGTGAGGGGGAAGTTATCCAGGGTGTAAAGGGAGATACGTCACTATCACCCGGAGTAGTTCTTGTGTCAAGGGGAGAAGAAGGAAGAGTGGAGGTGTTAGGGCTATATACTATGGAAGGAGAATCAATACCCTCTGAATGGGGTGAAGAGGAAAGGGTCAAAAAAATTGGGGATGAAGGTGGCAATGAAATAGCAACAGAGGCCACAGGGGAAGGCAAGAGAGAAAGAGGAAGGAGTGCTTTGCCGGAGTAGTTTCTCCATGACAGGGAGGGGAAGAAGAGGGAAAATTAGGGCTTTGTTATGGAGGAAGGGGGCTTCCAATGGTATCTTGAATAGGATGGAGTCAGAAGGAGTCGATGAAGATGGAGATAGTGGAACCAATGGTTGGAAGGAAAAGGAGATAGGAGGATGAGAGGCAGAAGGAGGTTCACAAACCATTGGGGCGGCAAATGGAGGGGAGAAGTTGACAGGTACTGCCAGAGTTTCAGTAGGTTTATCATTAATTTTTTTTCAAACAACACTCAACATGGCAACCTTCATTTTGAAGAAAAAAGGAAGGGAAATTATTTCACGCAAAGAGGAAGGAGGATGCTCACGTTGAACATCGGTGGTAAGGATACTTCAAAGCCAAAGAATTTGAAAGGGTGTAGGGGAGAAACCTAGCAAACCCTATTTTAAGAAGCAAGGAAGAATTCTTTGTGAAAAGGAAGTAATTGGGCCCCCAAGTATAGTTACAGGTGATAGTTGAGGCCTAAAATACCAGTTGGTTCCAGGACTAGATTATATATAGGTGGAAGTAAACAGTGCAACCCGTGTGTTTGGCGACAAAGGATTTTCCTTACAAGGATATGTTTCTCCTCAACCAGTAGGAGTAGCTCGTAAGTCCCCGACTCGGTCGAAGTATTTTGGTGGAGTATCAGCTCTACATTAGCTACAGATTCCTTCTATTCCCCTGAGTGGTGTTGAGGTAGGGAGGGACACTGGTAGGCTGTGTCAGTCGGTGGGCGACTTGCGAGTCCTCGGCTAGGTCAAAGTATTCTAGTGGAGTTTTAGCTCAGCTATCATAGATGTAGCTTTTTCATATTCTTTAAATTGGCATTGATGATAGGGAGGAGCGTGTTAGAGATCGAATGTCATTGCTAGGGGGGGGGTGAATAGCGATTTCACTTTGATGGATTATGATCGCGTGTTTGTCTACAAAAACTCATTAATGCATAGTGTAATATACGATAATAGAAATTCACAACAAGATAAACAAACACACAAGACAAGAGATTTAACGTGGTTTGGAACCTAGGGTTCCAACTCCACGGGTCGAGTTCAAGTGAGCTCTAGTGATGCACACTACCACTAACAAACTCTCCTTCTCGGTGACACACCGTAGGTAGAGAAACCCCTTACAAAGTCTTACAATAGTAAGAAAAAGAGATAATGAAAGGAAATACAATAACAATGTAAAGAAAACTTTACAAACGATTGCTTGGAATGCTTTGCTTGTTGGTTGCTTGGACGAGATTGAAGGACCCTGAAATGCACTAGCATTTCGCCTCAAATCGCCCCTAGAATCACTCAAGAAACCATAGATAAAAACCTACACGAACTGCTCCTTTTATCACCTACATTGGGTTAATTTTGCGCTTAGCAATCGACTGCCAAAAGACCCCAATCGACTTCCCATAGTGTCGTTGTCTCACAACAATTCAATCCATACTGAAAAAACTCCAATGGATAAACTAGCAGTAAACTGCCCTTACCAGCAGTCGACTACCAAAGCTTCTATGCTAGTATCCATTTAAATCAGTTAACTGCCAAACCCTAGCAATCGACTGCTCAAGGCCAATCGACTGCCCAAAGCTAGCAGTCGACTGTCAAAGCTTCCCCCGAGCAGTTGAAGCTCAGTAACTACTTGACCAATCGACTGATCATAATCTCAGTCGACTGATGCAAGCTGACTAGGCTGCCAAGTGTCAAACACTTGGCCAGTCGACTGGTTCATAATCCCAATTGACTGATAAACCTTAAACATGAGGTTTAACTCAAGTATGATCCTCTTATACTTGATAGATCACCCTTTGCCTAGACTTATGCCTTCTAGCCACCTCCATCATCCTCACGCCTATCGGATCCCTCCAAGTCATCCATAACTTGTTCATTCATATGCTAGCCTTTAGGTTCTTCCATCCTCTATTATCATGCTAACCGAATTTACTTTGCCAAGATACATTCGGACTTACGTCGCCAAGACAAATGCTTAGACTTTACGCCATCAAACATTGGAATTATGCTGCCAAGACTACAACATGGACTTCATGCTGCCAATATCACACCCTTGGACTTCCCAATTGCTAAGTATTCATACTTGGACTTTCATCGTCAAAGTTCACTTGGGCTTTACGCCGCCAAGACTACAACTTGGACTTATGCTGTCAAAACTATACCTTTGGACTTTCCTTGCCAAGTACCAATGACTTGGACTTTACCATTTCCAAGACCCATCCTTGGGCTTTCTATGCCAAGACCCATGCTTGGACTTTCCAATTGCCAAGTACCCATGACTTGAACTTTCCATTGCCAAGTACCTATGACTTGGACTTTCCATTGTCAAGTACCCATGACTTGGACTTTACCTGCCAAGTACACATGACTTGGACTTCTCAAATGCAAAAACCATTCTTGGACTTTCCATGACAATCACATTGTCAATCATTTTGTTGAACATCAAAATACTACTCGAGTCAAACTCGAGTCTGGGTCAATCGTGACCTGGGGCAATTGCACCAACAATCTTCCCTTTTTTGATGTTTGACAAAACCTTTGAGTTAGGCTACCTAACTCAAGCCATCAATTCTCCTCATTTTTGACATACATCAAAAAGTTTCTCCCTAAAGGTATTAATGTCTCATATACTAATGAGATCTTACATTCTCCCCCTTGATCAAAAAATATTTAGGATGTCTTCACTCTGCCTAGTGATAAATCACATATCACTAAATGAGAGGCAATCCTCACAATTCTCCAACTCTCCTCCTTTGAGGAAAAAGTTCATCCATCATTCCTTGATGGATAACCTCCCCCTAAAGGCTTGCTCCCCCTAGCCATTGCACCAAAAATATCCTTGGAGAGACCCTAAGCCAATAGGAACTCTAAACAATCAAAAAATAAAAGAAAAATTCAAACTTCAACTTTCACATACCTTAAAATTTGATACATCACCCAAAACAACTCTCCTTATTTTCAATGAATTTTCACTCTTTCAATAATTTCCAAAGCATATCTTAGGGTTAGAAGCAGTTAGGGTAGCTAGGGATGGCTGAAAATGGGCTAAACAAACCTTGTTTATCCAAAATCAGCCCAATAGTCAACTTGATCAGAAATCAATCGACTGCCATCAACATTAGTTGACTACTAGACTGAAACAGTCAATTGCCATCTGATTTCTACAAATCAGATTTGCAGAAATGAATTTTGAAAATACATAAGTAAATATACATATTTCAAAAAATCTTGAAACTTCATACGTACATTACTTACATGAAATATAATGGGTGAAAGATAGTTTTAAATTAAAATACCAATTAAATTGTGAGATTGATACAAAGTTCAAAACCATTGAAACTTTCAATGTTTTTGGTCTACTTTGTATCAACTTCTTCAATGGTGATTGTTATCAAAAGATAGACTTCATCAAGGTTTTCTTAAAATATTTTTGAAAACCTATTTTGAACCATGGTCTATGGGCTAGATGTACATGACTTGTACATTAACTTTCCTCATGACTCATCATTATCATTCAATGAGTTCTAAGTTCAATATGATGTACTAAATAAGCATATGAACTTAACTCATTTCGTAGAATCTCACATGTGTCTAGGGTGTATAAATACACACACATGTTAATCTGATATTCTTGTGAGATGTGGGTTAGGTTCTTATGGTTTCATGCATTTTTCTAGAGAACTCTATTTGATTCCCTTATATATGGGACTTTAAATCATACCATTGTCCTTAAATCAATTTTAATTAATCTAAATGCATGAATGATGATCATGTCATATAAGATAACATAATTAAGCATGTGACAATATGGTGTCATGGCATAAACATAAACCTAAATGCACACATGACATATTAACCTAAGTATTAATCATGACATTTTATATGATTAAGAGAAATATGATGTCATGACATGACAAGGCAAACAAAGCATGACAAGAATAAAATGTAAAGGCATAAGAATACCTAAATTTTAATTTTAATGACATTTGTTGGAATTAAACCCAATTTTCCATAATATCCATTTCTCAAGTGTGCCAAAAACCTAGAATGACACACTATGACTCTAAAACCTAACTTTGTGCTAATTTGATCAATTTTTCAAACTTCTCAAATTTAAATGGCACATCCTAAAATCTTTTAGGATTCAAATTCTAATCTCATTTACAAAGTATCACATTACTTTGAAAATGTCATAAAGTGTCAACTTTGCTATGGTTAGGTTAACTACCTTACCAATTCAAGTTGACACACCCTAACCCATCTAGCATGAGGGAATCACGCTCCTAGGAACTCAAAACCTATTTGAGCTCCTTGAGTAGACTAGGTACTCACTAGGGATATTCTCCCTTAGTACCTTCCTAATGTCCCTTCTAGGCTTTGAGGCATTGGTCATTTGGGTCTTGTCAAGGTCAACTCTAGGGATAACTCTCCTTGTAACTTTGCTAGTGACTTTCCTAGACTTATTTGAAGCCTTAGTCACTTGACACTTACCATGGTTAGCCTTAGGGATGACTTCCCTAATAACCTTGATTTTTCTAGACCTATGGGTGGTTCCATAGTCAAATGGAATGCTATGGTAGGTCTCCTTGGGCTTAGGTTTGTGACCCAAACCTTTCTTGCTCCTAGATGATTCTTGCCTATTAAGCCCTAGATTTTTTCCATTAGACCCCATAATTGATTTTTCCATCTTTCTTAGGGTCTTTTCTAATTTCTCAAGTTTTGACCTCAAAACTTGATTTTTTACCACTAATGCCTTAAATTTTGAATTTTCATTTGTTCTTTGGGCATTGTTCTTCCTTTTAGGCATATGTCTACCTTTCTTAGGGTTAATGCCTAATTGGTTTTCTATCTTCCGAATAGCTTCCTTAGGTATGATAGTTCTTGAGTTATTGGTTCTAGGTTTGTCCTTAGGTAAATTAACATGTTTGACACCTAAGCAATAATATTTGTTATTTCTAGCATGCTTTTTATGAGTAATAGCAAGGAAATTTCTAGCATGCTTCCTATCATTACGTAAAGTAGGAGAAATATTTAAATTTACCTTAGGGTTTGCTTTAGAAGCTCCCCCTACATATGATGCTCCTCCTTTGCCTTTGCTTTGCTTCCTCCCCCTAGGGAATTTAGTCCTATAGTGACCCCTTTGATTGCACTTGAAGCAAATAATATGCTCCTTGCTCTTAATTGTTGAGGCTTCAGCATCCTTAGGCTCTTCATTGACTTTTGGTGCCGGTTGAGTCTTCTTGACTCTTTTTGGGGATTTTCCCTTATAGTGCCCTACTTCTCTACACTCATAACACATGATATGATTATTATTATTATTAATTGTACTTGAGTTACCTATAGGGGTAAGGGAATTTTAGTCTTGCTCTTCTTCTTGCTCCGGCATTAAGGATGGTCTCTCCTCCCCCTCAAACCTTGAGGTGGAGACTTCCACAATTTCCTCTTCCTCGGATGTTGATGGCCTTTCAACCTCCAATTCCTCAAGCTCTTGGGATGATGATGATATGCTTTCTTCTTGAGCTTGAGAGGATGAGCAACTTGGTTCTTCTTCGACTTTTTCCTCTACTTCATGGGGCGGTGAAGGATTCTCATGGAGCTTAGCTAGCTTACTTCATAATTCCTTAGCGTCCTTAAACTCACCTAACTCTTCCAAAATATCGTTAGGTAACACATTAATCAATATACTAGTTACCTTATTGTTTATGTTGAAATATCATATTTGCTCCTTGCTCCACTTCTTCTTCTTGAGTATTCTCCCCATTTCATCCTTTGAAGCGTCGAACCCTACTATCACATTAATCCAATTTTCATAATCACACATAAGAAAATACATCATTCTACCTTTCCATTGATTGAAATTTTCAATTTTATAGTCTTCATAGAATGGTGGTGTGTTGATGTCGTGTCCCAATTTAAGATTTGTCTCCTCCATCTTCCTTCTTCCCTCTAGTGTGCTCCCTTGGTTGTTAAGCCTTGAAGAGTGTCCTCGCTCTGATACTACTTGTTAGAGATCGGATGGCATCGCTAGAGGGGGGTTGAATAGCGATTTCACTTTGATGGATTATGATCGGGTGTTTGTCTACAAAAACTCGTTAATGTGTAGCGGAATATACGATAATAGAAATACACAACAAGATAAATAAACACATAGGATAAGAGATTTAACGTGGTTTGGAACCTAGGGTTCCTACTCCACGGGTCAAGCACAAGTGAGCTCTAGTGATGCACACCACCACTAATAAACTCTCCTTCTCGGTGACACACTGGAGGTAGAGAAACCCCTTACAAAGTCTTACAACAATAAGAACAAGAGATATAATAAAATAAAAAGGAAATATAACAACAATGTAAAAAAAAAACTTTATTGGTTTCTTCGACGAGCTTGAAAGACCTTGAAATGCACTAGCACTTCGTCTCAAATCTCCCCTAAAACTGCACAAGAAACCATAGATGAAATCCTCCATGAACTGCTCCTTTTATCACTTGCATTGGGCTGATTTTGTGCCTGATAGTCGACTACCAAAAGGCCCCAGTCGACTGCCCATAGTGTCGTTGTCTCACAATGACTCAATCCACGATGGAAAAAATCCAACGGATACACTAGAAGTCGACTGGTGCTCATGTTAGTGTCAGCCCTTAGTGCCAATTTTGAGATGTAGTGCCAATCATGAGATGATTGATTAGGGATCAAGTGTATCATATTTCATTAATAAAAGGCAAAGATTGTTTATTATATTTACTTTATGCATGTGCCAGCTAAAATAAATATAATAATATCCTTGAATAGCAGGTTCTAATCTACAGTATATCAATTGGTAGAATTGATTATGAGAAGTTGTAGAGAACACTATTCTTAATATTCTTAGTCAAGTATTAATATACAAGGGCAATATTAATACATTGAGACTAGCATGTAGGTTAATGGATAACTTGATCTCACAAGTCATGGATATGTGATATCACATTAACAAATGGGTATATATATTGGAGAATATATATACTGAATTGTGTTGGTGCAATTGGCCCAGGTCACGATTTACCAGACTCGAGTTTGACTCGAGTGATGTTTTGATATTTGACATAGGATGTTTGACATTGATGTTTGACATTGATGTTTGACATTAATGTCGGTTAATATGTTGGGGAAATTGTTGGAGCAATCGACCTGGGTCATGATTGACCAGACTTGAGTTTGACTCGAGGGAGACTTTAATGGTTGTCTAGGGTTGACCATGTGGTTATTGGGAAAGTCCAAGTCTTGAGTACTTGGCATGGGAAGTCCAAGCATGGGTCTTGGCAAATGGAAAGTCCAACATGGGTTGGCAAGGAAAAGTCCAAGCATGGGTCTTGGCATGGAAAGTCAAACATGGGTTGGCAAATGGAAAGTCCAACATGGGTTGGCAAGGAAAAGTCCAAGCATGGGTCTTGGCATGGAAAGTCCAACATGGGTTGGCAAGGCAAAGTCCAAGCTTGAGTCTTGGCATTTGAGAAGTCCAAGGGGATTGATATTGGCGGCGTAAAGTCTAAGGGTGGAGTCTTGGCAGCATAAGTCCAATGGTTGGCGACGTAAAGTCCAAGCAGAGTCTTGGCGGCGTAAGTCCAATGTGCCTTGGCGGTGTAGACACCATTACCATGACATAGCCGATGGAAGTTTCTGGAGGCTAGCACAATGGATGACTTGGAGGGATCCGAGAGGCGTGAGGCTGATGGAGGTGGCTAGAAGGCTTAGGTCTAGGCTAAGGGTGGTCTAGCAAGTATGGGGACACCATATTTAGGTTAAAACCTCATCTTTGAGGTTGGCAGTCGACTGACATTATGGCCGGTTTGACTGCCGTGAGTCGACTAGAGCTCAACTGCCATTTAGGGCTGAAATTGCCTTGGCAGTCGACTGCTCATTGGAGCAGTTGACTGATGGCAGTCGACTGCCATGGATGGAAATCGACTAGCAGTTGAGTCACGAGCACAGAATGCTCCGTAGTCGACTGGGCAGTCGACTACGAGGCTGGCAGTCGACTGCCAATGTTGGCAGTCGACTGGTGAGAGTCCCGTTGGAACTTTTCCAGTGTGGATTGAGCCGTTGTCTCACAGCTACAGTGTTAGCAGTCGACTGTGGCCTTATGGCAGTCAACTATCAGGCGGAAATCCAGCCTGACACAAGCTATAAAAGGAGCTTGGATGGAGGGTTTTTGCAGCGATTTTCTTGGGCGAAATTAAAGGGGAGAGTTGGTGCTTTCCAGTCCTTCAAAACTAGTTCAAGGCAATCAAAGATCAAGCAATCAAAAACTCTTGTAAAGTGTTTTTCCTTTACTTGCATTTGTATTTCATTATCGTATTTGCTTGTATCTATTTGTTTATTGTTGTAAACAATTGTAAGAGGTTTTCTCCACCTCCGACTTGTGTCGAGAAGGAGTTAGTTTTGATTAGTGAGTGCGTGTGCATCACTATAGATCTTTAGAGCTCGATTCGTGGAGTAGGAACCGTTCGGTTCCGAACCACGTTAAATATTTGTGTATTGGTGTGTTTGATTGTTTTTATTTCGTTATTGCTTTTATTATCATTATTCTGCTGCGCTAATGAAAATTGTAGATTCAATCACGATCAAATTCCATCATCGGTACTAGCACGCGCTATTCACCCCCCTCTAGCGGTCAACGATCCCTAACAAGTGGTATCAGAGCGAGGCCACTCTTGAAGTTTAACAACTAAGGGAGCACACTAGAGGGTAAAGATGGAAGTCTAAGAACAACTAGGATGGGATATCAACACACCAGTCCCATATGCTTTCTATGGACAAGAAGGCTTCAATTCTTGGAAGAGAAGAATTGAAGATTTTTTGATGATGAAGGATTTTGAGGAATGGTCCATATTAATGGAAGGATTCGAATATCCAAAAGGACCAAAGGGTAGCTTCCTCAAGAAGAAGAAATGGAGTGAAGATCAACTCCAAATATTTGAGAAAAACAAGAAGGTAATCAATTTCATTTTTGATTTAATTCCTAATGACTTCTTATGTAGCCTAGGTGAGTGCATGGATGCCAAGGAGCTATGGAGCGATTTGGCCAAGCTTCATGAAAATTCATCATCAATCCAAGAAGAGGAAGAAGAAGAGGAGATCTCACCCTCTCAAGCTTAAGCAAGTACATCATCATCTAAAGAGCTTGAGGATTCGGAGGTTGATAGGGAATCAATATCCGAATCGAAAAAGGTGGAAGAAGTGGAAGAAGCATCCACTTCTAGGATTGAGGAGGAGAGACCATCCTCAACACCGGAGCAATATCAAAAAGAAGCTTCAACATCCGGTCAAGATGAAGAAGCCCAAAATCCAATTCCAGTCTCCATTAACCTAGGTAACTCAAACACTCTAATTTCAAATAAAATTCATATAATGTGTTTTGAGTGTAGGGAGTATGGGCACTACAAGAGCAAGTGTCCAAAGAAGGTTAAGAAGACTCCTTCGGCACCTAAAAGTAAAAAAAAATCAAAGGAAGTCGGTCCCTCAACCATCAAAAACAAGGAGCACGTGGTATGCTTCAAGTGCCATCAAAAGGGGCACTATAGAAGCCAATGCCCTAGGGGGAGCAAAAAGACCCAAGAAGAAGCATCACAAGTAGGGGGAGCTAAGGCTAACCCTAAAGTATATTTTAGTAATGCATTTTCTAGTTTAAATGTCAAAAAGCATACTAGAAATTTTAATTCTCTTTCAATTTATCATAAAGAGCATGCTAGGAATAGGGACTTTTGTTTAGGAGCTAAGAAAGTCAACCTTAGGAAGAAGGAGAAATTTTGGACTAATGTCCCTAGAAATATTTTACCTAAGGACAACCCTAGGTCAATCAATTCTAGACAAATCCTACCTAGGGAAACCATTAGAAAGGTACAAGAACATCTAGGTCTCAACCCTAAATTGACTAGGCATATGCCTAGGAAAAACAATGCCCAAAAATTAGATCAAAATTCAAAAATCGAGCAATTAGAATTAGAAAACCAAGCCTTGAGGTCAAGGCTTGAGAAACTTGAAAAGACTCTAAATAGGATACAAAATCAATTTCAAGGGTCTAATGGTCAAAGTCAAGGGTCAATATCTCAAAGTCAACATCTAGGACCCAAGAAACAAAAGTCAACCAAGGGCAAGAATGGTTTGGGTCACAAACATAAGCCTAAGATGACTTATCATAATGTTCCATTAGATTATGGAACATAATCTAGGTCTAGGAAGACCAAGGTTACTAGGGAAGTTATCCCTAAGAGTAACCAAGGTTTGTGCCTAGTGGCTAGGGTTTCAAGGAAACCTAGGATGGCCACTAAGAGGGTTATTAAGGAGGAAATCCCTAAGGTTAACCTAGACAAGACCAAAATGACCAAGGCTACCTAGCCTAGGAGGGTGATTAGGAAGGTATCTAGGGAGGTCATCCCTAAGGAATACCTAATTAACCCAATGAGCTCAAATAGATTTTGGGTTCCTAAGGGCGTGATTGACTCACGCTAGATGGGTTAGGTCGTGTCAACCTTGATTGGATGGGTAGTTAACTCAACCATAGCAAAGTTGACATTTTAGGTCATTTCCAAGGTTATGGATATCTTGGAAATAGATTTGATGATAAATCCTAAAAGATTTTAGGATGTGCCAATATCATTTAAGAAGATTGAAAAATCAATTAAATTGGCACAATTTATGTTTAGATGTTTGTGTGCCATTTTGGGTTTTTGGCGCACATGGGAGATTAATAGTAATATGGAAAAATAAACCTAATTATATCAAATGAAAACTAATATTGAAATTTAGGTATTATATACCTTTATATCTTATTTGCCATGCTTTGACTTGCCATATGTCATGTCATGACATCATGCTTATTTCTATCATTTATATGTCATGATTATGCTTAGGTTTAAGGTTAATGTCATGTATGCTTAGATTTATATCTTATGTCATGACATCATGATTATGAGCATGTGTTTATTTATACCATCTTTAATGCCATAATCATTCATGCATCTAAATTGATTAAAATTGAGTTAAGGACTTTGGCATGACTTGGAGTCTCATTTATAAGGGAATCAAGTAGAGTTGCCTTAGAAAATGCATGAAACCCTAGATTAGGGAGAACAAAACCCACATCTCACATTACATTGACATGTATGTGTATTTATACACCCTAGATACATGTGAGATGTTAGGATATGAGTTAAGTTCAAGTTGCATAGTTTTTGCATCTAGATGAACTAAAAACTCATCTAATTTCAATGGTGGATCATTGGAAAAGCTTGTGTACAAGTCATATACATTGAGCCCAAGGAATATGATCCAAAATAAGGTTGTGAAAATATTTTAAAATCATTTTGAAAAACCTTGGTGAAGTCTATCTTTTGATAGCAATCACCATTGATGAGATTGATACAAAGTGAGCTAAAACATTGAAGTTTTTCTTCACTTTTGAATTTTGTATCAATTTCGATATTTTATGGGTAAAATATTTTTCAAACATTTTTCACCCATTGTATTGACTATAAGTAATATACGTATGAAGTTTCATGAATTTTCAAAATACGTAGAATTACTTATGATTTTTTAAAATTCGATTCTGATAGTTGAAATTCGAGAATTTCAGTTATCAGTCGACTGCCACTTGATGGCAGTCGACTGATGAAGGGCAGTTCGACTGATTACTGTTAGGAGTCGACTGCCAAGTCTGATTTCGGGTTAATAAGGTTTGTTTAGCCTGATTTAAGCTATGGTAAGGTTCCTAATCACTCCTAACCCTAGGATATGCTTTGGGAAGCATTATAAAGGGTGAAAATCCATTGGATATGGATTAGGAGAGGTGTTAGGAGAATGTATCAAATTTAAGGTGCGGAAAGTTCAAGTTTGAACTTTGAACCTTATTTTTGATAGTTTATAGTTCCTATTGGCTTAGGGACTTCCCAAGGACATTGTTGGTGCAATGGTTAAGGGGGAGCAAGCCTTTAGGGGGAGGTATCCATCATGGGATGATGGATGTGTTTTTCTTCTTGAAGGGGGAAAACTTATTGGGAGAGTGTCATCAATTGGGAAAATTGATGGGTTTTTGATACCCAATTTGGAAATTGGGAGAGTGAATAGGAGTGCCTCTCTTGAGTGATATGGGACTTATCACTAGGAAGATGGTGGCATCCTAGGTATTTTTGGACCAAGGGGGAGATTGTAAGATCTCATTAGGACATGAGACATTGACCTCCTTGGAGAGAAAACCTTTTTGATGTTAGTCAAAAAGGGGGAGAATGTTTTGGGGGAGAATTTATTGAGAAAAGTGAGATTACCAATTTGGGAAATTGGTAAGGAGTGAGATTACCAAATTGGGAAATTGGTAAAGGAATTTGAGTTAGGGGACTAACTCAAGGTTGTTTTTGTCAAACATCAAAAAGGGGGAGATTGTTGGTGCAATCGGCCCAGGTCACGATTGACCAGAGTTTGACTGGAGTGATGTTTTGATGTTTGACATAGGATGTTTGACATTAATGTCGGTTAATATGTTGGGGAGATTGTTGGAGCAATCGACCCGGGTCATGATTGACCGGACATGAGTTTGACTCGAGGGAGACTTTAATGGTTGACAAGGGTTGACCATGTGGTTATTGGAAAAGTCCAAGTCTTGAGTACTTGGCATGGGAAGTCCAAGCATGGGTCTTGGCAAATGGAAAGTCCAACATCGGTTGGCAAGGAAAAGTCCAAGCATGGGTCTTGGCATGGAAAGTCCAACATGGGTTGGCAAATGGAAAGTCCAACATGGATTGGCAAGGAAGAGTCCATGCATGGGTCTTGGCATGGAAAGTCCAACATGGGTTGGCAACGGAAAGTCCAAGCTTGAGTCTTGGCATTTGAGAAGTCCAAGGGGATTGATATTGGCGGCGTAAAGTCCAAGGGTGGAGTCTTGGCAGCATAAGTCCAATGGTTGATGGCGTAAAGTCCAAGCGGAGTCTTGGCGGCGTAAGTCCAATGTGCCTTGGAGGTGTAGACACCGTTAGCATGACATAGCCGATGGAAGCACCTGAAGGCTAGTGCAATGGATGAACAAGTCATGGATGACTTGGAGGGATCCGAGAGGCGTGAGGCTGATGAAGGTGGCTAGAAGGCTTAGGTCTAAGCTAAAAGTGGTCTAGCAAGTATGGGGACACCATATTTGGGTTAAAACCTCAGCTTTGAGGTTGACAGTCGACTGACATTATGGATGGTTCGACTACCGTGAGTCGACTAGAGCTCGACTGCCATTTAGGGATGAAATTGCCTTGGTAGTTGACTGCTCATTGGAGCAGTTGACTGATGGCAGTCGACTGCCAATTAAGTCATGAGCACAAAATGCTCCATAGCCGACTGGGCGGTCGACTGCCAATGTTGACAATTGACTGGTGAGAATCCCATTGGATCTTTTCCAACGTGGATTGAGCCATTGTTTCACAGCTACAGTGTTGACAGTCAACTGGGGCTTTATGGCAGTCGACTGCCAGGCAAAAATTCAGCTCGACGCAAGCTATAAAAGGAGCTCGGATGGAGGGTTTTTACAGCGATTTTCTTGGGCAAAATTGAAGGGGAGAGTTGGTGCTTTCCAGTCCTTCAAAGCTAGTTCATGGCAATCAAAGATCAAGAAATCAAAAGCTCTTGTAAAGTGTTTTTCTTTTACTTGTATTTGTATTTCATTATCGTATTTGCTTGTATCTATTTTTTTATTGTTGTAAACAATTGTAAGAGGTTTTCTCCACCTCCGACTTGTGTTGAGAAGGAGTTAGTTTTGATTAGTGAGTGTGTGTGCATCACTAGAGCTCTTTAGAGCTTGATCCGTGGAGTAGGAACCGTTCGGTTCCGAACCACGTTAAATATTTGTGTATTGGTGTGTTTGATTGTGTCTATTTCGTTATTGCTTTTATTATCATTATTCCGCTGCGCTAACGAAATTTGTAGACGCAATCAGGATCGAATTCCATCATTGGTACTAGCACGCGCTATTCACCCCCCCCTCTTGCGGTCAACGATCCCTAACAAATTGACCCACCATGAGAAAGTATCATGGATCGTTATATGAGTGTCATATACTTTCTCATGTGACTATTGGTATGAATAGTCCTTATACCTGAAGTCACTACGGTTCCCTACATAAGGAGTTATGTACTTTGGTATCATCTAACGTCACACCATAACAGGGTGACTATAATGGCGATCACTGGATATATAACGAATTATGCAGAAGGATTTGAGTGATGTAGATGGGATCTATGAAGGTAGGAAACTTCGCTTCCCACTTCAACTCGATCACTTGTTCATGGCGATCCTTTCTACGTCCTCGGATAAAAAAAAATTATCCTTGACAAGAGGGATTGCCCAAGCAATCTTGTCATTGTCGTGCTATTCGATTAGAGTAGTCACTTGAACCAACTTGTGTTGGTGCAACAAAGCCCCAAGCATTTATATATTTGGATGTTTGGATAATCATCTAAGTTAGGCAATGTTTTGTGATCTAATTGTAAACATGTTTAAGTGACAGAAAAATCCAAGACTTGGTAAAAGACAAGTCCAAGTGTGATCTTGGCAAAGAGAAACCAAAGGAAAGTCTTGGCGGCATAAGTCCAAGCATGTTGTCTTGGCAGCGTAAAGTCCAAGCGTACTTTGGCAAAGAAGAAAACCAAAGCATGACGAAACCGAAGGAAGCTTTTGAAGGCAAGCGCATGGATGGAGTCATGGACTCAAAGAAATCCTGGAGGCGCAAGGCTGATGGAGAAGCTAGAAGGTTAAGTCTAGGCTTAGGTTATGTTTTCAAGTATGAATTAGTCATACTTGGGGTGTGCCAGTCGACTGGAACATGGTGTCGGTCGAACTGGCCCTTAAAATGCAGCATTAGAGGTTGGAAGACTGTTAGCAGTCGACTGGGGGTTATCCCAGTCGAACTGGTGAGAGTCGACTCAGACCCGACTGCCGCATACAAGCTGGCAGTCGACTGCCATTATGGGCAGTCGACTGCCACAAACAGAATGGCCCATAGTGGCCGATCGATCGACTCGGCGATAATCGCGCATGTTGGCGATCGTGATAGTCTTCCCGTTGGCGATGACGACGGCAAATCCCACGAATCCGACTGTTCAGAAGCCGTTAGAATCGGCGGCAGTCGACTGATGTAAGTCATCAGTCGACTGATAGACCTCCAACGGGAAAAAGAGGCTCTTTCCTATAAAAAGAGCCCAAGGGGAGCAAGAAGAGGTTAATGCTTATATTCTGATCATTCTTCTAAGCTCCCACAAGTTTTCCAAGCTTTCTAAGTGTATTAATCTCCCTCCTCCTCTCAAATCTTCATTGTCATCTTTTGTAAGAAGAGGAGGTCTTTGTAAAGAGAAAGCTTCTTAGTGGAATTGCTTGGGTTGATCCACCTTAAGGATCGCCGTGGAGTAGGAGCGTTATCTCCGAACCACGTAAAGGCCTTGTTAGCATTGCTTTTTGTTTTTACATATATTATTTGTGTTTGCTTCCGCTAATTACTCTTGTAGAAACGAAAAGCGCTATTCACCCCTCCTCTAGCTTCCAAACGATCACCAACAAGTGGTATTAGAGCCTGGATCGCATCGGAAGATCTAACCATCAACCGGAGCATGGCATTTCAAGAGGGATATAGCACGGCGAGGCCTCCATTTTTCGACGGCAACGACTTCGGCTATTGGAAAGGTAGGATGGAATACTATCTCATAAATGACATAGAAAATTGGTTTAGTACTGTAGATGGATTCGAAAAGCCAGTCGACGAATTCGGAGCACCACTACCGACAAAAGATTGGACAAGAGAGATGGCCAAGAAAGCACAAGCAAATACAAAAGCAACGACCACACTTCAATGTGGTCTATCTAAGGAGAAACTCTCTAAGGTCGGGCCCTTCAACTCCGCAAAAGAGCTTTGGGAGAAGCTCATCGAACTCAACGAAGGATCCAAAGAGACAAGAAGGACCAAGAGGGATCTTTTGATTGGCCAACTCCAAGGCTTCACTATGAAGACAAACGAGACCGTGAGCCAAATGCACAGGCGTTTCAAGGAAGTGGTCAACGGACTACACGTTATAGGTGAAAAGGTCGACAACTGAGACCTTGTAAGGTATGTATTACAAGCTTTTCCTATGACCACCTTATGGGCCTCAATGGTAGATGCCTATAAGGTCTCTAGGGATCTTTCATTAGTCAAGTTAGATGAACTTTTTTTGTGAATTTCAATTACATGAACAAGCTAACACTTCATCCAAAGAGAAGGGTATAGCTCTTTTTGTAGGAAAGAAGGAGAAGAAGAAGAAGGAGAAGAAGGAAGTGTCCTCCTCATCCGAATCCGAGGAAGACCCATCAAGTAGTGAAGATGAGTTATCGGCAAGTGAGGTGGCACATTACGTCAAGAAGTTCGGTGGGAAGTCAAGGAGACTCACCAAGAAAGATGTGAAGAGGATGTTCCAATCCTCAAGAGGTAAATCTTCAAGTAATTCAAATTCTATCTCTAACGTGACTTGTTTTGGTTGCAACAAGAAAGGGCATATAAAGCCAAATTGCCCGGAACTAAAGAAGAAGGAGGAAAAGGAAAAGAAAAAGAAGGAGAAGAAGGAGAAGAAGAAGAAGGAGGCAATGGTGGCACAAACATGGGACACTCTAAGTATGGAGGAGTCTTCCGACGATGAGGAAGTATGCCATGCCACCCGGAACCTAGCCCTTATGGCATTAGAGGAAGAAGTCGGGAGCTCAAGCGAGGAGTCCTCTTCCTCTTCAAGTGATGAATCATCATCAAGTGATGATGATGAGGTAAACAACTCACCTAAAATAGATTTACTTTATAAGACTATTGCATGTTTACAAAATGCTTTAAATAGATCAAAAATTAGGGTTAAGGATCTAAAATTAGAAATCAAATCACTTAAAAGTGTAGATTCATCATGTTGCAAACAATCTAGTGATATTGATGAATGTACTCTTAGGGATGAAAATGATGAGTTAAGAAAAGAAATAGGTAAATTAAGAGCATTCCTAGAAAAATTCACTAATGGTTCTAAATATCTAGATATGATTATTAAGAATCAAAGGGCAATTTACAATAAGGCCGGATTAGGATATAAACCTAAGGAGAAAGAGGTAGCATTTGTATCCTTTGTTAGTAGAAAATCAATGATTAAAAGCAAGGGGAGAAAGGCATGGGTACCAAAGAAATTTATAATTGATGCTAGTGGTCCTAAGATTTGGGTACCTAAGGATTGTGTTTTTCATGTGACATAGGTAGAAGAACCAAGCTTGTGGATAGTTGATAGTGGGTGCTCAAAGCATATGACCGGGGATGAGAGAAAATTCTCCACTATTAACCACACTAGCAAAGGAAAAGTGTCATTTGGTAATAGCGGCAAACTTAAAATTTTAGGAAAGGGCACCATTGAGGTATCTCCCAATCTTGCCATTCATAAAGTTCTATTAGTTAAAAATATGAAATTTAATTTACTTAGTGTAAGTCAATTATGTGATGCAAACTTTGATGTTAAATTTGATTCCTCAAAATGTTTTATAAGACACAAAACTATAAATGATTGCATGTTAGTAGGCTTTAGGAAATCAAATATATATTATGTTGATTTATCCTATGCTACTAATCCTTCCACTAAGTGTCTTATTGCAAAAGAGAAAAAAAGTTGGCTTTGGCATAGGAGGCTAGGACACATAAACATGAAGAATATAGCCAAAATAGCAAAATTGAAGCTAGTCAAAGGATTGCCTAGAGTCAAATTTCTCAAGGACAAGATGTGTGATGCTTGCCAAGAAGGGAAACAATCAAAAACATCACACAAAGGTAAAAATTTACTTAGTACCGCTTTACCATTAGAATTACTACATATGGATTTATTTGATTGCCATAGTACCCCATCTATAATTGGTAGTAAATATTGCTTGGTAATAGTAGATGATTTTTCTAGATTTACTTGGGTGTTTTTCTTGAAAAATAAAGATGAAACCTTAGGAATAATCATAGGATTTAGCAAAAGAGTAGAAAATGAAAGAAAACTCAAAATCAACCGGATCCGTAGTGATCATGGTGGAGAATTTGAGAATTCTAATTTTTCAAATTTTTTGCTTAGAACAAGGGTACAAGCATGCATTTTCTTGTCCTAGAACACCCCAACAAAATGGGGTTGTGGAAAGAAAAAATCGTGCCCTACAAGAAGCGGCTAGGACAATGCTTAATGCATATTCCTTACCTAGCTACTTGTGGGCGGAAGCGGTTAATACCGCTTGCTATATCCAAAATAGGGTATTAATTCATAGGTTTTTAGGAAAAACTCCATTTGAATTGTGGAATGGTACAATTCCAACAATTCATTATTTTAAGGTCTTTGGATGTAAAGTTTATATCTTAAATACCAAAGACAACCTAAGTAAGTTTGAGTCCAAAGCGGATGAAGGAATCCTAGTTGGATACTCATCCACTAGTGTAGGATATAGAGTTTACAATAAAAGGACTCAAAAGATTGAAGAATCTTCAAATGTTCAATTTGATGAAACTTCCAATACATACCCTAGGAAATCCCCTATTGATGATGATATAAATATTGAAAATCAAGAAATTACCAAACAATTTCAAGACTTAAACTTAGGGGGTAATGATCAAGGGGGAGGATTGAATCAAGGGGGAGTAAGGGATGATTCCAATGATGAGCATAGGATTGAGGTTAATCATGATCAAACTCCATCTAACACACCTCCTAGAACCATAAGATTTCATCAAAGTCACCCCTTAGATCAAATTGTGGGTGAATTGTCTCAAGGAGTTAGAACTAGGTCATTCCATAGGGATCCTACTAGTCATATTGCTCTAATCTCTCAAATTGAGCCCAAAACAATTAAAGATGCATTACTTGATCCGGATTGGATCTTAGCAATGCAAGATGAATTAGCTCAATTTGAAAGGAGTCAAATATAGGAGTTAGTTCCTAGACCAAGTGAAAACACTATTATTACTACAAGATGGGTCTTTAGGAACAAACTAAATGACCAAGGGAATATCACTAGAAATAAAGCACGTTTAGTTGCAAGGGGTTTTAATCAAGTTGAAGGACTTGATTATGATGAAACATATGCCCCGGTTGCTAGGTTAGAGTCCATTAGAATACTTTTAGCATATGCCTCCTATATGGGTTTCAAACTCCATCAAATGGATGTCAAATCAGCATTCCTAAATGGGTTTATTAAGGAAGAGGTGTATGTAGAACAACCTCCCGGGTTTTAAAATATGGACTACCCAAACCATGTATACAAGCTTAGGAAAGCCTTATATGGTTTGAAACAAGCTCCCCGGGCTTGGTATGAAAGATTGCCATCTTTCCTAATCTCTAAGGATTTCAAAAGGGGTAGTATAGATCAAACTCTCTTTATAAAGTCAACATCTAAGGACATCTTTGTAGCCCAAGTGTATGTTGATGACATTATCTTTGGGTCAACAAATGATGAACTTCTTCAAGACTTCATTCAAAATATGGAAAAAGAGTTTGAGATGAGTCTAGTTGGAGAATTAAATTTCTTCCTAGGATTGCAAGTTAAACAAACAAGTGAAGGAATTTACATTTATCAAACTAAATATGCTAAGGAAATGATTAAGAAATTTGGTTTGGAAAATGCTAAGGTAGTGTCAATGGCAACCAATACTAAAATAGATAGTGATAGTGAAGGAAAACAAATATATCTTACCCTTTATAGGAGCATGATTGGTAGCCTCTTGTATTTAACCGCTAGTAGACCCGACATATTATTTGCGGTTGGTATGTGTGCTAGGTATCAATCATGTGCTAAGGAATCTCATTTAGTTGCCGTTAAGAGAATTTTAAGATATGTTAAAGGCACACTAATTGTAGGTCTATGGTACCCTAGGACTAGGTCCTTTGATTTGATTGGGTACACCGATTCCGATTATGCCGGTTGCAAATTGGATCAGAAGAGTACTAGTGGTGGATGCCAATTCCTTGGGTCCTCCCTAGTGAGTTGGAGTAGTAGGAAGCAACCTTGTGTTGCTTTATCCACCACCGAGGCCGAATATGTGGCTATGGGTGGTTGTGTAGCTCAACTATTATGGATGAAACATACCTTAGAAGATTATGAGCTATCTTACTCTAACATGAAAATATTTTGTGATAATGTGAGCACCATTAACTTGACCAAAAATCCGGTGCATCACTCTAGGACCAAGTAGATTGAAGTGAAACATCACTTCATTAGAGACCATGTGGCTAAGGGGGACATTGAGCTTAATTACATTGAATCTAAGTCCAACCTAGCCGACATCTTTACCAAGCCTCTCCCCGAAATAGAATTTTCATCACTTAGGAGAGAACTTGGAATGTGCTTTGTAGAATAGAAGTGTAGGTTTGCATGATCCTATAGAAATACTAGGATTTATACCTTTAACCATCTCACAAAATACTTAGAAAACCATGATTTTTGTATTGAGCCATATAGAAATCATGAGAGATGTTAGGAAGATGCACTTGGTTCATCATGCTTGTTATGATGCATTATCATGAGCCAAAGTGTCATCTAGAGACATTAATCCTTCATTGGACCAATCATTGGGAAGGCCTATGTACAATTAATGTCCATATAGCTCCAAGAATATGATTGGAAATGTCAAATAAAATAAAATTTAAACTATGTCTATCAAACCTTGAGAAACAATTTCCTATTGATAAGCCAAAGTGATACAAAGTTTTGCAAAAATATCATAACTTTTGCAAAATCTCAAGATTGTGTCAATATCAAAATCTAGAGGTGATATAATTTTAAAATAATTTTTCCTTGATAGGAAATGATCTAACAATATTACCCACAAAATTTAGTGATTTTTTGATCTTTATTGAATTAATTACCATTTATAGCGATCATATGCGAGCGCTCATATCATGGTCGGTTCGGTGATTTATATCGTTCGGCCCGTTATCAGTTCGACTGCCATTTATGGCAGTCGACTGCCGCGTACAGAATCGTTCGTATGCGACTGGCCGGTTCGACTGATCCCCATCAGTTCGACTGCCGACTAACGGCAGTCGACTGATGTCACGATTTTTAGGGCTTTCCACCGGTTCGACTTGCCAAATCTTTCCGATTTTCTCTCCTCTTCCTCTTCCAACGAACCTCCACCGCACCTTTTAGCCGTTCTCCCTCATTTTTTTCCGGCGACTTCACCGATCGGTGCTCCCATTTGGAGTGCTCTCTGACTTGAGTACCTCCTCTTGTCACCCCGTTCACGCCCTAGTTTCCACTCACTCGGCTAGGGTTCCGTGGACACTCGCCTTTGATTTTTCACCATGCCACCTAGGTAAATTCTCATCCCTGATCAATGTTTATTTGTTCCTATAATTTTGTTTCACTAACCGGTGCTCTTTTTGTTGTCTTTGTCCATGCATCATCCTTAACCTACATTGTGCATACTTATTTTGTTGTCTTTTCACACATTTAGACTTAAGCATTTTGCTACTAAGCGTACCCGGGCACCTTCGACCAACAAGGGCCCGTCAAACCCTTGACCCTCTGTCGATCCTTGATTTCCAAATTCCGCACTTGAAACTGCCTTCCATAAAAACAAATTCCAACTTATTCCACCTAGATCAATGGATCCCAATTTTCTTAAAGACTACTGTTTTGACATTGTTCAAATCATCCAACATTACAAACTTGAGTCTTTAGTTTTTTGTGAACATCATGTAAATATCACTCTTCTTTCTGAATTTTTCAACAACCTGCGACCGGTTGGAGATGGGCTGAGATATCGGACTCGCATTACTCAGCGCGATCTGGATTTCAGTCCCCAGATCTGGACCAATTTTCTCGGATGTCTCTCTTCCGAGAATGATTTCAGTTTATATCCATCTTGGAGTGAACCTCTTCCACCTCCCTTTGAGGATATTTCTTTAGATTCCCTTCATACTACTTTCTATCACTCTCCTTGACCTTTGAACACCAATCTATTTCAATCACAAGAACTTTCTGCCTCTGACAATGTCCTTTATAAGGTCATTGCTCATTGTCTTCTCCCTATAGTTTCTCGTGGTTTGGCCTTGGTTCGACCTCCACACTTCCTTCTCATGCATATCTTTCGTCAATACTTAGACATCAATATTGGTCTCAATACCTTCCATTGCATCACTCATTTCATAAGGCCAAACAATGGGAAGGTTCATATACCTTTTGGAAATGTCCTTACCCAATGGCTCAGCTCCGTAGGCATTGATGTCAACATAGGAGTCATTAAAGTCATGAATAGAAACGGGACCCGACGACGGCTAGCGGTGGCGCTCACCGAGAGGATGCGCATGATGCGGAAGGAGTTCTTGAGGGTGTTCCGAGGAGCCGTCAGGGAGATCAGCTGCAGCGATCTTGTTCTCCATACATCCTTCATTGCCCGCTTCGATGCTTTTACGGAGCGTGTAGACACACATTTTGAGGAGCTGTGCTTAGGCCAACAGGAGCTTCGCCAGGAGCATCAGGAGCTTCGCCGGGAGCATCAGGAGCTCCTCTCCCTCGTGAGAGGGATGCATCGGCAGCAGCAGGACATCTTGGCGATTCTCCGCCCTACTGCACCTAGACACCCACCTCACGATGGTTCATCATCTGCACCGATGGATGCTGAGGACGACGATCGTTAGCTCGCTTGTTTTTTGTTTCTTATTTTCTTTTTGGCCGTATGAACGGCATAAACTCCTACTTGTGTAATGACTTTTGATTAATGAAATGAAATTGTGCCTTTGTTTTAATTCATTTCTATTAGTGCCTACAACTTGTTATTTGTCAGGTTTAGAAGTTGAGCATATAGTACGAAGTTATGAATATTGATACGATACAATTACACTTTTTGCGTCATAATTTTGTTATTTTGAATATCGTATCAATTCATTAATCTGATGAGCATGTTTTTCGTCTAATATTTTTCATATGTTATATTAGTCGAATGAAATGTGTATGACGAGTTTCGTGATTTTTGGACATCCACGGAATTTTCTACGCATTTTTAAACCTTGACTGAAAAATTCGAATTTTAGATTTGTCTGATATCAGTCGAACCGGTGACACTATTTTGGAATAGAAAACAATTTTTCATCGGTTAAAAGGTTCAATTTTGGACATTATATGATTTCCACAGTATATACATGATAACTTGTATGGAAAGGCAGATTTTCTTGATGCACTGGTTTAGGGCGAGCTACATCCCTTATTTATGTAATTGTTGGTGCAGGGCTAGGACATATTTGCCTATTCTATTGCTTATGCTTCACATGTTATTTCCACATCATGAAACATGTCTTGGATTTAGGGGGAGCTTCATATCAATTTTATACCTTTGTTCAAGATGTGTCAATTATAATTCTTTCCTGCACTTATTGGATAAACTCTTCTCTTTTTGTTGTATGTCAAAGGGGGAGAAGGGATATTTAAGTTAGAATTCATATTGAAATATGTTTATATGTATAAGACCTAACTTAAATGATTGCCAAACATTAAAAAGGGGGAGATTGTTGGTGCAACAAAGCCCCAAGCATTTATATATTTTGATGTTTGGATAATCATCTAAGTTAGGCAATGTTTTGTGATCTAATTGTAAACATGTTTAAGTGACAGGAAAATCCAAGACTTGGTAAAAGACAAGTTCAAGTGTGATCTTGGCAAAGAGAAACCAAAGGAAAGTCTTGGCGGCATAAGTCCAAGCATGTAGTCTTGGCGGCGTAAAGTCCAAGCGTACTTTGGCAAAGAAGAAAACCAAAGCATGACGAAACCGAAAAAAGCTTTTGAAGGCAAGCGCATGGATGGAGTCATGGACTCAAAGAAATCCTGGAGGCGCAAGGCTGATGGAGAAGCTAGAAGGTTAAGTCTAGGCTTAGGTTATGTTTTCAAGTATGAATTAGTCATACTTGGGGTGTGCCAGTCGATTGGAACATGGTGTCGGTCGAACTGGCCCTTAAAATGTAGCATTAGAGGTTGGAAGATTGATAGCGATCAGCGGGGGTTATCGGTCGGCTGGTGAGTCGACTCGACGGCAACGCGCCTGGTACAATGGCGATCGACTACCGTATGGCGATCGGCGCCACAAACAAAATGGCCCGTAGCCAATTGGCGATCGGCTCTGGCGATATCGGTCAGCGCCCGCGGTGGCGATCGACTAATAGTCTTCCGTTGGCGATAGCGGCGGCAAATCCGAATCCGATTCGAAGCCGTTAGAATCGGTGATCGTGATGTAAGTCATCAATCGACTGATAGACCTCCAACGGGAAAAAGAGGCTCTTTCTTATAAAAAGAGCCCAAGGGGAGCAAGAAGAGGTTAATGCTTATATTCAGATCATTCTTCTAAGCTCCCACAAGTTTTCCAAGCTTTCTAAGTGTATTAATCTCCCTCCTCCTCTCAAATCTTCATTGTCATCTTTTGTAAGAAGAGGAGGTCTTTGTAAAGAGAAAGCTTCTTAGTGGAATTGCTTGGGTTGATCCACCTTAAGGATCGCTGTGGAGTAGGAGCGTTATCTCCGAACCACATAAAGGCCTTGTTAGCATTGCTTTTTGTTTTTACATATATTATTTGTGTTTGCTTCCGCTAATTACTCTTGTAGAAACGAAAAGCGCTATTCACCCCCCCTCTAGCTTCCAAACGATTACCAATAACTTGTTGTTCAAGCGACCAACCTCTATTCTACGAATAGCCGCGGAATAGACGATGTATTGATCGCTAGCTTTTGTGTTTATGTTCTGGGTCCAAGTATATTTAGCCACAAAACAGAATAAAACATTCATATAATTGAAAAACAAATATAAACATGTTACACATGAAGATAGATAAGTGATATACCTCTCGATCTTCTATTGTATGACCTTCCTCCTTTTGGACGTCGTGTGGGCGACGATCTACCAAAAGTTGAAGCTCCTAGATCACCAATCTTCCTTCCTTACTCATTCCAAGCAAGAGGAAGAATAGAAACAAGACCCTTCTCCTTCCTTTAACCAACCAACAAGCAACAAGCAAGTTGTTTGCCGCCGGCCAACAAGGAGAAGGTGAGAGATGAATACCGGCCAAAAGCTCCAAGGCAAGACCTTAGACTATGTTTCCACCGGCCAAAGAGAAGGGATTGAAGTGGTTTGGACATCGGCCAAGGGCTGGAAAGGTTGTATGGACGCCGACCACCTTTAGGAAGAAGAAGATAAGGAATAAGTTTCCTTATTTGGTGCTGCCAACTCCAAAACCTAGCTCTAAGCTTCTTGCCGCCAACTCCAAGCCTCCCTTTCTTCTTAATTCTCCTCCACGCAAACCCTAGCCTGTCCTTTTATAGAGTTAGGGATAAGCCTTGTTTTAATATCCACCATTGGTTATAGGGATTTAATCTCAACCATCAGATCTAGAGATTTAATCTCAACCGTCGAATCTAGAGATTTAATCTCTACCTTTGGATCTAGATTTTTGTTTCCATCCATTGGATATAGGCTTCATGAGGTATTAATAGGCTACAATATGGACCATGAGGAGGAGTTGGATCTTGGTCACCCAATGGATCAAGCCCACATAAAGTCTGATCCATTAATGATAATCCAATCCACTAAAGGATTATCATTGATCTACCTCACCAACCCCCATAAGTTAATATGAGCTCCATATATTACATGTACATTTTCTCCCTGTGTTTAAGATCTCGAATGTCCGTCGATTAATTAATTTACTGACCATTAATTAATCAAGATCTAACTCAATGAGTAGTACCACTCAAGCTTTTCATCATGCCGGACCAAGTCCACCTGCAGGGTTTACATAATGAACCTTATGAGATCCTCAAGTGGATATCATCATCCTAATATATAGGACACGGTTTCCTCCTATAATCAACGACACACCATATAAATAATATCATTTCCCAACTTACCGAGCCTATCGATTTAATCTATAAATCTTGCCCATTGGTAAATCAAAGAAATGAATACTAAGTATATGTGCCCGTTATTATATCGGAATTAAGAGTATGTACAATATATTATCTGAGGTCCGATTTGATTATGTAGTCAGCAATAAATCGAATCACCTCTAAGTCGGTCCTGCTCAATACACACAAAGTGTACTAGTGTGATTCTATGGTCAAGAAAAACCAATACCAAATCACACTACAACCATTCCAATGGTTTGTCCAAAGCCATCTCGGTTGTGAGCCTTTACTTATACTTTTCAAGGAGTCGATAACATGATCTCCCGTGTGACACCACACACCATGTTATCTACAATATAATGTATTAGATAATATGCATAACCATAAAAATATGCAAACAATGATCATGTGAATCTTATTTTAAAATAAAGATGTTCATACAAAAGATAGACTTTTCAGTATATATCCCAACAATCTATCCCTCCTATATGACAGGAGTGATATCTTTGGCCTCTTGATAGAGTAGGACCACGAAATGCATGACCATGCTCAAATGAGTCAATATGAGATATTGAGCTCATTTGTTTGAGTGTATCTACTTGGGGATCAAGAAACATAAAGATCGATAAGGGGATGACACGGTCTATGCCTCATTGATTTATCTAAGATATCAGAGATAGAAGGACACCGTCATACATGATAATAGTCACGGAAAGGTTGTCAGATCTCAACGATCTTATAACTTGGGTAGCAATGATGTATTATTAGATGTCGCTCATTGCTTATGTATCTAAAAAAGATTTTAGATACATTGCCAACGTTACAAGAGCCTATAGGGTCACACACAAATGACATTCTGTTTTGGAGAAGATTTTTTTTAGTTGGACTAAAAGGATAATTGAGCATATGGCCAAGATTTGAGTTAGACTCAAACTGGTTAAACTTGAGTTAGACTCAAGTTGAACCATGGAAGATGATTCATCATCATCCATGATTAATTTGATTAATCATGCATGGGAATACCAAGAGCCTTAGTATTCATGATGAGAATTCATGAAGGAGAATACCAAGGGTCATGGTATTAAGAGATGTCTTAATGAAGAGATAATGACATTTGATGCATGGGATTAAAATGGCTTTTTGGTGTTTCACGTTGAGACAACTTGGGTGTTCTTGTGTTTGGGCGTGCAAGCCAAAAGGGCCAAGAGAAGAGTTCTCTTATCTCTTCCTTCCTCTCCTTCTTCTTCCAAAAGGAATTCTTGGCATTTTGCTAGGGGTTGCTAGCACAACGTGCCTCAAAGCTAGTGTGGGTGTCAGTGTGGATACCATAGATATATGGTTACTCTTACCGTATTGAGATCCGACGGCGTTTGGAAAAGCAGGATTGCGAAGGGCACGCACCGAAGGTATATTCCTCCTCTAGATAAGATCTATACTAGAATAAAGAAAATGATTTATATAGTTTTGCATGGATCTCTGGTGGGATCCGGTATAATTATTTATTTCCGTTGCGGTTGTGCGAAGTATTCGCCCGCAACGTTGTGAACGTTAGATCTAGACCAATTTCCCAACAGCTCAGTAGTCGACTAACCAGTGGACTACCAAAGCTTTTGTGCTCGTGTCCACTTAAATAAGTCGCCTGCCAAACCCTTGCAGTCGACTGCTCAAGGACAGTCGACTGTAAAAGCTTCACCTGAGTAGTTAAAGCTCAGTCGACTACTTGACCAGTCGACTGGTCATAATCCCAGTTGATTGATGCAAGTTGACTAGGCTGCCAAGTGTCAAACACTTGGTCAGTCGATTGGTTCATAACCCCAGTCAACTGATAAACTTCTAACATGAGATTTAACTCAAGTATGATCCTCTCATACTTGATAGACCAACCTTAGTCTAGACCTAAGCCTTCTAGTCACCTCCATCAGTCTCATACCTATTGGATCTCTCCAAGTCATCCATGACTTATTCATCCATATGCTAGCCTTTAGGTGCTTCCATCGGTTATTGTCATGCTAATCGGGTCTACTTTGCTAATATATATTTGGACTTACACCGCCAAGACAAATGCTTGGACTTTACGCCGCCAAACATTGGACTTAGGCTGCCAAACATTGGACTTATGCCGCCAAGTCTAAAGCTTGGACTTTACCCCACCAATATCACACCCTTATACTTCCCAATTGCCAAGTATCCATACTTGGACTTTCACCTCCAAAGTTCACTTGGACTTTACGCTGCCAAGACTACAACTTGGACTTATGCCGCCAAGACTATACCTTTGGACTTTCCTTGCCAAGTAGCCATGACTTGGACTTTACCATTGCCAAGACCCATGATTAGACTTTCCATGCCAAGACCCATGCTTGGACTTTCCAATTGCCAAGTACCCATGACTTGGACTTTCCATTGCCAAGTACCCATGACCTGGACTTTACCTGCAAAGTACACATGACTTGGACTTCTCAAATTCTAAAACCATTCTTGGACTTTCCATGACAATCACATTGTCAATTGTTTTATCGAATATCAAAATACTACTTGAGCCAAACTCGACTTTAGGTATATTGTGACCTGGACCAATTGCACCAATAAAGAGGTGGTATGTAGGGTTAGTTAATGGGCAACTTGTAAGTCCCCGACTCGGTCGAGGTATTTTGATGGAGTATCAGCTCGGCATTAACCGTAGCTTCCTTCTATTCCCTTGAGAAGTGTTGAGGCACGGAGGGGTGGTGGTAGGCAAGGTCAGTCAGTGGGCGACTTGTGAGTCCCCGGCTAGGTCAAAGTATTTTGACAGAGTTTTAGCTCAACATTCATAGTTGTAGCTTATTTATATTTCCCAAATTGGCATTGATGACAGAGAGGAGCGGTGGTATGTAGGGTCAATTGATGGGCAATTCATAAGTCCTCGACTCGGTTGAAGTATTTTTGTGGAGTATTCACTTGGTATTAGCCACAACTTCCTTCTATTCCCCTGAGCGGTGTTGAGGCAGGGAGGGGCGGTGGTAGGTAGGGCCAGTCGATGGGTGACTTGCGAGTCCCCGGCTAGGTTGAAGTATTCTGGAGGAGTTTCAGCTCGGCTGCCATAGCTGTAGCTTTTTCATATTCCCCAAATTGGTGTTGATGACAGGGAAGAGTGGTTCTATGTAAGGTCTATTGATGAGCATCTCATAAGTCCTTGACTCAATCGAAGTATTTTGGTGGAGTATCAGCTCGGCATTAGTCATGACTTCCTTATTGTTGGTGCAATCGGCCCAGATCACGATTGACCAGGACTCGAGCTTGACTCGAGAGATGTTTTGATGTTCGACAAAAATATATGACAATGTGATTGTCATGGGAAAGTCCAAGTCTTGGGTACTTGGTATGGAAAGTCCAAGTGGGACACTTGGCATTTGGAAAAGTCCAAGCATGGGTCTTGGAAATGGAAAGTCCAACATGGGTTGGCAAGGGAAAGTCCATGCATGGGTCTTGGCAATGGAAAGTCCAAGCATGGGTCTTGGCAAGGAAAAGTCCAAGAATGGGTCTTGGCATGAAAAGTCCAACATGGGTTGGCAAGGGAAAGTCCAAGCTTGAGTCTTGGCATTTGAGAAGTCCAAGGGGTTTGATATTGGTGTCGTAAAGTCCAAGTGAGAGTCTTAGTAGCATAAGTCCAATGATTGGCGGCGTAAAGTCCAAGCGGAGTCTTGGCAGCATAAGTCCAATGTGCCTTGGCTGTGTAGACACCGTTAGCATGACATAGCCGATTGAAGCAGCTGAAGGCTAGCGCAATGGATGAACAAGTCATGGATGACTTGGAGGGATCTAAGAGGTGGCGAGGCTGACGGAGGTAGCTAGAAGGTTTAGGTCTAGGCTAAGGGTGGTCTAGCAAGTATGGGGGAACCATACTTGGGTTAAAACCTCATGTTTGAGATGTGTCAGTCGACTGGTGTCATGTGGCAGTCGATTGGCATGAGTTAACTAGGGTTTGACTGCGGGGATTGGCCTAGCAGTCGACTGCCAGAGGTGGGCAGTCGACTGATTGGCTGAGCAGTCGGATGATCATGTGATCAGTCGAGTGGTGCTCGGTTTTTGGGCATAGAATGGAGTCTGACTCGACTGCTGGGGTTAGCAGTCGAGTGGAGGCTCAAACAGTCGACTGATGGTCATGGTCAGTCGACTGATGATGGATCCGTTAGATCTTTCTAGCGTGGATCTAGCCATTGTCTCATGACAACAGTGGCATCAGTTGACTGATGGTACTGAGCATTCGATTGATCGGTGATTTATAGCCTAGGTTGCAGCTTTAAATGGAGCTCGTGGAGGAGGAAATCACCAATGGTTTTTGAAGGCTTTTGGGGCGATTTGTTGCTGCAAATCAGGGTCTCCAAGTGCAATTCAAGCAACCATAAAGCAATCAATCAAAAGAGAATTTGTAAAGTTTTTCTTTGCATAGATTGTTGTATTCTTTTTATATTTGTTTGTTTTACCTTGTATTACTTTTGTAATCTATTGTAAGAGGTTTCTCCGCCTTTGACTTGTGTCGAGAAGGAGTTATTTGTGATTAGTGATTGAATTGGCATCGCTAGAGCTCTTTAGAGCTCAATCCATGGAGTAGGAACCGTTCAGTTCCGAACCACATTAAATACTTATGTAATTGTATTTGTATTGTTTCGTTATTGCATTATTTCTATTATTCCGCTGTGCGCTAATGAAAATTTTAGACAAATGTAAATTGAATTCCATCACACAATGCTACGACGCTATTAACCCCCTCTAGCATTCCAAGGATCCCCAACAAGTGGTATCAGAGTTGTTGGATCGAAGCGGATTGCTAGAGGGGGGTGAATAGCGATAAAACTATTCTTTCTTTCGAATTCGTTTCTAAACAATTAAGTGCAACGGAAAGATAAATGAAACAATAAAAGAGACAAGATATTTTTTACTTGGTTTGTAGCCTACGGCTACTACTCCAAGGCCCTAGTGGTCCTTGACCACGCACGGAGGGCAAAACAATAAAGAACTCCTCTTTAGAGGTAGGAGTTAATCGATAGAAGAACACAAAAAGCTCGAGGTAGAGGGGCACTCCCCCTCTCCTCGCTACTATAGAAAAGCTTCGAAAAAGTAAAGAAACAACTGATATAGAGCTTATACCGACGTAAAAAGAGTAAAATAAATTAAACCTAGACATAGGAGAAGAAGCACTTCGTTGTCAGAGAGTTATAGCTTTGCGGGGGCTTTTGGAAGCTTAGAATTGATGAAGAAACCTTAGGATAGACTCTCCTTTTATAGCCTTTGAGCCCCTTTTCGAGAGGACCTTCAACCAAAGGAAATTAGGCACATGGCTCCTTGAAAAATGGTGAGGTGGATAAGGTTTGACTGAGGTCGATCTCTGACCATCACGACCGATGGCCATCATCACCGACGATGGCAAGATCACCGAATGCCGACTCGTGCAATGATCGACAATGAGTCCTCCAAGCCGGGCAATGACTCGATGCTAGCCGCAAGGCAAAGTTAGCTTAACAAAAAACATTATTTCGATGGTCCGACCATCCGATCTCGACCTAGACCACCTATAGGATGTCTGGTCGGATCTACGCTTAAGATCATCCCGCCAAAGAGATCGACCTCCGCCTCTCTCGTACACACAGGCTTACCTCGATATTTCTTGTGTTGCTTTACGGCCTTCCACTCGATTCCTTCGGCTCCCTCCGAAGTCACTCGAGTGTCACCCGACCACCGCGGCTTCCTCCAGGTGTTGCTAGCCTTCAGCTCCAGCAATAGCAATTTTCTGCACATTCGATTTAGCTCGTGAGATAACGACATGAGCTTAACTTTGTATCATTTTCTATAATCAAAACTCAGGTTCGACTTAGGTGCCTACTACACCAATAATCTCCCCCTTTTTGATTTATGGCAAACTCACATACAAAGTTAAGAAAAATAAATTAAGTGCATTAAACAAAATGAGTATGAGATATGCATGAATGACCAGGAGTATATAAAAACTCTTTTTCAAGTGCTCCCCCTTGAGGAATCCTCCCCTTTGACCGAGGGTGAGTACGTGAGAAAGAGTTTTAATCTCTCCCCCTTGATGTTTGCTACTAAAAAAGAATTAAGTAACCAAAATTACTTAATATTGGCCATAGTGTTTAAAATAAGTTTTAAGTTAAGAAATCAAAAAATTGATTTCTTAACCTTGGCTTTTACATCCGTTTTGTTAACAAAAACAAGTTAACTTAAAGTTAAGTAAATGTGTTTAAGTTAAGAATTCTCTTAACTTGGCCTTTACTTATATTTTGTTAACTTAAAGTTAAGTAAACATTGGCCATATGAAAAAAATTGATCCCTTAACTTTGGCCTAAATATTGGCCATATGAAAAAAATTGATCCCTTAACTTTGGCCTTTTTCTCCCCCTTTTGCCATCTATCGAAAAGAGTGAGGGTGTGTGGAATAAAAAATAAGTATTAAATTTAACGTCCAAGCATGTTCCACATTATTTTGAAAATAATATACTAAAAATAAGCTCATCTGTAAAATGTTCGACTCATATTTGGCTTGATTGATATGAAAGATCAACCAGTCCTGGTCAGAGTCGGTTAGTATATATGATTATACTCCGTGGTTCATGGCGATGCACTAGCCCTACATTTGGAACCAGGAGTGAGGTCCTAACATCTCACGCCCATCTATGTGGCTAAGTACACAAACACATTAGTCCTATGTGTTGTGAGATGTATTGGCTCCTTAAATCTATAGGTGCATGATATCTAAGGTATGTCCTGTACTAGTTCCATGAAAAATGAAAAGTAAGAAATAGTAGTAATATAATTTGCAAAGTCCTATTCTACTACGCACATGCCCAATTTTTGTCTTAATAGACTAAATTCGGCTTCGGGTAGGGGTTTAGTAAATAGGTCTGCCAAGTTAGACTTCGATTCGACGTATTCGAGTTGTATGCCTCCGTTGGCCACATGTTCTCGAATGAAATGGTGTTTGACTTCTATATGTTTGGTCCTAGAGTGACATATCGAATTCTTATTAAGATTAATTGAACTAATATTATCTACGTGAAGTTTAGTATTTGTAAAGTCTAACTTAAAGTCGCGGAGAGTGTGCTTCTTCCAAAGAAGCTGAGTGACACACTCACCCATTGCGATGTATTTGGCTTCGATGGTAGATAAGGCAACACAGTGTTGCTTTCTACTGCACCAACTCACTAGACTTGAGCCGAGAAGTTGACAACAACCACTCGTACTCTTTCTATCGAGCTTACTACCGGCATAGTCAGAATCGGAGTAGCCGGTTAGTTCGAACTCGGTTGATCTAGGGTACCAAATATCGACATTAAGTGTACCCTTTAGATATCTAAGGATACGCTTGACTAGAGTTAGGTGAGACTCCTTGGCACAAGTTTGGAACCTTGCGCACATACTTACTACAAATAAGATTTCAAGTCGGCTTGTAGTTAAGTAAAAGAGACTCCCTATTACGCTCCTATAGTATTTTAAATCAATTGAGTTTCCGATTACATCTTCTTCTATATTCACATTAGTTGCCATTGGGGTATTAATAATTTTAGCGTCTTGCATTCCAAAGAGTTTAATTAATTCCTTAGTATATTTGCGTTGATGTAGGTATATTCCATCTTTAGTTTGTTTAATTTGTAGACCTAAGAAGAAACTCAACTTGCCTACTAAATTCATTTCAAATTCACTTTCCATAAGTGAAATGAACTCATTCAGTATGATCGAGTTGGTGGTTCCGAAAATAATATCATCTACGTAGATTTGGGCTATGAATATGTCTTTACCTAAGGTTTTTACGAAAAGGGTTGGGTCAACTACACCTTGGTTAAATCCTTTAGACTTAAGATAAATCGAAAGTCTCTCGTACCAAGCTCGAGGAGCTTGTTTAAGTCCATAGAGGGCTTTCTTTAACCTAAGGACATGGTCGGGTTTATCTACACTTTCGAAACCGAGAGGTTGACTAACATAAGCCTCTTCCTTAATGTATCCATTTAAGAACGCTGATTTCACATCCATTTAAAACAACTTAAATCCTCGATGTACAGCATACGCTAATAGCATTCGAATGGACTCTAATCTAGCTACTGGGGCATAGGTCTCGTCGTAATCTAAACCTTCAACTTGACTAAACCCTTTAGCGACTAATCTAGCTTTATTTCTAACTACTTCACCTTTATCATCAAGTTTATTTCTAAACACCCACCTTGTTCCAACGATTGTTTTATCTTTAGGTGGTGTCACTAATTCCCATACTTCGTTCCTAGTGAATTGAGCCAGCTCTTCTTGCATTGCAATAATCCAATCAGGATCAAGAAGAGCTTGGTCAATAGTTTTGCGTTCAATTTTCGAAATCAAGGAGATTTGACTAAGGTTTCTGTATGAGACTCTAGTTCGAACTCCTAGACTTGGATCACCTATCACTTGGTCGATAGGATGATTCGTTTGAGTCCTAGTTGGATTTGGGTTTGAATCTACAACTTGATCCATAGGATGACTCGTTTGAGTTCTAGTTTGATTGGAGTCATCTATCATTTGGTCGATAGAGTGACTTGGTTGACTTAGGTTAGGATTAACACTAGACCTGATCTCCGGATCAGAATTAGGTCTAGTATGAATTGGCTCGCTAATTGGGGTTGCCGGGGGTTTTGTAGGTTCGTGTCCTTCATTAAATACTACATTGATAGTCTCCTCGACTCTAAGGGTGTCATGGTTATATACTCTATAAGCTCTACTTGTAGTCGAGTATCCTAGAAAGATTCTGGTCGTGGTTTTGGATGTAAATTTCCTTAGGTAATCTTTAGTGTTTAGGATAAGTACCTTACATCCAAATACCCTAAAGTACTTGATGTTAGGTATTTTATCGTGATAAATCTCGTATGAGGTCTTAAGGTGCCTCTTTACCATAAGGATCCTATTTTGGACATAGCATGCCGTACTCACGGCTTCTGCCCAAAACCTATCGGGTAGGTTATACTCGTTTAACATTGTCCTAGCGGCTTCTTGCAGGGTTGTATTTTTGCGTTCTACTAGGCCATTTTGTTGTGGAGTTCTAGGGCAAGAGAACTCATGGTGGTATCCATTTAGGTTACAGAATTCTGTAAACCTATGGTTCTCGAATTCACCACCATGATCAGTCCTAAGTCTTTTGATTTTAATGCTTTGTTGATTTTCTATTAATTTAAATAGGTTGATTAATTGATCTAGGGCATCACTTTTGTATTTGATGAACCTAACCCAAGTAAATCTAGAATAGTCATCAATAATGACTAAGCAGAATTTACTTCCATTAAGTGACTTAGCTCCGTGTGAATCAAATAGATTAATGTGTAGGAGCTCAAGCACACTTTTCGTTCGTTCTTGATTAGTTAGTTGATGTTGTGTCCTAGATTGTTTACCTTGTTGAAAAGCATTACATATTTTATTATCCAAGTTATTGAGGTTAGGCAAACCTTTGACTAAGTCACTCTTACTCATCTTGTGGATGAGTCTTGGGTGTGAGTGACCGAGCCGTCGGTGCCACAACCATGATTCCTCTTGCCGTGTCATAAGACACTTAGTTGAGGAGTTAGTTAATTTAATAGTGTAAATATTGCTATTTCTAGTTCCCTTAAGAATTGTTTTAGAAGTTTCATTTGTATTAATTACGCATTCTTTTTCTAGAAATATGACCTTATAGTTATTATCACACAATTGGCTTACACTAAGTAAATTATATTGAAAATTTTTTACTAATAAAACATTTTGAATAACAAAATTTGAGTTGAGCTCAATATCACCTGGTCCGATGATTTTGAGCTTGCCGTTGTTTTCGAAGGCTACCGATCCTTGTCGTTTGAATCGAAGCTTCAAAAACTTGAGTTGATCCTCGATCATATGTCGGGAGCAACCACTGTCCAACATCCATTGATCCTACACGCAAGGTAGTTGGATCGGATATTGGATTTATTAAAGATTGGTTGAAAATTATTAACCTAAATCATCTCACCCATGTCTACATGATCAAACACGTTAACCCTATATGTTCTTGTGAGATGACTTCCAATTTTACTTGATTTAAATTTAATGACTTAAACACTTGTCAACCTTGCGTTAGATTTGGATTTGACCTTAGGCTCATCAAGTCACCTTTTCAAGATCATGGCTTCCAGGTCGTGGAGAGGCACAGAGGCCTTCTTTGATCGGAACAATGATCACTTCCTTAGACAAAGCCATTTTCAAGAAAATAGAGACTTGACTACCTAAGACCACTTCCTGGTCTAACTAGTCTAGGATACGGTGAGGTAGCTTCAGCTAGTTCCGCTCGGTCAAGTGCACCGAACTAGATACACCTTATCTAGCTCGAATACAGAAGACTCCACTTTCCTAGCGTACTATTATCTCGCCGCGTCCTGGTACTATGTTATCAAGTATTGACGAGTGATATTCCTATCTAACCATTCTAAAAAGGAAAATCAAACTAAATAAAAACCTAAGCATGAAATTTCAAAGTTAAAACACAAACAAGTTTCGTACTAGCTCCCCCTAGATCGTTGAATCGATTCGGTCTCTCCACATAGTGGATTTGGTCCTTGGGAACCCAGTACTAGTTCGATCCTATGTTTGAAATTAAGGTGGTCTTAGGGACCCATGCTTGGACACATTTTTTGTGTCGACTTACAATCGACATATATGACTTGTTGGTCGTATTTGAGCTAAACCCTAGCCCGACCTTGTTATACACGGCCCTTTGCGATTCAAGTAGGAGGTCAAGTCCTTTGGATCCCAAAGTAATCCTTTCTAATGTTTTCCTAAGATCTTCGACTTGACTCTTCAAGAGTGAGTTCTCAACTTCGAGTTTTTCAACCCGAGTTGAGTCCTCCTCTTGAACTCGACTAGTCGAAGAGGTTAGGGAGACCTCGTGTTTGAGGAGTTTAACTTCCTCAACCAGGGTCTCGATCTTGGACTCGGACTTAGCTAATTTTTTAGTTAAAAACTTGATTGCACTATAAAGAGTACTAATGAGGGACCGACTTACCTTGAGTGTATCTTTTGAACCGGATGCGTATCCGTGCCTAGTCTTGAATAGTGCTTCGCAGTCCGACTCGTCTTCAATTTCCGATTCAAGTTCCAGTTCCGACTCCATCTCTGATTCAACTGGTTTAGCCATGAGAACATGATCATTATCTTCTTCCTCGGATGCTTCTTCCCAAGTAGCATTAAGTGCCTTTTTGTGTTTTGGTGCTTTGCTCTTGAGTTTTGGGCATTCGGACTTGATGTGTCCAAACCTGTTGCATTCGTAACATCTAATATTTAAACTTTTAGGCTAACCTTCGTTGGGTGGAGTGATGGTTCGTTTTCGTCCCTTGACTATCCTTCGAACTAGATTGACTAGTTCGACCTCAATTTTTGAGTTGACCTCCGAATCAGACTCATCCTCTTCTTCCTTCGGGGGTAGTTTGCTTCCTAGAACCTGCAAAAAGTGCTATACCCTTCTCAGGTTCCAAATTAGACTGCTCATGAAGTTTAAAATTGGAAAATAATTCATCTAACCTAAGTTTCGAAAGATCCTTGGAGACCTTGTAGGCATCGCCCATGGATGCCCACAAGGTAGTCCTCGGAAAGGAATTAAGAACATACCTTATAAGGTCGCGATTTTCGACCTTTTGCCCGATTGCATGTAGATTGTTGACTATGTCTTGAACTCGGGCGTGAAGTTGCATCACAGACTCATGTTCCTGCATTTTTAGATTATATAGTTTATTAAATAAAAGATCTCCCTTACATACCTTAGCTTCATCGGTCCCTTCGTGTAGCTCCACTAGCTTTGTCCAAAGGTCCTTTGCGCTGATGAAGGGGTCGACGCGATTTAATTCCTCCTTGGACAAGCCACATTGAAGGATTTGAGTTGCCTTGGCGTCGGCTTTGACTTGTCGTTTTGTTGCAATGGCCCATTGGTCATAATCCAAGGGTTCACCCACTTCGTTAGTCGGAAGTGTGAATCCCATTTGGATTATGATCCACATCTCGAATTAGGTTTTGAGAAAGCATTTCATTCGACCCTTCCAATAACAGAAGTCATCTCCTTTGTAAAATGGAGGTCGGATAGTGCTAAAACCCTCAAGATGGGCCATTAAAACAAAAGAAACAAGGAGATGAAGACGAAAAACCTAGCAACGACAAAAACACACGAAAATGTACCAAGACTCGCATCTTGGATTAGTAGTGCGGGAGAAAAACTAACCAAATGAAATAAATCTGAAATAAACAGAATTAAAAATAAAAAAAATCTGTAAAAAGCTAGATCGGTGGTTTCACCAAATCTTAGTAACCTCCGGCTCTGATACCAATTGTTGGATCGAAGTGGATCACTAGAGGGGGGTGAACAGCGATAAAACTTTTCTTTCTTTCGAATTCATTTCAAAACAATTAAGTGCAGCGGAAAGATAAATGAAACAATAAAAGAGACAAGATATTTTTTACTTGGTTCGTAGCCTTTGGCTACTACTCCACGGCCCTAGTGGTCATTGACCATGCACGGATGGCAAAACACTAAAGAACTCCTCCTCGTTAGAGGTAGGAGTTAATCAATACAAGAACACAAAAAGCTCGAGGTAGAGGGACACTCCCCCTCTCCTCGTTAGGATAGAAAAGCTTCGAAAAAGTAAAGAAACAACTGATATAGAGCTTATACCGACGTAAAAAAAGTAAAATAAATTAAACCTAGACGTCGGAGAAGAAGCACTTAGTTGTCGGAGAGTTGTAGCTTTGCGGAGGCTTTTGGAAGCTTAGAATTGATGAAGAAACCCTAGGATAGGCCCTCCTTTTATAGCCTTTGAGCCCCTTTTCGAGAGGACCTTCAACCAATGGAAATTAGGCACATGGCTCCTTGAAAAATGGAGATAAGGCTTGACTCCTCGAGGTTGATCCTTGACCATCAGTCGACTGATGGCCATCATCAATCGACTGATGGCAGCATCAGTCGAATGTTGACCTTAGGCAGTCGACTTTTGGACGGCAGCCGAGTCATCCAAGCTGGCAGTTGACTGATGCTAGTTGCAAGGCAAAGTTAGCTTAACAAAAACATTATTTCGACGGCCTCTGACCGTCCGATCTCGACCTAGACCAGCTATAGGATGTCTTTGGTCGGATCTACGCTTAAGATCATCCCCGTAAAGAGGATACGACCTCACTTACTCTCGTACACACATGAGCTTACCTCGATACTTACTGTGTCACTTTCGCTTCCAACCTTCCACTCGATTCCTTCGGCTCCCTATGAAGTCACTCGAGTGTCGCCCGACCACCGCGGCTTCCTCCGGGTGTCGCTAGCCTTCAGCTCCAGCTATAGCAATTTTCTGCACACTCGATTTAGCTCGTGAGATAACGGCATGAGCTTAACTTTGTATCATTTGCTATAATCAAAACTCAGGTTCGACTTAGGTGCCTACTGCACTAACAAGAGCGAGGTCACTCTTCAAGTTTAACAACTAAGGGAGCACGCTAGAGGAAGAAGATGGATCTTCAAGAAAGATGGGGCGATGACATTGCGATTCCACCCACCTTCGACCGCGAAGATTTCACATATTGGAAAGGTAGGATGAAATATTTTTTAATGTAAAATATAGAAAATTAGTTTGCCGTGATTATAGGATTCGATGCTCCGAGAGGAGAGAACGGACAAATCCTCAAGATGAAGAGGTGGACTGAGGAGCAACGACAAAAATTCAAGACAACCGTTAAGGTAACAAAAATGTTAGTTAATTTTATACCTAACGATATTTTGTCTAGATTAGGAAGATATAGGGATGCCAAGGAATTGTGGAACAAGTTGGTCAAGTTCTACGACAATCCTGAATCGGTCCAAGAAGACTTGGAAGAGGAGGAGACCGAAGAAGAAGCTTCATCATCCTCACAAGAAAGTGAGGAGTCAACTTCCGGATAGAAGGAAGAAAAAGTAGAAGAGGTGGAAGAGACCTCCACCTCTAGGATTGAGGGGGAGGAGATTAGAGCATCCTCAACACCGAATCAACAAGAAGAACCATCTACATCCGGTCGAGAGGAAGAGCAAGCTCAAGAGATCCTCACCACCGAACTAGGTAACTCAAGCAATTTGGTTTTAAATAAAAAAACATATAATATGCTTTGAGTGTAGGGAATCCGGGCACTACAAGAGCAAGTGCTCAAAGAAAGTAAAAAAGACTCCACCGACACCTAAAAGTCAAGAGAAGTCAAAGGAAGCCGGAGCCCCAACAATTAAAAGCAAGAAGCACGTGTTGTGCTTCAAGTGTCACCAAGAAGGACATTATAGGAGTCAATGTCCTATGGAGAAGAAGAAGGGGCAAGAAGGAGCAACTCATGCAGGGGGAGCTAAGGCTAACCCTATGGTATATTTCAATAATGCACCTCCTAAGTTTAAAAGTCAAAAGCATGCTTTTAATTCTCTTGCTATCTCTCATGAAAAGCGTATTAGAAATAACAAATATTTTTGTTTAGGAGATAAAAGTGTCCACTTAGGAAATAAGGAGAAATTTGGGACTAATATCCTTAGAAAAATCTTACCTAGGGAATATATTAGGAAAATACAAGAGCACCTAGGTTTCAACCCTAAATGGACTAGACATATGCCTGAGAAGAACCATGCCCAAGGATTATATCAAAATTCTAAAATTGGCAATTAGAGGTTGAAAATCAAGCCTTGAGGTCAAGGCTTGAAAAACTTGAGAAGACCCTCAAGATTATGCAAAATCAACTAAAAAGGTCAAATGGTCAAAGTCAAGAGTCTAGGACCAAGAGTCAACACCTAGGGCCTAAGAGAGAAAAGTCAACCAAGGGCAAGAAGGGTTTGGGTCACAAATCTAAGCGTAAGGTGGCTTATCATAGTGTTCCATTTGATTATGGAACACAAACTAGGTCTAGGAAGACCAAGGTCAATAGGGAAGTCATCCCTAGAGTTGACCAAGGTATGTGTCTAATGGCTAGGGTTTCAAGGAAACCTAGGGAAGCCACTAAGAAGGTTGAAGGGGATTTACCCCTAGAGTCAACCTAGGTAAGACCACAATGACCAAGGCTAACAAGCCTAGAAGGGTCATTAGAAGGATATCTAGGGAGGTCATCCCTAAGGAATACCTAGTTAACCCTAGGAGCTCAAATAGGTTTTGGGTTCCTAAGAGCATGATTGATTCACACTAGATGGGTTTAGGGTGTGCCAACTTTAAATGGATGGGTAGTTAACTCAACCATGGTAAAGGTAGCACTTTAGGTTATTTTCAAGGTTATGGATACCTTAGGAATAGATTTGATTTATGATCCTAAAAGAGTTTAGGATGTGCCAACATGTTTTTGGGATTATGAAAAATCAATTGAATTGGCACAATTTAGGTTTAGGAGTCATAGTGTGCTACTTTGGGTTTTTGGCACACTTGGGAGAAAAGTAATAATATGGCAAATATACCTAATTATATCAAATGACAACTAATATTAAAATTTAGGTATTCTTATACATATATATTTTATTTTCCATGCTTTGTTTGCCATATAACATGTCATGACATCATATTTATGTTTACCATTTTATATGTCATGATTATGTGTAGGATTAAGGTTTAAATGTCATGTGTTTTTATATTATATCATATATCATAACATCATGATCATTGGCCATGCTTAATTATTGCTATTATTTATGCCATGATCATTCATGCATTTAATTTGATTAAAATTGATTTAAGGACAATGGCATGACTTGAAGTCCCATTTATAAGGGAATCAAGTAGAGTTGCCTTAGAAAATGCATGAGGCCTTAGATTAGGATAACCAAAACCCACATCTCACATCACATTGACATGTATGTGTATTTATACACCCTAGATATATGTGAGATGCTAGGATATGAGTTAAGTTCAAGGTGCATAGTTTTTGCATCTAGGTGAACCTAAACTCATCTTATCTTAATTCTGGATCATTGGAAAAGCTTCTGTACAAGTCATGTACATTGAGCCCAAAGAATATGATCCAACATAGGTTGTCAAAAACATTTTAAAATCAATTTAGAAAACCTTTGTGAAGTCTATCTTTTGATAGCAATCACCATTGATGAAGTTGATACAAAGTTGGGGCAAAACATTGAAAATTTAAATGGTTTTGAACCTTGTGTCAATTTCACTATTTTATGGGTAAAATAATTTTCAAATTTTTTTCACCTATTGTATTGGTCATAATTATTATATGTATGAATTTTCATGATTTTTTGAATTATGTATAATTATTTATGAATTTCCAAAATCCATTTCTGATAATTGAAATTCTAAAATTTCAGTTATCAGTCAATTGCCCTTAGTGGCAGTCGACTTATGGAGATGGCAATCGACTGATCTCCGATAAAGTCAACTGCCAAGGCTGATTTCGGGAAAACAAGGTTGTTTAGCCCATTTTTAGCCATGGTAAAGTTCCCTAACCACTCCTAACCTAGGATATGCTTTGGGAAGCATTAGTAAGGGTGAAAATCCATTGGATATGGATTAGGAGAGTTGTTTAGGGTTTGTATCAATTTTAAGGTGAAGAAAAGTTCAATGTTGAACTTTAGGCCTTAATTTAAATGGTTTAAAGTTCCTATTGGCTTAGGGACTTCCCAAAGACATTGTTGGTGCAATGGTCAAGGGGGAGCAAGCCTTTAGGGGGAGGTATCCATCATGGGATGATGGATGACTTTTTTTCCTCATGAGGGGGAAAATGAGATTTTGAGATACCCAATTTGAAAATTGGGAGAGTGTATAGGATTGCCTCTCTTGAGTGATATGGGACTTACCACTAGGAAGATGATAGGCATCCTAGGTATATTTGGACCAAGGGGGAGATTGTAAGGTCTCATTGGGACATGAGACATTGACCTCTTTGGAGAGAACCTTTTTGATGTTAGTCAAAAAGGAAGAGAACTTATTGGGAGAATGACATCAATTGGGAAAATTGATGGGGATGATTGGTTTGAGTTAGATGGTCTAACTCAATGGTTTATTTAGTTTTTGTCAAATATCAAAAAGGGAGAGGTTTTTGGTGCAATCAGCCCAGGTCACGATTGACCAGGACTCGAGCTTGACTCGAGAGATATTTTGATGTTCAACAAAAACATATGACAATGTGATTGTCATGGGAAAGTCCAAGTCTTGGGTACTTGGCATGGAAAGTTGATGTGAGCAAAACATATAGGGTTTTAGGAGTAGTTTTCGCTCACATCTTGTTACATTTTACGTTAGTTTCATGCATTTGTTACTCTGTTTTTGCATGCATTTCCTATTTTCTAGTTCGGAGGTCTGCTCGTGTACTTTTGTGTGCAGGTTAGCTTTTCTGGTGATAAAGATGCATTTTCGGAGCGAAAGAAGGACATTTCATGCTAGACACAGAGTGGGACACGGCTAGGGCATGTGGATTCACATGACTGTGTCCGATGGGAGAAGATCAGCACATCAGGGCTGCACACGGCCTGGCCATGTGGAAACACACGGCCGTGTGGCGACCCGATGGAGTTGCACGACTAGGGTTTTTCTCGATTTCGCAGCGGTCCAAGGCGACGTCTATATAAGGATGGGTCTGCCCAAACCCTAGAGACGAGGCACGACAGCTAGGATGGCATGCCGAAGCCCTAAAAAGCATCGATAACTCACAGCGGGGAGGAGGAACACCGCCGGAGGTCCACAACTTGCAATACAACGTCAGAGAGAAGATCACAATGCATTGTATATCTCTATTTCTGTGCTTTATCTCTATTGTATTCAAACTTAAACATGTTTTGTGATTCTTCCTTCGTATTTATGGAGTAGTACTTTTGATTCTAGGATTAGGGAGTAGCTTGAGTTCATATACAATGTTGGTTCATATTAAATTCTGTCCAAAAGTTTGATTTGACAGTTGGTAGTTGTTCTCTATTATACTTTCATGAATTTGACTTTCTTTCCGCTGTGCTTAGGCGATACGAGGTGGTGACAGCCCTCGCAATCTATATTTAGGAGGTTTGATCAAGAAACCTAGGGGTAAACCTTACCTCCTGTAACTGGGGGGAGAAGGGAGCGGTGGAATCGGAAATGGTCCACCACAAGGATTGATTTGCCATCCTCGTACCCTCTATCCCGTCCTTTTAGGGCGAGGATATCTCCCGGTGAATGTGACGGCTCTATAGGAGAGTGTATGATGCCCCTTCCCCAAAATCGTAGGTAGACGTTTAGACGACGCCAATTGACAACATTGTTATATGGTACACAAGCAAAACCAAAGTCCTAGAATCACCTTTTCAAGACCCCGACACCCTCTTTTCCTCGTCCGTGTGACACCACACTGAGTAGGGTCCTCCAATCATCCTCACCAACCGACTCTCTCTGAGATTCCGTCCGAACAATCGCAACCACTTAGCATATTGGTACTCGAATCCCAGTCCCTGTGGGATCGATAATCTTTATTACTTGACGACATCCGTGCACTTGCGGGCATTGAGCACGAGCACACACTTTGAGTCTTCGACGGTCTCCGTCGTGGGATTTAAGGTCGCGACCGTGCACATCAAGTTTTTGGCATCATTGTCGGGGACTGTCGATTCGATATCAAATCGAACGGTGGTAGATTGGATCGGACTTAGGATTAGACTATTTTATTGCTTTACTTTCTTATTAGTTTACTTTATTTGCTTTAGTTTTATTTTCCATATTTAGATTTAGTTTTTATTTTCCGTAGTAGTTTTCTGTTTACTTATTACATCTTAGGTTTTTATTTGCTAGATTTATTTATTTTCTGCTTTTAGCATTAGGTTAGTACTCTTACTTTTGAGTGTTGGTTCATCGTATACTTACAAGACTAGGATCGGAAGGTCTAATTCCGATCGATTTAGAGATTGAGCGAACCTTTCACCGTAGAAGAGCAGTATAGCGAAAGATGGAAGATCAAGTTGCATCCGAGGTGAATATAGGCAGCCAATCCCTGCGGGACTACGCATCTCCTAGCACTAGAGGATTCAAGCTGAGCATAGCTGGACCATCAATTTCGGCAAATAACTTTGAGCTGAAGTTGACACTTATACATATGGTCCAGCAGAGCCAATTCGGGGGAGCTGCAACTGAAGACCCGAACCGGCATCTTGAGGCTTTTCTCGAAATCTGCTCAACTATGAAACTGAACGGAGTCCCTTCTGATGCGATCCGCCTGAGCCTATTCCCATTTTCACTACGGGATAAGGCTAAGGCGTGGCTTCACTCCTTACCTTCTGGCAGCATCACCATATGGGAGCAATGTGAGCAGAAGTTTCTGAATAAATACTTCCCACCAAATAAGACTGCTCACATGCGCCACCTTATCACTAGCTTTCGCCAGAAGGAGGGGGAGTCCTTATTTGAAGCATGGGATCACTACAAGGGGCTACTTTATCAATGCCCACACCATGGACTAGAGAGGTGGTTGGTGATCCACATTTTTTATAATAGGATCGCTTACCCCACAAAGATGTCCCTAGATTCTGTCGCAGGAGGAGCTTTAATGAACAAGACCATAGAGGAGGCGGAGGAGCTTATCGAAGAGATGGCCCAAAACCACCATCAATGGGCCTCCGAACGTGGTCAACCCATGCCTGCGACAGGATGATACATTGTCAACTCCATGGACCACCTTTCAGCGAGGATGGATGTGCTAAGAAGACGGTTTGAATCTTTGAATCCTTCATCTGCATGCACGACCATCGACTTTGGAGCAGGAACGGAAGAGTATCGTGAGGACCACTATGTAGGGCAGGGGACCGCAGACGAGCAGATTGAGTATTGTGATGCGATTGGGGACTATGATCAAAGGCCCCATAACCCGTACTCTAATACCTACAATTCTGGATGGAGGAGTCACCCAAATTTCTCCTACAAAAATAACTCGGGAAACCCCCAACCATCCGGAGGATACGGGCAACAGTAGGGCAATGGGCAGCGACCACAGAAGTCCAGACTGGAACATATGATGGAGGACTTCATCACTACCCAATCTAAGGCCAATGAGGAATTCCATCGCCAGCATCAAAAGTCTGAAGAAGCACTGAGAGACTTGAAGGCCACCGTTGATGGCCTTGCAAGTCATACCAGAATGTTGGAGACACAAGTGGCCCAAATAGCCCAATCCATGTCACAACCTGTGAAGAACTCTTCGGTGAGCCAAGGAAAGGAGGAAGGAGTAGGGCAAAGTAGCCAATTCGCCAAGGGGTGTTCAGCCATGATTTCCACCCTACCTAACCAAGATGAGTTTGAAGAGAAAATCCCAGTACAGCTTGAGGACCCTGGTGAATTCGTTATTCCCTGATGATTTATGGGGAGAGTTTCGACGAAGCGTTATGCGACTTGGGGTCATCAGTCAGTGTGATGCCCTATGCATATTTTCTGAAGATGGGACTGAGCGGGCTCCAACCAGCGAATCTTGGTATTCGTATGGGAGATGACTCAGTGAAGGAGCCCGTTGGCCTGCTACCATGCATTCCTGTGATGATTGAAGATTTTGTGATACCCACGGACATCATCATACTGGACACAGAACCTAATCCCTAGAATCCTATCATTCTGATAAGGCCTTTTCTAACAACCGCAGGGCATGCATAGATGTGAAGGCACATCGGATCTCCCTGGAGGTAGATGGGGAGATCATCCTTTTTAGTCTTTCAGAGCAAAGAGCTTCCTACTTTGACGGCTTCACGATTAGCAGATTGAAGCCGGAACCTCCAAATGCGGATCCCGAGATGGATGAATGGAGGTTCACTGAACCACCAGAGATGAGTTGATAGAAGAGTACGGTCGAGCTAAATGATCTTAAACAAAGTGCTTCTTGGGAGCCAACCCAAGTTTAGTTGTAGATTTTTCTTTTTTCTATTGCATTGCATACATGTGTTAGATTTTAGTTTTGATTTCCATCACATTTAGAGTTAGGAGTAGAAAAGAACTTTGCTAGGCAAAAATAAAACCCATATTAGTCTACACGGCGAAGTGTATGAACAAATTCGGGCCATGGTGTATGAAAGGGGCAAAAAACGGGGACACATGGCCTGGCCATGTGTTTTCCCACGGCCGTGCCCGCTTGACCAGAGGCACACATGGCATGGCTATGTGTTTTCACACGGCCTTGGTGCGCGAGGTTAAAAGGGGCGAGCCGTGTGTTTTCACCTCATTTGCGCCGTGTGCTTCAAAAGTTCTTTCCCTAGCCATGTGATTTCGCTTTCCCCTTCCTCTAGAAGCATTTTCAACCTCTTTAGAAGCCAAAAGGAGTAAGGATGAGGAGGACCAAGACCGTAGCATCCCGATCCGGTGCCTCGGAGCGACGAACAAGAAGAGTCGATGCTCCTCAAGCTCTGGAAGAGGGTAACACCCTACCTCCTCTACTTTTTTGCAATAATGAGCATAAAGATAGGTTCAATATGCTCTCTACTCGTAAACTTACTGCTACTAGGTATTTAGATGAGGATTTGCTAGGATCTTTAGGTTTGTTGGGTGACATGCAAACCCTATTTACAAAAATGGGGTGGGATGAGATTATGGGAATAAGGCACCTAACTTACCCTAGGATAGTTTTGGAATTTTTGAGTTCTTTAGAGACGGATGTTTTAACGGGTAGAGAGAGCGAGGAGGGTAGGATAACTTTTAGACTTTTTAATATTGAGCATGAGCGGACCCTTCACCAATGGAACTCATGCTTTGGCTTGCCAAGTGGGGGAGAGAGAAGAACCCCTAATGGTTACAACTCTCGTTTGATTTGGACTGAGTTGACAGGGGAGCATGTTTATGACCCTTCTAGGGCCAAAGCATCATGCCTCCAAAACCCCATCTTTCGATACCTTCACCGTGTCATGGCCAGTACTATATTTGGTCGTGGGGAGAGTGACAGTGTAGTGAGAGCCAATGAGCTGCTTTGCCTATGGGACATGCTACAAGAAAGGAGTAGCATCGATGTATGGTCCCACTTCATAAGACACTTAGTGAAGATGGGCAAAGCAGCACGCGGAGAGATCCATGTGGGAGGCCTACTTACCCACATTTGCTATAGGATGGGGTACGATTACACAATATTGGAGAGTATAGTGGGGAGCCCTAGGATCGACCTAGGAGTATGCATGGCCATGAAGATGATTGTAAGAGAAGGAGACTCCTTATGCTTTGTAAGGAAAAATCTTATGACCCTTAGGCTCCCCCATCTGGATCGTACCACCATAGTTATACGCGCCAATTGGCGCTTAGACCTAATAGTGGAGTCCCCTCCACATGAGGGACCATCAACATCATCGCCCATCTCTTCACCTTTGTACCACTCTCCCTCCAGTCCACACATACATAGAAGCCCACCTAGTCCACGCCGACATGAGCCTACACCTGTGCCACCATCTTTTTCTACTTTTGAGCAGGATGCAGGTACGTTAGTATATGATTTCTCGGAGTTTCGATCGTGCCTCGACGACATCTACACTGAGCAGCAGACATAGAGGCAACGATGGGAGGAGCAGAGCGCCTACCAGCAGGCGGAGTTCCAGGGATTTTGGGAGCATTTCTAGTGGGCATAAGAGTTCTACGATGAGGCCCGCATATACTTCCAGGAGGAGGCTGCTCGTCGCCAGGATGATGAGCGCCATCGCTGGAGATGCGACAAAGATATGCATGCCAGCAGTATGGGCAAGGGAGGAGGACCATCGAGCAACTGCTGCATCCACCAGCTCTCAGATCGACCACATGTATATGTGGCATCAGCGGCTCAGCAGCAGGTTCTCCCAGGATCCAGAGATGCCCAAGCTCCCAGACTTTCCACCTCGTCCACCATATAAGAGATATACTTTTGTTTAAGTCTAGGGGGGAAAACCCCGAAATCTATTTTGTTTTATTTTCCTAGTAGTAGTTTCTTTTCTAGTATTTTCATTTGTTCATGCATGCATGAGTTGTTTAGTTCCTTTCAGTACTTAATTTTTGGTGTCTTAAAAGCTACCTCAATAGTATTTTTGAAAATTGCTTGCATGAGTTGTTCCCATAGGTAGCTTAACTCTATTTATCTTGTGATATTTTATTCTATGTGCTTTATTGAATGTTCCAGACTTACACTGGTTAGCTCTATTTTTTCACTTACACATGTCGAACAGTCTAACAGGGAGCATCTAGTACATACCTAGTTATGATTCACTTCAATAGGCTATTACTTTGGAATCCATAGGTGACTCTAGGTTTAGCATTTTAGTTACTGGAGATGCTCGGATTGTGTAAGCCCATTCGGAAAAATCAAAATCCCTATGAGCTAAAAAAATGATTATGAGGGATAAAAAAATAGTTGTCGTGGGTGGAAATGGCTAGGTGCCCCTTTGAGACCGAGTTAGGTTACTGGGGAAACACCTACCAATTTCTCTCAATACCGAGCATGCCTTTGAGACTTTATGCTAGATCTAGGGAACGACCCTCGCTTTGGGCAGGTAAGTGCCTAAGAGCCGAAAACCTTAGGAAAGCTATGGGGTGACGACTTAACTCACCATGGAACGGGCATCCCCTAAGAATGATTCGCCTAGCACGAGCATTAGGAGCTAACTTAGTGAATTTTTAGAACATATCTGTTATACTTTGATTGCAAATACCACCTGATAAATTTAGTTAGCATGCTAATTATGGAACAATGTCTTTTTAAAAATTTTATGGAACTAAGATTTGCTTGAGGACAAGCAAAGATTTAAGTCTGGGGGAAGTGATGTGAGCAAAACATATAGGGTTTTAGGAGTAGTTTTCGCTCACATCTTGTTACATTTTGCATTAGTTTCATGCATATGTTACTCTGTTTTTGCATGCATTTCCTAATTTCTAGTTCTGAGGTTTTCTCGTGTACTTTTGTGTGCAGGTTAGCTTTTCTGGTGATGAAGATGCATTTTCGGAGCGAAAGAAGAACATTTCAAGCTAGACACAGAGTGGGACACGACCAGGGCATGTGGATTCACATGGTCATGTCTGATGGGCGAAGATCAGCACACCAGGGCCGCACATGGCCTGGCCGTGTGGAAACACACACCCGTGTGGAAACACACGGCCATGTGGCGGCCCGATGGAGTTGCGCGACTAGGTTTTTTTCGTGATTTCGCAGAGGTCCGAGCCGACATCTATAAAAGGATGGCTCTGTCCAAACCCTAGTGAGGAGGCACGATGGCTAGGACTACATGCCGAAGCCCTAAAAAGCTTTGGTAACTCATAGCAGAGAAGAGGAATGTCGCCGGAGGTCCACAACTTAAAATACAACGCTGGATAGAAGATCACAACACATTGTTTATCTCTATTTTTGTGCTTTATCTCTATTATATTCGAACTTAAACATGTTTGTGATTCTTTCTTTGTATTTATGGAGTAGTACTTTTGATTCTAGGATTAGGGAGTAGCTTGAGTTTATATACAATTTTGGTTCATATTAAATTCTGGCCAAAAGTTTGATTTGACAGTTGGTAGTTGTTCTCTATTATACTTCCGTGAATTTGGCTTTCTTTCCGCTGTGCTTAGGCGATACGAGGTGGTGACATCCCTCGCAATCTATATTTAGGAGGTTTGATCAAGGAACCTAGGGATAAACCTGACCTCCCATAACTGTGGGGAGAAGGGAGCGGTGGAATCGGAAGCGGTCCACAACAAGGATTGATTTGGCATCCTCGTACCCTCTATCCCATCCTTTTGGGGCGAGAATAGTTCTCGATGAATGCGGCGGCTCTGCGGGAGAGTGTATGATGTCCCTTCCCTAAAACCATAGGTAGACATTTAGACGGTGTAAGTCCAAGCGGAGTTTTGGCAGCGTAAGTCCAATGTGCCTTGGCAGTGTAGACACCGTTAGCATGACATAGCTGATGGAAGCACCTGAAGGCTAGCACAATGGATGAACAAGTCATGGATGACTTGGAGGGATCCGAGAGGCGTGAGGCTGACGGAGGTGGCTAGAAGATTTAGGTCTAGGCTAAGAGTGGTTTAGCAAGTATGGGGGAACCATACTTGGGTTAAAACGTCATATTTGTGGTGTGCCAGTCAACTGATGTCATGTGGCAGTCGATTGGCATGAGTCAACTAGAGTTTGACTGCGGGGATTGGCCTAGCTGATCATTGCTAGAGGTGGCGATCGGTCGATTGGTAGCGATCGGCCCGATCATGTAATCGATCGCACGGGTGCTCGATTTTTAGGCGTACGGAGTCGACTCAATCATTGTTGTGGTTAACAATCGAGTGGAGGCTCGAACAGTCGAATGATGGTCATGATCAGTTGACTGATGATGACCAGTCAAATGATGATCATGATCAGTCAACTGATGATGACAAAAGTAATACAAGGTAAAAACTCTTATGCTGGATCTTTCTAGTGTGGATCTAGCCGTTGTCTCACGACAACAGTGGCATCAGTCGACTGATGGTCCCGAGCAGTTGACTGATTGGCGATTTTCAGCCCAGGTTGCAGCTTTAAATGGAGCTCGTGGAGGAGGAAATTACCAACGGTTTTTGAAGGCTTTTGGGGTGATTTATTGTTGCAAATTAGGGTCTCCAAGTGTAATTCAAGCAACCATAAAGCAAGAAATCAAAAGAGCATTTGTAAAGTTTTTCTTTGCATAGATTGTTGTATTCTTTTTGTATTTGCTTGTTTTACCTTGTATTACTTTTGTAATATGTTGTAAGAGATTTCTCCGCCTCCAACTTGTATCGAGGAGTTATTTGTGATTAGTAATTGCATTGGTGTCGCTAGAGCTCTTTAGAGCTCGATCTGTGGAGTAGGAACCATTCTGTTCTGAACCACGTTAAATACTTGTGTAATTGTGTTTGTATTATTTCGTTATTGCATTATTTCTATTATTCCGCTGCGCACTAACGAAAATTGTAGACAAACACAAATTGAATTCCATCATGCAATGCTACGACGCTATTCACCCCCCTCTAGAGTTCCAAGGATCCCCAACACTTATATTCCCCTGAGCAGTGTTGAGGCAGGGAGGGGCGGTGCTAGATAGGGCTAGTCGGTGGGCGACTTGTGAGTCCCCGGCTAGGTCGAAGTATTCTGACGGAGTTTTATCTTGGTCATAGCTATAGCTTATTCATATTTTTGAAATTTGTGTTGATGATAGGGAGGAGATGTGGTATGTAGGGCCAGTTGATGGGCAACTCGTAAGTCTTGGGCAGCTCGTAAGTACCCAACTTGGTCGAAGTATTTTTGCCGAGTATCAGCACAACATTCATCGCAACTTCCTTCTATTGCCCTGAGTGATGTTGAGGTAGAGAGGGTCGGTCATAGGCAGGGCCAGTCGATGGGCAACTTTCGAGTCCCTAGCTAGGTTAAAGTATTTTGGTGGAGTTTTAACGGTTGTCACAGTTGTAGCTTATTCATATTCCCCAAATTGGCATTAATGAAAGGGAAGAGCAGTGGTATATAGGTCCAGTTAATGGGCAACTCGTAAGTCCCTGACTCGATTGAAGTATTTTGTCAGAGTATTAGCTCATCATTACCCGTAGCTTCCTTCTATTCCCCTGAGCGGTGTTGAGGCAGGGAGGGGCGGTGGTAGGCAGGGCCAGTTGGTGGATTACTTGCGAGTCTCCTGCCACGTCAAAGTTTTAGCTCAGCTATCATAGATGTACCTTATTCATATTCTCCAAATTAGCATTGATGACAGGGAGGAGCGGTAGTATGTAGGGTCAGTTGAAGGGCAGCTTGTAAGTCCCTGACTCGGTCAAAATATTTTGGCGGAGTATCAGCTCGGCATTAGTAGTCGCTTTCTTCTTATAAAATACCATAAATAATATTACTAAGAATAATAATTATTTAATTAGAGAACCTATTATTGACTTAGTTAAATTAATGAGAGATAGTTAGGGGTTAATTAGACTTAACCTAGGTTGGTGTGGCTTATAAAAGGATCCAATTTCTTCCTCCACTTTAAGCCCGACCCGGTTTCTAATTTCTTCTCTGTGGTCTCGATCCCCCATTTTCCATCGCCGATTCTCTCCTTTCTCCTTCCGTTGTCTTTCATTTCTTCATGGGGTGCTCGATTTGAAGCATCTCCAGCTCGAGATAACCAACTAATCGAGAGGAGGAGCTGGCAGTCTAGCATTCTCATCAACGAGCTCAGATCGGCGGAGCTGTAACCGCGGTGGAGACCTACTGCTGACGTCGTGGGGGACTCAGATCGACACCATCGTTGACGCAGCTGAGCACCGCCGCTGCATCTTCATTTTTTGATGATCACGAGTTGCTATTCCGTGATCTTTGCAATGACCAATTTCTAATAGCGATTGGCAGCTATGATCGGGAACTCCGTGGTTCTGTGAGTTAAGGATCAAATTTGGAGTAAGCTCTGTATTGACCTATAGACCCTGTCAGATTTCTATTCTTCAGTGTGGATTGTTTTGTAGTGATTCCTAATCTAGGTTACAATCACTTCTCAAGCTTGTGATCTTGTGTTGTTGTGTTGTTGCACTGTTGTATGTGGGTGAAGTAATGTTAGGTGATTTCAGTTAAGGCAATGGTGGTATATGAATTGGTTAGATTGCTAGTTGGATATTGTTCTGTTGTGGATGAGCTATGTGCTCGAGAGAGCTTAGCTATGTGTGAATCGACAATTGATGGTTTGGGCAGAAGCTGGATCTAAATTGGAACAGTGAGGTAAGTGAATTTGGATGTGTTTAGGGGTGATATAATTGGAATATTGATTTATTATTATGGTGATTGTGTTGATGTTGGAGTTATATGCAGTATAGGGAGATTTTAATTTAAATGCTGGGATTATGGGTTGTAATTTCAATTAATCTTGTTGATGTTATTGTTATATCCTGTTAAGTGTAGAGGGTGAAATCCTTGTGTGATTAGTTTAGTTAATTGGGATATAGATTGATCTTTATTATAGTGTATATGGGGTGAAGGAAATGAATAGATTGGTTAAAGGGATAGCTTAGTCAGTTAGGTTTGAATTCTAATATTAGAATTGATAATATGATATGGTGATATTTATTGTGTGTAGGACCTGGATAGGAGGCAGGTTCACGGACATGAGGATTATCGACACGAGCTTCATACTAGGTGGGTAATTCCTTCCTTTGGTTCAGTAGATCGATGATCTTAGTGCATAAACTTTATGATGATGATAGTATCACTATCTTGACTCTTCTCTACTTATTCTTGTGCTTGATACTTAACCATTGAATTTTGAGAAATTCATTCGATATCTATACAGTCTTGTTTCATCACTATTGTTGATTACATATTCTATATATGTTTGATTTATAGATGTTATATAAGTGCATGTAGTTGAGAATAGTTGTAGTGTTGGATTGGGTCATCATGTTATATCACTGGGGATAGGTGATGGATCTAAATGTGGATTTGATTGTCGTATCATATTACTTTGTTTATGCATTTGATTATACATTGTTCATATGATTATATGTTGATCACAGGTGTGATATTGTTCATGTATGCTAGTTGTATGTGTTATGTTGTTGTATACTTGTTCAGGTTGTTATGAGTTGTGTCATTACAGACTTTCAGGTATGTCAGTATATTACATTATATCTGGCGAATCAATTGTTATATGCATTGATTAGATTTATATTGATGGTTATTTGTTATTACCATTAAGACTGTATACTTGTTGATCTCCATAAGTTTATATGATGTTCATGAACTATCTTTCATATGCCACTGAGTCTTATACTCACCACCACAGACCCTGGGTTTTCTTGTCACCCAAGTAGTAGGTAGAAGATTCCTTGGTGTGCTCGGAGCTCCGCCAGCTAATCCCATCTCACACCGAGTGTTTGGATTTTATTCCATGTTGATGTATTATGATGGATTGTATGTTTTAGAGTTTATTCTATATTGTTTTCGCATTTTGGAATATGGTTATGTGATTATGTATTTGACCCTTATTATGATTTGGTTTGGATGTTGGTTTCGATTATGTTTTCTTATAGTGTCAAAGTCATACCGGTATGCATATTTGAGTCTTGTATTTTTATTATTTGTTAGTGAATTTTACTGTGATTTATAGCTTGTGTGTACCAACAACTATTTGAGCCTTGTATCAGATTTTTTTTTATATTGTCACAAGAGGGTACCATCCGATTGACAGACAAATATATTCTCGGGGTGTGACACTTCTATTCCCCTGAGAGGTTGTGAGGCAGGGAGGGGTGCAGGGAGGCATGGTTAGTCAATGGGTGACTTGTGAGTCCCCGACTAGGTCAAAGTATTCTAGCGGAGTTTTAGCTCAACTGTCATAGCTGTAGGTTATTCATATTCCCCAAATTGGCGTTGATGATAGGGAGGAGCGGTGGTATGTAGGGTCAGTTGATGGGCAACTCGTAAGTCCCCGACTCGGTCGAAGTATTTTGGTGGAGTATTAGCTTGGCATTAGCTGCAGTTTCCTTCTATTCCCCTGAGTGGTGTTGAGGCAGGGAGGGGTAGTGTTAGGCAGGGCTAGTCGGTGGGCAACTTGTGAGTCCCCAGCTAGGTTGAAGTATTCTAGCGGAGTTTTATCTCAACTATCATAGCTATAACTTATTCATATTCCCTAACTTGGCGTTGATGATAGGGAGGAGCGGTGGTCTATAGGGCCAGTCGGTGGGTGACTTGCAATCCCCGGCTAGGTCGAAGTATTCTAGTGGAATTTCAGCTCAGCTATCATAGTTGTAGCTTATCAATATTTCCCAAATTGGCGTTGATGATAGAGAGGAGCAACGATAGGCAAGGATCTCGACATTGATTGAAGTGGCGACTCTCATGTGGCAGGTGTTAGGGCAATCTCTTGTCGTGATATGGTTTTGATGTGTGTGACAAAGGGTTTAAGTTAGGTTGTTATTGTGATTTGATATGTGCGTTAGAGTCTTGCAGGACTTAGTAATTCGCACATGGAGCCTTGGCGGGTTCACTACTCACAACCTTGTGCTTGAGTCGGAGAAGGAGCATTGCAGAGTCGTGCGCCTGATGTTGCCGAGGTACCACTATACGAGATGACTTGAAGCGAAGCCAAGGAAGCATACTTCGGAGGCAAGAGATGCGAGGGAGCATTGCAGAGCCATGCGTCTGATGCTACTGAGGGACGTGGCCGTGAACGAAGAGAGCTTCGGCGAGGGACTTCGAGTGAGATGAGAGAATGAGTGAATTGTAAGTAGCTCATTAGGTGAACTTGGCCGAATGGCTGAGTGTCGGAGGCTCGACCGCAAGGGTTGAGGTTTACCAGACTGCCGGAAGATCAAACGAATGTTAAGTTTGAGTTTCACACGGCACCAGTCGACTACCATGAAATGGCAGTCGACTACTCTGAGTCAAACTCGGTTCGATTGGTATCCGATTGATGGGTTTATGCCCGAATGATCGCCATGGAATGACAATGATCGCTTGCGGAGGAAGTCACGACCAAAACGCTGCGTAGCGGCGATCGACTACGGAGGGCGTGATCGGCGATGGATCCATCGATCGCCAAAGATCCGTTGGACTACAACGGTCGGGATTCGATGTGTTCGGAGGTCGTTGAAGTGGCGGCAGTCGACTGCCAAGGGCAGCAGTCGACTGGTGGCGGCCAACAAGAAGAAATTAGCCCTCTCTATAAAAAGAGAGGGTGTGGGCTTTTGGATGGCTAATGCTTATGCTCTAAGTGATCATCCAAGTGCTCCACATGATTCAAACTCCTTCTCTTAGTTTTCTTTCACATCTATTGTAAAAGAAGGAGTGTTCTTGAGTTGTAAGGGTTACCTCCACCTAGCTTGGTGCAAAGGAGAGACCAATAGTGGATTTGGTTGCAAAGTGATTCACCGAGAATGAATCGGGGATCGTGGATTAGCGGCGTAGCCGTGAACCACGTTATATTATCTTGTTAGCATTGTTTTTACCTTTGTATTGTTTATTTGCCTGTCTTGTTTAGTATTCCGCTTGCGCTAATGATTGTGTAGATGAGCAAATTCCACCATCCAATGAAAGAGAGCTATTCACCTCCCTCTAGCCAGCCAATACACACCGATTGATCCCCCACAAGTGGTATCAGAGCCAAGTCGCTTGTCGAGGACTAACCGCCGTAACAAGCACTTCATTCAAAATGGTCGGCTCCAACATTCACCCACCAAAATTTGAAGGCGAATTTTCTTAGTGGAAAAAGAGAATGGAGGTATTTTTTGAAACCGATTTCGAAATTCTTTTGATTATGGAAAACGGTTTTGAATTGCCTAGGGATGAAGAAGGGGAGCCTTTGGAAAAATCAAGGTGGAGCAAGAGGCAAAGGGAAGAATTCTTGGCAAATTCAAAGGCCAAGCACCACCTCTACAATGTATTCCCCCAACAAGAAGTTAACTGGATTGGGGAATGCTCTAGTGCGAAAGAGATGTGGGAGAAGCTAGTAGAGCTTCATGAAGGCACTTCGGAGGCCAAGCTTGCAAGAAGAGACCTCCTCCGCTCCCAACTATCAAATATCATGCTTGAAAAGGGAGAAAAGGTAACCTCCTTACATTCTAGATTCAAAGAAATTTTAATTGGGCTAACGAGTGTAGGAGAAAGACTTTCGAAACGGGACATGCTCATGAAAGCAATTGATGCTTTTCCCCAGTCATCGAAATGGAGCTCAATGGTGGACTCCTTCTACATGTTCAAGAATTTAGAAGTGAGCACCTTGGAGGAGTTCTTCTCAACAATGGAGCTCCACCAAACAAGACTTGAAGGAATAATAGAAGAGCCAAAATTTCAACCTTCAAGAGGAGTAGCACTTTTGGCCAACAAGGGGAAGAAGAAAATGGAGATCCCCTCCTCCTCCGATGAAGCATCCTCCTCCTCCTCCATGGATAGCACGGAAGAAACCTATATGGTAAGGAGGGTAAGACATGGATTAAAAGGTTTTAAATTTAATAAATCTAATGATAGGAGGAGAAGACCAAGGGGGAAGGTTATTTGCTACAATTGCCAAGGGGAAGGACATATAAGAGATAATTGTCCACTCTTGAACAAGAGAAAAGAGGAGAAGAGAAAGAAGGAAGAAAAGAAGAAGAAAAAGGGAAGCAAGAGGAAAGAAGAAGAGAAGAAAGCCAAAGAAAAGGGAAAGACAAAGGCAAGGACTTGGGATGACCCCTCCTCATCATCTTCATCATCATCGGAAGAGGAGAATGCCTTTGTCACCAACTTAGTCCTAATGGCCTTTGACGACCTAGATTGCTCCTCCTCCGAAAATGAAGAAGCAAGCTCAAGTGAGGAGAGCTCGAGTGAAGGGAGAGCTTCTTCACCATCCTCATCCGAAGAAGAAGACATGGAAGCTATGGTAACAAATCTAACTCCCAAGAAAATAGTTTCCATGATTTCTAGCTTAACTAGGAATTTATTTAGGGCAAAGAAGAAAAACAAATGCATCCTAGATCAAATTAAGGACTTAGAAGAAAAATTAGAAAAAGCATGCTTAAATATTAATGATGATACTTCTTCTAGTCATGATAATGCATGCTCACATGAATATATGCCTTTCAATGTTAGTGATGCATGCATAGAAGAAAATAGGGCTTTAAGGGAAAAGGTAGATCATTTGACCAAAGCCCTAGAAAAATTTACAATAGGCTCCAATACCCTTAACATGATAATTGGGAGCCAAAGGGCAAGCTTCAACAAGAAAGACCTAGGTTATAAGGAAAATAAAAATGAAAAGGCCTATAAATGCTTAATTGCTAGGGGTCAAGACAAAAAGAAGGTAATAGATAGAAAATGGATCCCTAAAGAATTTTTAGTGAACCCCATAGGCAAGAATTTATATTGGGTTCCTAAATCCATCCTTAAGGGTTAGGAAAACCCTAGGATAGTCAACCATATGCAATTTGCCTATATCATATTTTTGGTTGACTTAAGATGGCGGGACAACATTTTTGAAATAGTGTTAGGTGATGATAATGCACCTATAAGTAGATAAATCATGCTTTAGGTGATATTTGCCTTATTATCATGATGTAATACCTAATGCATGATCACAATTTGATGAATACATTTGTTTCATGATCATTATGTGAAATTAATTCATATATATCTTTATGATCATGTGATATGATAGGATGATACTTAACCTTGATAGAATTGCATGAAAATAATGGTTAAGTCTATACAAATACCTTTAGGATACATCTCACACTCACCATAGGCTACCTTGATTGAAAACTTAGCATGAGTGAGATGTTAGGATGATACAAATGTCCACTAATGCCTATGGCATTTAGATGGTCATTTAAGCTATCAAAATAGCAATAATAGACCAATCATGGGGAAGACTTATGTTTAATTCATAGACATATTGCCCAAAGATCATGGTTGGATATTTTATATGTTTTCAAAACAAATTCTTACTTTAAAATCTGTGTGTTCATGTTTTGAAACAATCCAAAGCAAGACTAGGTGTTAAAATGGATACTAACATGATCAAAAACCTAGTGGTTTTTAAAGCTTTTGGTTTTTTGGAAAATCTCTAAAAATATAATGATTTTTCATGAAAAACTATTTTTCATTGATAGATATACTTAAAAGAAATGTCTTCCCCAAATTTCACTATTTTTAGAATTTTCTAGAATTTATAGTACATTTCTAAAATTCATCTAGAAAATCAAAAATTTGGAATTCATTGTGCCAGTCGACTGCCATACTGATAGCAGTCGACTGATGGACTGTAAACGAGCACAGTAACCTGATTTTATCAGGTTTTTGACTGATTTTAATTTTTGTTTCTCTCTATACTTGATGCCATGATATATAAACTTTGTTTAATCTTCTTGATGGTGTCAAAGGGGGAGAAAACTATATGTTTAAGTAAGGGGGAATATATTTAGGGGGAGTTTCATGTATTAAGGGGGAGAGTTGTTAATCATGTTATTTACATGCTTTCTTTCCTTAGTATTTTATCAAATGTTTTTACCTAACTTAAACGGATTGCCACACATCAAAAAGGGGGCGATTGTTAGGGCAATCTCTTGCCGTGATATGGTTTTGATGTGTGTGGCAAAGGGTTTAAGTTAGGTTGTTATTGTGATTTGATATGTACATTGGAGTCTTGCAGAACTTAGTAATTCGCACATGGAGCCTTAGCGGGTTCACTACTCACAACCTCGTGCTTGAGTCGGAGAAGGAGCATTGCAGAGTCGTGCGCCTGATGTTGCCGAGGGACCGTCGGATGATATGACTTGAAGCGAAGCCAAGGAAGCAGACTTCGGAGGCAAGAGACGTGAAGGAGCATTGCAGAGTCGTGCGCCTGATGCTGCTGAGGGGCATGGCCGCGAACGAAGAGAGCTTCGGCGAGGGACATCGAGTGAGATGAGAGAATGAGTGAATTGTAAGTTGCTCATTAGGTGAACTTGGCCGAATGGCTGAGTGTCGGAGGTTCGACCGCAAGGGTTGAGGTTTACCCGACCGCCGGAAGCTAAAACGAATGTTAAGTTTGAGTTTCACACGACACCAGTCGACTATCATGAAATGGCAGTCGACTGCTCTAAGTCGAACTCGGTTCGACTGGTATCCGACTGATGGGTTTATGCACAGCAATCGACTGCCATGGAATGACAGTCGACTACCAGAGGAAGTCGCAGCCACAGAACCGCTTGTAGTCGACTACGGAGGCAGCAGTCGACTGATGGATCCATCAGTCGACTGCCAAGGGATCCGTTGGACTACAACGGTCGGGATCTGACGTGTTCGGAGGCCGTTGAAGTGGCGGCAGTTGACAGCCAAGGGCAGCAGTCGACTGGTGGCAGCCAACGGGAAGAAATCAGCCCTCTCTATAAAAAGAGAGGGTGTGGGCTTTTGGATGGCTAATGTTTATGCTCTAAGTGATCATCCAAGTGCTCCACAAGATTCAAACTCCTTCTCTTAGTTTTCTTTCACATCTATTGTAAAAGAATGAGTGTTCTTGAGTTGTAAGGGTTACCTCCACCTAGCTTGGTGCAAAGGAGAGACCAATAGTGGATTTTGTTGCGGAGTGATTCATAGAGGACGAATCGGGGATCGTGGATTAGCGGCGTAGCCATGAACCACGTTATATTATCTTATTAGCATTGTTTTTACCTTTGCATTGTTTATTTTCTTGTCTTGTTTAGTATTCTGCTTACGCTAACGATTGTGTAGACGAGCAAAGTCCACCATCCAACGAAAGAGGGCTATTCACCCCCCTCTAGCCAGCCAATACACACTTATCGATCCCCCACAGCAGGTAAATGGAAGGAGCGAATTTAAAAATAATTGTCACTTGAGAAGAACAATAAAGTATATTATGATGAACAACTGAGGCTATTCATAAGCCCATGATATGGTGTATCTTCTTATTCATTCTGGCGTAAGGTGTACATCATCAGTCCTTACTGGGTTGATTATGAGAAGAGGCAAGAAACAGGAGAAGCCTGATGGTGAGGTAATCATATCGGCATATATGTTATCCTTAGAGAAATGAAGGGGAATTCGAAGGGTATAGCCTTCAGAAGGAAGCTATACAGTGTTAATTATGCAAGACTTAAATTCCTTTATTAAGAGTAGCACATGCTATAACATGATGGAAGTAGTTTCATAACATACTCAGTTGAGGTCGTGAGAATTATCACTGCCCCTTCACAAAAGAAAATAAAAAAGAAATTAAAGGGCTTTGCGGATGATCTTCTCTGTGGGAAGAGTATCGGAATGTGAAGTGGCAAAGGAGGCATGGTTGAGAGGTGTTGTCTTGCAAGAATCGATGGGCTTCGTAAATCCTTGCTAAATTCCATTGAGAAATTGCTAGCTCTTGATGAAGGGAATAGGCTCGGGGTGGAGGATGATCGTAATCGACATTGTAGATCCCTTACTAGCCCTTCTAGTAATGCTATACGTTGTTGGTCTATGATGGGGCACCCGATGGAAGAAGATGTCTCTCTTGCCTTAGAAGAACTAGCCATCTAACTAGTAAGGAGCTATCTAGAAAGATAGAAGAAAGAAATGAGTGTGAAGGGAAGGGAGATGAAGGAGCGTATTTATAAAGGAAGAGGTTCTAAGGAAAGAAGGAGGAGAAGTGTTGAATATATGGGCAGATGGAGGAGTGTCGGAAACATTTCGTGCATTAACCAAAGATGTGAAAGGTTATGTCAATTAATGGGAGGACACCCGAAGAATACAATTTAAGGCTAGTGCCGTGAACTAGATATATCTTCCCATCAACTTTGAATTTACTGAAGACTTCCATAACAATAGAGTATTAATCGACTGCTATGAGGGAGAGGTTGGCTGGATATATATACATATCTTTTACAAATAGGATTCAATTATCCAAGCAAAATCAATTGGGTAGTCTAATAAAATTAGAGAAGAATATATTCAGCATAAAGTAAGCTATTGTTGTGATCCCTCAAGGGGCAAATAGTTTCATTATAGGAGACAGATTTGTTATAAATCAAAGGTTGTTGTTGGATATCTAGCAATAGCAGCTTCGACACCTAGAAAGCAAGTGTCTTCTCCTAGGAGGGGATACCCCCGATCTTCATGTAGGGGATCGAACGGACGGCTAGAGGGGGGTGAATAACCCTCAATCGATGGATGTCGGAATTCGCTCGTTCTCGTTGCGTTGCTTGTCTACGATTGTTGTTAGCGCAACGGAATAACAATAATAATGAAACTAACAACAATACACAATCACACAACACAAGATATACGTGGTTCGGAACCAAATGGTTCCTACTCTACGGGCGAGCTCACCGAGCTCTAGTTATACGCACGACACTAACTAAACTCCTTCTCGACTACACGTCGGAGGTGGAGAAACCTCTCACAAGCAATTAAAACAGTAATATACAAATACAAACAAGAATACAAATACAATACAAAAGAAACACTTTTCACCGATTGCTTTTGATCACTTGTTTGTTGCTTGCTTTGATTGGCTCTTGAAGGACTGGAATGCAGCAGCAATTCCCCTCCAATAGCTCCACAAAAACCATTGCAAAAACCTCCATCTCGAGCTCCTTTTATAACCTGCATCGAGCTATTTTCGTGCCTAGCAGTCGACTGCCAAAAGGCCCCAGTCGACTACCCCTGTAGTCATTGTCTCACAACGACCAGATCCACGTCAGACAAGTTCCAACGGATCACCTACCGATCGATGATGCACATCGGTCGGGTGACTAGTAGTCGATCGCGATCGGCTACGGAGCGTCGTGCTCGTGACACTCCCATCGATCATTATCCCATCCCTCGGCGGCTAGTCGACTATCGATCATTGCGATCCATGGCGATCGGCCACCACAAAACCCTAGCCTTACACCAGTAGAACCCTAGTCGACTTGGACCAGTCGAACCGGCACCTATGCCAGTCGACTGACGTCGGGCAAAACCTCAAACACCAAGTTGTTTGAGCATCCGACCGTCGAGTAAACCCTCAAACATCAAGTTTGAGCCTCCGACACTCAGTCGTAGCCACTTGGCCAAGTCAACCTTATCCCTCATGGAGTTCCCCACCGAAGCTCTCTTCCCTCGGCCTACGTCCCTCGGATGCGCCAAGCGCATGGCTTCGCGATGCCATCCTTCGCGTCTCATACCCTAGAAGTATGCTTCCCTTTGGGCTCACTCCATTCGCTCCCCGTCCGGCGGTCCCTCGGATGCACCAAGCGCACGACTTTGCAATGCCATCCTTCACCGACTCAAGGACCCGAGCCTAGTGAACTTGCCAAGTTCTCAAGACTTCCCAAATGCACCAAGCGCACGGCTTCGCAATGCATTTCTCACCAAGCACCAAGCGCACGGCTTCGTAATGCTTTGGATTTCCCATGCCAAGCACCAAGCGCACGGCTTCGCAATGCTTTGGACTTTCCCATGCCAAGGCTTCCCCCCTTGGACTTCCACACCAAGCTCCATGCTTGGATTTTCCATGCCAACCCCATGTTGGACTTTCCCATGACAGTCCCATGTCATGAGTTTTGTCTATCATCAAAATACTATCAAGGTACTGCTCGAGTCAAACTCGAGTCAACCTGGGTCGATTGCACCAACAATCTCCCCCTTTTTGATGATTGACAAAACTACCATCTCAAGTCTACCAATTCTCCCATGTTGGCAATTCTCATATCCCAATGAGAATTCCAATGAACCCTAATTGGTAACTTGGTAACTTCTCCCCCTTTTTGACATTACATCAAAAAGGTCTTTCCCAAGGGTATGAATGTCTCATATCCCAATGTGATCTTACAATCTCTCCCTTGGAGGAACACATGGCTACAATCTTTCTAGTGATCCCATATCACTCAAAGAGAGGCAACCCAATTTTCCTCCCATGAGAAAATACACATCCATCTTCCCATGATGGATACCTCCCCCTAGAGGCTTGCTCCCCCATGACCATTGCACCAACAATGTCCTTGGAGAGTCCCTAAGCCAATAGGAACATTAACCAAATCAAAATTAAGGCAAAGTTCAACAATGAACTCTCTTCCACCTTAAAGTTGATACTCTCCCTAAAACCCTTCTCCTAATCCATGTCCAATGGATTTCCACCCTCTCTAATGCTCTCCCAAGCATATCCTAGGGTTAGGAGTGGTTAGGGGACCTTAACCTAGCTGAACATGGGCCTAACCAATTAGATTTACCCGAAATCAGCTTGGGCAGTCGACTGAAATTAGAAATCATTTATCACCACTATCGATTATTTGCCGGTCCATGGCGATCGATAATTATTCTGATTTTGACATTTCAAAAATGGATTTCCGAAATCCATAAGTAAATATACGTAATTTTAAAAATCTTGAAAATGCATACGTATAATACTTATCCTAAACACTATGGGTGAAAAATATTGGAAAATTATTTTACCCACTAAATTAGGAGATTGATACAAAGTTCAAAAGTTTAGAAAAGCTTCAATAAAGAGCCCTCTTTGTATCATCCCATTCAATGGTGATAGCTATCAAAAGATAGGCTTCACCAAGGTTTTTCAAAATGTTTTCAAAAAGTTTTCAAAACCTTTAATTTCTTTTCCTTAAACATCTCACTTATATCTAGATGTGTAAAAACACATTCAAGGCAATTAATCTAGTGAGATGTGGGTTTTTGTTCTTTAAAATGGTCTCATGCATATTTCTAGGCAATATTATTTGATTCCCATCAAATCATGCCATAGTCCTTAATTTACATTTAATTTATGCATGATGATTATGGCATAAATATGATTTAAGTAAAAGCATATGCCAATATCATGATGTCATGACATGTGAATAATGTTTTAGCATACATGACATATAAGGATAAGTCTAAGCATGATCATGACATTTTATAGATAAAAATGAAAATGATGTCATGACATGGCAAGGCAAATAAAGCATGGCAAGTAAATTGAACTAAGGTATAGAATACCTAAGTGTTAAAATCAATTTGCCATTTCTAGGGATTAAATTCATTTTGCCTTAAACCATTCATTTCCCTAGTGTGCCAAAAACCCAAAATGGCACACCAATACCTCTAAGACCTAATTGTGCCAATTTTAAATCATTTTTAACTTCTCAAACCATATTGGCACACCCTAATGTGTCAACTCACAATGGCTAGGTTAACTACCCATTCACTTAGGGTTGACACACCCTAACCCATTTAGAGTGAATCAATCACGCTCTTAGGAACCCAATATCTATTGGAGCTCCTTGGGTTAACAAGGTATTCCCTAGGGATAACTTCCCTAGATACTTTTCTAATGACCCTTTTTGGCTTTGAAGCCTTAGTCAAATGGGTCTTACTTGGGTCAACTCTAGAGGTGACTCCTCCATTGACCTTCTTAGTGGCTACATTGGTTTTCCTTAAGTCCTTAGCCACTAAACACATACCATGGCTAGACTTAGGGATGGCTTCCCTATTAGCCTTAGTTTGTCTAGACCTAGATGATGTTCCATAATTAAATGGAACATTATGGTAGGACATAGGTTTGTGACCCAAACCCTTCTTGCCCTTAGATGTTTCTTGTTTCTTAGGTCTTGACTTTTGTGCATTAGACCCCTTAACCGAGTTTGATATTATTGCTAGGGTATTCTCCAATTTTTCTAGCCTTGACCTCAAGGCTTGGTTCTCCACCTCTAATTTCCTCAAATTTGAATTTTCATTAGGTTTAGGGGAAATGTTCTTCTTCTTAGGCATGTGTCTACCCTTCTTAGGGTTAATGCCTAGATGGTTTTCAACTCTCCTAATGGACTCTTTAGGTAAAATAGGTCTATAATTATGAGTCCTAGGTTTATCCTTAGTTATATGAACATACTTGGCACCTAGACAATACACCTTATTATTTCTCTTAGCATGCTTTTTGACTTTAGGAATTAAAGGTGCATTATTTAAATTTACCTTAGGGTTAGCTTTAGGAGCTCCCCCTACATGAGTTGCACCTTCTTGCCCCTTCTTCCTCCCCCTAGGGCATTGGCTTCGATAGTGTCCCTTTTGGTTGCATTTAAAGCAGACAATGTGCTCTTTGCTCTTGATTTTGGGAACACCGGCATCCTTTGACTTTGGATTGACTTTTGGTGTTGATGCCTTTTCCTTAGCCAATTTAGGGCATTTTCTCTTGTAATGCCCCTTCTCCCTACAGTCAAAGCATATTATGTGATTTTTATTTAAAATTACAACACTTGAGTTACCTAGGGAGTTGGTGGAGGCCTCTTCACTTCTTCCGGAGGTAGAAGCTTCATTTTGATCTTGCTCCGGAATCGAAATCCTTTCCTCCCCCTCAACGCTAGAGGTGGAAGTCTCCACCAAGTCATCCACATCTTCAAAAGTGGATGGTGATTCTTCTTCGACATTCTCCTCTACTTGTGCCGATTGGGAATTTTCTTAGAATTTCATTACCTTATTCCATAATTCCCTTGCATCCCTATAATCACCCAATCTAGACCAAATAGTGTTAGGTAACAAATCACTAATCAACTTGATTAACTTGAGATTTGTCTTGAAGTCTTTGAATTGGTCTTGGGTCCATTTTGACTTCTCAATTGGCTTGTTGTACTTGTCCCTAGGCATTTCAAAACCGTTTTCTATAATAATCATAAAATCAAAATCGGTTTCTAGGTATACCTCCATTTTTCTTCTCCACCATAGAAAGTCTCCTTCGAATTTGGGTGGCTGAAGGTTGTAGTCGGCCATCTTGTAGTGCTCTCGCGGCGGTTAGTCCTTGAAGAGCAACCTCGGCTCTGATACCACTTGTAGGGGATCGAACGGCCGGCTAGAGGGGGGTGAATAGCCCTCAATCGATGGATGTCGGAATTCGCTCATTCTCGTTGCGTTGCTTGTCTACGATTGTTGTTAGCGCAGCGGAATAACAATAATAATGAAACTAACAACAATACACAATCACACAACACAAGATATACGTGGTTCGGAACCAAATGGTTCCTACTCCACGGGTGAGCTCACCGAGCTCTAGTTATGTGCACGACACTAACTAAACTCCTTCTCGACTACACGTCGGAGGTGGAGAAACCTCTCACAAGCAGTTACAATAGTAATATACAAATACAAACAAGAATACAAATACAATACAAAAGAAACACTTTTCATCGATTGCTTTTGATCACTAGTTTGTTTCTTACTTTGATTGGCTCTTGAAGGACTGGAATGCGGCAGCAATTCCCCTCCAATAGATCCACAAAAACCATTGCAAAAACCTCCATCTCGAGCTCCTTTTATAACCTGCATCGAGCTATTTTTGTGCCTAGCAGTCGACTCTCAAAAGGCCCCAGTCAACTGCCCCTGTAGTCGTTGTCTCACAACGGTCAGATCCACGTCAGACAAGTTCCAACGGATCACCTACGACGATGATGACATCACGATCGGGTGACCTAGTAGTCGATCGCCCGATTAGCTTACGGAGCGTTGCTCGCGACACTCCCATCGATCATTGCCATCCCTCGGCGATCGGCTACTATCGGCTATCGATCATGCCGACATCGATCGCTACCCATGGCAAATGACCGCCCGTCGAACAAAACCCTAGCCATGCCAAGTTGTTTGAGCATCCGACCGTCGGGTAAATCCTCAAACATCAAGTTTGAGCCTCCGACACTCAGTCTTAGCCACTTGGCCAAGTCCACCTTATCCCTCATGGAGTTCCCCACCGAAGCTCTCTTCCCTTGGCCTACGTTCCTCGGATGCGCCAAGTGCACGGCTTCGTAATGCCATCCTTCGCATCTCATACCCAAGAAGTATGCTTCCCTTTGGGTTCACTCCATTCGCTCCCCGTCCGGCGGTCCCTCGGATGCACCAAGCACACGGCTTTGCAATGCCATCCTTCACCGACTCAAGGACCCGAGCCTAGTGAACTTGCCAAGTTCTCAAGACTTTCCAAACGCACCAAGCGCACGGCTTCACAATGCATTTCTCACCAAGCACCAAGCGCACGACTTCGCAATGCTTTGGATTTCCCATGCCAAGCACCAAGCGCACGGCTTCGCAATGCTTTGGACTTTCCCATGCCAAGGCTTCCCCCCTTGGACTTCCACACCAAGCTCCATGCTTGGATTTTCCATGCCAACCCCATGTTGGACTTTCCCATGACAGTCCCATGTCATGAGTTTTGTCTATCATCAAAATACTATCAAGGTACTGCTCGAGTCAAACTCGAGTCAACCTGGGTCGATTGCACCAACACTTCAAACTGTCTGTTAGAACCTTGAAAATCTATTATGAAAATATTGGCAACCTTGTCACCAAACTTTTCCATTATCTCTTGTTCCCATTCTTTCTAGCAATTTTTCTCAGTGGATATGTGAGCAGCAAGAGCAACTTTAAGTTCATCTCTTTCCTTAGCAATAGTTAAGGTTTGCTAGCCTAGAGAATCGATGGCCTAGGTGTGTTCCAACTGTAGTGAGCTTGTGGTGTGAGAAAAACATATAAGGTTTTAGGAGTAGTTTTAACACACATCTTATTGCATTTCATATGTGTTTCGTGCATCTTTTTCCATGTTTTGCATTCATTTACTATTTTCTAGTTCGGAGATCTGCTCTTGCTATTTTTATGTGTAGGATAACATTTTGGAGGTAAAACGACACACTTTTAGAGTCAAAGTAAGGCGAGCATGCTCTGGCCGTGTTTCTCCCAAAACACGGGTATGCTCCGGAGCAAAAGAAGGCATTCACTGGATTGTTCAGAGGCGGACACGACTTGGCCATGTGAATCCTACATGGTCGTGTCCAACCCCCCCAAGCCAAAATCAAATAGAAATTCTAGCACCCCACATGGTCGACAGTGTGGATTCCACACGGCCGTGTGGCGCTAGGCTGACTTGATGAAACTAGGGTTTCATGGGGATTTAATGAAAGTCGGTTCCTCTTCTATAAATAGGAAGGCAAGCCCAAACCCTAGGGAAAAGGCCCGATGGCTAGGATGACAAGAAGGTGCCCTAAAAAACACTGGAGACTCGCAATGGGGAGGAAGGAAGTGGTTAAAAGATCCATCTCGATGCTCCGACACCATGGAGAACAACCAAGACATGCAAATTGGATAAGATAGAAAGTACTTTCTTTATTTTCTTGTTCTACTTGCATTGGAAAGACTTTTCTTAAGATGTCTTGTGTTTATTCTCATTTATCTATGGAGTAGATACTTCGATTCTAGGATTAGGTAGTAACTTGTGTATGTGGACATGTTAGTTCAAATAGTTATTCATCTCTTTTAATTCTATTTGAAATTATGTGTTGTTTAGATCGATGAGGATTATGTCTTGATTCTATTTATATTGAACATAGGTGATACAAGGGTAAGAGACTTCGTATCAAAAATCTAGGAGAACTGAGGATGAACCTTGCAGTCATCCTCCCTCCCGTAATAGTAGAAGATAGAATATGATAGAGTAGGATATGAAATACGATCCACCTCTTCATAGGGATTATTAGGATGTATTCGTACCCCAATAACCTATCTTGGAAGAAGGCCTAAAGTAGGAGAGATTAACTCTAGAAGGGTTGAGGGACCTTAGTGACAGAGGGCTTCCAACGGTATCAACCCCTTGAGCTCTGACGATCCGAAAGGGAAACTTGGTTAGGAATAGGTAATTCCCGGTAGAAGCAAAAGTTCATCAGGCAAATGCATGATGATCCTCTCGCAAGATTGAAATTAGAGGTTCCAAAAGCATCTAATTGATAGCATGTTCCACGATACACAAGTGAAATTGAAGTCCTAGAATCCTCTTAGGGAACTTTGAACCTACATTCTCTTCTTTGGAGGACACCGTACTTGAGTTACGAAACCATCAACCTCAAAACCCTTATTCTTAGGATATTAACTCCGAACAATAACATCCACTAGAAAAAAGGTATTCGAATCTCAGTCTCTTTGGGATCGATAAATCTTTTATTACTTGACTGCATCCGTGCACTTACGGGCATTGAGCGCGAGCATGCACTTCAAGTTCTTGATGATTCCCGTCGAAGATTTGAGGTCGTGCTCGCGTGCATCAAGTGTTGGGATGTATATTGAAAGCCTAGTCTTTGTATGAACATCTTCATTTTGAAATAAGAATCACATAATCATTGTTTGTATTTTATATTTATTATATGTATGTATCTTGTCTGATACTTTATATTGTAGATAACATGGTGTGTGGTGTCACACAGAAGATCATGTTATAAGTTCCTTGTAGAGTATAAGTAGAGGCTCACAACCAAGATGGTTTTGGACAAACCATTGACATGGTTGTAGTGTAATTTGGTATTGGTTTATCTTGACCATAGAATTACACTAGTATACTTTGTGTGTATTGAGCAAGACCGATTTAGATGTGATTCAATTTATACTGGCTATATAATTGAATCAGACCTCAGATATTATGATGTAGATGCTCTTAATCCCGATATAATAATGGGCACATGTACTTAGTATTTATTTCTTTGATTTACCAATGGGCGAGATTTATGGGTTAAATCGATAAGTTAGGAAATAATATTATTTAAATGGTGTGCCATTGATTATAGGAGGAAATAATGTCCTATGTATTAGGATGATGATGTCCCCTTGAGGAGCTCATAAGGATCATCATGTAAATTCTACAAGTGGATTTGGTCCTGCATGATGATGAGATTGAGTGGTACTACTCATGGAGTTAGATGTTAATTAATTAATTGTCAGTAAATTAATTAATTAACGGACATTCGATATCTTAAACACGGGGAGATATTTGTACAAATAATATATGGAGCCTATATTTATTTATGGGGGTTGGTGAGGTAGATCAATGATAATCCTGTAGTGGAATGAATCATCATTAATGGATCGGGTTTGTGTGGTTTGGATCCATTGGGTGGCCAAGATCCAACTCCTCCTCATGGTCTCTATTGTAGCCTATTATAAATACCTCATGAAGCCTATATTTATATAAGAGAGGGAGAGGCTTGGGCGAAAAAAAGAAAGTTTAGGGTTTGGAGTTATCATTGGAGACTTGGGCGACAACCTAGGGTTTGGCTTCTCCGTTGGGCGGTGACAACCTATGGTTTGGCTCTTGCTTTGGCTGGTACCACTTCATCTCTTCCCTCACCATGGCCGGCGGCAACAAGGGCTAGGGTTTCTCTTCCTTGCTCTTGGTCGGCGCCCATCTTCTTCCTCTCCAAGGGCCGGCAACAACAAAGGATAGGGTGCCTTCTTCCTTTGTCTTGGCCGGTTCATCTTCTCCCTCTCCTTTGGCCGGCAGCAACAACCAAGCAAGGAGGCTTCGTGGTCAACAATAGATAGGAGAAGAAGGGAGAATATTCTTTCCTTTGTTCGGAGCAAGCAAGGAAGGGAAGATACGAGATCTAGGAGGCTTCGACTCTTGGAAGATCGTCGGCCACATGACGTCCAAGAAGAGGATAGGTCATACAATAGAAGATCAAGAGGTAAACAAGTGGTATAAATCTTGTTTATTTTGATTTTAGTTCTCTTGTATCATGTATGTGGTTTATTTACTTGGACCCCGATAATAAACACAAAAACCGACGATCCGTACATCATCTATTCCACGGCTAATTGAGGAAAAGAGTGAGGTTGCTTGAACAACAAGTTTGTTCAAGCGACCACTCAAATAGAATAGCACGATGATGGATCGGTTGCTTGGGTAATTCATCTTCGTCTGGATTATTTTTTTTTTAATCCAGGGACGTGTGATAGGATCGCCATGCACAAGCGACCGAAGCGGGGGAAGCAATTCCCTACAAGTGGTATCATAGCCACGGTTTCCGATTTTGTGTGTTTAGGATTCGGTAACTTTTATGCACTTATCATATATTATGTGTGCCGGATAATAGTAGGATGTGCATAGGCTAACTTTTTGTTTGCAGACATAAGATCTAACTATTATGACCATATGTGTGTATGTGATTGTATGTGTGTAATCGTAATATTATTTGAATCCTCGGGGTTGACGAGGCAAGTATTTAATTTTTGTAATTAAGTACGACATTGTTAAGCCACTCTTTTATTTTAGTTTACTTTCGATCTAGATTTCATGTACACTCCTTTGTGGACTATAGGATCGATGGATGTAAATTAAAATATTTTTTCTCGGCTCGAATCTCTGGATGGCTTGTACATGGCGTAGGGAGGAGCGGACGAGGTGGCAACACGACTGGAGGCATATTGGAGAACAAAAGCCATAATAGTTGGAAAATTTGTTTTTCATATTTATTTCTTTTGATTTATATGCTTGTTGTGGTTGCATGGATAAAATTCCTCAATTTTAAATTACTAAGTGGGAGAGGGATATTTTTTAAATTCCCGCGGCCTCCATTACAATTTGACATGTGATGCGAACAAACTTGCGCGTTGGCTCTGAGTGCCTTCCTCCATATCGGATGAGTTTATTTTGCGGATCACTAGGTCAAATATGGTTATAGGAAGTTATTTAGGAGCATGTGTACATCCCCAATGGAAGGCACATAATCTGAAATTATTACCTTAGTATTGGGTAATGGTAAACACTTAGATGCAAATAAAAGTATCCTCCCCATCGGAGTTACTGCTTTTATTTGTAAGGCCGAAGAGGAACCAACTATTGATTTTATTTGTCAAAAAGTAAGGTTGACAGGATAATAAAATTAATGGGTAAAATCTCCTCTTACAAATGTAGAATTCGTATACGTCCACACTATCATGGCATACGATATTCTCGGTGTTTTGAGGTGTTGGTTGATTTTAAAATTTTATTGTTTGAGGAATCAATAATTTTTTGAAATCTAATGTTTTGATATATGTGATTCTTAGGTTTTTCAAAATGACTTTCAACCCATTTGATGTGATTCTAAAAGAAAACAAACTTACTGGACCTAACTATGATGATTGGAAAAGAAATTTAGACATTGTCTTAAAAGCTAAGGAGTACAAATATGTACTCTTCGAAGAGTATCCTCCTAAGCCTACGAATGATTCTGGTGAAAAGGAGAAAGAGAGTTATATGAAGTGGGTCAAGGTTGATGAGATGGCGCGGTGTTATATTTTGGCTTTTATGTCAAATGTATTGCAACATCAGCATCATACCATGACTACTGCCTATGACATGATTCTCAATCTCAAAGAACTTTTCGGACACCAGAATCGGGCTGCTAGGCAAGAAGCCATGAGAAACTTGATGACGACCACCATGGTTGAGGGAACACCCATGAGGAATCATGTTCTCAAGATGATGGCTCATTTGAATGAGCTGGAAGTCCTTGGAGCTAAGATCGATGGGGAATCCCAGGTCGATATCATTCTCCAATCTCTACCTAGGAGTTTTGAGCAGTTTCGCCTGAACTACAATATGAATAAGAGGTTGTATTCGTTGGCGGAGCTTCTGATAGAACTCCAGGCGGTAGAGGGGCTTTTTCATCAGAGTTATTAGGCTTTGGTTGCTCAGAAGGTTTCTACTTCTAAGCCGAAAGGAAAGAAGAAGAAGAAACAAGGCACAGTAAAGGTGGTGGGAGGATCTCAAGGAGGAGTGAAGAAGTCGAAAGGCAAGTGCTTCACTTGCAAGCAGACTGGACATTGGAAGGCGGACTTTCCCAACCGCAAACAGAACAAAGGTATATCTTTTGGTCTAGTCATTGAAACATGTTTAGCAGTGTTATATACTGACATCTGGTGTGTAGATATGGAAGCCACTGATCATGTCTGCAACTCTTTGTAGGGGTTCCAGGAAACGAGACGACTAGCTGAGGGGGAGATTACCGTCTACATGGGCAATGCTACGAAGGTGGCGGCTATTGCAGTGGGAGATGTTTATTTATCTTTTGATAGAAATAAAACTTTGGTTCTGAGAAATTGCCTTTATGTACCTTCATTTAGAAAGAATTTAATTTCAGTTTCTAAATTGTTTTTGGATGGATATTCTATTTCTTTTAATGACAAAGTTGTTATAAAAAGGAATAGGGAGATTATCTGTTCTGGTGCATTGGTAGGAAATTTATACATTCTTGAACCAAAAGCTCCCACGATGCAAATAAAAATAAATAACTCATCTTTTAAATCTAATAAGAGAAAAGAACCTTCGAAAATGAACCAAATGTATCTTTGGCATCTAAGGTTAGGTCATATTAACCTGAGTATAATTCAAAGGTTGATAGCTGATGGACCTTTGGGTTCATTAGTAGTGGAAGATTTCCCAACCTGTAAATCTTGCTTAGAAGGTAAAATGACAAAGAGACCTTTTAAGACCAAGGGGTATAGAGCCAAAGATATATTGGAATTGGTTCATTCTGATTTATGTGGTCCTATGTCTATCCAGGCTAGAGGTGATTTTGAATATTTCATTTCTTTTATAGACGATTATTCAAGATATGAATACATTTACTTGATGCGCCGCAAGTCTGAATGCTTTGATAGGTTCAAAGAATTCAAGGCTGATGTGGAGAAACGTCAAGGTAAAAGTATCAAGATACTATGATCTGATCGTGGTGGTGAGTACCTCTTGAGAGAGTTTAGGAATTACTTATCAGAGGCTGGGATTCAATCCCAACTGTCTGCACCTGGTACACACCAGCAGAATGGTGTGGTGGAGCGAAGGAATAGGACTCTTATGGAGATGGTTAGATCAATGATGAGTTATTCTGAGTTACCAGATTCGTTATGGGGGTATGCTCTGGATACGACAGTGTATATTTTGAACTTGGTACCATCTAAATCATTACCTTCTACTCCCACAGAATTATGGACTAGGCGAAAGCCTAGTCTGTGACATATTCGGATTTGGGGTAGTCCAGCACATGTGCTGAAGGGAGATGCTAGTAAGTTGGAATCTCGTACAAAAGTGAACCTTCTCATAGGCTATCCTAGAGGAATGAAAGGTGGTTTGATCTATAGTCCTAGAGATCAGAGGGTGATCGTTAGCACGAACACCCAATTTTTAGAGGATGACTATGTGATGAACCACAAGCCCATGAGCAAGATTGTTCTGGAGGAATTAAGAGGGGAAGTCACTACTTCAGTACCAACGGTACAAGAGGATATACCACAAGTGACTGCACCGCGTGTCACAGAGGATACACAAGTGATACCTCATCGTAGTGGGAGGGTTGTTAGACAACCTGATAGATTTATGCTCTTGGGAGAATCTTCTGATTTGATCCTTGGCGAACATGAACCTGATCCTTGGACATATGACGAGGCAATCCAAGATAAAGATATCGTATCTTGGCAAAGGGCAATGAATTCTGAGATAGAATCTATGGATTCAAATCAGGTCTGGGAGCTAGTAGAACCACCCAATAGTGTAAAAGCCATTGGATGCAAGTGGATCTACAAAAGAAAGAGAGGAACATACGAGAAGGTTGAGACCTTCAAAGCAAGGTTGTTGTGAAAGGGTATACTCAGAAAGAGGGTATCGATTATGAGGAGACTTTTTTGTCGGTAGCCATGCTTAAGTCTATCCAGATTCTCTTATCTATAACTGCTCATATGAATTATGAGGTTTGGCAGATGGATGTCAAGACAACTTTCCTTAATGGAAGTCTTAAAGAAAACATCTATATGGAGTAACCAGAAGGATTCATTGCAAAGGGAAAAAAGCATCTTGTTTGCAAGCTTAATCGATCCATTTATGGATTGAAGCAAGCTTCGAGATCTTGGAACATCTGCTTTTATGAGGTAATCCAGTCATATGGATTTATTCAAAGTCTGGATGAGTCTTGTGTATACAAGAGATGTGACAGAAACATAGTGATATTTCTTGTACTATACGTAGATGACATTTTGCTCATTGGCAATAATGTCAAAGTGTTGTTAGACGTAAGGGTATGGTTGTTCAAACAATTTGATATGAAAGACTTGGGAGAAGTGGGACACATCCTTTGGATCAAGGTTATAAGGGATCGCAAGAAAAGGATGTTGTGCCTATCTCAAGCTTCATACATAAACACAATTTTGGCTTGTATTAGCATGCATAACTCCAAGAAAGGTTTTCTACCTTTTAGACATGAGTACCTTTATCTAAAGAGATGTGTCCTAGAACATCAAAGGAGATAGAGGAGATGAAGGCGGTTCCTTATGCTTCTGCGGTAGGAAGCCTCATGTATGCAATGTTATGTACGAGGCTCGATATCTGCTTTACTGTGGGCATGGTTAGCAGATATCAGAGTAATCTAGGACAGGGACAATTGGACTGCGGTAAAGGATATATTGAAGTACCTGAGAAGAACTAGGGATTATATACTGGAATACCAGGCAGATCAATTACTCCCTGTGGGTTACACAGATTTTGACTTCCAATCAGATAGGGATAACAGTAAGTCTACCTTGGGTTTTGTATTTACTTTGGGAGGTGGAGCCATTATATGGAGGAGTGTCAAGCAGAAATGCGTGGCGGACTCCACAATAGAAGTTGAGTATGTGGCAGCCTCTGAGGCAACCATAGAAGTTATATGGCTCAGGAACTTCTTGATGGACTTGGATGTGATTCCTGGTTTGTCCAGAACTATCACAATTTATTGTGATAACAATGGTACAGTTACAAACTCGAAGGAACCACGAGTACCACATGATATGAGAGATCGTAGAGCAAGGAGAAGTTGATGTCGCCAAGATTGCATCAGAGGATAACCTGGCAGATCCTTTCACTAAGGCCCTTCCAGTGAGAGCTTTTGATAGGCATGTGGAGGGAATGGGAATCAGATGTATGGCAGTTTGATGGCAGTATAGTCTTTTAGTATAAGTGAGAGATTGTTGGGATGTATACTGAAAGCCTAGTCTTTGTATGAACATCTTCATTTTGAAATAAGAATCACATGATCATTGTTTGCATTTTATATTTATTATATGTGTGCATTGTTGAAGTATTGGGAATACAATCAAAGTCCCACATTGGTAAGACATGGAAAAGATCATGTGCTTATAAGATGAAAAGATATCTCCATTGGCATGAGGCCTTTTGGGTAAAGCCCAAAAACAAAACCATGAGGGCTTAGGCCCAAAGTAGACAATATCATACCATTGTGGAGATATGTGGATCTTATAGGCACTAACAATTGGTATCAGAGCTATAGTTCATGTCAAGCCATGAACCTCGAATGAAGGAAGTTGAGCTCCCATGTCCGGATCAAGAGAACCAGACACCAGGCAGGAAGTCCAGTTGGGTTGGGAGGACCGAACAACTAGCAGGAAGTCCAGTTGGGCTAGAAGGGTTGGACAACTGGCAGGAAGTCCAGCTGGGTCAGGAGGACCAGACAGTTGGCAGGAAGTTCTGGTGGGTTGAGGATCGGACATTAAGCAGAGGATGTCCTTCGAGGACGGATAGGCTTGAAGAGAGGTCAATGTGGTCCTTTGTTTGAGGGGGGGATTGTTGAAGTATTAGGAATACAATCAATGTCCCACATTGGTAAGACATGGAAAAGATCATGTACTTATAAAAAGAAAAGATATCTCGTTTGGAATTAGGCCTTTTGGGTAAAGCCCAAAAACAAAACCATGAAGGCTTAGGCCCAAAGTGGACAATATCATACTATTGTGGAGATTTATGGATCTTATAGGCACTAACATGCATCTTGTCCGATACTTTACATTATAGATAACATTATGTGTGGTGTCACACAGAAGATCATGTTATCAGTTCCTTGTAGAGTATAAGTAGAGGCTCATAACCAAGATGGTTTTGGACAAACCATTGCCATGGTTGTAGTGTAATTTGGTATTGGTTTATCTTGACCATAAAATTACACTAGTGTTGGTAATCATGCTAGCTCGGAGGCTCATTGGCTCTCATGTACCCGGATTAAAATTTTCACTAATGAAAACTAATCCGGATGGGATGAGTTTCCTAAGCACAACCAATTCATCATCGTGCTATCGTCTTGAGCGATCGCTTGAACAAACTAGTTGTTCAAGCAACACAACTCTTCTAGTCGGTTAGCCGCGGAAGAGACGACGGACGGATCGTCGGTTTTTGTATTTATCTTCGAGGTCCATGATTATACAAATACATACACATGCAAACTAGTATAATCAACACATACTAATCAAAATAATAAGAACATGCAAAGATCAATAATAAAAGTTATAAAACTTTTATACCTCTTGATCTTCTATCGTATGTCCTAACCTCCTTGTACACTTTGTGTGGGCGAAGATCCTCCACAAGTTGAAGCTTCCTAGATCTTCTTCAATCCAAAGAAAGAAGAACTCTCCTTCCCTTCTTGCTTGAGCCAACCACCAATCCACAAAGGATTGATGCCGCCGGCCCCAAGAATAGAGAGAACAAAATGGAAACCACCAAGGAACCAAACTAGGGACAAACCCTAGCTTCTAGTGCCGCCGGCCAAGATGGAGTGAAGAGGAGAAAGGGAATATGTTGGGCGCCGGCCAAGGTATAGGGAAAAGAGAAGGAGCCGGCAACACCCTAGGAAGAAGAAGAGCTCCTCTCCTATAGTTGCCACCCACCTTCTTGCAAACCCTAGCCAACCAACCATAAGAGCCAAACCCTAATCTAATTAGGGTTTCCTCCTTAGGCTTTCTTGCCGCCCAACCAAGGTGGAAGGAAGAGATCTAGGAACCGGCCACCTTCCCTAGGAAGAAGAAGAGCTCTTCTCCTATAGTTGCCGCCCCTCTCCTTCCAAACCTTGCCGCCCAACCAAAGGAGCCAAACCCTAATTAGGGTTTCCTCCTTAGGGTTTCTTTCCTCCCAAGCCATTGATGGGCAAAACCCTAATCTCCAAAAAACCAAATCCTTTCTTTGCCACCCAACCCATTCTCCCATATATATAGAGTTAGGTTTAGGCCTAGGTTTAATCTCCTCCATTGGTTCTAGAGATTTAATCTCAACCGTCGGATCTAGAGATTTAATCTCAACCGTCGGTTCTAGGGTTTTAATCCCAATTGTCGGATCTAGAGATTTAATCTCAACCGTCGGTTCTATAGATTTAATCTCAACCGTCGGTTCTAGAGATTTAATATCAACCGTCGGTTCTAGAGATTTGTTTTCCATCATTGGATCTAGACTTCATGAGGTTTATATTAGGCTACGATAGGGACCATGAGGAGGAGTTGGATCTTGGCCACCCGATGGATCGGAACCACACATACTTGATCCATCAATGATGTTCCATTCCACTAGAGGATCATCATTGAATTACCTCACCAACCCCCATATGATAATATGGGCTCCATGTATTATTTGTACATCCATCTCCCCGTGTTTAAGATATCGAATGTCCGTCAATTAATTGATTTACTGACCATCAATTAATTAACATCTAACTCCTCGAGTAGTACCACTCAACCTTATCATCATGTTGACTAAGTCAACCTGCAGGGTTTACATGATAAATCTTATGAGCTCCTCAAGGGGACATCATCAGCCTAATATATAGGACACGGTTTCCTCCTATAATCAACGGCACACCATGTAAATAATATCATTTCCCAACTTACCGGGCATATTGATTTAATCTATAGAAATCTCACCCTTTGGTAAATCAAAGAAATGAATACTAAGTACATGTGCCCGTTATTATATCGGGATTAAGAGCATGTACAACATAATATCCGAGGTCCGATTCAATTATGTAGTCAGCAATAAATTGAATTACCTCTATGTCGGTCCTGCTCAATACACCTAAGTGTACTAGTGTAACTCTATGTTCAAGACAAAACAATACCAAGCTACACTACAACCATGCCAATGGTTTGTCCAAAACCATCTTGGTTGTGAGCCTCTACTTATATTCTACAAGGAACTGATAACATGATCTTCTGTGCCACACCAAGCACCATGTTATCTACAATGTAAAATATTAGACAATATGCACACATATAATAAATATAAAGTGCAAACAATGATCATGTGATTCTTATTTCAAAAAATAAAAATGTTCATACAAAAGAGCTAGGCTTTCAGTATACATCCCAACAATCTCCCACTTATACTAAAAGACTATGATGTCCTCATACTGCCCTACATCTGATTCCCCTTCCCTCCACATGCCTATCAAAGCTCTCGCTAGAAGGGCCTTAGTGAAAAGGTCTACCAGGTCATCCTCTGATGCAATCTAGGCGACAACAACTTCTACCTCCTTTACGATTTCTCGTATCAGGTGGTACTTGCGCTCTATGCATTTACTTACCTTATGGGCTCGTGGTTCCTTCGAGTTTGCAACTGCACCATTATTATCACAATAAATTGTGATAGTTCTGGGCAAACTAGGAATCACATCCAAGCCCATCAAGAAGTTCCTGAGCCAGCCAACTTCTTTGGCCGCCTCATAGGCTGCCACATACTCAGCTTCCATGGTGGAGTCCGTCACGCATTTCTACTGGACACTCCTCTATACAATGGCTCCACCTCCCAAAGTAAATACAAAACTTGAGGTAGACTTACTGTTATCTATATCAGATTGGAAATCGAAATCCGTGTAACCCACAGGGAGTAATTGGTCTGCCCGATAAACTAGCATATAATCCCTAGTCCTTCTCAGGCACTACAATATATGCTTAACCGCAGTCCAATGTCCCTGTCCTGGATTACTCTGATATCTGTTGACCATGCCCATGGCATAGTACATATCTGGTCTCGTACAGAGCATCACATACATGAGGCTTCCTACTGCCGAAGCATAAAGAACCGCCTTCATCTCCTCTATATCCTCTGATGATCTAGGACACATCTCCTTAGATAAAGGAACTCCATACCTGAAAGGTAGAAAACCTTTCTTGGAGTTTTTTATGCTAAAACGATCCATAATCGTGTCTATGTATGAAGCTTGGGATTAGCACACTAACCTTGATCCCAAGGATGTGTCCCACTTCTCCCAAGTCCTTCAAAACTGTTTGGACAACCATACCCTTACGTCCGATAACATTCCGATATTGTTGCCAACTATCAAAATGTTATCTACGTATAGTACAAGAAATACCACTACATTTCTGTCACATCTCTTGCATACACAAGACTCATCCGGACTTTGAATAAATCCATAAATCTAGATTTACCTTATCAAAGCGGATGTTCCAAGACCTCGAAGCTTGTTTCAATCCATAAATGGACCGATTAAGCTTACATACAAGATGCTCTTTACCCTTAGCAATGAATCCCTCTGGTTGCTTCATATAGATGTTCTCCTCAAGACTTCTATTAAGGAAAGCTGTCTTGACATCCATCTTCCACACCTCATAATCCATATGAGCTGCTATGCATAAGAGCTCCCAGACCTGATTTGAATCCATAGATTCAATCTCAGTATTCATTGCACTTTGCAAAGATGCTGCATCTTTATCTTGGATTGCCTCATCATTTGTCCAGGGATCAGGTTCATGTTCGCCAGGGGCCAAATCGGAAGATTCTCCCAAGAACATGAATCTATCAGGCTGTCTCACAACCCTCCCACTACGACGAGGTATCACCTGTGTATCCGCTGTGACACGCGGTACAGTGACTTGTGGTATCTCCTCTTGTACCAGTGGTACTGAAGTCGGGACTTCCCCTGTCAACTCCTCAAGAACAATCCTACTCGTGGGCTTGTGGTTCATCACATAGTCCTCATCTAGAAATCTGGCATTTGTACTCACGATCACCTTCTGATCTCTAGGATTATAAAACAAACCACCTTTTGTTCCTTTAGGGTACCCCACGAACATGCACACTTCTGTACGAGGTTCCAACTTACTAGTATCAGCCTTCAGCACATGTGCTGGACTACCCCAAATCTGAATATGTCTTAGACTAGGCTTTCACCCAGTCCATAATTCTTTGGGAGTAGAAGGTATTGACTTAGATGGAACCAAGTTCAGAATGTGTGTTGTCGTTTCCAGAGCAAATCCCCAGAACGAATCAGGTAACTCAGAATAACTCATCATCAATCTGACCATCTCCATAAGAGTCCTATTCCTTCGCTCTGCTACACCGTTCTGCTGGGGTATGCCAGGTGCAGACAATTGGGATTGAATCCCAACCTCTGATAAGTAGTTCCTAAACTCTCCCAAGAGGTACTAACCACCATGATCAGATCGTAGTGTCATCCATATCTTGAATAATCATCTATGAAAGAGATGAAATATTCGAGACTACCTCTTGCCTAGATAGTCATAGGACCACACAAATCAGAATGAACCATTCCTAACACATCTTTGGCTCTATACCCCTTGGCCTAAAGAGGCCTCTCGATCATTTTACCTTCCAAGCAAGATTCGCAGGTTGGGAGATCCTCCACCACTAATGAACCCAAAGGTCCATCAGCTATCAACCTTTGAATTCTACTCAGGTTCATATGACCAAGCCTTAGATGCCAAAGATATGTTTGGTTCATCTTCGAAGGTTCTTTTCTCTTATTAGAATTAGAAGATGAGTTATAAACTTTAATTTGCATCGTGGGAGGTTTTTGGTTCAAGTGTTTACAAATTTCCTATCAATGTACCTGAACAGATATTTTCCCTATTCCTTTTTATAACAACTCTATCATTAAAAGAAATAGAATATCCATCCATAAACAATTTAGAAACCGAAATTAAATTCTTTCTAAATAAAGGTACATAAAGGGAATTTTCCAGAACCAAAATTTTATTTTTCTTAAGAGATAAATAAAACTTCTCCCCTTTCTGATAGCCGCCACCTTCATGGCATTGCCCAAGTAAATGGTAATCTCCCCTTTAGCTAGTCGTCGGGTTTCCTGGAACCCCTGCAAAGTGTTGCAGACATGATTAGTGGCTCTCGTATCTACACACCAGGTGCCGGTAGATAATTCCTCTAACCATGTTTCAACGACTTGACCAAAGGATATACATTTTTTCTTGCTTCGGATTGGTATAATCCTTCTTCTTATGTCCAGTTTGCTTGCAAGTGAAGTACTTGCCTTTCGGCTTCTTCACTCCTCCCTGAGATCCTCCCACCACCTTTGCTCCACCTTGTTTCTCCTTCTTCTAGCCTTTCGGCTTAGAAGTAGAAGCCTTTTTGAGCAACCATGGCTTGAGGACACTCTTTGAAAAGTGTATACTTGTACTTCTTTAGCAGATAAGACAACATCTAGATTCTTTTCCAATCAACATTATTTGGGTACAGTAAGTTTATTTCCTTTAGTATCATAGTAAGTGGACTGAAAGTCATTTTTGAAAATCCTAAGAATCACAATGATCAAAATATTAGATTTCAAATATTATTGATTCCTCAAAACAATAAAATTCCGAAATCAACCAACACCTCAAAACACCGAGAATATCGCATGCCATGATAGTGTGGACGTATACGAATTCTACATTTGTAAGAGGAGGTTTTACCCATTAATTTTATTATCTTGTCAACCTTACTTTTTGACAAATAAAATTAATAGTTGGTTCCTCTTTGGCCCTACAAATAAAAGCAGTGACCCCGATGGGGAGGATACTTTTTATTTGGATCTAAGTGTGCACCATTACACAATACTAAGGGAATTATCTTGGATTATGTGCCTTACCGATGTGGAAGTACACACTCTCCTAAACAATTTCCTATAACCATTATTTGACCTAGTGATCCGCAAACAAACTCATCCGATGGGGAGGAAGGCACTCAGAGCCGACGCGCAAGTTTGTTGCATCACACGTCAAATTGTAATGGAGGCCGCGGGAATTAATTAAAATGTCACTCTCCCACTTTGTAAATTGAAAATGAGGAATTTTTAAGCAAACACAACATGCATACAAAACAAATCAGCAATAAATATGGAAAAAAAATTAGAATTTTCCCAACTATTATGACATTGTTCTCCAATATGCATCCCATCATGTCGCCACCTCGTCCGCTCCATCTTTTCCCGTGCGCAAGTCACCAAAGAGATCCGAGCCGAGATAAACTATTTTAATTTACATCCAACGATCCTATACTCCACGAAGGAGTGTACAAATAATCTAGATCGAAAGTAAACTAAAATGAGTGGCTAAAAAATGCCGTATTTAATTACAAAAATTAAATACTAATCTAGCCTCGTCAACCCCGAGGATTCAAATAATATACATACAATCACACACAAAATATCACATACACACATATAGCCATAATAGTCAGATCTTATGCCTGCAACCAAAAAGTTAGCCTACGCACATCCTACTATTATCCGACATACTCAATATATGATATGTGCATGAAAGTAACCGAATCCAAAACACACAAAACCGGAAACCGTAGCTCTGATACCAATTTATTGGTAATCATGCTAGCTCGGAGGCTCATTGGCTCCCATGTCCCCGGATTAAAATGTTCACTAATGAAAACTAATCCGGATGGGATGAGTTTACTAAGCACAACCAATTCGTCGTCGTGCTATCGACTTGAGCGATCGCTTGAACAAACTAGTTGTTCAAGCACTTCTAGTCGGTTAGCGCGGAAGAGACATGACGGATCGCCGGTTTTTGTGTTTATCTTCGGGGTCCATGATTATATAAATACATACACATGCAAACTAGTATAATCAACACATACTAATCAAAATAATACGAACATGCAAAGATCAATAATAAAAGTTATTAAACTTTTATACCTCTTGATCTTCTATCGTATGTCCTAACCTCCTTGTACACTTCGTGTGGGCGAAGATCCTCCACAAGTTGAAGGTTCCTAGATCTTATTCAATCCAAAGAAAGAAGAACTCTCCTTCCCTTCTTGCTTTAGCCAACCACCAATCCATAAAGGATTGATGCCGCCGGCCCCAAGAATAAAGAGATCAAAATGGAAACCACCAAGGAACCAAACTAGGGACAAACCCTAGCTTCTAGTGCCGCCGGCCAAGATGGAGTGAAGAGGAGAAAGGGAATATGTTGGGTGCCGGCCAAGGTATAGGGAAAAGTGAAGGGAGTCGCTTCGGAGGCTCATTGGCTCCCATGTCCCCGGATTAAAATTTTCACTAATGAAAGAATTAATCTGGATGGGATGAACTTCCTTAGCACAACCATTTCGTCGTCGTGCTAACAACTTGAGTGATCGCTTGAACAAACTAGTTGTTCAAGCAACACAACTCTTCTAGTTGGTTAGCCGTGGAAGAGACGACGAACGGATCGCCGGTTTTTGTGTTTGTCTTCGGGGTCCATGATTATACAATATATTTTCATACACACACATGTATAATCAAAACATAAAAGAACATGCTCAGATCTGTAATTAAAGTTAAAAGAACTTTATACCTTACGATCTCCTACCGTATGTCCTATCCTTCTCATGGACGACGTGTGGACGAAGATCCTCCACGAGTATAAGCCTTCTAGATCGCGTTCTCTTCTACCTTGTCCGCTGCGAACAAAGAGAAGAACCAACAAATACCTATCCTTTCTAGAACCGGCCACCAAATTAGGGAATTTGGTGCAACTGCCGGCAAAGGATCAAATGGATGAAGCACCGGCCAACTCAGCGAAGGGGTTGCGCACGCCACCAAGGAGAAAGGGAGGAAGATGAACGCTGGCCACCAATGGAAGGAGAACCGCCGGCCAAGGAAGAAGGGAGAGGCCTCTAGGATGGGCACCGGCCAAGTGTTGATGGAGGAGGATGGGCGCTGACAATCAACTAGAAGGAAGAAGGTTGCCGCCCACATGTTTTGCTCCAAAACCCTAGCCGCCCACTTGTTGTAGAGCCAAACCCTAATTCTCTATCATTATCTTTGCCGCCCAAGCCTAAGCCTCTATTTATAGAATTGGGCTTAAGCCTCCTTTAATCTCCACCGTCGGATCTAGGGATTTAATCTCCACCGTCGGATCTAGGGTTTTATCCCAACCGTCGGATCTACGGTTTTATCCCAATCGTCGGATCTAGGATTTCATCCCAACCGTCGGATCTAGGGTTTCATCCCAACCGTCGGATCTAGGGTTTCATCCTAACCATCGGATCTTAGGGATTTAATCCCAACCGTTGGATCTAGGGTTTCATCCTAACCATCGGATCTTAGGGATTTAATCCCAACCGTTGGTTCTTGGGTTTTGTTTTACATTCTTGGATCTAGACTTCACAAGGATTATATTAGGCTACGATAGGGACCATAAGGAGGAGTTGGATCTTGGCCACCCGATGGATCGGAACCACACAAACTTGATCCATCAATGATGTTCCATTCCACTAGAGGATCATCATTGAACTACCTCACCAACCCCCATAAATTAATATGGGCTCCATATATTATTCGTACATTAATCTCCCCGTGTTTAAGATATCGAATGTCCGTCAATTAATTGATTTACTGACCATCAATTAATTAACATCTAATTCCTCGAGTAGTACCACTCAACCTTATCATCATGTTGACTAAGTCAACCAGCTGGGTTTACATGATAAATCTTATGAGCTCCTCAAGGGGACATCATCAGCCTAATATATAGGACACGGTTTCCTCCTATAATCAACGGCACACCATGTAAATAATATCATTTCCCAACTTACCGGGCATATTGATTTAATCTATAGAAATCTCACCCTTTGGTAAATCAAAGAAATGAATACTAAGTACATGTGCCCGTTATTATATCGGGATTAAGAGCATGTACAACATAATATCCGAGGTCCGATTCAATTATGTTGTCAGCAATAAATTGAATTACCTCTATGTCGGTCCTGCTCAATACACCTAAGTGTACTAGTGTAACTCTATGTTCAAGACAAAACAATACCAAGCTACACTACAACCATGCCAATGGTTTGTCCAAAACCATCGTGGTTGTGAGCCTCTACTTATATTCTACAAGGAACTGATAACATGATCTTCTGTGCCACACCAAGCACCATGTTATCTACAATGTAAAATATTAGACAATATGCACACATATAATAAATATAAAGTGCAAACAATGATCATGTGATTCTTATTTCAAAAAATAAAAATGTTCATACAAAAGAACTAGGCTTTCAGTATACATACCAACAATCTCCCACTTATACTAAAAGACTATGATGTCCTCATACTGCCCTACATCTGATTCCCCTTCCCTCCACATGCCTATCAAAGCTCTCGCTAGAAGGGCCTTAGTGAAAAGGTCTACCAGGTCATCCTCTGATGCAATCTAGGCGACAACAACTTCTACCTCCTTTACGATTTCTCGTATCAGGTGGTACTTGCGCTCTATGCATTTACTTACCTTATGGGCTCGTGGTTCCTTCGAGTTTGCAATTGCACCATTATTATCACAATAAATTGTGATAGTTCTGGGCAAACTAGGAATCACATCCAAGCCCATCAAGAAGTTCCTGAGCCAGCCAACTTCTTTGGCCGCCTCATAGGCTGCCACATACTCAGCTTCCATGGTGGAGTCCGTCACGCATTTCTACTGGACACTCCTCTATACAATGGCTCCACCTCCCAAAGTAAATACAAAACTTGAGGTAGACTTACTGTTATCTGTATCAGATTGGAAATCAAAATCCGTGTAACCCCCAGGGAGTAATTGGTCTGCCCGATAAACTAGCATATAATCCCTAGTCCTTCTCAGGCACTACAATATATGCTTAACCGCAGTCCAATGTCCCTGTCCTGGATTACTCTGATATCTGTTGACCATGCCCACGGCATAGTACATATCTGGTCTCGTACAGAGCATCACATACATGAGGCTTCCTACTGCCGAAGCATAAAGAACCGCCTTCATCTCCTCTATATCCTCTGATGATCTAGGACACATCTCCTTAGATAAAGGAACTCCATACCTGAAAGGTAGAAAACCTTTCTTGGAGTTTTTCATGCTAAAACGATCCATAATCGTGTCTATGTATGAAGCTTGGGATTAGCACACTAACCTTGATCCCAAGGATGTGTCCCACTTCTCCCAAGTCCTTCAAAACTGTTTGGACAACCATACCCTTACGTCCGATAACATTCCGTTATTGTTGCCAACTATCAAAATGTTATCTACATATAGTACAAGAAATACCACTACGTTTCTGTCACATCTCTTGCATACACAAGACTCATCCGAACTTTGAATAAATCCATAAATCTAGATTTACCTTATCAAAGCAGATGTTCCAAGACCTCGAAGCTTGTTTCAATCCATAAATGGACCGATTAAGCTTACATACAAGATGCTCTTTACCCTTAGCAATGAATCCCTCTGGTTGCTTCATATAGATGTTCTCCTCAAGACTTCCATTAAGGAAAGCTGTCTTGACATCCATCTGCCACACCTCATAATCCATATGAGCTGCTATGCATAAGAGCTCCCAGACCTGATTTGAATCCATAGATTCAATCTCAGTATTCATTGCACTTTGCAAAGATGCTGCATCTTTATCTTGGATTGCCTCATCATTTGTACAGGGATCAGGTTCATGTTCGCCAGGGGCCAAATCGGAAGATTCTCCCAAGAACATGAATCTATCAGGCTGTCTCACAACCCTCCCACTACGACGAGGTATCACCTGTGTATCCGCTGTGACACGCAGTGCAGTAACTTGTGGTATCTCCTCTTGTACCAGTGGTACTGAAGTCGGGACTTCCCCTGTCAACTCCTCAAGAACAATCCTACTCGTGGGCTTGTGGTTCATCACATAGTCCTCATCTAGAAATCTGGCATTCGTACTCACGATCACCTTCTGATCTCTAGGATTATAAAACAAACCACCTTTTGTTCCTTTAGGGTACCCCACGAACATGCACACTTCTGTACGAGGTTCCAACTTACTAGTATCAGCCTTCAGCACATGTGCTGGACTACCCCAAATCTGAATATGTCTTAGACTAGGCTTTCGCCCAGTCCATAATTCTATGGGAGTAGAAGGTATTGACTTTGATGGAACCAAGTTCAGAATGTGTGTTGTCATTTCCAGAGCAAATCCCCAGAACGAATCAGGTAACTCAGAATAACTCATCATCAATCTGACCATCTCCATAAGAGTCCTATTCCTTCGCTCTGCTACACCGTTCTGCTGGGGTATGCCAGGTGCAGACAATTGGGATTGAATCCCAACCTCTGATAAGTGGTTCCTAAACTCTCCCAAGAGGTACTAACCACCATGATCAGATCGTAGTGTCATCCATATCTTGAATAATCATCTATGAAAGAGATGAAATATTCGAGACTACCTCTTGCCTAGATAGTCATAGGACCACACAAATCAGAATGAACCATTCCTAACACATCTTTGGCTCTATACCCCTTGGCCTAAAGAGGCCTCTCGATCATTTTACCTTCCAAGCAAGATTCGCAGGTTGGGAGATCCTCCACCACTAATGAACCCAAAGGTCCATCAGCTATCAACCTTTGAATTCTACTCAGGTTCATATGACCAAGCCTTAGATGCCAAAGATATGTTTGGTTCATCTTCGAAGGTTCTTTTCTCTTATTAGAATTAGAAGATGAGTTATAAACTTTAATTTGCATCGTGGGAGGTTTTGGTTCAAGTGTTTACAAATTTCCTATCAATGTACTGAACAGATATTTTCCTATTCCTTTTATAACAACTCTATCATTAAAAGAAATAGAATATCCATCCATAAACAATTTAGAAACCAAATTAAATTCTTTCTAAATAAAGGTACATAAAGGAATTTTCTGTAACCAAAATTTTATTTTTCTTAAGAGATAAATAAAACTTCTCCCATCGCAATTGCCGCCACCTTCATGGCATTGCCCAAGTAAATGGTAATCTCCTTTAGCTAGTCGTCGGGTTTCGAACCTCGCAAAGTGTTGCGACATGATTAGTGGCTCTCGATCTACACACCAGTGCCGTAGATAATTCCTCTAACCATGTTTCAACGACTTGACCAAAGGATATACATTTTTCTTGCTTCCTGATTGGTATAATCCTTCTTCTTATGTCCAGTTTGCTTGCAAGTGAAGTACTTGCCTTTCGGCTTCTTCACTCCTCCCTGAGATCCTCCCACCACCTTTGCTCCACCTTGTTTCTCCTTCTTCTAGCCTTTCGGCTTAGAAGTAGAAGCCTTTTTGAGCAACCATGGCTTGAGGACACTCTTTGAAAAGTGTATACTTGTACTTCTTTAGCAGATAAGACAACATCTAGATTCTTTTCCAATCAACATTATTTGGGTACAGTAAGTTTATTTCCTTTAGTATCATAGTAAGTGGACTGAAAGTCATTTTTGAAAATCCTAAGAATCACAATGATCAAAATATTAGATTTCAAATATTATTGATTCCTCAAATCAATAAAATTCCGAAATCAACCAACACCGAGAATATCGCATGCCACGATAGTGTGGACGTATACGAATTCTACATTTGTAAGAGGAGGTTTTACCCATTAATTTTATTATCTTGTCAACCTTACTTTTTGACAAATAAAATTAATAGTTAGTTCCTCTTTGGCCCTACAAATAAAAGCAGTGACCCCGATGGGGAGGATACTTTTTATTTACATCTAAGTGTGCACCATTACACGATACTAAGGGAATTATCTTGGATTATGTGCCTTACCGATGTGGAAGTACACACTCTCCTAAACAATTTCCTATAACCATTATTTGACCTAGTGATCCGCAAACAAACTCATCCGATGGGGAGGAAGGCACTCAGAGCCGACGCGCAAGTTTGTTGCATCACACGTCAAATTGTAATGGAGGCCGCGGGAATTAATTAAAATGTCACTCTCCCACTTTGTAAATTGAAAATGAGGAATTTTTAAGCAAACACAACATGCATACAAAACAAATCAGCAATAAATATGGAAAAAAATTAGAATTTTCCCAACTATTATGACATTGTTCTCCAATATGCATCCCATCGTGTCGCCACCTCGTCCGCTCCATCTTTTCCCGTGCGCAAGTCACCAAAGAGATCCGAGCCGAGATAAACTATTTTAATTTACATCCAACGATCCTATACTCCACGAAGGAGTGTACAAATAATCTAGATCGAAAGTAAACTAAAATGAGTGGCTAAAAAATGCCGTATTTAATTACAAAAATTAAATACTAATCTAGCCTCGTCAACCCCGAGGATTCAAATAATATACATACAATCACACACAAACAATCACATACACACATATAGCCATAATAGTCAGATCTTATGCCTGCAACCAAAAAGTTAGCCTACGCACATCCTACTATTATCCGACATACTCAATATATGATATGTGCATGAAAGTAATCGAATCCAAAACACACAAAACCGGAAACCGTAGCTCTGATACCAATTTATTGGTAATCATGCTAGCTCGGAGGCTCATTGGCTCCCATGTCCCCGGATTAAAATGTTCACTAATGAAAACTAATCCGGATGGGATGAGTTTCCTAAGCACAACCAATTCGTCGTCGTGCTATCGACTTGAGCGATCGCTTGAACAAACTAGTTGTTCAAGCAACACAACTTTTCTAGTCGGTTAGCCGCGGAAGAGACGACGGACGGATCGCCGGTTTTTGTGTTTATCTTCGGGGTCCATGATTATACAAATACATACACATGCAAACTAGTATAATCAACACATACTAATCAAAATAATAAGAACATGCAAAGATCAATAATAAAAGTTATTAAACTTTTATACCTCTTGATCTTCTATCGTATGTCCTAACCTCCTTGTACACTTCGTGTGGGCGAAGATCCTCCACAAGTTGAAGCTTCCTAGATCTTCTTCAATCCAAAGAAAGAAGAACTCTCCTTCCCTTCTTGCTTTAGCCAACCACCAATCCATAAAGGATTGATGCCGCCGGCCCCAAGAATAGAGAGATCAAAATGGAAACCACCAAGGAACCAAACTAGGGACAAACCCTAGCTTCTAGTGCCGCCGGCCAAGATGGAGTGAAGAGGAGAAAGGGAATATGTTGGGTGCCGGCCAAGGTATAGGGAAAAGTGAAGGGAGTCGCTTCGGAGGCTCATTGGCTCCCATGTCCCCGGATTAAAATTTTCACTAATGAAAGAATTAATCTGGATGGGATGAACTTCCTTAGCACAAACATTTCGTCGTCGTGCTAACAACTTGAGTGATCGCTTGAACAAACTAGTTGTTCAAGCAACACAACTCTTCTAGTTGGTTAGCCGTGGAAGAGACGACGAACGGATCGCCGGTTTTTGTGTTTGTCTTCGGGGTCCATGATTATACAATATATTTTCATACACACACATGTATAATCAAAACATAAAAGAACATGCTCAGATCTGTAATTAAAGTTAAAAGAACTTTATACCTTACGATCTCCTACCGTATGTCCTATCCTTCTCATGGACGACGTGTGGACGAAGATCCTCCACGAGTATAAGCCTTCTAGATTGCGTTCTCTTCTACCTTGTCCGCTGTGAACAAAGAGAAGAACCAACAAATACCTATCCTTTCTAGAACCGGACACCAAATTAGGGAATTTGGTGCAACTACCGGCCAAGGATCAAATGGATGAAGCGCCGGCCAACTTGAAGAAGGGTTGTCGCCGGCCACCAAGGAGAAAGAGAGGAAGATGAACGCTGGCCACCAATGGAAGGAGAACCGCCGGCCAAGGAAGAAGGGAGAGGCCTCTAGGATGGGCACCGGCCAAGTGTTGATGGAGGAGGATGGGCGCTGACAATCAACTAGAAGGAAGAAGGTTGCCGCCCACATGTTTTGCTCCAAAACCCTAGCCGCCCACTTGTTGTAGAGCCAAACCCTAATTCTCTATCCTTATCTTTGCCGCCCAAGCCTAAGCCTCTATTTATAGAATTGGGCTTAAGCCTCCTTTAATCTCCACCGTCGGATCTAGGGATTTAATCTCCACCGTCGGATCTAGGGTTTTATCCCAACCGTCGGATCTACGGTTTTATCCCAATCGTCGGATCTAGGATTTCATCCCAACCGTCGGATCTAGGGTTTCATCCCAACCGTCGGATCTAGGGTTTCATCCTAACCATCGGATCTTAGGGATTTAATCCCAACCGTTGGATCTAGGGTTTCATCCTAACCATCGGATCTTAGGGATTTAATCCCAACCGTTGGTTCTTGGGTTTTGTTTTACATTCTTGGATCTAGACTTCACAAGGATTATATTAGGCTACGATAGGGACCATGAGGAGGAGTTGGATCTTGGCCACTCGATGGATCGGAACCACACAAACTTGATCCATCAATGATGTTCCATTCCACTAGAGGATCATCATTGAACTACCTCACCAACCCCCATAAATTAATATGGGCTCCATATATTATTCGTACATTAATCTCCCCATGTTTAAGATATCGAATGTCCGTCAATTAATTGATTTACTGACCATCAATTAATTAACATCTAGTTCCTCAAGTAGTACCACTCAACCTTATCATCATGTTGACTAAGTCAACCAGCTGGTTTTACATGATGAACCTTATGAGCTCCTCAAGGGGACATCATCAACCTAATATATAGGACATGGTTTCCTCCTATAATCAACGGCACACCATGTAAATAATATCATTTCCCAACTTACCAGGCATATTGATTTAATTCATCTAAATCTCACCCTCTGGTAAATCAAAGAAATAAATACTAAGTACATGTGCCCGTTATTATATCGGGATTAAGAGCATGCACAACATAATATCCGAGGTCCGATTCAATTATGTAGTCAGTACTAAATTGAATCACCTCTATGTCGGTCCTGCTCAATACACCTAAGTGTACTAGTGTAACTTTATGTTCAAGACAAAACAATACCAAGCTACACTACAACCATGCCAATGGTTTGTCCAAAACCATGTTGGTCGTGAGCCTCTACTTATATTTTACAAGGGACTGATAACATGATCTTCTGTGCCACACCATGTACCATGTTATCTACAATGTAAAATATTAGACAATATGTACACATATATAATAAATATATAAAGTGCAAACAATGATCATGTGATTCTTATTCCAAAATAAAATGTTCATACAAAAAGAGCTAGGCTTTCAGTATACATTCTAACAATCTCCCACTTATACTAAAAGACTATGGCGTCATCTCTCTGCCATACATCTGATCACCATGTCCTCCACATGCCTATCAAACGCTTTCGCTGGAAGGGCCTTAGTGAATGGATCTGCCAGGTTATCCTCTTATGCAATCTTGGCAACAGCAACTTCTCCTCGCTTTACGATCTCTCGTATAAGGTGGTACTTGCGCTCTATGTGTTTACTCGCCTTATGGGCTCGTGGTTCCTTCGAGTTTGCAACTGCACCACTATTATCAAAATAAATTGTGATAGTTCTGGGCAAACCAGGAATCACATCCAAGTCCATCAAGAAGTTCCAGAGCCATACAGCTTCCTTTGCTGCCTCAGAGGCTGCCACATACTCAGCTTCCATGGTAGAGCCCGCCATGCATTTCTGCTTGACACTCCTCCATACTATGGCTCCACCACCAAAAGTAAACACAAACCCCGAGGTAGACTTACTCTTGTCCATATCTGATTGGAAATCCGAATCCGTGTAACCCACAGAGACTAATTGATCTGCCCGATAAACCAGCATATAATCCCTAGTCCTTCTCAGGTACTTCAATATATGCTTTACCGCAGTCCAATGTCCCTGTCCAGGGTTACTCTGATATCTGCTAACCATGCCCACGGCAAAGTAGATATCCGGTCTCGTACATAGCATAGCATACATAAGGCTTCCTACTGCCGAAGCATAAGGAACCGCCTTCATGTCCTCTATCTCCTTTGATGTTTTGGGACACATCTCTTTAGATAAAGGAACTTCATGCCTAAAAGGTAGAAAACCTTTCTTGGAGTTCTGCATGCTAAAACGAGCAAGGATAGTGTCAATGTATGAAGCTTGAGACAAGCACAACATCCTTTTCTTGCGATCCCTAATAACTTTGATCCCAAGGATGTGTCCCACTTCTCCCAAGTCCTTCATATCAAACTGTTTGGACAACCATACCCTTACGTCTGATAACACTTTGATATTGTTGCTAACTAACAAAATGTCATCTACATATAGTACAAGAAACACCACAACATTTCCGTCACATCTCTTGTATACACAAGGCTCATCCGGACTTTGAATAAATCCATATGACTGGATTACCTCATCAAAGCGGATGTTCCAAGATCTAGAAGCTTGCTTCAATCCATAAATGGACCGATTAAGCTTACATACAAGATGTTCTTTGCCTTTAGCAATGAATCCCTCTGGTTGCCGCATATAGATGTTCTCCTCAAGACATTCGTTAAGGAAAGCTGTCTTGACATCCATCTGTCAAATCTCATAATCCATATGAGCAGCTATAGATAAGAGAATCCGGATAGACTTAAGCATAGCTACTGGCGAAAAGGTCTCCTCATAATCGATACCCTCTTTCTGAGTATACCCTTTCGCAACAAGCCTAGCTTTGAAGGTCTCAACCTTCCCGTCTACTCCTCTCTTTCTCTTGTAAATCCACTTGCATCCAATGGTTTTTACACCATCGGGTGGTTCTACTAGCTCCCAGACCTGATTAGAATCCATAGATTCTATCTCTGAATTCATCGCTCTTTGCCAAGATACCGCATCTCTATCTTGGATTGCCTCGTCATATTTCCAGGGATCAGGTTCATGTTCACCAGGGACTAAGTCCGAAGACTCTCCCAAAAACATAAATCTCTCGGGTTGTCTAACAACCCTCCCACTACGACGAGGTGCCTCTTGTGTATGCTCTGTGACACGCGGTGAAGTGACTTGTGGTGTCTCCTCTTGTACCGGTGGTACTGAAGTCGGGACTTCCCCTGTTAACTCCTCAAGAACAATCCTACTCTTGGGCTTGTGGTTCATTACTTAATCCTCCTCTAGAAATCTGGCGTTCGTGCTAACGATCACCCTCTGATCTCTAGGATTATAAAATAAACCAACTTTCGTTCCCTTAGGGTAGCCAACAAACATGCACACTTCTCTACGAGGTTCCAACTTACCAGCATCAGCCTTCAGCACATGTGCTGGACTCCCCCATATCCGAATATGTCTTAGACTAGGCTTTCGGCCAGTCCACAATTCTATAGGGGTAGAAGGTACTGATTTAGATGGAACCAAGTTCAGAGTGTACATTGTCGTATCCAGTGCATACCCCCAGAATGAAACAGGTAACTCAGAATAACTCATCATCGATCTGACCATCTCCATAAGAGTCCTATTCCTTCGCTCCGCTACACCATTCTGCTGGGGTGTGCCAGGTGCAGACAATTGGGATTGAATCCCAGCCTCTGATAAGTAATTCCTAAACTCTCCCAAGAGGTACTCGCCACCACGATTAGATCGTAATGTCTTGATACTTTTACCTTGACGGTTCTCCACATCAGCCTTGAATTCTTTGAACCTGTCAAAGCATTCAGACTTGCGGCGCATCAAGTAAATGTATCCATATCTTGAATAATCGTCTATAAAAGAGACAAAATATTCAAAACCACCTCTTGCCTGGATAGACATAGGACCACACAAATCAGAATGAACCAATTCTAACACATCTTTGGCTCTATACCCCTTGGCCTTGAAAGGCCTCTTGGTCATTTTACCTTCCAAGCATGATTCGCAGGTTGGGAGATCCTCCACCACTAATGAACCCAAAGGTCCATCAGCTATCAACCTTTGAATTCTACTTAGGTTAATATGACCAAGCCTTAGATGCCAAAGATATGTTTGGTTCATCTGCGAAGGTTCTTTTCTCTTATTAGATTTAGAAGATGAGTTATTTACTTCTATATGCATCATGGGAGTTTTCGGTTCAAGAGTATATAAATTGTCAACCAATGTACCAGAATAGATAATCTCCCTATTCCTTTTTATAACGACTTTGTCATTAAAAGAAACAGAATATCCATCCATAAACAATTTAGAAACTGAAATTAAATTCTTTCTAAAAGTAGGTACATAAAGACAATTTCTCAAAACCAAAACTTTATTCCTATCAAAAGATAAATAAACGTCTCCCACTGCAATAGCCGCCACCTTTGAAGCATTGCCCATGAAGACGGTAATCTCTCCCTCAGCTAGTCGTCGGGTTTCCTGGAACCCCTGCAAAGTATTGCAGACATGATCAGTGGCTCCTTTATCTACACACCAGGCACTGGTAGATAACACCGCTAAACAACTAAACAAGAAGATATACCTTTGTTCTTTCGACGAGGATAGTCCGCCTTCCAATGTCCAGTCTGCTTGCAAGTGAAGCACTTACCTTTCGGCTTCTTCACTCCTGCCTAAGGTCCCACTGCCACTTTCTTCGCTCCACCTTGCTTCTTCTTCTTCTTACCTTTCGGTTTAGAGGAAGAAACCTTCTGAGCGACCATGGCTTGAGCACTTTGACAAAAAAGCCCCTCTGCCGCCTGGAGTTCTGTCAGAAGCTCCGCCAACGAATACAACCTCTTGTTCATATTGTAGTTGAGGCGGAACTGCTCAAAACTCCTAGGCAGAGACTGGAGAATGATATCGACCTGGGTTTCCCCATCGATCTCAGCTCCGAGGACTTCCATCTCATTAAGATAAGCCATCATCTTGAGAACATGATCCCTAACGGGTGTTCCCTCGATCATGGTGGTCGTCATCAAGTTTCTCATTGCCTCCTGTCTAGCCGCCCTACTCTGATGTCCGAAAAGTTCCTTGAGATTGAACATCATGTCATAAGCTGTGGCTATGACCTAATGCTGATGTTGCAGCACATTTGACATAGATGCCAAAATGTAACACCGCGCCATTTCATCTGCCTTGACCCATTTCTTATAACGTTCTTTCTCCTTTTCATCAGAGTCATCGGAGGGCTTAGGAGGACAGACCTCGAAGAGTACAAATTTGTACTCCTCCGCAGTTAAGACAATATCTAGATTTCTTTTCCAATCAATGTAGTTTGGACCAGTAAGTTTGTTTTCTTTTAAAATCAGAGCAAGTGGGTTGAAAGCCATTTGAAAATCCTAAAAATCACAATGATCAAAATATTATATTTCAAATATTATTGATTCCTCAAAACAATAAAATTCCGAAATCAACCAACACCTCAAATCACCGAGAATATCACATGTCACGCTGTATGGACGTATACGAATTCTACATTTGTAAGAGGAGGTTTTACCCATTAATTTTATTATCTTGTCAACCTTACTTTTTGACAAATAAAATTAATAGTTGGTTCCTCTTTGGCCCTACAAATAAAAGCAGTGACTCCGCTGGGGAGGATACTTCTATTTGCATCTAAGTGTCCACCATTACACGATACTAAGGGAATTATTTCGGATTATGTGCCTTACCGCTGTGGAAGTACACATGCTCCTAGATAATTTCCTATAACCATTATTTGACCTAGTGATCCGCAAACAAACCCGTCCGCAGGGAGGAAGACACTCAGAGCCAACACACAAGTTTGTTGCATCACACGTCAAATTGTAATGGAGGCAGCGGGAATTAATTAAAATGTCCCTCTCCCACTTAGTTAATTGAAAATGAGGAATTTTAAAACATACACAACATGCATATAAAACAAATAAGCAATAAATATGGAAAAAACAGAATTTTTCCAACTATTATGGCATTGTCCTCCAATATGCATGCCGTCGTGTCGCCACCTCGTCCGCTCCACCTTTTCCCGTGTGCAAGTCACCAAAGATATCCGAGCCGAGATTAAATCATTTTATTTACATCCATCGATCCTATACTCCACGAAGGAGTGTACAAATAATCTAGATCGAAAGTAAACTAAAATGAGCGGCTAAACAATGCCGTATTTAATTACAAAAATTAAATACTAATCTAACCTCGTCAACCCCGAGGATTCAAATAATAAATATTTACACACATCCATTCACATACACACACATGGCCATAATAGTCGGATCTTATGCCTGCAACTAAAGAGTTAAACTACGCATATCCTACTATTATCCGGCACATATAATATATGAAAAAGTGCATAAAAATTAATCGAATCCAAAACACACAAAACCAAAAACTGTGGCTCTGATACCACTTGAAGGGAGTCGCTTCGGAGGCTCATTGGCTCCCATGTCCCCGGATTAAAATTTTCACTAATGAAAGAATTAATCCGGATGGGATGAGCTTCCTTAGCACAACCATTTCGTCGTCATGCTAACAACTTGAGTGATCGCTTGAACAAACTAGTTGTTCAAGCAACACAACTCTTCTAGTTGGTTAGACGTGGAAGAGACGACAAACGGATCGCCGATTTTTGTGTTTGTCTTCGGGGTCCATGATTATACAATATATTTTCATACACACACATGTATAATCAAAACATAAAAGAACATGCTCAGATCTGTAATTAAAGTTAAAAGAACTTTATACCTTACGATCTTCTACCGTATGTCCTATCCTTCTCGTGGACGACGTGTGGACGAAGATCCTCCACGAGTAGAAGCCTTCTAGATCGCATTCTCCTCTACCTTGTCCGCTACGAACAAAGAGAAGAACCAAAAATTACCTATCCTTTCTAGAACCGGCCACCAAATTAGGGAATTTGGTGCAACCGCCGGCCAAGGATCAAATGGATGAAGTGCCGGCCAACTTGAAGAAGGGTTGCCGCCGGCCACCAAGGAGAAAGGGAGGAAGATGAACGCCGGCCACCAATGGAAGGAGAACCACCAGCCAAGGAAGAAGGGAGAGGCCTCTAGGATGGGCGCCGGCCAAGTGTTGATGGAGGAGGAAGGGCACCGGCAATCAACTAGAAGGAAGAAGGTTGTCGCCCACTTGTTTTGCTCCAAAACCCTAGCCGCCCACTTGTTGTAGAGCCAAACCCTAATTCTCTATCCTTATCTTTGCCGCCCAAGCCTAAGCCTCTATTTATAGAATTGGGCTTAAGCCTCCTTTAATCTCCACCGTCGGATCTAGGGATTTAATCTCCACCGTCGGATCTAGGGTTTTATCCCAACCGTCGGATCTAGGGTTTTATCCCAACCGTCGGATCTAGGATTTCATCCCAACCGTCGGATCTAGGGTTTCATCCCAACCGTCGGATCTAGGGTTTCATCCTAACAATCGGATCTTAGGGATTTAATCCCAACCGTTGGTTCTAGGGTTTCATCCTAACCATCGAATCTTAGGGATTTAATCCCAACCGTTAGTTCTAGGGTTTTGTTTTACATTCTTGGATCTAGACTTCACAAGGATTATATTAGGCTACGATAGGGACCATAAGGAGGAGTTGGATCTTGGCCACCCGATGGATCGGAACCACACAAACTTGATCCATCAATGATGTTCCATTCCACTAGAGGATCATCATTGAACTACCTCACCAACCCCCATAAATTAATATGGGCTCCATATATTATTCGTACATTAATCTCCCCGTGTTTAAGATATCGAATGTCCGTCAATTAATTGATTTACTGACCATCAATTAATTAACATCTAGTTCCTCGAGTAGTACCACTCAACCTTATCATCATGTTGACTAAGTCAACCAGCTGGGTTTACATGATGAACCTTATGAGCTCCTCAAGGGGACATCATTAACTTAATATATAGGACACGGTTTCCTCCTATAATCAATGACACACCATGTAAATAATATCATTTCCCAACTTACCAGGCATATTGATTTAATCCATCTAAATCTCACCCTCTGGTAAATCAAAGAAATAAATACTAAGTACATGTGCCCGTTATTATATCGGGATTAAGAGCATGCACAACATAATATCCGAGGTCCGATTCAATTATGTAGTCAGTACTAAATTGAATCACCTCAATGTCGGTCCTGCTCAATACACCTATGTGTACTAGTATAACTTTATGTTCAAGACAAAACAATACCAAGCTACACTATAACCATGCCAATGGTTTGTCCAAAACCATCTTGGTCGTGAGCCTCTACTTATATTTTACAAGGGACTGATAACATGATCTTCTGTGCCACACCAAGCACCATGTTATCTACAATGTAAAATATTAGACAATATGCACACATATATAATAAATATATAAAGTGCAAACAATGATCATGTGATTCTTATTCCAAAATAAAATGTTCATACAAAAAGAGCAAGGCTTTCAGTATACATTCCAACAAAAAGAGAAGAAGCCGGCAACACCCTAGGAAGAAGAAGAGCTCCTCTCCTATAGTTGCCGCCCACCTTCTTGCAAACCCTAGCCGCCCAACCATAAGAGCCAAACCCTAATCTAATTAGGGTTTCCTCCTTAGGCTTTCTTGCCGCCCAACCAAGGTGGAAGGAAGAGATCTAGGAACCGGCCACCTTCCCTAGGAAGAAGAAGAGCTCTTCTCTTATAGTTTCCGCCTTTCTCCTTCCAAACCTTGCCGCCCAACCAAAGGAGCCAAACCCTAATTAGGGTTTCCTCCTTAGGGTTTCTTGCCGCCCAAACCATTGATGGGCAAAACCCTAATCTCCAAAAAACCAAATCCTTTCTTTGCTGCCCAACCCATTCTCCCATATATATAGAGTTAGGTTTAGGCCTAGGTTTAATCTCCTCCATTGGTTCTAGAGATTTAATCTCAACCGTCAGATCTAGAGATTTAATCTCAACCGTCGGTTCTAGGGTTTTAATCCCAACCGTCGGATCTAGAGATTTAATCTCAACCGTTGGTTCTAGAGATTTAATCTCAACCGTCGGTTCTAGAGATTTAATCTCAACCGTCGGTTCTAGGGTTTTAATCCCAACCGTCGGATCTAGAGATTTAATCTCAACCGTCGGTTCTAGAGATTTAATCTCAACCGTCGGTTCTAGAGATTTAATCTCAACCGTCGATTCTAGAGATTTATTTTCCATCATTGGATCTAGACTTCATGAGGTTTATATTAGGCTACGATAGGGACCATGAGGAGGAGTTGGATCTTGGCCACCCGATGGATCGGAACCACACAAACTTGATCCATCAATGATGTTCCATTCCACTAGAGTATCATCATTGAATTACCTCACCTACCCCCATATGATAATATGGGCTCCATATATTATTTGTACATCCATCTCCCCGTGTTTAAGATATCGAATGTCCGTCAATTAATTGATTTACTGACCATCAATTAATTAACATCTAACTCCTCGAGTAGTACCACTCGACCTTATCATCATGTTGACTAAGTCAACCTGCAGGGTTTACATGATGAACCTTATGAGCTCCTCAAGGGGACATCATTAACCTAATATACAGGACATGGTTTCCTCCTATAATCAACGACACACCATGTAAATAATATCATTTCCCAACTTACCGGGCATATTGATTTAATCCATAGAAATCTCACCCTTTGGTAAATCAAAGAAATAAATACTAAGTACATGTGCCCGTTATTATATCGAGATTAAGAGCATGTACAACATAATATCCGAGGTCCGATTCAATTATGTAGTCAGTACTAAATTAAATCACCTCTATGTCGGTCCTGCTCAATACACCTAAGTGTACTAGTGTAACTCTATGTTCAAGACAAAACAATACCAAGCTACACTACAACCATGCCAATGGTTTATCCAAAACCATCTTGGTTGTGAGCCTCTACTTATATTCTACAAGGAACTGATAACATGATCTTCTGTGCCACACCAAGCACCATGTTATCTACAATGTAAAATATTAGACAATATGCACACATATAATAAATATAAAGTGCAAACAATGATCATGTGATTCTTATTTCAAAAATAAAAATGTTCATACAAAAGAGCTATGCTTTCAGTATACATCCCAACAACTAGTACACTTTGTGTGTATTGAGCATGACCGATTTAGAGGTGATTCAATTTATCCTGAATATATAATTGAATTGGACCTCAGATATTATGGCGTACATCCTCTTAATCCCGATATAATAACGGACACATGTACTTAGTATTTATTTCTTTGATTTACCAATGGGCGAGATTTATGGGTTAAATCGATAGGCCCGGTAAGTTCGGAAATAATATTATTTACATAGTGTGCTATTGATTATAGGAGGAAACCATGTCCTATGTATTAGGATGATGATGTCCCCTTGAGGAGCTCATAAGAATCATCATGTAAATCCTGCAGTTGGACTTGGTCCAGTATGATGATGAGGTTGAGTGGTACTCATGGAGTTAGATGTTAATTAATTAATTGTCAGTAAATTAATTAATTAACGGACATTCGATATCTTAAACACAGGGAGATATTTTTACATATATATATATATAGAGAGAGAGAGCCCATTTTTATTTATGGGGGTTGGTGAGGTAGATCAATGATAATCTTCTAGTGGAATGGATCATCATTAATGGATCAGGTTTGTGTGGTTCGGATCCATTGGGTGGCCAAGATCCAACTCCTCCTCATTGTTCCTATTGTAGCCTATTATAAATACCTCATGAAGCCTAGATCTATATAAGAGAGGGAGAGGCTTCGGCGAAAAAAAGAAAGTTTAGGGTTTGGAGTTGTCGTTGGAGACTTGGGCGGCAACCTAGCGTTTGGCTTCTCCATTGGGCGGCGGCAACCTATGGTTTGGAACTTGCTTTGGCCGGCGCCACTCCATCTCTTCCCTCACCTTGGCCAGTGGCAACAAGGGCTAGGGCTTTTCTTCCTTGCTCTTGGCCGGCACCCATCTTCTTCCTCTCCAAGGGTCGACCGTAACAAAGGATAGGGTGCCTTCTTCCTTTATCTTGGTCGATTCATCTTCTCCCTCTCCTTTGGCTGGCAGCAAAAACTAATCAAGGAGGCTTGGTGGTCGACAATAGATTGGAGAAGAAGGGAGAATATTCTTTCCTTTGTTCAGAGCGAGCAAGGAAGGGAAGATACGAGATCTAGGAGGCTTCGACTCTTGGAAGATCGTCGCCCACACGACGCCCTAGAAGATGATAGGTTATACAATAGAAGATCAAGAGGTAAACAAGAGGTATAAATCTTGTTTGTTTTGATTTTAGTTCTCTTGTATCATGTATGTGGTTTATTTACTTGGACCCCAATTATAAACAAAAAACGGGCGATCTGTACATCATCTATTCCACGGCTAATCGAGGAAAAGAGTGAGGATGCATGAACAACAAGTTTGTTTAAGCGACCACTCAAATCGAATAGCACGATGATAGATCGGTTGCTTGGGTAATCCATCTTCATCTGGATTATTTTTTTTGTAATCTGGGGACGTGTGATAAGATTTCCATGCACAAGCGACCGAAGCGGGGGAAGCAATTCCCTACATCAAGTTTTTGGCACCATTGTCGGTGACTGTTGATTTGATATCGAATCGAAAGTGGATAGTTTGGATCGGACCTAGGCTAGAATGATTTTTGTATTTTATTTCATTTCATTTCAGTTTTGGATTTTTGCTATTCATATTCAGTTTAGATTAATTTTAGTAGTCATTTTACATCTTTCTTTTAAGATTTCTAGTTATGATCTTGCAGGAGGATCATCATGTATTTGCCCAATGAACTTTTACTTCTACCGAGAACTACCTATTCCTAACCAAGTTTCTCTTTATAATCGTCAGAGCTTAGAGGGTTGATACCGTTGGGGGCCCCCTCTCACTAGGGTCCCTCAACCCTTCTAGAGTTAATGTCTCCTACTTTGGGCCTTCTGCTAAGATAGGTTATTGAGGTACAAGGATATTATAGTAATCCCTATGACGAGATGGATCATATTTCTTATCCTACTCTATCATATTATAATTTCTACGGTTATGGGAGAGAGGATGACCACAAGGTTCCTCCTTGGTTATCCTAGATTTTGATACAAAGGTTTTCCACCCTTGTATTGGCTATGTGCAGTAGAAATAGAATCAATACATAATTCTCATTGATCTAAACAACATAAATTGCAAATGGATTCAAAGGAGATGAATAAATATTTTAACTATCATGTCCACATATACAAGCTACTTCTTAATCCTAGAATCGAAGTATCTACTCCATAAATGAATGAGAATAAACAAGAGACATCTCAAGGTAAAACATTACAATGCAAATAGAATGAAAAATAAAGGCAATACTTTTTGTTCTATCTGATGTTGTGTCTTGGTTGTTCTCCATGGTTTCGGAGCATTAATTCGGATCTTCAAGCTGCTTCCTTCCTCCCTATTGCGAGCATCTGGTCCTCATCGGGTACCTTCCTTGTCGTCCTAGTCGTCGGGCCTCCTCCTAGGGTTTGAGCATGCCTTCCTATTTATATAAGAGAAGCCAACTTTCCTTAAATCCCCACAAAGCCCTAGTATGCGTCAAATCGGGCTAACGCCACATGACCGTGTGGATTCCACACGATAGGTCATGTGACAAGCTAGAAATCCTGCCCTGAATCTAGATTTGGGGTTAGGCAAGACCATGTGAGATTCACATAGCCGACTGTGTCTTCCTCTGAATCATCATGTGAACACCATCTTTTGGTTCGGAGCATGCCCGTGTTTTGGGGGAACACGACCAGAACATGCTTGCCTTCTTTTGGCTCCAATTGTGTTATTTTATCTCCCAAAATGTTGTCCTACACATACAAATAGAAAGAGCAGATCTTCGAAATAGAAAATAGGAAATGAATGAAAAATAAATAAAAATATGCATGAAACAAGTATAAAATGCAATGAGATATGTGCTAAAACTACTCCTAAAACTCTATATGATTTGCACATATCAATTGCCCCAGACTTAGATCTTTGCTTGTCCTCAAGAAAACCTCAGTGCCATGAAATTTTAAAAGCATTGTTCCCATACATAGCATGTTAACTAAAATTATGAAGTGGTATTTTCAATCAAAGCAAATGGATACGTTCAAAAAGATTACAAAGTTAGCTTTTTGTGTATGTGCTGAGAGAATTTCCTAAGGGATATTCATTCCATGGTGAGTTAAGTCATCATTCCTATAACCTACCTAAGGTCTCTGGTTTTTAGGCACTTACCTGCCCTAAGCGAGGGTCGTTCCCTAGAATTAGCATAAAGTCTCAAAGGCATGCTAGGTATTGAGAGAAATTGATAGGTGTTTCCTGAGTAACCTAACTCGGTCTCAAAGGGGCACCTTACCATTTTCACCCATGACAACTATTTTTTTATCTATCATAACCTCACAATTTTTCTATTTGCTCTCTCTCTCTCTTTTCTTTTCTCTCTCTTTTTTTTCTTTTCTTCTCAAAGAACTTTTGTTCCTCTCATGCTCACAATGATTTTTATTTTTCCGAATGGGCTTACACAATTCGAGCATCTCTAGTAACTAAGATGAATCATAACTACTTATATACTAGATTCTTCCTTTTAGAATATTCGATGAGTGTAAGTGAAAATAAAAGCTCAGAAGTGAAAATCTAGAACATCCATCAAAGCATCCAAAAATAAAGTATCACAAGATAAATGAAATTAAGCTATCTATGGCATGGAAACATGTCGTGAAAATTTTGGAAAACATCACTGAGGTAGCTTAAAGTGACCAACAACTAAGTGCTTAAAGGAACCTAAACACTATATGCATGAACAAATAAATGCAAATAATCTAAAACTAAACCTAGATGTCAAAGAAAAACTAACCCTAGTAGAAGAGAATATCAAAATTTGGGTCTCCCCCCAGACTTAAATGATACCGTACCTCTAGTATAGTGGTCGAGGTGGGAAGTCTAGCAGTCTAGGCATGTCGTGCTTCTTAGAGAATCGGCTGCTCAGCTGCTGGTGCCACATGTACATGTGATCAACCTAGGAACTGGTGGATGCAGCGGTGACTTTGTGTTCCTCCTCCCTAGCCCACTGTGATCGGGCATCCCCATGAATTGCCGGACCTCCTGACAGTAAGCAGTCTCCTCCTGAAAATAGTATCGAGCATGGCCATAGAACTTCTTGCCCCATTGATAATGGTCCCGGAGGCCCTGAAACTCTGCCTACGTGTAGGTGCTATGCTACTCCCATCGCTACCTCTGTGTCTGCTCGGTGTAAATATCATCGAGGCGTGATCGGAACTTGGAGAAATCGTAGGCGGACATACCTACATCCTGCTTATAAGTAGAAAAAGAAGGCGGTGTAGGTGTAGGTTCATGGCATGGACTAGGTGGGCTCCTATACATAGGTGGGTCTATAGGGGAGTGATGGTTAGGAGGTGAGAAGGTGATTTCGCACGGCTCACACCCTCTTATAAAGACACGACATGGGCGTGTGGAATCCACATGACCAGCCATGTCACGTTCTGACTTGTGCACTCGAAAAAAGTCCAGAATTTGGCACTACCGTGTTGAATTAACATGACCATCCATGAACGACTCTGGATTTTTCTAGAGTGCAACACGGTTCGAGCCTTTCCACATGCCCTGCCATGTGTTCTTCTGACCGTTGGGCACAACCATGTGAAATTAACACGACCGCTCGTGCTTCCTTCTGGGGTTCTAAAAAGGAATCTCTCTTCTGCCTAGCAAGTTCTAAATAACCCTAAACTACTTGAAAGGATTCTAATGGACAAAGATTCATATCTAAACCTAACTTGCATGAATGTAAAAACTAAGAAAAATAAAACTTGGGTTGCCTCCCAAGAAGCGCTTGTTTAAGGTCTTTATCTCGACCATACTCCTTTGCTTCAGCTCAGCTCCGGTGGCTTCGTAAACCTCCATTCATCCTTGTCAGAATCTTTGTCTTCCAGTGGGGTCTTTGCTATCTTGTAGGAAGTATACCCATCTAGGAATGGATCATTACACCTTGATAAGTTGAACACGATAATCTCGTCGTCCACTTCCAGGGAGACTTTGTGTTCCTTAACATCTATGCATGCTCCAACAGTTGCCAGAAAGGGTCTCTCTAGGATTATTGAGTTTTGAGGGTTTTGGCTTGTGTCTAATATAATGAAGTCCATGGGTATCACAAAACTTTCTATTACAACAGGTACATCCTCTAGCATGCCAACTAGTTCCCTGACCATGTCATCCACCATACGAATAGCCAGGCTAGTCGGTCGTAACCCACTCAGTCCCATCTCCCTATAGATCATGTAGGGCATCACGCTAACGGACGATCCTAGGTCACATAATGCTTCGTCGAAGCTCTCCCCATAGATCGTGCAAGGTATGACAAAATAACCAGGGTCATCAAGCTTGGGTGGAATCTTGTCTTCAATTTCTACTTGGTTTTTCAAAGTTGAAATCATGGTTGCGCACCCCTTAGTGACTTTGTTTTTCTGACCCACTGATTCATTGTACGCTCCATCCCCCTTAATTGGGTTTTTTCTCGGATGGTAGGGGAGAACTATCCATGGGTTGCAATGCGGTCTTGGCTATTTGGGCTACCTGTGTTTCCAGCATCTTAGTGTGGCTTGTGAGTCCATCGATAGAGGCCTTCAACTCCCTCAGTGCCTCTTCGATTCTTTGATGCTTCCTCTGGAGTTCTGCATTATCCTTTGTTTGGGTAGCAATGAAGTCTTCAATCATTAACTCAAGCCTAGATTTAGGCGGTTGTTGATGCCCACTGCCCTGTTGCCCATATCCCCCCGATTGTTGGAAATTTCCTGAATTATTCTTATAGGAAAAGTTTTGGTCATTCCTCTATCCGGGATTGTAAGTGCTGGAATATGGATTGTTGGGCCTCTGATTATACTCGCCCACTGCATCAACATGCTCAACTTTCTCCTCAGATCCGCTCTGCTCTACAAAGTAGTCTTCTTGATACGCCGCTACTCCATCACTAAAGGAGTTGGTTGCACATACAGAAGCAGGGGTTAGGGAGTCAAATCATTTGCTTAGTGCGTCCATTCTAACCACTAGATGATCAATGGAGTTAACGACATATTTACTGACTGCAGGTGTTGGGTGACTACGTTCGAAAGCCCATTGATGGTGGTTTTGAGCCACCTCCTCGATTAGTTCTTCTACTTTCTCGATGGTCTTGTTCATCAATGCTCCTCCTGCAACAGAATCTAGGGAATCCTTCATGGCATACACAATCCTATTATAGAATATGTGGATTACCAACCACCACTTAAGACCATGGTGGGGGCACTGATATAGTAACCCCTTGTAGCGATCCCAAGCTTCAATTAGGGACTCTCCTTCCTTCTGCCGAAAGCTAGTCATCAAGTGGTGCATGTGAGCTGACATACTTGGTGGGAAGAATTTATTCATAAATTGTTGCTCACACTTCTCTCATGAGGTGATGCTTTTTGAAGGAAGGGAGTGCAGCTATGTCTTTGCCTTGTCCCTCAGTGAGAACAGGAATAGGCTCAGACGGATAGCATTGGTGGGTAGCCCATTGAATTTCAAGGTCGAGCACATCTCTAAGAATGTCTCTAAGTGTTGGTTAGGGTCTTTGATGCGCACGAATGCAACCTCAAATCTCGCGATGGAGACCGTCGAGGACTCAAAGCGCATGCTTACACTCAACGCCCGCAAGTGCACGGATATCGTCAAGTAATAAAGATTATCGATCCCACATGGACTGGGATTCGAGTACCAATATACTCAGTGGTTGTATTTGTTCGGACATGACTCTAAAAAGTTTGAGTTGGTGAGGGTTGTCGGTGGACTCTACTCTGTACGGTTTCACACGGAGGAGGAAAGGAGTGTGCCGAGGTCTTCAAAGGTGATTCTAGGACTTCGGTTTCGATTGCATATCACAAAACAATGTTGTAAATTGGTGTTGTCTAGATGTTTACCTACAGTTTTGTGGAAGGGACATCATACACTCTCTCGCAGAGCCGTCGTATCTACCGGGGGATATCTCTGCCTAAAAGGTCGGGATAGAGGGTACGAGGATGTCAAATAAATCCCTACGGTGAACCGTTTCCGATTCCACCGCACCCTTCTCCCCTCAGTTGCAGGAGATCAGGTTTACCCCTAGGTTTCTTAATTAAACCTCCTATATTTTAGATTATGAGGGCTGTCACCCCTCGTATCGCCTAAGCACAGCGAATAGAAAGCCAAACACGCATAGATATAGTAAAGAGCTACTACCAATTGTCAAATCAAACTCATGAGCAGAATTTAACATGAACCAACATTGTTTATGTACACAAGCTACTCCCTAATCCTAGAATCGAAAGTACTACTACATGTATATGAAGAAAGAATCACAAAGCATGTCTAAGATCGAATACATAAGGAATGAAACGCAGAAATAGAGATATACAATGCTTCCGTGATCTTCTCTCCGACATTAAATTGCAAGGTGTGGACCTCCGGCGACGTTCCTCCTCCCCATTGCGAGTTACTGAAGCTTTTTAAGGCTTCGGCGTGCCATCCTAGCCGTCGTGCCTCCCCCTAGGGTTTGGGCGGAGCCATCCTTATATAGACATTGCCTCAGACCGCTGCAAAATTTGGAAAAAACCCTAGTCGTGCAAATCTATCGGGCCACCACAGGGTCGTGTGTTTCCACACGGTCAGGCTTTGTGCGGCCCTAGGGTGCTGATCTTGCCCATTGGACACGACCGTGTGAATCCACATGCCCTAGCCATGTCCCACTCTGCGTCTAGCTACGAAATGTCCTTCTTTTGCTCCGAAAATGCATCTTTTCCACCTGAAAAGCTATCCTGCACACAAAAGTACAACGAGCAGACCTCCGAACCAAAAAATAGGAAATGCGTGCAAAAATAGAGTAACATATGCATGAAACTAACACAAATGCAATGAGATATGAGCGAAAATTACTCCTAAAACCCTATATATTTTGCTCACATCACTTCCTCCAGACTTAAATCTTTGTTTGTCCTCAAGCAAACCTTAGTGCCATGAAATTTTTAAAAGATATCGTTCCATAATTAGCATATTAACTAAATTTATCAAGTGGTATTTGCAATCAAAGCAAAAGAAATATGTTCTAGAAGTTCACTAAGTTAGCTCCTCGTGCTCGTGCTAAGCGAACCATCCTTAGGGGATGCCCGTTCTATGGTAAGTTAAGTCGTCACCCCATAGCTTTCCTAAGGTTTCCAGCTCTTAGGTACTTACCTACCCAAAGCGAGGATCGTTCCCTAGATCTAGCACAAAGTCTTAAAGGCGTGTTCGGTATTGAGAGAAATTGGTAGGTGTTTCCCCAGTAACCTAACTCGGTCTCAAAGGGGGACCTAGCCATTTCCACCCACGACAACTATTTTTTATCCTATATAATCTCTCTCTTCTTTTTTTATTTCTTTTTCTCTTTTTCTTCTATTTCTCTTTTCCTTTTTTATTTTTCGGCTCACTGGGATTTGGATTTTTCCGAATGGGCTTACACAATCCAACCATCTCCAGTAACTAAAATACTAAACCTAGAGTCACTTATGGATTCCAATGTACTAGACTACTGAAGTGAATCATAACTAGGTATGTACTAGATTTTCCCTTTCAGAATGATCGACATGTGTAAGTGCAAAAACAAAGCTAACCCGTGTAAGTCTAGAACATTCAATAGAGTGAAATAAAATAAAATACCACAAAATAAATGGAGTTAAGCTACCTATGGGAACAACTCATTCAAGCGACTTTCAAAAATACTACTGAGGTAGCTTTACAAACAACAAAAATTAAGTACTGAAAGAAACTAAACAAGTCAAGCATGAATAAATGAAAATACAAGAAAAGAAACTACTGCTAGGAAATAAAACAAAATAAATCTTGGGGTCTCCCCCCAGACTTAAACGAAAATATACCTCTAATATGGTGGATGAGGTGGAAAATCTTGGAGCCTAGGCATCTCTGGATCCTAGGAAAACCTGTTGCTGAGTCGCTGATGCCACATATACATGTGGTCGATCTGGGAGCTGGTGGATGCAGCGACTGCTCGGTGCTCCTCCTCCCTAGCCCACTGCGCTTGCTGGGCATGCATGTGTTGTCGCATCTCCCTACGGTAGGTGGCCTCATCCTGGCATCGAACAGCCTCCTCCTAGAAGTATATGCGGGCTCATTGTAGAACTCCTCAACCCTCTAGAAATGCTCCCAGAATCCCCGGAACTCTGCCTGCTGGTAGGTGCTCTGCTCCTCCCATTGCTACCTCTGTGTCTGCTGCTCAGTGTAAATATTGTTGAGGTGCGATCCGAACTCCGAGAAATCATAGGCCGATGTACCTGCATCTTGGTCAAAAGTAGAAAAAGGTGGTGGTGCAGGTGTAGGCTCATGTTGGCGTGGACTAGGTGGGCTCCTATGCAAGTGTGGACTGGATGGAGAGTGATATAAAGGTGGAGAGATGGATGATGATGTGGATGGTCGCTCATCTGGAGGCGACTCCACTATCCGGTCCAAGCGCCAGTTGGTGCGTATAGCGATGGTGGTATGATCCGAGTCGGGGAGCCTAAGGGTCGTAAGATTTTTCCTTACATAGCATAAGGTGTCTCCTTCTCTCACAATCATCTTCATGGCCATGCATACTCCTAGGTCGATCCTAGGGCTCCCCTCTATACTCTCTAATGCTATGTAATCGTACCCCATCCTATGACAAATGTCGGTAAGTAGGCCTCCCACATTGATCTCTCCTCGTGCTGCTTTGCCCATCTTCACTAAGTGTCTGATGAAGTGGGACCCTACATCGATGCTACTCCTTTCTTGTAGCAAATATCATAGGCAAAGCAGCTCGCTAGCTCTAACTACACCGTCACTCTCCCCACGACCAAATATAGTACTGGCCATGATACGGTGGAGGTATCAAAAGACAGGGTTTTGGAGGCACGACGCTTTGGCCCTAGATGGGTCATAAGCGTGCTCCCCTGTCAACTCAATCCAAGCTAATTGAGAGTTGTACCCATTAGGGGACCTTCTCTCTCCCCCACTTGGTAAGCCAAAGCATGAGTTCCATTGGTGAAGGGTCCACTCATGCTCAATGTTAAAAAGCCTAAAAGTTATCCTACCCTCCTCGCTCTCTCTACCTGTTAAAATTTCTGCCTCTAAGGAACTCAAAAATTCCAAAACTATCCTAGGGTAGGTTAGGTGTTTTATTCCCATAATCTCTTCCCACCCCATTTTTGCAAATAGGGTTTTCATATCAACCAACAACCCTAAAGATTCTAGCAAATCTTCATCTAAGTACCTAGTAGCAGTAAGTTTACGAGTAGAGAGCATATTGTTGGTGCAGTGGGCAGTGGGCACCAAAGTCGAACCGGTATTTTGATTATGGCAAAAGGCTCAATAGTTAAGGGTATATTTGTTATCTTACGAGCTCAATTAAGTGTGCAGAAATGCTAAAGTTGAGCGGAAGGTCTGCGACACCCGGTGGGAACCGAGGTGGTCGGGCAACGCCAGAGGGACTTCGGAGGAAGCCGAGGTACTCGGGTGAAGACCGGAAGCGAGGCTACAAGGTAAGCTCGTGTGAAAGCGAAGCAAGGTCGTTAAGCGTAGATCCGACCCAATACCTCCAATGGAAGGTCTAGGTCGAGATCAAATGGTTAGAACCATCGTACTTTATATTTTAAGCTAACTTGTACTGCAGTCCAAAACCCTTTGACTACAGTCAACTGCTAGTCAAGTTCCAGCCTCGAGAAGAGCTCGAATTTCAAGGGGGTGAATTTGGACTTGACTCGTGTTTTGGTACAAAGGGTGATGTGGCATCAAGGTGGACATCCAAACCATCACCAAGCTTCCTTGTGGTGGGCCAAGATAAGGTGAGTTGGCACAAGATGGTTGGCTCCCATGATGTGGCACAAGTTGAATGGCTCCAACAAGTTGGCGCCCAAGGAGGTTGGAGGTGGCACAAGGTGGTTGGATGAAACACCTCATCCTCAAGTTGGCGCCCAAGGAGGTTGGAGGTGGAACAAGGTGGTTGGATGAAACACCTCATCCTCAAGTTGGCGCCCAAGGAGGTTGGAGGTGGCACAAGGTGGTTGGATGAAACACCTCATCCTTGAGTTGGCGCACAAGGAGGTTGGAGGTGGCACAAGGTGGTTGGATGAAACACCTCATCCTTGAGTTGGCGCAAAGGATGTGGATGAACAAGTCTTGGGGGATAAGAACCTCACCTTGGACACTACCTATGTCTAAATTCATAGATCAATATCCATAAATAGACATGTTCAAGCCAAGCAAAACAAGAATTCAAGAGCTCTCAACACGCCGTCGTAACGCCGCTACTACTACTCACATTTGCTACGACGAAGTGCCGCCGACAACGAAAGCTACATCTTCTACTTATAAGAGTTGTCGGTATATTTATTTAAGTTCTACTTCTTTAAATTGTCTTTGTGCTTTAATCGTAACAAGGAAAGGGGGAGTGTCCCTTTGCCTTGATTTCTTTTTGTAATCGTTGCTCCTACTTCCAACGAAGAGGAGTGGTTTTAGTGAATTGCCCTCCGTATGTGATCAAGGATCACTAGGGCCGTGGATTAGCAATCGAAAGATTGTGAACCACGTAAAAATATCTTGTCTACTTTATATTTCCGCTGTGCATTCTCTACTTGCTTTTACTTATTGCAAAAGTTTTTAACGACAGTATCGCTATTCACCCCCTCTAGCGACACTTTCGATCCAACAATTGGTATCGAGCGGGCGCTAAGATTCGGTGAAACCACCAATCTAGCTTTGTTTTTCTTTTTACAGATTTTTTATTTATTTATTTCTGTTTTCGTATAATTATTTCACTTGCTTATCTTCTCCTACATATAGAATTGCATTAGAGGCTTTAGGATCCGGATAAGGTTGTCCTTCGGGTTAGATCCCGAGTAAGGTTGTCCTCCGGAACTTCAACGACATTCGCATTTGATTGTTTATTTCTTTTTGCAAGTTACATTTTATATATCTTTTTACTTCCCTTCAAGACTACTAATCCAAGACGAAAGTCTTGGAATATTCTTTCGTGTGTGTTTTGCAAGATTCTTTTCGTGCTCTTCTTCTTGTTTTTAAATGGCCCATCTCGAAGGGTTTAGCACCGCCCCACCCCCGTTTTACAACGGTAATGACTTTCGTTATTGGAAGGGTCGGATGGAATGCTTTCTTAAAACCCAAATCGAGATGTGGATCGTAATCCAAACCGGTTTCACACTTCCTATTAATGAAGATGGTGAATCTTTGGGTTACGATCAATGGTCAAATTCCATGAAAAAACAAGTAGAAGCCGATGCCAAGGCAACTCAAATCTTGCAATGTGGGTTGTCCAAGGAAGAGCTCAACCGCGTCGGCCCCTTCATTAGTGCAAAGGACTTATGGACCAAGCTAGTGGAACTACACGAAGGCACCGACGACACGAAGGTATGTAAAAGAGATTTACTTTTAAATAAATTGTATAACTTGAAAATGCAGGAAAACGAGACCGCAACTCAACTACATGCTCGTATCCAAGACATCGTCAACCAACTCCATGCCATCGGACAAAAGGTCGAGAATCGCGACCTTATCAGGTATTCTCTTAACTCGTTTCCTAGGACCACCTTGTGGGCATCCATGGTCGATGCCTACAAGGTCTCCAAGGACCTTTCTAAAATTAGGTTAGGCAATTGTTTTTTGAACTTGAATTACATGAGCAAACTAACGTGGTCCAGGCCGAGAAGAGTATTGCGTTAGTTGCAGGTTCCAAGAAGAAGAAGCCCGCAAGCAAGCCACCCCCGAAGGAAGAAGACGAGTCCGAATCGGAAGTAGACTCCGAAATAGAATCCGAACTAGTCAATCTAGTTCGGAAGATGATCAAGAGACGAAAACGACCAACAACTCAAGGTAAGCCTAAACCTAATTCAAATACTTCTAATTTTAGATGCTATGAGTGCAATGTGTTCGGCCATCAAGTCCGAGTGCCCAAAGCTAAATAATAACGCATCAAAGACCAAGAAAGCGCTAAACGCTACTTGGGAGGAGTTGTCGGAGGAAGAAGACGATATCCAAGCTCTAATGGCCAAGCCGACCGAGCACGACTCCGAAACCGCAGAAGAGTCCGAGTCCGAATCCGATGATGAGCTTCCATTCAAGACAAGCCACGGATCCGTATCCGGTTCAAAAGAATCATTAAGGGTAAGTCGGTCGTTACTTAATACTTTGTATGGTGCAATTAAATTTTTAAATAAGAAACTAGCTAAGTCCGAGTCCAAGGTCGAGACCCTAATTGAGGAGGTTAACCTTCTCAAACATGAGGTCTCCCTAACCTCTTCGACTACTCGTATTCAAGAGGAGGACTCAACTCAAGTTGAAAAGCTTGAAGTTGAGAACTCGCTTTGAAAACACAAGTCAAGACCTTAGGAACACGTTGAAAGGTTCACTTTGGGATCCAAGGGACTTGACCTCTTACTTGGATCACAAAGGGCCGTGGTACAACAAGGCCGGACTCGGGTTTAACTCAAATACAACCAATAAGTCATATATGTCTATAGTAAACCAACATAAGAAAAATGTCCAAGCATGGGTCCCTAAGACCACTTTGATTTCAACTTTAGGATCTAACATGTATTGGGTTCCCAGGACCAAATTCACTATGTGAATAGACCCACTCGATTCAATGGTCCAGGAGCCAATACAAAATGTATTTTGTTAAGTCTTAGAAATTGCATGCTTAGTTTTTCCTTTATTTTTAGAATGGTTAGATAGGACTCATAACCAACTAAAATCCTGCGAAAAGATTGAGCCTCGAGCCTCTTTTCAAAAATAAACCAACTAAAATCCTACGAAAGATTGAGCCTCGGGAGCCTCTTTTCAAAATAACTAGTTAGACCAAGACGTAGTCTCAAGTAAGTCGAGTTATCAATTTCTTGAAATTAGCTTTGTCTAAGGAAGTGGTCATTGTTCCGATCAAAGAAGGCCTCTGTGCCTCGCCACGACCTGGAAGCTAATCTCTTGAAAAGATTACTTGATGAGCTTAGACTAAATCCGAATCTAACCTAATGTTGGTTAATTTAAATTCATTAAAATTAATCAAGTAAAATTGATAGTCATCTCACAATAACACATAGGAATAACATGTTTTGATCATGTAGATATTGGTGAGATGATTTAGGTTTAAAAACTTACAAACAACCCTTTATTAATTCCAATATCCGATCCAACTACCTTATGTGTAGGATCAATGGATGTTGACAGTGGTTGCTCCACACACATCGGGATCAACTCAAATTTTCGGGTTACGATTCAAACGACAAGGATCGGTAGCCTTCGAATAACGGCAAGCTCAAAATCATCGGATCGGGTGATATTGAGCTCAACTCTAACTTTACAATTCAAAATGTCTTATTAGTAGAAAACTTTCAATATAATTTACTTAGTGTAAGCCAATTGTGTGATAACAATTATAAGGTCATATTTCTAGAAAATGAATGCGTAATCAAAATAAATGCAACATCTAAAATAATACTTAAAGGAACTAGGAGTAGCAACATCTACACAATAAATTTACCCAACTCCTCAACCAAGTGTCTTATGACACAGCAAGCAAGAGGACTCTTGGTTATGGCACCAAGACTCGGACACTGCACTCAAGACTCGTCCCACAAGATGAGTCAGAGTGGCTTGCTATAGGTTTGCCTAAACTAAACAACTTGGATAATAAAATATGTAATGCTTGTCAACAAGGTAAACAATCTAGGACACAACATCAATTAACTAATCAAGAACGAACCAAAAGTGTTCTTGAGCTCCTACACATGGATCTATTTGATTCACATGGAGCTAAGTCACTCAATGGTAGTCAATTTTGCTTAGTCATAATTGACGACTATTCTAGATTTACTTGGGTTAGGTTTATCAAACATAAAAATGATACCCTAGACCAACTAATCAATCTTTGTAGGTTAATCGAAAATCAAAAGAACCTTAAGATTAAAAGACTTAGAAGCGATCATGGTGGTGAATTCGAAACCCACAGGTTTACAGATTTACAGAACCTAAACGGATACCACCATGAGTTTTCATGTCCTAGAACCCCACAACAAAATGGGTTAGTCGAGCGGAAAAATAGAACCCTACAAGAAGCCTAGACAATGTTAAACGAGTATAACCTACCCGATAGATTTTAGTGTAGAGGCCGTTAGTACGGCTTGCTATGTCCAAAATAGGATCCTTATGGTAAAGAGGCACCAAAAGACCTCGTGACGAGATTTATCACGATAAAATACCAACATCAAGTACTTTAGGTATTTGGATGCAAGGTACATATCTTAAACACTAAGGATTACCTAGGGAAATTCAAATCCAAAACCTCTCTGGAACCTTTCTAGGATACTCAACCACCAAGAGAGCTTATAGGGTATACAATCACGACACTCTTAGAGTCGAAGAAACCATTAATATAGTTTTCGACGAAGGACACGAACCCGCTCAATCCTTAACAAAACCAACTAGCAAATCAACTTATAGCGAACCCGACTGATCTTGAACTTGAATCTCGTCCCTAACCCAAGTCATCCTATCGACCAAGTGATAGATGACTCTAACCCAAGTCAAACTAGAACTCACCCAAGTCATCCTATCGACCAAGTGATAGATGACCCTAACCCGAGTCACACTAAGACTCAAACAAATCATCCTATCAATCAAGTTATAGGTGATCCAAATTTAGGGTTCGAACTAGAGCTTCATATCGAAACCTTAGTCAAATCTCGTTAATTTCCAAAATCAACCCAAAACTATTGAACAAGCACTTCTTGATCCCGATGGATTATTGCTATGCAAGAAGAGCTAGCTCAATTCACTAGAAATGAAGTCCGGGAATTAGTACCACCACCTAAAGAAAAATCAATTATTGGAACAAGGTGGGTATTTGAAATAAACTTGATGATAAAGGTGAAGTAGTTAGAAATAAAGCTAGGTTAGTCAAAGGGTTTAGTCAAGTCGAAGGTTTAGATTACGATGAGACCTCGCCCGTGCGGACTAGAGTCCATCAGAATGTTGTTAGCATATCTTGCACATCATTTTAAATTGTTTCAAATGGATGTCAAGTCGGCATTTTTGAATGGATACATTAAGGAAGAAGTTTCGTCGGTCAACCTCCGGATTGAAAATCTAGATAAACTGACCATGTCCTTAGACTTAAGAAAGCCCTATATGGACTCAAACAAGCCCCAAGAGCTTGATGCGAAGGCTTTCGATCTATCTTAAGTCCAAAGGATTCAACCAAGGTTTAGTCGACCCAACCTTATTCGTTAAAACCGTAGGAAAAGAAATCTTTATAGCCCAAATCTATGTAGACGATATAATTTTTGGAACTACCAACTCGATCCTGCTAAACGAATTCATCTCACTTATGGAAAGTGAATTTGAAATGAATTTAGTGGGAGAGTTAAGTTTTTTCTTAGGTTTACAAATTAAACAAACTAAAGATGGAATATATTTACATCAACAAAAATATACTAAGGACTTAATAAATCGATTTGGAATGCAAGATGCTAAAATAATCAATACACCTATGGCAACTAATGTTAATATAAGCGAAGATGTAGAAGGAAAACCCGTTGACCTAAAATACTATAGGAGCGCAATAGGAAGTCTCCTATACTTAACCGTGAGCCGACCCGACATTTTATTGCGGTAAGTATGTGCGCAAGGTTACAAACCGTGCCAAGCCTAACCCTAGTCAAGCGTATCCTTAGATATCTAAAGGGCACGCTAAGCGTAGGTATTTGGTACCCTAGATCTACCGAGTTTAATCTAATCGGCTACTCGACTCGACTATGCGGTAGTAAACTCGATAGAAAGAGCACAGTGGTTGTTGTCAAATCCTCGGCTCGAGTCTAGTAAGTTAGTGCAGTAGGAAGCGACATTGCGTTGCCTTATCTACCACCAGGCGAATCGTTGCGATGGGTGAGTGTGTCTCTCGGCTCCAGTGGATGAAGCACACTCTCCAAGACTTTAGCTTAATCTTTAACAACATTAAAACCTACATAGATAACATTAGTTCAATTAACTTAACTAAAAATCCAATATGTCATTCTAGGACAAAACATATAGAAGTTAAACACCACTTCATTAGGGAACATGTAACTAATGGAACTATACAACTAGAGTATGTTGAGTCCAAATCAAACCTAGCGGACATCTTCACCAAACCACTACCCGAAGCCGAATTTAGTTTATTAAGACGAAAGTTAGGTATGTGCGTAATAGAGTAAGGATTTAAATTTTTCTATATATGTACTCTACTTTTGCTTCTTTTTATGAAATTAGCCTAAGTCTTACCTTAGAAATCATATACCTATAGATTTAAGGAGCCAACACATCTCACAACACATAGGACTAATGTGTTTGTGTACTTAGCCACGTAGACGGGCGTGAGATGTTAGGACCTTACTCACAGTTCGATGTAGATTCAGTGCATCGACATGAACCATGGAGTATAATTATTTAAAATTAATCAACTCCTTCAAGACTTATTGATCATTCTATATCAATCAAGTCCAACCGGAGTTGTACATTTTAGATGAACATATTTTCAAGCTTATTATTATTTTAAAAAAAAAAATAATAATCTTTCTATCTTTATGCTAGCTCATTCATGCTTAATCATTATGCTAGCTCATTCATACTTAATCATTATGCTAGCTCATTCATATTTAATCATTATGCTAGCTCATTCATATTTAATCTTTATGCTAGCTCATTCATATTTAATCTTTATGCTAGCTCATTCATGCTTAATCATTATGCTAGCTCATTCATATTTAATCTTTATGCTAGCTCATTCATGCTTAATCATTATGCTAGCTTACTGTTATGCTTAATTTTTCCTTAACTTTTGTGTCGGTTTGCCATGAATCAAAAAGGGGGAGATTGTTGGTGCGGCAAGGCACCAAAGTCGAACCGTATTTTGATTATGGCAAAAGGCTCAATAGTTAAGGGTATATTTGTTATCTTACGAGCTCAATTAAGTGTGCAGAAATGCTAAAGTTGAGCGGAAGGTCTGCGACACCCGGTGGGAACCGAGGTGGTCGGGCAACGCCAGAGGGACTTCGGAGGAAGCCGAGGTACTCGGGTGAAGACCGGAAGCGAGGCTACAAGGTAAGCTCGTGTGAAAGCGAAGCAAGGTCGTTAAGCGTAGATCCGACCCAATACCTCCAATGGAAGGTCTAGGTCGAGATCAGATGGTTAGAACCATCGTACTTTATATTTTAAGCTAACTTGTATCAGTCCAAAACCCTTTGACTACACCAATCAGCTGCTAGTCAAGTTCGACCTCGAGAAGAGCTCGAATTTCAAGGGGTGAATTTGGACTTGACTCGTGTTTTGGTACAAAGGGTGATGTGGCATCAAGGTGGACATCAAACCATCACCAAGCTTCCTTGTGGTGGGCGCCCAAGATAAGGTGAGTTGGCACAAGATGGTTGGCTCCCATGATGTGGCACAAGTTGAATGGCTCCAACAAGTTGGCGCCCAAGGAGGTTGGAGGTGGCACAAGGTGGTTGGATGAAACACCTCATCCTCAAGTTGGCGCCCAAGGAGGTTGGAGGTGGCACAAGGTGGTTGGATGAAACACCTCATCCTCAAGTTGGCGCCCAAGGAGGTTGGAGGTGGCACAAGGTGGTTGGATGAAACACCTCATCCTTGAGTTGGCGCACAAGGAGGTTGGAGGTGGCACAAGGTGGTTGGATGAAACACCTCATCCTTGAGTTGGGATAAGAACCTCACCTTGGACACTACCTATGTCTAAATTCATAGATCAATATCCATAAATAGACATGTTCAAGCCAAGCAAAACAAGAATTCAAGAGCTCTCAACACGCCGTGTAACGCCGCTACTACTCACATTTGCTACGACGAAGTGCCGCCGACAACGAAAGCTACATCTTCTACTTATAAGAGTTGTCGGTATATTTATTTAAGTTCTACTTCTTTAAATTGTCTTTGTGCTTTAATCGTAACAAGGAAAGGGGGAGTGTCCCTTTGCCTTGATTTCTTTTTGTAATCGTTGCTCCTACTTCCAACGAAGAGGAGTGGTTTTAGTGAATTGCCCTCCGTACGTGATCAAGGATCACTAGGGCCGTGGATTAGCAATCGAAAGATTGTGAACCACGTAAAAATATCTTGTCTACTTTATATTTCCGCTGTGCATTCTCTACTTGCTTTTTACTTATTGCAAAAGTTTTTAACGACACCGTATCGCTATTCACCCCCCCCTCTAGCGACACTTTCGATCCAACACATATTGTATCTATCTCTTTGTTCATTATTGCGAAAAAGTAGAATGGGTAGGGCATTACCCTCTTCCGGAGCTTGAGGGGCGTCGGTTCTCCTTGTTCGTCGCTCCAAGGCGCCGGATCGGGGTGCTATGGTCTTGGTCCTCCTCATCTTTGCTTCTTTTGGCTTCTTTAGAGGCTAAAAATGCTTCTAGATGGTGGGGAACACGAAATCACACAGCTAGGGAAAGAATTTTCGAAGCACACGGTGCAAATGCGGTGAAAACACACGGCTTGCCCCTTTTAACTTCGCGCGCCACGGCCGTGTGAAAACACACGGCCAGGCTGTGTGTCCCCATTTTTCGCCCATTTATGCACCACGATTCGAATTTTCTCATACACTTCGCCGTGTAGGCTAATATGGATTTTATTTTTGCCTAGCAAAGTTCTTTTCTAGTCCTAACTCTAAATGTGATAGAGATCAAAACTAAAAATTAGACAAATGCATGCAATGCAATCAAAAAGGGAAATCTAAAACTAAACTTGGGTTGCCTCCCAAGAAGCGCTTCGTTTAAGGTCGTTTAGCTCGACCGCACTCCACTATCAACTCGGCTCTGGTGGTTCAGTGAACCTCCATTCATCCATCTCAGGATCTTCATCTGGGGGTTCCGGCTTCATTCTGCTAAATGTGAAGCCGTCGAGGTAGGAAGCTCTATGCTCTGAAAGGCTGAAAAGGATGATCTCCCCGTCTACCTCCAGGGAGATCTAGTGTGCCTTCACATCTATGCATGCCCCTACAGTTGCTAGAAAAGGGCTTCCCAGAATGATGGGATTCTGGGGATTTGGTCCTGTGTCCAATATGATGAAGTTCGTGGGTATCATGAAATCCTCAATCATCACAGGCACGTGTGGTAGCAGGCCAACGGGCTTCTTGATCGTGTCGTCTGCTTTACGTATACCTATACCCGTTGGTTGTATATTACCCAATCCCATCTCTAGGTAAAATGCATAAGGCATCACACTCACTGATGACCCCAAGTCGCACAGTGCGTTATCGAAGCTTTCTTCATAAATCGAGCAAGGAAGAACAAATTCACTAGGGTCCTCAAGCTGTATTGGAATCTTCTCTTCAAACTCTGCTTGGTCAGGTAGGGTGGGTGTTAGGAATATTGGAATGGCTAGAGGGGGGGTGATTAGCCTTTCTTTGTTTCTACAAGTAAGTTAGCGGAAGCAATACTAATACGAAAACGAATACGAATAAGAAATAAGAAACCAAACGCTAACACCCGATGTACGTGGTTCGGAGATGACGCTCCTACTCCACAGCAATCCGTAAGGTGGATTAGTCCTAGCCAAGCTTCACTATCTTCTCCTTTGGATGAACCAAGGTGGAGAAACCTTTCTTACAATGCTCTCCTCTTCTTTACAATGATGGATGATCAAGAACAAGAGAAGAGGAGGTTTTGAATCACTAAAAACACTTGGAAAGCTTGGTGAGCACGAGGGTGTAGTTAGGAGCAAGAGCACTAGCTTCACCAAGCTCCCCATGGCCCCTTTTTATAGAAGAGGGGCTGTTTTTCCCATTGGGCGATCGATCGTGATGCTTACCATCACGATCGCCGAAGGCAACGGCTTCTGAAACTCGATCTCCGTGGAGATTCGTAGCCGCAATCTCCAACGGTCAGGTGATCAGTCGACTGATCCCTCCATTAGTCGACTGATGGAGTGATCAGTCGAGTGATCAAGGCAGCAGTCGAGTGAGACTGCATTCTGTGGCGATATTTTTCTTGATCAGTCGACTGATCGCAACATCAGTCGACTGCCATGACCAAGGCGATCGATGGCGGCCGTGGTTTCACCCGACTTAGTTGAACGCCGACTCGGATCGATACATCGTGTCGATCAATACTCATCAAGTATGAGTAATTCACACTTGATTTTATACCCTAGACCTCAACCTTCTAGCTCCTCATTAAGCCTTGCGCCTCGGGATCCTCCTCGAGTCCGCGACTTGTTCATCCTTTGCGCTTTGCTTCCAGGAGCTTCCTTCGGTTTCGTCATGTCTTGGGTTTGCCAAATGCTTGGACTTTATGCCGCCAAGACTACAAACTTGGACTTATGCTGCCAAGACCTTACTTTGGACTTCCTTTGCCAAGGTTCACTTGGACTTTACGCTGCCAAGACTACAAGCTTGGTCTTACGCTGCCAAGTCCATCCCTTGGACTTTCCTTGCCAAGATCATACTTGGACTTCTCTTTTACCAAGTCTTCATCCTTGGATTTCCCTGTTACTTAAAAACATATTCGCAATTAGATCACAAGATATTGCCTAACTTAGATGATTATTCAAACATCAAAACATATAAATGCTTGGAGCATTGTTGCACCAACAATCTCCCCCTTTTTGATGTTTAACAATCATTTAAGTTAGGTCTTTTAAAGATACACACATAATCATCTAACTTAAACATCCCTTCTTCCCCTTTGACATACATCAAAAAGAGAAGGAATCAAAAATGAAGGAATCAAAGGTGTTGGATCTTGGACTAAGGTATAAAATTGAAATTAAAGCTCCCCCTTAATCCAAGATAAGCTTTATAATGTGTAAATAATATTTGAAGCAAAGCATAACAGAAATTTAAAAACATTAAGTCCTAACTTTGCACCAACAATGGATTTGGGGATGAAAAAGATACAATTTATGAAACTCCCCCTAAACCACTGCACTAAACAGTCCTAAACCTTTGTTTATACGCAATATTATCAAGCTATAGTTGTAGGACATCAAGGATACACTAAATACCATAAATGGAGCTGTTTATCAGAAAATACAGTGTATCAGTCGACTGGTTTCTGAACCAGTCGACTGCTACGCCTGAAATCGAAATTTCAGCCTTTTCAGCCCAACTTCAGAAATGCGTTAGAAATTCCAGAAATCTCGAAAAATCACGAAATTTTGCGTACACATTTCTGAAATCATACTTTATTAAGGAAAAATAATTTGAAAAATATATGTTTTCCATATTTCAAGATTGATACAAACTTGGAACCTAACAAAAGTTCTAAAGATTTTGCAAACTTTGTATCACTTTTGTGTTCCATTTGAAAACTGTTTTTCAAAATATGATGAACATAGTTTAATATATATATTATTTGGAATTTCCAACCATGTTCTTTGAGCTATGTATTCATTACTTGAATACAAGCCTTCCCAATGATTGGTCCATAAGGTTTTTATGTCTCTAGGTGTGTTATTGGCTTATAGTAATGCATCATAACAAGCATGATGAGCCAAGTACACCTTCCCTATCATCTCACATGGTTCTAATTGTCTCAATACAAAAATCAAGGTGTCTTAAGGCTTTTTGTGAGATGCATCAAGGTATAAAGCTACTATAAAAGTATAGGATCATGCAAACCTAGAGTTTTACTCTACAAAGCACATACCAAGGTCTCTCCTTAATGATGAAAATTCAGCTTTGGGAAGAGCTTTGGTGAAGATATCGGCAAGGTTGGACTTAGATTCTACATAATTAAGTTCAATGTCCCCTCTTGCCACATGATCTCTTATGAAGTGATGTTTCACTTCAATGTGCTTGGTCCTAGAGTGATGTACCAGATTTTTGGTCAAGTTTATGGTACTCACATTATCACAATAAACTTTAATGTTAGAGTAGTGTAGCTCATAGTCCACAAGAGTATGTCTCATCCAAAGTAATTGAGCTACACAATCACCCATAGCCACATATTCGACTTCGGTGGTTGATAAAGCAACACAATGTTGTTTCCTACTACTCCAACTATCCAAGGAGGACCCAAGAAATTGGCATCCACCACTAGTACTTTTCCTATCCAATTTGCACCCGGCATAATCAGAATCGGTATAACCAAGCAATTCAAATGACCTAGTCCTAGGATACCAAAGTCCTACATTTAGGGTGCCTTTAATATATCTTAATATTCTCTTAACGGCTACTAAATGTGATTCTTTGGCACAAGATTGGTATCTTGCACACATACCTACCACAAATAAAATGTCGGGTCTACTAGCGGTTAGGTATAGTAGGCCACCAATCATACTCCTATAAAGTTTAAGATCAATTGATTTACCTTCATGATCACTATCTATTCTAGTGCTCGTGGCCATAGGAGTGGTTACAATTTTGGCATTTTCCAAACCAAATTTCTTGATCATTTCATTTGCATATTTGGTTTGATAAATATGAATACCCTCATTGGTTTGTTTGACTTGTAAACCTAGGAAAAAGGTAAGCTCTCCAACCAAACTCATTTCAAATTCATTTTCCATATTTTTTATAAAGTCTTGAAGAAGATCATCATTCGTTGACCCAAAAATGATATCATCAACATATACTTGGGCTATGAATATATCTTTTAATGTTGACTTTATAAACAATGTTTGATCTACTTGGCCTCTTCTAAAATCCTTAGAAATTAAGAAAGATGACAATCTTTCATACCATGCCTGGGGAGCTTGTTTTAACCCATATAATGCTTTCCTAAGCTTACATGATTTGGATAATCTATGTTCTCAAATCCGGGTGGTTGCTCTACATATACTTCCTCCTTAATATAACCATTTAAGAATGCTGATTTAATATCCATTTGGTAAAGTTTAAATCCCATGTAGGAAGCATACCCTAAGAGAATCCTAATAGATTCTAACCTCGCAACCGGGGCATAAGTCTCAACATAGTCAAGCCCCTCAACTTGATTGAATCCCCTAGCAACCAACTTAGCCTTATTTCTAGTGATATTTCCTTGATCATCTAGCTTATTCCTAAAAACCCATCTTGTAGTAATTATGGTGCTATCATTGGGTCTAGGTACTAATTCCCACACTTTACTTCTCTCAAATTAAGCCAATTCATCTTGCATTGCCAAAATCCAATCCGGATCATGTAATGCATCATTGATCGATTTGGGCTCAATTTGTGAGATAAGAGCTACTTGACTAGTAGGAGGTCTATGAAATGACCTAGTTCTTACTCTTTGAGATAGATCTCCTACTACTCGGTCAAGTGGATGATCTTGATGAATTCTTAGGTTTCTAGAAGGGGTTTCAATTTGATCATTGTTATCTTCCACCCTTCTTTCATCATCGGAGTCTACTCTTCCTCCCCCTTGATCATTACCCCTAATGGTCAAATTTTGAAGTTTTTGGGTAATGTCTTGGTTATTGTCATTAATATCCTTATCAATAGAGGACTTTCTAGGGTAGGTACTAGTAGCTTCATCAAATTGAACATTGGAGGACTCCTCAATCCCTTGGATTCTCTTATTGTAGACTCTATATCCTCTACTTGTGGATGAGTATCCAACTAGGATTCTCTCATCCGCTTTGGATTCAAATTTTCCTAAGTTATCCTTGGTGTTTAGAATATAAACTTTACATCCAAAGACTTTAAAATAATGAATTGTGGGAATAGTCCCATTCCATAATTCAAAAGGTGTATTTCCTAAAAACCTATGGATTTGAACCCTATTTTGGATATAGCAAGCGGCATTAACCGCTTCCGTCCACAAGTAGCTAGGTAGAGAATATGCATTAAGCATAGTCCTAGCCGCCTCTTGTAGGGCACGATTTCTCCTTTCCACCACCCCATTTTGTTGGGGTGTTCTAGGACAAGAGAACTCATGCTTGTACCCTTGTTCTAAACAAAATTGTGAAAATTTTAAGTTTTCAAATTCACCACCATGATCACTACGGATCCGGTTGATTTTGAGACTCTTTCCATTTTCAACCCTTTTACTAAATCCTATGATTATTTCTAAGGTATCATCCTTATGTTTCATAAAGTAGACCCAAGTATACCTAGAGAAATCATCTACAATAACCAAACAATATTTGTTGCCATTTAAAGATGGAGTACTATGACAATCAAATAGGTCAAGATGCAATAATTCTAATGGTAAGGAAGTATTAGTTAGGGTTTTACCTTTGTGTGATGCCTTTGTTTGTTTTCCCTCTTGACATGCATCACACATTTTATTCTTGACATACTTGATCTTTGGTAGTCCTTTGACCAACTCCATCTTGGCTACCTTGGCTATGTTTTTCATGTTGATGTGCCCCAATCTCCTATGCCATAGCCAACTTTCCTCTTCTTTTGCAACAAAGCACTTAGTAGAAATGTTAGAAACATATGAAAGATCAACATAATAGATATTTGATTTCCTATATCCAACTAACATACAATCATTTAATTCCTTGAGCCTAATCATGCATTTAGAGGATTCAAAAGAGACATGATAGTTTGCATCACAAAGTTGACTAACACTTAATAGATTAAATTTCATATTTTCAACTAGTAAAACTTTGTGAATGACAATTTTGGGGGATACCTCAATTGTACCTCTACCTAATATCTTGAGTTTTCCACTATTCCCAAAGGACACTGCTCCCTTCTTCACATATTTAATTGTGGAAAACTTGCTCACATCCCCAGTCATATGTGTTGAGCAACCGCTATCCACAATCCACATACCTCGCTCTCCTACCTAAATCACATGAAAAACACAAGCTTTTGGTACCCAAACATTTGGACCGGTAACATTAAGTAAAAACTTCTTAGGTACCCATGCTTTCTTAACTTTTCCCTTAATGGTTGCTTTCCTATTAATCAATGAAATATAAGCAACTTCTTTTTCTTTTGGCTTATATCCTAAACCGGACTTGTTGTAAACGACTCTTTGTCGACTAAGGATCATATCAAGACATTTTGATCCATTTAAAAATTTCTCTAAACATGCTTTCAATTCACTAACCTCATCCTTAAGTTTGTCATTTTCTTCCTTAAGCATGCAAGAATCAACATGTGAGGGTTTTTCATTCCTAATAGCCTTTAGTTCTACCTTCATGCTCTTAACCTTAGATTTAGACTTATCTAGAGCTTCTTTAAGATAGGCAATTGATTTATAAAGAAGCGTAACTTTGGGAGAGTTCATTACCTCATCGTCACTAGATGACGATTCATCACTTGAGGAGTCTTCTTGGCTTGATGTGCCGGAATCATCTTCTAATGCCATGAGTGCCACATGGCGTGTGATGTGGCAAAGCTCATCATCGGAGGAGGAGTCTTCAACACTTGGTGTGTCCCATGTGGTTTGAGCCACCATGGCCTCCTTCTTCTTCTTCTCCTTCTTGTCTTTCTTTTTCTTTTCCTTTTCTTCCTTCTTCTTTAGCTCCGGGCAATTCGGCTTCATGTGCCCCTTCTTGTTGCAAGCATGGCAAATCACATTATTGCTAAAACTTGAATTACCACTAAATTTACCTTTTGAGGAATGAGACCCCTTCCTTGCTTCTCTATTCTTGAACTCTTTTGACTTTCTATAAAGCTTCTTGACAAAATTTTCCATTTCACTAGATGAGTCTCCATCACTACTTGACTCATCCTCCGACTCGGATGATGATGATGCTTCTTTTCTTTCTTTCTTGTCCTTCTTTTCAACAAATAGAGCTAAACCCTTTTCCTTAGAGGATATGTTAGTTTGCTCATGTAATTCAAACTCACAAAATAATTCATCAATTTTAATTTGAGAGAGATCCCTAGTTACCTTAATGGCATCAACTATAGAAGTCCATAAAGAATTTCTAGGAAATGCTTGAAGTATATACCTTACCAAGTCCCGGTTGTTGACTCGCTCACCTATGATGTGAAGTCCATTCACAATCTCCTTGAACCTTCCATGCATTTGACTTACGGTTTCATGCATCTTCATTTTGAAGGCTTGAAGTTGTCCAATTAGTAGGTCCTTCTTGGCCCTCTTTGACTCCTTGGAACATTCATTTAGCTCAATGAGCTTTACCCATAGCTCCTTGGCGGATTCGAAAGGCCCCACCTTGTTGAGTTGCTCCATTGTAATGCCGCATTGGATGGTGAGTACGACTTTTGCATTTGACTCGAACTTCCGGTTCATCTCCCTTGTCCAATCCTTTCTTGGAATAGGGTCTCCATGTTCATCCACCGGTTCCTTGAAGCCATCTACAATGCTATGCCAAATTTCAATATTACTCATAAGATAGTACTTCATCCTACCTTTCCAATACGCAAAATGACTCCCATCGAAGAGCGGTGGCTTGGCGGTGCTATATCCCTCTTGAAGAGCCATTGATGTCTTGGTTGATGGTGAGATCTTCCAAGCTATCTGGGCTCTGATACCACTTGTTAGGAATATTGGAATAGCTAAAGGGGGGGGGGTGATTAGCCTTTCTTCGTTTCTACAAGTAAGTTAGCAGAAGAAACACTAATACGAAAACGAATACGAATAAGAAATAAGAAACCAAACGCTAACACCCGATGTACGTGGTTCGGAGATGACGCTCCTACTCCATGGTAATCCATAAGGTGGATTAGTCCTAGCCAAGCTTCACTATCTTCTCCTTTGGATGAACCAAGGTGGAGACACCTTTCTTACAATGCTCTCCTCTTCTTTACAATGATGGATGATCAAGAACAAGAGAAGAGGAGATTTTGAATCACTAAAAACACTTGGAAAGCTTGGTGAGCACGAGGGTGTAGTTAGGAGCAAGAGCACTAGCTTCACCAAGCTCCCCATGGCCCCTTTTTATAGAAGAGGGGCTATTTTTCCCGTTGGGCTTCGATCAGTCGACTGATGCTTACCATCAGTCGACTGCCGCCGAAGCCAACAGCTTCTGAAATGCGATCTCCGCGGAGATTCGTAGCTGTAATCTCCAACGGTCAGGTGATCAGTCGACTGATCCCTCCATCAGTCAACTGATGGAGTGATCAGTCGAGTGATCAAGACAGCAGTCGAGTGAGACTGCATTCTGTGGCGATATTTTTCTTGATCCCGATCGCTGCTTGGCAATGATCGATCGCAACATCACCGATCAGCATGACTAAGGCGGTCGATCGATGGCCGTGGTTTCACCCTCGACTTAGTCGAACGCCGATCACCGATCGATACATCGTATCAGTCGACTAATACTCATCAAGTATGAGTAATTCACACTTGATTTTATACCCTAGACCTAGACTCAACCTTCTAGCTCCTCATTAAGCCTTGCGCCTTCAGGATCCCTCCGAGTTCGCGACTTGTTCACCCTTTGCGCTTTGCTTCCAGGAGCTTCCTTCGGTTTCGTCATGTCTTGGGTTTGCCAAATGCTTGGACTTTATGCCGCCAAGACTATAAACTTGGACTTATGCTGCCAAGACCTTACTTTGGACTTCCTTTGCCAAGGTTCACTTGGACTTTACGCTGCCAAGACTACAAGCTTGGTCTTACGCTGCCAAGTCCATCCCTTGGACTTTCCTTGCCAAGATCATACTTGGACTTCTCTTTTACCAAGTCTTCATCCTTGGATTTCCCTGTTACTTAAAAACATATTCGCAATTAGATCACAAGATATTGCCTAACTTAGATGATTATCCAAACATCAAAACATATAAATGCTTGAAGCATTGTTGCACCAACAGTGGGAACCATGGCTGCACACCCCTTGGCGAATTGGCTACTTTGCCCCACTCCTTCCTCTTTTCCTTGACTCGTCGGAGATCTCTTCACAGGTTGCGACACAGATTGGGCTATTTGGGTCACTTGCGTCTCCAACATCCTGGTATGACTTGCAAGGCCATCAATGGTGGCCTTCAAGTCTCTGAGTGATTCTTCAGACTTCGGATGTTGGCGACGAAATTCCTCATTGGTCTTAGTTTGGGTAGCGATGAAGTCCTCCATCATTAGTTCCAATCTGTACTTCTATGGTCGCTGCCCATTGCCCTGCTGCTACTCGTACCCCCCTGATGGTTGTGCGTTTCTCGAGTTATTCTTATAAGAGAAATTTGGGTGATTTCTCTATCCGGGTTTATATGTATTGGAGTATGGGTTGTGGGGCCTTTGGTCATAGTCCCCAACCATGTCACAATGCTCAATTTGCTCGTTCAAGGTCCTCGGCCCTCTATAGTGGTCCTCTCGATATGCTGCCGCTCCTTCTCCAAAATCAATGGCTGCAGATGCAGATGAAGGATTCATAGATTCAAACCATCTACTTAGCACGTCCATCCTTGCTGAAAGGTGTTCCATGGAGTTGACAGTGTATTGTCCTACTACAGGTGTAGGTTGACCACGTTCAAAAGCCCATTGATGGTGGTTCTGGGCCACCTCTTCAATAAGCTCTTCCACTTCCTCTATGGTCTTATTCATCAGTGCTCCTCCTGTGGCAGAATCTAGGGACATCTTCGTGACGTAAATGATCCCATTATAGAAAATATAGATCACCAACAACCTCTCCAGTCCGTGGTGGGGGCATTGGTAGAGTAGCCCCTTGTAGCGATCCCAAGCCTCGAATAAGGACTCCCCCTCCTTCTGGCGAAAGCTCGTGATAAGATGACGCATGTGAACAGTCTTACTAGGTGGGAAGTATTTATTCAGAAATTGCTACTCACATTGCTCCCATGTGGTGATGCTGCCAGAAGGTAAGGAGTGAAGCCATGCCTTAGCCTTATCCCGCAGTAAAAATAGGAACAGGCTCAGGTGAATCGCATCAAAAGGGACTCCGTTCATTTTCATCGTCGAACAGATTTCAAGAAATTCCTCGAGGTGCCGGTTCGGGTCTTCAGTCGCAGCTCCCCCGAATTGGCTCTACTGGAACATATGTATAAGTGTCAGCTTCAGCCCAAAGTTATTTGCCGAAATAGATGGTCCAACTATACTTGGCCTGAATCCTCTAGCACTAGGAGCTGCGTAGTCCCGCAGAGGTCTGCTACCTATGTTCACCTCGGATGTAGCTTGATCCTCCATCTTTCGTTGTTCTGCTCTCCGACGGTGAAAGGTTCGCTCAATTTCTTAGTCGATCGAAATTTGACCTTCCGACCTTAATCGTCTAAGCATACGACGAACCAAACCACAAAGTTAAGAGTGCTAATCTAATTCTAAAAGTAGAAAATAAATCAATCTAGCAGATAAAAATCTAAGATGCAACAAGTAAATAGGAAACTACTGCTAAAAAAAAACTAAATCTAAATATGGAAAATATAGAACTAAAGCAAATAAAGTAAACTAGAAAGAAAATAAAGCAAGTAAATAAATCTAATCCTAAGTACGATCCAATTTACCACCGTTTGATTTGATATCGAATCGATCAGTCCCCAGCAACGGCGCCAAAAACTTGATGCGCACGAATGCGACCTCAAATCTCGTGACGGAGACCGTCGAGGACTCAAAGAGCACACTCATGCTCAACGCCCGCAAGTGCACGGATGTCGTCAAGTAATAAAGATTATCGATCCCACAGGGACTGGGATTCGAGTACCAATATACTCAGTGGTTGTAATTATTCGGATGTGACTCTAAGAGGTTTCGGTTGGTGAGGGCTATCGGTGGACTCTACTTTGTACGATGTCACACGGACAAGGAAAGTGTTGGTGCAGGGGCACTAGATAATCGAACCTGTGTTTTGATTATGGCAAAGACACAAAGTTAAGTTTACATCGTTATCTCATGAGCTAAATCGAGTGTGCAGAAAAGTACTAAAGCTAGAGATGAAGGCTAGCGACACCCGGAGGAAGCTGCGGTGGTCGGGCGACACTCGAGTGACTTCGGAGGGAGCTGAAGGAATCGAGTGGAAGGCCGGAAGCGAAATCGTCACAGTAAGAATCGAGGTAAGCTCGTGTGAGTGAGAGATGGTAAGGTCGTGTCCTCTATACAGGGATGACCGTAGGCGGCGATCCGACTAAAACTTCTTGTGGAAGGTCTAGGTCGAGATCGGACGGTTAGAAACTGTCGTATTTATCATTTTCTGAGCTAACCTCTCACTGCAGGGAAGTGGCCAGGCTGGCAATGATCGCTGGACATGGAGGCGATCGATGCCCATCGATCGATGGGAGGCATCGATGACGATGGCGACGACTCAGCCTTTGCGCTAGGTCAAAACGGATAACGTTTGACGCGGCCACTTCGCGATAAAATTTGGAAAACTTCGTGATCCGTTCCAAAAAAAAGGGAGACATATTCAGAGCCCAAAGTCTATAAAAGGAGGAGGATTCCAACTTCAAAGATCATCAAGTTTATTCATCAAGTGCTCCTACAACACCAACGCTCCAACACCGTCATAACGCCGACGCGACGACAAGTTCCGATCTTCTTCGTCGGCAGCAGTAGCAAGTAACATATTTTGATATTGTATTCTTTATTTTTATTCGTAACGAGGTGAGGTAGGCTTGTTGCCTCATCCTCATAATTTCAGTTTTGTGATCGTTGTCTCCTACCTCCAACGAGGAGGAGACGTTATAGTGATTTGCCCTCCGTACGCGGTCTAGGACCGATAGGGCCTTGGAGTAGCAACCGCTGGATTGTGAACCAAGTAAAATAAACGTGTCGCTTTATTTTCCGCTGTGTTTACTCATTTAATTGTCTACTCGAACGAAACGCCGAAAAGTTTTACGATCGCTATTCACCCCCCCTCTAGCGACGCTTCTCGATCCAACAATTGGTATCAGAGCGGGGGCGCTAAGATTTGGTGAAACCACCAATCTAGCACGTTTTTGTTTTCTGTTCATATTTTTTGATTCGTATTTTTTTTTGGTCTTTTTCCTCCCGCACTACTAATCCAAGACGAAGTCTTGGTACGTTTCTTTTGGTCGTGTGCTTGCAAGTTTTCTCTCTTGAAGTAGCCGACGGTAAAACGGCCATAACTTTTCGCACAAGTGGACTCACATAACGATCTACATACCAAATTGAAGCTCTCAGAAAGATCTACATTTTTTACGAGGGTTTACCCTCGTAACAAACTGTTTCCAGCCCCAAAATCCAACGTTTAGTACCCTTTCGGGGACATCAAAGGTTGTAAGTTTCGAGTTTTTGTTAGTTTCTTATTCTCCTTATTTATTTCTGTTTATTTCCTATTATTTCCCGCACTACTAATCCAAGACCAAGTCTTGGAATTCTCTTTGGTTTTTATTCGTATTTTGCAAGATATTTAATTGCTCACATTGAGGGGTATAGCACCACCCGACCTCCGTTCTTTAACGGAAATGATTTCCATTATTGGAAAGGTCGGATGGAGTGTTTTCTAAAAACCAAGTCGAGACTTGGATAATAATCCAAACCGGTTTTGCTCTACCCACCAATGATCAAGGAGAGGCCTTGGATTTCAACAAATGGACAAATGCAACCAAGAGGCAAATCGAAGCCGATGCAAGAGCAACCCAAATATTGCAATGCGGCTTGTCCAAGGAGGAACTCAACCGCATCGGACCATTCATTAGCGTCAAAGACCTCTGGAACAAATTGATTGATTTACACGAAGGGACGGCTGATGCTAAGGTATGTAAAAGAGATTTACTTTTAAATAAATTGTACAATCTAAAGATGCAGGATCATGAGACCGCCACCCAACTACATGCGCGGATCCAAGATATCGTCAACGATCTTCATTTGATCGGGCAAGCCATAGAGAACCGGGACCTTATAAGGTACGCTTTAAATGCTTTCCCTAGGACTACCTTATGGGCATCCATGGTCGATGTCTACAAGGTCTCTAAGGACCTTTCGAAGCTTAGGTTAGATGAATTATTTTCCGAGTTTGAACTTCATGAGCAAACTAACATGGTCCGGGCCGAGAGAGGTATTGCTCTACTTGCAGGACAAAGAAGGAAGCCACCTACTAAGCAAGTAGATGAACTCGAACCCAAAGACGAATTCGAATCCGAAGAGGAGGCCATAATAGTCAACATTGTGCGGAGAATAGTTCGACAAGAAAAAAGGAAATTGAAGAATGAGAACCAAAAGAAAAAGGGAGCAATGAAAGCCTTCCATGCAACTTGGGACAACAGAGAAGACATAGCTTACATGGCAAGAACGGAGGAGTCCGAGTCAGAATCCGAAGCCGAGTCCAACTACAACTCCGACTCCGACCCCGAAGATTATTTCGAGAGAATCGAGAGAAAACTCAAAGCTGGACCAAAAGGGAAAGTCAAGGTTAATCGCTCTTTAATTAGTACGCTTTACAATACAATTAAAATGCTTAATAGGAAATTAACTAAGTCCGAGTCTAGGGTTGAGTCGTTACTTGAGGAGGTTGAAACCCTCAAGCAAGAGGCTACTCTAACCCCTTCAACTAGTCAAGTTCAAGAGGGAAACTCAACTCAAATTGAAAAACTTGAGGAGGAGAATTCTCTCTTGAAAGACCAAGTTCAAGAGGTTGAGGCTAGGTTGGAAAGGTTCACGTTGGGATCTAAGAACCTTAATCGACTACTTGGAACCCAAAGAGCCGTGTACAATAAAGTCGGACTCGGATTTAAGTCAAAGACTACGAATAGGTCTTATATGTCTATCGTAAATCGTAGTCATCAAAGAGTCCAAGCATGGGTCCCTAAGAACTTTTTGATTTCAACTCTAGGATCCAACCCGTACTGGGTTCCCAAGGACCAAATCCACTATGTGGATAGACCGAACCGATTCAATGGTCTAGGGGGAGCCAGTACAAAACATGTTTGTGCTTTAACTTAGAAATTGCATGCTTTAACTTAGAAAGTTTGTGCTTTAAAACGTGTGAGCTCACTTAGAACACGTACATAACCAACTAAAATCCTACGAAAAGATTGAGCCTCGGGGAGCCTCTTTTCAAAAAAAAAAAAAACCAGTTAGACTAGGAAATAGTCTTAGGTGAGTCAAGTCATCATTTTCTTGAAAATAGCTTTGTCTAAGGAAGTGGTCGATGATCCGATAAAAGAAGACCCCTGTGCCTCGCCACGACCTGGAAGCCATGATCTTGAAAAGGTAAACTTGACAAGCCTAGGGTCAAATCCAAATCTAACATAAATTTACTTGAACCTAAAAGCACTTAATCAACTTAATTTGAAGTCATCTCACAAAAACACATAAGTATAACATGCTTGATCATATAGACATAGGTGAGATGTTAAGGATAATTGAAATATAGTTAAAACAACCTCTTCAAAATACTACTTATTTTCTCAACTATTGTACTTAACAACTCTTAGGCCAAAGTTTAGCGCCCCCTACATCTCTTATACTTCATATATTTGACTAAGGGGGAGAGCAAACTAACCCTAAAGGGTTATATTACAAACCTTTAGATTATTGGTGCAGAGGGACACACCTCGAACCAATCTATCTAATTACTGCTAGACGCATGCTTGGACTCATAGCTGATTTATCTAGATGCATGCATATACCATATTGTCTTTAAACCCCTATTTTATATAACAAACTTCATTTTTACATAACAAACCCCAACGTTTGTTTTGATTTATGGCAAAAGGGGAAGAAGAGCGAAAGTTAAGGGGGAGTAACACAAAATTTATTTGATTTTGAACTAAAGTATCTCTTTCAAAACTCACCTAGGGTTAAGGGGGAGTTTTGGTTAAGGGGGAGTTTTTCAAAATGACATTCATCATTTACTATACTTGTTTTATGTTTTAATTTCCCTTAACTTTGTGTTGGTTTGCCATAGATCAAAAAGGGGGAGATTGTTGGTGCAAGGGCACTAGATAATCGAACCTGTGTTTTGATTATGGAAAAGACACAAAGTTAAGTTTACATCGTTATCTCACGAGCTAAATCGAGTGTGCAGAAAAGTACTAAAGCTAGAGCTGAAGGCTAGCGACACCGGAGGAAGGCTGCGGTGGTCGGGCGACACTCGAGTGACTTGAGGAGGTGAAGGAATCAGTGGAAGGCCTGAAGCGAAAGCGTCCGATAAGAATCGAGGTAAGCTCGTGTGAGTGAGAGATGGTAAGGTCGTGTCCTCTATACGGGCGACCGTAGTGCGCGATCCAACTAAAACTTCTTGTGGAAGGTCTAGGTCGAGATCGGACGGTTAGAAAGCTGTCATATTTATCATTTTCGAGCTAACCTCTCCTTTGCGAGGAAGTAGCGGTGGCGATCGACTTGGACATGGGCGATCGACTAATGCCCATCGATCGGTGATGGGAGGCATCGATCGGTGATGGCGATGACTCGACCTTTACGCTAGGTCAAAGCGGATAACGTTGTGCGGCCGCCAGCGATAAAATTTGGAAAACTTCGTGATCCATTCCAAAAAAGGGAGACATATTGAGCCCAAAGTCTATAAAGGAGGAGGATTCCAACTCCAAAGATCATCAAGTTTATTCATCAAGTGCTCCTACTGGCATGGCGCTCCAACACCGTCATATATGGCCAGCGACGACAAGTTCCGATCTTCTTCGTCGGCAGCAGTAGCAAGTAACATATTTTGATATTGTATTTTTTATTTTTATTCGTAACGAGGTGAGGTAGACTTGTTGCCTCATCCTCATAATTTCGGTTTTGTGATCATTGTCTCCTACCTCCAACGAGGAGGAGACGTTATAGTGCTTTGCCCTCCGTACGCGGTCTAGGACCGATAGGGCCTTGGAGTAGCAACCGTTGGGTTGTGAACCAAGTAAAATAAATGTGTCACTTTATTTTTCGCTATGTTTACTCATTTAATTGTCTACTCGAACGAAACGCCGAAAAGTTTTACGATCGCTATTCACCCCCCCCCTCTAGCGACGCTTCTCGATCCAACAGAAAGGAGTGTGCCGAGGTCTTCAAAGGTGATTCAAGGACTTCGGTTTCGCTTGAATATCACAGAACAATGTTGTCAATTGAAGTTGTCTAGACGTTTACCTATGGTTTTGTGGAAGGGACATCATACACTCTCCTGCAGAGCCACCGCATCTACCGGGAGCTATCTACACCTAAAAGGTCAGGATAGAGGGTACGAGGATGCCAAATCATTTCCTACGGTGAACCGTTTCCGATTCCACTGCACCCTTCTCCCCGTAGTTGCAGGAGATCAGGTTTACCCCTAGGTTCCTTAATCAAACCTCCTATATTTTAGATTGTGAGGGTTGTCATCCTTCGTATCGCCTAAGCACAGCGGAAAGAAAGCCAAACATGCATAGATATAGTAAAGAGCTACTACCAATTGTCAAATCAAACTCGTAAGCAGAATTTAACATGAACCAGCATTGTTTATGTACATAAGCTACTCCCTAATCCTAGAATCGAAAGTACTACTCCATGTATACGAAGGAAGAATCACAAATCATGTCTAAGATCGAATGCATAAGGAATGAAACACAGAAATAGAGATATACAATGCTTCCGTGATCTTCTCTCCAGCATTGAATTGCAAGGTGTGGACCTTCGGCGACGTTCCTCCTCCCCGTTGCGAGTTACCGAAGCTTTTTTAGGCTTCGGTGTGTCGTCCTAGCCGTCGTGCCTCGCCCCTAGGGTTTGGGTGGAGCCATCCTTATATAGACATTGCTTCGGACCGCTACAAAATCCGAAAAATGCCCTAGTTGCACAAATTTGTCGGGCCGCCACACGGCCGTGTGTTTCCACACCGCCAGGCCGTGTGCGGTCCTAGGGTGTTGATCTCCCCCATTGGACATGACCATGTGAATCCACAAGCCCTGGCCGTGTCCCACTCTACGTCTAGTTGCGAGATGTCCTTTTTTTGCTCCGAAAATGCGATGTCCTTTTTTTGCTCCGAAAATGCGTCTTTTCCACCCGAAAAGCTATCCTGCACACAAAATTACAATGAGCGGACCTCCGAACCAAAAAATAGGAAATGCGTGCAAAAATAGAGTAACATATACATGAAACTAACACAAAATGCAATGAGATGTGAGAAAAAACTACTCCTAAAACCCTATTTATTTTGCTCACATCAGTCTTCAATTGCAGCTCCTCCGAATTGATTCTACTTGACCATGTGTATAAGTTCAAGTTTTAGTTCAAAATTATTAGCTATGATTGATGATCCAGCTATACTAGGCCTATACCCTCTAGCACTGGGAGCTGCATAATCTCGCAGAGGATGACTACCTATGTTTGCCAAAGAGGTGTCATGCTCCTCCAAATCTGTCATGCCCCGGGGGTATATTCGTCATCCAAATGACGGAGGAGCCCTTTAGTGATAATATTTCAAAAAACATCATTGTAACCATATATAGTAAAAACTCTAAAAGAATATAATTATTTTATTAACTGCATGCATGCACGACTAAAAATATAAATCAATTAAAAATAAATTAGTTTTATGACACCAAATCAAACTGCGACAAAATCCAAAGTGCATAAACAAAATGCAATAATAATAAAAAAATAAAGTGGCATCTCGACGATGCAGTGGGACCAACAAAATAAGGGAATCTCTGAGCGATGCGAATGTAAGTCAACTGGACACGTCTTCTATTAGCTAACCTTGAGGATATGAGAAGAGGGGGTGAGTACAACAACTCAGTGGGTGGATAGAAAATAGTGCATAACCATAATGAACATAATAGACATAATGGACATAATGGATGTAATGGACATAATGGAAGTCAAAGGTGATAGAACATCGATGGCCGGCTAGAGGGGGTGAATAGCCCTAATCGTGTGTACGGTGGAATTCGATCGCGTTCATCTCTACAATTCTTGTTAGCACAGTGGAAATATGAAATACAAACAAATATGACGACGAATACACAATCACACAAATACACACGATGTACGTGGTTCGGAACCTTAGGGTTCCTACTCCACGGGTGAGCTCAACGAGCTCGTGTTATGCGCACGACACTAACAACAACTCCTTCTCTACAACATGTAGGAGGTGGAGAAACCTCGTACAAGAAATTACAATGGTAATATAAAAATACAAGCAAATACAAAGAACACAAATGAAATCTTTACACAAATGACTTTAATCGCTTTTTCTTATTACTTGCTTTGGATTGGCTCTTGAAGGTCTGGAATGCAACAACAATTCCCCTCCAAAATCTCCCCAAAAAGTCTTTTTGAAATCCTCCCCAAGCTCTTCCTTTTATGCTTGTTTCGGGCTAATTTCCCGCCGATCAGTCGACTGCTCCTGGCCTCCAGTCGACTGCTCCTATAGTCGTTGTCTCACAACGGTCGAATCCACATTGGCAAAAACCCAACGGATAACCATCAATCGACTGATCATACACATTAGTCGACTGGTAACCCCATCATTCGAGTGCTCGACACAATCACTCGACTAAAAAGTGTTTTGTGTCTGAATTCGCCTCGATTAGTCGACTGATCTCCATCATCAGTCGATTGATTGCGTTTGTAGTCGACTGTCCTCTCTTGGCAGTCGATTGTTCAGCCAGAACTTGGTCAGTCGAACACCAGTCAAGTCCAATCGACCTAGAGCAGTCGACTGATGTCAGGTAAAACCTCAAACACCAAGTTGTTTGAGCATTCGATCATCGGGTAAACCCTCAAACACCACATTTGAGCCTCCGACACTCAATCTTAGCCACTTAGCGAAGTCCACCTCATCCTCTCATGGAGTTTCCCACCGAATCTCTCTTCCCTCGGCCTACGTCCCTCGGATGCACCAAGCGCACGACTTGGTAATGTCATCCTTCGTGTCTCTTGCCCTAGAAGTGTGCTTCGATTGGGCTTCACTCCATTCACTCCACGTCCGGCGGTCCCTCGGATGCACCAAGCGCACAGATTCGCAATGCCATCCTTCACCGACTCAAGAACCCCAAGCCTAGTGAACTTGCCAAGTCCTCAACACTTCCCACACCAAGCCTCATTCTTGGATTTTCCATGCCAAGCCCCATGCTTGGACTTTCACCGCTAAGGCTACACACTTGGACTTACATGGCTAACCCATGTTGGACTTTCCAACACCAAGCCCTATGCTTGGATTTTCCTAACACCAAGCCCCATGCTTGGACTTTTCACCACCAAGGCTACACACTTGGATTTACGTGGCCAACCCATGTTGTACTTCCCATGACAATCCCATGTCATACATTTTGTCTAACATCAAAATACAGTTCGAGTCAAACTCGAGTCCTGGGCCGATTGCACCAACAAAAGGAAACAAAATAGAGTAACCCAAACCTTAGAGTATCAATATCGGTCTGCAACTAACCTAGTCAATAATATAACAAATTCACCTGCAACATACACAACCAACTGCGAATCTACAAGCAATAAATATCAAGATATTGTGACAAAGCCTCGTTGCTCTCAAGGTAACACAAAGAGACACTATCTATGAGCTACCATGAACGGGACTTGTGGGCCGACAAGCAATATACAAAGCACTACCTATCGAGGCTGATAAAGATCATAAATTTGCTCATAAACACATCGAGACAGTTAAGCCTAAAGTACACCATTTCTACCAGTTCAATCATGCATGCTATAACATGCTACTATGAACAGATCTTGTGGGTACTTAAGATGTAAGGTAGCTATCTAGCTACAAATGACATACGAATCCAATTATCACTAACTCCGAATGGATAACGCAAGAGCGTAACTTTACGGTAGATTATCTCAAACATGAATGGGAGACATGATCGACCACAGATATACAAAGTAACCATAGGGAGACTCTACTACAGACTCTCTCTCTCAATCACGAATGGGAGATATAGTTTGTAGCCGAGATATAAGAAACGTTATATATCATTTAAGGATTAATCTCATCTTATTCATACGACCTCTACTAGTTTGATTACCATATCAACTGAAACAATAATTAAGTAGGCATATACCCGTAGCATCTACCAATAAGCACGTTTGAATTTTTACACCTAGGGTTCTTCTAATGTTATTTCATTCCTGAGATCTACTCCTACAGAATAACCTCATCTATGTTATACTATCTCTACTAGTCTCAATCATGATATCAATCGCAACAATACATAACCAATTAAGCACAAAACAATGATATTCAATAAACATCAACATAAGCATACTAATGGAAACCAATAGCCCGAAGTCAAATAGGGTATAAAAAGAAAGGGAGTCAAGCAAGTACAAGGTTAAGGCTATACTAGAAAGAGCATCACATATAATATAAACTAAGTAAGCAACGTAACCACAATAATCATGTACTAAAAATCTAAAGAGGTCATAGAACCTATATATTCCTTCTAAGAATTTATCTCATCTTTGTTATACTACCCCACTAGTCCGATCATAATACCAATCTAACAAATAATAGGTAAGCATCTACCAACAATATCTACCAATTTAAATCGCAATAATAAATAGGTACGTATAATAGTAATATCAATCAATAACTACATACTAATGAGGGGCAAGCAACCTAGAATCCAAGCATTCTAGCAAGAACGTAAAGGGTAACTACAAGATAACCTAAGTAAACAATGTAACCAATATAACCATGCACTAAATTCTAAAATGATCACAGAACCACCCACCTTTAACTGCAGAGTGCCCTAGTTATCCGATAAATGACTTCAGCTTTCAAATATAAATTCTTCACTATAAGTCACCTTGAAGATTGGATTCAAATCCACAAGTAGTTAAGTGCTTTGCAAACTTCTCTCGAGTTCTTACTGTCAATCCTATGTAACCTTGGCTTCTGATGCATCCCCAATAAATGTCGTCTGTCTCTAGGTTAACTATGGCAGAATGTACTTGAGGATGATATGTAGCTTGTGATGATGGTCTTCATGTCCACAAACCTACCTCGAATCGAAGCCCTCGTGTCATTCCAATTTCCAATAGTGGATCGGGACGTGAAACCCACTGTCGATCTCCCCCTTGATCGCCAAGAATTGATGCGCAGTTCTACCCTCAAACCATCGTAGACTGTGGTAATGGTGGCATTCCTTTTTGTTAAGGCAATCAGCCCATGTATGATGTGGTTTTGATATGTGTGGCAAAGGGTTTAAGTTAGGTTGTTATGTTGATTTGATATGCGTGTTTAAGTTGTGCAGAACTTAGTAAATCACACATGAGTTGGCTTGATGAAAGAATTGGTGAGTTCACCATCTCATGGCTTGGGTCCTTGAGTCGGTGATGGATGACATTGCGGAAGCCGTGCGCTTGGTGCATCCGAGGGACTGCCGGACGAGGAGCATTGGAGTGAAGCCAAAGGAAGCAGACTTCAGGGCGAGACACAAAGGATGACATTGCAAAGTCATGCGCTTGCTGCATCTGAGAAACGTGGCTAGACGAAGAGAGCTTCGGTGTGTGTCTCCAAGGGAGATGAGAGATTGAATTATTGTAATGGTAGCTCATAGGTGAACTTGAACGAATGACTAAGTCAAGAGTCGGATGCTCAAACTTGGGTTTGAGGTTTTACCCAATGTTTTGTTAAGTCGGATGCTCAAACAAATGGTTTGTTTGAGGTTTTACCCTACACCAGTCGACTGCTATAGATGGAAGTCGACTGCTCTGGGTTGATGGCACTCGACTGCTCTGGGTTTATGGCACTCGACTGGTGCTCAATCGGTGTTCGACTGATGGCTTTTTGGCCCAACTGTCAACTGCTAGGGTTTGCCAATTGACTGCTACACCATCAGTCGACTGCCAAGGGATGACAGTCGATTGCTGAAGGTGGTCGCTGGCACAGAAGGTTTGAATGTCGATTGATCGTCTGGATCATTCGACTGATGGCTCTATCAGTCAACTGATGGGCATGAACAGTCGATTGATCAGGGAGCCTTTGGTTGGATGCCAACGTAGATGAAGTCATTGTGAGGCAACGACTACAGCAGAAGTCGACTGATGGATGCATTAGTCAACTGCTCGCTACTCAACGGGAAGAATGACCTCTTCCCTATAAGAAGAGGCCTTGGATGCTCTTGGGAGGCTAATGCTTAACTCCCATTCATACTCCTAAGTGCTCTAAATGATTTTCACTCCTCTTCTTGTGTTTATTTCAATATTATTGTAAGAGGGAGTGATTCTTGTAAAGAAGGTTTACCTCCACCTTGATTGGGCTAAAGGAGAGACTAGTGAATTTGGTTGAGGGGTGATTCACCTAAACGGATTGTCTGTAGATTAGCGGCAAGGGTCGTAAACCACATTACACAATCTTGTTAGCATTTGTTTTCTTTGCTTATCTTGTTTTGTATTAATTGTCTTATTTAGCATCATATTTCCGTTGCGCTAATAGTATTTGTAGATGTTTAAGAAGCGAGCGATCTCCATCTACGAATTGGGCTATTCACCCCCTCTAGCCGGGCCATGATCCTCCAACAAGTGGTATCAGAGTGAGGAGTTTGTCGATGAACTCATCGCCAAAACAAGCACGACAAGAAATGGCCAGCTCCAACATTCATCCACCCAAGTTCGAAGGTGATTTCTCTTGGTGAAAAAAGAGAATGGAGGTATTCTTCGAAATGGACTTTGATATAATGCTAATCATGGATAGTGGTTTCAAGATACCTAGGGACGAAGAAGGGAGAACGCTAGAAAAATCGAGATGGACCAAGAAGCAAAGAGAGGAGCACTTGGCGAATTCAATGGTCAAGCACCATCTATACAATGTGCTCCCTCAATAAGAGATCAACCGAATTGGAGAGTGCTCTAGCACCAAGGAAATTTGAGAAAAGCTTGTAGAGCTCCATGAAGGCACCTTCGAGGCAAAGCTTGCAAGATGGGACCTTCTCCGATCGCAATTAAGCAACATCAAGCTAGAAAAAGGAGAAAAGGTACTTTTCTTGCATACTAGGTTTAAGGAAATAATCACCGGTTTAACAAGTGTAGGAGAGAAGCTTTCAAACTGGGACATGGTAATGAAGGCAATAGACGCATTCCCTCGATCATCCAAATGGAGTTCTATGGTGGATTTGTTCTACATCTCCAAGAATCTAGAGGTAAGTACTCAAGAAGAACTTTTCTCCACTATGAAATTGCATGAAACTAGGCTTGAAGGTATATTAGAATATCCAATCAAGCCATCAAGGGGATTAGCACTAGTAGTCGACAAAGGGAAGAAGAAGAAGAAGGAGACTCTACCTTCCTCATCGGATGAAGAATCCTCCTCATCAATGAATAGCAATGAGAAAGCATACATGGTAAGGAAGGTGAGATGTGCTTTAAAGAATTTCAAATTTAACAAGTCTCATGATAGCAAAAGGACGAGAAGAAAAATCATATGCTACAATTGCCAAAAAGAGGGACACATGAGAGATGATTGTCCTCTCTTGAACAAAAGCAAGGAAGAAAGGAGAAAGAAAGAAGACAAGAAGAAGGGAAGCAAGAGGAAGGATGAAGAAAAGAAATCCAAAGAAAAAGGAAAGGGGAAGATGCAAAACTTGAAGGCCACATGGGATGATCCATCCTCATCGGAGGAAGAAGAAGCATTCACAAGCCTTGCACTTATGACTATAGAAGACATAGCCTCCACCTCATTTGAACAAGAAGGAAGAACAAGTGAGGAGGAGAGCTCAAATGTAGGGGGTGCATCATCATCTTCATCGGAATCGGAAGAAGAAGATATGTTAAGTATGGTAAGAAATCTCCCTACTCAAGAAATCGTTTCCATGATTTCAATTCTTACTAGGGATTTATTTAGGAGTAAGAAGAAAAATAAATGCATGCTTGATGATATTAGGAAACTAGAAGAAAAACTCAAAAATGCATGCTCACATAATGATTGTATTTATTCTAGTATTAATGATGCATGTATAGAAGAAAATAAGGCTTTAAGGGAAAAGGTAGATTTCCTCACTAAGGCTCTAGAGAAATTCACAATTGGCTCCATATACCCTAAATAGGATCATTGGGAGCCAAAGGGATAGTTTTAACAAGAAGGACCTAGGTTATAAAGGATCCAAAAATGAAAAGGTCTACCATTGCCTAATAGCTAGGGGTCAATCTAAAACAACAATGGTAGCTAGGAAATGGATCCCGAAGGACTACTTAGTAAATCCTATTGGAAAGAATCTACATTGAGTTCCCAAGTCCATCCTTAGAGGTTAGAGAAACCTAGGATAGTCAACCATAGTTGGACTTATTTTATATCATATTAAATGGTTGACTTATGATGATGTGGGTAGTTGACTTATAAGCATGGTGGATGGAGTGATAATACTTGACTTATGATCATGATATGCAATTATGATAATGTTTGTGTTATGATCATGTTGGTTGTTGTGGTGATACTTAACCTTGATAGAAATTGCATGAAAATTGATGGTTAAGTATAATACCTTAGGTACATCTCACATTCACCATAAGGCTAACTTGATTCATAATATAGAAATTGGTGAGATGTTAGGATGATACAAATGACTCACTTATGCTTATGACATTTTTGATGGGTCATTAGGTGTATCATAACATAGAGCAATCATAGACCAACTATGGGGAAAGCAAATGTTTAATCAATGGATATATTGCCCATTGATCATAGTTGAATATTTTAAATGTTTTAAAACCATTTCAAATTTCAAAAACTGAGAGTTCATGTTTTGAAAAGTTTCTAAGGCAAAACTAGCTTTCAAGTTGATACAAAATTGAGACATTGTACACCTTTTGAGTTTTTGCCTAATTTTCAAAAATAGAATGAATTTTCATGAAAAATTATTTTTTCCTTGATATAAGGACTTATGAGAAATATGTTCCCCAAATTTCATGATTTTTTAAATTTTCTATAATTTTTAATGCATTTCTGAAATCGAGTTCCGAAATTAGAAAAGGCAGAAATATTGGTGCCAGTCCACTGGCGTTCTGACACAGTCGACTGATGAAACTGTGCACAACCTGTTTCGGATGTTTTCAGCATGTTTTGGTATTTTTCTTCCATTAGACTTTGATGGCATGTTATATGACTTATGTTTAATGTTTTTGATGGTGTCAAAGGGGGAGAAATGTTGAGTTTAAGTAAATCATGCTAGGGAGAGAATTAGCATGTGTTAAGGGGGAGTTGCATGTATTAAGGGGGAGTGTTTTGATACTCATATTATGTTTACATGCTTTCCTACCTTATATATTTTGTTAATGTTTACCTAACTTAAACGGATTACCACACATCAAAAAGGGGGAGAATGTTATGACAATCAACCCATGTATGATGTTATTTTGATGTGTGTGGCAAAGAGTTTAAGTTAGGTTGTTATGTTGATTTGATATGTGTGTTTAAGTTGTGTAGGACTTAGTAAATCACACATGAGTTGGCTTGATGAAAGCATTTGTGAGTTCACCATCTCATGGCTCGGGTCCTTGAGTCGATGAAGGATGACATTACGGAAGTCATGCGCTTGGTTCATCCAAGGGACCGCCGGACGAGGAGCATTGGAGTGAAGCCAAAAGAAGCAGACTTCAGGGTGAGATGCGAAGGATGACATTGCGAAGCTGTGTGCTTGGTGCATCCGAGGGATGTAGCTAGATGAAGAGAGATTCGGTGAGGGAATCCAAGGGAGATTAGAGATTGAGCGATTGTAACGGTAGCTCATAAGTGAACTTGGCTGAATGGCTAAGTCAAGATTCGGATGCTCAAACTTAAATTTGAGGTTTGACCTGATATTTGGTTAAGTTAGATGTTCAAATAAATGATTTGTTTGAGGGTTTACCCGACACCAGTCGACTGCTATAGATAGCAGTCGACTGCTCTGTGTTGATGGCACTCGACTGGTGTTCGACCGGTATTCGACTGATAGTTTTTTGGCTCTCGTGATCATTTGCTAGGGTTTAGCGGTTATTTCTGCACCATTAATCATTGTCGAAGGGCGACGGTCATTCTTGAAATGATCGCGCACGAAGGTTTTAAAGTCGTGATCACTGGATCACTTGGTGATGGCTCTATCAATCGGTGATGGGCATGATCGATCGGTGATTAGAGTCATTGGTGCGCTAATGTGGATGAAAGCGTTGTGAGGTATAGTCAGAGAATGATCGTGATGTGCATCGGTCAAGCTCAACTTATTTATAACTTATATTCCATTGAATTAATCAATCTTGATTGATTCAATTAACCAAGTCCTCAAAATTTTATCCCAAAAATTCCTATCTTTCAGATAAGATAAATAGATTGTCTCAAAGTCTAATAAAATTATCCGGAACTTTTCTAATTAAATATTAATAACTAAATTTCGTTTTAATAAGATAAATAAATAAATTTATTTTATTTATCCCATTTTAAATTATATTATATTATATATTTTTTCGATATATTACATTCTCCCCCACTAATAAAAATTTGGTCCCCAAATTTCCTACTTGATATACCCTAATAAAGATATCCTATCTACATGTCATTCTTCTACTCTAAGTAGTTTCTTAATCAGAATCTCATTACTATCCAACCTCAATCTAATAGATGATCGACATTCTTTGCATCTAGAATCTAATCTGGAACTCCAACTATAACCTTCACAATGTAAATAATTTGAGTACCTACTTCCATATTAATAAAATATGAAAGTTATCATGTACTACTACGGTTAGATAATCCCAAGTGTTATGTTACTTTTCTAACCAATTCTAATACCTTAACATTCAAATTTATCGAAGTGTAAACTTCTCTGTTGGTTATGGGTCCACCATGCTTTCATTGCACAACTCTAATCCATATCCCAATCGGTTACTAGTCTTCTTATCTTCAGCAAGTGTGAGATCTAGTGCATTTGTGTTGAGTTTTGGTATGTTGAGTCTCATACTCTAAGTTACTGGTAGTCTAATCTCAAGTCATGATATGGCTATCAAGATCCAAGGGTTACTCCTTTACTTTGTATCGAGACGTTAAAGTCTTCCTTGATAGTGTTATTATAACTAATCTACAAGGGTGAGGTATTGTAATTCTACTAATTTTTCCTAAGAATTATTAAGATATAAAGGAATGTGAACTATCAGTATATTAGATGGAATAGGATAAACCAGAATGATACCTCGTATACCAGACCCATCGGCTCCCTGAGTCATCTCGATATGTATGATTCAACCTAGTGTCTCTCGATAGGCACTAATGGAGGATTCAGACATCCTAATTCGAATATGGGCTGTAGTACCATGGATAACCTGGAGCATACGATCATAGTCCTGAGCTCCTTAATGGGGTAAACATTCCACAAGTTGATTAAATTTCTCCAATGTAATCCATGACGCTTCGATCGCCTTGCTTACAATTCAGAAACTCCTGACGACAACTTATACGGACAAAGATCAAAAAATACTATCTCTCAAAAGTCTCTCTGCATAGTATCCAAGTGATAATCTTCTCTCCGAAAATCGCCTATAACATTTTCCACCATGTAATTGTCTAACCTCGTAAGTGATACACGACAAGTTCCACCATCTCTGCATCCATGCAAGTTATGTATCCAAGTGAGTCTTCTACATTGTCCATCCATGGATGAGCAATCCATGGACCGATATCCTCTAAAATAAGGTAAAATGATCCTTCATCATTTTGGTCAGTGTAGGTATGCACGTCTTATCTATGACCAAATCACTAGTAGTAGGGATTGATACTCTCTGAGGGGTTACACTTTGACCTCTAAATGGGTGGCTAGCGGGGCTAACCCTAGATTCCTAATTCGACATCAGTTGACACCTCTAAGAGTCTATATTTTCAACAATGAGGGTAGGTCCTACAACATCAATAGGTCGCTTTCGAGGTCGACCTCATCCACGACCATGAGTAGGGGCAATTTCACTAGGTAGCATTTCTTACTATGAGCAAATATGTAAATATCTAACAAAAACATGATTATAACTTCCTATTACATAAGAAAAGTATAGTGACCACTAAAGACAACTACTTTTCCTATAGCTCAGAGATGTCCTTCAGCTTGCCTGGTCCCAAAACACGAGAACTCCAAAAACAAAGGGAAAAAAAACCTCGAAATGCAAAACCCACAAACCAAAATTGAAAACCAAAGCTTTGATACCAATAAAATTGTCATGCCTCGGGGGCATATTCGTCATCCAAATGACGGAGGAGCCCTTTAGTGACAATATTCCAAAAAAATCATTGTAACCATATATAGTAAAAACTCTGAAATACTATAATTATTTTATTAACTGCATGCATGCACGACTAAAAATATAAATAAATTAAAAGTAAATTAGTTTTATGACACCAAATTGAACTGCGATAAAATCCAAAGTGCATAAACAAAATGCAATTACAATAAAATAAATAAAGTGACATCTCAACGATGCAGTGAGACCAACACGACAAGGGACTCTTTGAGTGATGCGAAGGTAAGTCAACTAGGCACGTCCTTTATTAGCTAACTTGGAGGATATGAGAAGAGGGGGTGAGTACAACCACTTAGTGGGTGGATAGAAAATAATGCATAATCATAATGAACATAATAGACATAATGGATATAATGGAAGTCAAAGGAAACAAAATAGAGTAACCCAAACTTCAGAGTATCAATATCGATCCGCAACTAACCTAGTCAACAATATAACAAATGCACCTGCAACATACACAACCAACTACGAATCTACAAGCAATAAATATCAAGATACACGACAAAGCCTCGTGGCTCTCGAGGTAATACAAAGGGACTCTATCTGTGAGCCACCATAAATGGGATTCGTGGGCCGACAAGCAATATACAAAGCACTGTCTACGCGCAACTACATGCTACCACGAACGGGACTCGTGGGTAGACAGGTAATATAAAGACTTAATGTCTACGAGCAATGATATGCTACCACGAATGGGTCTCGTGGGCAGACAAAGTATATAACTATCTAGCTATTAACTGTATAAAATAACTGTTAGTGCAATCAACTCTTGATATGGTTTTGATGTGTGTGGCAAAGTGTTTAAGTTAGGATGTGTGGATTTGATATGTGCATTGGAGTCTTGCAGGACTTAGTAATTTGCACATAGAGCCTTGGCGAGTTTCACCTCTCATGACTCGGTCTTTGAGTCAGTGAAGGATGGCTTTGAGGAAGTCGTGCGCTTGGAGCATCCGAGGGACCGCCGGACGAGGAGCTTGGAGAGAAGCCGGAGGAAGTAGACTTCAGGGCGAGACGCGAAGGATGGCGCTGCAGAGCCGTGTGCTTGGCACATCCGAGGGATGTGGTCGGACGAAGATAACTTCAAAGGCGAGGGACTCCAAGGGATGAGAGTGAGCGAATGTAACCCGGGAAGGGGTAGTGCTCTTAGGTGAAACTTGGCCATTTGGCTAAGTGTCAGATGGGATTTCCCGACATCAGTCGACTGCTATGTAATGGTAGTCGACTACTCCAAGTTTACTATGACTCGACTAGTGTTCGAGTCTGGTTCAAATCTTGCTGACCGCCACGGATTGGTAGTCGATTCGCGAGACTCCTGATCGGTGATGAAGGCATCTGTCGACTGGTCACAAGTGTTTCGGGCACAGAATGGAGTCGAGCTCACGAGCACTCGACTGATCAGAGCATCAGTCGACTGATGGCAATATCAGTCGACTGATGTGGAAGCCGTTGGATGAAATCCAACGTGAAAAGCAGCCGTTATTGGGCAACAGCTACAGGATCAGTCGATTGATCAGGGGCATCAGTCGACTGGTCCTGTGTCAATGGGAAGAAACCCTCTTCCTTTATAAAGAGGAAGGGTGTGGGGCTTTGGGGGCCTAATGTTCATGCTCTAATCTTATCCCAAAGTGCCCTAAAGAATTCCCACTCTTCTTACTTGCTATTATTTCATTCTATTGTAAGAAGAGGGATTGTAAAGAGGTTACCTCCACCTAGCTTGGTGCAAAGGAGAGATCTAGTGGATTTGGCAAAGGAGTGATTCACCTTGGACGAATCGGGACCGTGGATTAGTGGCGTAGCCGTGAACCACGTTACATATTGTGTTAGCATTGTTTATCTTTGCATTTGTTGTTTTGTTTGCTTGTTTATTAGTATTCCGCTGCGCTAATTAGTTTTGTATACAAGAAAATTACGTCATCGAACAAAGAGGGCTATTCACCCCCCTCTACCCGGCCAACATCTACACTTCGATCCCCCACAAGTGGTATCAGAGTCAAATCGTTTGTCGAGGACTAACCACCGCAACAAACACTTCATCAAGAGATGGCTGACTCCAATATTCATCTGCCAAAGTTGGAGGGGGAATTCGCTTGGTGGAAGAAGCGAATGGAGATATTTTTCGAAACCAATTTCGAAATTCTTTTAATCATGGAAAACGGTTTCGAAATGGCTAGGGATGAAGAAGGGGAGCCATTGGAAAAATCAAGGTGGAGCAAGAGGCAAAGGGAAGAATACTTGGCAAACTCAAAAGCCAAAAATCATCTTTACAACGTACTCCCCCAACAAGAAGTGAATAGGATAAAGGAATGCTCTAGTGCAAAGGAGATGTGGGAGAAGCTAGTAGAGCTTCATGAAGGTACCTTGGAGGCCAAGCTTGCAAGGAGAGACCTCCTCCGCTCCCAACTATCAAACATCAAATTAGAAAAGGGAGAAAAGGTAACCTCACTACACTCTAGATTTAATAAGATAATAACCGGTTCATCTAGTGTAGGAGAGAATCTTTCAAATAGGGACATGCTCATGAAGACTATAGATGCCTTCCCTCGGTCCTCAAGATGGAGCTCTATGGTGGACTCCTTCTACATTTCCAAGAACTTGGAAGTGAGCACCTTGGAGGAGTTCTTCTCAACTATGGACCTCCATGAAACAAGGCTCGAAGGAATAGTAGAAGAGCCAAAGTTTCAACCTTCAAGAGGAGTAGCCTTGATGGATAACAAAGGGAAGAAAAATATGGAGATTCCCTCCTCCTCCGATGAAGCTTCCTTCTCCTCCTCCATGGATAGCACGGAAGAAGCTTATATGGTAAGGAGGGTAAGGCGTGCATTAAAAGGTTTTAAATTTAATAAATCTAATGATAGGAGTAGAAGACCAAGGGGGGAAGGTGATTTGTTATAATTTCCAAGGAGAGGGAAATATAAGGGATAATTGTCCCCTCTTGAACAAGAGCAAGGAGGAGAAGAGAAAGAAGGAAGAAAAGAAGAAGAAGAAGGGGAGCAAGAAGAAAGAAGAAGAGAAGAAGGGCAAAGAAAAAGGGAAGGCCAAGGCACTAAAAGCAAGGACTTGGGATGACCCTTCTTCCTCATCATCATCATCATCCGAGGAAGAAAATGCCTTTATCACAAATTTGGCACTAATGGCATTTGATGACTTAGACTCCTCCTCCACCGAAAATGAAGAATCAAGCATAAGTGAGGAGAGCTCTAGTGAAGGGGCAGCTTCTTCACCATCATCGGAATCGGAGGAAGAGGACATAGAGACTATGGTAACGAACCTCTCACCAAGTAAAATAGTTTCCATGATTTATAGTCTTACTAAGGATCTATTTAGAGCCAAAAAGAAAAATAAGAGCATGCTAGATCAAATTAAGGATTTAGAAAATAAGCTAGAAATAGCATGCTTAAATATTAATGAAAATATTTCTTCTAGTCATGATGATGCATTCTTACATGATCTTTATATGCCATTTGATGTTAATGATGCATGAATAGAGGAAAATAGGGCTCTAAGGGAAAAGGTAGATCATTTGACTAAGGCCCTAGAAAAGTTCACTATTGGCTCCAACACTCTTAACATCATTATAGGCAGCCAAAGGGCGAGTTTCAACAAGAAAGGCCAAGGATATAAGGAAAATAAAAATGAAAAGGCCTATAAATGCTTAATTGCTAGGGGTCAAGACAAAAAAAAAGGTAATAGCTAGAAAATGGATCCCTAAGGAATTTTTAGTGAACCCCATAGGAAAGAACTTATTTTGGGTTCCTAAATCCATCCTAAAGGGTTAGAAAAACCCTAGGATAGTCAACCATATGGAATTTACCTATATCATATGTTGGTTGACTTAGGATGGTAGGACAATATTTTTGAAATAGTGTTAGGTGATGATAATGCACCTATAAATAGATAAATCATGCTTTAGGTGATATTTGCCTTATTATCATGATGTAATACCTAATGCATGATTATTAATTGATGAATACATGTGTTTCATGGTCATAATGTGAAATTCATCCATATGTCTTTATGATCATGTTGGATGTTAGGATGATACTTAACCTTGTATAGAATTGCATGAAAATAATGGTTAAGTATATACAAATATTTTTAGGATACATCTCACACTCACCATAGGCTACCATGATTGAAAACTTAGCATGGGTGAGATGATAGGATGATACAAATGTCCACTAATGCCTATGACATTTAGATGGTCATTTAAGGTATCAAAATAGCAAAAATAGACCAATCATGGGGAAAGCTTATGTTTAATTCATAGACATATTGCCCAAAGATCATGGTTGGATATTTCATATGTTTTCAAAACAATTTCTTACTTTAAAATCTGTGTTTTCATGTTTTGAAACAATTTAAAGCAAAACTAGGTGTTAAACTTGATACTAACTTGATCAAAAACCTAGTTACTTTTGAAGCTTTTGGATTTTTGGCAAATCTTTGAAAATATAATGATTTTTCATGGAAAACTATTTTTCATTGATAAAGAACCCTAAAAGAAATGTGTTCCCCAAATTTCATGATTTTTTGAAGTTTGTAAAATTTTTAATGCATTTCTGAAATTCAGCCCGAAAATCAGAAAAACCTGAAATGCATGTGCCAGTCGACTTGTAGTCTGAACTAGTTGACTGGTAGCCTGATAACATGCCCAGTAATTTCTTTTATCCAATTTTAAGGCATGTTTTGGTTTTTTTTTTCCCTCTAAATTTGATGTCATGCTTAGATAAACTTTGTTTAACATTTTTGATGGTGTCAAAGGGGGAGAAATATATTTGTTTAAGTAAGGGGGAATTATATTTAGGGGGAGTTTCATGTATTAAGGGGGAGAGTTGCTAATCATGTTATTTACATGCTTTCTTTCCTTAATATTTTATCAGATGTTTTACCTAACTTAAACGGATTGTCACACATCAAAAAGGGGGAGATTGTTAATGCAATAAACCCTTGATATGGCTTTGATGAGTGTGGCAAAGGATTTAAGTTAGGATGTGTGAATTTGATATGTGCGTTGGAGTCTTGCAGGACTTAGTAATTCGCACATAAAGCCTTGGCGAGTTTCACCTCTCATGACTCGGTCTTTGAGTCGGTGAAGGATGGCTTTACGGAAGTCGTGCGCTTGGAGCATCCGAGGGACCGCCGGACGAGGAGCTTGGAGAGAAGCCGGAGGAAGTAGATTTCAGGGCAAGACGCGAAGGATGGCGCTGCAGAGTCGTGCGCTTGGCGGATCCGAGGGACGTGTCCGGAAAAAGATAACTTCAAAGGCGAGGGACTCCAAGGGATGAGAGTGAGCGAATGTAACCCAGGAAGGGGCAGTGCTCTTAGGTGAAACTTGGTCATTTGGCTAAGTGTCGGATGGGATTTCCCGACATCAGTCTACAGCCATGTAATGGTAGTCGACTACTCTAAGTCGACTGTGACTCGACTAGTGTTCGATTCCGGTTCAAGTGTCGACAGTCAACTACCATGGATTGGCGATCATTGCGAGACCACCACCGGTGATGAAGGCATCGATCGTGAGTCAAGTGTTCGCACGAGAATGGAGTTGAGCTCACGAGCACTCGACTGATCGGAGCATCAATCGACTGATGGCAATATTAGTCGACTGATGTGGAAGCTGTTGGATGAAATCCAACGTGGAAAACAGCCATTATTTGGCAACGGCTACAGGATCAGTCGACTGATCTGGGGCATCAGTCGACTGGTCTTGTGTCAACGGGAAGAAACCCTCTTCCTTTATAAAGAGGAAGGGTGTGGGGCTTTGGGGGCCTAATGTTCATGCTCTAATCTTCTCCCAAAGTGCCCTAAAGAATTTCCACTCTTCTTACTTGATATTATTCCATTCTATTGTAAGAAGAGGGATTGTAAAGAGGTTACCTCCACCTAGCTTGGTGCAAAGGAGAGATCTAGTGGATTTGGCAAAGGAGTGATTCACTTTGGACGAATCGAGACCGTGGATTAGCGGCGTAGCCGTGAACCACGTTACATATTGTGTTAGCATTGTTTATCTTTGCATTTGTTGTTTTGTTTGCTTGTTTATTAGTATTCCGCTGCGCTAATTAGTTTTGTAGACAAGCAAATTACGTCATCGAACAAAGAGGGCTATTCACCCCCCTCTAGCCGACCAACATCTACACTTCGATCCCCCACAATAGCATGCTACCACGAATGGGTCTCATGCGCAGTCAAAGTGTATAACTATTTAATTATTGACTGCATGCAGCAACATTCTACCACGAATGGGTCTCGTGGGCAGTCGATTATCCTAGGTTGTTAAGCCTAAGGTTATCTAATACATCTAGCATGAAACATCTATCAAAGTCGATAAAGATCATCGACCTACAAATAAGCCCACCGAGGCGGTTAAGCGAGGGTTTCAACACCTCTACTATGAAACATCTACCAGAATCAATAAAGATCGTCAATCTACTAATAAGCCCGTCGAGGCAGTCAAGCGAGGGTTTCAACACCTCTAATATGTAATGTCTAAAAAAGTCGATAAATATCATAAATCTACTAATAACTCATCGAGATGATTAATCATAGGGTTCCAACCCAACTAACATGAACGTCTATCGAGGCCGATAAAGATCATAAATCTACTAATAACTCATCAAGACGATTAATCACTGGGTTCCTGTCGGTGCATTCGACCCAGGTCACGATTGGCCTGACTTGAATGTGACTCGAGTAGTATCTTGATGTTTGTGTTTTAATGTTTGACAATGAGTTGACTATATGGTTGACATGGGGTTGACCATATGATGGAGAAGTCCAAGCGGGACACTTGGCATGGAAAGGCCAAACATGGGTTTTGGCGATGGTAAAGTCCAAGTCTTGAGTACTTGGCATGGAAAATCCAATCTTGAGTCTTGGCAATTGGAAAGTCCAACATGGGTTGAAATGGAAAGTCCAAGCTTGAGTCTTGGCAAATGGAAAGTCCAAGCTTGAGTCTTGGCAAATGGAAAATCCAACATGGGTTGGCAAGGGAAGTCCAAAGGTTGATATTGGTGGTGTAAAGTCTAAGGGTTGAGTCTTAGCAGAATAAGTCCATTGGTTGGTAGCGTAAAGTCCAAGCATGTGTCTTAGCAGCGTAAGCCCAAATGTGCCTTGGTGGTATATACCAGCTTAGCATGACAATAGCCGATGGAAGCACCTGAAGGCTAGCGTATGGATGAACAAGTCATGGATGACTTGGAGGGATCCGATAGGCGTGAGGCTGATGGAGGTGGCTAGAAGGCTTAGGTCTAAGCTAAGGGTTGTCTAGCAAGTATGAGGGCATCATACTTGGGGTTAAATCTCATGGTTAAGGTTTGTCAGCCGACTAGGGTTATGGACCAGTCGACTGGTTAGTGTTTTGACACTTAGCAACCTAGTTGACTCTGAGCAGTCGACTGGGATTATGACCAGTCGATTAGTGTTCGACTACAGTCGTGTGGCCTTGGCAGTAAGTTGCCAGCATTGGGAAGTCGACTAATGGCTTGATCAATCGACTGACGTGGAGGTCAGTCGATTGATGGTCGATGACGTGGGCACAAAATGTTTCTGAGTCGACTGCTATGGTTTGGCAGTCGAGTGGAAGCATGATTAGTCGACTGATGGGTATGGTCAGTCGACTAATGGTCTATCCATTGGAACTTGTCCAATGTAGATTAAGTCATTGTCTCACAAAGGCTACAGGAGCAATCGACTGCTAGGCAGAATCCAACCCGAGTTGCATCTTTAAAAGGAGCTCGAGGAGAGGGATTTTAGTATGCTTCTTTGAGGTGATTTGAGGCGATTTGATGGTGCTATTCAGGATCTCCAAGTGCAGCTCAAGCAACCAAACAAGCAAACATCCAAAAGCACATTTGTAAAGTTTTCTTTATGTGTTTTTGTCTATTTCACTTGTAATTGCTTGTATTTCTTTTGTATTACTTCTGTAATCTGTTGTAAGAGGTTTTATCCACCTCCGGAGTGTTTTTCAAGGAGTATTTGATTAGTGGTGGTGTTTGCATCACTAGAGCTCATTTGAGCTCAATCCGTGGAGTAGGAACTCAAAGGTTCCGAACCACATTATATTGTTGTGTTTGTGTGCTTGTATTTTTGTTATTGCTTTATTATCTTTATTTTCACTACGCTAACAAAAATTCTGTCAAAAGGATGAACGTGCCATTCACCCCCTCTAGCGCTCACCGACGTTCCTACAATTGGTATCAGAGATCGAGGCTCTTCAACGGATTAACAACTAGGAGCAAAGCGCTAGAGGATGGAGTTGCCAAAAGATGGACTTGGATGGGACATCAACACTCCAATCCGGTATGCATTCTATGAACAAGAAGGCTTCAATCAATGGAAGACGAAGATTGAAGAATTCATAATGATGAAGGACTTCGCAAATTGGTCCGCCTTGATGGAAGGATTCATATATCCAAGAAGTTCGATGGGAGGATTCCTCAAGATGAAGAAATGGACCGAGGAACAACTCCAAAATTTTGAGAGAAATAAGAAGGTAATAAAATTCTTAGGTGATTTAATCCCTAATGATTTTTTGTGTAGATTAGGTGGATATAAGGATGTAAAGGAGTTTTGGAGCGAATTGACAAAGTTCTATGAAGGACCACCACCGACCTCAAGTGAAGAACAATCTCAAAAAGCTGAAGAATGCTCATCGGCTAAAGAGCTCGAGGAATCGGAGGTTGAGAAGTGCTCAACATCCGATGGATTTGAGTTAGAAGAGGTGGAAGAAGCCTCCACCTCTAGGATTGAGGGGGAGGATATGAGATCATCCACACTGGAGCAAAATCAAGAGGAGCCATCAACCTCCGGGAGAAGTGATGAACAAGCTCAAGAGGCCTCCACCACCACCCTAGGTAACTCAAGTAACTTAGTTAAAAATAAAGATCATGTTATTTGCTTTGAGTGTAGGGAGAAAGGGAATTACAAGACCAAATACCTAAAATTGGCCAAGGAGAAAGCATCGGCACCAAAAGTCAACAAAAATTTAAAGGATGCTGGAGTCCCCACTAGGAAAAGTAAAGAGAACATTGTGTGCTTCAAGTGCCCTAGGAGAAAAGAAGGAGCATCAAATGTATGGAGAGCTTCTAAAGCAAATCCTAAGGTAAATTTAAATAATGCTCATTCTTTAAGTAATAGACAAAAGCATGCTAGAAATAATTTCAATACCCTTGCAATTGTGAATAATCATAAGGATCATGCTAGAAATAATAGGCTTTATTGCTTAGGTGCAAAATCTTGCAATTTCAGAAATAAGGAGAAATTTGGGACTAATAACCCTAGGAAAATCCTACCTAGGGAAACTATTGATGCAAGAGAATGCGACCTCAAATATCGCGATGGAGGTTGTCGAGGACTCGAAGCGCATGCTTACGCTCAACGCCCGCAAGTGCACAGATGTCGTCAAGTAATAAAAGTTTATCGATCCCATAGGGACTGGGATTCGAATATCGATATGTTCAGTGGTTGAAATTGTTCCGAAGTAAACTCTAAGTGGTTTCAATGTGTTAGGGTTGTCGGTGGACTATACTCTATACGGTGTCACACGGAGGAAGAAGGGAGCGTGCCGTGGTCTTCAAAGGTGATTCTAGGACTTCGGTTTCGCTTGTGTGTCGTAAAACAATGTTGTCAACTGGCATTGTCTAGACGTTTAGCTATGGTTTTGTAGAAGGAACATCATACACTCTCCCGATGAGCCACCGCATCTATCGGGAGCTATCTCTGCCTTAAAAGGATGGGATATACGGTATGAGGATGCCGAATCAATCCCTACGATGAACCGTTTTCGGTTCCATCGCATCCTTCTACCCACGGTTACAGGACATTAGGTTTACCCCTAGGCTCCTTGTATAAAATCCCCTAAATCTTAGATACGAGGGTTGTCACCCCTTATATCTCCTAAGCACAGTAGGTAGAAAATCAAACACGCATAGATATAGTATAAACAACTTCCAATTGCCAAATTAAACTCAAAGATAGAATTTAACGTGAACTAACATGTAATGTGCACACAAGCTACTCCCTAATCCAAGAATCGAAGTAACTACTCCATGTATATAAGGGAGGAATCACAAGGCATGTACATGTTCGAATACATCAGAAATAAAGCGCAGGAACAAGGCATTACAATGCCTTCGTGGTCTTCTCTCCGACGTTGAAATGCAAGCGTGGACCTCCGGCAGTGTTCTTCCTCCCCGTTGCGAGTTCCCAAAGCTTTTTAGGCCTTCAGTGTGTCGTCCTAGCCATCGTGCCTCCTCCTAGGATTTGGGCGGAGCCATCCTTATATAGACATCACCTCGGACCACTGCAAAATCTGGAAAAATCCCTAGTCATGCAAATCTGGCGGGCCACCACACGGCCGTGTGTTTCCACACAGCCAGGCCGTGTGCGTCCCTGGGGTGGCTGATCTCGCCCATTGGACACGGTCGTGTGTAGCCACATGCCCTGCACATGTCCCACTATGCGTCTAGCTGCAAAATGTCCTTCTTTTGCTCTGAAAGTGTGCCTTTTCCCCCGAAATGCTATCTTGCACGCAAAAGTACCAAGAGCATACCTCTGAACTAAAAAATAGGAAATGCGTGTAAAATAAAGTAACATATGCATGAAACTAACATAAAATATAATGAGATGTGAGCGAAAACTACTCCTAAAACCCTATATGTTTCCCTCACATCAATTCCCCCAGACTTAAATCTTTGCTTGTCCTCAAGCAAACCTCAGTGCCATGAAATTTAAAAAGACATTGTTTCATACTTAGCATGTTAACTAAATTTATCAAGTGGTATTTATAATCAAAGCAAAATAAATATGTTCTAGAAATTCACTAAGTTAGCTCTTCGTGCTCCTGTTAAGTGAATCATTCTTAGGGGTTGCTCGTTTCATGGTGAGTTAAGTCGTCATCCCATAACTTTTCTAAGGTCTCCGGCTCTTAGGCACTTACCTACCTAAAGCGAGGGTCGTTCCCTAGATCTAGCATAAAGTCTCAAAGGCGTGTTCGGTATTGAGAGAAATTGATAGGTGTTTCCCCAGTAACCTAAGTCGGTCTCAAAGGGGCACCTAGCCATTTTCACCCATGATAACTATTTTTTATCCCTCATAATCTTCTCTCTCTCTCTTGTTTTTTTTCTTTTTCTTTGTTTTCTTTTTAATCTTTTTCTCTTTCTCTTTTATTTCTCCTCTCTTTTTTTCTTCTCACTGGGATTTTGATTTTTTCAAATGGGCTTACACAATCCGAGCATCTCCAGTAACTAAAATGCTAAACCTATAGTCACCTAAGGATTCTAAAGTACTAGACTATTGAGATGAATCATAACTAGGTATGTACTAGATTCTCCCTTTCAGAATGTTCGACATGTGTAGGTGTAAAAATAAAAGCTACCAGTGTAAGTCTAGAACATTCATTAGAGCGAATAAAATAAAATACCACGAGATAAATGAAGTTAAGCTACCTATGGGAACAACTCGTGTAAGTAACCTTTTTTTAAAAAAAAATACAACTGAGGCAGCTTTACAGATAACAAAAACTAAGTACTAAATGAAACTCAACAACCCATGCATGAATAAATGAATGAAAATACTAGAAAAGAAACTACTGCTAGGAAACAAATAAAATAACCTTTGGGTCCCCCTCAGACTTAAACGAAAATATACCTCTAGTATGGTGGACGAGGTGGAAAGTCTGGGAGCCTCGGCATCTCGGGATCCTGGGAGAACCTGCTGTTGAACCGCTGATGCCACATGTACATGTGGTCGATCTGGGAGCTGGTGGATGCAGCGGCTGCTCGGTGCTCCTCCTCCCTGGCCCACTATGCTTGCTGGGCATGCATGTGCTACCGCATCTCCTAGCGGTAGGCGGCCTCATCCTGGCGACGAGTAGCCTCCACCTAGAAGTATATGCGGGCCTTGTCATAGAATTCCTCATCCCACTAGAAGTACTCCCGAAACCCCTGGAACTTTGCCTGCGTGTAGGCGCTCTGCTCCTCTCATCGCTGCCTCTGCGTCTACTGCTCAGTGTATATGTCGTCGAGGTGTGATCAAAACTCTGAGAAATCATAGGTCGACGTACCTGCATCTTGCTCAAAGGTGGAAAAATATGGTGGTGCAGGTGCAGACTCATGTTGGCGTGGACTAGGTGGGCTCCTATGCATGTGTGGACTGGAGGGAGAGTGCTATAAAGGGGGAGAGATGGGCACCGATGTGGGGGTCCCTCATGTGGAGGGACTCTACTATCAGGTCCAAGCGCCATTTGGCACTTGTAGTGATGGTGGTACGATCAGGGTCGGGGAGCCTAAGGGCCATCAAATTTTTCCTTACAAAGCATAAGGAGTGTCCTTCTCTCACAATCATCTTCATGGCCATGCACACTCCTAGGTTGATCCTAGGGATCCCTTCTATACTCTCTAATGCAGTGTAATCGTACCCCATCCTATGGAAAATGTGGGTAAGTAGGCCCCCCACATTAATCTCTCCTCGTGCTCCTTTGCCCATCTTCACTAAGTGTCTGATGAAGTGGGACCCTACATCGATGCTACTCCTTTCTTGTAGCATGTCCCAGAGGCAAAGCGGCTCGCTAGCTCTAACTACACCGTCACTCTCCCCACGACCAAATATAGTACTAGTCATGACACGGTGGAGGTATCGAAAGACGGGGTTTTGGAGGTGCGACGCTTTGGCCCTAGAAGGGTTATAAGCGTGCTCCTCCGTCAACTCGGTCCAAAATACCCGAGAGTTGAAACCAATAGGGATTCTTCTCTCTCCCACACTCGAAAAGCCAAAGCATGTATTCCACTGGGGAAGGGTCCATTCATGCTCAACATTAAAAAGCTTAAAAGTTATCCTACCCTCCTTGCTCTCTCTACCTGTTAAAATTTCTGCCTCTAAGGAACTAAAAAATTCTAGAACTATCCTAGGGTAGGTTGGGTGCCTTATTCCCATCATCTCTTCCCACCCCATTTTTTCAAATAGGGCTTGAATATCACCCAACAACCCTAAAGACTCTAGCAAATCTTCATCTAAGTACCTAGTAGCAGTGAGTTTATGAGTAGAAAGCATATTATATCTATCTCTATGTTCATTATTGTGAAAAAGAAGAGTGGGTAGGGCGTTACCCTCCTCCAAAGCTTGAGGAGTGTCAGCTCTCCTTGTTTGTCGCTCCGAAGCACTGGATCGAGGTGCTACATGCTTAGTCCTCCTCATCCTTGCTTCTTTTGGCTTCCTTTGAGGTTAGAAGTGCTTCTAGGTGGTGGGGAAGATGAAAACACACAGCTAGGGCAAGAGCACTCGAAGCACATGACGCGAATGGAGTGAAAACACATGGCTCTCCCCTTTTAACCTCACGCGACACGATCGTGTGAAAACACACGGCTAGGCCATCTGCGCTTTGGGTCAGTTGGGCACGGTCGTAGGAAAACACACGTCCAGGCCGTGTGTCCCTATTTTTTCGCTCATTTATGCACCACGGTCCGAATTTCCTCATACACTTCGCCATGTAAGCTAATATGGATTTTATTATTTTCTAACAATGTTCTTTTCTAGTCCTAATTCTGAATGGGATGGAAATCAAAATTAAAATTAAATAAATGTAGGCAATACAATCAAAGGGAAATCTAAAACTAAACTTGGGTTGCCTCCCAAGAAGCACTTTGTTTAAGGTCGTTTAGTTCGACCACACTCCACTATCAACATGGCTCTTGAGGTTTAGCGAACCTCCATTCATCCATCTCAGAAGCTTCATCTGGTGGTTCCGGCTTCATTCTGCTAAACGTGAAGTCGTCGAGGTAGGGGGCTCTGTGATCTGAAAGGATGAAGAGGATGATCTCCCCATCTACCTCCAGGGAGATCTGGTGTGCCTTCATGTCTATGCACGCCCCTGCAGTCGCTAGAAAAGGCCTTCTCAGAATGATGGAATTCTAGGGATCTTGTCCTGTGTCCAGTATGATGAAGTCGGTGGGTATCATGAAATTCTCAATCACCACAGGCACGTGTGCCATCAAGCCGACGGGTTCCTTGACTGAGTCATCCACCATACGAATACCAAGATTCACTGGTTAGAGCCCATTCAATCCCATCTTCAGATAGTATGCGTAGGCATCACACTGATTAATGACCCCAAGTCGCATAGAGCTTCATCGAAGCTCTCCCCATAAATTGAGTAGGGGATAACAAATTCACCAAGGTCCTCAAGCTGTAGTGGAGTCTTATCTTCAATTTCAGCTTGGTCAAGTAGGATGGTAATCATGGCTGCACACCCCTTGGCGAATTTGCTACTCTGCCCACTCCTTCCTCTTTAGCTTGACTCATCGGAGAGCTCTTCACAAGTTGCGACATGGTTTGGGTTATCTGGGCCACTTGTGTCTCCAACATCCTGGTGTGACTTGCAAGGTCATCAACAGTGGTCTTCAAGTCTCTGAGTGATTCTTCAGACTTCTGATGTTGGCGAAGAAATTCCTCATTGGCCTTAGTTTGGGTAGCAATGAAGTCTTCCATCATCAGTTCCAGTCTGGACTTCTTTGGTCGCTGCCCATTGCTCTGCTATTGCTCATACCCCCTTGATGGTTATGAGTATCCCAAGTTATTCTTATAGGAGAAATTTGGGTGATTCCTCCATTCGGGATTGTAGGTATTGGAGTATGGGTTGTTGGGCCTTTGGTCGTTGTCCCCAACTGCCTCAATATGCTTAATCTGCACCTCTGAGGTTCCCTACCTTCCATAGTGGTCCTCTCGATACGCTGTCGCTCCCTCTCCAAAGTTAATGGTCGAACATGCAGATGAAGGATTCAAAGATTCGAACCATCTACTGAGCGCGTCCATCCTTGCTACCAGGTAGTCCATGGAGTTGACAGTGTATCATCTCGCTGCAGGCGTAGGTTGACCACGTTCGGAAGCCCATTGATGGTGGTTCTGGGCCACCTCTTCTATCAGCTCCTCTTCTTCCTCTATGGTCTTGTTCATCAGTGCTCCTCCTGCAGCAGAATCCAGGGACATCTTCGCGGCGTATGCGATCCCATTGTAGAAGATGTAAATCACCAGCCACCTCTCCAGTCCGTGGTGGGGGCATTGGTAGAGTAGCCCCTTGTAGCGATCCCAAGCTTCGAATAAGGATTCCCCTCCTTTTGGCAGAATCTCGTGATGAGATGGCGCATGTGAGTAGTCTTTCTTGGTGGGAAGTATTTGTTTAGAAACTTCTATTCGCATTGCTCCCATGTAGTGATGCTCCTCGAAGGTAGGGAGTGAAGCCATGCCTTAGCCTTATCCCGCAATGAGAACGGGAATAGGCTCAAGCGGATCGCATCAGTAGGGACTCCATTCATTTTCATTGTCGAGCAGATTTCTAGAAATGCCTCAAGGTGCCGGTTCGGGTCTTCAATCGCAGCTCCCCAGAATTGACTCTACTGGACCATATGTATGAGTGTCAGTTTCAGCTCAAAGTTATTTGCCGAAATAGATGGTCTAGCTATACTCGGCCTAAATCCTCTAGCGCTAGGAGCTACGTAGTCCCGTAGAGGTCGGCTACCTATGTTCACTTCGGATGCGGCTTGATCCTCTATCCTTCACTGCTCTGCTTTTCGGTGATGAAAGGTTTGTTCGATTTCTAAGTTGATCGAAATCAGGCCTTCCGATCCTAAGCGTCTAAGCATACGACGAACCGAGCCACAAAAATTAGGAGTGCTACCTAATCCTAGGAGGTAGAAAATAAAACAATCTAGATAATAAAACCTAAGATGCAATAAGGAAATGGAAAACCACTGCTAAAAATAAAAATATAAAACTAAATCTAAATATGGAAAATATAAAACTAAAGTAAATAAAGAAAACTAGATAGAAAATAAAGCAAGTAAATAAATCTAATCCTAAGTCCGATCCAATTTTTCCACTGTTCAGTTCGATATCGAATTGATCAGTCCCCGACAACGACACCAAAAAAACTTGATGCACGTGAACACGACCTCAAATCTTGCGATGGAGGCCGTCGAGGACTCGAAGCGTGTGCTCGCGCTCAATGCTTGCAAGTGCACGAATGTCGTCAAGTAATAAAAGATTATCAATCTCACATGGACTGGGATTCGAATGTCGATATGTTCATTGGTTGAAATTGTTCGGAAGTAAACTCTAAGAGATTTCGATTTGTGAGGGTTGTCGGTGGACTATACTCTATACGGTGTCACACGAAGGAAGAAGGGAGCGTGCTGAGGTCTTCAAAGGTGATTCTAAGACTTCGATTTCTCTTGTGTGTCGCAAAACAATGTTGTCAACTTGCGTTGTCTAGATGTTTAGCTATGGTTTTGTGGATGGGACATCATACACTCTCCCGATGAGCCACCGCATCTACCGGGAGCTATCTCCATCTTAAAAGGATAGGATAGATGACATGAGGATGTCGAATCAATCCCTACGATGAACCGTTTTCGGTTCCATCGCATCCTTCTACCCAAGGTTACAGGAGATCAGGTTTACCCCTTGGTTCCTTGTATAAAATCCCCTAAATCTTAGATACGAGGGCTATCACCCATCGTATTGCCTAAGCACAACAGGTAGAAAACCAAACACGCATAGATATAGTATAAACAACTTCCAATTTCCAAATTAACTCAAAGACAGAATTTAACATGAACTAAAATGTAATGAGCACACAAGCTACACCCTAATCCTAGAATCGAAAGAACTACTCCATGTATATAAGGGAGAAATCACAAGGCATGTACAAGTTCAAATACATCAGAAATAAAGCGCAGGAACAAGGGATTACAATGCCTTCGTGGTCTTCTCTCCTGTGTTGAAGTGCAAGAGTGGACCTCCGGCGGCGTTCTTCCTCCCCGTTGCAAGTTCTCGAAGATTTTTAGGGCTTCGGTGTGCCATCCTAGTTGTCGTGCCTCCTCCTAGGGTTTGGACGAAGCTATCCTTATATAGACATTACCTTGGACAGCTGCAAAATCCGAAAAAAACCCTAGTCGTGCAAATCTGGCGGGCCACCTCCCGGCCGTGTGTTTCCACACGGCCAGGCCGTGTGCGTCCCTGGGGTGGCTGATCTTGCCCATTGGACATGGTCGTGTGTAGCCACATGCCCTGGCACTGTCCCACTCTGCATCTAGCTGCAAAATGTCCTTCTTTTGTTCCGAAAGTGTGCCTTTTCCCCTCAAAATGTTGTCCTGCATGCAAAATTACAAAGATCATACCTCCGAACCAGAAAATAGGAAATGTGTGTAAAATAGAGTAACATATGCCTGAAACTAACATAAAATGTAATGAGATATGAGCGAAAACTACTCTTAAAACCCTATATGTTTCGCTCACATCAACTATTAGGAAGGTAGAGGAGCATCTAGGCATTAATCCCAAGAATCATAGACATATTCCTAGGAAAGGGAAAAATACTCAAAAATAATGGGCCCACAAAATTTGAGAAATTAGAGCTAGAAAATCAAGCATTGAGATCAAGGCTTGAGAAATTGGAGAAGACCCTTGCAAGAATGACAAATTCAATAAACGGGTCAAATGGTCAAAGCTTAGGGTCTAGGAGGCAAGGCTCATATATGGGCAAGCAAGGCTTGAGCCACAAGCCTTGGTCCAAGGTAGATAAGCCTACCTATCACAATGTTCCATTCGATTATGGAACTAGTACTAGGTCTAGGAGAGCCAAGGTTACTTGGGAGGTCACCCCTAAGGGTAACCAAGGTAAGTGCCTAGTGGCCAAGGTTTCCATGAAACCTAGGGAGGCCACTAAGAAGGTTACAAGGGGAGTCAACCCTAGAGTTAACCTAGGCAAGACCACAATGACCAAGGCTTCTAAGCCTAGGAGGGTCATTAGGAGGGTATCTAGGGAAGTCATTCCTAAGGAAAACCTAGTAAACCCAAGGAGCTCAAATAGGTATTGGGTTCCTAGGAGCATGATCAATTCACGCTAAATGGGTTAGGATGTGTCAACCTTGATTGGATGGGTAGTTAACTCAACCATAGCATAGTAGGCACTTTAGAATATTTTCAAGGTTATGTAATACCTTGGAAATGAAGTTTAATTTTATATCCTAAAGGTTTTTAGGATGTGCTAATATAATTTACGAAAGTTGAAAAATCAATCAAATTGGCACAAATTAGGTCTTAGAGGTCACAGGTGTGACATTTTGGGTTTTTGACACACTTGGGAGATAGGTAGTATTATGGCAAAAATGGAATTAATCATATCAAATGGCAATTAATATTAAAACTAAGGTATTTTTATACCTTCACATTTTATTTTCCATGCCTTGATTGAAATATAACATGTCATGACATCATATCTTATTTTTATCATATAAAATGTCATGATTATGCTTAGGGTTAGTTTATATGTCATGTTATGCTTAGGTTTATATTTAATGCCATGACATCATGATTTTTGGCACAAGTTTTAATTATGCTATATTTATGCCATAATCATCATTCATGCATTTAGGATTTATGAAAATTGATTTAAGGATAATTTACATGACTTGAAATCGCATTTATAAGGGAATCAAGTAGTGTTTTCGTTAGAAAATGCATGAGACCTTAGATTAGGATGAACAAAACCCACTAGATTAGGATGAAAATATTTTGTTAGTAACATATGAGAGATGTCCTAAGGCAATCGCCTTATGTTTGAACCATTTATATGATAAATGAAGATTCACTATTTGAGTATACATGTTTTCATGTATTTGATTAGATCTTAAACTCATTTACTGAATGTCAACGCTACGATTCACAGCATGAGAGAATTTGTGATTGGATCACAACTAGTGAGTATCTCTACATGTGTAATTGTGATGTATCGGAATTATCCCTAGTCGATGAATTGATGGATTTGAACACCATCGATTTTGTTGAGACTAGCACGAGGTATACTCCTTGGTGTATCCAAGCAGCTGATTCTCACTGGCTGGAGACATTGTGATGTCCGAAGTTAATCATGGATGCTAGTTATGGTAACTAGTTCATTGGAGTGACTAGCCGTAAGACTTCAAATGGTTCTCTGCATATATAGATATGTCAATGAAATTCTTACTGCAGCTTAAGTGCGATGTTCCTTTGACTTGCGGTATTCAAGTCATCTTGATCATAAAGACTTATGCTTTGACATCTTAAGCAAGCATCTCTGAGGAGATGTGGACCCGGTATGATTGGGTATAAGTCGAAGTGATCGAAGGTGTTTGAATAGACTATAAAGGATTCACCACTCCTTGCGAGGAGATGTATACCCATGGCCTCTCGTCGGATTGTTACTAAAGTCTTTGGCCAAAGCATTATATGTTTAGAGTAAGGTACTCTTGGATACATGTGCAGTAAATAGAATCCGTAGGACGAGGAAATGATACTTGGGTTGGGTGTGACGTAGTCAACCCAGTGGGGACTGATGACACTATAGACCATGTCCTGAACCAAATGGGTATAAGATTAGTGAAGGGAATGTGGCACGATTCATTGTAGCTGCTGAAGGGTTTCAGAAATAGTTCTAGATCAACCGTTGATCTTTTTGGTTAATTGGGGATCATGATGTACTACTAGGTGCCACTCATGATGGTTCTATAATTAATGGTTAATTATAGACGGCCAACATAAATCGAAAACCTATTTGGTCACACGCATAACGAGCGTAATCCGAAGGATTTAAAACAAGCTTGAGAATGAGATTCTCAAATCGAGAGAAACTAGGTTTGGTTGGACCAAACAAGGAGCGAGCATGAAATTATTTCAGTCGCAATGGAAGTGTCGATGGGTCGTGTCTTATGAAGACATGATGGATGAACCAAATTGGTTTGGTTCTAATCCAATGGTGGAGAATAAACCAAAGGGGTTTGGTTTGTTTTAAAGGAATGAACCAAAGATGGTTCGGTTCGTTTTAACTTAAAATAGACCAAATCAGTTTGGTTTATTTTAACTTAAATTAATGGAGTGGGTTAATGGGCTTTTAGTTATGATCCGATAACCATTAAGAGAATTTGTTCTCTATAAAATAGGGCATAAGGGTTTTGTGAAAACCTAATCCAAGCAACCCATAGTTGCCGCCCACCCTCTCCTTCTCCTCTTGAGGTCGGCGCCCAACCCTAGCCACCGCCCACCCTTGTGCCGCCGTCCATGCTTGTTGCTGGCGTCCAAGCTCCAGCCAACTATCCTTCGGTGACCCTCCGGTCATCCTCCTTGGCTCCGGTGACCAAGGACTTGCTGTCCTTCTTCTCTTTGGTCGGCACAAACTCCTCCACCAAGCTGTCAAGTTTTCTGGACAGCTTGCTTTCTTTGAGTTGGAGCGTCATTTGGATGACTTTTGGAGCTCCGACAGAGACTACTTTGCCGGAGATTTGATCTCCAGTAATCCTCATAGGTGGAGGACGAAGGATTCGTCAAACGGTTGACGAATACCTCTCCGGAGAAGCGAGTTTTTGAGGACTCGTTTTGGATCCGAATTTTGATTCGGATCGTGATCTTCTCTCGATCACATCGTCTTCAACATGAGGCTAGTAACTCGTACGAAGATGAGGCTCGTGACTTTGTGAAGTCATTTCGAAGATACTCGGCGTGGATACGAATAGAGGTGATTCTAGCGAGGATCTCTCCGGTTGATGTCTTTCCCGCTACACGTGATACGTCAGGTATACATAGTATAAATTTCCTTTTATTGCAAAATTTGAAATTGCAGTTATGTCTACACATGTTGTACTATGCATGCATGTGGTGTGTGTGTTGTAATAAATTAGATTTATTATTTTTATTTCTTCGGCTGTCCACATGTTTACGAAACATGTTCGAACACACACTCGCCGCGGTGCCGGAAATCCAATAGTGGTATCAGAGCCCAGGTTGTGTTTCGACATAATTGTAAAATTATTTTGCGATAGTCGTAATGGTATTTATGGAGAATTTCTACTTTTGGAAAGTTAGAAGTATTTATGGAAATTTTTAATTTTGGAAAGTCTAGAAGTATTTATGGAAATCTTCTACTTTTGGAAAGTTGGAACTATTTATGGAAATTGATATTTTCCATAAATAAAATATTTGATTAGATTTGGAAATTTGTTTCCTAATTTAATCATGATTTGATTTGGGAAATCAAATCTTAAAAATATTTTATTTCCATAAGTAGTTTTGATGATTTAGGAAATTTGTTTCCTAAATTGACTTTCCTTAATCAACACTTTCCACAAATAAAATATGTGATTAGATTTAGAAATTTGTTTCCTAATTTAATCATGATTTGATTTGGAGAATCAAATCTCAAACATATTTTATTTCCATAAATAGTTATGAAATATAAGAAAATTTTGTACATGTCATAATTGTATGCCATGTAATTGCATTAGATGCAAATCATTATGTCATGCTTGTCGTGACATGTAGATATATGTCATGTATGCCATGCCATGTAGATAATAGTTATTTGCATGAAAAGATGATGAGACATAAAAAGCTCTTACTCAATATTAAAGCCTACACCTTCCATTAATATGGTTAGAACCAGAGCTTCGTTTCTTGTTTGGGTTGTTGGACTCTCTCCAAGCCCGGCTCGAACCCGAACATGTTCAAACCATGGAATAGTTTAATACTAATATGGTAAGAGTCAGAGGTCAATCGTTAGCTTTGATTGTTGGACTCTCTCCAAGCCGGGCTAATTGGTTGAATGCGCTCTAACCATATTAAAACTATTTCTCGATTAATGGGTTGGCTTTAACCTGGAGCATCAGCTTGTTGGACTCTCTCCAAGGTCGATGTGAAGGGAGGTGAAGTTTGGTGCTATGCATATGATGCATACTTGTTAATGTGTTAACAACCCGATGTATGTGTGAACATTCAATTAGTTGATAGCACATTGTGATAGTTGCATATACGTGATATGCAATCGGTATATTTGATACCTACCATCGTAGTTATGAATGGCTTGTTGGACTCTCTGTAAGGTTGTTCATATCTATGTTGGATATCATCCCATTCGGAGATGGACCTACGATCTCCCGAAGTGATTTTGGGGTTTTTGAAATTCGAAAAATGAATGGGATTTATGAATGTATATTGATGCATTTTTAAATCATCTTTCTCATATATCCTCGTTTTGTATTTCTAAGTTAATCTTTGAATTTGCATTCCATTTTGGATTCGAATAAATTGACTGTGTCGAACTTCTTGGACTGGCTTAGAAACTTGAGAATTATTCTCAAAGTTGAAAAGCTTGCAAATGTCCTCGAAGCGCCTCTTCCCGCCCGTCCTAGTGACAATGCAACTCTGGACCAATTGTTGGCCTATTAGAAACATGTGACTGATTCTGAAATGGTGAGTTGCATCATGCTAGCCACGATGGTACCTGAGCTGCGGAAGCAGCATGAGCATATGGATGCTCATACCATAGTCTTTCAACTTTATGAGTTGGTTGATGAGCAAATGAGATTCGAAAGGTTCGAAGTCTCTAAGCTCCTCTTCACCTCTTAGATGCAAGAAGGTTCATCTGTGGTACTGCTCAACATGTTGAAAACTGTGGAGTCTTCTATGAAGCATGAGCAGAGGACGGTGTTGTAAGTTGATTCCTTGAAGAAAGGTTCTAAGAGAAAGTCAAAGGAATAGCAAAAGGGGAAGAAAAAGGCAGAACCAACTCAAAAGGGCACTTGCCATCATTATGGCAAGGAGGGCCATTGGCGAAGAAATTGCAAGATTTATCTTGAGTTCGTGAAGAAGATTAAGGCATTGGATGCCCCATCTTCTTCAGATATCTTCGTTATTGATTGTCATTCTATTTTCTCAAAGACTTGGGTAATGGATACTGGGTGTGGCTCACATATATGTAATGACATATATGGGCTAAGGAATAGAAGAAGACTCGTCAAGGGAGAGTCAAATTGTGTGTTGGGAATGGAGCAAAGGTTACTGCACTCGCCATCGGAACGTATTTGTTGAAACTCCCTACAGGACTTGCCTTAGAACTAGACAATTGCTTTTATGTTCCTTCGTTGATAAAGAACATCATTTCTATTTCTTGTTTAAATAGAAATAGGTACCATTTGACTTTTAGTAACAATTGTTGTTACATAACTTTGAATGGAGTTCTTTATGAGACTGGAACTTTAAGCAATGGTGTTTATACGTTGGACGTATCCAGTGACATTTTCAATATCGAAGCGAGAAACAAGTGTGTTCGAAAGGATAATCAATTAGACTCCTACATGTGGCATTGTCGTCTTGGCCATGCAAGCAAGAAACGCATGTCCGAATTACACCGATGTGGAATTCTGGAATCGTTTGAATTGGATTCATACGATACATGCGAATCATTCTTAAAAGGCAAGATGACTAAGTTACCTTTTATAGGAAAGGGTGAATGAGTGGGAGAGTTGCTAGGTCTAATACATACTGATGTATGTGGACCTATGTCAACTCAAGCTATGGGAGGCTATAGCTACTTCATTACCTTCACCGATGATCACTCACGGTTTGGGTATGTGTTCTTGATGAAACACAAGTCTGAAGCCTTTGAAAGGTTCAAAGAATTCAGAAATGAAGTAGAGAAACAACATGACAAGAGTATTAAAATACTTCGATCAGATCGAGGTGGTGAATACTTAAGTCAAAAGTTTCTAGATTATCTAAGAGACAATGGTATATTGTCTCAATGGGCTCCGCCATATACACCATAACATAATGGTGTATCTGAGAGGCGTAACCGGACCTTGTTGTTGGTGCAATCGGCCCAACAGTACCTTAATGGTATTTTGATGATAGACAAAACTCATGACATGGGATTGTCATGGGAAAGTCCAACATGGGTTGGCATGGAAAATCCAAGCATAGAGCTTGGTGTGGGAAAGTCCAACATGGGGTTGGCATGGAAAATCCAAGCATGGAGCTTGGTGTGGAAGTCCAAAGCATTGCGAAGCCGTGCGCTTGGTGTTTGGCATGGGAAAGTCCAAAGCATTGCGAAGCCGTGCGCTTGGTGCTTGGCATGGGAAAGTCCAAAGCATTGCGAAGCCGTGCGCTTGGTGCTTGGCATGGGAAATCCAAAGCATTGCGAAGTCGTGCGCTTGGTGCATTTGGGAAGTCTTGAGGACTTGGTAAGTTCACTAGGCTCGGGGTCCTTGAGTCGGTGAAGGATGGCATTGCGAAGCCGTGCGCTTGGTGCATCCAAGGGACCGCCGGACGGGGAGCAAATGGAGTGAGCCCAAAGGGAAGCATACTTCTAGGGCATGAGACGCGAAGGATGGCATTGCGAAGCCGTGCGCTTGGCGCATCCGAGGGACGTAGGCCGAGGGAAGAGAGCTTTGGTGGGGAACTCCATGAGGGATAAGGTGGACTTGGCCAAGTGGCTAAGACTGAGTGTCGGATGCTCAAACAACTTGGTGTTTGAGCTTTTTCCCGACATCAGTCGACTGGCATAGGTGCCGGTTTGACTGGTCCAAGTCGACTAGAGTTCGACTGGTGTAAGGCTAGGGTTTTGTGCTAGCGATCGCCATGGGTGTGATCGAAAGTCGGCAATGATCGGCTAGAGGGATCGGTGATCGGGATGATCCGAAACGCGAGCGCTCCGTAGCCGACTGGGCAGTCGACTACTGGGTCACCAGTCGACTGATGGGCATCATCAGTCGACTGGTAGGTGATCCGTTGGAACTTGTCCAACGTGGATCTGGCCGTTGTGAGACAACGGCTACAGGGGCAGTCGACTGGGGCCTTTTGGCAGTCGACTGCTAGGCGTGAAAATAGCTCGATGCAGGTTATAAAAGGAGCTCGAGATGGAGGTTTTTGCCAAGACTTTTGTGAAGCTATTGGAGGGGAATTGCTGCTGCATTCCAGACCTTCAAGAGCCATCTAAAGCAAGCAACAAGCAAAGGATTCAAAGCAAGCGTTGTAAAGTGTTCTTTACGTGTATTTCGTATTTGTCTTTGTATTGCTTGTATTTCATTACTTAGTGTAATTGCTTGTGAGAGGTTTCTCCACCTCCGACGTGTAGTCGAAAAGGAGTGTTATAGTTAGTGTCGTGCGCATGACTAGAGCTCGAGGAGCTCGCCCATGGAGTAGGAACCATTCGGTTCCGAACCATGTATATCGTGTGTATTTGCGTGTGCTTATTTGTTGTTAGTATTATTATTGTTTTATTGTTTCCGCTGTGCTAACGACAATCGTAGACAAGCAACGCAATGAGAACGAACGAATTACGACATCCAATGAACGAGGGCTATTCACCCCCCTCTAGCCGGCCGTATTCGATCCCCTACACTTGTTGGACATGGTCAGGTCAATGATGAATCATGTGAATCTTCCCAAGTCCTTTTGGGGATATGCACTTCAGACAGCTGTTTACTTGTTAAACAGAATGCCAACCAAGGTAGTCTCCACTACTCCATATGAGATATGGAATAGTAAGAAACCTTATGTATCTTACTTGAAGATATGGGGTTGTCCTGCTTATGTGAAGCGGACTGTATCAGACAAATTGGATGCTAAGTCTGATAAATGTCTATTTATTGGATACCCTAAGGAAACAAGGGGTTACCAATTCTATCATCCTGTGGAACAAAAGGTGTTTGTTTCAAGGCATGTTGTGTTTCTAGAGAAAGAGTTTCTCTTGCAAGAAAATAGTGGGAGTGTCGTCGAGCTTGAGGAGGCTCAAGAGACTCAAATAGACATTGATGAGATATCTGGTGAAGCACAACAACCGATAACTCATAGTGATGAGCAATTGGCTGGACCTATTGAAACACCACATCTTCGTATATCTGGTAGAACATGCAATATTCCTGAGAGATATGGATTTCTCATAAGTGAATCGAATGACGTGTTACTCATTGATGATGAGGAGCCTACCAGTTATGAAGAAGTTCTGACAAGTTTAGAAAGGGATAAGTGGCTTGAAGTCATGAAGTCGGAAATGGATTCCATGTATGAAAACCAAGTTTGGAACTTGGTTGACCCACCTGAAGGCATAAAGCTTATAGGGTGCAAGTGGGTTTTCAACAAGAAAACTGACATGGATGGTAATGTGATTACCTATAAGGCTAGATTGGTGGCGAAAGGATATCGTCAAACGCAAGGTGTTGATTACGACGAGACCTATTCATTTGTAGCTATGCATAAATCAATTTGGATGCTCCTAGCCATAGCAGCTCATTATGATTATGAGATATGGAAAATGTATGTGAAATAGCTTTCCTTAATGGAAACCTGCTCGAGGACGTGTATATGATACAGCCTGAGGGTTTCACATCGGTTGATAAAACCAAGGTATGCAAATTACGATGGTCCATATATGGATTGAAGCAAGCATCGAAGAGGTGGAATATCCATTTTGATGAGACAATCAAAAAGTTTGATTTCTTACAAAATCCAAACAAACCTTGTGTGTACAAGAAGGTTAGTGGGAGTGCAGTCGTGTTCCTAGTATTGTATGTCGATGACATATTACTTATAGGAAATGATGTTTCAGTCTTTCAGTCAGTTAAGATTTTGTTGTCCAAGACATTCTCCATGAAAGACCTGGGAGAAGCAACCTACATTCTCGGGATTAAGATCTATAGAGATAGATCGAAATGGTTGCTTGGTCTTTCACAGTCTACATATATAGACCGAGTGCTAAAGAGGTTTAGCATGTCGGAATCCAAGAAAGGTTTCCTACCCATCAGGCATGGGATACACCTTTCGAAGTCTATGTGTCCGCGCACAGAAGACGAGAGGATTTGCATGAGTAAGATTCCCTATGCATCCGCAATAGGATCTATCATGTATGCTATGTTATGTACGAGACCCGATGTATCGTATGCTCTGAGTGTCACGAGTAGATACCAGTCTGATCCAGGAATGGATCATTGGGCGGCTGTTAAGACAATCCTTAAGTACTTGAGAAGAACTAAGGATGTGTTCCTAATATATGGAGAAGGGGACATGGTGATATGCGAGTATACGAATGCCAGCTTCCAGACAGACAAGGATGATTCCAGGTCTCAGTCTGGATACGTGTTCACCTTGAATGGGGGTGCAGTGAGTTGGAAAAGTTCCAAACAAGACACTGTAGTGGATTCTACCACTGAGGCAGAATACATTGCAGCTTTGGAAGCAGCAAAGGAAGTGGTTTGGATCAAGAAATTCATTTATGAACTTGGTGTGGTTCCAGCCATTGTTGAAGCAATACCGGTCTACTGTGACAACAGTGAAGCAATTGCACAGACGAAAGAGCCAAGGTCTCATCAGCGATCCAAATATGTGCTTCGCCGCTATCATCTCATCAGAGAGATCATTAGTAGGAAGGAAATACAAATCGAGAAAATCCCCACTGAAAGGAACTTAGCGGATCCTTTGACTAAGGCATTACCTCAAAGTAAGTTTGAGGGTCATGTTAGAGCTTATGGTATTGGATACCGTAGCAATTGGCATTAGGCCAAGTGGGAGTTTGTTAGTAATATATGAGAGATGTCCTAAGGCAATCGCCTTATGTTTGAACCATTTATATGATAAATGAAGATTAACTATTTGAGTATACATGTTTTCATATATTTTATTAGATCTTAAACTCATTTACTGAATGTCCACGCTACGATTCAAACCATGAGAGAATTTGTGATTGGATCACAACTAGTGAGTATCTCTACATGTGTAATTGTGATGTATCGGAATTATCCATAGTCGATGAATTGATGGATTTGGACACCATCGATTCTGTCGAGACTAGCACGAGGTATACTCCTTGGTGTATCCAAGCAGTTGATTCTCACAGGCTAGAGAGATTGTGATGTCCGGAGTTAATCGTGGATGCTAGTTATGGTAAATAGTTCATTGGAGTGACCAGCCGTAAGACTTCATATGGTTCTCTGCATATATAGATATGTCAATGAAGTTCTTACTACAACTTAAGTGCGATGTTCCTTTGACTTGTGGTATTCAAGTCATCTTGATCATAAAGACTTATGCTTTGACATCTTAAGCAAGCATCTCTGAGGAGATGTAGACCCGGGATGATTGGGTATAAGTCGAAGTGATCGAAGGTGTTTGAATAGACTGTAAAGGATTCACCACTCCTTGCGAGGAGATGTATACCCATGACCTCTCATCGGATTGTTACTAAAGTCTTTGGCCAAAGCATTACATGTTTAGAGTAAGGTACTCTTGAATACATGTGCAGTAACTAGAATTCGTAGGATGAGAAAATGATACTTGGGCTAGGTGTGACGTAGTCAACCCAGTGGGGACTGATGACACTATAGACCATGTCCTGAATCAAGTGTGTATAAGATGAGTGAAGGGAATGGGGCACGATTCATTATAGCTGCTGAAGGGTTTTGGGGACTCATTTTTGAATCCGAATTTTGATTCGGATTATGATCCTCTCTCAATCACATTGTCTTCGTTACAAGGCTAGTGACTCTTGCGAAGACGAGGCTTGTAGCTTTGTGAAGCTATCCCGACGATACTCGGCGTGGATACGGATAGAGGCAATTCTAGCGAGAGTTGCTCCGGTTTATGGATTTTTCGCTGCACGTGATACGTCAGGTATACCTAGAGTAATTTCCTTTTATTGCAAAATTTGAAATTGCGATTATGTCTACACATGTTGTACTATGCATGCGTGTGGTGTGTGTGTTGTAATAAATTAGATTTATTGCCTTTTATTTCTTCCGTTGCGCACATGTTTACGAAACATGTTCGAACACACACTCGCCGCGGTGCCGGAAACCCAACATGATGGAGGTGGCTTGAAGGCTTAGGTCTAGGCTAAGGGTGGTTTAGCAAGTATGAGGGCATCATACTTGGGGTTAAACCTCATGGTTGAGGTTTGTTAGTCGATTGGCCGATTTGACACTTGGTAGCCGATTTGACTCGAGCTGATCGATTATGACTCCGATCGCCATTCGATCATCGGCCGCGTGTTGCCTCGGGCAATGATCGATGGCTTGATCACGCCGATGTGAGGTCACCCATCGATGGTCGAGGATTCGTACGTAATCGTTTCGAGTCGACTACTAGGGTTTGATAGTCGAGTGGAGGCATAATCAGTCGACTGAAGGGTATGGTCAGTCAACTGATGGTCTATCTATTGGAACTTGTCTGACGTGGTTTAAGTCATTGTCTCACAATGACTATAGGAGCAGTCGACTGATGGTCGCGAGCAGTCGACTGCTAGGCGGAATCCAACCTGAGTTACATCTTTAAAAGAAGCTTGAGGAGAGGGATTTTGGCATGGTTCTTTGAGGAAATTTGGGGTGATTTGTCGGTGCAATTCAAGGTCTCCAAGTGCAACTCAAGCAATCAAACAAGGAAGCATCCAAAAGAGCATTTGGAAAGTTTTCTTTACATGTTTTTGTGTATTTCACTTGTAATTTCTTATAATTCTTTTGTATTACTTTTGTAATTTGTTGGAAGAGGTTTCCTCCACCTCTAGAGTGTTTTCCGAGAAGGAGTGTTTGATTAGTGGTGGTATTTGTATCGCTAGAGTTCATTTTAGCTCAATCCGTGGAGTAAAAACCCTAAGGTTTTGAACCACGTTATATCGTTGTGTTTGTATGCTTGTATTTTTGTAATTGCTTTATTAACTTTATTTCCGCCATGCTAATGAAAATTGTAGACAAGAACGAACGAATTCCATCAAACGGACGAACGCGCCATTCATCGCCCCTCAAGCGCTCACCGATGTTCCTACAATTCCAACCCAACTAGCATGAAATACCTATCGAGGCTGATAAAGACCTTAAATTTGCTCATAAACACGTCGAGACGGTTAAGCCTAAAGTACATCATTTCTACTAGTTTAATAATGTATGCTACAACATGCTACCACGAACATACCTCGTGAGTACTTAAGATGTAAGGTAGTTATCTAGCTACAGACGACATATGAATCCAATTATCACTAACTCTGAATGGATAACGCAAGAGTATAACTTTACGGTAGATTATCTCAACCATGAATGGGAGACATGATCAACCACAAATATACAAAGAAACCATAGGGAGACTCTACTGCAGACTCTCTCTCAACCACGAATGAGAGATATAGTTGGCAACCGAGATATAAGAAACGTTATATATCCTCTAAGGATTAATCTCATCTTATTCATACAACCTTTACTAGTCCAATCACCATATCAACCGAAACAATAATTAAGCAGGCATATACCCGTAGCATCTACCAATAAGCATGTCCGAATTATTACACCTAGGGTTCTACTAATATTTTTCATTCCTGAGATCCGCTCCTACAGAATAACCTCATCTAAGTTATACTATCTCTACTAGTCTCAATCATGGTATCAATCGCAACAATACATAACCAAATAAGCACAAAACAATGATATTCAATAAACAACAACATAAGCATACTAATGGAAACCAATAGCCCAAAGTCAAATAGGGTATAAAAAGAAAGGGAGTCAAGCAAGTACAAGGTCAAGGCAATACTAGAAAGAGCATCACATATAATATAAACTAAGCAAGCAACGTAACCACAATTATCATGTACTAAAAATCTAAAAGGTCATAGAACCTATATATAACTTCTAAGAATTTATCTCATCTTAGTCATACTTCCCCACTAGTCTGATCATAATACCAATCCAACAAATAATAGCTAAGCATCTACCAGCAATATCTACCAATTTAAATCGCATCAATAAATAGGCACGTATAACAATAATATCAATCAATTAATATATGCTAATGAGGGGCAAACAACCTAGAATCCAAGGGTCCAACATGTCATGCCCCGAGTGTATGTCGTGCTGAAAAGCAAACGGACGACATCTCCCCTATACATGGCAACATATCGTGTTAATACAAGGCCCATTGGCCCATAACCACAACATAATAAGCATATATATATATATATATATATATATATATATATATATATATATATATATATATATATATATATATCAAACACAGCGGAAACATAATACAACTACATCACAAACTACACGCAGTGCATACCAGTATGACTGACACCATGACATAAAGGAAACATCGACAAAACCCGAATCCACAAGTGTGTACATCACATAACAAGTCCAACACATAAATCCAGATCAAAATAAGGAACATCCGAAATCAAAAGAAAACATAAATCCATGCTGGGACCCTCGGAGACGAGATGAGACGATGATAGCCAGCGATGCTCTAAGCCATCACGAAGACTTCTACCTGTTACATGGGCGACAGAAAAATCCAGGGTCCTTAGTGGTGAGTATAACTCAACGGTAATATAAAAGAACATGTATATATATCAAATATCATATGTAATTCAACAATAACCTACAGGTACATAAGGTATACCAGCATAGTATATAAATATATGCATATACTGTCTAACCAAATAAACAACGTAAAATGCAAACATACCTGAAAGTCCGCTACGCTACTCTAATCCAACCTGAGCATATATCCACAATATGTAACATGGAGAGTAATACTAACTCACAATATACTCATGATACAAGTCAAAGGAATCTAATGGTCTGTCCAGCAAGTATACAGGTATCTGACACAAGCATATAGCAGATGCGAGTAGCATGTATGAAGATGATGTACAACCAAATGCAGCAAGCATAGTACAATCAAATGCAACATCACAATAAGCATATATATATAGACTTCATCTATATATATACTAATCACAACCATCTATATATATATATATATATATACACATGCATATATGTATATATATGGTAATATGCAAAGCACCATAAGATACGGCAATGCAACAAGCATGGTCATGCCTACGCACCCCTACTCGCTACCATGACCCCAGTATGGCCTAGGTGGCACGGCATGACAACTGTCCCAACTCAACACCAACCACTGCTCTAGAGTGGTCGAGTGGGCAGTATAATCGAGTAGCATATGAGCGTAAAGAATTCGCTGCACAACGGGGGTCCCTGCTGCTGGCCACTCCGACTAACACTACTCATGAGTGGTCGAGTGCCACGTACCCAGGACAACTGCACGCAACTTCAACTACCACCGTCTATAGTGGTAGAGTGCGACACAACAAATGCTCTACCCTCACACCAGTTACTCCTCCATGAGTAACTTGGGAGGCAGGATGACTGATGACTCTCTCAACCACAAGGGAGACTATGTTGTCAGTATAAATGCAAATGATATGAATGTACAGTCACGCATACATACATCCATCACAGACTCTCTATTCTACAGAGAGTCATTTCAATCCGATCAATGCACTCTCTATCCTACAGAGAGTCATACTCAACTGATTGACGCACTCTCTATCCTATAGAGAGTCGTACTCGACTTTTCGATGCACTATCTATCATGTAGCGAGTCATACTCAACTGATCGATGCACTCTCTGTCCTGTAGAGAGTCGTACTCAACTGATCATAACAAGCTAGGACCACCGGTCCATAGTGACACACTAATCACAATTCACCTGACCATTACACAACACCTGATCAGTAGTAAACATGCAACATAATGGTATTGGAATCAATCCTACGTTCAGGACCTTACTTACCCACGGATGACCTTTTACCCAATTTACAAATCAGGTCATCATCCGTACTCCAACATCTACACCCTAATAAATATTTATAGATCTTCTTATATCACATCTGTAACTCCTCAATCATTATAAAGGAAAATGTGATATCAACATTAGAGCATATATGGCCAACGACAAGTAACAAGCACAAGAATAAATAAGATCAGGGTCGAGATAATATGAACATATAATATGATCATATATATGTCTAAATTTGTATGCAACGACAACTACTTGACCAGGGTAGGAAATTACCCACCTGTTGAGAAGCTCATATCAGTAGCTTGCGCATCCATGAATCTACCTCGAATCAAAGTCCTACACATAACATACAATAGAACTAAATTCTATTCATACCTCCAATGACCAAATTACATCATGATTGATTCTTAATACCTCTGTTAATCTACCCCCATCCATATATTATCCACTGAGTTGATCTGACTCCTTCATGATTGTTAATTATGCCACATCATTTGAAATCAATAACATGCTACATAACTACTTGCACTTTCATCATGATACCCAACTAATAAAATTATCCAGATCAACTCACCTTGCTTATCTTCAATCGCACAACATCTTGCTCCAATTTAGGATATCAAATCACAACTGAATAAGAGGCAATCGATCCCAATTCCAATAACCTCATCACCTGAAATCATAAAATCTCTACGCTTACCTCTGATCTACATATCACAGCCAATATATATATAAACTAGCAGCATGTCTATTGATACCATTTTCAGATCAAGGCTTACCACACATTGCTTATCAAATTTAGATTCCCTGCTCAACTCCATCAACTACCGATTCAACAGAATGGAGCTCTCAAACCCACAGCTCATCAATGCGATGAAACACACCTTGGCAACACCATCCAATCAACATCAACCCATTCGCATCCCCCACCGAGATGCAAGGCCACCAACTCTGCAATCATAGCAAATCAGTAACAAGGAAGAAGAGATCAGTAACCTTGCAATCCATTGCCGATAAAACAAATCACCTGATCAGCAAGCTGCTTTGGCAACGATAACCAGAGCTCGAGAGAGAGTAGGCGACCGTCGGCATGGAGGGCTTGCGGTGGTCAATGAGCGGGAAGAAAAGGCTTGTGCGTGCGGTTGTCGGCGGTGAGCGCACGATGCGCAGGGGCAGTGGTGCTCATGGGAATGGGGGAAACGTAGCGTTTGTGCTCGATCGACCAGCAACGCAGATCTGGAAGAAGAGGGTGACACACGAAACAGAGGCAGGGCAGCGAGCGCACGGAGGCCGCATGCGCACAACGCATGTGTGATGGTTACAAAGCGACAGAGACTAGTGGCTGGGCCAGGGGGAAACGAAGGCGGCGGTGAAGGTGGTGTCACCGTGCTCACGCACAGGAGCGAGTCAACTATCATCGCACGCAGGGTCGGCAGGACGCGAGGTGCTCTGCTCGGGGTCGCGAGAGGTCATGGATGGTCGCAGCACGGCGGTGAGGTGAGAAGGGCACATGAAACATTGAGAGGGTGGAGAAGAGAAGAGGCAGTAGCGACAAGAGAGGAAATCGCGATGGCGGAGATGGATCGGCGAAGGAAGAAAGGAATAGGGAGCGCGATGAGAAATCGATCAGGGAGAAGAATCATGATCGGGAGTGAGGGAAGAGTCGCGACTTTAATCCACGATGAGAAAACGGGCGAACGGAAGAGGAAATGGGTTATGCAGATCAAGTTCAAGATTTAACCCAACTCCTATTAACCCATTAATCTTAGGGTTGGTTAATAAACCAAATTAACCCCTATATTAGGATTTAAGCTCATTTTAAATCCATAAAAATTTCTAAAAATTTCTAAAAAATTTCCACAAGATAATTTATCAATTGATAAGGAATATTTTTTTTTTATTTTTTTTGGTATTTTACACAGCAGATATAGGATCAAAGAAATTCTAGCAAGAACGTAAAGGGTAACTACAAGATAACCTAAGTAGACAATGTAACCAATGTAACCATGCACTAAATTCTAAAAACATCACAGAACCACCCACTTTTAATTGCAGAGTGCCCTAGTTATCCGAGAAATGGCTTCATCTTTCAAATATAAATTCTCCACTGTAAGTCACCTTGAAGATTGGATTCAAATCCACAAGTAGTTAAGTGCTTTACAAGCTGCTCTTCGAGTTATTACTATCAATCCTACATAACCTTGGCTTCTGATGCAACCACAATAAATGTCGTCTGTCTCTAGGTTAACTGTGGCATAATGTACTTAAGGGTGATAAGTAGCTCATGATGATGGTCTTCATGTCCACGAACCTACCTTAAATCAAAGCCCTTGTGTCACTCCAATTTCCTATAGTGGATCCGTACGTGAAACCCATTGTCAATCTCCCCCTTGATCGCCAGAAATTGATGCGCAGTTCTTCCCTCGAAGCATCGTGGACTGTGGTGATGGTGGCATTCTTTTTTCCCTTCCTTCTTTCCTTAATGTAACCATTGCACAGCCAGAAACCGATCACCGATCACCCTGTCAAAGGGGAGCTATGCTTCTGATCGGTAGTCATCGTAGAGAACCACGACAATCCAAATCAAAAACGTCGTAGAGAAGAAGAGAGAGAATTAGGTTTGTCACAGTGAATGCAAGGTCGTCTGCTCTCCCTCTCAGACTCGAGTTAGCTCGCAAGGCAGCGGTGATCCAAATCAAGAGTCGTCGTAGGGGACAAAAACATCCGATGCGAGCTCAGAAGCGCTGAGAGAAAGTGTCACTGCTCGGGGAGGCGGTGATGGCCAAGTCAGCGGTAGGTGCATGGGCAGCGATCAGAGGCACTGTGGGTGGCGAGTGCGCGGAGGTCGTGACTGCTAGCCATGTGCGCATGATATATGGGAGTGATGGCGTGCGTGCGATGGTGACGAAGAGACGGTGACTGGCAGATGAGAAGAGGCACGATGAGGAGGCGGTGGCAGCGGTGGATTGATGCGAGAAGAGAAGATGTTGGTGCAGGGGCACCTAAGTCAAACCTGTATTTTGATTATGGCAAAAGACGCAAAGTCAAGGATATATCATTATCTCACGAGCTGAATTGAGTGTGCAGAAAAGTGCTAAAGCTGAAGCTGAAGGCTAGCGACACTCGGAGGAAGCCGCGGTGGTCGGGCGACACTCGAGTGACTTCGGAGGGAGCCGAAGGAATCGAGTGGAAGGCCAAAAGCGAAAGCGACGCAGTAAGTATCAAGGTAAGCTCGTGTGTGTGATCGTAAGTGAGGTCGGATCCTCCTTACGGGGATGGTCTTAAGCGTAGATCCGACCAAAGACATCCCATAGATGGTCTAGGTCGAGATCGGACGATCGATGACCGTCGGAATTATGTTTTTGTTGAGCTAACTTTGACTTACGAAGCATCCCGACCGCTACTTGGAGGACTCGACCGCCACAATCACCGATCGCCGAGGTCGACTGATGCTAACATCAGTCGACTAATGATGGCCATCAGTCGACTGATGGTCAAGGATCAGCCTCGAGAAGTCAAGCTCTATCACCATTTTTCAAGGAGGTTTTGTGCCCAATTCCTATTGGTTGAAGACCCATTCGATGAGGGGCTTAAAGGCTATAAAAGGAGGGCTTGTCCTAGGGTTTTTCATCAATTAAAAAGCTTCCAAGTGCTTTCGGTACGCTACGAGTCTCCGACATTCCTACGACGAAGCTCTGCAGACACGACGACTAGGGTTTCATCTTTCCATCTATGAGTCATCGGTATAATCTAAGTTTAATTCAATTATGTACTTCCTTTTATTTTGGTTTTATCGTAATGAGAAGAGGGGGAGTGTCCCTCTATCTCGAGTCTCTTTCGTGGTTTTTGTATCCGATTAACTCCTACCTCCAACGAGGAGGAGTTCATTAGTGATTTGCCCTCCATGCGTGATCAAGGATCACTAGGGCCTTGGAGTAGTAGCCGAAGGCTACGAACCAAGTAAAAAATCTACTTGTCTCTTTTATTTTTTATTTATCTTTCCGCTGCATATAAGTGTTTTGAAACAAATTTGTACGAAAAAGTTTTATCGCTATTCACCCCCCCCTCTAGCGATCCGCTTCGATTCAACAGAAGAGAAGAAGAGAAACGGGAGAAATCCCAAAAAATTAAGAAACTTAACTTATTTATAACTTATATTTCATTGAATTAATCCATCTTGATTAATTCAATTAACCAAGTCCTAAAAATTTTATCCCAAAAATTCCTATCTTTCGAATAAGATAAATAGACTATCTCAAAGTCTAATAAAACTATCCGAAACTTTTTTTAATTAAATATTAATAATTAAATTTCCTTTTAATAAGATAAATAAATAAATTTATTTTATTTATCCCATTTTAAATCATATTATTATATTATATTATATTTTTTTGATATATTACATTCTCCCCCACTAATAAAAATTTAGTCCCAAAATTTCCTACTTGATATACCCTAATAAAGCTATTCTATCTACATGTCATTCTTCTACTCTAAATAGTTTCTTAATCAGAATCTCATTACTATCCAACCTCAATCTAATAGATGATTGACATTCTTTGCATTTAGAATCTAATCTGGAACTCCAACAATAACCTTCACTATGTAAATAATTTGAGTACCTACTTCCATATTAATAAAATATGAAAGTTATCATGTACTACTACGGTTAGATAACCCCAAGTGTTATGTTAATTTTCTAACCAATTATAATATCTTAACATTCAAAATTATTGGAGTGTAAACTTCTCTTATGCAACATCTCTGTGGGTTATGGGCCCACCATGCTTTCGGTGCGCAACTCTAATCCATATCCCAATTGGTTACTAGTCTACTCATCTTCAGCAAGTGTGAGATCTAGTGCATTTGTGTTGAATTTTTGTATGTCGAGTCTCATACTCTAAGTTACTAGCAGTCTAATCTCAAGTCAAGATATGACTATCAAGATCCAAGGGTTACTCCTTTACTTCGTATCAAGACGTTAAAGTCTTCCTTGATAGTGTTATTATAACTAATCTACAAGGGCAAGGTTTCATAATTCTACTAATTTTTCCTAATAATTATTGAGATATAAAGGAATGTGAACTATCAGTATATCAGATGGAATAGGATAAATCGGAATGATACCTCGTATACCAGACCCATCGGCTCGCTGAGTCATCTCGATATGTATGATTCGACCTAGTGTCTCTCGATAGGTACTAATGGAGTATTCGGACATCCTAATCCAAATGTGGGATGTAGAACCATGGACAACCTGTAGCATATGATCATAGTCTTGAGCTACAATACCGAATGTGGGCTACAGTACTATGGACTGTAGGAGATCGTTGGAACGCTAGAGGGGGTGAATAGCTCGTTTTCGTTCGTCGATGGAATACAATCGTGTTCGTCTACACAATTTCGTTAGCGCGCAGCGGAATAAAGGAAATAATGCAATAACGAAATAAGACAAACACGAACACAAGAATATAACATGGTTCGAAACCTCAAGGTTCCTACTCCACGATTGAGCTCAACGAGCTCTAGTGATGCACACGCAACCACTAATAAACACTCCTTCTCGGAACAATCCGGAGGCGGAGAAACCTCGTACAATAGTTTACAACAATAAACTAAATACAACAAGCAACTAATTTGAAATACAATGCAATACAAGTAAAGAAAACGCTTTACAAATGCCTTTGGTATGCTTGCTTTTGGTTGATTGAAGAATGACCTTGGAGACCCTGATTTGCAGCAACAAATCGCCCCAAGGATGCTCAAGAATCGGATGGCTTTTTCTCCTCCACGAGCTCATATCTTACACTTTGGGCTGGAAAAAGCCCGATCGATCGATTGCTCGGGACCATCGATCGGTGATCACTGCTGTTGGAGACAACGGTGTAATCCACGCTAGAAAAATCCAATAGCTAGGACATCAGTCGACTGATCATGACCATCAGTCTACTGTTTAAGCCATCACTTGATCGGCGCGGCCGAATCGAGTGAGACTCATTCTATGCCCCAAAACCGAGCATCACGATCGATCACAAGATTAGTCAATCGCCGCCCAATCAATCGACTTCCAAGTCCGGGCAATGATCGCTAGGATACATCCCGCAGTCAAACCCTAGTTGACTCTCACCAGTCGACTGTCATATGGCACCAGTCGACTGGCACACCTCAAACATGAGGTTTTAGCCCAAGTATAGTTCCCTATACTTGCTAGACCACCCTTAGCCTAGACCTAATCCTTCTATCCACCTCCATCAGCCTCACGCATCTCGGATCCCTCCAAGTCATCCATGACTTGTTCATCCATCGTGCTAGCCTTCAGGTGCTTCCATCAGCTATGTCATGCTAACGGTGTTTACACCGCCAAGGCACATTGGACTTACACTGCCAAGACTCCGCTTGGACTTTACGTCGCCAACCATTGGACTTATGCTGCCAAGACTCCCGCTTGGACTTTACGCCGCCAATATCAAACCCCTTGGACTTCTCAAATGCCAAGACTCAAGCTTGGACTTTCCCTTACCAACATATATTGGACTTTCCATGCCAAGACCCATGGTTAGACTTTTCCTTGCCAAGACCCATGCTTGGACTTTACATGCCAAGTACTCAAGACTTGGACTTTCTATGACATGGTCAACTCCAGTCAACCATCAAAGTCTCCCTCGAGTCAAACTCGAGTCCGGTTAAATATAACCCGGGTTGATTGTATAAACAATCTCCCCAAAATATCAATAGACATTAATGTCAAACATCAATGTCAACTCACTTTGTCAAACATCAAAACATCACTCGAGTCAAACTCGAGTCCGGTCAATCGTAACCTGGCCTGATTGCACCAACAATCTCCCCCTTTTTGATGTTTGACAAAAATATATACCTTTGAGTTAGAACACTAACTTAAATTCCCTTACCAATTATCCCAAATTGGTAAGTTCGCATTCTCCCCCTATTTGACATGCATCAAAAAGGTTTACTCTCCAAGGAAGTCAATGTCTCATATCCAATGAGATCTTACAATCTCCCCCTTGGTCTAAGGATACTTAGGATGTCTACCATCTTTCTAGTGATAAGTCCCATATCACTCAAGAGAGGCAATCCTATACTCTCCCAATTTCCAAATTGGGTATCTTAAAATCCCATTTTCCCCCTCATGAGGAAAAATACCATCCACATTTCATGATGGACACCTCCCCCTAAAGGCTTTCTCCCCCTTGACAATTGCACCAACAATGTTCTTGGGAAGTCCCTAAGCCAATAGGAACTCTAAACCATCAAAAATAAGGTTCAAAGTTCAAACATGAACTCTTCCACCCTTAAATTTTGATACTCACTCTAACACCTCTCCTAATCCATATCCAATGGATTTTCACTCTTTATAATGCTTCCCAAAGTATATCCTAGGGTTAGGAGTGGTTAGAGACCTTTACCATAGCTAAAATTAGGTTAAACAACTTTGTTTTCCCGAAATCAGCCTTGGCAATGACTCTCTCATACTGTCATTATTCATCATCGATCACAGATACCACCAATGATCGATAATCAAATATCAGAATTTTAGTTATCAGGAATGGAATTCAAAAAATCATAAGTAATTCTACGTATATCAAAAAATCATAAAAATTCATACATATATTACTTATAGTCAATACAATGGGAGAAAAATGATAGAAAAATATTTTACCAATAAAATATCAAAATTGATATAAAAATCAAAAGTGAAGAAAAACTTCTAAGTTTTGGCTCACTTTGTATCAATTTCATCAATGGTGATTGCTATCAAAAGATAGACTTCACCAAGGTTTTCTAAAATGATTTTAAAATGTTTTAGAAAACCTATATTGGATCATGTTCCTTGGGCTTAATGTACATGACTTGTACACAAGCTTTCCCAATGATCCACAAATGAAATTAGATGAGTTTTAGTTCATCTAGATGCAAAAACTATGCACCTTGAACTTAACTCATATCCTAGCATCTCACATGTATCTAGGGTGTATAAATACACATACATGTCAATGTGATGTGAGATGTGAGTTTTGTTCATCCTAATCTAGGGTTTCATGCATTCTCTAAGGCAACACTACTTGATTCCCTTATAAATGGGACTCCAAGTCATGCCAAAGTCCTTAAATCAATTTTCATTAACTTAAATGCATGAAGTATGATCATGGCATAAATGATAGTATAATAGAGCATGGGCAATGATCATGATGTCATGACATATGATATAATCTAAGCACACATAACATTTAAAACCTTAATCCTAAACATGAACATGACATTTTAAATGATTAAAAATAGATATGATGTCATGGCATGTTACATGGCAAACAAGGCTTGACATATAAAATGTATAGGTATAATAATACCTAAATTTTAATATTAATTGCCATTTGTTATTATTAAGTATATTTTGCCATATTATTAATTTTCTCCCAAGTGTGCCAAAAACCCAAAATGGCACACTATAGCCTCTAAACCTAAATTGTGCCAATTTGATTGATTTTTCATAATTCTAAGAATGTATTGGCACATCCTAAAATCTTTTAGGATCATAAATCAAATCTATTTCCAAGGTATCCATAACCTTGAAAATATCATGAAGTGCCACCTTTACCATGGTTGAGTTAACTACCCATCCAATCCAGGTTGGCACACCCTAAACCCATCTAGCATGAATCAATCACGCTCTTAGGAACTCAAAACCTATTTGAGCTCCTAGGGTTTACTAGGTATTCCTCAGGGATAACCTCCCTAGATACCTTCCTAATGACCCTTCTAGGCTTGTTAGCCTTGGTCATTTGGGTCTTACCTAGGTTAACTCTAGGAGTGACTCCCCTTGCAACCTTCTTAGTGGCCACCCTAGGTTTCCTTGAAACCCTAGCCACTAGGCAAACACCATGGTCAACTCTAGGGATGACTTCCCTATTGACCTTGGTCTTCCTAGACCTAGTTTGTGTTCCATAATCAAATGGAACACTATGATAAGCCACCTTAGGCTTAGGTTTGTGACCCAAATCCTTCTTGCCCTTGGTTGACTTTTGTCCCTTAGGTCCTAGGTGTTGACTCTTGGTCCTAGACTTTTGACTTTGACCATTTGACCCTTTTAATTGATTTTTCATAATCTTGAGGGACTTCTCAAGTTTCTCAAGCCTTGACCTCAAGGCTTGATTTTCAATCTCTAATTGCCCAATTTTAGAATTTTGATTTTGTCTTTGGGCAAGGTTCTTCCTAGGCATATGCCTAGTCCATTTATGGTTGAAACCTAGGTGGTGCTCTTGCACCTTTCTAATTGTCTCCCTAGGTAGAATTAGTCTTGAGTTATTTTACCTAGGTTTGTCCTTAGATAAATTGTTTTTAGGGACATTAGTCCCAAATTTCTCCTTATTCCTAAGGTTTACACTCTTAGCACCTAGACAAAAATATTTGTTATTGCTCCTAGCATGCTTTCCATGACAAATAGCAAGTGAATTGAAATTCCTAGCATGCTTTTGTCTATTAACTAAAATAGGAGCATTATTAAAATATACCTTAGGGTTTGTCTTAGTGGCTCCCCCTACATGTGAAGCTCCCCTTTGAGTCTTCTTCTCCCTCTTTGGCCATTGATTCCGGTAGTGTCCCGGTTGCCGGCGTTTGAAGCAAATCACTTGCTCCTTGCTTTTGGTTGTTGGGGGACCGACATCCTTTGATTTTTCTTGAGGTTTTGGTGCCGGAGGAATCTTCTTGACTTTCTTTGGGAACTTACTCTTATAGTGCCCAAATTCCCTACACTCAAAACACATAATATTATTTTTATTTTGAATTGAGGTGTTTGAGTTACCTAAGTCAATGGAGGCTAGAATTGGATTTTGAGCTTCTTCATCTTGATCGAATGTTGAAGCTTCTTCTTGATGTTGCTCCAGTGATCTAATCTCCTCACCCTCAATCCTAGAGGTGGAGGTCTCCTCTGATTCTACTTCCTCTTCCTCCTTGGATGTTGATGGTCTCTCAACCTCCAAGTCCTCACTTCCTTGTGAGGATGATGCATTTGCCTCTACGGTCCCTTCCTCTTGGACCGGTGATGGACTTTCATGGAGCTTTGCCACTTGGCTCCATAGCTCCTTGGCATCTATATAGTTACCTAACATACACAAGATATTGTTAGGTATTAAATCAATTAAAAACTTCATTACCCTATCATTTTTCTTGAAGGCTTGGACTTGCTCTTCGGTCCATCTCTTTTTCTTGAGGAACCCTCCCTTTGGTCCTATTTGATAGCTATATCCCTCCATCAAGATGGAACATTCTTCAAAGTCCCGCATCATTAGGAAGTCTTCGGTCCTTGCCTTCCATTGTCTAAACCCTTCTTGTCCATAGAAGGTATAATGGATAGGTGTGTTGATATCCCATCCAAGTTGGTCTTGAACTTCCATCTTCACCCTCTAGCGTGCTCCCTTAGTTGTTAAACTTTGAAGAGCGGTCTCGCTCTGATACCACTTGTAGGAGATTGTTGGAATGCTAGAGGGGGGGTGAATAGCTCGTTTTCGTTCGTCGATGGAATACGATTGTGTTCGTCTACACAATTTCATTAGCACGCAGCGGAAATAAAGGAAATAATGAAATAACAAAATAAGACAAACACGAACACAAGAATATAACGTGGTTCGGAACCTCAAGATTCCTACTCCATGGTTGAGCTCAACGAGCTCTAGTGATGCACACATAATCACTAATAAACACTCCTTCTCGGAACAATCCGGAGGCAGAGAAACCTCGTACAATAGTTTACAACAATAAAATAAATACAACAAGCAACTAATATGAAATACAATGAAATACAAGTAAAGAAAATGCTTTACAAATGCCTTTAGATTGCTTGCTTTTGGTTGCTTGAAGAATGGCCTTGGAGACCCTGATTTGCAGCAACAAATCGCCCCAAGGATGCTCAAGAACCGAATGACTTTTTCTCCTCCATGAGCTCCATTTATATCTTCTGTCTGGGCTGGAAAAAGCCGATCAGTCGACTGATCACACTATTGCTGTGAGACAACGGTATAATCTACACTAGAAAAATCCAATGGCTAGGACATCAGTCGACTGATCATGACCATCAGTCGACTGTTCAAGCCATCACTCGACTACTGACCACAACGGTCGAGTGAGACTCCATTCTGTGCCCTAAAACTCGAGCATCAATCGATTGATCACAAGATCAGTCGATTGCTCGTCCAATCAGTTGACTTCCAAGCACTAGCAGTTGACTACTGGGACACATCCCGCAGTCAAACCCTAGTTGACTCTCACCAGTCGACTGCCATATGGCACCAATAGACTGGCACACCTCAAACATGAGGTTTTAGCCCAAGTATAGTTCCCCATACTTGCTAGACCACCCTTAGCCTAGACCTAAGCCTTCTAGCAACCTCATGCCTCTCAGATCCCTCCAAGTCATCCAAGACTTGTTCATCCATCGCGCTAGCCTTCAGGTGCTTCCATCGGCTATGTCATGCTAACGGTGTCTACATCGCCAAGGCACATTCGACTTACGCCGCCAAGACTCTGCTTGGACTTAACGCCGCCAACCATTGGACTTATGCTGCCAAGACTCCCGCTTGAACTTTACGCCACCAATATCAAACCCCTTGTACTTCTCAAATGCCAAGACTCAAGCTTGGACATTCCCTTACCAACCCATGTTGGACTTTCCATGCCAAAACTCATGCTTGGACTTTTCCTTGCCAAGACCCATGCTTGGACTTTACATGCCAAGTACTCAAGACTTGGACTTTCCATGACATGGTCAACTCTAGTCAACCATCAAAGAGTCCCTCGAGTCAAACTCGAGTCTGGTTAAACATAACCCGGGTTGATTGTATAAATAATCTCCCTAAACATCAATAGACACTAATGTCAAACATCAATGTCAACTCACTTTGTCAAACATTAAAACATCACTTGAGTCAAACTCGAGTCCGGTAAATCGTGACCTGGGCCGATTGCACTAACATGGACAACATATAGCTGAATCCAAAGAAGTGTTTGTTCAGGGTAAAGAGTGGAAAATTCCTAGGATATATCGTGACTGAAAAAGGATTATAGGCTAACCAAGAAAAAGTTCAGGTCTTGTGTAATATGAAGTCCCCCACCAACTTGTGGGAAGCCCAGAAGTTGGTTGGGAGGATTGTTTCATTGTCTCGATTTTTTGCCAGGTCGGCAGATTGAGGTTTACCCTTTTTTTGGATTCTGAGAAAGGCCACTCAATTTCAATGGAATGAGAAGTGTGAACAAGCTTTCCAAGATCTGAAGAAATACCTATTGGGACTCTCGTTACTAGCTAAATCTGTTTCGGGAGAATCGTTGTGGGTATACTTAGCCATATCTGAGGGAGCCATCAATTCAGTTTTATTGAGACAAGAAGGTGCACAATAACAATCTATTTATTATACAAGTTACATACTGAAGGGGGCCAAGTTGAGATATACTGAATTAGAGAATTTGACATATATACTAATCTTTACTACCCCCAAATTGAGGTCATATTTCATGGCCCATCCGGTGATTGTGCTGACAAATAGTGAATTGGGTCGAATAGTCATTAAACCAAATTCTTCAGGGAGATTAGCCAAGTGGGCAATGGGACTAAGTGAGTATGACATGCACTACCATCCCTGAACTTCCATCAAGGCTCAGATGCTAGATGATTTTTAGCTGAAGTACCAATGGGTGTGGAGAACAGTTCGACAAAAGAAAAAAGGGGGGAAGAGTGCATGGAACATCTTTATGGATGGATCTTCAGGAGCCGAAGGAAGCGGAGTCAGAGTAGTACTCATATCTCTACTAGATGAAGAGACTCGTATAGCCATTCGCCTGGAATATAAAGCGTCTAACAATGACTCAGAGTACGAAGCTATTCTGGCAGGATTACAGGCAGCTCAGGCAATGGGGGCCACTTCGGTCATAATCCATCCAGAATCTCAACTGGCAGTGTCAGATCTCAAAGGTGCTTTTGACATTTGGGAGGATAGGTTACAGAAGTACTTCACGATTTTTGAAAATGAAATGACTCATTTTCAAGAAGTAACCATTTAACAAATTCTGAGAGAAGAGCATCGAAAGGCAGATTAATTAGCTCGCCTAGCTAGTGCCCTAGAGGGCTTCAAGACTCTGTCTTTATAGAAGTCCCTCATTCCTTGGTGGTGCATAATGTGGAAGACGTAGTGCAAGAAAGTAATGGTATATCCGACTAGAGAACCGACATTATGGCATATTTGTAGCATGGAAGTATTCCAATCAAAGATGGGGTAGCATCAGCTTTATTGAAAAGAGTGAAGCGATTTGTAATTATTGATGGAACTATTTACAAGACGTCTTTTGGCCGACCTTTATTGAAGTGTGTCGGGAAAGAGGACGCCGAGTGGGTACTCAAAGAAATACATGAAGGGTGTTGTAGCAACCATTTGGGAGGAAGGGCATTGACTCGGAAAGTGTTGTTAGCCGGATACTTTTGGCCAACTCTTTTTCAAGAAGCAACATGCCTAGTGCAGACTTGTCCCACCTATAAAAAGCATAACAACTGGTCAGAGCAGCTTGCCGAGTTGATGAAGGTTGTAGTTGCTTCTTGCCCCTTTGACCAGTGGGGAATAAACATAGTCGACCCAATGCCTACAACCCCTTTACAGAAGAAATTCTTGCTAGTGGCAGTGGATTACTTTTCAAAATGGGTGGAAGTTGAACCTTTATCCAAGATCACAGAGAGTGCAGTGATACAATTTCTTTAGAATAATATTATCTGCTGTTATGAAGTTCGCCAAAAGTTGGTCAGTGATAATGGACGCCAGTTCCAGGGACGAAAGATTAGGGAATGGTGTCAAAGTCTCAATATTTAGTAGGCTTTCACTTCGGTAGCTCATCCTCAGGCTAATGGTCAGGTGGAAGTAGTTAATAGAATTCTCATTCAAGGGTTGAAAACTAAGTTGGGGGCCAAGCGAGAAAATTGGGTGGACAAGTTGCCCAGGATCCTATGGGCTTATCGAACCACACCCAAAACATCCATTGGAGAAACCCCATTTAGTCTGGTGTATGGAACTAAAGTTGTCATCCCGATGGAAGCCATCTTGAATAGTGCCCGAGTTCAAGCTTATGACTTAGAACAAAATCAAATCTTGAGAGGTATTGAATTATATTTGTTGAAAGAAAGGGGGGAACAAGCTCAAATCCGAGCTGAAGCATACAAGCGAAGAATACAACAAGTCTTCAACAAGAAGGTAGTACCAAGGAGGTTTCAGGAGGGTGACCTAGTTTTGCGCAAAGTCAATCCTATCAGAGATTCAGAAAAGTTAGCCCCTAATTGGGAAGGACCTTATATAGTCACTTGCCGAGTTGCTTGATCAACGTATTACTTAAAAGATATTGTGGGCAAGGAGTTGCCTAGGCCCTGAAATGTTGTACATTTGAAATATTTTTATACCATGTAATTAAAATACATCAATGAGAAGAGTTGTATCTTACAAGTTTGCTATCAATCATTAAAAATGGGAAATGGCACTCAAATACAGTTCCATATCATTGAAATCGGTAACTGTTTACAATAAAAAGAAGAAGAAAAAAAAAAGAAAGGTTACATCCTGAAATGGTCAGGGGGATAACACCTAAAGCTGATTTCCTTGTTCAAAAAAGGAGCTGGTTGATGTGCCGGAGGGAACCCTTGAGCAACATACTGTCTAACTGCCTCATTGAAACCATCCTTGAACGTGGCCTACATCAAGGGATTTAAGTGTTCTTGTCGGCGTTTGTCAGCAACATACACATCCTAGCGAAACTTTATGCAACGCTCTCTGTGCTTCAAAATGTCCTGGCTGATTCGGCGATATTGGAGTGATGTTTGAGTAATAGTATTAGTCAAGATATACATGCCCTGAGATTGAAAGGCGTAGTCTTGCTGAATGACCCTTGACATATCTATCAAATCTTGGCGCATCGAAGCTGAAATCTCCCCCATAACTGTAGTGTGTGCCCTGGTTTGGGCAACTTTGTGCCTCACTTGCTGCAAGGAAACTTCATGTTTGTGCACTTGAGAAAGGGCCCGATTCCCTTGACAATAAAGATGAATTATGGAAATTCTCCCTACTTACTTGGGCTCATAGGGTGACTATGGTCTCAGCATCTCTCTGTTGTTGCTGTTGAGCCTCTGATGGCTGAGCATGACAATGTTCAATTCTTGGAGCGAAGAATTTTCTCTCTGCTTAAATTCTTCCTGGGATGTTGAATTAGCGATCGATTGCTGCAAAGTTTGTTGCTGAAGTTGTATTTGATAATGGGAAAAGGAGTGCTTCATCTCTTGATAATTTGTCATTGCCTGAACACAACAAATTAGAGAAGGGGTTACTATTGATGGTATATGCAAAAATGGACTAGAAAATCTTACCAATTCTAGAGTATGCTACAAACTTTCCATTCATTGTATTAATTCATCCAAATTAAGGATGCGGGAGTCTCTGGTAGAAGGTGAAGAAGGAGTAGAAGTAATGAGAAGAGTCATTTCACTCATAATTGGTAAAGGATGAGATGCCGCATGGAAATTTTTTATTAGCTCAAGAGGGAAAAGAGGGGAGGTTCTTGAGGAAAAAGGGGAAATGTCACTACAAGGTGGAGGGCTAGGGTTTTGGCTTGAAGAAGGGGAACTCATGGGTTCCAAAGACGAAGGGTATGAAGAATGGGAAATGGGGGAGGACACGAGTGGTAGAGAAATAGGAATGTCAGTGGTAAGGGAGGATGTGGAAGTGATGAGTAAAAGGGTCATGACCAAAGAACTTCCTTCAGAGAAAATGGAGGTGGAGGATGGGAAGGGGAGGCTTAATGGTGGAGGAAGGAGGTCAAAAATTATCGGCTGAACAACAAAAGAGTGGGTACACTCTGAAGATGGAAGGGAAGTAGGAAGAGGGGAATTTGGTGGCTCATGTGATATGGGCATGGGGGTGGAAGCCATAGCAGACGACGTGAAGGTAGAGGGAGGGGATGTGATAATTAGAAGCTCCTCTTCAACCAGGGAGGAGGCACCAGAGTGTTGGGATGTATACTGAAAAGTCTATCTTTTGTATGAACATCTTTATTTTTGAAATAAGAATCACATGATCATTGTTTGCATATTTATGGTTATGCATATTGTCTAATACATTACATTGTAGATAACATGGTGTGTAGTGTCACACGGGAGATCATGTTATCAGTTCCTTGTAAAGTATAAGTAAAGGCTCACAACCGAGATGGTTAAGGACAAACCATTGGAATGGTTGTAGTGTGATTTGGTATTAGTTTGTCCTGACCATAGAATTACACTAGTACACTTTGTGTGTATTGAGCAGGACCGACTTAGAGGCGATTCGATTTATTGCTGACTACATAATTGAATCGGACCTCAGATATTATGGTGTACATGCTCTTAATCTCAATATAATAACGAGCACATATACTTAGTATTTATTTCTTTGATTTACCAATGGGCGAGATTTATAGAGTAAATCGATATGCTCAGTAAGTTGGGAAATGATATTATTTATATGGTGTGTCGTTGATTATAGGAGGAAACCGTGTCCTATATATTAGGATGATGATGTCCCCTTGAGGAGCTCATAAAGTTCATCATGTAAACCCTGCAGGTGGACTTGGTCCAGCTTGATGATAAGGTTGAGTGGTACTACTCATGGAGTTAGATGTTGATTAATTAATTGTCAGTAAATTAATTAATTGACAGACATTCGAGATCTTAAATACGGGGAGACATTTGTACAAATAATATATGGAGCCCATATTTATTTATAAGGTTGGTGAGGTAGATGAATGATAATCTTCTAGTGGAATGGATTATCATTAATGGATCGGACTTTATGTGGGCTTGATCCATTGGATTGCCAAGATCCAACTCCTCCTCATGGTCCCTATTATAGCCTATTAAAACCCTCATGGAGCCTAGATCTGATGATGGAAAATGAAACTCTAGATCTGACGGTGGAGATTAAATCTCTAGATCCAACGGTGGAGATTAAATCTCTAGATCTGACGGTTGAGATTAAATCCCTAGATCCGACGGTGGAGATTAAAAGGAGGCTTAAGACTAGATCTATAAAAGGATGGCCAAGGGCTTGGGTGTGGAAGACAACAAGGGAGATTAGGGTTTTGGAGCTTAGCTTGAGAGGAGAGGTGGGCGGCGGCAAGCCTAGGGTTTGTTCTTCCTTTTGGGCAGCGGTAAACAAGACTAGGGTTTGGTGTTCTCCTTGGCCGGTGGCATCATCACCACCCTCTCTCTCTCTAGATCAGCGGCAGCTCCTCCCATTCTCTCTCTCTCTCTAGGTTGGCCGACAGCAACCTTTCTTCAAGGTTGGCCGGCGCCCTATATCCCCTCCTTGGCCGGCGACAACATCAAGCTTGGAGCTTGGTGGCCAGTCCTAGATAGGAGAAAGAGTTTCGTTTCATTCTTCCCTTTTGTTCGGAGTGAGCAAGGAAGGGAAGACCGTGTTCTAGGAGGCTTCGACTTTTGGAAGATCGTCGCCCACACGACGTCAAAAAGGAAGAAGGACATACAATAGAAGATCAAGAGGTATAACAAGAGGTATAATTCTTGTTTATGAATCTTTTCTTATTCTATGCATGTTGTATATTTTGTAAGTGGCTAATTTACTTGGACCCCGAAGACAAACACAAAAATCGGCGATCCGTACATCGTTTATTCCGCGGCTAATTGAAGGATAGAGGTAGGTTGCTTGAACAACAAGTTTGTTCAAGTGACCACTCTAATCGAATAGCAAGACGATGGAACGGTTGCTTGGGTAATCCCTCTTTGTCCAGGATTAATTTTTTTAATCCGGGGACGTAGACGGGATCGTCATGAACAAGCGATCGAGTTGAAGTGGGAAGTGAAGTTTCCTCCCTTCATAGAGGGGAAACTAGGGTTGGACCATTGATGGAGGTCATCAGGGATCATAAGAGGATTGACAGAAAGAAGGGTATCTGAAGGGAGAGGTAATGCTTCTGGTAGGGTTGATGAAATGGAAGATGAAGGGGGCACAACGGGAATCGATTCAGTGTGGGTAAGTAAAGCAAGCGAAGAAGAGGGGTAAATGGTAGGATCATAATCTTTCTGAATCCGTCGGCATGCAGCTCCTTGCAGTTTAGCTTTCATATTTAAGAATGCTGGAGGTGACACGAGACTGCATAGAAGCAGGGGTAAAGAGGAGGGAAGGCTAGGGTTTGGTGGTAAGGGAAGGGGGAGATGCCAATACCTGTAGAAGATTAGTGGTAGAAGATTGTGGGGCAATAAAGGATGATATTGTTAAGGAAAAGGGAAGCGATGACAAGAAGGAAGCGACAGACGGAGGTTCCATGGGAGCCGAAGCAGTAGGCGGTGGTGCGGGGTTGGCAGGCATCTTAACGGAGTTCATTTGTTCGTCTCGCAGTTGTCAAAGAGCCGCATTCCTTAGGTGAGCTTTCATCTTGTCAAAAGGAGAGAAGGATTGGGAGGCAATACAAGGGAAAAAGAGAGAATCTTCACGCTACGTAGAAATGGTGGGAAGGGTTTCGATGACAGGAACTGTGGAGGATGAAGAAGGGGAAGGCAAGGAGTCAAATTTGAAGGAGGGTGGTGTATTCTTATTGAGCAAGATAATTGGGCTTGTGGGCAAAGATATAGGCCTCAAAGAAGCTTTAGGCGTGATTTATTGGTGGGTTGAGCCTTTGCTCATTTTTACAGCTCAGCCATAGCCGAAGGTTTTATCCCCGTATTGTGGCAGATTGGAGGAGTAGGGTTTAAGATAAATACACTATGGAAGATGATGGAAGTAAACAATTCATTCTGATCTGACAAGGCAAGGTTTGGGATCAGATCGTTACTATTTTTACAGCTCGCCCATAGCCGAAGCTTTTATCCCCGTGAAGTGGTGGATCGGAGTAGGGTTTAAGGTAAATACACTATGGAAGATGATGGAGTAAAAAATTCATTCCGATCTGACAAGGCAAGGCCTTGGATCATATCATCACTATTTTTATAGCTTGGTGATAGACGAAGCTTTTATCCCCATGCAGTGGCAGATCGGAGGAGTAGGATTTAAGGTAAATACACTATGAAAGATGGCAGAGTAAAAAATTCATTACGATCTGACAAGGCAAGGCCTTGGATAAGATCATCACTATTTTTACAAATCTGCGATAGCCGAAGCTTTTATTCCCTTGCGGTGGTGGATTGGAGGAGTAGTCTTTAAGGTAAATACACTATGGAAGATGACGAAAGTAAAAAATTCATTCGGATATGACAAGGCAAGGCCTGGGATCATATCACCACTATTTTTACAGCACTGTTGAAGACGACAATAGTAGATTAGGAAAAGGTAGATGCACTGTTGAAGATGACCGAAGTAAAAAATTCATTCTGATTTGATTAGGCGAAGGCCTAGGTCAGGTCGTCACTATTTTTACATCTTGGCCTCAGCTGAAGTTATAATTTGTTGGTGCAACAATGCCCCAAGCATTTATATGTTTCGATGTTTGGATAATCATCTAAGTTAGGCAATACTTTGTGATCTAATTGTGAATTTCTTTAAGTGACAGGAAAATCCAAGTATGAAGACTTGCTAAAGGCAAAGTCCAAGTGTGATCTTGGCAAGAGAAGTCCAAGGAAAAGGCTTGGCGGCATAAGACCAAGCATGTAGTCTTGGCGGCGTAAAGTCCAAGCGGACCTTGGCAAAGGAAGTTCAAAGGCAAGTCTTGGCAGCGTAAGTCCAAGCATGTAGTCTTGGCGGTGTAAAGTCCAAGCACACTTTTGCAAAGGGAAACCCAAGACATGACAAAACCAAAGAAAGTTCTTGGAAGCAAGCGCAAAGGACGAACAAGTCGCGGACTCGGAGGGATCCTAGAGGCGCAAGGCTTAAGAAGAGCTAGAAGGTTGAGTCTATGTCTAAAGAGTCAGTTCAAGTATGAATTATTCATACTTGATGAGTATCAGTCGACTGATAGGATGTAGCAGTCGACTAATAGGGTGCTCGACTGAGTCAGGCTGAAAAGCTGACGAACAGTCGACTGCCTAGTCATGGCAGTCGATTGCCAAACAGTGTCAGTCGACTGATCAAGTCGAACCTTGGCACAGAATGGTCACTTGACTGTGCGCCGTGATCACTCGACTGATCACTCCATCAGTCGACTGATGGAGGGATCAGTCGACTGATGAGCGTGTTGTTGGATGATGACGCTTATGAATCCCACGAATCCGACTGTTCAGAAGCCATTAGCCGTGACGGCAGTCGACTGATGTTGTACATCAGTCGATTGATAGTGGCCCAATGGGAAAAACAACCCTCTCTCTATAAAAAGAGGGCTTGGGGTAGTTGAGAGTGTTAATGCTTATATTCTGATCATTCTCTCAAGCCCCCACGAATTTTATAAGCTTTTTAAGTGTTTTAATTCCCCTCCTCCTCTCTAATCTTCATCTTCTTCTTTTGTAAGAAGAGGAGCATTTTTGTAAAAGAGAAAGCTTCTTAGTGAAGATTGATTTGGGTTGATCCACCTTAAGGATCACCGTGGAGTAGGAGCATTATCTCCGAACCACGTAAATGCTTCCATGTTAGCATTGTATTTTCGTTTCTATTACTATTGTATTTGTTGTTCTTCCGCTAACCATTTTTGTAGAAATCGAAGAAGAGGCTATTCACCCCCCTCTAGCCTTCCAAGGATTCCCAACAAGTGGTATCATAGCCCGGATCGCGTCAGAAGATCTAACCATCAACTGAAGCATAATGGCTTTTCAAGAGGGGTATAGCACGGCGAGGCCTCCATTCTTCGACGACAACGATTTCGGCTACTGGAAAGGTAGGATGGGATGCTAACTTATGAATGATATTGATAATTGGTTTAGTGTTGTAGACGGATTCAAGAAGTCGGTTGATGAACACGGAGCGCCCATACTGACCAAGGATTGGACGAGGGACATGGCCAAGAAGGCTCAAGATAACGCCAAAGTAACAACCACACTTCAATGTGGTTTATCCAAAGAGCAACTAAGTAAGGTGGGGCCTTTCGAATCGACAAAGGAGCTTTGGGAGAAGCTAATTGTGCTCAATGAGGGATCGAAGGAAACAAGAAGAGCCAAGAGAGATCTCTTAATAGGCCAAATCCAAAGCTTCGCCATGAAGACCAACGAAACTATGAGCCAAATGCACGGTCGCTTCAAGGAAGTAGTCAACGGACTACATGTGATAGGTGAGAAGGTCGACAACCGAGACCTTGTGAGGTACATTCTCCAAGCTTTCCCTAGAACAACCTTGTGGGCTTCAATGGTAGATGCCTATAAGGTCTCTAGGGAACTTTCTTTAGTTAAATTAGATGAACTCTTTTGTGAATTTGAGTTGCACGAGCAAGCTAACACTTCATCCAAGGAGAAAGGTGTAGCCCTTTTTGTAGGGAAGAAGGACAAGAAGAAGGAGAAGAAAGAAATCTCTTCCTCATCACAATCCGAGGAGGAGTCATCAAGTAGCGATGACGAGCTATCGGCTAGTGAGGTAGCTCACTATGTAAAGAAGTTTGGTGGGAGGTCAACTACTCTAATGTTGTTTGTTATGGTTGCAACAAGAAAGGGCATATCAAGCCAAATTGCTCGGAACTAAAGAAAAAGGAGGAGAAGGAAAAGAAAAAGAAGGAAAAGAAGGAGAAGAAGAAGGAGGAGGCAATGATGGCACAAACATGGGACACACTAAGCTTGGAGGACTCTTCCGATGATGAAGAAATGTGTCATGCCACCCGGAACCTAGCTCTCATGGCCTTGGAGGAGGAAGCCGGAAGCTCAAGTGAGGAGTCTTCATCCTCATCCTCAAGCGACGAATCATCATCAAGTGATGATGAGGTAAGAGACTCTCCTAGGATAGATTTACTTTATAAAACCATTGCATGCCTTCAAAATGCCTTAAATAGATCAAAAACTAGGATTAAGGACTTAAATGTAGAAATTAAATCACTTAAAAATGTAGAACCGCATTGTGATGATGCATATACACTTAGGAATGAGAATGATGAACTTAGGAAAGAAATAGGTGATTTACATGCATGTTGAGAAAAGTTTACAAATGCGTCCAAATGTCTTGATATGATTATTAGGGATCAAAGGGTCATTTATAACAAGGTCGGCATAGGATATAAGCCTAAGGAAAAAGAAGTACCCTTCACCTCTCTAATTAGTAGAAGACCAACCATTAGGAGGAAGGCTAAAAAGGCTTGGGTCCCCAAAAGTTATATAGTAAATGCTATCGGTCCTAAAATTTGGGTGTCTAAGGCTTGCATTTTTCATGTTGTATAGGTAGAAGAACCAAGCTTATGGATTGTTGATAGTGGTTGCTCAAAACACATGATCGGTGATGAGAAAAAAATTTTCACCATCAACCACACTAGTAAGGGGAAGGTGTCTTTTTGAAATAGTGGTAAACTTAAGATTCTAAGAAAAGGCACAATTGAGGTATCCCCCAACCTTGCAATTCATAAAGTGTTATTAGTTAAAAATATGAAATTTAACTTGCTTAGTGTAAGTCAATTATGTGATGTTAGGGCAATCCCTTGCCATGATTAGGTTTTGATGTTTGTGGCAAAGGGTTTAAGTTAGTTTGTTATGTTGATTTGATATGTGTGTTTAAGTCGTGCAGGACTTAGTAATTCGCACATGGAGCCGTGGCGAGTTTCACATCTCATAACTCGGGCCTTGAGTCGGTGAAGGATAGCTTTGCGGAAGTCGTGCACTTGGAGCATCCGAGGGACCGCCGGACGAGGAGCTTGGAGTGAAGCCGGAAGAAGTAGACTTCGAGGCAAGAGACGCGAAGGAGCATTGCAGAGTCGTGCGCCTGATGTTGCCGAGGGACGTGGCCGCGAACGAAGAGAACTTCGAAGGCGAGGGACTCCGAGGGATGAGAGTGAGCGAATGTAACCCGAAAAGGTGTAGTAGCGCGTAGGTGAAACTTGGCCATTTGGCTAAGTGTTGGATGGGATTTCCCAACACCAATCGACTGCCATGGAATGGCAGTCGACTGCTCTGAGTCGATTGGGTTCGCCTGGTGTCTGACTCATGGGCATTTAGCCCAAGCAGTCGACTGCCATGGACTGGCAGTCGACTGCTGTCGACATCAGTCGACTGCCAAGGGACGACAGTCGACTGATGGCACTGTGCATGGGCACAGAATGGAGTCGACCTCGTTGAGGACTCGACTGATCGAGCATCAGTCGACTGATGGTAGGATCAGTCGACTGATGCCAGTACCGTTGGATGGAATCCAACGTGGAAAGAGGTCGTTATTGTGCAACGACTATAGAACCAGTCGACTGATCGAGGGCATCAGTCGACTGCTCCTGTGTCAACGGGAAGAAACCCTCTTCCTCTATAAAAAGGAAGAGGATGGGTCTTTGGGAGCCTAATGCTTATGCTCTAATACTCTCCCAAAGTTCCCTAAAGCTTTCCATCCTCTTACTTGAGCTTATTTCCATTATATTTGTAAGAGGAGTGTTTTTGTAAAGAGGTTACCTCCACCTAGCTTTGTGCAAAGGAGAGATCTAGTGGATAGATTTCAGAGTGATTCACCGTGGACGAATCGGACCGTGGATTAGCGGCGTAGCCGTGAACCACGTTACATCTCGGTGTTTGTATTGTTTGTTTATCATTTGCTTTGTCTTTATTTATATTTGCATATTCCGCTTGCGCTAACGTTTTGTAGATGAACGAATTACGACATCCAATGATTGAGGGCTATTCACCCCCCTCTAGCCGGCCGTTTCGATCCCCCAACAAGTGGTATCAGAGCGAGGTTGCTTGTCACTGGACTAACCGCCGTAACAAGCTCTTCATCAAAAGATGTCCGGCTCGAACATTCATCCGCCGAAGTTCGAAGGGGAATTCGCTTGGTGGAAGAAGCGAATGGAGGTATTCTTCGAGTCCGATTTTGATATTATGCTTATAATGGAAAATGGTTTCGAGTTGCCTAGGGATGAAAGGGGTGAACCAATTGAAAAATCACGATGGACTAAGAAGCAAAGAGAGGAGCACCTTGCAAACTCAAAGGCAAAACATCATCTTCTCAATGTGCTCCCTCAACAAGAGATCAACCGGATCGGAGAATGTGCTAATGCCAAAGAGATGTGGGAGAAGCTTGTAGAACTCCATGAAGGCACATCCGAGGCCAAGCTAGCAAGGAGAGATGTCTTCCGCTCCCAACTCAACAACATTAAACTAGAAAAGGGAGAAAAAGTACTTTCCTTACATTCTCGTTTCAAGGAAATTATAACCGGTTTGTCAAGTGTAGGTGAGAAGCTATCAAACCGGGATATGGTCATGAAGGCTATAGATGCCTTTCCGCGGTCCTCAAAGTGGAGATCCATGGTGGACTCCTTCTATATTTCGAAGAATTTAGAAGTGAGCACCTTGGAGGAGTTCTTCTCAACAATGGAGCTTCATGAAACAAGACTTGAAGGAATAGTTGAAGAGCCAAAGTTTCAAACTTCAAGAGGAGTAGCCTTGATGGCCAACAAAGGGAAAAAGAAGATGGAAATCCCCTCCTCCTCCGATGATGAAGCCTCTTCCTCCTCCTCCATGGATAGCACGAAAGAAGCGTATATGGTAAGGAGGGTAAGACGTGCTTTAAAAGGTTTTCATTTTAATAAATCTAATGATAGGAGGAGAAGACCAAGAGGAAAGGTGATTTGTTACAATTGCCAAGGGGAAGGACATATAAGGGATAATTGTCCTCTCCTAAACAAGAGCAAAGAAGAGAGGAAGAAGAAAGAAGAAAAGAAAAAGAAAAAGGGGAGTAAAAAGAAGGAAGAAGAAAAGAAGGCCAAGGAAAAAAGGAAAGGCCATGGCTCTCAAAGCAAAGACATGGGATGACCTTGCTTTCTCATCCTCATCAGAAGAAGAACATGTCTACTCAAATTTAGCACTAATGGCTTTTGATGATTTGGATTGCTCCTCCTCAAATGAAGAATCAAGCACAAGTGGGGAGAGCTCAAATGAAGGGGGAGCCTCCTCTACATCCTCATCCGAAGAAGAGGATTTGGTAAGTGAGGTAACAAATTTACCCCCTAAGCAAATTATGTCTATGATTTCTAGCCTCACTAAGGACTTATTTAGAGCTAAGAAGAAGAACAAAAGCATGCTAGATCAAATTAAGGACTTAGAAGAGAAGTTAGAAAAAGCATGCTTAAATCAAAATGAAAATATTTCTTCTTGCCATGATGATGCATGCTCACATGAATATGTGTCATTTAATGTTAGTGATGCATGTATGGATGAAAATAGGGCTTTAAGGGAAAAGGTAGATTACTTGACAAAAGCACTAAAAAAATTCACTATAGGCTCCAACACCTTGAACATGATCATAGGAAGCCAAAGAGCTAGCTTTAACAAGAAAGGTCTAGGATACAAAGAAAAGAAAAATGAAAAGGCCTACAAATGCCTAATTGCTAGGGGACAAGATAAGAAGAAAGTAATAGCTAGGAAATGGATTCCTAAGGAGTATCTAGTGAACCCCATAGGCAAGAACTTATTTTGGGTTCCAAAATCCATTCTTAAGGGTTAGGAAAACCTTAAGGTAGTCAACCATATGCAATTGACCTATATCATATTTTGGTTGACTTAGGATGGCGGGACAACATTTTGAAATAGTGTTAGGTGATGATAACGTGCCTATAAATAGTTAATAATGTTTAAATCATGATAATCAATGTAATTGCTATGTATATGCGCAATCATGATTTATGATTTTGATATTTGGCACATAATCATGAGAAATAGGGCTAAATCATGCTTTAGGTGATAATTTGCTTATTATCATGATATAATACCTAATTCATGATAACAATTCAATGAATACATGTATTTAATGATCATAATGTGTAATTCATTCATATATGTCATTATGATCATGTGGATTGTTAGGGTGATACTTAACCTTGATAGAATTGTATGAATATAATGGTTAAGTATATACAAATACTCTCTAGGATGCATCTCACCTCACCATAGGCTACTTTGATTGAAAACTTAGCATGGGTGAGATGTTAGGATGATACAAATGTCCACTAATGCCTATGGCATTTAGATGGTCATTTAAAGTATCAAAATAGCAATAATAGACCAATCATGGGGAAGGCTTATGTTTAATTTATAGACATATTGCCCAAAGATCATGGTTGGATATTTCATATGTTTTCAAAACAATTTCTTAATCTAAAATCTATGTATTCATGTTTTGAAATAATTGAATACAAAACTAGGTGTTAAACTTGATACTCACATGATGAAAAAAAACCTAGTAGTTTTAAAGCTTTTGGATTTTTGGCAAATATCAGAAAATATAATGATTTTTCATGATAAACCATTTTTCATTGATAGATATACTTACATGAAATATGTTCCCCAAATTTCATGATTTTTTGAATTTTCTGAAATTTTTAATGCATTTCTGAATTTCGGTCCGAAAATCAGAAAGTTCTGAAAAATGCGTGCCAGTCGACTGGTAGTCTGAACCAGTCGACTGATGGCCTGAAAATCAGAACAGTAAAGGCCGAATTCAGGTTTTAGACTAATTTTTGGTATTTTCCTTCTATTAGACTTGATGTCATGAGTTTATAACTTAGTGTTAATCTTTTTGATGGTGTCAAAGGGGGAGAAAATATTATGTTTAAGTTAATTATGATAGGGGAGAGAATTTGTAGAGAGAGTTTCATGGATTAAGGGGGAGTTGCATGTTGCTATATCAATGTTTATGTTTACAAGCTTTCTTACCTTAGAATTTTTATCAAATGTTTTTACCTAACTTAAACGAATTGCCACACATCAATAAGGGGGAGATTGTTAGGGCAATCTCTTGCCATGATTAGGTTTTGATGTGTGTGGCAAATGGTTTAAGTTAGTTTGTTATGTTGATTTGATATGTGCATTTAAGTCGTGCAGGACTTAGTAATTCGCACATGGAGCCGTGGCGAGTTTCACATCTCATGACTCGGGCCTTGAGTCGGTGAAGGATAGCTTTGCGGAAGCCGTGCGCTTGGAGCATCCGAGGGACCGCCGGACGAGGAGCTTGGAGTGAAGCCGGAGGAAGTAGACTTCGAGGCAAGAGACGCGAAGGAGCATTGCAGAGTCGTACGCCTGATGCTGCCGAGGGACGTGGCCACAAACGAAGAGAACTTCGAAGGCGAGGGACTCCGAGGGATGAGAGTGAGTGAATGTAACCCGGGAAGGGGTAATAGCTCGTAGGTGAAACTTGGCCATTTGGCTAAGTGTCGGATGGGATTTCCCGACACCAGTCGACTGAATGGCAGTCGACTGCTCTGAGTCGATTGGGTTCAACTGGTGTCTGACTCATGGGCATTTAGCCCAGCGATCGCGCCATGGATCGGCATGATCGGCATCGCATCGACATCAAGACGGCAGACGGCGATCGATGGCAGCGTGCATGGGCCTGGAGTGGAGTTGACCTCGTTGAGGACTCGACTGATCGAGCATCAGTCGACTGATGGTAGGATCAGTCGACTGATGCCAGTACCGTTGGATGGAATCCAACGTGGAAAGCGGCCATTATTGGGCAACGGCTATAGGACCAGTCGACTGATCGAGGGCATCAGTCGACTGCTCCTGTGTCAACGGGAAGAAACCCTCTTCCTCTATAAAAAGGAAGAGGATGGGGCTTTGGGAGGCTAATGCTTATGCTCTAATACTCTCCCAAAGTTCCCTAAAGCTTTCCATCCTCTTACTTGAGCTTATTTCCATTATATTTGTAAGATGAGTGTTTTTGTAAAGAGGTTACCTCCACCTAGCTTTGTGCAAAGGAGAGATCTAGTGGATAGATTGCGGAGTGATTCACCGTGGATTAGCGGCGTAGCCGTGAACCACGTTACATCTCGGTGTTTGTATTGTTTGTTTATCTTTTGCTTTGTCTTTATTTATATTTGCATATTCCGCTTGCGCTAACGTTTTGTAGACGAACGAATTATGACATCCAACGATTGAGGGCTATTCACCCCCTCTAGTCGGCAGTTTCGATCCCCCAACATGTGATGCAAATTTTGATGTTCAATTTGATTCTTCAAGATGCTTCATAAGACACAAAAATTTAAATGATTGCATGTTAGTAGGTTTTAGAAAATCAAATATATACTATGTTGATTTATCCTATGCTACTAATGCTTCTACTAAGTGTCTTATTGCAAAAGAAGAAGAGAGTTGGTTTTGGCATAGGAGGCTAGGGCACATTAATATGAAGAACATCGATAAAATAGCCAAAATGAAGTTAGTCAAGGGGTTACCAAAAGTCAAGTATCTCAAGGACAAAATGTGTGATGCATGCCAAGAGGGGAAGCAATCAAAATCATCACACAAAAGTAAAACTTTACTTAGTACCGCTTTACCTTTAGAACTATTGCATATGGATTTATTTGATTGTCATAGTACTCCTTCCATGATTGATAGTAAATATTGCTTAGTGATAGTAGATGATTTTTCTAGATTTACTTGGGTATTTTTCATGAAACATAAGGATGAAACCCTAGGAATAATCATAGGATTTAGCAAGAGAGTAGAGAATAAAAGAAAACTCAAAATCAACCGGATCCGTAGTGATCATGGTGGAGAATTTGAGAATTCTAACTTCTCAAACTTTTGCCTAGAATAAGGGTACAAGCAAGGATTTTCTTGTCCTAGAACACCCCAACAAAATGGGGTTGTGGAAAGAAAAAATCGTGTCCTACAAGAAGCGGCTAGAACTATGTTTAATGCATATTCTTTACCTAGCTACTTGTGGGCGGAAGCGGTCAACACCACTTGCTATATCCAAAATAGGATTTTAATTCATAGGTTTTTAGGAAAACCCCCATTTGAATTATGGAATGGTACAATTCCAACAATTCACTATTTAAGGTCTTTGGATGCAAAGTCTACATTTTAAACACCAAAGACAACCTAGGTAAATTTGAGTCCAAAGCGGATGAGGGAATCCTAGTTGGATACTCATCCACTAGTGTAGGGTATAGAGTTTATAATAGAAGAACTCAAAAGATTGAAGAATCTTTAAATGTCCAATTTGATAAAACCTCTAATACATACCCTAGGAAATCCCCCATTGATATTGATATCAATGACAAAAATCAAGAAATTACCAAAAAATTTCAAGATTTAACTTTAGGGGGTAATGATCAAGGGGGAGAGTTAAATCAAGGAGGAGTAAGAGGTGATTCCGATGATGAAAGAAGAGTTGAGGATAATCATGATCAAAATCAATTTAATACACCTCCTAGAACAATAAAAGTTCATCAAAATCACCCTCTAGATCAAATTATAGGTGAATTATCTCAAAGTTTTAGGACTAGGTCATTTCATAGAGATTCCTCTAGTCATCTTGCACTAATCTCTCAAATTGAGCCCAAAACAATCAATGATGCATTACTTGATCCGGATTGGATCTTAGCAATGCAAGATGAATTGACTCAATTTGATAGGAATCAAGTATGAGAGTTAGTTCCTAGACCTAATGACAACACCATCATTACTACAAGATGGGTCTTTAGGAACAAACTAGATGTCCAAGGGAATATCACAAGAAACAAAGCAAGGTTAGTTGCAAGGGGCTTTAATCAAGTTGAAGGACTTGACTATGATGAAACATATGCTCCGGTTGCTAGGTTAGAGTCTATTAGGATCCTATTAGGGTATGCCTCTTACATGGGCTTTAAACTCCATCAAATGGATGTAAAGTCGGCATTCCTAAATGGGTTCATTAAGGAGGAAGTATATGTAGAACAACCTCCCGGGTTTGAAAGCATAGACAATCCAAACCATGTATTCAAGATTAAAAAGGCTTTATACGGTTTGAAACAAACTCTCTGGGCTTGGTATGAAAGATTATCATCTTTCTTAATCTCTAAAGACTTTAGAAGGGGTAATGTAGATCAAACTCTATTTATAAAGTCAACATCAAAGGACATCTTTGTAGCCCAAGTATATGTTGATGACATTATCTTTGGGTCAACAAATGATGAACTCCTTCAAGACTTTATCAAGAATATGGAAAATGAGTTTGAGATGAGTCTAGTTGGGGAATTAAATTTCTTCCTAGGATTACAAGTCAAACAAACAAGTGAAGGAATTTATATTTACCAAACCAAATATGCTAAGGAAATGATTAAGAAATTTGGTTTGGAAAATGCTAAAGTAGTGTCAACCCCAATGACAACTAATACAAAAATAGATAATAATCATGAAGGAAAACAAATTGACCTTACATTCTATAGGAGTATGATTGGTAGCCTTTTGTACCTAACCGCTAGTAGACCCGATATATTATTTGCGGTTGGTATGTGTGCTAGGTACCAATCATGTGCCAAAGAATCTCATTTAGTTGTCGTTAAGAGAATCTTAAGATATATTAAAGGCACATTAAATGTAGGACTATGGTACCCTAGGACTAAGTCTTTTGATTTGGTTGGGTTACCGATTCCTATTATTTCAGTTGCAAATTGGATCGGAAGAGTACTAGTGGTGGATACCAATTCCTTGGGTACTCCCTAGTTAGTTGGAGTAGTAGGAAGAAACCTTGTGTTGCCCTATCCACCATCGAGGCTGAGTATGTGACTATGGGTGATTGTGCACCTCAACTACTATGGATGAGACATACTTTAGAGGACTATGAGCTACTTTACTCCAACATAAAAGTATTTTGTGATAATGTGAGCACCATAAATTTGACCAAAAATCCGGTGCATCACTCTAGGACCAAGCACATTGAAGTGAAACATCACTTCATTAGAGATCATGTGGCTAAGGGGGACATTGAGCTCAATTACATTGAATCTAAGTCCAACCTAGCCGACATCTTTACCAAGCCTCTCCCCGAAGTAGAATTTTCATCACTTAGGAGAGAACTTAGGATGTGCTTAGTTGAATAATGGTGTAGGTTTGCATGATCCTATAGAACATCTAGGATTTATACCTTTAAGCATCTCACAAAACACCTAAGAAACCATGATTTTTGTATTGAGTCACTTACACAACATGTGAGATGTCAGGAAGATGCACTTGGTTCATCATGCTTGTTATGATGCATTACTATGAATCAAAGTGCCATCTAGAGACATTAATCCTTCATTGGACCAATCATTGGGAAGGCTTATGCAAAATTAATGTGCATATAGCTCCAAGAATATGATTGTAAATTTCAAATAAAACACAATTTAAACTATGTTTATCAAACTTTGAAAAATAGTTTTCAAGTGGAATACAAAAGTGATACAAAGTTTGCAAAATACTTAAAGCTTTTGTTATGTTTCAAAATTGTATCATTTTCTAAATTTGGAAGACATATATTTTTTAAATTATTTTTCCTTGATATAAAATGATTTCAGAAATGTGTACACAAATTTTCGTGATTTTTCGATGTTTCTAAAATTTTTGGTGCATTTATGAAATTGGGCTGAAAAATTAGAAAAGTGGACTTCGAGTAGCGATCATTGAATCGAATTCAATCTGATCGATATAATGTTTTCTGGAAAATAGCCCTATTTCCTGGTTTTAAGTGCATTTTTTAATGTCCTAAAACTATAGTATGATAATTTTTAGTATAAAGAAGTTTTTAGGACTATTTGATGTAATTTTTTAGGGGGAGTTTCATAATATATCTCTTTTCATCCCCCAAACTTATATTGTTGGTGCAAAGTTAGAATTTAACATCCAATCTTTTGTTAGGCTTTGCTCCACATGTTATTCACACATCATAAACCATATCTTTGATTAAGGGGGAGCTTAATTTCAATCTTATACCTTAGTTCAAGATACAACAAATTTAACTCTTTCATGAAATTTATGAATCCTTCTCTTTTTGATGTATGTCAAAGGGGGAGAAGGAATGTTTAAGTTAGAATTCATATTGGAAATATGATTATGTGCATGTGTTAAAAACCTAACTTAAATGATTTCCAAACATCAAAAAGTGAAAGATTATTGGTGCAACAATGCCCCAAGCATTTATATGTTTTGATATTTGAATAATCATCTAAGTTAGGCAATACTTTGTGATCTAATTGTGAACATGTTTAAGTGACAAGAAAATCCAAGTATGAAGACTTGGTAAAGGCAAAGTCCAAGTGTGATCTTGGCAGCGTAAAGTCCAAGCGGACCTTGGCAAAGGAAGTTCAAAGGCAAATCTTGGTAGCGTAAGTCCAAGCGTGTAGTCTTGGTGGCGTAAAGTCCAAGCGCACTTTTGCAAAGGGAAACCCAAACCATGACAAAATTGAAGGAAGCTCTTGGAAGCAAGCGAAAAGGATGAACAAGTCGCGGACTCGGAGGGATCCTGGAGGTGCAAGACTTAAGGAAGAGCTAGAAGGTTGAGGCTAGGTCTAGGGAGTCAATTCAAGTATGAATTATTCATACTTAATGAATATCAGTCGACTGATACGATGTAGATCGGTGATAGGGATCTTCGGCCGAGTCGGGCTAAAAGGCGATGAATAGTCATTAGTCGTGTGATCGTGATGTTGCCATCGATCATTGCCAAACACATCAATCGGTGATCGATCAAGTCGAACCCGAGCACATAATGGAGTCTCACTCATCGCGCGCGTGATCACTGATCGATCGTGTCGCTCCATCGGTCGATGATGGAGGATCGGGTGATGAGCGTGTCGTTGGATGATGACGCTTATGAATCCCGCGAATCCGACTATTGAGAAGCCATTAGCCGCGACGACAGTCGACTGATGCTGTACATTAGTCGACTGATAGTGGCCCAATGGGAAAAACATCCCTCTCTCTATAAAAAGAAGGGCATGGGATGGTTGAGAGGGTTCATGCTTATATTCTAGTCATTCTCTCAAACCCCCATGAATTTTCTAAGCTTTCTAAGTGTTTTAATTCCCCTCCTCCTCTCTAATCTTCATCTTCATCTTTTGTAAGAAGAGGAGGGTTTTTGTAAAAGAGAGCTTCTTAGTGAAGATTGATTTGGGTTGATCCACCTTAAGGATCGCCGTGGAGTATGAGCATTATCTCCAAACCACGTAAAGGCTTCTGTGTTAGCATTGTATTTTTGTTTCTATTACTATTGTATTTGTTGTGCTTATGCTAACCATTTTTGTAGAAATCGAAGAAGAGGCTATTCACCCCCTCTAACCTTCCAAGGATTCCCAATATAATCCCCATGTTGTGGCAGATCGGAGGAGTAGGGTTTAAGGTAAATACACTATGGAAGATGACGGAAGTAAAAAATTCATTCCGATATGACAAGGTAAAGCCTTGGATCAGATCATCACTATTTTTACAGCTCAGCGATAGCCGAAGGTTTTATCCCCGTACGGTGACAGATCGGAGGAGTAGGGTTTAAAATAAGTACACTATGGAAGATGACGAACTTCGTTCAGTTGCGTATTGCTATCAGATTAATTATGCAGGTGTAGATTCATCTGCACTTCTTGTGTAAAGCAATCTGGTCCCTCACCACTGTCCCAGGTTCGGATCGTAGTGCTCTTGATGAGGCTTTCCATACTATGGAATATGAAGGAAGTAAAAAATTCATTCCGATCTGACAAGGCAAAGCCATGGATCAGATTGCCACTATTTTTATAGCTCGGTGATAGTCGAAGCTTTTATCCTCGTGCGGTGGTGGATCGGAGGAGTAGGGTTTAATGTAAATACACTATGGAAGATAACGAAAGTGAAAAAATTAATTCCGATCTGATAAGAGAAGGCCTGTGATTAGATCGTCAATATTTGTATAGCTCAGTGATAGCCGAAGCTTTTATCCCCATGCGATGGCGAATCAAAGGAGTAAGGTTTAAGGTAAATACACTATGGAAGATGACGAAAGTAAAAAATTCATTCTAATCTGACAAGGCAAGGCCTAGGATCATATAGTCACTAGTTTTTACAGCTCGATGATATCCGAAGCTTTTATCCCCGTGCGGTGGCGGATCGGAGTATGGTTTAAGGTAAACGCACTATGGTAGATGACGGAAGTAAAAAAATTCATTCTGATTTGACAAAGCAAGGGTTGGGATTAGATCATCACTATTTTTATTGCTCGGTGATAGTCGAAGCTCTTATCCCCGTGGGGTTGCAGATCAGAAGAGTAGGGTTTAAGGTAAATACACTATGGAAGATGACAAAAGAAAAAAATTTATTTGGATCTAACAAGGAAAGGCCTAGGATCAGATTATCACTATTTTTACAGCTCGATGATGTTGGTGCAATCGGCCCAGGTTGACTCGAGTTTGACTCGAGCAGTACCTTGATAGTATTTTGATGATAGACAAAACTCATGACATGGAATAGTCATGGGAAAGTCCAACATGGGGTTGGCATGGAAAATCCAAGCATGGAGCTTGGTGTGGAAGTCCAAGGGGGAAGCCTGGCATGGGAAACTCTAAAGCATTGCGAAGCCGTGCGCTTGGTGCTTGGCATGGGAAATCCAAAGCATTGTGAAGCCATGCGCTTAGTGCTTGGTGAGAAATGCATTGCGAAGCCGTGCTCTTAGTGCATTTGGGAAGTCTTGAGAACTTGGCAAGTTCACTAGGCTCGGGTCCTTGAGTCGGTGAAGGATGGCATTGTGAAGTCGTGCGCTTGGTGCATCCGAGGGATCGCCGGACGGGGAGCGAATGGAGTGAGCCCAAAGGGAAGCATACTTCTAGGGTATGAGACGCGAAGGATGGCATTGCGAAGTCGTGCGCTTGGCGCATCCGAGGGACGTAGGCCGAGGGAAGAGAGCTTCGGTGGGGAACTCCATGAGGGATAAGGTGGACTTGGCCATGTGGCTAAGAATGAGTGTCGGAGGCTCAAACTTAATGTTTAAGGGTTTACCCGACGGTTGGATGCTCAAATAACTTGGTGTTTGCGCATAGGTTCCAAGTCGACTAGGGTTCGGCCGTGTAAGGCTAGGGTTTTGTCTTGGGCCGATCGCCATGGTGTGATCGGCCGATGTCGATGCGATCAAATGCGAGGATGGCATGGGATGTGATCGATGATGGGAATGTCGTGAGCACAGAACGCTCCGTAGCCGACTGGACAATTGACTACTAGGTCACCAGTCGACTGATGGGCATCATCAGTCGACTGGTTGGTGATCCGTTGGAACTTGTCTGATGTGGATCTGGCCATTGTGAGACAACGGCTATAGGGGCAGTCGACTGGTGCCTTTTGGAAGTCGACTACTAGGCGCGAAAACAGCTCGATGTAGGTTATAAAAGGAGCTCGAGATGGAGGTTTTTGCCATGTTTTTTGTGCAGCTATTTGTGGAGAATTGCTGCTGCATTCCAGTCCTTCAAGAGCCAATCAAAGTAAGCAACAAACAAGTGATCAAAAGAAATCGGTGAAAAGTGTTTCTTTTGTATTATATTTGTATTCTTTTTTGTATTTGTATATTACTGTTGTAATTGCTTGTGAGAGGTTTCTCCACCTCCGACGTGTAGTCGAGAAGGAGTTTGAGTATTGTCGTGTGCATCTCTAGAGCTCATTGAGCTCGCCCCGTGGAGTAGGAACCCTAAGGTTCCGAACCATGTATATGCTTGCGTATTTGGTGTGCTTGTATTGTTGTTAGTATTATTCTTGTTTTATTGTTTCCGCTGCGCTAACAACAATTGTAGACAAGCAACGCAACGAGAACGAGCGAATTCCGACATCCAACGATTGAGGGCTATTCACCCCCTCTAGCCGGCCGTTTTGATCCCCAACAAGTGGTATCAGAGCCAAGGTCGCTCTTCAAGGACTAACCGCCGCGAGAGCACTACAAAATGGCCGGCTTCATCCATCCACCGAAATTCGATGGAGATTTTGCTTGGTGGAGGAAACGGATGGAGGTATATCTTGAAACCGATTTTGATTCTATGTTAATTGTAGAAAATGGTTTTGAGTTGCCTAGGGACAGACACAACAAGCCCATTGAAAAATCAAAGTGGACCCAAGACCAAATCAAGAACTTTAAGACAAATCTCGAGGTAATTAAATTGATTAGTAATTTGTTACCTAACACTATTTGGTCTAGATTGGGTGATTATAGGGATGCAAGGGAACTATGGAATAAGATTATAAATTTCCAAGAAAACTCCCAACCGGCACATGGAGAGGATAATGCCGAAGAAGAAGCACCATCTACTTTTGATGATGTTGATGATTTAGTGGAGACCTCCACCTCTAGCGTTGAGGGGGATGAAAGGATTTCAATTCCGGAGCAAGATCAAAATGAAGCTTCTACCTCCGAAAGAAGTGAAGAGGCCTCCACCAACTCCCTAGGTAACTCAAGTGTTGTTATTTTAAATAAAAATCACATAATATGCTTTGAGTGTAGGGAGAAAGGGCACTACAAGAGTAAATGCCCTAAATTGGCTAACTAAAAGGCATCAACACCAAAAGTCAACCCAAAGTCAAAGGATGCCGGTGTTCCCAAAATCAAGAGCAAAGAGCACATTGTGTGCTTTAAATGCAACCAACGAGGAAATTACCGAAGGCAATGCCCTAGGGGGAGGAAGAAAGGGCAAGAAGGTGTGACTTATGTAGGGGGAGCTCCTAAAGCTAACCCTAAGGTAAATTTATTTAATGCACCTTTAATTTCTAGAGTCAAAAAGCATGATAAGAATTATTTTAGTTCTCTTGCAATTATAAATGAAAAGCATGCTAAGAGAAATAATAAGGTTTATTGCTTAGGTGCCAAGCATGTTCATATAACTAAGGATAAACCTAGGACTCATAATTCTAGACCTATTTTACCTATGGAGTCAATTAGGAGAATTGAAGAAAACTTGGGTGTTAATCCCAAGAAATCTAGGCATATGCCTAAAAAGAAAAACATTTCCCAAAAGATAAATGAAAATTCAAAATTGGGAAAATGAGAGTTAGAAAACCAAGCCTTGAGGTCAAGGCTAGAAAAATTAGAGAAGACCCTAGCAATAATATCAAATTCGGTTAAGGGATCTAATGTACAAAAGTCAAGACCTAGAAAACAAGAAATGTCTAAGGGCAAAAAGGGTTTGGGTCACAAACCTATGTCCTACCATAATGTTCCATTTAATTATGGGACAACATCTAGGTCTAGAAAAACCAAGGCTAATAGGTGTTGGTGCAATCGGCCCAGGTCACAATTGACCAGGGTGTCGAGTTTGACTCGAGTGATGTTTTGATGTTTCGACAAAAATATATGACAATGAAATTGTTATGGGAAAGTCCAAGTCATGGGTACTTGGTATGGGAAGTCCAAGTGGGACACTTGGCATTTGAGAAAAGTCCAAGCATGAGTCTTGGTAAATGGAAAGTCCAAGCATGGGTCTTGGCAAGGTAAAATCCAAGTCTTGAGTACTTGACATAGAAAGTCTAACATGGGTTGGCAAGGAAAGTCCAAGCATGGTCTTGGCATGAGAAGTCCAACATGGGTTGGCAAGGGAAAGTCCAAGTTTGAGTCTTGGCATGTGAAGTCCAAGGGGTTTGATATTGGCTGCGTAAAGTCCAAGCGGGAGTCTTGGCTGCATAAGACCAATGGTTGGCAGCGTAAAGTCCAAGCGAAGTCTTGGCGGCGTAAGTCCAATGTGCCTTGGCGGTGTAGACACCGTTAGCATGACATAGCCGACGAAAGCACCTGAAGGCTAGCGCGATGGATGAACAAGTCATGGATGACTTGGAGGGATCCGAGAGGCATGAGGCTGATGGAGGTGGCTAGAAGGCTTAGGTCTAGGCTAAGGGTGGACTAGCAAGTATGGGGGAACCATACTTGGGTTAAAACCTCATATCAACTAGGGTTTATTTGCGGGTTATAGAGTTGTCGGTCGGTGATGGCTCGGCGATCAGCGATCGTAATGTCGATCGGCGGTGCTCAAGAAATCGGCCCGAGAATGGAGTCGAGACTCGGTGGTCAGTGAGGACTCCATCGGTCGTGATGGTCTGTCGGTCGATGATGGTCTAATCGATCGGTGATGAAGGTTTCGTTGGACTTATCCAGCGTGGATCTAGCCGTTGTCTCACGACAACAGTGGCATCAGTCTACTGATCGACTTTTTCCAGCACAGGTTGAAGCTATATATGGAGCTCATGATGGAGGAAAAACCAATCGATTTCTTGGACGTCTTGAGGCGATTTGCTGTTGCAAATCAGGGTCTTCAACCACGATTCAAGCGATCAACAAGCAAGCAATCTAAAGGCATTTGTAAAGTTGTTTTCTTTACTAGTTTTGCATTGTATTATTGTATATTGCTTGTAAAGTTGTTCCGAACCACGTTAAATCTTCGTGTCTTTGTGTGTGCTTGTCCATTTCGTTATTGTATTATATCTATATTCTGCTGCGCTAACGAAATTGTAGACACGAACGCGAAAGAATTCCATTGACGCTATTCACCCCCCCCTCTAGCGTTCCAAACGATCCCTAACAAGTGGTATCAGAGCCCGGGGCTCTTCTACGGACTAACCGCCCGGAGCTAAGACAAGAGGCTAGAGGGTGAAGATGGAATTCCAAGACAAGCTTGGATGGGATATCAATACTCCACCTCCATATGATCCAGAAGATTTTTTGGCATGGAGAGCAAGAATGGAAACATTCTTGATGATGAACATAGAGGATTGGTTCATCCTCGTTGAAAGCCTTGAACCCCCTAGGGATAAGAAGGGGAATGTCCTAAAATTGAAAAAGTGGACCCAAGAGCAACGCCAAAAGCTCAAGACCGAAGTTAAGGTAACGAAACTTTTGGAAGATTTAATCCCTAATGATGTTTTGTGCAAGCTAGGGGATTACATGTATGCCAAGGAGCTATGGAGAAAATTGGCAAGATTCCATGAGGAGAGTTCATCCTCAAGTAAAAGTGAGGAATCGAAAATTGAGATGGAGTCAACTTCCGGATCGGAGAAAGAAGAAGTAGAAGAGATGGAAGAAGCATCTACTTCTAGAATTGAGGAGGAGAGACCATCCTCTACACCGGAGCAACCTCAAGAAGAGCCTTCAACATCCGATCAAGATGAGGAAGCTCAAAATTCAACTCCGGCACCTACCACCACCCTAGGTAACTCAAACACTTTATCTTCCAATAAAAATCATATTATGTGTTTTGAGTGTAAGGAATTTGGGCACTATAAGAGCAAGTGCCCAAAGAAGATTAGGAAAGCTCCACTGGCACCAAAAGTCAAGGATGTCGGTTCCCCAACACCTAAAGGCAAGGAGCACATCATATGCTTCAAGTGCAACTCAAAGGGACATTATCGGAGTCAATGTCCAAGGGGAAAGAAGAAAGGGCAAGAAGGAGCAACACAAGTAGGGGGAGCCTCCAAGGCAAACCCTAAGGTAAAATTTATTAATGCACCTTCAATTTCTAGGGATAAGAAGCATGCTAGGAATAATTTTAATAGTCTTGCTATTGTGCATGAAAAGCATGCTAGAAATAATAGATACTTTTGTTTAGGTGCTAAGAGTGTTCACTTAGGAAATAAGAAGAAATTTGGGACTAATGTCCCTAAAAATATATTACCTAAGGAAAGCATTAAGAAAATAGGAGAACATCTAGGCTTTAATGCTAAGAAATCTAGACATATGCCTAGAAATAGAAATATCTCAAGAGAAAATGAAAAATCAAAAATTGAGATATTAGAAAAGGAAAATCAAACCTTGAGGGCAAGGCTTGAAAAACTTGAAAAGACCCTTAGGAATATACAAAACCAATTTAAAGGGTCTAATGGTCAAAGTCAAAGGTCCAAAAGTCAAAGTCAACATCAAGGACCTAAGAGTCAAAAGTCAACCAAAGGCAAGCAAGGTTTGGGTCACAAACCTAAGCCTAAGGTAGCTTACCATAGTGTTCCATTTGATTATGGGACACAAACTAGGTCTAGGAAGACCAAGGTCAATAGGGAAGTCATCCCTAGAGTTGACCATGGTGTGTGCCTAGTGGCTAGGGTTTCTAGGAAACCTAGGGTGGCCACTAAGAAGGTTGCAAGGGGAGTTACCCCTAGAGTCAACCTAGGTAAGACCCAAATGACCAAGGCTAACAAGCCTAGGAGGGTCATTAGGAAGGTATCTAGGGAGGTTATCCCTAAGGAATACATAATTAACCCTAGGAGCTCAAATCGGTTTTGGGTTCCTAAGAGCGTGATTGATTCACGCTAATGGGTTTAGGGTGTGCCAACCTTGATTGGATGGGTAGTTAACTCAACCATGGTAAAGGTGGCACTTTAGGATATTTTCAAGGTTATGGTTGCCTTGAAAATAGATTTGAATCAATATCCTAAAAGATTGTAGGATGTGCCAATATTATTTGAGAAGTTTGATAAAATGATTAAATTGGCACAATTTAGTTTTAGAGGTTAGTGTGCCATTTTGGGTTTTTGGCACACTTGGGAAAATTTAGGTTAATATGGCAAAATATACTTAATTATATCAAATGACAATTAATATTAAAATTTAGGTATTACCATACCTATGTATTTTATTTGCCATGCCTTGATTGCCATATGCCATGACATCATGCTTATTTTTAATCATTCTATATGTCATGTACATGTTTAGGATTAAGGATTAAATGTCATGTGTTTTTAGATTTCATATTATGCCATGACATCATGATTATGAGCATATGCTTATTTATAACATTTCTAATGCCATAATCATTCATGCATTTAAGACAATTTGGTTGAAATTGAATTAAGGACTATGGCATGACTTAAAGTCCCATTTATAAGGGAATCAAGTAGAGTTGCTTTAGAAGATGCATGAAACCCTAGTCTAGGGAGAACAAAACCCACATCTCACATCCAATTGACATGTATGTGTATTTATACACCCTAGATACATGTGAGATGCTAGGATATGAGTTAAGTTCAAGGTGCATAGTGTTTGTATCTAGATGAACTAAAACTCATCTAATTTCAATTGTGGATCATTGGGAAAGCTTGTGTACAAGTCATGTGCATAGAGCCCAAGGAATATGATCCAAAATAAGGTTTTGAAAACATTTTAAAATTATTTTGAAAAACCTTGGTGAAGTCTATCTTTTGATAGCAATCACCATTGATGAAGTTGATACAAAATAGGGCCAAAACATTGAAAATTTCAATGGTTTTGAGTTTTGTATCAAATTCACTATTTTATGGGTAAAATAATTTTAAAATATTTTTCACCCATTGTATGTGTCATAAGTATTATACGTATGAACTTTCAGGATTTGTCAATAAACGTATAATTATTTATGAATTTCCAAAACTCAATTCTGATAACTGAAATTCAGAAATTTGATTGTCGATCGACCTACAGTGGCGATCGATGATTCAATGTGTGATCATTGGTAGAGTCGACCAAGGCTGATTCGGAAAACTAGGTTTGGTTAGCCCGTGTTGACCATGGTAAGGTCCCTAATCACTCCTAACCCTAGGATATGCTTTGGGAAGCATTATAAAGGGTGAAAATCCATTGGATATGGATTAGGAGAGTTGTTTAGGGTTTGTATCAATGTTAAGGTGTTGGAAAGTTCAATGTTGAATTTCTAACCTTAATTTTGATGGTTTAGAGTTCCTATTGGCTTAGGGACTGCCCAAGGACATTGTTGGTGCAATGGTCAAGGGGGAGAAAGCCTTTAGGGGGAGATATCCATCTTGGGATGATGGATGTGTTTTTCTCCTTGAAGAGGAGAAGTTATTGGGAGAATATGACATCAATTGGGAAATTGATGGGACTTTTGAGAGACCCAATTTGGAAATTGGGAGAGTAAATGGGATTGTCTCTCTTGAGTGATATTGGACTTATCACTAGGAAGATGGTAGGCATCCTAAGTATTTTTGGACCAAGGGGGAGATTGTAAGATCTCATTGGGACATGAGACATTGATCCTCTTGGGGAGAAAACCTTTTTGATGTTAGTCAAAAAGGGGGAGAATGTTTGGGGGAGAACATTTGGAGAGTATTTACCAATTTGGGATAAATGGTAAGGGATTTGAGTTAGTGGTCTAACTCAATAATTTGTTTGGTTTTTGTCAAACATCAAACAGGGGGAGATTGTTGGTGCAATCGGCCCAGGTCACGATTGACCAGGACTCGAGTTTGACTCGAGTGATGTTTTGATGTTTCGACAAAAACATATGACAATGTAATTGTCATGGGAAAGTTCAAGTCATGGGTACTTGGCATGGGAAGTCCAAGTGGGACACTTGGCATTTGAGAAAAGTCCAAGCATGAGTCTTGGTAAATGGAAAGTCCAAGCATGAGTCTTGGCAAGGGAAAGTCCAAGCATGGGTCTTGACAAGGTAAAGTCCAAGTCTTGAGTACTTGGCATGGAAAGTCCAACATGGGTTGGCAAGGAAAGTCCAAGCATGATCTTGGCATGGAAAGTTCAACATGGGTTGGCAAGAGAAAGTCAAGTTTGAGTCTTGGCATGAGAAGTCCAAGGGGTTTGATATTGGTGCGTAAAGTCCAAGCGAGTCTTGTGACAAAGATAAGTCCAATGGTTGGCGGCGTAAAGTCCAAGCGGAGTCTTGGCGACGTAAGTCCAATGTGCCTTGGCGGTGTAGACACCGTTAGCATGACATAGCCGACGGAAGCACCTGAAGGCTAGCGTGATGGATGAACAAGTCATGGATGACTTGGAGGGATCCGAGAGGCGTGAGGCTGATGGAGGTGGCTAGAAGGCTTAGGTCTAGGCTAAGGGTTGTCTAGCAAGTATGGGGGAACCATACTTGGGTTAAAACCTCATGTTTGAGGTGTGCCAGTCGACTGGTGCCATGTGGCAGTCGACTGGACCGAGTCAACTAGGGTTTGACTGCGGGTTATGGCCTGCGATCATTGCCAGTTGTCGCGATCGTGATGGCTCAGCGATCGTGATCGTGTAATCAGTCGACTGGTGCTCGAGAAATCGGCCACAGAATGGAGTCGAGACTCGACTGGTCGAGTGAGGACTCCATCAGTCGACTGATGGTCATAATCAGTCGACTGATGAAGGTTCCATTGGACTTATCCAGCGTGGATCTAGCCGTTGTCTCACGACAACAGTGGCATCAGTCGACTGATGGTCCCGATCAGTCGACTGATCGACTTTTTCCAGCACAGGTTGAAGCTATATATGAAGCTCGTGATGGAGGAAAAACCAATCGATTTCTTGGACGTCTTGAGGCGATTTGCTATTGCAAATCAGGGTCTTCAATCACGATTCAAGCGATCAATAAGCAAGCAATCCAAAGGCATTTGTAAAGTTGTTTTCTTTACTAGTTTTGCATTGTATTATTGTATATTGCTTGTATTAGTATCTTATTGTTGTAAGATTAATTGTACGAGGTTTCTCCGCCTCCGGATTGTTCCGAGAAGGAGTTATTTCATAGTGGTGTGTTATTGACATCGCTAGGGTTCGTACGAACCCGATCCGTGGAGTAGGAACCGTGCGGTTCCGAACCACGTTAAATCTTCGTGTCTTTGTGTGTGCTTGTCCATTTCATTATTGTATTATATCTATATTCCGCTGCGCTAACGAAATTGTAGACACGAACGCGAAAGAATTCCATTGACGCTATTCACCCCCCCCTCCAGCGTTCCAAACGATCCCTAACAATAGGGAAGCTATCCCTAAGTCTAGCCATGGTGTTTTCTTAGTGTCTAAGGACCTAAGGAAAACCAAGAAGGCCACTAAGAAGGTCATTAGGGGAGTTACCTCTAGAGTTGACCTAGGAAAGACCCAAAAGACTATGGCTTCAAAGCCTAAAAGGGTCATTAGGAAGGTATCTAGGGAAGTTATCCCTAGGGAATACCTTGTTAACCCAAGGAGCTCCAATAGGTATTGGGTTCCTAGAAGCATGATCGATTCACGCTAAATGGGTTAGGGTGTGTTAACCCTAAGTGGATGGGTAGTTAACCTACCCATTGTGAGTTGACACATTAGGATGTGCCAATATGCTTTGAGAAGTTAAAAAATGATTAAATTGGCACAATTAGGTCATAGAGGTCATTGGTGTGTCATTTTGGGTTTATGACACACTAGGGAAATAATGACTTTAAGGCAAAATGGACTTAACCCTAGATATGGCAATTTGGATTCAACACTTAGGTATTTTATACCTTAGTATATTTTACTTGCCATGCTTTGTTTGCCTTTCCATGTCATGACATCATTCTCATTTGTACCTCTAAATATGTCATGATAATGTTTAGATTTATTTTTATATGTCATGTATGCTTAAATGTCATTTACATGCCATGACATCATGATTTTGGCATATGCTTTTATCTATATCATATTTATGCCATAATCATATCATGCATTAAATAAAATAAAATTAAGGACTATGGCACAATTTGAAGGGAATCAAATTATGTTGCCTTAGAAATATGCATGAGAACATAAAGAACAAAAAACTCATATCTCACTAATATTTTTGACTTGTATGTGTTTTACACATCTAGAGATAAGTGAGATGTTTAAGGAAAAGAAATTAAGGGTTTTGAAATTTTTTTTTGAAAACATTTTGAAAAACCTTGGTGAAGCCTATCTTTTGATAGCTATCACCATTGAATGGGATGATACAAAGAGGGCTCTTAATTGAAGCTTTTCTTATATTTTGGACTTTGTATCAATCTCCTAATTTAATGGGTAAAATAATTTTTCAATATTTTTTACCCATAGTGTTTATGATAAGTAATATACATACCAAATTTCAAGAATTTTAAACTTATGTATATTTACTTATGGATTTCGAAAATCTATTTACGAAATCTCAAATCTGATTATCGATCGCCATGGATGGCGATGATGTGGTGACTAATTTACGATTTGATCATGCCCAAGCTGATTTCGGGTAAATCTTGTTGGTTAGGCCCATGTTCAGCTAGGTTAAGGCCCCCTAACCACTCCTAACCCTAGGATATGCTTGGGAGAGCATTAGAGAGGGTGGAAATCCATTGGACATGGATTAGGAGAAGGGTTTTAGGGAGAGTATCTGCTGGTGCAATCGGCCCAGGTCACGATTGACCAGGACTCGAGTTTGACTCGAGTGATGTTTTGATGTTTCGACAAAAACATATGACAATGTAATTGTCATGGGAAAGTCCAAGTGGAACACTTGGCATTTGGTAAAGTCCAAGTCTTGAGTACTTGGCATGAAAAGTCCAAGTGGGACACTTGGCACATGAAAAGTCCAAGCATGGGTCTTGGCAATGTAAAGTCCAACATGGGTTGGCAAGGAAAGTCCAAGCATGGTCTTGGCATGAAAAGTCCAACATGGGTTGGCAAGGAAAGTCCAAGCATGGTCTTGGTATGAAAAGTCCAACATGGGTTGGCAAGGAAAGTCCAAGTCTTGAGTACTTGGCATGAGAAGTCCAAGCATGAGTCTTGGCAAATGAGAAGTCCAAACATGGGTCTTGGCAAATGGAAAGTTCAAGCATGGGTCTTGGCATGGAAAGTCCAACATGGGTTGGCAAGGGAAAGTCCAAGATTGAGTCTTGGCATTTGAGAAGTCCAAGGGTTTGATATTAGCAGCGTAAAGTCCAAGCGGGAGTCTTGGCAGCATAAGACCAATGGTTGGCAGCGTAAAGTCCAAGCGGGAGTCTTGGCAGCATAAGACCAATGGTTGGCGGCGTAAAGTCCAAGCGGAGTCTTGGCGGCGTAAGTCCAATGTGCCTTAGCGGTGTAGGCACCATTAGCATGACATAGCCGAGGGAAGCACCTGGAGGCTAGCGCAATGGATGAACAAGTCATGGATGACTTGGAGGGATCCGAGAGGCGTGAGGCTGATGGAGGTGGCTAGAAGGCTTAGGTCTAGGCTAAGGGTGGTCTAGCAAGTATGGGGGCACCATACTTGGGTTAAAACCTCCTTCTTGAGGTTGGCAGTCGACTGACATTATGGCCGGTTCGACTGCCGTGAGTCGACGACGAGTTATTTGCCTGAAAATGCTCTAGCGATCGCTCGTTGGTAGTAGTCGTGATGGCTGGCGATCGGCTAGAGGGATGGCGATCGCCCGATCATGTCGAGCCGTGAGCGCTCCGTAGCCGTAGGCGATCGACTACGGGTGTTGGCAGTCGACTGCCAATGTTGGCAGTCGACTGCCAAGAGTCCCGTTGGAACTTGTCCAACTTGGATTGAGCCGTTGTCTCACATCTACAGTGTTGGGAGTCGACTGGGGACTTATGGCAGTTGACTGCTAGGCGGAAATCCAGCCCGATGGAGGATAAAAGCAGTTGTTCGTGGAAGGCTCAAGAATCAGATTTTTGGGAGCTTTGGTGAGGCGATTTGCAGGTGCATTTCAGGGTCCTTCAAGCTCATCCAAGCAACCAACAAGCAAGCGCTCAAAACCCTAGTTTGTAAAGTTTTCTTTACATTTCCTTTGTATTTGCTTGTATTTCTTTCGTTTATAGTTGTAAACGTTTGTACGAGGTTTCTTCGCCTTCGACTTGTTGTCGAGAAGGAGTTTATTGATTAGTGATTGCATTGGCATCGCTAGAGCTCGTTAGAGCTCGATCCGTAGAGTAGGAACCGTGTGGTTCCGAACCACATTATATATTTGTGTTCGTGATTGTTGTATTTTGTTATTGCTTTCATTTCTATATTCCGCTGTGCTAACGAAATTGTAGACACGATCACGATCGAATTCCATCTTCCTACGGGCACATCGCTATTCACCCCCCCCTCTAGCGGCCTCAAATCCCTAACAATTGGTATCAGAGCCCGGGGCTCTTCTACGGATTAACAACCCGGAGTCAAGACGCTAGAGGAAAAGATGGAAGTTCAAGGACAATTGGGATGGGACAACAACACCCCAATTCCCTATTCCTTCTATGGACGAGAAGGTTTCAATTCTTGGAAGGCGAGAATTGAAGATTTTTTGATGATGAGAGACCTTGAGGAGTGGTCCGCGTTGATGGAAGGATTTGAATATCCTAAGGGACCAAAGGGAGGGTTTCTCAAGAAGAAGAAGTGGAGTGAGGAGCAACTCCAACAATTCGATAAAAACAAGAAGGTAATAAAATTCATTTTTGATTTAATTCCTAATGACCTCTTGTGTAGCCTAGGTGACTATGTGGATGCTAAGGAGCTATGGAGCGATTTGGCCAAGCTCCATGAAAGTCTATCATCGGTCCAAGAAGAAGGACCATCACCCTCTCAAGCTCAAGAGCTTGAGGATTTGGAAGTTGATAGGGAATCAACATCCGGATCGGAAGAGGTGGAGGAAGTGGAAGAAGCATCCACCTCAAGAATTGAGGGGGAGGAGAGAACCTCAACACCGGAGCAACAAGAAGAACCATCTACATCCGGTAGAGAGGAAGAGCAAGCTCAAGAATCCACTCTGACCACCACAACCACCCTAGGTAACTCAAGCATGTCAATTAATAATAAAATGAATATAATATGTTTTGAGTGTAGGGAAACCGGGCACTATAAGAGCAAGTGCCCAAAGAAGAATAGGAAAGCTCCACCGGCTCCAAAGGTCAAGGATGTCGGTCCCTCAACGCAAAAGAGCAAAGAACAAGTAATTTGCTTCAAGTGCCGACAACCGGGACATTTCCGGAGTCAATGCAAGAAGGGGGACAAGAAGACTCAAAATGGAGCATCATATGTAGGGGGAGCTAAGGAAAACCCTAGGGTAACTTCTAATTTTGCTCCTTCAATTTACAAGCAAAAGCATGCTAGGAATTTCAATTCACTTGCAATTTATGAAAAACATGCAAATAGGAACAAGTATTTTTGCTTAGGAGCTAAGAATGTCTACTTAGATAATAGGGAGAAATTTGGGACTAATGTCCCTAAAAACAATTTACCTAAGGACAAACCTAGGTCAAATAACTCTAGAAAATTTTTACCTAGGGAGACAATTAGAAAGGTGCAATAGCACCTAGGTCTAAACCCTAAATGGACTCGGCATTTGCCTAGGAAGTCCAATGCCCAAGATTTAAATCAAAATTCTAAAATCGGGCAATTAGAAAAGGAAAATCAAGTCTTGAGGTCAAGGCTTGAAAAACTTGAAAAGACCCTTAAGGTTATGCAAAATCAAATGCAAGGGTCAATTAGTCAAACTTCTAGGTCCAAAAGTCAAAGTCAACACCTAGGACCTAAGAGTCAAAAGTCAACCAAGGGCAAGCAAGGTTTGGGTCACAAACCTAAGCCTAAGGTGGCTTACCATAGTGTTCCATTTGATTATGGAACACAAACTAGGTCTAGGAAGACCAAGGTCAATAGGGAAGTCATCCCTAGAATTGACCAAAGGGTGTGCCTAGTGGCTAGGGTTTCAAGGAAACCTAGGGTGGCCACTAAGAAGGTTGCAAGGGGAGTTACCCCTAGAGTCAACCTAGGTAAGACCCAAATGACCAAGGCTAACAAGTCTAGGAGGGTCATTAGGAAGGTATCTAGGGAGGTTATCCCTAAGGAATACCTAATTAACCCTAGGAGCTCAAATCGGTTTTGGGTTCCTAAGAGCGTGATTGATTCACGCTAGATGGGTTTAGGGTGTGCCAACCTTGATTGGATGGGTAGTTAACTCAACCATGGCAAAGGTGGCATTTTAGGTCATTTTCAAGGTTATAGTTACCTTGGGAATGTGGTTTGATTTTAATCCTAAAAGGATTTTAGGATGTGCCAATATTAATTATGAAGTTTGATAAAATGATCATTTTGGCACAATTTAGGTTTAGAGGTTAGTGTGCCATTTTGGGTTTTTGGCACATTTGGGAGAAAAATAGAAATATGACAAAATATAATTAATTATATGAAATGGCAATTAATATTAAAATTTAGGTATTACTATACCTATATATTTTATATGCCATGCTTTGTTTGCCATATAACATGCCATGACATCATGCTTATTTTTAATCATTCCATATGTCATGTACATGTTTAGGATTAAGGATTAAATGTCATGTGTTTTTAGATTTCATATTATGCCATGACATCATGATTATGAGCATGTGTTTATCTATATAATCTCTAATGCCATAATTATTCATGCATTTAAGATATTTTGATTGAAATTGATTTAAGGACAATGGCATGACTTGGAGTCCCATTTATAAGGGAATCAAGTAGGGTTGCCTTAGAGAATGCATGAAACCCTAGATTAAATGAACCAAAACCCACATCTCACATCCAATTGACATGTATGTGTATTTATACACCCTAGATACATGTGAGATGCTAGGATATGAGTTAAGTTCAAGGTGCATAGTTTTTGCATCTAGATGAACTAAAACTCATCTTGTTTCAAAAGTGGATCATTGGGAAAGCTTGTGTACAAGTCATGTACATAGAGCCCAAGGAATATGATCCAAAATAAGGTTTTAAAAACATTTTAAAATCATTTTGAAAAACCTTGGTGAAGTCTATCTTTTGATAGCAATCACCATTGATAGAGTTGATACAAAATAGAGCCAAACATTGAAAATTTCAATGGTTTTGAGTTTTGTATCAAACTCACTATTTTATGGGTAAAATAATTTTCAAATATTTTTCACTCATTGTGTGTGTCATAAGTATTATACGTATGAATTTTCACGATTTTTTGAATTACGTATAATTATTTATGAATTTCCAAAATTCATTTCTGATAGTTGAAAATCGAGATTTTGATTATCGATCGGTATACAATGTGTGGCGATCGTGATGTGATGTGATCAGCGATTCTTGTCGAGAGTCATTGCTGGTCTGATTTCGGGTTAACAAGGCTTGTTTAGCCCGTATTCAGCTATGGAAAAGGTTCCTAATCACTCCTAACCCTAGGATATGCTTTAGAAAGCATTATAAAGGGTGAAAATCCATTGGATATGGATTAGGAGATGTGTTTGGTCAAAGTATCAAATTTAGGGTGAGTGAAAGTTCTATGTTGAACTTAGAACCTTAATTTTGATGGTTTAGAGTTCCTATTGGCTTAGGGGCTTCCCAAGGACATTGTTGGTGCAATGGTCAAGGGGGAGCAAGCCTTTAGGGGGAGTTATCCATCTTGGGATGATGGATGTGTTTTTCTCCTTGGAGAGGAGAAGTTATTGGGAGAGTATCATCAATTGGGAAATTTGATGGGTTTTTGATACCCAATTTGGAAATTGGAAGAGATTATAGGATTGCCTCTCTTGAGTGATATGGGACTTATCACTAGGACGATGGTAGGCATCCTAGATATTTTTAGGTCAAAAAGGGGGAGATTGTAAGATCTCATTGGGACATGAGACATTGACCTCCTTGGAGAGAAAACCTTTTTGATGTTAGTCAAAAAGGGGGAGAATGTTTGGGGGAGAACATTTGGAGAGTGTTTACCAATTTGGGATAATTGGTAAGGGATTTGAGTTAGTGGTCTAACTCAAATGATTTGTTTGGTTTTTGTCAAACATCAAAAAGGGGGAGATTGTTGGCGCAATCGGCCCAGGTCACGATTGACCAGGACTCGAGTTTGACTCGAGTGATGTTTTGATGTTTCGACAAAAACATATGACAATGTAATTGTCATGGGAAAGTCCAAGTGGAACACTTGGCATTTGGTAAAGTCCAAGTCTTGAGTACTTGGCATGAAAAGTCCAAGTGGGACACTTGGCACATGAAAAGTCCAAGCATGGGTCTTGGCAATGTAAAGTCCAACATGGGTTGGCAAGGAAAGTCCAAGAATGGTCTTGGCATGAAAAGTCCAACATGGGTTGGCAAGGAAAGTCCAAGCATGGTCTTGGCATGAAAAGTCCAACATGGGTTGGCAAGGAAAGTCCAAGTCTTGAGTAATTGGCATGAGAAGTCCAAGCATGGGTCTTGGCAAATGAGAAGTCCAAGCATGGGTCTTGGCAAATGGAAAGTCCAAGCATGGGTCTTGGCATGGAAAGTCCAACATGGGTTGGCAAGGGAAAGTCCAAGATTGAGTCTTGGCATTTGAGAAGTCCAAGGGTTTGATATTGGCAGCGTAAAGTCCAAGCGGGAGTCTTGGAAGCATAAGACCAATGGTTGGAAGCGTAAAGTCCAAGCGGGAGTCTTGGCAGCATAAGACCAATGGTTGGCGGCGTAAAGTCCAAGCGGAGTCTTGGCGGCGTAAGTCCAATGTGCCTTGGCGGTGTAGACACCGTTAGCATGACATAGCCGAGGGAAGCACCTGGAGGCTAGCGCAATGGATGAACAAGTCATGGATGACTTGGAGGGATCCGAGAGGCGTGAGGCTGATGGAGGTGGCTAGAAGGCTTTGGTCTAGGCTAAGGGTGGTCTAGCAAGTATGAAGTGAAAATGCTCTTTTTCGTTAGTAGGATCGTGATGCTGGCGTGATCATTTGCGAGGATGGCATTGCCGAATCAATGTCGAGCATAGAGCGCTCGTATTTGGGAAGTCGACTACGGGCGTTGGCAGTCGACTGCCAATGTTGGCAGTCGACTGCCAAGAGTCCCGTTGGAACTTGTCCAATGTGGATTGAGCCGTTGTCTCACGACTCGATCTTTGGCGGCAATGGGACTTATGGCGATCTTGGCTTAAATCGGCCGATAGAGGATAAAAGCAGCTGTTCGTGGAAGGCTCAAGAATCAGATTTTTGGGAGCTTTGGTGAGGCGATTTCAAGGCGATTTGTAGGTGCATTTCAGAGTCCTTCAACCTCATCCAAGCAACCAACAAGCAAGCGCTCAAAACCTAGTTTGTAAAGTTTTCTTTACATTTCTTTTGTATTTACTTGTATTTCTTTTGTTTATAGTTGTAAACGTTTGTACGAGGTTTCTCTGCCTCCGACTTGTTGTCGAGAAGGAGTTTATTGATTAGTGATTGCATTGGCGTCGCTAGAGCTCGTTAGAGCTCGATCCGTGGAGTAGGAACCGTGTGGTTCCGAACCACGTTATATATTTGTGTTCGTGATTGTTGTATTTCGTTATTGCTTTCATTTCTATATTCTGCTGCGCTAACGAAATTGTAGACACGATCACGATCGAATTCCATCTTCCTACGGGCACATCGCTATTCACCCCCCTCTAGCGGCCTCAAATCCCTAACAGTATCAACTTTAAGGTGGAAGAGAGTTCATTGTTGAACTTTACCTTAATTTTGATTTGGTTAATGTTCCTATTGGCTTAGGGACTCTCCAAGGACATTGTTGGTGCAATGGTCAAGGGGGAGCAAGCCTCTAGAGGGAGGTATCCATCATGGGAACATGGATGTGTATTTCCTCATAGGAGGAAAATTGGGTTGCCTCTCTTTAAGTGATATGGGATCATTAGAAAGACTATAGGCATGTGTTCCTCCAAGGGAGAGATTGTAAGATCTCATTGGGATATGAGATATTCATACCCTTGGGGAGGACCTTTTTGATGTAATGTCAAAAAGGGGGAGAAGTTACCAAGTTACCAATTAGGGTTCATTGGAATTCTCATTGGGATATGAGAATTGTCAATATGGGAGAATTGGTAGACTTGAGATGGTAGTTTTGTCAATCATCAAAAGGGGGGAGATTGTTGGTGCAATCGGCCTAGGTTGACTCGAGTTTGACTCGAGCAGTACCTTGATAGTATTTTGATGATAGACAAAACTCATGACATGGAATTGTCATGGGAAAGTCCAACATGGGGTTGGCATGGAAAATCCAAGCATGGAGCTTGGTGTGGAAGTCCAAGGGGGAAGCCTTGGCATGGGAAAGTCCAAAGCATTGCGAAGTCGTGCGCTTGGTGCTTGGCATGGGAAATCCAAAGCATTGCGAAGCCGTGTGCTTGGTGCTTGGTGAGAAATGCATTGTGAAGCCGTGCTCTTGGTGCATTTGGGAAGTCTTGAGAACTTGGCAAGTTCACTAGGCTCGGGTCCTTGAGTCGGTGAAGGATGACATTGCGAAGCCGTGCGCTTGGTGCATCTGAGGGACCGCCGGACGGGGAGCGAATGGAGGGACCGCCAAAGGGAAGCATACTTCTAGGGTATGAGACGTGAAGGATGGCATTGCGAAGCCGTGCACTTAGCGCATCCGAGGGACGTAGGCCGAGGGAAGAGAGTTTCGGTGGGGAACTCCATGAGGGATAAGGTGGACTTGGCCAAGTGGCTAAGACTGAGTGTCGGAGGCTCAAACTTGATGTTTGAGGGTTTACCCGACGGTCGGATGCTCAAACAACTTGGTGTTTGAGGTTTTGCCCGACGTCAGTCGACTGGCATAGGTACCGGTTCGACTGGTCCAAGTCGACTAGGATTCGACTGGTGTAAGGCTAGGGTTTTGTGTTGGGCGATCGCGCCATGGGTAGCGATCCGAAGAGGATGTGATCGTGATGGGAATGTCGCGAGCACGAGCGCTCCGTAGCCGTAGACGATGATCGATTACTAGGTCACCGATCGTGATGGGCATCATCAGTCGACTGGTAGGTGATCCGTTGGAACTTATCGGCGTGGATCTGGCGATTACGAGACAACGGACTACGAGGCGATCGTGGTGCCTTTGGCAATCGGATTAGGCGCAAAAATAGCTCGATGCAGGTTATAAAAGGAGCTCGAGATGGAGTTGTAGGGAATTCTTTATGCCAAATGGCATATGCGCAACGGAAAAATTAGGATCCCTTCCAAGTGATCCATGCGAAAGCAAACTCGTATAAAATAAATTTCTCTAAATCAAGCCTATCTTATAGGAGAGGATTACCTTTGTTGCGTGCCCTTGTTAATCCCGCTTCTTCCTTTTGTTTGTTGGATCTTTAGCACGTTCAAGTGTCCGTGCCTCTATATGTATCCACACGAGCAAGCTCTTGTCTCACAAAAGAAAACTAGAGGAGCTCTCCTTTACTTCTTGCTAGAGAAGTCCCTAAAGGAGAGGAAGCTAGGGAAAAAGAGAAGGGAAGAAGAAGACTACTCTTCTTGCTACACTCACAAAAGCCACACAACAATAAGCTCACAAGCTCTCTCCAAGCCTCAAGCTCCCAACAACCACACTCCACCAAAAACACTACTTTGGCCGGCCACTCCATGGAGCCTTTTATAGGGTTGGAAAAACCCTTCCACCTCCTTCACATTCAATGCAATCCATTGCATTGAGACACACTCAAAAAGGATTTGGCTTCCTTGTTTGGCCGGCCACTTAAGGAGACAAAACCATTTTGTTTCCTTCCACCTTATCTAGCTTAGGTGGATGCTTAGGTGGCATGCTTATGTGGCATTCTTATGTGGCATTCATTCATGTTGAATTAATCTTATTAATTCAATTAAGCTTATGTTATCATATTGAATTAATCTTATTAATTCAATTAAGCTTATGTTATCATATTGAATTAATCTTATTAAATCAATAAGGTAACATATTGAATTAATCTCATTAAATCAATTAGCTAAAATTCTCATTAAGCTTAAAGTCCAAAACCATTTTGTACTTAAGCTTATTCCCAAATTATTCTAGTCAAACTAGAATACTCTAATTCCTCTAATTATCATGCTCTTTGTGTGTGACCCTATAGGCTCTCATAACATTGGCAGTGGACCTAAACTCTTTTAGATACACAAGCAATGAGCGGCATCTAGCAATACATCATTGCTACCCAAGTTACGAGATAAGTCAAGATCCGACTAACCTTTCCGTGACTACTATAATATATGACCGTGTCCTTCTATCCTTGATATCAGATTGATCAATGAGGCATAGACCGTGTCATCCTCGATCAATCTATGTGTTTCTTGATCCCTGAGTAAACTAACTCAAACAAATGAGCTCAATATCTCATATTGACTCATTCGAGCATGGCCATACGTTTTAGTAGTTCTACTCAATCAAGGGGCCCACCGATATCACTCTCGTCATATGAGAGGGATAGATCTCATCTACATCACTCACATCCCTCCGCATAATTTGTTATATACCCAGTAATCGCCTTTATGGTCCACCCTGTTACGGGTGACGTTTGACGATACCAAAGTACATAACTCCTTATGTTGGGAACCATAGTGACTTCAGATCTAAGGACTATTCATACCAATAGTCACATGAGAAAGTTTATGACACTCATATAACGATCCATGAAACTTTCTCATGGCGGGTCAGCTCAGTATATATTCTCTAATATATACCCATGTGTCAACTTGATATCATATATCCATGACTTGTGAGATCAAGTCATCAATTGACCTACATGCTAGTCTTTATGTATTAATATTGCCCTTGCATATTAATACTTGACTAGAACATTTAGAAAGTGTTCTCTGACCTCTCATAATCAATTCTGCCAATTGATGTGCTGTAGATAAGAACCTACTTTTCTAGGGCATTACTATATTTAATTTAGCTGGCACAAGCAAGACTTAAATATAATAACCAATCCTTTGCCTTTATAGAATATGATACACAATGTTCCCTATTCAACCATCACATGATTGGTTCTTAGGGCTATAACTAACAATCTCCCACTAGCACTAGTACCAATCACTATGATATCTAATACCTAGTGACCTAGTGTGACCATCATGCTTCCTCTGTGCCAAAGCCTTGGTCAATGGATCTGCGATGTTAGCTTCTGTCGGTACTCTGCATATCCTCACATCTCCTCTATCGATGATCTCTCGAATGAGATGGAAGCGCCGCAGTCTGTGTTTGGTCCGCTGATGTGATCGAGGTTCCTTAGCCTGTGCAATAGCCCCATTGTTGTCACAATAGAGGTCTATTGGATCTGCAATGCTAGGAACTACCCCAAGTTCACTGATGAACTTACGGAGCCAAACAGCCTCCTTTGCTGCATCAGATGCTGCAATATACTCGGCTTGTTGTAGAATCAAGAATGTGTGCTTTGAACTCTTCTAGCTCACAGCTCCACCATTCAGGCAAAACACGTACCCCGATTGCGATCTATAGTCATCCTTGTCTGTTTGGAAGCTTGCATCACTGTAACCCTTTACAGTTAGCTCCTCATTGCCTCCAAATATCAGGAAATATTCTTTCGTTCTTCGTAAGTATTTAAGAATATTTTTGACTGCTATCCAGTGACTTTCACCTGGATCCGACTGGTATCTACTCGTCATGCTCAAAGCATACGAGACGTCAGGACGAGTACAAAGCATGGCGTACATGATAGACCCTATGGCAGACGCATAAGGGATCTTATCCATGCGATCTCTCTCCTCCTTAGAAGAGGGACATTGAGTCTTTGAAAGACTCACACCATGTGATAAAGGCAGAAATCCTTTCTTGGAATTTTGCATAGCAAAACGATCTAGCACTTTATCAATGTATGTACTCTGACTTAGGCCAAGTAATCTTTTAGATCTATCTCTATAGATCTTGATGCCTAGAATATAGGCAGCTTCACCTAAGTCTTTCATCGAGAAACAATTCCCTAACCACATCTTCACAGACTGGAGTAAGGGAATATCATTTCCGATGAGAAGTATGTCATCTACATACAAGACAAGAAATACAACTGTGCTCCCACTATTTCTCTTGTAGACACAAGGTTCATCTTCATTCTTGATGAAACAAAACTCTTTGATTGCATCATCGAATCGAAGATTCCAGCTTCGAGAGGCTTGCTTTAGTCCATAAATGGACCTTTGCAGTTTGCATACCTTTCCAGGATGCTTTGGATCTTCAAAACCCTCAGGCTGTGTCATGTACACATCCTCGAGTAGCTTTCCATTCAGAAAAGCGGTTTTGACATCCATCTACCAGATCTCATAATCGTGGTAGGCTGCAATAGCAAGTATGATCCGAATGGATTTAAGCATCACAACTGGTGAAAAGGTTTCATCATAGTCAATACCATGAATTTGTTTGAATCCTTTAGCCACCAATCTACCTTTATAGGTATGCTTATTACCATCCATGTCAGTCTTTACTTTAAAGACCCACTTACACCCAATGGGTTTTACCCCTTCAGGTGGATCAACCAAGGTCCATACTTGGTTAGTGTACATGGATTCCATTTCGGATCTCATGGCCTCTAGCCATTTCTCGGAATCTGGGCTCATCATAGCTTCTTGATAGGATGTAGGCTCGTCAAGATTGACAAGCAATACATCACCATTGTCAGTCAAGAGAAAAGAATATCTCTCGGGTTGTTGACGACGGATCTGTCGGATCTACGAAGAGGTTGGTCTACTTGAGCAGTGTTTGCTCCACAACTCTTTGGGCAACAATTTCCTCATCCACAACACTTTGTGGTTCTGTTCATTTTCCATGAAGCCTTAGTGTTATCGTCATCTTGAACTTCTTCAAGATGAATTTTACTCCACTAGTTTTTCTAGAAATAAATTCTCTTTCTAGAAAGAGCGGCATTTCCGCAACACACTTGCCAAGTGTGGGATTGTAAAGTAATATCCCTTAGTTTCCTTGGGATATCCAAAATAACACTTATCGATTTGGGTCCTAGTTTATACGAGACTTGGCGTCTAACATAAGCTTCACAACCCCAAATCTTTATAAAAGACATTTTGGGACTCTTCGATCCATATACGTATATGGTGTCTTTTCTCTGACTTTTGATGGGGAGCGATTAAGTGTAAGCGGTGTCTCTAGAGCTAAACCCCAAAGGAAGTAGGTAGATCGATCGGCTCATCATTGATCGTACCATATCTAATAAATCTGATTTCTCCTCTCGGATACACCATTCCATTGTGGTGTTCGGAGTGAGTTGGGATATTATCCCACACTCGGCCAGTGATCACGAAACTCTTGACTAAGGTATTCACCACCTCGATCGATCGAAGTAGCTTATCGCTTACCAAGTTGGTTTTGTACTTCATTCTTGAATTCTTTGAACTTTTCAAAGATTACGACTTATGTCTCATCAAATATAAGTAGCCAAATCTACTCATATCATCGGTGAAAGTAATAAAGTACTTATAGCCTCCTCTGCCCGACATTGAAAGGGCCACATACATCGGTATGTATGAGTCCTAACAAGTCAGTCGCTCTCTCGTCCATGTCCACTAAATGGAGTTTTAGTCATCTTTCCTAAAGACAAGATTCGTACCTCATATGATTCAAAATCAAATGAGTCAATAATCCATCTTTATGGAGTTGGGATATCGTTTTCATTTATGTGACCTAGGCGTGCGAGAGATATGTTTGGTTCAAATCATTCGATTTGAACCGTTTGGTATTTCGTTATAAATTGGGTTTTAAATCTAGAACATAGAGACCATTCATAAGTGGTGCATTACAATAGAACATTTCATTTAAATAAATGGAACAACATTTGTCCTTTATTATAAAGAAAAGTTTTCTTGTCTAAACAAGATCTGAAATTATGTTCTTTGTCAATGCGGTACATATAAGCACTCCTCTAGTTCTAAGATAAGCCCGGTGGGCAAAGACAAAGAATATGTTCCCTACGACTCTGACGCAACTTTTGCCATTGCCTACTCGCTCGTAGGTCCACTTCACCTTTTGCCATTATTCTACTATTTCTCGGTCCACGCACATTAGTACAAATGTGAGATGCACATCAGGTATCTAATACCCATGTAGAAGAAATAGATAGATTAACTTCTATAGCGTGTATACGAGGCGAAGTCCCACTTCTTTTATTCTTTACTTCCTCAAGGTAGACTTTGCGATTCGCTTCCGATGTCGATCTCACGCATGATAGAGCGATCCCCTTCCTTAGGTACTTTACCTTTACCCTTTGAAGTGGATGAATTGGCCTTGCCTTTGGCTTAGGTCTTACCCTTGCCTTTAAACTTACCTTTGCCCTTCTTGACCATTAGTACATTACTAACTTTCTTCTTGAGATTTGGTTGTGATTCTTAACATCTTTGAGAATCTCGAGCAAAAATTTATCAATTTCATTCATGTTATAATTCATGGCGAATTGATTATATGCTTAAACGATTGCGAGGATAACATCGATTGCCAATTCTTGGCTCGATGGAAAACCTAGTCTTTGAGGTTCTCAGCGTACCCAATCATTTTGTCGTGAGTTCCTACAGTGTTCCTTCTTGCATCTTGCATGCAAAAGAGCCTTAGACACTTCAAAGCGCTCGTGCCTAGCTTGTCCTTGATATAGTTGTTTCAAATGCTCAACCATATCATAGGCATCCATGTTCTCATGTTTATACGAAGCTCGAGTTCATGGTGGCAAGCATAAGGCATGACACATCTAATCGTCATCTTGATGCTTCTTATAAGCATCCTTTTGGCCGAGTGGCGCGTAGGGCGGGTGTTTGAGGTGGCTGCTCTAGGACATATAGTTTGCGTTCTTGCTTGAGGATAATCCTCAAGTTCCTATACCGATCAAGAAAGTTTGCTCCATTGAGCTTGTCCTTCTCAGGGCGGATCCTTGAGATTGAGGGTGTGTCGTGTTAGATGACATGGTGATCTACAACATTAAAATGCAAAGTTAAGTATCATACCTAAATCATTTAATTAGGCCTTTAATTAAATGAGGCTCCCACTAAATTCTCATAGCTACTATTTAGCTATAAATTTATATGGGATAAAGATCCACATCATAATTCATCTTGAGTTAGCTTTGGCTAATCGCCCAAGACGTAGTATAATTAGGTAGGCAATCTTTTGCCAATTACATCTGATGTAACTCTTTAATAGCTTTGGTTAAGTTTTAGATTAGTTTAGTGTTTATTCCTAAACCGGCTTCGGTACGTGGCGAGGCACGGGGCCTTCTTGGATATCGAACAGCGACCACTTCTAAGACAAAGGCGATGTTCGGAAATCACATAAAACTAATTTTAAAACTTATGTTCAAAGCTAATATATGCCTCTACTTTCTTAACTAATTAAGAAAACTTAATTAAGTCTTAACCAAGTTTGATAGCGGGACATCACGATTGTCCATTCGCACTCTTCCAAGATAAAATGCATTGCTTTGCTTTGGCAAACCCAATAACAAATGATCGAGAAGTAGTAGTACCAACTTTAGTAGGCATATCGTTTTGACTTATTAAGAAATAAACATGTATCATATACATATTAGCATACATCACATATAAGCTAAACTAATCATGCATCACATACAAGCTAAACTAACATGCATCACATACATATTAAACTAAGCGTGTCATGGTTATGGCCCTTATTCTACAATCTTCTCAAGCCAATGAAAAGATTGATTGGTCAACCTAGGGATAGCATCTTCTCCTAAGTGCTTCCTTTTGGTTGTCTTGTGTATTGACTTCCTCCTTGTAACCTCATCTTCAATGGACCCTCCATCTTTGTTTTGTACATTACAAAGGAGAAATACTCGAGTTACATTCGAGTCTAAAACTAATTTTACAACAAGAATTTTAGGAGAAGGCACGACCACATGAGCCGTATTAAAATTACAACACACATTCACAAACTTTTGGGACTAGGCCATAACCATGCACCATGTCATTTTAACTTTTAAAGACATTGGATATTTTATTATGTTTGAAAATTGCTAATGCAATTATCAACTCATAATAAAATTTATCCTACTTCTATATCACATATAAAATAGAAAACCTATTTTATACGATCTTTATAAGTGGCTCTGATACCACTTTGTAGGGAATTCTTTATGCCAAATGGCATATCTTGAGAAAAATTAGGATCCTTCCAAGTGATCCATGCGAAAACTCGTATAAAATAAATTTCTCTAAACCAAGCCTATCTTATAGGAGAGGATTACCTTTGTTGCGTGCCCTTGTTAATCCGCTTCTTCCTTTGGTTTGTTGGATCTTTATGCGTTCAAGTGTCCGTGCCTCTATACGTATCCACACGAGCACGCTCTTGTCTCACAAAAGGAAATCTAGCAGAGCTCTCCTTTACTTCTTGCTAGAGAAGTCCGTCAAGGAGAGGAAGAGCGGGAAAAGGAGAAAGGAAGAAGAAGACTACTCTTCTTGCTTACACTACAAAGCCACACAACAATAAGCTCACAAGCTCTCTCCAAGCCTCAAGCTCCCAACAACCACACTCCACCAAAAACTCTACTTTGGACGGCCACTCCATGGAGCCTTTTATAGGGTTGGAAAAACCCTTCCACCTCCTTCACATTCAATGCAATCCATTGCATTGAGACACACTCAAAAAGGATTTGGCTTCCTTGTTTGGCCGGCCACTTAAGGAGACAAAACCATTTTGTTTCCTTCCACCTTATCTAGCTTAGGTGGATGCTTAGGTGGCATGCTTATGTGGCATGCTTATGTGGCATTCTTATGTGGCAATCATGCATGTTGAATTAATCTTATTAATTCAATTAAGCTTATGTTATCATATTGAATTAATCTTATTAATTCAATTAAGCTTATGTTATCATATTGAATTAATCTTATTAAATCAATAAGGTAACATATTGAATTAATCTCATTAAATCAATTAGCTAAAATTCTCATTAAGCTTAAAGTCCAAAAACCATTTTGTACTTAAGCTTATTCCCAAATTATTCTAGTCAAACTAGAATACTCTAATTCCTCTAATTATCATGCTCTTTGTGTGTGACCCTATAGGCTCTCATAACGTTGGCAGTGGACCTAAACTCTTTTAGATACACAAGCAATGAGCGGCATCTAGCAATACATCATTGCTACCCAAGTTACGAGATAAGTCAAGATCCGACTAACCTTTCCGTGACTACTATAATATATGACCGTGTCATTCTATCCTTGATATCAGATTGATCAATGAGGCATAGACCGTGTCATCCTCGATCAATCTATGTGTTTCTTGATCCCTGAGTAAACTAACTCAAACAAATGAGCTCAATATCTCATATTGACTCATTCGAGCATGGCCATGCGTTTTAGTAGTTCTACTCAATCAAGGGGCCCACCGATATCACTCTGCCATATGAGAGGATAGATCCCATCTACATCACTCACATCCCTCCGCATAATTTGTTATATACCCAAGAATCGCTTTATGGTCCACCTCTACGGGTGACGCTTTGACGATACCAAAGTACATAACTCCTTATGTAGGGAACCGTAGTGACTTCGTGTCCGAGGACTATTCATACCAATAGTCACATGAGAAAGTTTATGACACTCATATAACGATCCATGAAACTTTCTCATGGCGGGTCAGTTCAGTATATATTCTCTAATATATACCCATGTGTCAACTTGATATCATATATCCATGACTTGTGAGATCAAGTCATCAATTGACCTACATGCTAGTCTTTATGTATTAATATTGCCCTTGCATATTAATACTTGACTAGGAACATTTAGAAAGTGTTCTCTACAGCCTCTCATAATCAATTCTGCCAATTGATGTGCTGTAGATAAGAACCTACTTTTCTAGGGCATTACTATATTTAATTTAGCTGGCACAAGCAAGACTTAAATATAATAACCAATCCTTTGCCTTTATAGAATATGATACACAATGTTCCCTATTCAACCATCACATGATTGGTTCTTAGGGCTATAACTAACAGGAGTTTTTTCCATGTTTTTTGTGGAGCTATTGGAGGGGAATTGCTGCTGCATTCCAGTCCTTCAAGAGCCAATCAAAGCAAGCAACAAACAAGTGATCAAAAGCAATTGGTGAAAAGTGTTTCTTTTGTATTGTATTTGTATTCTTATTTGTATTTGTATATTACTATTGTAATTTCTTGTGAGAGGTTTCTCCACCTCTGACGTGTAGTCGAGAAGGAGTTTGAGTATTGTCGTGTGCATCTCTAGAGCTCGTTGAGCTCGCCCCGTGGAGTAGGAACCCTAAGGTTCCGAACCACATATATGCTTGCATATTTGGTGTGCTTGTATTGTTGTTAGTATTATTCTTGTTTTATTGTTTCCGCTATGCTAACAACAATTGTAGACAAGCAACGCAACGAGAACGAGCGAATTCCGACATCCAACGATTGAGGGCTATTCACCCCCCTCTAACCGGTCGTTTCGATCCCCAACAGGTGATAGCCGAAGCTATTATCCCTGTGTGATGGCGGATCGGAGGAGTAGGGTTTAAGGTAAATACACTATGGAAAATGACAAAAGTAAAAAAAAATCATTCTGATATGACAAGGTAAGGCCTTTGATAAGATCATCACTATTTTTATAGGTCGGCGATAGCCGAAGCTTTTATTCCCGTGCAGTGGCGGATCGGAGGAGTAGGGCTTAAAGTAAATACACTATGGAAGATGATGGAAGTAAAAAAAATTCAATCAGATTTGACAAGGCTGTTGGGTTTTCGACACCGCGGCGAGTGTGTGTTCGGACATGTTTCGTAAACATGTGCACAACGGAAGAAATAAAATAATAAATCTAATTTATTACAACACACACACCACACGCATGCATAGAACAACATGTGCAGACATAACCGTAAATTTAAATTTTTGCAATAAAAGGAAATTTATACTACGTATACCAGACGTATCACGTGTAGTGGGAAAGACATCAACCGGAACGATCCTCGCTAGAATCGTCTCTATCCGTTTCCACGCCGAGTATCTTCGGGATGACTTCACAAAGTCACGAGCCTCGTCTTCGTATGAGTTACTAGCCTCGTGTTGAAGACGATGTGATCGAGAGAAGATCACGATCCGAATCAAAATTCGGATCCAAAACGAGTCCTCAAAAACTCGCTTCTCCGGAGAGGTATTCGTCAACCGTTTGATGAATCCTTCGTCCTCCACCTATGAGGATTACCGGAGATTGAATCCCCGGTAAGGCAACCACTGTCGGAGCTACAAACGTCGTCCAAACGATGCTCCGACAAGAAGGAAACAAGCTGTCCAAAAAACTGGACAGCTTTGGTGGAGACCTTGCGCCGGCCAAATAAGGAAAGCAATATGCTTACCTTGTCGCCGGAGCCAAGGAAGATCACCGGAGCTCCTCCGACAGCAGCTCGATGCTAGCAAGGGGAGAGGACGGCAGCTGCTGGACGCCAGCAAGGGGCTTGGGCGGTGGTGGGCGGCGGCAAGAGGTGGGCGCCGACTACTCCAAGGAGAAGTGGGCGGCAACTTTAGGGTTGCAAGGATTAGGGCTTAACAAAACCCTTAAGCCCTATTTTATAGAGAACAAATTCTCTTAATGGTTATCAGATCATAACTAAAAGCCCGTTAGGCCGCTCCACTAATTTAAGTTAAAACGAACCGAACCAACTTTGGTTCATTCGTTTAAAACAAACCAAACCCCTTTGGTTTATTCTCCTCCATTGGATTAGAACCAAACCAATTTGGTTTATCCATCATGTCTTCATAAGACACGGCCCATCCACGCTTCCATTGTGACTGAAAAAATTTCATGCTCGCTCCATGTATGGTCCAACCAAACCTAGTTTCTCTTGGTTTGAGAATCTCATTCTCAAGCTCTTTTTAAATCCTTCGGATTACGCTCGTTGTGCGTGTGACCAAATAGGTTCTCGATTTATGTTGGTCGTCTATAATTAACCATTAATTATAGAACGATCACGAGTGGCACCTAGTAGTACATCATGATCCCCAATTAATCGAAAAGATCAACGGTTGATCCAGAACTATTTCTGAAACCCTTCAGTAGCTCGAATGAATCGTGCCCCCATTCCCTTCACTCATCTTATACCCACTTAGTTCAGGACATGGTCTATAGTGTCAGTCCCCACTAGGTTGACTACGTCACACCTAGCCCAAGTATCATTTCCTCATCCTACGGATTCTAGTTACTGCACATGTATCGAAGAGTACCTTACTCTAAACATGTAATGCTTTGGCCAAAGACTTTAGTAACAATCCGACGAGAGGCCATGGGTATACATCTCCTCACAAGGAGTGGTGAATCCTTTATAGGCTATTCAAACACCTTCGATCACTTCGACTTATACCCAATCATCCCGGGTCCACATCTCCTCAGAGATGCTTGCTTAAGATGTCAAAGCATAAGTCTTTATGATAAAGATGACTTGAATACCGCAAGTCAAAGAAACATCGCACTTAAGCTACAATAAGAACTTCATTGACATATCTATATATGCAGAGAACCATATGAAGTCTTACGACTGGTCACTCCAATGAACTAGTTACCATAACTAGCATCCACGATTAACTCCATACATCACAATGTATCCAGCCAGCGAGAATCAGCTGCTTGGATACACCAAGGAGTATACCTCATGCTAGTCTCGACAGAATCAATGGTGTTCAAATCCATCAATTCATCGACTAGGGATAATTCCGATACATCACAATTACACATGTAGAGATACTCACTAGTTGTGATCCAATCACAAATTCTTTCATGCTGTGAATCGTATCGTGGACATTCAGTAAATGAGTTTAAGATCCAATCAAATATATGAAAACATGTATACTCAAATAGTGAATCTTTATTTATCATATAAATGGTTGAAACATAAGGCGATTGCCTTAGGACATCTCTCATATATTACTAACAAACTCCCACTTGGCCTAATGCCAATCGCTATGGTATCCAATACCATAAGCTCTAACATGACCCTCAAACTTACTTTGAGGTAATGCCTTAGTCAAAGGATCCGCTAAGTTCCTTTCAGTGGGGATTTTCTCGATTTGTATTTCCTTACTACTAATGATCTCTCTGATCAGATGATAGCGACGAAGCACATGTTTGGATCGTTGATGAGACCTTAGCTCTTTCGCCTGTGCAATTGTTCCATTGTTGTCGCATTAGACCGGTATTGCTTCAACAATGGCTGGAGCCACACCAAGTTCATAAATGAACTTCTAGATCCAAACCGCTTCCTTTGCTGCTTCTGAAGCTGCAATGTATTCTGCCTCAGTGGTAGAATCCGCTACAGTGTCTTGCTTGGAACTTTTCCAACTCACTGCGCCCCCATTCAAGGTGAACACGTATCCAGACTGAGACCTGGAATCATCCTTGTCTGTCTGAAAGATGGCATCCGTATACTCGCGTATCACCATGTCCCCTTCTCCATATATTAGGAACACATCCTTAGTGCTTCTTAAGTACTTAAGGATTATCTTAACAGTCACCCAATGATCCATTCCTGGATCAGACTGGTATCTACTCGTGACACTCAGAGAATACGATACATCGGGCCTCGTACATAACATAGCATACATGATAGATCCTATAGCGGATGCATAGGGAATCTTACTCATGCAAATCCTCTCGTCTTCTGTGCGCGGACACATAGACTTCGAAAGGTGTATCCTGTGAGGTGGCCGCATCGGAGGCTCATTGGCTCCCATGTCCCCGGATTAAAATTTTCACTAATGAAAGAATTAATCCGGATGGGATGAGCTTCCTTAGCACAACCTATTCGTCGTCGTGCTAACAACTTGAGTGGTCGCTTGAACAAACTAGTTGTTCAAGCAACACAACTCTTCTAGTTGGTTAGCCGCGGAAGGGACGACAGATGGATCGCCGGTTTTTGTGTTTGTCTTCGGGGTCCATGATTATACAATATATATTCATACACACACATGCATAATCAAAACAAATAAGAACACGCTCAGATCTGTACATAAAGTTAAAATAACTTTATACCTCACGATCTTCTACCGTATGTCCTATCCTTCTCGTGGACGACGTGTGGACAAAGATCCTCCACGAGTAGAAGCCTTCTAGATCGCTTTCTTCTCTACCTTGTCCGCTGCGAACAAAGAGAAGAAACAACAAATACCTTTCCTATCTAGAACCGGCCACCAAATTAGGGAATTTGGTGCAACCGCCGGCCAAGGAGCAATGGATGATGCGCCATCCAACTTCAAGAAGAGTTGCCGCCGACCACTTTGGAGAATAGGGAGGAGGAAGAGAACCGGCCACCAATGGGAGGAGAACCGCTGGCCAAGGAAGAAGGGAGAGACTTCTAGGATGGGCGCCGGCCAAGGAATTATCAATGGAAGTGGGCGCCGACAATCAACAAGATGGAAGAGGTTGCCGCCCACTTTGCTCCAAACCCTAGCCGCCCAATGAACCCTAGCCGCCCACTTGAGGATGAGCCAAACCCTAACTCCAATTTCTTGATAAATCTTGCCGCCCAACCTTAAGCATCTATTTATAGAATAGGGCTTAAGCCTCCTTTAATCTCCACCGTTGGATCTAGGGATTTAAGCTCCACCGTCGGATCTAGGGTTTTATCCCAACCGTCGGATCTAGGGTTTAATCCCAACCATCAGATCTAGGATTTCATCCCAACCTTCGGATCTAAGGTTTCATCCCAACCGTCGGATCTAGGGTTTTATCCCAACCGTCGGATCTAGGGATTTAATCCCAACCGTCGATTCTAGGATTTCATCCTAACCATCGGATCTAGGGATTTAATCCCAACCGTTGGTTCTAGGGTTTCATCCAACCATCGTATCTAGGGATTTAATCCCAACCGTTGGTTCTAGGTTTTGTTTTACATTCTTGGATCTAGACTTCATAAGGATTATATTAGGCTGCGATAGAGACCATAAGGAGGAGTTGGGTCTTGGCCACCCGATGGATCGGAACCACACAAACTTGATCCATCAATGATGTTCCATTCCACTAGAGGATCATCATTGAACTACCTCACCAACCCCCATAAATCAATATGGGCTCCATATATTATTTATACATTAATCTCCCCGTGTTTAAGATATCGAATGTCCGTCAATTAATTGATTTACTGACCATCAATTAATTAACATCTAATTCCTCGAGTAGTACCACTCAACCTTATCATCATGTTGACTAAGTCAACCAGCTGGGTTTACATGATGAACCTTATGAGCTCCTCAAGGGGACATCATCAACCTAATATATAGGACACAGTTTCCTCCTATAATCAACGACACACCATGTAAATAATATTATTTCCCAACTTACCGGGCATATTGATTTAATCCATCTAAATCTCACCCACTGGTAAATCAAAGAAATAAACACTAAGTACATGTGCCCGTTATTATATCGGGATTAAGAGCATGTACAACATAATATCCGAGGTCCGATTTAATTATGTAGTCAGTACTAAATTGAATCACCTCTATGTCGGTCCTACTCAATACACCTAAGTGAACTAGTGTAACTCTATGTTCAAGATAAAACAATACCAAGCTACACTACAACCATGCCAATGGTTTGTCCAAAACCATCTTGGTTGTGAGCCTTTACTTATATTTTACAAGGGACTGATAACATGATCTTCTGTGCCACACCAAGCACCATGTTATCTACAATGTAAAATATTAGACAATATGCACACATATATAATGAATATATAAAATGCAAACAATGATCATGTGATTCTTATTTCAAAATAAAATGTTCATACAAAAAGAGCTAGGCTTTCAGTATACATTCCAACATATCCCATGCCTGATGGGTAGGAAAACTTTCTTGGATTCCGACATGCTAAACCTCTTTAGCACTCGGTCTATATATGTAGACTGTGAAAGACCAAGCAACCGTTTCGATCTATCTCTATAGATCTTAATCTCGAGAAAGTAGGTTGCTTCTCCCAAGTCTTTCATGGAGAATGTCTTGGATAACCAAATCTTAACTGACTGTAAGACTGAAACATCGTTTCCTATAAGTAATATGTCATCAACATACAATACTAGGAACATGACTGCACTCCCACTAACCTTCTTGTACACACAAGGTTCGTCTGGATTTTGTGAGAAATCAAACTTTTTGATTGTCTCATCAAAATGGATATTCCAGCTCCTGGATGCTTGCTTCAATCCATATATGGACCGTCGTAATTTGCATACCTTGGTTTTATCAACCGATGTGAAACCCTCCGACTGTATTATATACACGTCCTCGAGCAGGTTTCCATTAAGGAAAGATGTTTTCACATCCATCTGCTATATCTCATAATCATAATGAGCCGCTATGGCCAGGAGCATCCGAATGGATTTAAGCATAGCTACAGGCGAATAGGTTTCGTCATAATCAACACCTTGCTTTTGACGATATCCTTTTGCTACTAATCTAGCCTTATAGGTAATCACATTACCATCCATGTTGGTTTTCTTCTTGAAAACCCACTTGCACCCTATAGGCTTTATGCCTTCAGGTGGGTCAACCAAGTTCCAAACTTAGTTTTCATACATGGAATCTATTTCCGACTTCATGGCTTCAAGCAACTTATCCCTTTCTGAACTTGTCAGAACTTCTTCATAACTGGTAGGCTCCTCATCATCAATGAGTAACACGTCGTTCGATTCACTTACGAGAAATCCATATCTCTCAGGAATATTGCGTCTTCTACCAGATATACGAAGATGTGGTGTTTCAATAGGTCCTGCCGATTGCTCATCACTATGAGTTATCGGCTGTTATGCTTCACCAGGTATCTCATCAATGTCTATTTGAGTCTCTCGAGCCTCCTCAAGCTCGATGACAGTCCCACTATTTTCTTGCAAGAGAAACTCTTTCTCTAGAAACACAGCATGCCTTGAAACAAATACCTTTTGTTCCACAGGATGATAGAATTGGTAACCCCTTGTTTCCTTAGGGTATCCAATAAATAGACATTTATCAGACTTAGCATCCAATTTTTCTGATACAGTCCGCTTCACATAAGCAAGACAACCCCATATCTTCAAGTAAGATACATGAGGTTTCTTACTATTCCATATCTCATATAGAGTAGTAGAGACTACCTTGGTTGACATTCTGTTTAACAAGTAAACAACTATCTGAAGTGCATAGCCCCAAAAGGACTTGAGAAGATTCGCATGATTCATCATTGACCTGACCATGTCCAACAAGGTCCGGTTACGCCTCTCAGATACACCATTATGCTGTGGTGTATATGGCGGAGTCCATTGAGACAATATACCATTGTCTCTTAGATAATCAAGAAACTCTTGGCTTAAGTATTCACCACCTCGATCCGATTGAAGTATTTTAATACTCTTGTCATGTTGTTTCTCTACTTCATTTATGAATTCTTTGAACCTTTCAAAGGCTTCAGACTTGTGTTTCATCAAGAACACATACCCAAACTGTGAGTGATCATCGATGAAGGTAATGAAGTAGCTATAGCCTCCTAAAGCTTGAGTTGACATAGGTCCACATACATCTATATGTATTAGACCTAGCAACTCTCCCACTCGTTCACCTTTTCCTGTAAAAGGTAACTTAGTCATCTTGCCTTTTAAGCATGATTCGCATGTATCATATGAATCCAATTCAAATGATTCTAGAATTCCACATCGGTGTAATTCGGACATGCGTTTCTTACTTACATGGCCAAGATGACAATGCCACATGTAGGAGTCTAATTGATTATCCTTTCGAGCACGCTTGTTGCTCGCTTCGATATTGAAAATGTCACTGGATACGTCCAACGTATAAATGTCATTGTTCAAAGTTCCAATTCCATAAAGTACGCCATTCAAAGTTATATAACAACAATTGTTACTAAACGTCAAATGGTAACCATTTCTATTTAAGCAGGAAATAGAAACAATGTTCTTTATTAGAGAAGGAACACAATAGCAATTGTCCAATTCTAAGACTCATCCACTAGGGAGCTTCAGCAAATAAGTTCCGATGGCGACCGCAACAACCTTTGCTCTATTGCCAACTCACAAATTTGACTCCCCTCTGACGAGTCTTCTTCTATTCCTTAGCTCCTGTATGTCATTACATATATGTAAGCCACACCCAGTATCCAATACCCAAGTGTCTAAGGAAATAGAATGACAATCAATAACGAAGATACCTAAAGAGGATGGGGCATCAGATGCCTTCTTCTTCTTCACGGACTCAAGTTAAATCTTGCAGTTTCTTCGCCAGTGGCCTTCCTTGCCACAATGATGGCAAGAGCGCTTTTGTGCTGGTTCTGCCTTCTTAGCCTTCTTGTTCTTCCCTTTCTTCTGTTCCTTTGCCTTCCTCTTAGAACCTTTCTTTGAGGAATCAACTAACAGAACCGCCTTCTCCTCATGCTTCACAGAAGGCTCCACAGTCTTCAGCATATTGAGGAGCTCAGGAATAGTGGATTCTAATTTGTTCATCCGATAGTTCATCACAAATTGTGAGAAACTCTTGGGCAAACAATGCAGAATTAAGTCAATACTTAATTCATGATCCATCACAAACCCGAGGGTGGCTAGCTGCTCGATGTACCTATAGGGATGTATACTGAAAAGTCTATCTTTTGTATGAACATCTTTATTTTGGAATAAGAATCACATGATCATTGTTTGCATATTTTTATGGTTATGCAATATTTTCTAATACTTTACATTGTAGATAACATGGTGTGTGGTGTCACACAGGAGACCATGTTATCGACCCCTTGAAAAGTATAAGCAAAGGCTCACAACCGAGATGGCTTTGGACAAACCATCGGAATGGTTGTAGTGTGGTTTAGTATTGGTTTGTCTTGACCATAGAATCACACTAGTGCACTTTGTGTGTATTGAGCAGGACCGACTTAGAGGTGATTCGATTTATTGCTGACTACATAATCGAATCGGACCTCAGATATTATTTAGTACATGCTCTTAATCCCGATATAATAACGGGCACATATACTTAGTATTCATCTCTTTGATTTACCAATGGGCGAGATTTATAGATTAAATCGATAGGCTCGGTAAGTTGGGAGATGATATTATTTATATGGTGTGCCGTTGATTATAGGAGGAAACCGTGTCCTATATATTAGGATGATGATGTCCCCTTGAGGAGCTCATAAGGATCATCATGTAAACCCTACAGGTGGACTTGGTCCGGCATGATGAAAAGGTTGAGTGGTACTACTCAAGGAGTTAGATGTTGATTAATTAATGGTCGGTAAATTAATTAATCGATGGACATTCGAGATCTTAAACACGGGGAGAAAATGTACAAATAATATATGGAGCCCATATTATCATATGGGGGTTGGTGAGGTAGATCAATGATGAACCTTTAGTGGATTGGATCATCATTAATAGATCGGACTTTATGTGGGCTTGATCCATGGGTGGCCAAGACCCAACTCCTCCTCATGGTCCCTAATGTAGCCTATTAACACCTCATGATGCTTAGATCCAAAGGATAGAAACAAAACTCAAAGATCCATTGGTAGAGATTAAATCTCTAAGAACCGACGGTTGAGATTAATTCATGACTTATCCCTAACTCTATAAAAGGATGTCAAAGGGATTTTGGTGTGAACTACATGAAAGGAGAGCTAGGGTTTGTGCGGATAGAAGGAATCCTATTTGTGATAGGATTAGGATTAGGGTTTGGAGGCAAGGGCCGCACCAAATAAGGAAGGTTCTTTCTCTCTTCTTCTTCCTCTTTTGACCAACGTCCAGCACCCTTCCCAGCTCTTTTCCAGCCTTGTCCGGCACCCAAAAGCTTCCTTTTCCCTCTCCTTAGGTGGTGGAAACAAGATATAGGGCTTCCCTTAGTGTCTTGGTTGTTTTCCACCATCTTCTCCTTCATCTAGTTGGCCGGCGGCAAGGATAAGTTTGGTTCCTTGTTGGTTGTTTCTAGTGAGGAGAAAAACCTTGTTTCTATTCTTCCTCTTGCTTTGGAAGAGCAAGGAAGGAATATTTGGTATCTAGGAGCTTCGACTTTTGGTGGATCGTCGCCCACACGACATCCAAAAGGAGGAAGGTCATACATTAGAAGATCGAGAGGTATACCTATTCTACGTTCTTCATTTGTTTGTTGCTTGTTTTTGTTTTTCAATTATAAGCATGTTATAAATATGTAAATGGATAAATAATACTTGGATCCCGATCATAAACACAAAAACCGGCGATCCGGACATCGTCTATTCCGCGGCTACTCGTAGAATAGAGGATGGTCGCTTGAACAACTAGTTTGTTCAAGTGACCTCTCTAAACGAATAGCACGACGATGACTTGGTTGCTTTGGCAATCCCTTTTGTCTAGGATTAATTTTTTTTTAATCCATGGACATCGAAGTGATCGCCATGGACAAGCTACCGAGGTGAAGTGGGAAGCGAAGTTTCCCCTCACGGACTCGATAAGCAAAACCCTACAATTGGTATCAGAGCCAAAGTTTCCAGTTTTGTGTGTTTAGGATTCGGTTAATTTTTATGCACTTTTTCATATATTATATGTGCCGGATAATAGTAGGATATGCGTAGTTTAACTCTTTAGTTGCAGGCATAAGATCCGACTATTATGGTCATATGTGTGTATGTGATTGTATGTGTATAAATATTTATTTTGTTCAATCCTCGGGGTTGACGAGGCTAGTATTTAGTTTTTGATAAATTAAATACGGCATTGTTTAACTGCTCTTTATTTTATTTTACTTTCGATTTAGATTTCATGTACACTCCCTCGTGGAGTATAGGATCGATGGATGTAAATTAAAATAGGTTTTAGTCTCGGGTCGGATCTCCGGATGGCTCGTACATGGCGTAGGAGGAGCGGACGAGATGGCGATGCCATGAAAGTCATATTGAAGACAAAAGCCATAATAGTTGGAAAATAATTTATTTTTCATATTTATTGCTTTTTGTTTGATATGCATGTCGTAGGCTAGGAAAATTCCTCAATTTCAAATTACTAAGTGGGAGAGGGATATTTTTATAAATTCCCGCGGCCTCCATTATGATTTGACAAGTGATGCAAACAAACTTGCGCGTCGGCTCTGAGTGCCTTCCTCCCCATCGGATGGGTTTGTTTGCTGATCACAAGGTCGAATATGGTTATAGAAAATTATTAAGGAGCGTGTGTACTTGCCCATCGTAAGGCACATAACCCGAGATAATTACCTTAGTACCGAGTAATGGTGAACACTTAGATACAAATATAAGTATCCTCCCCATCGGAGTCACTGCTTTTATTTGTAGAGCCAAAGAGGAACCAACTATTAATTTTACTTGTCAAAAAATTAGGTTGACAAGATAGTATAATTAATGGGTAAAACCTCCTCTTACAAATGTAGAATTCGTATACGTCCACACTATCGTGGCATACGATATTCTCGGTGTTTTGAGGTGTTGGTTGATTTTAAAATTTTATTGTTTGAGGAATCAATAATTTTTTGAAATCTAATGTTTTGATTTATGTGATTCTTAGGTTTTCTTTCAAAATGACTTTCAACCCACTTGCTGTGATACTGAAAGAGAACAAACTTACTGGACCCAACTATATAGATTGGAAGAGGAATCTAGACATTGTCTTGACTGCTGAGGAATACAAATATGTACTCCTCGAAGAGTGCCCTCCCAAGCCTGCAGATAATTCTAGGGAAAAGGAGAGAGAGAGCTATAAGAAGTGGATCAAGGCCGATGAGATGGCGCGGTGTTACATTTTGGCATCTATGTCAAATGTACTGCAACATCAGCATCAAGCCATGTCCACTGCTTATGATAGGATGCTCAATCTCAAGGAGCTTTTCAGACACCAGAATCGGGATGCGAGCGAAGAGGCCATGAGAAACTTGATGACGACCACCATGGTCAAGGGAACACCCGTGAGGGATCATGTTCTCAAGATGATGGCTCATTTGAATGAGCTGGAGGTCCTAGGAGCTGAGATCGATGGGGAAACCCAGGTCGATATCATACTCCAGTCTCTGCCTAGGAGTTTTAAGCAGTTTCGCCTCAACTACAACATGAACAAGAGGTTGTATTCGTTGGCGGAACTCCTAACAGAACTCCAGGCGACAGAGGGACTATTTCGTCAGAGTGCTCAGGCGCATGCTGTGGTTACCCAGAAGGTTTCTACTTCTAAGCCGAAAGGCAAGAAGAAGAAGAAACAAACCGGGGCGAAGGCGGTGGGAGGTACTGAGGGAGGAGTGAAGAAGCCGAAAGGCAAGTGCTTCACTTGTAAGCAGACTGGACATTGGAAGAAGGATTGCCCCAACCGCAAGAACAAAGGAATATCTTTTGGTCTAGTCGTTGAAACATGTTTAGCGGTGTTATCTATCGGCACCTGGTGTGTAGATACGGGAGCCACTGATCATGTCTGCAATACTTTGCAGGGGTTCCAGGAAACCAGACGACTGGCTGAGGGGGAGATTACCATATACTTGGGCGATGCCACGAAGGTGGCGGCTGTTGCAGTGGGAGATGTTCATTTATCTTTTGAGAAAAATAAACTTTTGGTTCTTAAGAATTGCCTTTATGTACCCTTATTTAGAAAGAATTTAATTTCGGTTTCTAAATTGTTTATGGATGGTTATTCTATTTCTTTTGATGACAGAGTTGTTATAAGAAGGAATAGGGACATTATCTGTTTGGGTGCATTGATAGGAAATTTGTATACACTTGAACCAAAACCTTCCACGATGCAAATTGAAGTTAATAACTCATCTTCTAATTCCAATAAGAGAAAAGAACCTTCGAAGATGAACCAAACATATCTTTGGTATCTTAGGCTTGGTCACATTAACCTAAGCAGAATTCAAAGGTTGATAGTTGATGGACCTTTGGGTTCATTAGTGGTGGAGGATCTCCCAACCTGTGAATCTTGCTTGGAGGGTAAGATGACCAAGAGGGCTTTTAAGGCCAAGGGGTATAGAGCCAAAGATGTGTTAGAATTGGTTCATTCTGATTTGTGTGGTCCTATGTCTATCCAGGCTAGAGGTGGTTTTGAGTATTTTGTCTCTTTTATAGATGATTACTCAAGATATGGATACATTTACCTGATGCGCCGCAAGTCTGAATGCTTTGACAAGTTCAAAGAATTCAAGGCTGATGTGGAGAAACGTCAAGGTAAAAGTATCAAGACACTACGATCTGATCATGGCGGTGAGTACCTCTTGAAAGAGTTTAGAAACTACTTATCAGAGGCTGGGATTCAATCCCAATTGACTGCACCTGGCACACCCCAGCAGAACGGTGTAGCAGAGCGAAGGAATAGGACTCTTATGGAGATGGTTAGATCGATGATGAGTTATTCTGACTTGCCAGATTCGTTCTGGGGATATGCTCTAGATACGACGGTGTACATTCTGAACTTGGTACCATCTAAATCAGTGCCTTCTACTCCCACAGAGTTGTGGACTGGGCGAAAGCCTAGTCTAAGACATATTCGGATATGGGGGAGTCCAGCACATGTGCTGAAGGCAGATGCTGGTAAGTTGGAACCTCATACAGAAGTACGCTTATTCGTTGGCTATCCCAGGGGAATGAAGGGTAGATTGTTTTATAGTCCTAGAGATCAGAGGGTGATCGTTAGCACGAACGCCAGATTTCTAGAGAAAGACTATGTGATGAGCCATAAGCCCAAGAGTAAAATTATTCTGGAGGAGTTAAAAGGGGAAGTCACTTCTTTAGTACCACCGGTACAAGAGGATATACCACATGTTGTTGGGTTTTCGGCACCGCGGCGTGTGTGTGTTCGATCATGTTTCGTAAACATGAACACAGCGGAAGCAATAAAAATAATAAATACTTCTATTTATTACAATACACACAACACACGCATGCATATTACAACAAGTGTAGACATAACCGTAAATTTAAATTTGCAATAAAAGGAAATTTAACTACGTTATACCTTTCGTATGACGTGTAGCGGGAACGGCATCAACCGGAACGATCCTCGCTAGAATCGTCTCTATCCGTATCCATGCCGAGTTCCTCGGGATGACATCGCTAAGCAACGAGCTTCATCTTCGTATGGGTTACTAGCCTCGTGTTGAAGACGACGTGATCGAGAGATGATCACGATCCGAATCCAAATTCGGATCCTAATACGAGTTCTCAAAACTCGCTTCTCCGGAGAGGTATTCGTCAACCAATTGACGAATCCTTCGTCCTCCACCTCAGAGGATTACTGGAGATCGAATCCCCGGTAAGTTATCCGCTGTCGGAGCTCTAACCGTCGTCCAAACGATGCTCCGACGAGAGGAGAAGAAGTTGTCCAGAAAACTGGACAGCTTGGTGGAGGAGTAGGCGCCGGCCAAAACAAGGAAGCCAAGTGCTCACCTTATCGCCACACCCAAGGAAGGTCACCGGAGCACCAACCAGCAGCAGCTCGACGCCGGCGAGGGGGAAGGAAGGCTCCTTCTGGACGCCGGTTAGAGGAGGAGAGGGGCAGCAGCCTAGGGTTGGCGCCAAGTCCTTCAAGGGGTGGGCGGCAACTCTTGAGGCTAGGGTTTTTGGATTAGGGCTTAATTATCCATTAAGCCCTCTTTTATAGAGAACTAATTCTCTTAATGGTTATTGGATCATAACCATTAGGCCCGTTAACCCACTCCATTAAGATAAGTTAAAATAAACCAAACCATGATGGTTTATTTTAAGTTAAAACGAACCGAACCAACTTTTGGTTCATTCGTTTAAAATAAACCAAACCCTTTGGTTTATTCTCCTCCATTGGATTAGAACCAAACCATTTTGGTTCATCCATTATGTCTTCATAAGACACGGCCCATCCACGCTTCCATTGCGACTGAAACGATTTCATGCTCGCTTTATGTTTGGTCCAACCAAACCTAGTTTCTCTCGGTCTGAGAATCCCATTCTCTAGCTCATTTTAAATCTTTTGGATTACGCTCGTTGTGCGTGTGACCAAATAGGTTCTCGGTTTATGTTGGCCGTCTATAATTAACCATTAATTATAGAACGATCATGAGTGGCACCTAGTAGTACATCATGATCCCCAATTAACCGAAAAGATCAACGGTTGATCGAACTATTTCAAAACCCTTCAAGAGCTCGAATGAATCGTGCCCCATTCCCTTCACTCATCTTATACCCACTTGGTTCAGGACATGGTCTATTGTGTCAGCCTCCCACTAAGTGACCTAAATCGTACTAGCCAAGTATCATTTCCTCATCCTCTGAGTTCTAGTTACTCCACATGTATCGAAGAGTACCTTACTCTAAACATGTAATGCTTTGTCCAAAGACTTTAGTAACAATCCGACGAGAGGCCATGGGTATACATCTCCTCGCAAGGAGTGGTGAATCCTTTATAGGCTATTCAAACACCTTCGATCACTTGACTTATACCCAATCATCCGGGTCCACATCTCCTTAGAGATGTTTGCTTAAGATGTCAAAGCATAAGTCTCCATGATCAAGATGACTTGAATACATAAGTCGAAAGGAACATCGCACTTAAGCCACAGTAAGAACTTCATTGACATATCTATATATGCAGAGAACCATATGAAGTCTTACGGCTGGTCACTCCAATGAACTAGTTACCATAACTAGCATCCACGATTAACTCCGGACATCACAATGTCTCCAGCTAGTGAGAATCAACTGCTTGGATACACCAAGGAGTATACCTCATGCTAGTCTCAACAGAATTGATGGTGTCCAAATCCATAAATTCATCGACTAGGGATAATTCTTATACATCACAATTACACATGTAGAGATACTCACTAGTTGTGATCCAATCACAAATTCTCTCATGTTGTGAATCGCATCGTAGACATTCAGTAAATGAGTTTAAGATCCAATCAAATACATGAAACATGTATACTCAAATAGTGAATCTTCATTTATCATATAAATGGTTCATACATAAGGCGATTGTCTTAGGACATCTCTCATATATTACTAACACATGTCACTGCACCGCGTGTCACAGAGGATACACAGGTGATACCTCGTCGTAGTGGGAGGGTTGTGAGACAACCTGATAGATTCATGTTCTTGGGAGAATCTTCTGATTTGGTCCCTGGCGAACATGAACCTGATCCCTGGATATATGACGAGGCAATCCAAGATAAAGATGCAGTATCTTGGCAATGTGCAATGAATGCTGAGATTGAATCTATGGATTCAAATTAGGTCTGGGAGCTAGTAGAACCACCCGATGGTGTAAAAACCATTGGATGCAAGTGGATCTACAAGAGAAAGAGAGGAATAGATGGGAAGGTTGAGACCTTCAAAGCGAGGCTTGTTGCGAAGGGGTATACTCAGAAAGAGGGTATCGATTATGAGGAGACCTTTTCACCGGTAGCCATGCTTAAGTCTATTCGGATTCTCTTATGCATAGCAGTTCATATGGATTATGAGGTGTGGCAGATGGATGTCAAGACAACTTTCCTTAATGGAAGTCTTGAGGAAAACATCAACATGAAGCAACCAGAGGGATTCATTTCTAAGGGCAAAGAGCATCTTGTATGTAAGCTTAATCGGTCCATTTATGGATTGAAACAAGCTTCAAGGTCTTGGAACATCTGGTTTGATGAGGTGATCTAGTCTTATGGATTTTTTCAAAGTCCGGATGAGTCTTGTGTATACAAGAGATGTATACTGAAAAGTCTATCTTTTGTATGAACATCTTTATTTTGGAATAAGAATCACATGATCATTGTTTACATATTTTTATGGTTATGCAATATTGTCTAATACTTTACATTGTAGATAACATGGTGTGTGGTGTCACATAGGAGACCATGTTATCGGCCCCTTGAAAAGTATAAGCAAAGGCTCACAACCGAGATGGCTTTGGACAAACCATTGGAATAGTTGTAGTGTGGTTTGGTATTGGTTTGTCTTGACCATAGAATCACACTAGTGCACTTTGTGTCTATTGAGCCGGACTGACTTAGAGGTGATTCAATTTATTACTGACTACATAATCGAATCGGACCTCAGATATTATTTAGTATATGCTCTTAATCCCGATATAATAACGGGCATATATACTTAGTACTCATCTCTTTGATTTACCAATGGGCGAGATTTATAGATTAAATCGATAGGCTCGTTAAGTTGAGAGATGATATTATTTATATGGTGTGTCGTTGATTATAGGAGGAAACCGTGTCCTATATATTAGGATGATGATGTCCCCTTGAGGAGCTCATAAGGTTCATCATGTAAACCCTGCAGGTGGACTTGGTCCGGCATGATGAAAAGGTTGAGTGGTACTACTCAAGGAGTTAGATGTTGATTAATTAATGATCGGTAAATTAATTAATCGACGGACATTCAAGATCTTAAACACGGGGAGAAAATGTACAAATAATATATGGAGCCCATATTATCATATGGGGGTTGGTGAGGTAGATCAATGATGAACCTTTAGTGAATTGGATCATCATTAATGGATCGGACTTTATGTGGGCTTGATCCATGGGTGGCCAAGACCCAACTCCTCCTCATGGTCCTGAATGTAGCCTATTAACACCTCATGATGCTTAGATCCAAAGGATAGAAACAAAACTCAAAGATACATTGGTAGAGATTAAATCTATAAGAACCGACGGTTGAGATTAAATCTCTAGATCCGACGGTTGAGATTAAATCCCTAGAACAAATGGAGGAGATTAATTCATGACTTATCCCTAACTCTATAAAAGGATGGCAAAGGGATTTGGCATGAACTACATGATAGGAGAGCTAGGGTTTGGGCGGCAAGAAGGAATCCTATTTGAGATAGGATTAGGATTAGGGTTTGGAGGCAAGGGTGGCACCAAATAAGGAAGGTTCTTTCTCTCTTCTTCTTCCTCTTTTGGCCAACGTCCAGCACCCTTCCCAGCTCTTTTCCAGCCTTGGCCGGCACCCAAAAGCTTCCTTTTCCCTCTCCTTAGGTGGTGGAAACAAGATATAGAGCTTCCCTTAGTGTCTTGGTTGTTTTCCACCATCTTCTCCTTCATCAAGTTGGTCGGTGGCAAGGATAAGTTTGGTTCCTTGTTGGTTGTTTCTAGTGAGGAGAAAAATCTTGTTTCTATTCTTCCTCTTGCTTTGGAAGAGCAAGGAAGGAAGATTTGGCCTCTAGGAGCTTTAACTTTTGGTAGATCGTCACCCACACGACGTCCAAAAGGAGGAAGGTCATACATTAGAAGATCGAGAGGTATACCTATTCTACTTTCTTCTTTTGTTTGTTGCTTGTTTTTGTTTTTCAATTATAAGCATGTTATAAATCTGTAAATGGCTAAATAATACTTGGATCCCGAGCATAAACACAAAAACCGGCGATCCAGACATCATCTATTCCGCGGCTACTCGTAGAATAGAGGATGGTCGCTTGAACAACTAGTTTGTTCAAGTGACCTCTCTAAACAAATAGTACGACGATGACTTGGTTGCTTTGGCAATCCCTTTTATCTAGGATTAAATTTTTTTTAATCCGGGGACATCGAAGGGATCGCCATGGACAAGCTACCGAGGTGAAGTGGGAAGCGAAGTTTCCGTTCACGGGCTCGATAAGCAAAACCCTACAATACCCGTTCATCTTTAGCACAAACTGCACTACAGACGAACCTTCTTGCATCTTCGTGGTGAAGAGGAGCCTGGAGACTTCGAACCTTTCGGATCTCGCTTGCTCATCAAACAACTCATAAAGATGGAAGACCATGGTATTAGCATCCATATGCTCATGCTGCTTTTGCAGCTTAGGTACCATCGCAGCAAGCATGATGCAACTCGCCAGTTCAGAATCTGCTACATATTTCTGATAGACCAACATTTGGTCTGGAGTTGCATCGTCCTTAGGACGGTTGGGATGAGGCTCTTCAAGGACATATGCTAGCTTTCCCACTTTGAGAACAATTCTCAAGTTTCTAAGCCAGTCCAGGAAGTTAGGCCCAGTCAATTTGTTTGAATCCAAAATAGTGTGCAAATTCAAAGATGTCATGATCAATCGAATAACCTAGAAATACAAAACGAGCATATATGAGAAAATGATTTTGAAATGCATTAATATACATTCATAAATCTCATTCATTTTTCGAATTTCAAAAACCCCAAAATCACTTCGGGAGATTATAGGTCCATCACAGAATGGGCTAATATCCAACATAGATATGAATAACCTTGGAGAGAGTCCAACAAGCCATTCATAACTACGATGGTAAGTATCAAATATACCGATTGCATATCACATATATGCAACTATCACAATGTGCTATCAACTTATTGAATGTTTACACATACATCGGGTTGTTAACACATTAACAAGTATGCATCATATGCATAGCACCCAACTTCACCTCCATTCACATCGACCTTGGAGAGAGTCCAACAAGCCGATGCTCCAGGTTAAAGCCAACCCATTAATCGAGAAATAGTTTTAATATGGTTAGAGTGCATTCAACCAATTAGCCTGGCTTGGAGAGAGTCCAACAACCAAAGCTAAGGATTGACCTCTGACTCTTACCATATTAGTATTAAATTATTCCATGGTTTGAACATGTTCGGGTTCGAGCTGGGCTTGGAGAGAGTCGAACAACCCAAATAAGAAACGGAACTCTGGTTCTAACCATATTAATGGAAGATGTAGGCTTTAATATTGAGTAAAGGTTTTTATGTCTCATCCTCTTTGCATGAAAATAACTATTATCTACATAGCATGGCATACATGGCATACATCTACATGTCACGACACGCATGGCATAATGATATGCATCTAATGCAATTACATGGCATACAATTATGACATGTACAAAATTTCCTTATATGTCATAACTATTTATGGAAATAAAATATGTTTAAGATTTGATTCTCCAAATCAAATCATGATTAAATTAGGAAACAAATTTCCAAATCTAATCACATATTTTATTTGTGGAAAGTGTTGATTAAGGAAAGTCAATTTAGGAAACCAATTTCCTAAATCATCAAAACTATTTATGGAAATTAAAATATTTTAAGATTTGATTTCCCAAATCAAATCATGATTAAATTAGGAAACAAATTTCCAAATCTAATCAAATATTTTATTTATGGAAAATAGCAATTTCCATAAATACTTCCAACTTTCCAAAAGTAGAAGATTTCCATAAATACTTCTAGACTTTCCAAAATTAAAAATTTTCATAAATACTTCTAACTTTCCAAAAGTAGAAAATTTCCAGAAATACCATTATGACTATTGCAAAACAATTTTACGATTATGTCGAAACACAACTTGGGCTCTGATACCACTGTTGGGTTTTCGGCACCGCGACGAGTGTTTGTTCGAATATGTTTCGTAAACATGTGCACAACGGAAGAAATAAAATAATAAATCTAATTTATTACAACACACACACCACACGCATGTATAGTACAACATGTGCAGACATAACCGTAAATTCAAATTTTTGCAATAAAAGGAAATTTATACTACGTATACCTGACGTATCACGTGTAGCGGGAAAGGCATCAACCGGAACGATCCTCGCTAGAATCGTCTCTATCCGTATCCACGCCGACTATCTTCGGGATGACTTCACAAAGTCACGAGCCTCGTCTTCGTACGAGTTACTAGCCTCGTGTTGAAGACGATGTGATCGAGAGAAGATCATGATCTGAATCAAAATTCGGATCCAAAACGAGTCCGTAAAAACTCGCTTCTCCGGAGAGGTATTCGTCAACCGTTAGACGAATCCTTCGTCCTCCACCTATGAGCATTACCTGAGATCGAATCCCCGGCAAGGCTACCGCTGTCGGAGCTACAAACGTCATCCAAACGACGCTCCGACAAGAAGGAAACAAGCTATCCAGAAAATTGGACAGCTTTGGTGGAGACCTTGCGTCGGCCAAATAAGGAAAGCAATATGCTTACCTTGTCGCCGGAGCCAAGGAAGATCACCGGAGCTCCTCCGGCAGCAGCTCGACGCCGACAAGGGGAGAGGACAGTAGCTGCTGGACGTCGGCAAGGGGCTTGGGCGGTGGTGGGCGACAGCAAGAGGAGGGCGTCGACTACTCCAAGGAGAAGTGGGCAGAAACTTTAGTGTTGCAAGGATTAGGGCTTAACAAAACCCTTAAGCCCTATTTTATAGAGAACAAATTCTCTTAATGGTTATCGGATCATAACTAAAAGCCCGTCAGCCCGCTCCATTAATTTAAGTTAAAATAAACCAAACCATGATGGTCTATTTTAAGTTAAAATGAACCTAACCAACTTTGGTTCATTCATTTAAAACAAACCAAACCCCTTTGGTTTATTCTCCTCCATTGGATTAGAACCAAACCAATTTGGTTCATCCATCATGTCTTCATAAGACACGGCCCATCCACGCTTCCGTTGCGACTGAAACGATTTCATGCTCGCTCCTTGTTTGCTCCAACCAAACGTAGTTTCTCTCGGTTTGAGAATCTCATTCTCAAGCTCGTTTTAAATCCTTCGGATTACGCTCGTTGTGTGTGTGACCAAATAGGTTCTCGGTTTATGTTGGCCGTCTATAATTAACCATTAAATATAGAACGATCATGAGTGGCACCTAGTAGTACATCATGATCCCCAATTAATCAAAAAGATCAACGGTTGATCAAGAACTATTTCTGAAACCCTTCAGCAGCTCAAATAAATTGTACCCCCATTCCCTTCACTTATCTTATACCCACTTGGTTCAGGACATGGTCTCTAGTGTCAATCCCCACTAGGTTGACTACGTCACACCTAGCCCAAGTATCATTTCCTCATCCTATGGATTCTAGTTACTGCACATGTATCGAAGAGTACCTTACTCTAAACATGTAATGCTTTGGCCAAAGACTTTAGTAACAATCTGACGAGAGGCCATGGGTATACATCTCCTCGCAAGGAGTGGTGAATCCTTTCTAGGCTATTCAAACATCTTCGATCACTTCGACTTATACCCAATCATCTCGGGTCCACATCTCCTCAGAGATGCTTGCTTAAGATGTCAAAGCATAAGTCTTTATGATCAAGATGACTTGAATACCGCAAGTCAAAGGAACATCGCACTTAAGCTACAGTAAGAACTTCATTGACATATCTATATATGCAGAGAACCATATGAAGTCTTACGGCTGATCACTCCAATGAACTAGTTACCATAACTAGCATCCACGATTAACTCCAGACATCACAATGTATCCAGCCAATGAGAATCAGCTGCTTGGATACACCAAGGAGTATACCTCGTGCTAGGCTTGACAGAATCAATGGTGTCCAAATCCATCAATTCATCGACTAGGGATAATTCCGATACATAACAATTACACATGTAGAGATACTCACTAGTTGTGATCCAATCACAAATTCTTTCATACTGTGAATCGTATCGTGGACATTCAGTAAACGAGTTTAAGATCCAATCAAATACATGAAAACATGTATACTCAAATAGTGAATCTTCATTTATCATATAAATGGTTCAAACATAAGGCGATTGCCTTAGGACATCTCTCATTTATTACTAACAAAGGCAAGGCCTGGGACCAGATCGTCACTATTTTTACAGTTCGGCGGTAGCCGAAGCTTTTATCCCCGTGCGGTGGCGGATCGGAGGAGTAGGTTTCAAGGTAAATACACTATGTGTTAGTATTAGTCCTAAGTTCCAATTATGAGACGATTGGTAAGGGAACTTTTGTATCATATTTCATAATAAAGGCAAAGTTTATGGTTATTATATTTACTTCATTGATGTGTCATTTAAATAAATATAATAATATCCTAGGGTAGTTGGTTATAGTCTATGACATATCAATTTGGTGACTTGATAGTGGGATACTGTAGATATATAGAACACTACTCATAACTGTTCCTAGTCAAGTATTAATATACAAGTATAATGTTAATACGTTGAGACTAGCATGTAGGTCAACTGATGACTTAATCTCACAAGTCATGGATATAGGATATCAAGTTTGTTGGTGCAGAGAGCACCACTCTTAGTTTTGATGTATGAACCATAGTTAAAGGTAGGAATTTCTTGTGGTTTGATATATGTACTAAGTGTGCAGGCTTAACAGGAAGTCCTAGTAGGTTAGGCAAACTGGATACTAGGAAATGCATGGGAAGTCCTAGTAGGTTATGTTCACCGGATACTAGGTAGAAGACTTGATAGATCATGAGGACTGGACACCAGGAAGGAAGTCCAGATGGGTCAGGAGACTAGACATCTGGCATGAAGACCATTTGAGTCAGGAGACCAAACAATCGACATGAAGTCCAGCTGGGTCAGGGAGACTAGACAGCTGGAGGAAGCCCTAGTGAGTCATATCGGATGTCAAGTATAGTAAGTCCGATATTACAGCCGGCAGGTAAGCCTCGAGTGAAGAGGTGATGTCGAGTCCTCTGTAGGGGGACAAAGCTAGGCGTCGATTCGATGGATAGTCCGCATGGGACTTACAAGTCTAAATCAAGCAGTATTACTGTTACTATTGTATTTTATACTATTTGCTTTTGCTAATCTCGTTTTGCAAGAAACAGTCGACTGAAAGGATTCCAATAGACTAAAGTCCAGTCCACTGAGTATGGTCTAGTTGATTGGATACACAGTTGGCAAGATTAGCTAGCAATTGATCGAAGATCTTGCAGCCCAGATGGAAAGAGTTCCAGTAAACTAAAGAGGTCCATCGACTAGAAAGGCAAACTTCCCCATGTGGAGTCAAGTGATCGGGAGTCAAATGGAACATGTCCAGTCGACTGGGAAGGCCGAAGTACTATATTGACGGGCAGATGTGGAGTCGACTGGAGGGCATTCTAGTCAATTGGAAATGACTTATAAAAGAAATACACAACCAACTTTGAAAATGATCTATCTACTATGTCCAAGTTCTGTCTCGTGTGTTTCTCATCTGCAAGAGCTTCATCACGCTGCAATGCCACAACTCTGACACTCTGAGCTCCATTTCAAAAGCTACAAGTGTCGGTATACTTTGTATTGTGCTTTACTTTAGCTTTTGTACTTTAATTTAAGAGAAGTTATCTTGTTACCTTTCTCATTATCTTTTGTAAAAAGTGAACCCCTCCGAAGTCGAGTGTACTTGAGTCGGAGGGCCTTTTAGTGGATTGTCCATCGAGGTAGCTCTCGGAGAGCTACGGGCCTTGGAGTAGCAACCCGACTCGGTTTGTGAACCAAGTAAACGAACTTGTCTATTTAATTTCTGCTACAATAACTCTTAATATTTTTAAAGAAAATTTTATATTCCGAGATTCACCCACCTCTCTCGGATAACTTCGATCCAACAATTGATATCAGAGCATTGGCACTCTGATTTTAGTGCAACCACCAATGAGAGCCTTAGAATTTTTTTTTAGTTTTAGCATTTTTAGCTTAGAATAATTTTTGCACTAATTTTAATATTTATTTTTGCACTAGAATAATTTTTTAATATTTGTCCTGCTTTTGTATTCTTTGTGCACAATACGATATTACTTAAATTGAGTGGCTCTAGGAATATTTCTGAACATTAATTAAATTATTTTAAAAAAAAATAGTAATGTCGTACTTAGAAGGGTACAACACTGTTGCCCTCGTCTCTTTAACGGAGAGGACTTTTCTTATTGGAAGAGGTGAATGGAGTGCTACCTGAAAACCGACCTCGAGGTTTGGTTTTTGATTAGGAAAGAGTTCGTAGCTCCCATAGATGACTCGGGAGAGTTGTTAGATCCGAAGATATGGACCGCAAACATTAGGAAAAAGGCTCAAGTTGATTACAAGGCTTTAAACACCTTGCAATGCGGACTTACAAATGAAGAGCTAAGTCGAGTCGGGTTGGTTCAAAATTCTAATGAATTATGGGATAAATTAATTGAATTACATCGACAGGCTAACTTGAGTCATCCCGAGGATGGTATAATTTTGATGGTAGGAACAAACAAAAAGGGAAAGAAATCCAAACCGAGGAAAAGGAAAAGGAGAGAAGCATCTAAGTGAACCATGGATAAATCATCATCGGACAAGTCAGATTCCAAAATACTGGAGATGAGTCTCGTAGCATTCATGGCGTTCAACGAGTCCAAAGCCGAGACAAACTCCGAGTCTGAGTCTGAGAGAAGATGCGGATCCACATTTGTTTCTGAAGGACTAGATGAGGTAACTTCTCCCTTAGAAGATAAGTTGTACAATATAATAGCATGCCTAGGTAGGAAGTTATTTAAGTCCGAGAATCGAGTCGACTCGCTTCTTAAGGAAGTCCAAGTACTTAAGGAGCAAGTCAACTCGAAGACTTCGACTTGTCAAATTGAGGATAGAGACTCAACTCAAGTTGAAAAGCTTGAGGAAGAGAACTCGGTCCTAAAAAGGCAAGTAGAAGATCTCACCGGATCATTGGAAAGGTTCACTTCGAGCTCCAAATATCTTAACATGATGCTTGGGTCTCAACTAGTTGTGTACAACAAGTCCAAACTTGGATACAAGGCTAAGGACACAAATAGATCATACATGTCCTTGTTTAATAGAAATGTTAAGGGTCGAGTCCAAGCATGGTTTCCTAAGACTAGCTTAGTCAACCAAGTTGGACCGAACATTTTGGATTCCCAAAGGTCAAGTTCACTTAGTGAACAAAACTCAACCAAGTTATCACTTAGGGGAAGCAAATACTTTGCTTATTTCTTTACTTAGTTAAACTCTTGCATGTCTTAGTTTTCTTTACTCGCTTAATTTAGAATGGACTAGATAAGAAACAAAGTAGTTTATACTTAAACAACCTAGTACTAAGATGAAGTGAACTGACAGTAAGTTAAGGAAGCTCTTCGATGTGCATGTCTAGGAAGTGGTCCATCCGATATCCAAGCTATATGCCCCGCCACGACCTAGTGCACTAAGTCGAGTGGAATTGACCGAAATTGACTCACTAAGTTTTTAACTAGTTAGACCAAGGCTTAGTCCAAAGTGAGTAAAGTATTTGATTCCTTCATTGACTTTGTCTAGGAAGTGAGCCATTCGATACCCAAGCAGGCCATATGTCTCGCCGCGATCTAGAAGTCAATGCTGGAAAAACCTACTTGATTAGCTCAAGCTAAGCTTGAATCTAACAAAAGTTTAAAACTTTGAGATTGTTCAATGAAATTAATTAAGATAAAAAAAAATTCTCATCTCACAAAACCCATAGGATTAACGTGTATTGAAAACTTAGCTCAGGTGAGATTATTTAGAACTTTATCAAGCTTAAATTCAACTTAACCATGTTAATCAATACAACTTAAATTCAACTTAATCATGTTAATCAATATAACTCAAATTCAACTTAATCATCTTAGCAACTTTACTTAACTTAACAAATTTATACAACTCAACTAAAATTAAATAACTTAATTCAACTAAACTCAACAACTTTACTTAACTTAACTCAACTTAACAAATTTACACATCTCAACTAAAATTAATAAATTCAACTTAACCATCTTATCAATTCAACTTAACCATTTCAACTTAATCAACTTAGTGAAGTTAATCAACTAACTAATCAACTTGATCAACCTAATCAAATTGACTTAATCAACTCAATCAAATCAATTCAAGATAATTCATCTTATTCAAAGTGTGAATTATATTAAGAATTTTTAATTCATGTAGGACTCCAGAATGGACCAATGGATTCTGGATAGTGGTTGCTTCAGACACATGACTAGAGGTAGTAAAAAATTCTCAAAATTAAGCTTCAAGAATCTAGGTTCAGTCGCCTTTGGAAACAACTACAAACATAAGGTAATTGGATTAGGTAACATTGAATTAGAATCAAATTTTATTATACAGAAAGTTTTACTTGTAGAGAATTTCAAATTTAATTTGCTTAGTATAAGTCAGTTATGTGATGATGGTTATGAAGTAAAATTTATATCAAATGAATATTTGATTAACAATATTGAAAACTCAAAAATATCACTTAAAGGAGTTAGGAATAGAAATATATATTAAATAAATTTAGAAAGATCCTCAATCAAGTGTCATTTGACATAGCAAGAGGAAAGTTGGTTGTGCCATAGATGACTTGGTCACATCAACTTTAGGAATATAACTAAGTTAAGTGAGACTAACTTAGTTAGAGGTTTGCCTAAACTTAAAAATATTGAAAGCAAAGTTTGTAATGCTTGCCAACAAGGAAAACTGAAAGGGAAATTGCTTCCCCCTTCGGTCGCTTGTGCATGACGATCCTATCACACGTCCCCGGATAAAAAAAATTAATCTAGACGAAGATGGATTACCCAAGTAATTGATCCATCATTGTATTATTCGATTTGAGTAGTCAATTGAACAAACTTATTGTTCAAGCAACCTATCTTTTTTCCTCGATTAGCCACGGAATAGATGATGAGCAGATCTTCGATTTTTGTGTTTATCATCGGGGTCCATGTTAATCAATAACATACAAAATACAAAAGAACTAAAATCAAAATTAAACAAGATTATACCTCTTGTTTTACCTCTTGATCTTCTATTGTATTCCTATCCTCTTCTTGAACGTCGTGTGTGTGATGATCTTCCAAGAATCGAAGCCTCCTAGATCTCGTATCTTCCCTTCCTTGCTCGCTCCGAACAAAAGGAAGACAATCCTCCCTTCTTCTTTTATCTAGCGCCGACCACCAAGCCTCCTTGCTTGGTTGTTGCCGTCGGCCAAGGAGAGGGAGAGGAAGAGGTGCACCAGCCCTAGGGGAAGCCAAAGCAAAACCCTAACCGGCCCTAGGTGATGGAAGGAGCCGCGGGCCAAGAGATGAGCTCTTGTTGCCGCTGGCCTTTGGAGATGGGGAGGTGGCGCCGCCCAAGGAGATGGGAAGGAGAATAGAAGCCCTAGGTTTCACCGCCTACAAGGAGAAGCGAAACCCTAGCCACCACTTCTTGTCGCCTAAGCCTCCCACGCCAAGTATAAAACCCTAGCACAACCTCAATTGTTGTTGCCGCCCAAGCCTCTCCCCCCTTATTTATAGATCTAGGATTCATGAGATATTTATAATAGGCTACAATATAGACCGTGAGGAGGAGTTGGATCTTGGCCACCTAATGGATCCGAACCACACAAAACCTGATCCATTAATGATGATCCATTCCACTAGAAGATTATCATTGATCTACCTCACCAACCCCCATAATTAAATATGGGATCCACATATTATTTGTACAAAATATCTCCCCGTGTTTAAGATATCGAATGTCCATTAATTAATTAAATTACTGATAATTTAATTAATTAATATCTAACTCCATGAGTAGTACCACTCATCCTTATCATCATGTTGGACCAAGTCCACCTGCAAGATTTACACGATGAACTTTATGAGCTCCTCAAGGGGACATCATCATCCTAGTATATAGGACACGGTTTCCTCCTATAATCAATGGCACACCATCTAAATAATATCATTTCCTAACTTTCCTGGCCTATCGATTTAACACATAAATCTCGCCCATTGGTAAATCAAAGAAATAAATACTAAGTACATGTGCCCGTTATTATATCTTGATTAATAGCATGTACACCATAATATCTAAGGTCCGATTCAATTATATAGTCAGTATAAATTGAATCACCTCTAAATCGGTCTTGCTCAATACACACAAAGTGTACTAGTGTAATTCTATGGTCAAGATAAACCAATACCAAATTACACTACAACTATGCCAATTGTTTATCCAAAACCTTCTTGGTTGTGAGCCTCTACTTATACTCTACAAGAAATTGATATCATGATCTTCTTTGCGACACCACACACCATGTTTTCTATAATGTAATGTATCAGACAATATGCATAAATATAAAATGCAAACAATGATCATGTGATTCTTATTTCAAAATGAAGATGTTCATACAAAGGCTAGACTTTCAGTATGCATCCCAACAAAAACAAACCAAGTCCCAACATAAATTAACTAACCAAGGTCGAACAAGCTCAATATTTAATTAATTCACTTAGACTTATTCGATTCACATGGGGTAAAATCACTAAGTGGAAATTTATACTGTTTAGTGATAATAGATGATTACTCAAGGTTTACATGGGTAAAATTCCTAAAATAAAAAGATGAAACATTTGAAGTATTTACAAACTTTAGTAAACAAATAGAAAATGAAAAAGATCTTAAGATAAAAAGAATAAGAAGTGATAATGGAGGCGAGTTTAAAAATAAAAAATTTACAATAATGTGTTTAGAAAATGGATATCACCATGAATATTCATGTCCAAGAACACCTCAACAAAATAGAATAGTAGAAAAAAAAAATAGAACTCTACAATAAGTGTCACGCCCAGGGGAGTCCCCGCCAGACAAAAATCCGACAACATCTCCCCTGTACGGGTGACAATACCAATTTACATACAAGGTCTACATGGCCACTATACATCGGTCAACACGATCGGAATCCAAACATACACGCAGGTAATAAAATAGGCCTCAGGGCAACAATCAAAGTAAAGAGTAAACCGTCTACAATAACTAGACTTACCCCTTCTGCCATCTGGGCAGAAATACCCAACCAAAACCAATCAAAAATAAAATCCGAATAAATGTCCATAAGGACACCAAAAATCCACGAGTACACAAATCCAACTTCAGTCCTAAACATATCTTCTAATCCAAATATCCAAAACCATAAAACGAATAATTATTAAACTTTCGCGATGAGGGGGTTTGGCAGTTGGACTCTCTTGACAGCTTCATCCTGAAATAGATAAAAATCAATGGGGTAAGTTCAAAGAACTCAGCGGATATAGTCGATATGCAAGGTAAGAAATAGCTAACAATAACAATCATGCTAGTATAGTCTCATATATATAGGGTATGCCAGAAAGAAATACAAAAGGACTGTACTTACCTGAATCTCCTACCCTGATATAGGAGCATGTGCCATACTATAAGAGATAAAGTCATCACCATATACAAATATGTATCCTGTATGCATGACAATCATATGCAACATCCAAGGCATCAATAAAAATGCCGCAAACACAATACAAATGCTACCCATACAAAATGCATGTCGTGCAAATGACATGGTCACCCCTAACGCCAGTCAGCCGCCTCACACGCGATAGTGAAGCCGAGTGGGTAGGGCTATGACAACTGTGCACTCTGCCATCACTGCTCCTGAGTGACCGAGTGGACAGGATGCTGTCAGAGTACACCTATCCTCCTGACTGGTGGCAATCTCCACCTGACTGTCCTAATCCCACATGCAGAACCTCTATCTCCAACGAAGATCGTGACCCTAGGTAAGAATAAGGTGCAGCCGCCACCGACTCCACCTCCCAGCTTGCGCGCTCGCCGTCGACTTGCCTGTAGGTACCGTCAAGGTCGATCGTCGTTGCTTGCCACGAGGAAGAAGAAACGGGGGTGGAAGTGGGAAGGTTAGGCACTGCGGAGAGGAGGTCGCGGTGAGGAATCACGAGGAGAGGAGATCTCACGGTGAAGAGAAGGATCGCATTGAGAAGGAATTGTCCCGAGGAAGGAGATCGCGAGGAAATTGGTGGTTGTGGCGTGGAAGAAAAATGAGGAAAAGAAAACTTAGGTTTTCTATTTAAACCTTAGGTTAATAGACTTATTAACTCCTCAATAACGGTTAATCTAAACAGGCCTTGTAGAAGCCTGTTAAATCTTTCCGTATATAATATCATAAGCACTCCGTTTAACTCCAGAAAATTTCTAAAAATTCCTGAAAAATCCCCATAAGGTATTTTTCCTAATTAACCAGTATTATTTTATTTTCCCGTATTTGACATTCTCCCCCACTAATAAAAATTTGGTCCCCAAATTTCCTACTCAAACACATAATGAGTAAGAGATACCATACGTACTGGAAATATATCTCACGTACCTTAAGTAAACAGGTGGGGGTATTGAGCTCTAATCTTTTCCTTAAGCTCCCAAGTAGCCTCCTCATCGGTGAGGTGACTCCACCAGACTTTAACAAGTCACACAGTCTTTTTCCGCAATTGTCGTTCTTTGTGATCCAAAAGTCCGTACCGGAACCTCTTCGTAAGTAGCATCAGGTTGAATGGGACCTGACACATCTGACAGAATATGTGTAGGGTCTGGTACATACTTCCTCAGCATGGACACATGAAACCCATCATGGATACCAGCCAAAGACGGTGATAGCGTTAGTCGATAAGCGACTGCTCCGATCCTCTCCAAAATCTCGAAAGGCCCAATGTACCTTGGAGCTAACCGACCACAGAGGCCAAATCTCTTCACCCCTCTCGTGGGTGAGACTCGCAGGAATACCTGATCACCAATAGATAACTCCAGAGGTCTCCGTCTCCGATCTGCATAACTCTTCTGACGATCCTGCATCTCGACCATCTTTTGTCTGATAGTACGAACCAACTCTTCCTCATGCTGAGCTCTCTGGGGTCCTGACAACTAGGCCTTCCCAACCTCCTCCTAGAGGGCGGGTGTTCGACACTGTCTACCATACTATGCTTCAAACGGTGCCATTTGGATAGTCGAATGATAGCTGTTATTGTAAGAAAATTTCACTATTGGCAAGTGGTCCTTCCAATTGTCCCCGAAATCCATAACACAGGACCTTAGCAAGTCCTCGAGTGTCTGAATGGCCCGCTCAGACTGTCCATCTATCTGCGGATGGAATGCAATACTAAAATGAAGTTGCATCCTAAGGCCTGCTGCACACTCTGCCAGAACCGAGACGTGAATCGGGGATCTCTATCTGATAAAATGCTCAAAGGAACACCATACAATCTGATGATATCCCGACAATATAACTCTGTCAAACGATCCAAAGAATCGGTCTTCCAAATCACTAAGAAGTGCGCGGATTCGGTCGGTCGGTCCATTGTTGGGTTTTTCTGAACCACAAAAACCGCTTTTTGCGTTGCGGAAACCTCGGAAGCCCCGGCCACGGATCCGTGCGAAGTATAAAAATTATAATTACATGTATGTGCTTACAGAAATCCTAGATCTACCTTAGATCTAAGAGGTTAGAACATTACCCTCGTAGTGACGCCCTTCGCTTATCCCTCTCGTCCAAAAGTTCGCCGGAACTCGAGAGTGTCAAGTGCACACTCCTCTATGGTATTCACACAAGCAATAGGTGGAGAGAAATGCTTTAGAGTGTGCTAGCACTCCCTTAGGAATTTCGGCAAGATGAGGTTTGGAGAGGTAGAGCTTGAGAGGAAGAGCACCAAGGTTGAAGATGAAGTTATTGGAATAACTCACCCAAATGAATTTCATCTAATGAAACCCCTAAAGTGGCCGGCCACTTCAAGGAGAGGGAGTTACATGCATGCATGTAACTCCCATGTCCCTTGGTCTCCCTCATGAGGTGGCACCAATTGACAAAGTCAATGATGATGTGGAGCATCATCATTGGCCGGCCATGCCTAGTCATCATCATGACATGGCATTTGGTCAAGTCAAACTTGACCTTTCATCTTCCCTCTCAAGTCAAGTCAAACTTGACCTCTAATCTCCCATGGTTGATCAAATCTAACCACTTGACTCAAGTCAATTTAATTTAATGAATCTCTATTCATTAATTTAAATTGATTTGATGAATCAAATCTCAATTAGACTCATTCAACACTTGAATCAACTTGAGTCTAACTCAATTAGTCTAATTTGGATTACTCTTAATCCAATTTCGTTCATCCCATGAACCTAATCCTCATGGTTCATCATATGAACCTAATCTCCATCTAATTGCTCTTATGTGTGTGACCCTATAGGTTCTTGTAACGTTGGCAATGTCCCTAAACCGATTTAGGAACATAAGCAATGAGCGGTATCTAGCAACACATCATTGCTACCCAAGTTACAAGAATGTTGAGCTCCAACATCACCTTTGTGACTACTAATTGTGACTCTCACAATATGTGACAATGTCCCTCTATCCTTGACATCTAGATTGACCAATCGAGGCATAGACCGTGTCATCCTCGGTACAATCTAAATCTTGAACTCCAAGTAGACTCACTCTAATCAAATGAGCTCAATATCTCATATTGACTCATTTGGGCATGGCCATGCACTTCGTGGTCTCACTCTATCAAGAATATCGATGTCACCCCCGTCATATAGGAGGGATAGATCCCATCTACATCACTCAGATCCCTCTGCATAATTCGTTACATACCCAGTAATCGCCTTTATAGTCCACCCATTTACGGGTCATGTTTGACGAAGCCAAAGTATGCAACTCCTTATGTAGGGAACCATGGTGACTTCAGGCCTAAGGACTAATAGTCATACTAATAGCCACATGAGAAAGTATATGACACTCATATAACGATCCATGATACTTTCTCATGGTGGGTCATTCAGTATACATTCTCCAATGCATACCCATGTGTCAACTTGATATCTCATATCCATGACTTGTGAGATCAAGTCATCTTGTTGACCTACATGCTAGTCTCTACGCATTAACATTGTCCCTGAATGTTAATACTCGACTAGGAATGATTAAGAGTAGTGTTCTCTATATCATCTCATTATTGATTCAACCAATCGATTGATATAGATAAGAACCTACCACTCAAGGACATTATTATATTTAGTTATTTGCCACCAATACAAGTAAATATAATAACCATGCCTTTATAAATAGGAATATGATACAATAAAGTCCATACAACAATCATCACATGATTGGCTCTAGGGCTTTCACTAACAATCTCCCACTAGCACTAGTGCCAATCACCGTAGTATCTAATACCCAATGACCTAGTGTGACCATCATGCTTTTTCTGTGCCAAAGCCTTGGTCAAGGGATCTGCGATGTTAGCCTCTGTGGGTACTCTGCAAATCTTCACATCTCCTCGATCGACAATCTCACGAATGAGATGGAAGCACCGATATATTCGGCCTCTGTTGTAGAATCAATAACTGTGTCCTGCTTGGAACTCTTCCAGCTCACAGTGCTACCTATTCAAGCAAAACCACGACCACATTGCGATCTATAATCATCACAGTGGTTTGGAAGGTGGCATCATGTAACCCTTCTGATTAGCTCCTCATCGCCTCAAATATCAAGAAATATCTCTTTAGTCCTTCTCAAGTACTTAAGAATATTCTCGATCGCTATCCAGCTGACGCCACCTAGATCCGATCGTATCTACTGGCCATGCTCAAAGCATACGAGACATCGTGAAGTACACAAACATGACGCGCATATGATAGATCCTATAGCAGATGCGTAAGAGATCTTATCCATGCGGTCTCTCTCCTCTCTAGAAGAGGGACTTTGAGTCTTCGAAAGACTCACACCATGTGACATCGGCAGAAGTCCTTTCTTGGAATTCTGCATGGCAAACCGAAATAATACCGTGTCAATGTATGTACTCTGACTTAGGCCAAGCAATCTCTTAGATCTATCTCTATAGATCTTTATGCCTAGAATACAGTGTCGCTTCACCTAAGTCCTTCATTGAGAAGCACGCCTCACCAAGTCTTCACAGCATCAGAGCTAAGGGATGTCATTCCCAATGAGTAGTATGTCATCCACATACAATACAAGGAACACAATCAGATTCCCATTAACCCTCTTGTAGACACAGGTTCATCTTCATTCTTGATGAAACCAAACTGCTTGATCGCATCATCGAATCAAGATTCCTCCGAGAAGCTTGCTTTAGCCCATAAATGGACCTTGCACTTGCATACCTTCCCAAGATGTCGTGGATCTACAAAACCTCGTTGTGTCATGTACACATCCTCGAGTAAGTTTCCATTCGTAAACGCGGTTTTGACATCCATCCGCCAGATCTCATAATCGTGGTATGTCGCAATAGCAAGCAAGATCCGAATGGACTTAAACATCGCCATCGAGAAAAGGTTTCATCATAGTCAATACCATGAATTTGCTTGAAACCTTTAGCCACCAATCGCCCTTATAGGTATCGTAAGTCCATCCATGTCGTCTTTCTCCTAAAGACCCACTTACACCCAATGGGCTCAATTGACCCTTCGTGGATCAACCAAAGTCCATACTTGGTTAGTGTACATGGATTCCATCTCGGATCTCATGGCCTCTAGCCATTTCTCGTAACTGGCTCATCAGCCTTCCTCGATAGGAGGTAGGCTCATTCTCAATGAGCATAACGTCATCATGGTCGACAAGAGAAATAAGTATCTCTCTGACGACCCTTATCGGACTGCGAAGAGGTAGGTCTACTTGAACAGGTGGTTGTTCCACAACTCTTTGTGCAACAACCTCATCACCCACAACACTTTGTGGTTTCTGTTCAACCTCCATCAAGGCCTCAGTGCTATGGTCCTTATCTTGAATTTCTTCAAGATCGAAGGTACTCCCACTAGTTTTTCTAGAAACAAAATTCCTTTCTAGAAAAACCCCAGTCTTTGCCACAAACACTTTGTGCTGACTGGGAATTTAGAAGTAATATCCCTTTGTATCCTTGGGATATCCAACAAAATAGCACCTATCGGATTTGGGTCCCAGTTTGTCTTAGACTTGACGTCGAACGTAAGACTCACAACCCCAAATCCTCATAAAAGACATCTTGGGATTTTTCCCTGTCCATATCGTATATGGTGTCTTTACCACAGCCTTGGATGGTACACGGTTAAGGGTAAAGGCTGCTGTGTCCAGAGCATATCCCCAAAAGGATATAGGAAGATCTGTGTGACTCATCATAGATCGTACCATATCCAATAGGGTTTGATTCCTCCTTTCGGATACACCATTCCACTGTGGTGTTCCAGGAGGAGTGAGTTGGGATAGAATCCCACACTCAGCTAGATAGTCACGAAACTCATGGCTAAGGTATTCACCACCTCGATCTGATCGAAGTATCTTAATACTCTTGCCAAGCTGGTTTTGTACTTCATTCTTGAATTCTTTGAACTTTTCAAAGGATTCAAATTTATGTGTCATAAGATACACATAACCATATCAGAATCAATTTAGCAAGAATATTGACAAAGGACCACATACATCACTATGTATAAGTCCTAACAAATCTGTTGCTCCTTCGCTATGTCCACTAAAGGGAGTCTTGGTCATCTTGCCTAAAAGGCAAGACTCGCATGTCTCATATGATTCAAAATCAAATGAGTCTAGCAGCCCATCCTTATGGAGCTGAGATAAGCGACTCTCATTTATGTGACCTAAGCGACAATGCCAGAGATAGGTTTGGTTCAACTCATTTGACTTGAACCTCTTGGTACTTATGTTATAGATAGGGCTCTCTAAGTCTAGAAAGTAGAGTCCGTTCATTAGAGGTGCACTACAATAGAACATATCATTTAAATAAACTGAACAACATTTGTTCTTTATTATAAATGAAAAACCTTTCTTGTCCAAACAAGAAATTGAAATGATGTTCTTAGTTAAGGCAGGCACATAACAACATTCATCTAATTCTAGTACAAGCCCAGAGGGCAGAGATAGATCATAAGTTCCTACAGCAACAGCAGCAACCCTTGCTCCATTGCCTACTCGTAGGTCCACCTCGCCCTTTGTCAATGCCCTGCTATTTCTCACCGCACATTGGTACAAATGTGAGATGCACATCAGATCTAATACCCAAGATGAAGAAATAGATAGATTGACTTCTATAACATTTATACCAAGTAGAAGTCTCACTTCTCTTCTTAAGATCTTCCAGGTATGCCTTGCAGTTACGCTTCCAGTGTCCTGCTTCCTTGCAGAAGAAGCAAGCCCCTTCCTTGGCTACCCCTCCTTTGGGTTTAAGTTCTTTGCCTTTGCCCTTGGCTTGGGACTTTCCCTTACCTTTAGGCTTGCCCTTGCCTTTCTTCTTCTGCACCATCAAAATGGTGTCAGATTTACCCTTCTTAAGGTTAAGCTCAGCAGTTCTCAACATGCTGAGCATTTCAGGCAATGACTTATCAATTTCATTCATGTTATAATTCATGACAAATTGATTGAAGGCTTGTGGCAAAGATTGCAAGATTAGGTCAGTGGCCAGCTCTTGGCCAAGTGGGAATCCCAGCCTTTGTAGGTTTTCTACGTACTCAATCATTTTGAGTACATATGTACCTACGGGAGTCCCTTCTTGCATTTTGGACCCAAATAATGCCTTAGAGACTTCATATCTCTCATGCCTAGCTTGTCCTTGATATAGTTGACGAAGATGTCCAACCATATCATAAGCATTCATGAACTCGTGTTGCTTCTGAAGCTCAGAGTTCATGGTTACGAGCATTAGACATGACACATCTAATGCATCATCTTGATGCTTCTTGTAAGCATTTTGTCAGCTCGCAAGGCATTGGCAGGAGGTGCCTCCGAATGGGTCGCTCAGACGTACAACTTCCTTTCTTGGGTGAGAACAATTCTCAAGTTCCTGTACCAGTCCAGGAAATTTGCTCCATTGAGCTTGTCCTTCTCAAGGACAGATCGCAGAGAGAGAGTGTTCGTGTTTGTTGACATAGTAATCTACAACATACAATGTAAAGGATTAATATCATATTCCTTTTATCATTTAATTAGGCCTTTAATCAAATGATGCTCCCACTGAATTATAGGAATTTTGTAGAATCGAGTTATGGATGTGGTCAAACCACATTTACTAGATTCATACAAATTAGCTATAATTCTTGCGGGACAAGATCCACATCATACTAAGCCTTGAGTTAGCTTTGGCTAAATCGCCCAAGACTTAGTACGATCGGTGGGTAACACATTACCGATTACATCTCTATGCAACTCTTGTTTATAGGATTAAGACCAACATTTACAAAAGACCTTGAGTTAGCTTTGGCTAAATCGCCCAAGATTTAGTGTAAATGCGATCTTAACCTATCTTTCCAACGATTGGAATATGCCTATAGTTCTACTCGATCCAATTGAGTTAACTAGTTTTGCTCAATCTAATTGAGCTTACTCTAACCCGAGTCGTGATAGGCGGGACCAAGATTGTCCCTCCGCACCCTACCAAGATAATATGTGTTGCTCTGCTTTGGCAGATTCAACAATGACAAATGATCGAGGTAGTGATGGGTATCAAGGCTCGGTAGGCATTTTCGAGTTGATTCGATTATGATCTAATCTAATCGTAATGTGTATCTTATACGCATTTAGGCCTTTATTATCCTATATTAGCATGCATCATATACATACATTAATTATTCTAGCATGCATCATATACATACAAGAAAATTAACCTAGCATGCATCATATACATACAAACATTTTTCTACTAGCATGCATCACATACATACAAGCAAAAAATCAATTATATATATATATATATATATATATATATATATATATATATATATATATATATATATATATATATGATTAACTGTGATATAGTCCTGGACCTACTACGATCTTCTCAAGCCACTGAGACGATCGGACGCTCTACCTAAGGCTAGCGGCTTCTCCCAGCGCCTTCGACCGCCATGTGTCCACCCTTCTCGTAAGCTCGTCTTCAAGTGGACTTTCCACCGCTCCATTTTTGTACATTACAAATACGAAACTCGAGTTACATTCGAGTCTAAAACTATTTACAACTAGAATATTAAAAGAATAGGTGCGACGCGCAGGTCGCAAACACTTTACAACACGCACAACCACAAAACGACACGCAGGCCGTATTATGAATTACAACACACATAATCCAATCCAATTGGGTTATTGGGCCATGACAATCACAGAATTATACATAATTCTAAATTATGTATTTTTACAGAAAATTTCTATAATTTTTCCTAATTTATTTTGAATTTATTAGTCACCCCTCCGAAACGGTCCCGCTAAGCGGTTTCCGGGCGCGATCGCGGGACATGGCCCCTTTCGGGGATAGGGGCAGCGCCCCTACTCGCAAAATAAACTTCGCGAGTGTCCCTACAATGATCTTACAGTGACTTAAGTCGCTGTCCCAAAAACCTAAAGCGAGAACTCGCCGATTCGGAGAGTTTTTCTCGACGGTTGAAGCCTACGAGTGTCCCAACACTCGTTGCTTCGACTCTACGAGAAAAATACCCAAAAATTCTATAAAATAAGAAAATTTACAGAAACATATAAATCTGTAATTTTTATATCTAATATAAAAACTATAAAAATGAAACACATACATGCTTCGCACGTGGCTCTGATACCACTGTTGGGTTTTTCCGAGCCGCAAAAACCGCTTTTTGCGTTGCGGAAACCTCGGAAGCCCCGGCCACGGATCCGTGCGAAGTATAAAAATTATAATTACATGTATGTGCTTACAGAAATCCTAGATCTACCTTAGATCTAAGAGGTTAGAACGTTACCCTCGTAGCGACGCCCTTCGCTTATCCCGCTCGTCCAAAAGTTCGCCGGAACTCGAGAGTGTCAAGTGCACACTCCTCTATGGTATCCACACAAGCAATAGGTGGAGAGAAATGCCTTAGAGTGTGCTAGCACTCCCTTAGGAATTTCGGCAAGATGAGGTTTGGAGAGGTAGAGCTTGAGAGGAAGAGCACCAAGGTTGAAGATGAAGTTATTGGAATAACTCACCCAAATGAATTTCATCTAATGAAACCCCTAAAGTGGCCGGCCACTTCAAGGAGAGGGAGTTACATGCATGCATGTAACTCCCATGTCCCTTGGTCTCCCTCATGAGGTGGCACAAATTGACAAAGTCAATGATGATGTGGAGCATCATCATTGGCCGGCCATGCCTAGTCATCATCATGACATGGCATTTGGTCAAGTCAAACTTGACCTTTCATCTTCCCTCTCAAGTCAAGTCAAACTTGACCTCTAATCTCCCATGGTTGATCAAATCTAACCACTTGACTCAAGTCAATTTAATTTAATGAATCTCTATTCATTAATTTAAATTGATTTGATGAATCAAATCACAATTAGACTCATTCAACACTTGAATCAACTTGAGTCTAACTCAATTAGTCTAATTTGGATTACTCTTAATCCAATTTGGTTCATCCCATGAACCTAATCCTCATGGTTCATCATATGAACCTAATCTCCATCTAATTGTTCTTATGTGTGTGACCCTATAGGTTCTTGTAACGTTGGCAATGTCCCTAAACCGATTTAGGAACATAAGCAATGAGCGGTATCTAGCAACACATCATTGCTACCCAAGTTACAAGAATGTTGAGCTCCAACATCACCTTTGTGACTACTAATTGTGACTCTCGCAATATGTGACAATGTCCCTCTATCCTTGACATCTAGATTGACCAATCGAGGCATAGACCGTGTCATCCTCGGTACAATCTAAATCTTGAACTCCAAGTAGACTCACTCTAATCAAATGAGCTCAATATCTCATATTGACTCATTTGGGCATGGCCATGCACTTCGTGGTCTCACTCTATCAAGAATATCGATGTCACCCCCGTCATATAGGAGGGATAGATCCCATCTACATCACTCACATCCCTCCGCATAATTCGTTACATACCCAGTAATCGCCTTTATAGTCCACCCATTTACGGGTGACGTTTGACGAAACCAAAGTATGCAACTCCTTATGTAGGGAACCATGGTGACTTCAGGCCTAAGGACTAATAGTCATACTAATAGCCACATGAGAAAGTATATGACACTCATATAACGATCCATGATACTTTCTCATGGCGGGTCATTCAGTATATATTCTCCAATGCATACCCATGTGTCAACTTGATATCTCATATCCATGACTTGTGAGATCAAGTCATCTTGTTGACCTATATGCTAGTCTCTACGCATTAACATTGTCCCTGAATGTTAATACTCGACTAGGAATGATTAAGAGTAGTGTTCTCTATATCATCTCATTATCGATTCAACCAATCGATTGATATAGATAAGAACCTACTACTCAAGGACATTATTATATTTAGTTATTTGGCACCAATACAAGTAAATATAATAACCATGCCTTTATAAATAAGAATATGATACAATAAAGTTCATACAACAATCATCACATGATTGGCTCTAGGGCTTTCACTAACATCCATGACTACCCAAATCGCATCATGGCCTTCACGTGTCCTAGGCAAACCCATCACAACATCTATAATAATACGTTTCCACTTCCATTCCGGAATCGGAATTTCCTGAAGCATTTGTTCCTTAAACTAATGCAACTCCAGAAATCATTATCCTCCTCGGAGTCAGAGACAGTAGTCCATCTATCGTTCAAAATCCACTCCACCACACACTCTGTAAGTGCATGGGAGGCTATCGCGACCAAACTTCCTTGTTACAACCGTTCGTGTTCCAGCTACTCTATAGTAGCTATCCAGTAGCTAGCCAAAACTCCATGAGCATTTCTGCTCCTCACCTATTCAAAACAACATAATAACTGCGAAGTCCACGTCATATATATGACATCTTACCTCGCAGTCCTTTAATTGTCATAAGCTTAGGATACGTCTTATTCAATAGCATCGGAATCGCTCCGATCCCCGAAATGATGCATCCATATACACTACCCTTCCGTCCACACCAGAATAACTAATCAACACTGGCGTAAAAGTCAACCATCGTCTAAGCCCTGAAACTAGTTTCACAAGCTGCAAACCAAGTAAATTCCATCACCTTCCTGGTCCAACCAGTCAGCGATGTAGTACCGCTATAGCATCCTATCCATATCTATGGTAATAATCAAATCAATACCAGAAAAACCACCATCTACGATGGCCGAGTGCGCAACTCCAACTACCACCATCAACAGTGGCCAAGTTACGCAACTCCAACGACCACAACTAATCCAATCGTGTCCAAAATACACGACTTCCCAAATCCCTGGACGACTAAGTCGTCAATAAGTCTAATAAGATAATCATAAGTTCGTACAATTCATACCACGTATGAAATTATTGTCGCTATACAACTTCATTATCTTTACTCTAGGCTGATGATATAACAACCATCACAACGACAATGACAATTGTATGACACCATGTCACTACAATATCATCACACCAGTCACAAATCAATCCTAGAGTATACACAGGTGTCCTATAGCTAATCTAAATAGATCCTTAATCTACTATAAAGGATATTCATTTTCTTCCGCAACTACCGCATTCTATCATCGATAATCGATGCATAATCTCAAATGTCCATCTCTCTTTTAACAAAGAGTTCCGGATCGTCTCTAGAAAAATATTGGGACAGATAAATATCCCATCCAACACCTCCTATAATAAGATAAAATGATCTTTCATCATCTTGACCAGTGTAGGTATACACGCCTTATCCATAACTAAACCAATAATAGTAGGGACTGATATTTTCTCAGGGTTTACTCCTTGTCCTTCAAATTGGTTGCTAGTAGGCCAAAACCCTAGCTTCCTAATTCGACATCAGTCGGCACCTCTACAGAGTCTGTACTTCTGAAATCATCGTTAGGTTCCGCAAGGTCAATATGTCATCGACCTCGTCCCCGACCATGAGTAGGGGCAATTTCACTAGGTCAATACTTTTCCTAACCACTAAAGTATAGTAACCACTAAAGACAATACTTCTCCTATAGCTCAGAGATATCCTTCAGCTTGCCTGGTCCCAAAACACAAGAACTCCCAAAAATCCAAGGAAAAGAAAATCCTCGAAACACAACCCACAAACTAAAACCGCAAACCAATAAAATTGTCACGTCCTAGGGGCATATCCGTCATCAAAATGACAGAGGAGCCCCTTAGTGACAATATTCCAAAATACATGGACCAGATCTGGTAAAAACCTCGAAATAATTATAGAAATACAAGTAATTCAATAACTGCATGCATGCACGACTAAACATATATCAATCAAAGTAAAATAGTTTTATGACCCTAAATCCAATTGCAATAAAATCCAAAGTGCATAATCAAAATGCAACACCGATAAAGTAAACAAAGCGGCATCCCGACGATGCAGGGAGACAAGCACGGCAAGGAACTCTCTGAGCGACACAAAGGTAGGTCAACATGACACGTCCTCCATCAGTTAACCTAGAGGATAAGTGAGGAGCGGGTGAGTACAATCACTCTGTGGATGTATAGACAATAGTGCATAATCATAATGCACATAATGGAAGTCACAGGGAACAAGCTAGAGTAACCCAACCCTCAGAGTACCAATATCAGTCTACAACTCTCCTGATCAGCAGTATAACAAATATACACGCAACATACACAACCACTGCAACAAGCAGTGCACATCCGGATACCACGACAAAGCCTCGTGGCTCTCGCACAAAAAGGGAACTATCTATGAGCTACCGCGAACGTAACCCATGGGTTGACAATCAATAGCACAGTCTATGTGGAACTATATGCTACCACGAATGAGACTCGTGGATAGACAGATAGTATATAGATATCTAATTATTGACTGCACACACTAGCGTACTACCACTAATAGGTCGCATGAGCAGTCGATTATCCTAGGTTGTTAAGCCTAGAGTTATCCAATACATCTAGCATAAAACGACCATCAACGTCGACAAGATCATCGATCTACCATTAACCCATTGAGGCGGTCAAGCGAGGGTTTCAACACCTCTAAAATGAAATGTTTACCAAAGTCGGTAAAGATCATCGACTTATAACTAAATAAGTCGAGATGGTTAAATCTAGCATTCCAACCCTTCTAACATGAACGGTTATCATGGTCGATAAAAATCATAAGTCCAATCCACTCATAAACACGTCGAGATGATTGATCCTAGGGTTTCGTCCCAACTAACAAGAAACGCCTATCAAGGCCAATAAGAACAACAAATCTACTATCAAGCCCGTCAAGAGGGTTAAGCCTAAATTATACCATTCTACCAGTTCAATCATGCATGCTACAACATGCTACCACGAACAAATCTCGTGGGTACTTAAGATGTAAAGTAGTTATCTAGCTACAGGCGTCATACGAATCTGATTATCACCAACTCCAAACGAATAACGCAAGAATATAACCTTACCATAGGTCATCTCAACCATGATTGGGAGGCATGATTGAACACATGTATACAAAGCACCTACCTATAGAGAGACTCTACTGCAGACTCTCTCTTTCAACCAAGAATGGGAGATATAGTAAGGATTAATCGCATCCTAACCATACAAACTCTACTAGTCCGATCACCATATCAATGAAACAGTAAATGGATAAACATATATCATTAAGCACATCTGGATTATTACGCCTAGGGCTCCAACACCTAGGGTTCCACTAATGTTGTTTCATTCCTGAGATCCGCTCCTACAGAATAACCTCATCTAAGTTATTCTATCTCTACTAGTCTTAATCATGGTATCCACCGCAAAAACACATAATCCTATAAACATATAACACACTGTCTAATAAACGACAGCATAATCATACTAATGGCAATCAATGGCGGAAATTAATTAGGGTATAACTAAAGGGTCATGCTAGAACAAAGTCAAGGCAACACTAAATAAAGCATCAGATGCCTATATATACCATAAACTATGTAAGCAATGTAATCATGTCCTCATGCACTAGGATCTAGAAAGCCAAAGAACCTCTATGTATACCTTCTACGAATTTATCCATCTTAGTCATATTATTCAACTAGTCTAATCCTAATACAAGTCCAATCCTAATACTAGCCCAAAAAGTAAGAGGTAAACATCTACCAATAATATTTAATCATTTATATCACAATGATAACTAGCTACATATAGCAGTAATAGAAGTTAATAATCATATGCTAAGTGTAACGCCCGCCCTTATCTGCTCTCAGGGCGGCGCTACTTTTTTTTTTTTTATAACATAACATATATGGATCATTTCACAATTTACACACTTAAACATGTTATCATGGCTTAAACCTTCTTTTATACATGCATCCCATATCATATTCAAAATTAGCATGTTAACATATCTTATCTCATTTTGTAACATGCATAACATAAAGATTCATTCATGAGTTCTAACATATCACACTTTCTTAAGTAATTGAATGGTATCATAACTAAGCAACATCCAACATGGTACTAATAAATCACAAGTCTTATAAGCGGAAGCAATGTCTTAAGTTATTCATTGAGAATATAAATATAAGCAGATAGTAATAGGGTCTTTTTCCCCATGCCACTATCACACACACTTGGCCCCTCCTGCTACTTCCTCTAGTTCATGTTTCCTGTATCTGCAGTATATGGACAACATAAACTATAAGAATATAGCTTAGTAAGATTCTTGCCTACTCACAAAAGCCACAACTTCATCAAACAATTAGAAGACATGAGCATACTAGCATAAATAGCATAAGTATTTCATAACAACACTAATCATCAACATACCCACGTAATAAAACATAAGCATGGCATGAGATTTACATAAGCATGCTAAACATAATTAAATCTAAGCATGGCATAAATTAAACATAAGCATTCATGACATCATCAATCCTAAACATGCATAAAGGACATAATCATAAGCATTCTTAAACTTGAACATAAGCATTCATAATTTCATAAATCCTAAACATGCATCAAGGACATAATCATAAGCATTCTTAAACTTGAACATAAGCATTCATAATTTCATAAATCCTAAACATGCATCAAGGACATAATCATAAGCATTCTTAAACTTGAACATAAGCATTCATAATTTCATAAATCCTAAACATGCATCAAGGACATAATCATAAGCATTCTTAAACTTGAACATAAGCATTCATAATTTCATAGATCCTAAACATGCATCAAGGACATAATCATAAGCATTCTTAATTTCATACAAGTCCTTTCTTTCCAAAACATATACATATAGGTACTTCAACATAATCATAACTTGAATGGGGGGCCCCAGGTTAAGTACCACATAATGCGCGTTCCCTAATAGGCTGGGGTAGCGAGCCACCAGACCTACTAGAGCAAGACCTCTTACGTCTTACCAGGGCAAGACCTCTTACGTCTTCTTTTGTCCCTTTGGATTTGATTAACGGCCACCTAACGGGTCGGGTACTTAACCTCTTACAAAGTAAAATACTTAATTCCTTTCTTTCTTGTCATATCATAAAGAATGCTCTTAATTCCCAACATAAAAAGGGAAGCATCTCTGTCTTATCTTATCATAAGGAGAGCTCTTAATCCCTACTTAAAAATGTAATCATATCCGTCTTATATTATCATAAGGAGGCTCTTAATCCCAACATAAAAGGAAGCATCTTTTAGACATGTCATAGCATATATGCATTCATAACTTAGAATACCTAAAGGGTCTTAAAGCATAATCATGTTCATCACATAAGCATATTTCATGGCATATTAAAATCATCAACTTGTCCATCACATAGGCATATTTCATGGCATATTAAATCATAAACATATTCATCACATAGGTATAATTCATGACATATTAAAATCATAGACATGTTCATCACATAGGCATATTAAAAATCAGAAACATGGTCATCACATAGGCATAATTCATGGCATATTAAAATCATAAACATGTTCATCACATAGGCATATTTCATGACATATGAAAATCATAGAAATGTTCATCACATAGGCATATTAAAATCAGAAACATGGTCATCACATAGGCATAATTCATGGCATATTAAAATCATAAACATATTCATCACATAGGACAATTTCATGACATATGAAAATCATAGACATGTTCATCACATAGGCATATTCAAAATCAGAAACATGGTCATCACATAGGCATAATTCATGACATATTAAAATCATAGACATGTTCATCACATAGGCATATTAAAAATCAGAAACATGGTCATCACATAGGCATAATTCATGGCATATTAAAATCGTAAACATGTTCATCACATAGGCATATTTCAAAACATATGAAAATCATAGACATGTTCATCACATAGGCATATTAAAATCAGAAACATGGTCATCACATAGGCATAATTCATGGCATATTAAAATCATAAACACGTTCTTCACATAGGCATATTTCATGACATATGAAAATCATAAACACGTTCATCGCATAGGCATTCAACATATCCTAATTTAGGGTGTTTTCATCTAGCCCTAAAACTATTGTTGGCGAAACTTGGAGTAAAATTTTATTTTTTGTTACATAAATTCATACATGAAGGCATACAACATAACATAACTTCATAAGGGGTGTTTTCATGATACCCTAGCCCTAAAACAAATGTTGGCCGAAACTTGTAGGGTACCAAAATTTCATTTTTTTGTTACATAAATTCATACATGAAGGCATACAACATAACATAACTTCATAAGGGGTGTTTTCATGAAACCCTAGCCCTAAAACCAATGTTGGCCGAAACTTGTAGGGCATTAAATTTCATTTTTGTTACATAAATTCATACATGAAGGCATACAACATAACATAACTTCATAAGGGGTGTTTTCATGAAATCCTAGCCCTAAAACCAATGTTGGCCAAAACTTGTAGGGGCACAAAGCTTGGGTTTTTGGCACCTAAAAGTTCCTATATGAAGCATACAACCTATAAAAATTTCCTTAGAAGCATTTTCATGCAACCCTAGCCCCAAAACCTTGGTTGGCCGAAACTTATAAGGTATCTAGCATCATATTTCTTTCATGTATCATGTCCTACAAGAACAAATATCTGCAGTGAGAATCTTACTTCCTTCGCTTGGCTTTTAGTTTGAAGATGACCTAATGGAAGCCAACCCTAGCCTTCTTCTTGCTTGGATGAATTTCGGAAAATGGAAAGGGAGAGGGTGAGTTTCGGTGAGGAAGAAGAAGAGAAGAGGGAGGAAGAAGTGGCCAAATGGAACTTCCACTCCTATTTTTAAAGGGAGGAAGAGAAGTGCCTCTTCTCTTTTCATGCCTCTTCATTTTACCCTCCTCACACTCATCTACAATTTCTCCTCTTTCTCCAATGTAGCTCTTCTTGAGCACTTGGTCATCACATGCATGGTAGAGTTAACTCTCACCAAGAGGTTTAAGGTTCAAACCCCACCTCTCCACTTTTTGTTCTTTTATCATCATTTTCCAGGATCCCATATATAATCTACTAGACAAAAATTAAATTCTATACCAAAATTTTGGAGAAAAATTTTGGGGTGTTACAATCCTCATACCTTATGAAAGTTCGTCCGAACTTAAAACAGATTCGGATACTTTTGTCGCATCTCGTCTTCTCGTTCCACGTGAACTCTTGAACCCTTGACTTAGCCATAGGACCTTCACTAAGGGTACCTCTTTGCTCCTTAGCTTCTTGACCTCTCGATCATTATCCGAGCAGTCGACTTTCATAACTTAGGTCCCCTTGAATTTGTCTTGCCATGGGTTCGATCACAGTCGCATTAGGAGAACATCTCTTGAGCATTGTTACATGGAAAGACATTGTGGATTGCCGACATCTCGAGGTAGCTCCGGCTCATAGGCCACCTTGCCGATTCTTTTCGGATCGTCACGGTCCTACATAAGCGTGGACTCGGTTTCCCTTTCTTCCAAATCTCATTACTCCTTTCATAGGGGCGACCTTGAGAACACAAAATCCCCAACTTGAATTCCGTGGTGGCGTATCTTATCCGCATAACTCCTTTGCGGCTCTGGCGGTCTATCCTCTGACGGATAGTCTGTATATGCTCGGGTGGTATAAATCAATATCGGCCTGAAGACCCATTTCCCTCCTTTCACCACCCTCATACCAGCAGATAGGAGACCTGCATCTTCTCCGATATAGAGCTTCATATGGTGCCATTCCAATAGTGGCCTGGTAACTGTTGTTGTAAGCAAACTATGCCAAGCACAAATATCGACACCAACTCCCCTTAAAGTCTAAGGCACAAGCTCGCAACATATCTTCTAGCACCTGGTTCACTCTTTCTATCTGACCGTCGGTCTGAGGATGAAACGCAGTGCTGAATCTCAACTTAGTGCCAAGAGTCTTCTGAACACATTCCCAGAAATGGGAGGTAAAACGGCCATCACGATCAGAAATAATAGCCTTAGGCACTCCATGTAATCTGATAATTTCCTTGGCATATAATTGAGCTAGTTGCTCAACTGGATAGGTCATCTTAATTGCCAGGAAATGGGCAGACTTTGTCAACCGGTCTATGATTACCCATATAGCATCATAACCATTTGTTTTTCTGGGTAATCCTGAGATGAAATCCATAGAAATTTCTTCCCATTTCCACTCTGGAATCTGTATCGGCTGCAGTAATCCTCCAGGTTTCTGGTGTTCTGCCTTAACCCTCTGGCAGGTCAGACAGGTGGTGACGTACTGAGCCACATCCCTTTTCATGCCGGACCACCAAAATTTATCTCTTAAGTCCTGATACATTTTTGTAGATCCAGGATGCAGGGTATAAGGGGTTCCATGGGATTCCCCGAGTATCTTCTTTCATAATTCTGGATCGTCCGGAATACATAGTCGGTCCCGAAGGTATAATAATCCCATTTATCGAATCACGGAATCCATTATCCCTTCCTTCCCGGACTTCCTGTTTGATCTTCTGAATGTTTGAATCACCATCTTGCTTTCCCAATATATCGTCGAACAACGTCGGCGCTATCGTCATGGTGGAAAGTTGTCCAGAAATAATATCTATTCTGTAATTCATTATTTCCCTTTTCAGGGGATGAGATAGCATCGATAAGGACATCAAAATGGCACAGGACTTTCTGCTAAGTGCATCTGCCACCTTGTTGGCCTTCCCTGGATGATAGAATATCTCACAATCATAATCTTTGACTAGCTCGAGCCATCTGCGTTGTCTCATGTTTAGGTCTTTCTGAGTGAAGAAATATCTAGACTACGGTGAATGCTGTATAAATCCTGCACGAGCTCCGTATAAGTAGTGTCTCCATATTTTGAGGCGAATACCACGGGCTAGTTCTAAGTCATGGGTAGGATAATTTATTTTGTGCTCCTTGGTATCTAGGCGTAGTGATAACCTTGCCATTTTGCATAAAGTCTGACTCAGAGCCCAGTTTAGAAGCGTCACTATACATATCGAAGCTTTCATTATCTTCAGGGAGAGTCAGAATGGGAGCGCTGGTCAGTCTCCTCTTCAGTTCTGTAAAACTCCTCTCACAGTCCTCAGTCCATTTGTATTGCTTGTCCTTTCTGGTGAGGGCTATCATAGGGGCTGCAATTCTAGAGAAGTCCTCTACAAACTTTACTAATAGCCCGAGAAAACTCCTGATTTCACTCGCATTCCTTGGCCTATTCCAGTTCCTCACAGCTTCAACCTTTATTGGGTCTACCATGATTCCTTCTTTAGAGATGACATGACCCAAGAAGGACACTTGATCAAGCCAGAACTCACATTTGGAGAACTTCGCATATAGTTGCTCTTTCTACAGAATCTGTAGTACTGTGTTCAGATGTCTAGCATGCTCTTCTCGGTCTCTCGAGTAGATAAGAATATCGTCGATGAAGACGATTACAAATTTGTCGAGGAAGGCCGAGAATACTCGATTCATCAGGTCCATGAACATCGCAGGAGCATTGGTTACTCCGAAGGGCATAACTACGAACTCATAATGTCCGTATCTTGTCCGGAAGGCCATCTTCGGAATATCGCCTGGCTTTACTTTTACTTGATGATAACCAGACCTAAGATTGATCTTTGAAAAGACAGTAGCTCCCTTCAGTTGGTCGAATAGGTCGTCGATCCTGGGAAGGGGGTACCTATTCTTGATGGCCACGTTGTTCAGTGCCCGGTAGTCTATACACATTCGCATAGACCCATCTTTTTTCTTTATGAACAGCACAGGAGCTCCCCATGGTGAGTGACTAGGGTGGATAAATCCCTGGTCAAGTAACTCTTGTAGCTGTTTCTGAAGTTCTTTCAACTCAGTCGGCGCCATACGGTAAGGTGCCTTGGAGATCGGGTTAGTTCCGGGAATCAATTCGATCTCGAACTCAATTTCTCTATCAGGTGGTAATCCAGGTAGGTCATCAGGGAATACCTCCGGATGGTCGCATACCACTCTGACATCTTCTAGCTTCTGGTTCCTTGTTGATAAGGTATCAACCACGTGTTCTAGAAATCCGGTGCATCCATTTTCTAACATTTTTCGGGCTTTCAGCGCTGATAAGAATTTCCTTATTTCTTTCTTTGGCTCCCCGATAAACTCAAATGAGACCTCTGCTTCGGGTCAGAAGATCACCTTCCGTTTACGGCACTCAATTGAAGCGCCGTACTTGTGCAGGAAATCCATGCCCAATATAACATCATAGTTTCTCATATCCAGAACTATCAGGTCACAATAGAGCTCCTTGTCTGCGAGTCTAATTGGTGCGGCGCGTAGAATATGGGTGGATGGCATCACTTCTCCCGAAGGTAACGTTGTTAAGAATTTATAGTTCAAAACTTGGGGATGCCTATCTATCTTTCTTGTGAAAGGCGTAGAGATGAACGAATGGGTTGCCCCAGTGTCAAACAATACAGTAGCATACTGATTGAAAATAAATATCTGACCTGTGATAACCGTTGAGGCACTCGCTACGTCCTTTCAGTGAGGAGAACACTCGCATTTGTCCCAGCAGGTGGGGCTTCAGTCTCGCTTACCCGAGGACCCTCTATCGTAGCCTGCGATCCGTGAAGGCTGTGGAGGAGCTCCTCATCGACATACTTCGAGGAGGAGGTGCTCAACTCGGGTAGATGCTTCTAGGCTATGTGCCCCTCCAATCCACAGTTGTAACACTTCCTCGTGCCCTGACGACATTCCCCCGGATGCTTCTTCCCACATGTAGGACAGTCAGGATACCCAGTTTGGTTGTTTCCTGGGCCCCCTTTTGGGCCATTCCACTGTTTCTTCTTGCCACTGCGTGTTAGAATGTATACTGAAAGCCTAGCTCTTCTTGTATGAACATTTTATTTTGAAATAAGAATCACATGATCATTGTTTGCACTTTATATATTTATTATATGTGTGTGCATATTGTCTAATATTTTACATTGTAGATAACATGGTGCTTGGTGTGGCACAGAAGATCATGTTATCAGTCCCTTATAAAATATAAGTAGAGGCTCACAACCAAGATGGTTTTGGACAAACCATTGGCATGGTTGTAGTGTAGCTTGGTATTGTTTTATCTTGAACATAGAGTTACACTAGTACACTTAGGTGTATTGAGCAGACGACATAGAGGTGATTCAATTTAGTCGACTACATAATTGAATCGGACCTCGGATATTATGTTGTACATGCTCTTAATCCCGATATAATAACGGGCACATGTACTTAGTATTTATTTCTTTGATTTACGATTGGGTGAGATTTAGATGGATTAAATCAATATGCCCGTAAGTTGGGAAATAATATTATTTACATGGTGTGCTGCTGATTATAGGAGGAAACCGTGTCCTATATATTAGGTTGATGATGTCCCCTTGAGGAGCTCATAAGGTTCATCATGTAAACCCTTGACTTAGTCAACATGATGATAAGGTTGAGTGGTACTACTCGAGGAGTTAGATGTTGATTAATTGATGGTCAGTAAATCAATTAATTGACGGACATTCGATATCTTAAACACGGGGAGATTAATGTACAAATAATATATGGAGCCCATATTGATTTATGGGGGTTGGTGAGGTAGTTCAATGATGATCCTCTATTTGAATGGAACATCATTGATGGATCAAGTTAGTGTGGTTACGATCAATCGGGTGGCCGAGACCCAACTCCTCCTTATGGTCCCTATCGTAGCCTAATATAATCCTTGTGAAGTCTAGATCCAAGAATGTAAAATGAAACCCTAGAACCAACGGTTGGATTAAGTCCATAGATCCGATGGTTAGGATGAAACCCTAGAACCAACGGTTGGATTAAATCCATAGATCCGATGGTTAGGATGAAACCCTAGAACCAACGGTTGGATTAAATCCATAGATCCGATGGTTAGGATGAAACCCTAGAACCAACGGTTGGATTAAATCCATAGATCCGATGGTTAGGATGAAACCCTAGAACCAACGGTTGGATTAAATACATAGATACGATGGTTAGGATGAATCCCTAGAAGAAACGGTTGGATTAAGAACATATATCGGATGGTTAGGATGAAACCCTAGAATAGACGGTTGGGATTAAATCCCTAGATCCGACGGTTGGGATAAAACCCTTGATCCGACGGTTGGTATGAAATCCTAGATCCTATGGTTGGTATTAAATCCTAGATCCAACGGTTGGGATAAAATCCCTAGAACCGACGGTGGAGATTAAATCCCTAGAACCGACGGTGGAGATTAAATCCCTAGATCCGACGGTGGAGATTAGAGGAGGCTTAAGCCTAAATTCTAGAATTAGGGTTTGGCTCTCATCCTTGGTTAGTTGACAACAAATCTTAAAAGGGATAAGGTTGGTTGGGCGGCAAGAATATAGGAGTTAGTTCCTATATTTTAGGCTAACCAACTTTCTCCTAAATTCTATAAATAAAGGCTTAGGCATTGGGCGAAAATAGGTTTTTTGGATTGGAGAATTAGGGTTTGGCTCATCCAAGAGTTGGGCGGCAACAAACCCTAGAGGAGCTAGGTTTTGGGCTAAGAAAGTGGGTGGCAAGGTGATTGTTCTCCCTAAGGTTTTTGGCCGGTGCCCTCTTTCCCTTCTCATCCTTGGCGGTTCTCTTCTTCCTCCTCTCTTGCTCCTTGGTGGCGGCGGATCTCCAACAATTGGTGGCGGTGCTTCTCCAACATCTAGGTGGCCCGACAACAATACAATAAGTTGGCGGCAAGACTCATCCAATCGTTCCTTGGCCGGCGGTTGCATCAAACTCTCTTGTTTGGTGGCCGGTTCTAGAAAGGAAAGGTTTTGGTGGTTCTTCTCTTTGTTCGCAGCGGACAAGGAAGAGAAGAACGTGATCTAGAAGGCTTCTACTCGTGGAGGATCTTCGTCCACACGTCGTCCACGAGAAGGATAGGACATACGGTAGAAGATCGTAAGGTATAAAGTTTTATAACTTTAATTTCAGATCTGAGCATGTTCTTATATATGATGATTATACATGTGTGTATATGAATATATATTGTATAATCATGGACCCCGAAGACAAACACAAAAACCGGCGATCCGTCCGTCGTCTCTTCCGCAGCTATCCAACTAGAAGAGTTGTGTTGCTTGAACGACTAGTTTGTTCAAGCGACCACTCGAGTTGTTAGCACGACGACGAATAGGTGTTGCTAAGGAAGCTCATCCCATCCGGATTAATCCTTTCATTAGTGAAAATTTTAATCCGGGGACATGGGAGCCAATGAGCCTCCGAAGCGACTTCCATCACTGCGGTCCCTCTTCCAGCTAGTATTCGAAGATTTCTGATCTCCGGTCTGTGCCTTATTCTGCTGATCGATGTTGTTCAGGTAGTGCTCGGTGATCAGGGCACTACTGAATAGCTCTTCGGCGGTCTGGGGTCGATTGACTCTGCAGGCCACATTCAGAGCTATCTCCGGTCATAACATTTTCAAAGATGAGTCCGGGTCCTTTCCCTTCTCGCTTGACTAATTCAGGCGAGAGGCGTGCGATCTTGAACCTTTTCATAGCTTCACTGACTAATAGATCGCCTTGTCGGAACTCGAGGAACTCATCGTAGTGCTTATTTGTGATCCGTCTCTGAAAGAACTCCTCGAAGAACTCAGATTCAAAGTCTGTCCACCTCATTTGATTTACTTGTCTCTTTGCTTTGACTCTCTCCCACCACATCCTTGCATCTCCGGAAAGAAAGAAGGAGGAACATTTTATCTTTTCGTGCTCGGGCCAATCCAGCAGCTCCACGATGCTCTCAACTATTTTGAACCAGGCTTGGGCATCCCATGGTTCGCAGGCACCTGAGAAATTTTCTGGTTTCAGCCTCTGCCACTGAATCAGATAAGTTTCGGGTCGGACCCCCGGTGGCAGCATTGACTAGTGGTGCTTGCACCATAGTGGTCGTGTTTGGCGTCACGTTCTGCGTCTCTGGTGTGGTGCTAGGGTTCCCTTGTTGGTTCATGAGAGCATTGATAACCAGCTGTTGTTCTGCGACCTAACGCTGTAGCTCGGTAACCACATGCACCAAATCGGGTGGGGGTGCCGATTCATTCCCTCTATTACTACGTCTCCCATTCATGTTATCTAAGTGATAAATAAATAATTAAGGTATTATTATAATTTCTACTCATATACATGCATCTAAACATTCCTTATCATAAACAAGGTAAGGTATCCTTCCTAGTTGCATTTCTAGGTTAGAAACATGTTTCCATCATATAAAGCTTGGTAAGGTATCATTATTATCTAAGTCACAAGTAGGGTTCCATTCTACTAAAACATGACGAGGTATTATTTCTATCTAAGTCACAAGTGTGATCCCATTCTAATAAAACATGATGAGGTATTATTTCTATCTAAATAGAAGACATTCTTCATTATAAAAGAAACTTAGGTATGCATAAAGTTACTTACTTGGAAATAGCAGGATGGAGGCTTGATGTGTGATAGTGGAAAGGTGAACCCCACTCTGATACCAACCTGTAACGCCCGCCCTTATCTGCTCTCAGGATGGCGCTACTTTTATTTTTTTATAACATAACATATATGGATCATTTCACCATTTACATACTTAAACATGTTATCATGGCTTAAACCTTCTTTTATACATGCATCCCATATCATATTCATAATTAGCATGTTAACATATCTTATCTCATTTTATAACATGCATAACATAAAGATTCATTCATGAGTTATAACATATCACACTTTCTTAAGTAATTGAACGGTATCATAACTAAGCAACATCCAACATGGTACTAATAAATCACAAGTCTTATAAGCGGAAGCAATGTCTTAAGTTATTCATTGAGCATATAAATATAAGCAGATAGAAATAGGGTCTTTTTCCACCATGCCACTATCACACACACTTGGCCCCTCCTGCTACTTCCTCTAGTTCATGTTCCCTGCATCTACAGTATATGGACAACATAAACTATAAGCATATAGCTTAGTAAGATTCTTGCCTACTCACAAAAGCCACAACTTCATCAAACAATTAGAAGACATGAGCATACAAGCATAAATAGCATAAGTATTTCATAACAACACTAATCATCAACATACCCACGTAATAAAACATAAGCATGGCATGAGATTTACATAAGCATGCTAAACATAATTAAATCTAAGCATTACGTATTGCTAGGACATAATCACCAAAGCATTCTTAAACTTGAACATAAGCATTCATAATTTCATAAATTCTAAACATGCATCAAGGACATAATCATAAGCATTCTTAAACTTGAACATAAGCATTCATAATTTCATAGATCCTAAACATGCATCAAGGACATAATCATAAGCATTCTTAATTTCATACAAGTCCTTTCTTTTCCAAAACATATACATATAGGTACTTCAACATAATCATAACTTGAATGGGGGGCCCCTGGTTAAGTACCACATAATGCGCGTTCCGTAATAGGCTGGGGTAGCGAGCCACCAGACCTACTAGAGCAATACCTCTTACGTCTTACCAGGGCAAGACCTCTTACGTCTTCTTATGTCCCTTTGGATTTGATTAACGACCACCTAACGGGTCAGGTACTTAATCTCTTACAAAGTAAAATACTTAATTCCTTTCTTTCTTGTCATATCATAAAGAATGCTCTTAATCCCCAACATAAAAAGGGAAGCATCTCCGTCTTATCTTATCATAAGGAGAGCTCTTAATCCCTACTTAAAAAGGGAAGCATCTCCGTCTTATCTTATCATAAGGAGAGCTCTTAATCCCAACATAAAAAGGGGAAGCATCTTTTTAGACATGTCATAGCATATATGCATTCATAACTTAAGAATACCCTAAAGGGGTCTTAAAGCATAATCATGTTCATCACATAAGCATATTTCATGGCATATTAAAATCATCAACTTGTCCATCACATAGGCATATTTCATGGCATATTAAATCATAAACATATTCATCACATAGGCATAATTCATGACATATTAAAATCATAGACATGTTCATCACATAGGCATATTAAAAATCAGAAACATGGTCATCACATAGGCATAATTCATGGCATATTAAAATCATGAACATGTTCATCACATAGGCTTATTTCATGACATATGAAAATCATAGACATGTTCATCACATAGGCATATTAAAATCAGAAACATGGTCATCACATAGGCATAATTCATGGCATATTAAAATCATAAACATGTTCATCACATAGGCATATTTCATGACATATGAAAATCATAGACATGTTCTGTTGGATCGATGCGGTTCGCTAGAGGGGGGGGTGAATAGCGAAAAACCTTTTCTTTTTCTTTCGTTTGTTAAAACTCGAGAGATAATTAATTAATTGCAGCGGAAATGTAAAGTAAATAAAGACAATGAAGTTTTACTTGGTTCATAGCCTTCGGCTACTACTCCAAGGCCCTAGTGGTCCTTGACCACGTACGGAGGGCAAAAGCACTAAAGGAACTCCTCCTTGTTAGAGGTAGGAGTTAATCGATACAAGAAGGAACCACAAAAACTTGAGATAGAGGGACACTCCCCATCTCCTCGTATACGATAAAAGCTCCGGAAATGTAAATGACAAACTGATAACAAAAAAAAAACTAATACCGACTTACAAAAATAATAAGGAAAGTTAAACCTAGATGTCGGAATGGAAGGACTTCGTTGTCGGAGAGTTGCAGCGTAACAGAGGCTTTTGAGCACTTAGAAAATTATATGAAACCCTAGGTTTGGCCCTCCTTTTATAGCCTTTGAGCCCCTTTTCGAGAGGAACCCTAGCCAATCAAATTTGAGCACATCTTCCCTTGAAATTTGGTGATAATCCTTGACTCCTCGAATCTGATCATTGACCATCAGTCGACTGATGGCCATCATCATTCGACTGATGGTAGCATCGAGGTCGATCTTCTGCGATCATTGTTTGGCGATGAGTCCTCCAAGTCGGCATGACGATGCTAGCTGCAGGGCAAAGTTAGCTCAAAGAAAACATTATTTTGACGGCCTCCGACCATCCGATCTCGACCTAGACCATCTATGGGATGTCTTTGGGTGGATCTACCCTTAAGATCATCCCCGTAAAGAGGATACGACCTCACTTACGCTCGCACACACGAGCTTACCTCGATACTTACATGTCACTTTTGCTTCCGGCCTTCCACTCGATTCCTTCGGCTCCCTCCGAAGTAACTCGAGTATCTCCCGACCACCGCGGCTTCCTCCGGGTGTCGCTAGCCTTCAGCTCCAGCATTGAGACTTTTCTGCACACTTGATTTAGCTCGTGAGATAACAATATAAGCTTAACTTTGTATCGTTTGCTATAATCAAAACTTAGGTTTGACTTAGGTGCCCACTGCACCAACAATCTCCCCCTTTTTGATTTATGGCAAACCCACATACAAAGTTAAGACAAAAATAAGTATGAGATTATGAATGAGTAGGAGTATATAAAAATCCTTTTTCAAGTGCTCCCCCTTGAGGAATCCTCCCCCTTGACCGAGGGTGAGTACTTGAGAAAGGGTTTTAACTCTCCCCCTAGATATTTGCTACTAAGAAAAAGAATTAAGTAACCGAAATTACTTAATGTTGGCCATAGTGTTTAAAATAAGTTTTAAGTTAAGAAACCAAATGATTTCTTAACCCTGGCCTTTTGGTTAAATAAGTTTTCAAAACTTAACGTTAACTTTTGGTTTAATTATGAAGTGAATAAGTTTTCAAAACTTAACGTTAACTTTTGGTTTAATTATGAAGTAAGAGTTAAGTTCTAAAAAAAAATTAAATTATTAAATTTTGACTCCTTAACTTTTATCCTTTTTCCCCTTTTTCTCCCCCTTTTGCCGTATATCGAAAAGAGTAAGGGGTGTGTGGAAAACAAGACAAATGTTTAAATTTAAAGTCCAAGCATGTTCCACATTTTTTTTTATTTTTTTTATTTTTTTTATTTTTTTTTTTAAAATAATATGCTGAAAATAAGTTCATCTATAAAATGTTTGACTCATATTTGGCTTGATTGATATGAAGGATCAACCAGTCCTGGTCAGAGTCGATTAGTATGTATGATTATACTCCATGGTTCATAGCAATGCACTATCTCTACATCTGGAACCAGGAGTAAGGTCCTAACATCTCACGCCCATCTACGTGGCTAAGTACACAAACACATTAGTCCTATGTGTTGTGAGATGTATTGGCTCCTTAAATCTATAGGTGCATGATATCTAAGGTATGTCCTATACTAGTTCCAAAAATGAAAGTTAAGAAATAGTAGTAAGAAAATATAATTTACATGTACCTATTCTATTACGCACATGCCCAATTTTATTCTTAGTAGACTAAATTCGGCTTCGGGTAGGGGTTTACTAAATAGATCTGCCAAGTTAGACTTCGATTCGACGTATTCGAGGTGTATGGCTCCGTTGGCCACATGTTCTCGAATGAAATGGTGTTTGACCTCTATATGTTTGGTCCTAGAGTGACATATCGGATTCTTTGTAAGATTAATTGAACTAATGTTATCTACGTGAAGTTTAGTATTTGTAAAGTCTAACTTAAAGTCGCGGAGAGTGTGCTTCATCCAACGAAGCTGCGTGACACACTCACCCATCGTGATGTATTCGGCTTCGGTGGTAGATAAGGCAACACAATGTTGCTTCCTACTGCACCAACTCACTAGACTCTGTTAGTAATATATGAGAGATGTCCTAAGGCAATCGCCTTATGTATGAACCATTTATATGATAAATGAAGATTCACTATTTGATTATACATGTTTTATGTATTTGATTGGATCTTAAACTCATTTACTGAATTTCCACGATACGATTCACAGCATGAGAGAATTTGTGATTGGATCACAACTAGTGAGTATCTCTACATGTGTAATTGTGATGTATCGGAATTATCCCTAGTCGATGAATTGATGAATCTGGACACCATCAATTCTGTTGAGACTAGCATGAGGTATACTCCTTGGTGTATCCAAGCAGCTGATTCTCACTGGCTGGAGACATAGTGATGTCCGGAGTTAATCGTGGATGCTAGTTATGGTAACTAGTTCATTGGAGTGACCAGCCGTAAGACTTCATATGGTTCTCTGCATATATAGATATGTCAATGAAGTTCTTCTTGTGGCTTAAGTGCGATGTTCCTTTGACTTGCGGTATTCAAGTCATCTTGATCATGGAGACTTATGCTTTGACATCTTAAGCAAACATCTCTAAGGAGATGTGGACCCGGATGATTGGGTATAAGTCAGTGATCGAAGGTGTTTGAATAGCCTATAAAGGATTCACCACTCCTTGCGAGGAGATGTATACCCATGGCCTCTCGTGATTGTTACTAAAGTCTTTGGCCAAAGCATTACATGTTTAGAGTAAGGTACTCTTGATACATGTGGAGTAACTAGAATCAGTAGGGACGAGGAAATGATACTTGGGCTAGGTGTGGCGTGTCGACCTAGTGAGGTGACACAATAGACCATGTCAACCAAGTGGGTATAAGATGAGTGAAGGGAATGGGGCACGATTCATTCGAGCTACTGAAGGGTTTCAGAAATAGTTCTGGATCAACCGTTGATCTTTTTCGGTTAATTGGGGATCATGATGTACTACTAGGTGCCACTCATGATCGTTCTATAATTAATGGTTAATTATAGACGGCCAACATAAACCGAGAACCTATTTGTTCACACGCACAACGAGTGTAATCCAAAGGATTTAAAACGAGCTTGAGAATGGGATTCTCAGACCGAGAGAAACTATGTTTGGTTGGACCAAACATAAAGCGAGCATGAAATTGTTTCAGTCGCAATGGAAGCGTGGATGGGCAGTGTCTTATGAAGACATAATTGATGGACCAAAATGGTTTGGTTCTAATCCAATGGATGAGAATAAACCAAATGGTTTGGTTTATATTAAACGAATGAACCAAAGGTTGGTTCGGTTCGTTTTAACTTAAAATAAACCATCATGGTTTGGTTTATTTTAACTTATCTTAATGGAGCGGGTTAACGGGCTTTATGGATATGATCCATTAACCATTAAGAGAATTAGTTCTCTATAAAATAGGGATTAAACCCTAACCCTAAACCCAATCATCTAGTTGCCGCCCAACATCTAGTTGCCGCCCAACACATTGTGGCCGCCCAAGCTCCTTGCCGCCCAGCTTGATTGTGCTGCCGTCAAGACCCTTGCCGGCGTCCAAGCTCCAGCCGGTGAACCTCCGGCGACCCTCCGGTGATCCCCTAAAAGGTTCGGCATCAAGGTGAGCTTTTGTCTCCTTGTTTTGGCCGGCGCCTATCTCCTCCACCAAGCTGTCCAGTTTTCTGGACAGCTTCTTCTCCTCTCGTCGGAGCGTCGTTTGGACGACGGTTAGTGCTCCGACAGCGGCTAACATACCGGGGATTTGATCTCCGGTAATCCTCTGAGGTGGAGGACGAAGGATTTGTCAATCGGTTGACGAATACCTCTCCGGAGAAGCAAGTCTTGAGGACTTGTTTTAGGTCCGAATTTGGATTCGGATCGTGATCATCTCTCGATCACGTCGTCTTCAACACGAGGCTAGTAACCCGTACGAAGACGAAGCTCGTGGCTTGGCGAAGTCATCCCGAGGAGCTCGGCGTGGATACGGATAGAGACGATTCTTACGAGGATCGTTCCGGTTGATGCCGTTCCCGCTACACGTCATACGAAAGGTATAACGTAGTTTAATTTCCTTTTATTGCAATTTTAATTTACGGTTATATCTACACTTGTTGTAATAGCATGCGTGTGTTGTGTGTGTTGTAATAAATAGGAGTATTTATTATTTTTATTGCTTCCGCTGTGCTCATGTTTACGAAACATGATCGAACACACACACGCCGCGGTGCCCGAAACCCAACAGTGGTATCAGAGCCCAGGTTGTGTTTCGACATAATCGTAAAATGGTTTTGCGATAGTCATAATGTATTTCTGGACATTTTCTAATTTTGGAAATTTAGAAGTATTTATGGAAATTTTTCAATTTTGGAAAGTCTAGAAGTATTTATGGAAATCTTCCACTTTTGGAAAGTTGGAAGTATTTATGGAAATTGATATTTTCCATAAATAAAATATTTGATTAGATTTTGGAAATTTGTTTCCTAATTTAATCATGATTTGATTTGGGAAATCAAATCTTAAAATATTTTATTTCCATAAGTAGTTTTAATGATTTAGGAAATTGGTTTCCTAAATAGATTTTCCTTAATCAAATAATTCCATGAATAAAATATGTGATTAGATTTGGAAATTTGTTTCCTAATTTAATTATGATATGATTTGGAGAATCAAATCTTAAACATATTTTATTTCCATAAATAGTTATGACATATAAGGAAATATATACATGACATAATTGTATGCCATGTAATTGCATTAGATGCATAACATTATGCCATGCGTGTCGTGACATGTAGATGTATGCCATGTATGCCATGCCATGTAGATAATAGTTATTTGCATGCAAAGAGGATGAGACATAAAACCCTAACTCAATATTAAAGCCTACACCTTCCATTAATATGGTTAGAACCAGAGTTCTATTTCTTGTTTGGGTTGTTGGACTCACTCAAGCCCGGCTCGAACCTCAACATGTTCAAATCATTGGAATAGTTTAACTCTAATATGGTAAGAGTCAGAGGTCAATCGTTAGTTTGGGTTGTTGGACTCACTCCAAGCCTGGCTAATTGGTTGAATGCGCTCTAACCATATTAAAACTATTTCGCGATTAATGGGTCGACTTTAACTTGGAGCATCGATTTGTTGGACTCACTCCAAGGTCGATGTGAAGAGAGGTGAAGTTGGGTGCTATGCATATGATGCATACTTGTTAATGTGTTAACAACCCAATGTATGTGTAAACATTCAATTAGTTGATAGCACATTGTGATAGTTACATATACATGATATGTAATCGGTATACTTGATACCCACCATCATAGCTAAGAATAGCTTGTTGGACTCACTCCAAGGTTGTTCTTATCTATGATGGATATCAGCCCATTCGGAGATGGACCTACGATCTCCCGAAGTGATTTTAAGGGTTTTTGAATTCGAAAAATGAATGGGATTTATAAATGTATATTGATGCATTTTAAAATCATCTTTCTCATATATGCTCGTTTTGTATTTCTAAGTTAATATATTGATCATGATGTGTTTGAATTTGCGTTCCATTTTGGATTCAAATAAATTGACTGGGCCGAGCTTCATGGACTAGCTTAGAAGCTTGAGAATTGTTCTCAAGGTTGAAAAGCTTGCAAATGTCCTCGAAGCGCCTCTTCCCGCCCGTCATAGTGATGATGCAACTCTGGACCAATTGTTGGCCTATCAGAAACATGTGAGTGATTCTGAACAAATGAGTTGCATCATGCTAGCCACGATGGAACCCAAGCTACGATAACAGCATGAGCATATGGATGCTCATATCGTAGTCCTTCATCTTTGTGAGTTGGTTGATGAGCAAGTGAGATTCGAAAGGTTCGAAGTCTCAAAGCTCCTCTTCACCTCTGAGATGCTAGGAGGTTCATCTGTAGTGCGCTCAATATGCTAAAAGGCGTGAGTCTTCGAGAAGCATGAGCGGGGGCGGTCTTTTAGTTGATTCCTCAAGAAAGGTTCTAAGAGGAAGTCAAAGGAACGTGAAGGGAAAGAAGAGAAAGGCTAAGAAGGTAGAACTAGCACAAAAGGAAACTTGCCATCATTATGGCAAGGAGAGCCATTTGTGAAGAAAGTGCAAGATTTATCTTGAGTTCGTGAAGAAGGATAAGGCATCGGATGCCCCATCTTCTTCAGAAATCTTCTTTATTGATTGTCATTCTATTTCCTCAGACACTTGGGTATTTGATACTGGGTGTGGCTCACATATATGTAATGACATACATGGGCTAAGGAATAGAAGAAGACTCGTCAAAGGGGAGAGTCAAATTTACGTGTTGGGAATGGAGCAACGGTTGCTGCACTCGCCATCGGAACGTATTTGTTGGAACTCCCTGTAGGACTTGTCTTAGAACTGGACAATTGCTTGTATGTTCCTTCGTTGATAAAGAACATCATTTCTATTTCTTGTCTAAATAGAAATGGGTTCCATTTGACTTTTAGTAACAATTATTGTTACATAACTTTGAATGGGGTTCTTTATGGGACTGGAACTTTAAGCAATGGTGTATATACGTTGGACGTATCCAGTGACATTTGCAATATCGAAGCGAGCAACAAGCGTGCTCGAAAGGATAATCAAATAGACTCCTACATGTGGCATTGTCATCTTGGCCATGTAAGTAAGAAACGCATGTCCGAATTACACCGATGTGGAATTCTGGAATCGTTTGAATTGGATTCATACGATACATGCGAATCATGCTTAAAAGGCAAGATGACTAAGTTACCTTTTACGGGAAAAGGTGAACGAGTGGGAGAGTTGCTAGGCCTAATACATAGTGATGTATATGGACCTATGTCAACTCAATCTTTAGGAGGCTATAGCTACTTCATTACCTTCACCGATGATCACTCACGGTTTGGGTATGTGTTCTTGATGAAACACAAGTATGAAGCCTTTGAAAGGTTCAAAGAATTCAGAAATGAAGTAGAGAAACAACATGACAAGAGTATTAAAATACTTCGATCGGATCGAGGTGGTGAATACTTAAGTCAAGAGTTTCTTGATTATCTAAGAGACAATGGCATATTGTCTCAATGGACTCCGCCATATACACCACAGCATAATGGTGTATCTGAGAGGCGTAACAGGACCTTGTTGGACATGGTCCGGTCAATGATGAATCATGCGACTCTTCCCAAGTCCTTTTGGGGTTATGCACTTCAGACAGCTGTTTACTTGTTAAACAGAATGCCTACCAAGGTAGTCTCTACTACTCCATATGAGATATGGGCTAGTAAGAAACCTCATGTATCTTACTTGAAGATATGGGGTTGTCCTGCTTATGTGAAGCGGACTGTATCAGACAAACTGGATGCTAAGTCTGATAAATGTCTATTTATTGGATAACCTAAGGAAACAAGGGGTTACCAATTCTATCATCCTGTGGAACAAAAGGTGTTTGTTTCAAGGCATGCTGTGTTTCTAGAGAAAGAGTTTCTCTTGCAAGAAAACAGTGGGAGTGTCGTTGAGCTTGAGGAGGCTCGAGAGACTCAAATAGACATTGATGAGATACCTGGTGAAGCACAACAGCCGACAACTCATAGTGATGAGCAATCGGCTGGACCTAATGTAACACCACATCTTCGTAGATCTGGTAGAACACGCAATATTCCTGAGAGATATGGATTTCTCGTAAGTGAATCGAACGACGTGTTACTCATTGATGATGAGGAGCCTACCAGTTATGAAGAAGTGCTGACAAGTTCAGAAGGGATAAGTGGCTTGGTGCCATGAAGTCGAAATGGATTCCATGTACGAAAACCAAGTTTGGAACTTGGTTGACCCACGAAGGCATAAAGCCTATAGGGTGCAAGTGGGTTTTCAAGAAGAAAACCGACATGGATGGTAATGTGATTACCTATAAGGCTAGATTGGTGGCGAAGGATATCGTCAAAAACAAGGTGTTGATTATGACGAAACCTATTCGTAGCTATCTTAAATCCATTCGGATGCTCCCCGCCATAGCGGCTCATTATGATTATGAGATATGGCAGATGGATGTGAAAACAGCTTTCCTTAATGGAAACCTGCTCGAGGACGTGTATATGATACAGCCTGAGGGTTTCACATCGGTTGATAAAACCAAGGTATGCAAGTTGCGACGATCCATTTATGGATTGAAGAAAGCATCCAGGAGCTGGAATATCCGTTTTAATGAGACGATCAAAAAGTTTGATTTCTCACAAAATCCAGACGAACCTTGTGTGTACAAGAAGGTTAGTGGGAGTGCAGTCGTATTCCTAGTATTGTATGTCGATGACATATTACTTATAGGAAACGATGTGTCAATCTTCTGATCGATTAAGGTTTGGTTATCCAAGACATTCTCCATGAAAGACACAGGAGAAGCAACCTACATCCTTGGGATTAAGATCTATAGAGATAGATCGAAGCGGTTGCTTGGTCTTTCGCGGTCTACATATATAGACCGAAAAGTGCTAAAGAGGTTTAGCATGTCGGAATCCAAGAAAGGTTATCTCCCCATCGGGGCATGGGGTACACCTTTCGAAGTCTATGTGTCCGCGCACAGAAGACGAGAGGATTTGCATGAGTAAGATTCCCTATGCATCCGCAATAGGATCTATCATGTATGCTATGTTATGTACGAGGCCCGGTGTATCGTATGCTCTGAGTGTCACGAGCAGATACCAGTCTGATCCAGGAATGGATCATTGGGCGGCTGTTAAGACGATCCTTAAGTACTTGAGAAGAACTAAGGATGTGTTCCTAATATATGGAGAAGGGGACATGGTGATACGCGGGTATCTGAGATGCGGCTTCGAGACAGACAAGGATGATTCCAGTCTCGATCTGATATCGTGTTCACCTTGAATGGGCGCGATGAGTTGGAAAAGTTCCAAACAAGAGGCGTAGCGGATTCTACCACCGAGGCGAGAATATATTGCGGCGGCGACAAAGGAGGCGGTTTGGATCAAGAAGTTCGTTCATGAACTTGGTGTGATTCCTGCCATTGTTGAAGCAATACCGGTCTACTGCGACAACAATGGAGCAATTGCACAGGTAAAAGAGCCAAGGTCTCATCAACGATCCAAACATGTGCTTCGCCGCTATCATCTTATCAGAGAGATCATAAGTAGGAACGAAATACAAATCGAGAAAATTCCCACTGAAAGGAACTTAGCGGATCCTTTGACTAAAGCATTACCTCAAAGTAAGTTTGAGGGTCATGTTGGTGCTTATGGTATTGGATACCGTAGCGATTGGCATTAGGCCAAGTGGGAGTCTGTTAGTAATATATGAGAGATGTCCTAAGGCAATCGCCTTATGTATGAACCATTTATATGATAAATGAAGATTCACTATTTGAGTATACATGTTTTATGTATTTGATTGGATCTTAAACTCATTTCTTGAATGTCCACGATACGATTCACGGATGAGAGAATTTGTGATTGGATCACAACTAGTGAGTATCTCTACATGTGTAATTGTGATGTATCGGAATTATCCCTAGTCGATGAATTGATGAATCTGGACACCATCAATTCTATTGAGACTAGCACGAGGTATACTCCTTGGTGTATCCAAGCAGCTGATTCTCACTGGCTGGAGACATAGTGATATCCGGAGTTAATCGTGGATGCTAGTTATGGTAACTAGTTCATTGGAGTGACCAGCCGTAAGACTTCATATGGTTCTCTGCATATATAGATATGTCAATGAAGTTCTTACTGTGGCTTAAGTGCGATGTTCCTTTGACTTGCGGTATTCAAGTCATCTTGATCATGGAGACTTATGCTTTGACATCTTAAGCAAACATCTCTAAGGAGATGTGGACCCGGGATGATTGGGTATAAGTCGAAGTGATCGAATAGCCTATAAAGGATTCACCACTCCTTGCGGAGATGTATACCCATGGCCTCTCGTATTGTTACTAAAGTCTTTGGCCAAAGCATTACATGTTTAGAGTAAGGTACTCTTGATACATGTGGAGTAACTAGAATCAGGATGAGGAAATGATACTTGGGCTAGGTGTGACATAGTCGGCCTAGTGGGGGTGACACAATAGACCATGTCCGAACCAAGTGGGTATAAGATGAGTGAAGGGAATGGGGTGCGATTCATTCGAAGCATCTTGAAGGGTTTGAGAAATAGTTACGGATCAACCGTTGATCTTTTGGTTGTTGGGGATCATGATGTACTACTAGGTGCCACTCATGATCATTCTATAATTAATGGTTAATTATAGGCGGCCAACATAAACCGAGAACCTATTTGGTCACACGCTGCTTGAGTGTAATCCAAAGGATTTAAAACGAGCTTGAGAATGGGATTCTCGGGCCGAGAGAAACTATGTTTGGTTGGACCAAAGCATGAAAGCGAGCATGAAATTGTTTAATGGAAGCGTGGATGGGCGTGTCTTATGAAGACATAATGGATGGACCAAAATGGTTTGGTTCTAATCCAATGGATAAGAATAAACCAAAGGGTTTGGTTTATTTTAAACGAATGAACCAAAAGTTGGTTCGGTTCGTTTTAACTTAAAATAAACCATCATTGTTTGGTTTATTTTAACTTATCTTAATGGAGCGGGTTAACGGGCTTTATGGATATGATCCATTAACCATTAAGAGAATTAGTTCTCTATAAAATAGGGATTAAACCCTAACCCTAAACCCAATCATCTAGTTGCCGCCCAACATCTAGTTGCCGCCCAACACATTGTGGCCGCCCAAGCTCCTTGCCGCCCAGCTTGATTGTGCTGCCGTCAAGACCCTTGCGGCGTCAAGCTCCAGCCGTGAACCTCCGGCGACCCTCCGGTGATCCTAAAAGGTTCGGCATCAAGGTGAGCTTTTGTCTCCTTGTTTTGGCGGCGCCTATCTCCTCCACCAAGCTGTCCAGTTTTGGACAGCTTCTTCTCCTCGTCGGGCGTCGTTTGGGCGGCGGTTAGTGCTCCGACAGCGGCTAACATACGAGATTTGATCTCGGTAATCCTCTAGGTGGAGGACGAAGGATTCGTCAATCGGTTGTGAATACCTCTCGGAGAAGCAAGTCTTGAGGACTTGTTTTAGGTCCGAATTTGGATTCGGATCGTGATCATCTCGATCACGTCGTCTTCAACACGAGGCTAGTAACCCGTGCGAAGAGCGAAGCTCGTGGCTTAAGCGAAGTCATCCCGAGGAGCTCGGCGTGGATACGGATAGAGACGATTCTTACGAGGATCGTTCCGGTTGATGCCGTTCCCGCTACACGTCATACGAAAGGTATAACGTAGTTTAATTTCCTTTTATTGCAATTTTAATTTACGGTTATGTCTACACTTGTTGTAATAGCATGCGTGTGTTGTGTGTGTTGTAATAAATAGGAGTATTTATTATTTTTATTGCTTCCGCTGTGCTCATGTTTACGAAACATGATCGAACACACACACGCCGCGGTGCCGGAAACCCAACAGACTCGAGCCGAGTAGTTGACAACAACCACTCGTGCTCTTTCTGTCGAGTTTACTACCAGCATAATCTGAATCGGAGTAGCCGATTAGTTCGAACTCGGTAGATCTAGGATACCAAATACCGACATTAAGTGTACCCTTTAGATATATAAGGATACGCTTAACTAGGGTTAGGTGAGACTCCTTAGCACAGGTTTGAAACCTGGCGCACATACTTACTGCGAATAGGATGTCGGGTCGACTCGCAGTTAAGTATAGAAGACTTCCTATTGCGCTCCTATAGTACTTTAAGTCAATGGACTTACTTTCTAGGTCTTCTCCTATGTTAACATTTATCGCCATTGGGGTGTTTATTACCTTAGCGTCTTCCATTCCAAATCTTTTAATTAACTCCTTAGTGTATTTTTGTTGATATAGGTATATACCATCCTTAGTTTGTTTAATTTGTAGACCTAAAAAGAAACTTAACTCGCCTACCAAGTTCATTTCGAACTCACTTTCCATGAGCGAAACGAACTCGTTTAGTAAGGCTGAGTTAGAGGTTCCAAAAATTATATCGTCTACGTAAATTTGAGCTATGAATATTTCTTTACCTAAGGTTTTTACGAAGAGAGTTGGGTCAACTAAGCCTTGGTTAAACCCTTTTGACTTAAGATGTATTGAAAGTCTCTCGTACCAAGCTCGAGGAGCTTGTTTAAGTCCATAGAGAGCTTTCTTAAGTTTTAGAACATGGTCGGGTTTATCTAGATTTTCGAATCCGGGGGGTTTGCTAACATAAACTTCTTCTTTAATGTATCCATTTAGGAATGCCGACTTAACATCCATTTGAAACAGCTTAAATCCTCGATGTGCGGCATAAGCTAGCAACATTCGAATGGATTCGAGTCTAGCTACTGGGGCATAGGTTTCGTCGTAATCTAAGCCTTCGACTTGGCTAAATCCTTTGGCGACTAACCTAGCCTTGTTTCTAACTACTTCACCTTTATCATCAAGCTTATTTCGAAACACTCACCTTGTTCCAATTATCGTTTTGTCTTTAGGTGGTGGTACTAATTCCCACACTTCATTCCTAGTAAATTGAGCTAGCTCTTCTTGCATTGCAATAATCCAATCTGGATCAAGAAGAGCTTGTTCAATTGATTTGGGTTCTATCTTTGAAATTAAGGAAATTTGACTAAGGTTCCTATAGGATGCTCTAGTTCGAACTCCTAGATTAGGATCTCCTATCACTTGATCGATAGGGTGGTTAGTCTGAATCCTAGATTGGGTTGGGTTTGTGTCACCTAATGCTTGATCAATGGGGTGACTTGGTTGAACACTAGTTTGGTTGGAGTCATCTATCACTTGATCAATAGAGTGACTAGGTTGACCTAGGTTAGGATTAACACTAGACCTGATCTCCGGATCAGAGTTAGGTCTAGTATGAATCGTCTCGCTAATTGGGGTTGTCGGGGGTTTTGTAGGTTCATGTCCTTCATTAAATACTACATTGATAGTCTCCTCGACTCTAAGGGTGTCGTGGTTATATACTCTATAAGCTCTACTTGTAGTCGAGTATCCTAGAAAGATTCCGGTCGTGGTTTTGGATGTAAATTTCCCTAGGTAATCCTTAGTGTTTAGGATATGTACCTTACACTCAAATACCCTAAAGTACTTGATGTTAGGTATTTTATCGTGATAAATCTCGTAGGAGGTCTTAAGGTGCCTCTTTACCATAAGGATCCTATTTTGGACATAGCAAGTCGTGCTAACGGCTTCTGCCCAAAACCTATCGGGTAGGTCGTATTCATTTAACATGGTCCTAGCGGCTTCTTGTAGAGTTCGGTTTTTCCGCTCCACTAGGCCATTTTGTTGAGGGGTCCTAGGGCAAGAGAATTCATGGTGGTATCCATTTAGGTTACAGAAATCGGTGAACCTTTGATTTTCGAATTCACCACTATGATCGCTTCTAAGTCTTTTAACCTTAAGGTCTTTTTGATTCTCGATTAATTTGAATAGATTGATTAATTGATCTAGGGTATCATTTTTATGTTTGATGAACCTAACCCAGGTAAACCTGGAGTAGTCGTCAATTATGACTAAGCAATATTGACTTCTATTGAGAGACTTGGCTCCATGTGAATCGAATAGATCCATATGCAGGAGCTCAAGTACACTTGAGGTTCGTTCTTGGTTAGTTAACTTGTTTTGTGTCCTAGGTTGTTTTCCTTGTTGACAAGCATTACAGATTTTATTAACCAAATTGTTGAGGTTGGGTAAGCCTCTGACTAAGCCACTCTGACTCATCTTGTGGACGAGTCTTGGGTGCGAGTGACCGAGTCGTCGGTGCCACAACCATGATTCCTCTTGCCGTGTCATAAGACACTTAGTTGAGGAGTTGGTTAAGTTGATCGTATAAATGTTGTTATTTCTAGTTCCTTTAAGAATTGTTTTAGAGGTTTCGTTGGTATTAATTACGCATTCATTTTCTAGAAATATAACCTTATAGTTATTATCACACAATTGGCTTACACTAAGTAAGTTATATTCAAAATTCTCTACAAGTAATACATTTTTAATAACAAATTAGTTGTTAAGCTCGATATCACCTGATCCAATGATTTTGAGCTTGTTGTTATTCCCAAAGGCTACCGATCCTTGTCGTTTGAATCGAAGCTTTGCGAATTTGAGTTGATCCCCGGTCATGTGTCGGGAGCAACCGCTGTCCAACATCCATTGATCCTACACACAAGGTGGTTGGATTGGATGTTAGATTTTTGTTAAGAAAATTGGTTGTAAGTTGTTAACCCTAGGTCATCTCACCGGAGTCTATATGATCAAGCATGTTATACTTATGTGTTTTTTAGATGACTTCCAATTAAGTTGATTAAGTGGATTTAGGTTCAAGTAATTTTATGTTAGATTTGGATTTAACCTAGGCTTGTCAAGTTTACCTTTTCAAGATCATGGCTTCAGTCGTGGCGAGGCACAGGGGCCTTCTTTTATCGGATCATCGACCACTTCCTTAGACAAAGCCATTTTCAAGAAAATGATGACTTGACTCACCTAAAATTATTTCCTCGTCTAACTAGTTATTTTTGAAAAGAGACTCCCCGAGGCTCAATCTTTTCGAAGAATTTTAGTTGGTTATGTTTTTGAAAAGAGGCTCCCCGAGGCTCAATCTTTTCGAAGTTGATTATGTTCATGTTCTAAGTGAGTTCACAAGTTTTAAAGTACAAACTTTCTAAGTTAAAGCATGCAATTTCTAAGTTAAAGCACAAACATTCTAAGTTAAAACATGCAATTTCTAAGTTAAAGCACAAACATGTTTTGTACTGGCTCCCCCTAGGCCGTTGAATCGGTTCGGTCTATCCACATAGTGGATTTGATCCTTGGGAACCCAGTACGGGTTGGATCCTAGAGTTGAAATCAAAAAGTTCTTAGGGACCCATGCTTGGACATGTTTCTTATGTCGACTTACAATCGACATATACGACCTATTAGTCATTTTTGAGTTAAACCCTAGTCCAGCCTTGTTGTACACAGCCCTTTGAGATCCAAGTAGGAGGTCAAGTCCTTTGGATCCCGAAGTGAACCTTTCCAACGTGTTCCTAAGATCTTTGACTTGACTTTTCAAGAGAGAGTTCTCAACTTCGAGCTTTTCAACTCGAGTTGAGTCCTTCTCTTGAACTCGACTAGTCGAAGAGGTTAGGGAGACCTCGTGTTTGAGGAGTTTAACCTCCTCAACAAGGGTCTCGACCTTGGACTCGGACTTAGCTAACTTCCTAGACAAAAACCTAACCATATTATGTAAAGTATTAAATAAAGCTCGACTCACCTTAAGGGTATCTTTTGAACCGGATGCGTATCCGTGGCTTGACTTGAAGGTAGCTTCATAGTCCGAGTCATCCTCAGGTTTTGACTCAAGTTCAGGTTCAGTCTCCGTGTCCGACTCAATTGATTTCGCCATGAAGACGTGGTCTTCGTCTTCTTCGGATGACGCTTCTTCCCATGTCGCGTTGAGGGCCTTCTTATGCTTAGGTGCTTGGTGGTTGAGCTTGGGGCACTCGGACTTGATATGTCCAAACCTGTTGCACTCATAACACCTAATGTTAGAACTTTTAGGCTTACCTTGGTTGGGTCGAGTCGTGGTTCGCTTTCGTCCCTTGGCTATCCTTCGAGCTAGGTTCATTAGTTCGGCAGTCAACTCCGGGTCAACTTCTTCTTCGGACTCGTCTTCCTCCTCGGTTGGTGGTGGCTTGCTTGCAATTTTCTTCTTCTTTAAACCTGCAAACAAGGCTATACCCCTCTCGGGTTCCGAGTTGGATTGTTCATGTAATTTGAAATCGGAAAAGAGTTCATCTAACCTAATTTTAGAAAGATCCTTGGAGACCTTATAGGCATCAACCATGGATGCCCATAAGGTAGTCCTCGGAAAAGAGTTTAGGACATACCTTATAAGGTCGCGGTTTTTGACCTTTTGCCCGATTGCGTGTAAGTTGTTGACTATGTCTTGGACACGGGCGTGGAGTTGTGTCGCGGACTCGTGTTCCTGCATTTTTAGTGTGTACAATTTATTGAATAACAAATCACGTTTGCAAACCTTAGCTTGATCCGATCCTTCGTGTAACTCGATTAGCTTTGTCCAAAGATCCTTTGCGCTTATGAAGGGGCCGACGCGATTTAGCTCTTCCTTGGATAGGCCGCATTGAAGGATTTGTGTTGCCTTGGCGTCGGCTTTGACTTGTCGTTTTGTCGCAATGGTCCATTGATCATAATCCAAGGAGTCACCCACTTCATTAGTCGGAAGTGTGAAACCCGTTTGGATTATGATCCACATCTCGATTTGGGTTTTGAGAAAGCATTCCATCCGACCCTTCCAATAACGGAAGTCATCTCCGTTGTAAAACGGAGGTCGGACGGTGCTAAAACCCTCGAGATGGGCCATTAGAACAAAAGACTAAAGAAGACGAAGGAAAAACTAGCAACGAATAAAACACACAAAAAGTACCAAGACTCGCGTCTTGGATTAGTAGTGCGGGAGTAGATTTAACAAAGCGAAAAAAAAAATCTAAAATAAACAGAAATAAAAGAAAAATAAATCTGTGAAAAATGGCTAGATTGGTGGTTTCACCAAATCTTAGCAACCCCCGGTTCTGATACCAATTGTTGGATCGATGCGGTTCGCTAGAGGGAGGGGTGAATAGCGAAAAACCTTTTCTTTTTCTTTCGTTTGTTAAAACTCGAGAGATAATTAATTAATTGCAGCGGAAATGTAAAGTAAATAAAGACAATGAAGTTTTATTTGGTTCGTAGCCTTTGGCTACTACTCCAAGGCCCTAGTGGTCCTTGACCACGTACGGAGGGCAAAAGCACTAAAGGAACTCCTCCTCGTTAGAGGTAGGAGTTAATCGATACAAGAAGGAACCACAAAAACTTGAGATAGAGGGACACTCCCCCTCTCCTCGTATACGATAAAAGCTCCGGAAATGTAAATGACAAACTGATAGACAAAAAAAAACTAATACCGACGTACAAAAATAATAAGGAAAGTTAAACCTAGACGTCGGAATGGAAGGACTTCGTTGTCGGAGAGTTGCAGCGTAACAGAGGCTTTTGAGCACTTAGAAAATTATATGAAACCCTAGGTTTGGCCCTCCTTTTATAGCCTTTGAGCCCCTTTTCGAGAGGAACCCTAGCCAATCAAATTTGAGCACATTTTCCCTTGAAATTTGGTGGTAATCCTTGACTCCTCGAATCTGATCATTGACCATCAGTCGACTGATGGCCATCATCGATCGATGGCGACATCGATCGAGTCTTGACCTTCTCAGCGATTATTTGTTGGCGATCGAGTCCTCCAAGAGCGATCGTGATGCTAGCTGCAGGGCAAAGTTAGCTCAAAGAAAACATTATTTTGACGACCTCCGACCATCTGATCTCGACCGAGACCATCTATGGGATGTCTTTGGTCGGATCTACGCTTAAGATCATCCCTGTAAAGAGGATACGACCTCACTTACGCTCGCACACACGAGCTTACCTCGATACTTACGTGTCGCTTTTGCTTCCGGCCTTCCACTCGATTCCTTCGCCTCCCTCCGAAGTAACTCGAGTATCGCCCGACCACCGCGGCTTCCTCCGGGTGTCGCTAGCCTTCAGCTCTAGCATTGAGACTTTTCTGCACACTTGATTTAGCTCGTGAGATAACAATATAAGCTTAACTTTGTATCGTTTGCTATAATCAAAACTTAGGTTTGACTTAGGTGCCCACTGCACCAACATGTTCATCACATAGGCATATTCAAAATCAGAAACATGGTCATCACATAGGCATAATTCATGACATATTAAAATCATAGACATGTTCATCACATAGGCATATTAAAAATCAGAAACATGGTCATCACATAGGCATAATTCATGGCATATTAAAATCGTAAACATGTTCATCACATAGGCATATTTCATGACATATGAAAATCATAGACATGTTCATCACATAGGCATATTAAAATCAGAAACATGGTCATCACATAGGCATAATTCATGGCATATTAAAATCATAAACACGTTCTTCACATAGGCATATTTCATGACATATGAAAATCATAAACACGTTCATCGCATAGGCATTCAACATATTATAATTTCCTAAGGGGTGTTTTCATGCAACCCTAGCCCTAAAACCATTGTTGGCCGAAACTTGGAGGGCACCAAAATTTTATTTTTGGTTACATAAATTCATACATGAAGGCATACAACATAACATAACTTCATAAGGGGTGTTTTCATGAAACCCTAGCCCTAAAACCAATGTTGGCCGAAACATGTAGGGTACCAAAATTTCATTTTTTTTGTTACATAAATTCATACATGAAGGCATACAACATAACATAACTTCATAACGGGTGTTTTCATGAAACCCTAGCCCTAAAACCAATGTTGGCCGAAACTTGTAGGGTACCAAAATTTCATTTTTTTGTTACATAAATTCATGCATGAAGGCATACAACATAACATAACTTCATAAGGGGTGTTTTCATGAAACCCTAGCCCTAAAACCAATGTTGGCCGAAACTTGTAGGGGCACAAAGCTTGGGTTTTTGGCACCTAAAAATTCCTATATGAAGCATACAACCTATAAAAATTTCCTTAGAGGCATTTTCATGCAACCCTAGCCCCAAAACCTTGGTTGGCCGAAACTTATAAGGTATCTAGCATCATATTTCTTTCATGTATCATGTCCTACAAGAACAAATATACTGCAGGTGAGGGAATCTTACTTCCTTCGCTTGGCTTTTAGTTTGAAGATGACCTAATGGAAGCCAACCCTAGCCTTCTTCTTGCTTGGATGAATTTCGGAAAATGGAAAGGGAGAAGGTGAGTTTCGGTGAGGAAGAAGAAGAGAAGAGGGAGGAAGAAGTGGCCAAATGGAACTTCCACTCATATTTATAAAGGGAGGAAGAGAAGTGTCTCTTCTCTTTTCATGCCTCTTCATTTTACCTTCCTCACACTCATCTACAATTTCTCCTCTTTCTCCAACAGTAAGCTACTGCTGAGCACTTGGTCATCACATGCATGGTAAGAGTTAACTCTCACCAAGAGGTTTAAGGTTCAAACCCCACCTCTCCACTTTTTTTGTTCTTTTATCATCATTTTCCAGGATCCCATATATAATCTACTAGACAAAAAATTAAATTCTATACCAAAAATTTTGGAGAAAAATTTTGGGGTGTTACACTAACGATAAACCAGCAACCTAAAAATCTAACAGTCTAACAGATATAAGGTTAAAACAATACTAAACAAAACATGATACCACCGCATAACCAAAATAATCAATACAAATATGCACTAAATCTAGAAGATTTTCTAGAATTTATTCACCTGTTAGCCGTCTGGAGATGTCCCATTGCCGCCAAATCCCCCATATTGACCTCGTCAATCATACCTTGAATTTTCGAAACATAAAATTGTCGGAAATCCGTACAACACCGAAAATACCTCAGTTAACTTGCCAAATGAGGCAAACTCTCCGAAAACCCAAAGACCCTAAGGAAACTCGGAACCTATGCTCTGATACTAATAAATTGTCACGCCCCGGGGGAGTCCCTGCTAGACAAAAATCTGACAGCATCTTCCCTGTACGGGTGACAATACCAATTTTCATACAAGGTCTACACGACCACTATACATCGGTCAACACGACCGGAATCCAAACATACACGCAGGTAATAAAATAGGCCTTAGGGCAACAATCAAAGTAAAGAGTAAACCGTCTACAATAACTAGACTTACCCCTTCTGCCATCTGGGCAGGAATACCCAACCAAAACCAATCAAAAATAAAATCCGAATAAAGGTCCATAAGGACACCAAAAATCCACGAGTATACAAATCCAACTTCAGTCCTAAACATATCTTCTAATCCAAATATCAAAAACCATAAAATGAATAATTATTAAACTTTCGCGATGAGGGGGTTTGGCAGCTGAACTCTCCTGATAGCTTCATCCTGAAATAGATAAAAATCAATGGGGTAAGTTCAAAGAACTCAGCGGATATAGTCGATATGCAAGGTAAGAAATAGCTAACAATAACAATCATACCAGTATAGTCTCATATATATAGGGTATGCAAGAAAGAAATACAAAAGGACTGTACTTACCTGAATCTCCTACCCTGATATAGGAGCATGTGCCATACTATAAGAGATAAAGTCATCACCATATACAAATATGTATCCTGTATGCATGGCAATCATATGCAACATCCAAGGCATCAATAAAAATGCCGCAAACACAATACAAATGCTACCCATACAAAATGCATGTCGTGCAAATGACATGGTCACCCCTGACGCCAGTCAGGCACCTCACACGCGATAGTGAAGCCGAGTGGGTAGGGCTATGACAACTGTGTACTCTGCCATCACTGCTCCTGAGTGATCGAGTGGACAGGATGCTGTCAGAGTACACCTATCCTCCTTCCCCAAACAGAGTGGGGAGCTAAGCTCTCATCTCCTGGTGTCATAGACCAGAGGAGGGATCCCTACCCGCTACCGCGCTGCCTCATCGCTACCCATGAGTGGACCAGAAGAGCCTGACAGAGCAACTGCACACACCCTCCTGATGTACCACTAACCCATGAGTGGCAGCGTGTGCAGGCCATGTAACTGGCTGCGGGCTCAACTATAAAGGAACCCCATCCAGCCAGCATGCAATCATGCAAGATGGTGCATGATACTAAAGCATGTAAATCCAACTAAAATGCATAACCGAATAATATACACAACCAATAAGTGCATATCCATGATCCGAGTAAAACAAGGAAAGTATAACCATAAACCGATCAAATGCATGTATCAAGTAGGCACAAAAACATGCAAGCAGATAAACATAAAAATTATTGCAAGCTATCCTAACTAGCATATCAACATGATTATATCAAAAGATAAGTCAAAATACCCGCCTGCAATAATGATCAAAATCATGAACTCTTCACCCCCGTAGACCGGTCTTGTGACCGAAACCTGCATAAAAAAATAATTATCATCAAATCCAAACACATACAACGTGCTAAATTACTACTATACAGTTTCTATATTCACATTCTTTTATCGATTACGAATTAGAAACTCTCACCTGTACATCTAACCAAATCCCATTAGGATTTCCATATTAACTCACCTTCCATATTAGCAACTCCCTAAATCATATACCATAATCAACACCCATTTTAGCCTTCACAACCGTTTACTACCATTTCTAAATTACCCATTTCCATCCTAAACCTCACAGCCAACAACCCCAATAATAGCCCACCACAGCCATTTACAACCGTTAACAACTGGCCAAAAACCCCAATTCATAACCGCACACCACACACAATCATGCGACAACCCTTCACAGTCCTCAACTACACCCTCCTCTCAAGCATAGTCGACTCCACAATCAAAAACCCAGCCATAGACAACCAGGTTTAACCACAGTAGCAACAAGAGGTAATTTGAGTTATACCTGCTCTTGGGATCCCACCGGCGACAATTTTTCCCTAAATCGACTCTATTCGTCGGAAACCCACTTGCTCCGGCGACCACCGGCCAGAAGGGCAACTCCCACACTGGTGGTAATCTCCACCAGACTGTCCTAATCCCACGTGCAGAACCTCTAGCTCCGACGAAGATCGTGACCCTAGGTCAGAATAAGGTGCAGCCGCCACCGACGCCACCTCCCAGCTAGCGCGCTCTCCGTCAACTTGCCTGTAGGCACCGTCAAGGTCGATCATCGTTGCTTGCCGCGAGGAAGAAGAAACGGGGGTGGAAGAGGGAAGGTTAGGCACTGCAGAGAGGAGGTCGCGGTGAGGAATCACGAGGAGAGGAGATCTCACGGTGAAGAGAAGGATCGCGTTGAGAAGGAATTATCACGAGGAAGGAGATCGTGAGGAAATTGGTGGCTGTGGTGTGGAAGAAAAATGAAGAAAAGAAAACTTAGATTTTCTATTTAAACCTTAGGTTAATAAACTTATTAACTCCTCAATAACGGTTAATCTAAACAGGCCTTGTAGAAGCCTGTTAAATATTTCCGTATATAATATCATAAGCACTCCGTTTAACTCCAGAAAATTTCTAAAAATTCCTGAAAAATCCCCATAAGGTATTTTTCCTAATTAACCAGTATTATTTTATTTTCCCGTATTTGACAATAAGCTACTAAGTCAATGTTAAATGAATATAATTTACCTAGTTACTTATGGGACGAAGCTATAAACAGTACATGTTATGTACAAAAAAGAGTAATAATTAATAAATTACATACTAAAACATCTTATGAAATTTTTAATAATAAAATACCTATAATAAAATATTTAAGAGTATTTGGATGCAAAGTATTCATTTTGAATACAAAAGATTATCTTGGAAAAGTTTCTTTAAAAATCGATGATGGAATATTTCTTGGATATTCAACCACTAGTAGGGCCTATAGGATTTATAATAAGAAAACTCTAAAAATTGAAGAAATAACCAATGTAAAGTTTGATGAAGAGGAAATTACAAATGGTCAAACAAACACATTAAAAAATAATCAAGATGGAGGAAATGAAATTATACATGATGAAGAAGAACAAACTCAATATCAAGACAACTTAAAGATGCCTAGAATTAACCCAAACCATCCACTTCAACAAGTATTAGGAAATCCAACTCTAGGAGTTCAAACCAGATCGGCCTTAAGAAACTTAAGTGAAATCGCATTAATATCAAAGATAGAACCAAAGTCAATAGATGAGGCTTTACCTGATACTGATTGGATAATAGCCATGCAAGAAGAACTAGCACAATTCAATAGAAATGAAGTATGAGACTTAGTACCTCTACCAACAAATAAATCAATAATAGACACTAAATGGGTATTTAGAAATAAATTAAACGATTAAGGAGAAATCATAAGGAATAAAGCTCGATTAGTAGCTAAAGGATTTAGTCAAATAGAAGGATTAGACTATGATGAAACTTATGCCCCAGTAGATAGGCTTGAGTCAATTAGGATGTTGCTAGCTTATGCAACACACAAAGGATTCAAGCTATACCAAATGGATGTTAAATCCACTTTTTTTAAATGGAGTAATAAAAGAAGAGGTATACGTAAGTCAACTCCCAGATTTTGAAAGCTTAGAATACCCTAATCATGTATATAAATTTAAAAAGGCCTTGTATGAATTAAAACAAGCTCCTAGAGCCTGGAATGAAAGACTATCTTCATACTTAATCTCAAAAGGCTTCAGACAAGGTCAAATTGACTCAACTCTCTTCGTAAAAACTTTGAACCTAGATATTTTTATTGCTCAAATATATGTAGATGATATAGTATTTGGATCGACAAATTCAAATTTTTTTAAATAATCCATAAACTTAATGGAACAAGAATTCAAAATGAGTCTAATAGGTGAATTAAATTTCTTTTAAGGTTTACAAATAAAACAAACAAGAGATGGTAACTATATATATCAAAACAAATATGCAAGAGAGTTGATTAAAATATTTGGAATGGAAAATGCAAAAGAAATAAAAACACCCATGGCCACAAATGTTATATTAAATGATGACAAAGAAGGAATGTCTATAGATCAAAAGTATTATAGAAGTGTCATAGGTAGTTTACTATACTTAACTGTAAGTAGACCTGACATATTATTTGTCGTAAGTATGTGTGCTAGATATCAAACCTGTCCTAAGGAATCACATTTAACACATGTCAAAAGAATCCTAAGATACATTAAAGGAACAATTAATGTAGGTATGTGGTACCCAAGAACTAATAACTTTGAGTTATTAGGATACTTTGACTCAGACTATGCTGGGTGTAAATTAGATAGAAAAAGTACTAGTGGAGGATGTCAACTCTTAGGATCATGCTTAGTAAATTGGTTTAGTAGGAAACAACATTGTTTTGCTCTTTCCACAACTGAAGCCGAATACATAACATTAGGTGAATGTGTGACACAATTATTATGGATGATGCACACACTTAAAGATTTTGAATTAGAATACAAAAAGGTTAAAACATTGGTTGATAACATAAGTTCAATAAACTTAACTAAAAATCCAATTCATCACTCACGTACTAAATATATTGATGCTAAACATCACTTTGTAAGAGATCATGTGGCAAAGGGCAGTATTGAACTCAACTATGTTGAGTCCAAGTCTAATCTTACTGACATCTTCACTAAACCACTTCCAGAAGCTGAGTTTAGTATGCTTAGAAGACAACTTGGATTATGCTTAGTAAACTAGGATACTTTATTGTTCATTATTCAAAACCTATTCAAAATCTATTTTATTAAGTATTATTTTCTTAAAAGAAAAGTTAAAATATTGATCTAGCCTAGTTAATTTTAGATTTCATGATCCTATAGACCTAGGTAAGCCTTTACATCTCACAAACACCTAGGATCACCTGTTTGTGTATTGAGCAAGAAGATGGGCGTGAGATGTTAAGACTGCACCCCAGGTTCTAGATGTAAATTCAGTGCATCGACATAGACCAACACCAAGTTTAAATAGCAAATCAATCACTTCGGTGACTAACTCTAATTCAAAGCTTGATGATAATTCTATATCACTTGAGCTACTAAAGAGTCGAGAATTTTATTTAAGGAAAATTTTTAGATGAGTATTTTCAGTATATAAATTATGAATATGAATTCATGCTTGGACATTTATTATCTCATTTAAATTATCTTCACTTAGATTGACCTTGAATTTTGATATTTTTTTATTGAGGGGGAGATTTTAAAATTTTATTGCTTTTATTGAGGGGGAGTTTTTGTTGGAATGTATAATGAAAGCCTAGCTCTTTTTGTATCAACATTTTATTTTGAAATAAGAATCACATGATCATTGTTTGCACTTTATATATTTATTATATGTGTGTGCATATTGTCTAATATTTTACATTGTAGATAACATGGTGCTTGGTGTGGCACAGAAGATCATGTTATCAGTCCCTTGTAAAATATAAGTAGAGGCTCACGACCAAGATGGTTTCGGACAAACCATTGGCATGGTTGTAGTGTAGCTTGGTATTATTTTGTCTTGAACATAAAGATACACTAGTACACTTAGGTGTATTGAGCAGGACCGACATAGAGGTGATTCAATTTAGTACTTACTACATAATTGAATCGGACCTCGGATATTATGTTGTACATGCTCTTAATCCCGATATAATAATGGGCACATGTACTTAGTATTTATTTCTTTGATTTACCAGAGGGTGAGATTTAGATGGATTAAATCAATATGCCCGGTACATTGGGAAATGATATTATTTACATGGTGTGCCGTTGATTATAGGAGGAAACCGTGTCCTATATATTAGGTTGATGATGTCCCCTTGAGGAGCTCATAAGGTTCATCATGTAAACCCAGCTGGTTGACTTAGTCAACATGATGATAAGGTTGAGTGGTACTACTCGAGGAATTAGATGTTAATTAATCGATGGTCAAGAAATCAATTAATTGACGGACATTCGATATCTTAAACACGGGAGATTAATGTACAAATAATATATGGAGCCCATATTAATTTATGGGGGTTGGTGAGGTAGTTCAATGATGATCCTCTAGTGGAATGGAACATCATTGATGGATCAAGTTTGTGTGGTTCCGATCCATCGGGTGGCCAAGATCCAACTCCTCCTTATGGTCCCTATCGTAGCCTAATATAATCCTTGTGAAGTCTAGATCCAAGAATGTAAAACAAAACCTAGAACCAACGCTGGGATTAAATCCCTAGATCCGATGGTTAGATGAAACCCTAGAACCAACGTTGGGATTAAATCCCTAGATCCGATGGTTAGGATGAAACCCTAGAATCGACTGCTGGGATTAAATCCCTAGATCCGACGGGTTGGGATAAAACCTAGATCCATTGGGATAAACCTAGATCCGACGTGGGATGAAACCCTAGATCCGGTTGGGATGAAATCCTAGATCCGACGGTTGGGATGAAACCCTAGATCCGACGGTTGGGATAAAACCCTAGATCCGACGGTGGAGATTAAATCCCTAGATCCGACGGTGGAGATTAAAGGAGGCTTAAGCCCAATTCTATAAATAGAAGGCTTAAGCTTGGGCAGAAGGAGAATTGAATTGGAATTAGGGTTTGGCTCTTCTCAAAGTGGGCGGCTAGGGTTTTGGAGCAAAGGTTTGGGCGGCAACCATCTCTTCTCCTTGTTGCCGGCGCCCATCTTCCTCCATCAAGACTTGGCCGGCGCCCATCCTCTAGGCCTCTCTCTTATTCCTTGGCCGGCGGTTCTCCTTCCATTGGTGGCCGGCATTCACTTCTCCATACTCTCCAAAGTGGCCGGCGGTTCTCCTTCCATTGGTGGTCGGCGCCTCATCCACTTGTTCCTTGGCCGGCGGTTGCATCAAATTCTCTAATTTGGTGGTCGGTTCTAGAAAGGATAGGTATTTGTTGGTTCTTCTCTTTGTTCGCAGCGGACAAGGGAGGGAAGAACGCAATCTAGAAGGCTTCTACTCGTGGAGGATCTTCGTCCACACGTCGTCCACGAAAAGGATAGGACATACAGTAGAAGATCGTAAGGTATAAAGTTTTATAACTTTATTTTCAGATCTGAGCATGTTCCTTTTAGTGTTGATTATACATGTGTGCGTATGTATATATATTGTATAATCATGGACCCTGAAGACAAACACAAAAATCGGCGATCTGTCCGTCGTCTCTTCCGCGACTAATCAACTAGAAGAGTTGTGTTGCTTGAACAACTAGTTTGTTCAAGCGGCCACTCAAGTTGTTAGCACGACGACGAATAGGTTGTGCTAAGGAAACTCATCCCATCCGGATTAATTCTTTCATTAGTGAAAATTTTAATCCGGGGACATGGGAGCCAATGAGCCTCCGAAGCAACTCCCTACAAGTGGTATCAGAGCCACGGTTTCCAGTTTTGTGTGTATTGGATTCGGTTACTTTCATGTACATTTCATATATTGAGTATGCCGGATAATAGTAGGATGTGCGTAGGCTATCTTTTTGGTTGCAAGCATAAGATCCGACTATTATGGCTATTTGGTTGTATGTGATGGTTTTGTGTGTGATTGTATGTATATTATTTGAATCCTCGGGGTTGACGAGGCTAGATTAGTATTTAATTTTTGTAATTAAATACGACATTGTTTAGCCGCTCATTTTAGTTTACTTTCGATCTAGATTATTTGTACACTCCTTCGTGGAGTATAGGATCGATGGATGTAAATTAAAATGATTTATCTCGGCTCTAATATCTTTGGTGACTTGCGCACGGGAAAAGGTGGAGCGGACGAGGTGGCGACACGATGAGATGCATATTGGAGGACAATGCCATAATAGTTGGAAAAATTCTATTTTTTTCATATTTATTGTTTATTTGTTTTATATGCATGTTGTCTATGTTTTAAAATTCCTCATTTTCAATTAACTAAGTGGGAGAGGGACATTTTAATTAATTCCCGCGGCCTCCATTAAAATTTGACGTGTGATGCAACAAACTTGTGTGTTGGCTCTGAGTGCCTTCCTCCCTGTGGACGGGTTTGTTTGCGGATCACTAGGTCAAATAATGGTTATAGGAAATTATCTAGGAGCATGTGTACTTCCACGCAGTAAGGCACATAATCCAAATAAATAATTCCCTTAGTATCGTGTAATGGTGCACACTTAGATGCAAATAAAGTATCCTCCCCATCAGTCATGCTTTTATTTGTAAGGCCAAAGAGGAACCAACTATTAATTTTATTTGTCAAAAAGTAAGGTTGACAAGATAATAAAATTAATGGGTAAAACCTCCTCTTACAAATGTAGAATTCGTATACGTCCACACAGCGTGGCATGCGATATTCTTGGTGATTTGAGGTGTTGGTTGATTTCGGGATTTTATTGTTTTGAGGAATCAATAATATTTTAAATCTAATATTTTGATCATTGTGATTTTTAGGATTTTCAAATGGCTTTCAACCCACTTACTGTGATTTTAAAAGAAAATAACTTATGGACCAAACTACATTGATTGGAAAAGAAACCTGGATATTGTCTTAACTGCGGAGGAGTACAAATTTGTACTCTTCGAGGTCTGTCCTCCTAAGCCCTCCGATGACTCTGATGAAAAGGAAAAAGAACGTTATAACAAATGGGTCAAGGCAGATGAGATGGCGCGGTGTTACATTTTGGCATCTATGTCAAATGTGCTGCAAAATCAGCATCAGGCCATAGCCACAGCTTATGACATGATGTTCAATCTCAAGGAACTTTTCGAACATCAGAGTAGGGCGGCTAGGCAGGAGGCAATGAGAAACTTGATGACGACCACCATGATCGAGGGAACACCCGTTAGGGATCATGTTCTCAAGATGATGGCTCATCTTAATGAGATGGAAGTCCTCGGAGCTGAGATCGATGGGGAAACCCAGGTCGATATCATTCTCCAGTCTCTGCCTAGGAGTTTTGAGCAGTTCTGCCTCAATTACAACATCAACAAGAGGTTGTATTCGTTGGCGGAGCTTCTGACAGAACACCAGGCGACAGAGGGGCTTTTTCGTCAGAGTGCTCAAGCCATGGTCGCTTAGAAGGTTTCTTCTTCTAAACCGAAAGGTAAGAAGAAGAAGAAGCAAGGTGGAGCGAAGAAAGTGGCAGTGGGACCTCAGGCAGGAGTGAAGAAGCCGAAAGGCAAGTGCTTCACTTGCAAGCAGACTGGACATTGGAAGGTGGACTGTCCTCGCCGAAAGAACAAAGGTATATCTTCTTATTTAGTTATTGAAACATGTTTAGCGGTGTTATCTACCAGTGCCTGGTGTGTAGATACAGGAGCCACTGATCATGTCTGCAATACTTTGCAGGGGTTCCAGGAAACCCGACGACTAGCTGAGGGAGAGATTACCGTCTTCATGGGCAATGCTTCAAAGGTGGCAGCTATTGTAGTGGGAGACATTTATTTATCTTTTGATAGGAATAAAGTTTTGGTTTTGAGAAATTGTCTTTATGTACCTACTTTTAGAAAGAATTGAATTTCAGTTTCTAAATTGTTTAAGGATGGATATTCTATTTCTTTTAATGACAAAGTGGTTATAAAAAGGAATAGGGAGATTATCTGTTCTGGTACATTAGTTGGCAATTTATATACTCTTGAACCGAAAACTCCCATGATGCATATAGAAGTAAATAACTCATCTTCTAAGTCTAATAAGAGAAAAGAACCTTCGCAAATGAACCAAACATATCTTTGGCATCTAAGGCTTGGTCATATTAACCTAAGCAGAATTCAAAGGTTGATAGCTGATGGACCTTTGGGTTCATTAGTGGTGGAGGATCTCCCAACCTGCGAATCTTGCTTGGAAGGTAAAATGACCAAGAGGCCTTTCAAGGCCAAGGGGTATAGAGCCAAAGATGTGTTAGAATTGGTTCATTATGATTTGTGCGGTCCTATGTCTATCCAGGCAAGAAGTGGTTTTGAATATTTCGTCTCTTTTATAGACGATTATTCAAGATATGGATACATTTACTTGATGCGCCGCAAGTCTGAATGCTTTGACATGTTCAAAGAATTCAAGGCTGATGTGGAGAACCGTCAAGGTAAAAGTATCAAGATATTACGATCTGATCGTGGTGGCGAGTACCTCTTGGGAGAGTTTAGGAATCACTTATCAGAGGCTGGGATTCAATCCCAATTGTCTGCACCTGGCACACCCCAGCAGAATGGTGTAGCGGAGCGAAGGAATAGGACTCTTATGGAGATGGTCAGATCGATGATGAGTTATTCTGAGTTACCTATTTCGTTCTGGGGGTATGCACTGGATACGACAATGTACACTCTGAACTTGGTTCCATCTAAATCAGTACCTTCTACCTCAGAGAATTGTGGATGGCGAAAAGCCTAGTCCGAGACATATTCGGATATGGGGAGTCCAAAGACATGTGAAGGTCGTCATCGTAAGTTGGAACCTGAAGTGTGCATGTTTGTTGGCTACCCTAAGGAGCGAAGGTGGTTTGTTTATAATCCTAGAGATCGGAGGGTGATCGTTAGCACGAGCCAGATTTCTAGAGGAGGATTATGTAATGAACCACAAGCCCAAGTAGGATTGTTCTTGAGAGTTGACGAAGTCCGACTTGATACCACCGGTACAAGAGGAGACACCACAAGTCAGCTTTGCACGCGTGTCTGAGCATACGGAGGCACCTGCGTCGTAGTGGGAGGGTTGTTAGACAACCCGAGAGATTCATGTTTTAGGAGAGTCTTGGACTTAGTCACAGTGAACATGAACTGATCCTGGACATATGTGAGGCAATCCAAGATAGAGATGCGGTATCTTGGCAAAGAGCGATGAATTGGAGATAGAATCTATGGATTCTAATCAGTCTGAGAGCTAGTAGAACCACCCGATGGTGTAAAAACCATTGGATGCAAGTGGATCTACAAGAGAAAGAGAGGAGTAGGCGGGAAGGTTGAGACCTTAAAGCTAGGCTTGTTGCGAAGGGTATACTCGGAAGAGGGTATCGATTATGAGGAGACCTTTTCACGGTAATATCTTAAGTCTATCCGGATTCTCTTATCTATAGCTGCTCATATGGATTATGAGATTTGGCGGATGGATGTCAAGGCGGCTTTCCTTGAAGTCTTGAGAGAACATCTATATCACGGCAACGGAGGATTCATTGCTAAAGGCATCTTGTATGTAATCTTAATCGGTCCATTTATGGATTGAAGCAAGCTTCTAGATCTTGGAACATCCACTTTGATGAGGTAATCCAGTCATATGGATTTATTCAAAGTTCGGATGAGCCTTGTGTATACAAGAGATGTGACAGAAACGTAGTGGTGTTTCTTGTACTATACGTAGATGACATTTTGTTAGTTGGCAACAATATCAAAGTGTTATCAGACGTAAGGGTATGGCTGTCCAAACAGTTTGATATGAAGGACTTGGGAGAAGTGGGACACATCCTTGGGATCAAAGTTATAAGGGATCGCATGAAAAGGATGTTGTGCTTATCTCAAGCTTCATACATTGACACTATCCTTGCTCGTTTTAGCATGCAGAACTCCAAGAAAGGTTTTCTACCTTTTAGGCATGGAGTTCCTTTATCTAAAGAGATGTGTCCCAAAACATCAAAGGAGATAGAGGACATGAAGGCGGTTCTTTATGCTTCGGCAGTAGGAAGCCTCATGTATGCTATGTTGTGTACGAGATCGATATACGCTTTCGGGCATGGTTAGCGATATCGAGTAATCTGGAGCGGGGACATTGGGATGCGGTAAAGCATATATTGAAGTACACGAGAAGGACTAGGGATTATATCTTTGGTTTTCGGCGGATCAATTAGTCCCCATGGGTTACAGTTGGATTTCCAATCGGATAGGGACAAGAGTAAGTCTACCTCGGGGTTTGTGTTTACTTTTGGAGGTGGAGCCATAGTATGGAGGAGTGTCAGCGAAATGCATGGCGGACTCTACCATGGAAGAGTATGTGGCGACCTACGAGGAAGCCAAGGAAGTTGTATGGCTCAGGAACTTCTTGTTGGACTTAGATGTGATTCCTGGTTTGCCCAGAACTATCACAATTTATTGTGATAACAGTGGTGCAGTTGCAAACTCGAAGGAACCACGAGCCCATAAGGCGAGTAAACACATAGAGCGCAAGTACCACCTTATCGAGAGATCGTAAGCGAGAGAAGTTGTTGTCGCCAAGATTGCATCGAGAGGATAACATGGCGGATCCTATTCACTAAGGCCCTTCGGTAGCGTTTGATAGGCATGTGGAGGACATGGGGATCGGATGTATGGCAGAGTGATGACGGCATAGTCTTTTAGTATAAGTGGGAGATTGTTGGAATGTATACTGAAAGCCTAGCTCTTTTTGTATGAACATTTTATTTTGAAATAAGAATCACATGATCATTGTTTGCAATTTATATATTTATTATATGTGTGTGCATATTGTTTAATATTTTACATTGTAGATAACATGGTGTTTGGTGTGGCACAGAAGATCATGTTATCAGTCCCTTGTAAAATATAAGTAGAGGCTCACGACCAAGATGGTTTTGGAAAAACCATTGGCATGGTTGTAGTGTATCTTGGTATTGTTTTGTCTTGAACATAAAGTTACACTAGTACACTTAGGTGTATTGAGCAGGACCGACATAGAAGTGATTCAATTTAGTACTTACTACATAATTGAATCGGACCTCGGATATTATGTTGTACATGCTCTTAATCCCGATATAATAATGGGCACATGTACTTAGTATTTATTTCTTTGATTTACCAGAGGGTGAGATTTAGATGGATTAAATCAATATGCATTAAGTTGGGAAATGATATTATTTACATGGTGTGTCGTTGATTATAGGAGGAAACCGTGTCCTATATATTAGGTTGATGATGTCCCCTTGAGGAGCTCATAAGGTTCATCATGTAAACCCAGCTGGTTGACTTAGTCAACATGATGATAAGGTTGAGTGGTACTACTCGAGGAATTAGATGTTAATTAATTGATGGTCAGTAAATTAATTAATTGACGGACATTCGATATCTTAAACACGGGGAGATGAATGTACAAATAATATATGGAGCCCATATTAATTTATGGGGGTTCGTGAGGTAGTTCAATGATGATCCTCTAGTGGAATGGAACATCATTGATGGATCAAGTTTGTGTGGTTCCGATCCATCGGGTGGCCAAGATCCAACTCCTCCTTATGGTCCCTATCGTAGCCTAATATAATCCTTGTGAAGTCTAGATCCAAGAATGTAAAACAAATCCTAGAACCAACGGTTGGGATTAAATCCCTAGATCCGATGGTTAGGATGAAACCCTAGAACCAACGATTGGGATTAAATCCCTAGATCCGATGGTTAGGATGAATCCCTAGAACCAATGGTTGGGATTAAATCCCTAGATTCGATGGTTAGGATGAAACCCTAGAATCGACGGTTGGGATTAAATTCCTAGATCCAACGGTTGGGATAAAACCCTAGATCCGACGGATGGGATGAAACCCTAGATCCGACGGTTGGGATGAAATCCTAGATCCGACGGTTGGGATGAAACCCTAGATCCGACGGTTGGGATAAAACCCTAGATCCGACGGTGGAGATTAAATCCCTAGATCCGACGGTGGAGATTAAAGGAGGCTTAAGCCCAATTCTATAAATAGAAGGCTTAAGCTTGGGCAGAAGGAGAATTGAATTGGAATTAGGGTTTGGCTCTTCTCAAAGTGGGCGGCTAGGGTTTGGAGCAAAAGCTTGGGCGGCAACCTTCTTCCTTCTAGTTGTTGCCGACGCCCACCTTCCTCCATCAAGACTTGGCCGGCGCCCATCCTCTAGGCCTCTCTCTTATTCCTTGGCCGGCGGTTCTCCTTCCATTGGTGGCCGGCATTCACTTCTCCATACTCTCCAAAGTGGTAGCGGTTCTCCTTCCATTGGTGGTGGCGCCTCATCCACTTGTTCCTTGGCGGTTGCATCAAATTCTCTAATTTGGTGGCGGTTCTAGAAAGGATAGGTATTTGTTGGTTCTTCTCTTTGTTACAGCGGACAAGGGAGGGAAGAACGCGCAATCTAGAAGGCTTCTACTCGTGGAGGATCTTCGTCCACACACGTAAATCCACGAAAAGGATAGGACATACAGTAGAAGATCGTAAGGTATAAAGTTTTATAACTTTATTTTCAGATCTGAGCATGTTCCTTTTAGTGTTGATTATACATGTGTGCGTATGTATATATATTGTATAATCATGGACCCTGAAGACAAACACAAAAATCGGCGATCTGTCCGTCGTCTCTTCCGCGACTAATCAACTAGAAGAGTTGTGTTGCTTGAACAACTAGTTTGTTCAAGCGGCCACTCAAGTTGTTAGCACGACGACGAATAGGTTGTGCTAAGGAAACTCATCCCATCCGGATTAATTCTTTCATTAGTGAAAATTTTAATCCGGGGACATGGGAGCCAATGAGCCTCTGAAGCAACTCCCTACAAGTGGTATCAGAGCCACGGTTTCCAGTTTTGTGTGTATTGGATTCGGTTACTTTCATGTACATTTCATATATTGAGTATGCCGGATAATAGTAGGATGTGCGTAGGCTATCTTTTTGGTTGCAGGCATAAGATCCGACTATTATGGCTATTTGGTTGTATGTGATGGTTTTGTGTGTGATTGTATGTATATTATTTGAATCCTCGGGGTTGACGAGGCTAGATTAGTATTTAATTTTTGTAATTAAATACGACATTGTTTAGCCGCTCATTTTAGTTTACTTTCGATCTAGATTATTTGTACACTCCTTCGTGGAGTATAGGATCGATGGATGTAAATTAAAATGATTTATCTCGGCTCTAATATCTTTGGTGACTTGCGCACGGGAAAAGGTGGAGCGGACGAGGTGGCGACACGATGAGATGCATATTGGAGGACAATGCCATAATAGTTGGAAAAATTCTATTTTTTTCATATTTATTGTTTATTTGTTTTATATGCATGTTGTCTATGTTTTAAAATTCCTCATTTTCAATTAACTAAGTGGGAGAGGGACATTTTAATTAATTCCCGCGGCCTCCATTACAATTTGACGTGTGATGCAACAAACTTGTGTGTTGGCTCTGAGTGCCTTCCTCCCTGTGGACGGGTTTGTTTGCGGATCACTAGGTCAAATAATGGTTATAGGAAATTATCTAGGAGCATGTGTACTTCCACAGCGGTAAGGCACATAATCCGAAATAATTCCCTTAGTATCGTGTAATGGTGCACACTTAGATGCAAATAGAAGTATCCTCCCCATCGGAGTCACTGCTTTTATTTGTAAGGCCAAAGAGGAACCAACTATTAATTTTATTTGTCAAAAAGTAAGGTTGACAAGATAATAAAATTAATGGGTAAAACCTCCTCTTACAAATGTAGAATTCGTATACGTCCACACAGCGTGGCATGCGATATTCTTGGTGATTTGAGGTGTTGGTTGATTTCGGGATTTTATTGTTTTGAGGAATCAATAATATTTTAAATCTAATATTTTGATCATTGTGATTTTTAGGATTTTCAAATGGCTTTCAACCCACTTGCTGTGATTTTAAAAGAAAATAAGCTTACTGGACCAAACTACATTGATTGGAAAAGAAATCTGGATATTGTCTTAACTGCGGAGGAGTACAAATTTGTACTCTTCGAGGTCTGTCCTCCTAAGCCCTCCGATGACTCTGATGAAAAGGAAAAAGAACGTTATAACAAATGGGTCAAGGCAGATGAGATGGCGCGGTGTTACATTTTGGCATCTATGTCAAATGTGCTGCAAAATCAGCATCAGGCCATAGCCACAGCTTATGACATGATGTTCAATCTCAAGGAACTTTTCGAACATCAGAGTAGGGCGGCTAGGCAGGAGGCAATGAGAAACTTGATGACGACCACCATGATCGAGGGAACACCCGTTAGGGATCATGTTCTCAAGATGATGGCTCATCTTAATGAGATGGAAGTCCTCGGAGCTGAGATCGATGGGGAAACCCAGGTCGATATCATTCTCCAGTCTCTGCCTAGGAGTTTTGAGCAGTTCTGCCTCAATTACAACATGAACAAGAGGTTGTATTCGTTGGCGGAGCTTCTGACAGAACTCCAGGCGACAGAGGGGCTTTTTCGTCAGAGTGCTCAAGCCATGGTCACTTAGAAGGTTTCTTCTTCTAAACCGAAAGGTAAGAAGAAGAAGAAGCAAGGTGGAGTGAAGAAAGTGGCAGTGGGACCTCAGGCAGGAGTGAAGAAGCCGAAAGGCAAGTGCTTCACTTGCAAGCAGACTGGACATTGGAAGGCGGACTGTCCTCGCCGAAAGAACAAAGGTATATCTTCTTATTTAGTTATTGAAACATATTTAGCGGTGTTATCTACCAGTGCCTGGTGTGTAGATACAGGAGCCACTGATCATGTCTGCAATACTTTGCAGGGGTTCCAGGAAACCCGACGACTAGCTGAGGGAGAGATTACCGTCTTCATGGGCAATGCTTCAAAGGTGGCAGCTATTGTAGTGGGAGACATTTATTTATCTTTTGATAGGAATAAAGTTTTGGTTTTGAGAAATTGTCTTTATGTACCTACTTTTAGAAAGAATTGAATTTCAGTTTTTAAATTGTTTAAGGATGGATATTCTATTTCTTTTAATGACAAAGTGGTTATAAAAAGGAATAGGGAGATTATCTGTTCTGGTACATTGGTTGGCAATTTATATACTCTTGAACCGAAAACTCCCATGATGCATATAGAAGTAAATAACTCATCTTCTAAGTCTAATAAGAGAAAAGAACCTTCGCAAATGAACCAAACATATCTTTGGCATCTAAGGCTTGGTCATATTAACCTAAGCAGAATTCAAAGGTTGATAGCTGATGGACCTTTGGGTTCATTAGTGGTGGAGGATCTCCCAACCTGCGAATCTTGCTTGGAAGGTAAAATGACCAAGAGGCCTTTCAAGGCCAAGGGGTATAGAGCCAAAGATGTGTTAGAATTGGTTCATTATGATTTGTGCGGTCCTATGTCTATCCAGGCAAGAAGTGGTTTTGAATATTTCGTCTCTTTTATAGACGATTATTCAAGATATGGATACATTTACTTGATGCGCCGCAAGTCTGAATGCTTTGACATGTTCAAAGAATTCAAGGCTGATGTGGAGAACCGTCAAGGTAAAAGTATCAAGATATTACGATCTGATCGTGGTGGCGAGTATCTCTTGGGAGAGTTTAGGAATCACTTATCAGAGGCTGGGATTCAATCCCAATTGTCTGCACCTGGCACACCCCAGCAGAATGGTGTAGCGGAGCGAAGGAATAGGACTCTTATGGAGATGGTCAGATCGATGATGAGTTATTCTGAGTTACCTATTTCGTTCTGGGGGTATGCACTGGATACGACAATGTACACTCTGAACTTGGTTCCATCTAAATCAGTACCTTCTACCCCTGTAGAATTGTGGACTGGGCGAAAGCCTAGTCTGAGACATATTCGGATATGGGGGAGTCCAGCACATGTGCTGAAGGCTGATGCTGGTAAGTTGGAACCTCGTACAGAAGTGTGCATGTTTGTTGGCTACCCTAAGGGAACGAAAGGTGGTTTGTTTTATAATCCTAGAGATCAGAGGGTGATCGTTAGCACGAACGCCAGATTTCTAGAGGAGGATTATGTAATGAACCACAAGCCCAAGAGTAGGATTGTTCTTGAGAAGTTAACAGGGGAAGTCCCGACTTCAGTACCACCGGTACAAGAGGAGACACCACAAGTCACTGCACCGCGTGTCATAAAGCATACACTGGAGGCACCTCGTCGTAGTGGGAGGGTTGTTAGACAACCCGAGAGATTCATGTTTTTGGGAGAGTCTTCGGACTTAGTCCCTGGTGAACATGAACCTGATCCCTGGACATATGACGAGGCAATCCAAGATAGAGATGCGGTATCTTGGCAAAGAGTGATGAATTCAGAGATAGAATCTATGAATTCTAATCAGGTCTGGGAGCTAGTAGAACCACCCGATGGTGTAAAAACCATTGGATGCAAGTGGATCTACAAGAGAAAGAGGGGAGTAGACGGGAAGGTTGAGACCTTAAAAGCTAGGCTTGTTGCGAAAGGGTATACTCAGAAAGAGGGTATCGATTATGAGGAGACCTTTTCGCCGGTAGCTATGCTTAAGTCTATCCGGATTCTCTTATCTATAGCTGCTCATATGGATTATGAGATTTGGCAGATGGATGTCAAGACAGCTTTCCTTAACGGAAGTCTTGAGGAGAACATCTATATGCGGCAACCAGAGGGATTCATTGCTAAAGGCAAAGAGCATCTTGTATGTAAGCTTAATCGGTCCATTTATGGATTGAAGCAAGCTTTTAGATCTTGGAACATCCGCTTTGATGAGGTAATCCAGTCATATGGATTTATTCAAAGTTCGGAAGAGCCTTGTGTATAAAAGAGATGTGACGGAAACGTAGTGATGTTTCTTGTACTATACGTAGATGACATTTTGTTAGTTGGCAACAATATCAAAGTGTTATCAGACGTAAGGGTATGGTTGTCCAAACAGTTTGACATGAAGGACTTGGGAGAAGTGGGACACATCCTTGGGATCAAAGTTATAAGGGATCGCAAGAAAAGGATGTTGTGCTTATCTCAAGCTTCATACATTGACACTATCCTTGCTCGTTTTAGCATGCAGAACTCCAAGAAAGGTTTTCTACCTTTTAGGCATGGAGTTCCTTTATCTAAAGAGATGTGTCCCAAAACATCAAAGGAGATAGAGGAAATGAAGGCGGTTCTTTATGCTTCGGCAGTAGGAAGCCTCATGTATGCTATGTTGTGTACGAGATCGAATATCTGCTTTACCGTGGGCATGGTTAGCAGATATCAGAGTAATCCTGGACAGGGACATTGGACTGCGGTAAAGCATATATTGAAGTACCTGAGAAGGACTAGGGATTATATGCTGGTTTACCCGGCAGATCAATTAGTCCCTGTGGGTTACACGAATTCGGATTTCCAATCAGATAGGGACAAGAGTAAGTCTACCTCGGGGTTTGTGTTTACTTTTGGAGGTGGAGCCATAGTATGGAGGAGTGTCAAGCAGAAATGCGTGGCGGACTCTACCATGGAAGCTGAGTATGTGGCAGCCTCTGAGGAAGCCAAGGAAGTTGTATGGCTCAGGAACTTCTTGTTGGACTTAGATGTGATTCCTGGTTTGCCCAGAACTATCACAATTTATTGTGATAACAGTGGTGCAGTTGCAAACTCGAAGGAACCACGAGCCCATAAGGCGAGTAAACACATAGAGCGCAAGTACCACCTTATACGAGAGATCATAAAGCGAGGAGAAGTTGTTGTCGCCAAGATTGCATCAGAGGATAACATGGCAGATCTATTCACTAAGGCCCTTCCAGCGAAAGCGTTTGATAGGCATGTGGAGAACATGGGGATCAGATGTATGGCAGAGTGATGACGGCATAGTCTTTTAGTATAAGTGGGAGATTGTTGGAATGTATACTGAAAGCCTAGCTCTTTTTGTATGAACATTTTATTTTGAAATAAGAATCACATGATCATTGTTTGCAATTTATATATTTATTATATGTGTGTGCATATTGTCTAATATTTTACATTGTAGATAACATGGTGCTTGGTGTGGCACAGAAGATCATGTTATCAGTCCCTTGTAAAATATAAGTAGAGGATCACGACCAAGATGGTTTTGGAAAAACCATTGGCATGGTTGTAGTGTATCTTGGTATTGTTTTGTCTTGAACATAAAGTTACACTAGTACACTTAGGTGTATTGAGCAGGACCGACATAGAAGTGATTCAATTTAGTACTGACTACATAATTGAATCGGACCTCGGATATTATGTTGTACATGCTCTTAATCCCGATATAATAACGACACATGTACTTAGTATTTATTTCTTTGATTTATCAGAGGGTGAGATTTAGATGGATTAAATCAATATGCCCGGTAAGTTGGGAAATGATATTATTTACATGGTGTGCCATTGATTATAGGAGGAAACCGTGTCCTATATATTAGGTTGATGATGTCCCCTTGAGGAGCTCATAAGGTTCATCATGTAAACCCAGCTAGTTGACTTAGTCAACATGATGATAAGGTTGAGTGGTACTACTCGAGGAATTAGATGTTAATTAATTGATGGTCAGTAAATCAATTAATTGACGGACATTCGATATCTTAAACACGGGGAGATGAATGTACAAATAATATATGGAGCCCATATTAATTTATGGGGGTTGGTGAGGTAGTTCAATGTGTAGGGATGTATACTGAAAAGTCTATCTTTTGTATGAACATCTTTATTTTGAAATAAGAATCACATGATCATTGTTTGCATATTTTTATGGTTATGCAATATTGTCTAATACGTTACATTGTAGATAACATGGTGTGTGGTGTCACACGGGAGATCTTGTTATCGGCTCCTTGTAAAGTATAAGTAAAGGCTCACAACCGAGATGGCTTTGGACAAACCATCGGAATGGTTGTAGTGTGATTTGGTATTGGTTTGTCTTGACCATAGAATCACACTAGTGCACTTTGTGTGTATTGAGCAGGACCGACACAGAGGTGATTCGATTTATTGCTGACTAAATAATCGAATCGGACCTCAGATATTATTTAGTACATGCTCTTAATCCCGATATAATAATGGGGACATATACTTGGTACTCATCTCTTTGATTTACCAATGGGCGAGATTTATAGATTAAATCGATAGACTCGGTAAGTTGGGAGATGATATTATTTATATGGTGTGCCATTGATTATAGGAGGAAACCGTGTCCTATATATTAGGATGATGATGTCACCTTGAGGAACTCATAAGGTTCATCATGTAAACCCTGCAGGTGGACTTGGTCCGGCATGATGAAAAGGTTGAGTGGTACTACTCAAGGAGTTAGATGTTGATTAATTAATGGTTAGTAAATTAATTAATCGACGAACATTCGAGATCTTAAACACGGGGAGAAAATGTACAAATAATATATGGAGCCCATATTGTCATATGGGGGTTGGTGAGGTAGATCAATGATGGACCTTTAGTGGATTGGATCATCATTAGTGGATCAGACTTTATGTGGGCTTGATCCATGGGTGGCCAAGACCCAACTCCTCCTCATGGTACCTAATGTAGCCCATTAACACCTCAAGATGCTTAGATCCAATCGATAGAAACAAAACACTAAGATCCATTGGTAGATATTAAATCTCTAAGATCCGACGGTTGAGATTAAATCTCTAGATCCGACGGTTGAGATTAAATCCCTAGAACCAATGGACGAGATTAATTCATGGCTTATCCCCAAACTCTATAAAAGGTGGCATGGGGTTGGCGTGAAAAAGATGATAGAGAGGGAGCAAGGCTTGGGCGGCAAGAATAGGGCAATCCTAGTTGAGATAGGATTGGAATTAGGGTTAGGGTTTGGAAGCAAGGGTGGCACCAAATAAGGCAAGTTTTCCTTCTTCTTCCTTGCCTTGTGGCCAACGTCCAGCAGCTATTCCAGCCCTTCCCAGCCCTTGGCCGGCGCCCAAAACACTCCCCTCTCTTCTCCTTAGGTGGTGGAAACAAGATATAGGGTTTCCCTTGGTGTCTTGGTAGTTTTCCATCATCTTCTTCTCCTTCTAGTTGGCCGGCAGCAAGAACTTCTATAGTTCTTTGTTGGTTGAGTTTTTGAAGGAGAAAAACATTGTTTCTCTTCTTCCTCTTGCTTGGGAAAAGCAAGGAAGGAAGTTTTGCGATCTAGGAGCTTCGACTTTTGGTGGATCGTCGCCCACACGACGTCCAAAAGGAGGAGGGTCATACATTAGAAGACCAAGAGGTATAACTATTCTTCTATCTCTTTTATTCATTGCTTGTGTTTGTTTTTCAAAATATAAGCATGTTATATTTCTGTAAATAGGCTAAATAATACTTGGATCCCGAGTATAAACACAAAAACCGGCGATCCGGACATCGTCTATTCCGCGGCTACTCGTAGAATAGAGAATGGTCGATTAAACAACTAGTTTGTTCAAGTGACCTCTCTAAACGAATAGCACGACGATGACTTGGTTGCTTTGGGAATCCCTTTTGTCTAGGATTAAATTTTTAATCCGGGGACATCGAAGGGATCACCATGGTCAAGCAACCGAGGCGAAGGGGAAGCGAAGTTTCCCCTCATGGACTCCACAAGGCAAAACCCTTCAATTGGTATCAGAGCTTCCGGGCAAAACTTTCAATTGGTATCACAGCCAATGTTTCCGGTTTTGTGTGTTTAGGATTCGGTTAATTTTTATGCACTTTTTCATATATTATATGTGCTGGATAATAGTAGGATATGCATAGTTTAACTCTTTGGTTGCAGGCATAAGATCCGACTATTATGGCCATATGTGTGTATGTGATTGTATGTGTGTAAATATTTATTTTGTTGAATCCTCGGGGTTGACGAGGCTAGTATTTAGTTTTTGTAAATTAAATACGGCATTGTTTAGCCGCTCTTTATTTTATTTTACTTTCGATCTAGATTTCATGTACACTCCCTCGTGGAGTATAGGATCGATGGATGTAAATTAAAATAGGATTTAGTCTCGGCTCGGATCTCCGGATGGCTCGTACATGGCGTAGGAGGAGCGGACGAGATAGCGTCGACAGTCATATTGAAGACAAAAGCCATAATAGTTGGAAAATAATTTATTTTTCATATTTATTGCTTTTTGTATGATATGCATGTCGTAGGCTAGGAAAATTCCTCAATTTCAAATTACTAAGTGGGAGAGGGATATTTTTATAAATTCCCGCGGCCTCCATTACAATTTGACAAGTGATGCAAACAAACTTGCGCGTCGGCTCTGAGTGCCTTCCTCCCCATCGGATGGGTTTGTTTGTGGATCACAAGGTCGAATATGGTTATAGGAAATTATCAAGGAGCGTGTGTACTTGCCCATCGTAAGGCATATAACCCAAGATAATTACCTTGAGTAAAGTAATGGTGAACACTTAGATACAAATATAAGTATCCTCCCCATAGTCTTGCTTTTATTTATAGGGCCAAAGAGGAACCAACTATTAATTTTACTTGTCAAAAGTTAGGTTGACAAGATAGTAAAATTAATGGCTAAAACCTCCTCTTACAAATGTAGAATTCATTATCGTCCACACTATCGTGGCATACAATATTCTCGGTGTTTTGAGGTGTTGGTTGATTTTAAAAATTTTATTGTTTGAGGAATCAATAATTTTTTGAAATATAATGTTTTGATTTATGTGATTCTTAGGTTTTCTTTCAAAATGACTTTCAACCCACTTGCTGTGATACTGAAAGAGAACAAACTTACTGGACCCAACTATGTAGATTGGAAGAGGAATCTAGATATTGTCTTGATCACGAGAATACAAATATGTACTCCTTGAAGAGTGCCCTCCCAAGCCTGCAGATGATTCTGGGGAAAAGGAGAGAGAGAGCTATAGGAAGTGGAACAAGGCCGATGAGATGGCACGGTGTTACATTTTGGCATCTATGTCAAATGTACTCCAACATCAGCATCAAGTCATGCCCACGCTATGATATGATGCTCAATCTCAAGGAGCTTTTAGGACACGAGAATCAGACTCACGAGCAGAGGCCATGAGAAACTTGATGGCGACCACCATGATCGAGGAACACAGTGAGGATCATGTTCTCGAGATGATGGCTCATTTAAATGATGGAGGTCCTAGGAGCCGAGATCGATGAAACCAGTCGATATCATACTCCAGTCTCTGCCTAGGAGTTTGGAGTAGTTTCGCCTCAACTACAACATGAACAAGAGGTTGTATTCTTTGGCGGAACTTCTGACAGAACTCCAGGCGGCAGAGGAACTATTTCGTCAGAGTGCTCAGGCGCATGCTGTGATGACCCAGAAGGTTTCTGCTTCTAAGCCGAAAGGCAAGAAGAAGAAGAAACAAACCGGGGCAAAGGCGATGGGAGGTACTCAGGGAGGAGTGAAGAAGCTGAAAGGCAAGTGCTTCACTTGAAAGCAGACTGGACACTGGAAGAAGGACTGCCCCAACCGCAAGAACAAAGGTATATCTTTTGGTCTAGTCGTTGAAACATGTTTAGCGGTGTTATCTACCGGCACCTGGTGTGTAGATACGGGAGCCACTGATCATGTCTGCAATACTTTGCGAGTTCGAGAAACCGCCAGGTGAGGAGATTACCGTGTACTTGGGCGATGCCACGAAGGTGGCGGCTGTTGCAGTGGGAGATGTTCATTTATCTTTTGAGAAAAATAAACTTTTGGTTCTTAGGAATTGCCTTTATGTACCCTTATTTAGAAAGAATTTAATTTCAATTTCTAAATTATTTATGGATGGATATTCTATTTCTTTCAATGACAGAGTTGTTATAAAAAGAGATAGGGACATTATCTGTTCGGGTACATTGATAGGAAATTTGTACACACTGGAACCAAAACCTCCCACGATGCAAATTGAAGTTAATAACTCATCTTTTAATTTCAATAACAGAAAAGAACCTTCGAAGATGAACCAAACATATCTTTGGCATCTTAGGCTTGGTCACATTAACCTAAGCAGAATTCAAAGGTTGATAGCTGATGGACCTTTGGGTTCATTAGTGGTGGAGGATCTCCCAACCTGTGAATCTTGCTTGGAGGGTAAGATGACCAAGAGGCCTTTTAAGGCCAAGGGGTATAGAGCCAAAGATGTGTTAGAATTGGTTCATTCTGATTTGTGTGGTCCTATGTCTATCCAGGCTAGAGATGGTTTTGAGTATTTCGTCTCTTTTATAGACGATTACTCAAGATATGGATACATTTACCTGATGCGCCGCAAGTCTGAATGCTTTGACAAGTTCAAAGAATTCAAGGCTGATGTGGAGAAACGTCAAGGTAAAAGTATCAAAACACTACGATCTGATCGTGGTGGTGAGTACCTCTTGGGAGAGTTTAGGAACTACTTATCGAGGTGGGATTCAATCCCAATTATGCGCACACCCAGAATGGTGTAGCGAAGGAATAGGACTCTTATGGAGATGGTTAGATCGATGATGAGTTATTACGACTTGCAGTTGTTCGGGATATGCTCTAGATACGGTATACATTCAACTTGGTTCCATCTAAATCAGTGCCTTCTACTCCCACGAGTTGTAGGTAGGCGAAAGCCTAGTCTAAGACATATTCGGATATGGGGAGTCCGGACATGTCTTTGAAGGCGGATCTTTGGTAAGTTGGAACCTCGTGCATGTATACGATTGATTGTTCGTTGGCTATCCCAGAGGAATGAAGGGTGGATTGTTTTATAGTCCTAGAGATCAGAGGGTGATCGTTATCACGAACGCCAGATTTCTAGAGGAAGACTATGTGATGAGCCACAAGCCCAAGAGTAAAATTGTTCTGGAGGAGTTAAAAGGGGAAGTCACTTCTTTAGTACCACTGATACAAGAGGATATACCACATGTCACTGCACAGCGTGTCACAGAGGATACACAGGTGATACCTCGTCGTAGTGGGAGGGTTGTGAGACAGCCTGATAGATTCATGTTCTTGGGAGAATCTTCTGATTTGGTCCCTGGCGAACATGAACCTGATCCCTGGACATATGATGAGGCAATCCAAGATAAAGATGCAGTATCTTGGCAGAGTGCAATGAATGCTGAGATTGAATCTATGGATTCAAATCAGGTCTGGGAGCTAGTAGAACCACCCGATGGTGTAAAAACCATTGGATGCAAATGGATCTACAAAAGAAAGAGAGGAATAGATGCGAAGGTTGAGACCTTCAAAGCGAGGCTTGTTGCGAAGGGGTATACTCAGAAAGAGGGTATCGATTATGAGGAGACCTTTTCACCGGTAGCCATGCTTAAATATATCCGGATTCTCTTATGCATAGCACCTCATATGGATTATGAGGTGTGGCAGATGGATGTCAAGACAGCTTTCCTTAATGGAAGTCTTGAGGAAAACATCTATATGAAGCAACCAGAGGGATTCATTGCTAAGGGCAAAGAGCATCTTGTATGTAAGCTTAATCGGTCCATTTATGGATTGAAGCAAGCTTCGAGGTCTTGGAACATCCGCTTTGATGAGGAAAATCCAGTCTTATGAATTTATTCAAAGTCCGGATAAGTCTTGTGTATACAAGAGATGTGACGGAAACGTAGTGGTATTTCTTGTACTATACGTAGATAACATTTTGGTGATTGGCAACAATATCAAAGTGTTATCGGGCATAAGGGTATGATTGTCCAAACAGTTTGATATGAAGGACTTAGGAGAAGCGGAACACATCCTTGGGATCAAGGTTATAAGGGATCGCAGGAAAAGGATGTTGTGCTTATTCCAAGCTTCATACATAGACACAATTTTGGATCGTTTTAGCATGAAGAACTCCAAGAAGGGTTTTCTACCTTTCGGGCATGGAGTTCCTTTATCTAAGGAGATGTGGCCTAGATCATCTAAGGAGATAGAGGAGATGAAGGTGGTTCCTTATGCTTCGGCAGTAGGAAGCCTCATGTATGCGATGCTATGTACGAGACCCGATATCTGCTTTGCTGTGGGCATGGTCAGCAAATATCAGAGTAATCCAGGACAGGGATATTGGACTATGGTAAAGCATATATTGTAGTGCCTGAGAAGGACTAGGGATTATATGCTAGTTTACTAGGCAGACTAATTACTCCCTGTGGGTTGCATGGATTGCGACTTCCAATCAGATAGGGATAACAGTAAGTCTACCTCAGGTTTTGTATTTACTTTGGGAGGTGAAACCATTGTATGGAGGAGTGTCCAGCAGAAATGCGTGGTGGACTCCACCATGGAAGCTGAGTATGTGGCAGCCTATGAGGCAGCCAAGGAAGCTGAGTGGCTCAGGAACTTCCTGATGGACTTGGATGTGATTCCTGGTTTGCCCAGAACTATCACAATTTATTGTGATAATAATAGTGCAGTTGCAAACTCGAAGGAACCATAAGCCCATAAGGCTAGTAAACACATAGAGTGCAAGTACCACCTAATACGAGAAATCGTAAAGAGAGGAGAAGTTGTTGTGGCCAAGATTGCATCGGAGGATAACCTGACAGATCCTTTCACTAAGGCCCTTCCGGCAAGAGCTTTTGATAGGCATGTGGAGGGAATGGGAATCAGATGTATGGAAGTATGAGGACAGCATAGTCTTTTAGTATAAGTGGGAGATTGTAGGGATGTATACTAAAAAGTCTATCTTTTGTATGAACATCTTTATTTTGAAATAAGAATCACATGATCATTGTTTGCATATTTTTATGGTTATGCAATATTGTCTAATACGTTACATTGTAGATAACATGGTGTGTGGTGTCACACGAGAGATCTTGTTATCGGCTCCTTGTAAAGTATAAGTAAAGGCTCACAACCGAGATGGCTTTGGACAAACCATCGGAATGGTTGTAGTGTGATTTGGTATTGGTTTGTCTTGACCATAGAATCACACTAGTGCACTTTGTGTGTATTGAACAGGACCGACACAGAGGTGATTCGATTTATTGCTGACTACATAATCGAATCGGACCTCAGATATTATTTAGTACATGCTCTTAATCCCGATATAATAACGGGCACATATACTTGGTACTCATCTCTTTGATTTACCAATGGGCGAAATTTATAGATTAAATCGATAGACTCGGTAAGTTGGGAGATGATATTATTTATATGGTGTGCCGTTGATTATAGGAGGAAATCGTGTCCTATATATTAAGATGATGATGTCCCCTTGAGGAGCTCATAAGGTTCATCATGTAAACCCTGCAGGTGGACTTGGTCCGGCATGATGAAAAGGTTGAGTGGTACTACTCAAGGAGTTAGATGTTGATTAATTAATGGTTAGTAAATTAATTAATCAACGGACATTCGAGATCTTAAACACGGGGAGAAAATGTACAAATAATATATGGAGCCCATATTGTCATATGGGGGTTGGTGAGGTAGATCAATGATGGACCTTTAGTGGATTGGATCATCATTAGTGGATCAGACTTTATGTGGGCTTGATCCATAGGTGGCCAAGACCCAACTCCTCCTCATGGTCCCTAATGTAGCCCATTAACACCTCAAGATGCTTAGATCCAATGGATAGAAACAAAACACTAAGATCCATTGGTAGAGATTAAATCTCTAAGATCCGACGGTTGAGATTAAATCTCTAGATCCGACGGTTGAGATTAAATCCCTAGAACCAATGGAGGAGATTAATTCATGGCTTATCCCCAAACTCTATAAAATGTGGCATGGGGTTGGCGTGAAGATAATCAGAGAGGAGCAAGGCTTGGGCGGCAAGAATAGGGCAATCCTAGTTGAGATAGGATTGGAATTAGGGTTAGGGTTTGGAAGCAAGGGTGGCACCAAATAAGGCAAGTTTTCCTTCTTCTTCCTTGCCTTGTGGCCAACGTCCAGCAGCTATTCCAGCCCTTCCCAGCCCTTGGCAGGCGCCCAAAACACTCCCCTCTCTTCTCCTTAGGTGGTGGAAACAAGATATAGGGTTTCCCTTGGTGTCTTGGTAGTTTTCCATCATCTTCTTCTCCTTCTAGTTGGCCGGCAGCAAGAACTTCTATAGTTCTTTGTTGGTTGAGTTTTTGAAGGAGAAAAACATTGTTTCTCTTCTTCCTCTTGCTTGGGAAAAGCAAGGAAGGAAGTTTTGCGATCTAGGAGCTTCGACTTTTGGTGGATCGTCGCCCACACGACGTCCAAAAGGAGGAGGGTCATACATTAGAAGACCAAGAGGTATAACTATTCTTCTATCTCTTTTATTCATTGCTTGTGTTTGTTTTTCAAAATATAAGCATGTTATATTTCTGTAAATAGGCTAAATAATACTTGGATCCCGAGTATAAACACAAAAACCGGCGATCCAGACATCGTCTATTCCGCGGCTACTCGTAGAATAGAGAATGGTCGCTTGAACAACTAGTTTGTTCAAGTGACCTCTCTAAACGAATAGCACGACGATGACTTGGTTGCTTTGGGAATCCCTTTTGTCTAGGATTAAATTTTTAATCCGGGGACATCGAAGGGATCACCATGGTCAAGCAACCGAGGCGAAGGGGAAGCGAAGTTTCCCCTCACGGACTCCACAAGGGAAATCCCTTCACAATGATGATCCTCTAGTGGAATGGAACATCATTGATGGATCAAGTTTGTGTGGTTCCGATCCATCGGGTGGCACAGATCCAACTCCTCCTTATGGTCCCTATCGTAGCCTAATATAATCCTTGTGAAGTCTAGATCCAAGAATGTAAAACAAAACCTAGAACCAAAGGTTGGGATTAAATTCCTAGATCCGATGGTTAGGATGAAACCCTAGCACCAACGGTTGGGATTAAATCCCTAGATCCGATGGTTAGGATGAAACCCTAGAACCAACGGTTGGGATTAAATCCCTAGATCCGATGGTTAGGATGAAACCCTAGAATCGACGGTTGGGATTAAATCCCTAGATCCGACGGTTGGGATAAAACCCTAGATCTGACGGATGGGATGAAACCCTAGATCCGACGGTTGGGATGAAATCCTAGATTCGACTGTTGGGATGAAACCCTAGATCCGACGGTTGGGATAAAACCCTAGATCCGACGGTGGAGATTAAAGGAGGCTTAAGCCCAATTCTATAAATAGAAGGCTTAAGCTTGGGCGGAAGGAGAATTGAATTGGAATTAGGGTTTGGCTCTTCTCAAAGTGGGCGGCTAGGGTTTGGAGCAAAAGCTTGGGCGGCAACCTTCTTCCTTCTAGTTGTTGCTGGCGCCCACCTTCCTCCATCAAGACTTGGTCGGCGCCCATCCTCTAGGTCTCTCTCTTATTCCTTGGCCGGCGGTTCTCCTTCCATTGGTGGCCGGCGTTCACTTCTCCATACTCTCCAAAGTGGCCGGCGGTTCTCCTTCCATTGGTGGCCGGCGCCTCATCCACTTGTTCCTTGGCCGGCGGTTGCATCAAATTCTCTAATTTGGTGGCCGGTTCTAGAAAGGATAAGTATTTGTTGGTTCTTCTCTTTGTTCTCAGCGGACAATGGAGGGAAGAACGCGATCTAGAAGGCTTCTACTCATGGAGGATATTCGTCCACACGTCGTCCACGAGAAGGATAGGATATACGGTAGAAGATCGTAAGGTATAAAGTTTTATAACTTTATTTTCAGATCTGAGCATGTTCCTTTTAGTGTTGATTATACATGTGTGCGTATGTATATATATTGTATAATCATGGACCCCGAAGACAAACACAAAAACCGGCGATCCGTCCGTCGTCTCTTCCGCGGCTAATCAACTAGAAGAGTTGTGTTGCTTGAACAACTAGTTTGTTCAAGCGACCACTCAAGTTGTTAGCACGACGACGAATAGGTTGTGCTAAGGAAACTCATCCCATCCGGATTAATTCTTTCATTAGTGAAAATTTTAATCCGGGGACATGGGAGCCAATGAGCCTCCGAAGCAACTCCCTACAGTTTTTAAAATTTTTAATGACAATTTTGAAAATTGAAATAGTGATAGTTTTGAAAATCTCATACTTTAACTTTTGGGTATTTTCAAAAATTATTTCAAGTTTTGAAATTTTGCAAACTTGGATTAAAAGTTAATTTTTCTTTTTTTTAAAAAAAAAAAAACTTAAGTACTTTTGAAAAACTTGACAAGTGTTATTTTAAACTCATAGATAAAGTGGGAGGTTGTATTTTCAATGAAAATTTTATTGCATAACATTAGGGGGACTTGATAAAGATTTTTTATTAGAAAACATTGAATTAAAAGGAGAAAATTTTAAAACTTTAGAATTCTTATTTTGGCACACTTAAAAATCAAATTTTCAAATGCTTAAGTTAATAATCTTATATATGACTTAGCTGATTAGAAAAACATAAGTGTGTTATAAAAACTTAGTCTTTTAAAGCTTATGTACCTTGAGATTTATAAAGCTTAGGCATTTTTGAAGTACTTTTGAAGCTTGTCAAATAAATATATTTTAACTTTTATTCCTTTTGTTTGGAAAGCTTTAAAACTCATTTTTATATGTGGCATTTGGTGGTTAATAATTCTTTTGATGTATTCCAAAGGGGGGGGAGAGAGAGAAGGTTTAAAGTTAGAGAAATTTAAAGTAAGAAAGCTTTTCATGCATATGAGCATCTCATGCATTTAAATGTTATACATTTTTAGCTCAATGCATTCCTGATATATGTTAAACTTGAATATTGCAAATTGAATCTCCTAACTTTAAATGATGTGTTGTCATACATCAAAAAGGGAGAAATTGTTGGTGCAGAGAGCACCACTCCTTAATTTGGATGTATGAATCATAGTTAAAGTTAGGAATTACTTGTGGTTTGATATATGTACTAAGTGTGCAGGCTTAACAGGAAGTGCTAGTAGGTCAGGCCGACTGGATATTAGGTAATGCATGGGAAGTCCTAATAGGTCATGTTGACCGGATACTATGCAGAAGACTTGACATATCAGGAGGATCAGACACCAGGCAGGAAGTTCAGATTGGGCAGGAGACCAGACATCTTGCATGAAGACTGGTTGGGTCAGGAGACCGGACAATCGACATGAAGTCCAGCCGGGTCAGGGAGATCGGATAGCTGACAAAAGCCCTGGTGGGTCAGATCGAATGTCAAGTATGGTAAATTCGGTAGGGCAGCTAGCAGGTAAGCCTTGAGTGAAGAGGTGAGGCTGAGTCCTCTATAGGGGGACAAAACTAGGCAACGATTCGATGGATAGTTCACGTGAGACTTAGAAGTCGAGATCGAGTAGTATTACTACTGCTATTGTATTTTATACTATTTTCTTTTTCTAATCTCATTTTGCAGGGAATAGTCGAATAAATGGATTTTAGTCAATTGAAGTCCAGTCGACTGAGTATGGTCCAGTCGACTGGATACATAGTTGGCAAGATTAACTAGCGATCGATTGAAGACCTAGCAGCCTAGATGGAAAGAGTTCCAGTCGACTAGGGAGGTCTAGTCGACTGGAAAGGCAAACTTCCCCATGTGGAGTTAGGTGACTTGGAGTCGACTGGAATATATCCAATCGACTGGGAAGGTCGAAGTACCATATCGACAAGCTGATGTGGAGTCGACTGGAGGGCATTCCAGTCGACTGGAAATGACTTATAAAAGAAATGCACGACCAGCTTCGAAAATGATCTATCTACTATGTCCAAGTTCTGTCTCGTGTGTTTCTCATTTGCAAGAGCTTCATCATGCTGCAATGCCACAACTCCAACACTCCGAGCTCCATTTCAAAAGCTACAAGTCTCGGTATACTTTGTATTGTGCTTTACTTTCGCTTTTGTACTTTAATTTAAGAGAAGGTAGTTTGTTACCTTTCTCATTATCTTTTGTAAAAAGCAAACCCCTCCGAAGTGGAGTGTACTCGAGTCGGAGGGCCTTTTAGTGGATTGCCCATCGAGGTAGCTCTTGAAGAGCTACGTGACTTGGAGTAGCAACCCGACTTGGGTTGTGAACCAAGTAAATGAACTTGTCTATTTAATTTTTGCTGCAATGACTCTTAATATTTTAAAAGAAAATTTTATATTCTGAGATTCACCCCCCTCTCTCAGATAACTTCGATCTAACAAAGTTTACACATGGATATATATTAGAGAATATGTACTGAACTTATCCGCCATGAGAATATTTCATGAATCATCATATGAGTGTCATAAACATTCTCATAGTGACTATTAGTATGAATAGTCCATATACCTGAAATCACTATGGCTCCCAACATAAAGAAGTTGTATACTTTGGTATCGTCAAACGTCATCTATAACAAGGTGGACTATAAAGTCCGTCACTGGGTATGCAATGAATTATGCGGAGGGATGTGATTGATGTAGATGTATCTATCCCTTCCATATGACGGAAGTGATATCTGTGGGCCCTTTGATAGAGTAGGACTACTAAAATGCATGTCCATGTTCAAATAAGTCAATATGAGATATTTAGCTCATTTGATTAAGTTAGTCTACTTGGGGATCAAGAAACACAAAGATTGATAAGAGGATGACACGGGTTATGCCTCATTGATCAATCTAGATATCAAGGATAAAAGGATTGAGTTATACAAGATAATAGTCACAGAAAGGTTTTTGTCGGATCTCGACATTCTTGTCACTTGGGTAGCAATGATGCATTACTAGATGCCATACATTGCTTATGTTTCTAAACGGAGTTTTAGAAACATTGCTAACGTTACGAGAACCTATTGGGTCACACACAAAGAACATATTGTTTTGGAGATGGGATTCATTTTAGTTTGACTAAATGAACCATTAGGCTATTAAATTGGATTCATTGAATTAGACTCATTGATTGGGCTGAAACTTGAGCTAGACTCAAGTTGGATTAATTTGAGTTAGACTCAAATCAAATCAATTGAAGAAGATGAAGGGTTATTGATTCATCATGCATGATTAATGTGGATTAATCATGCATTAAAGGATTCATCATGCATGATTAATATGGATTAATCATGCATTAAAGGTGGAATGCAAAAGGTCCCAAAACCTTTTGGTATTCAAAAGATGAATATAAAAGGTGTTTTGCATTATTCTTGATGGTAAAAAAACCCCATTTGCTCTTCTTCTTCTTGGCCAAAATTATCATTCTTTGGATAAGAGCACCTTGTGTGGTGTTGCTAGCACAACTCTTTCCTCCAAAAGAGAGTGTTCGTGTGGATACCATAGAAGCACAACCATCCTGATCGTGCTAAAATCCTTCGAAGAAAAGTTACTGTCGGGATTGCAAAGGGCTATGCATCCAGGGTAATCTTTCAACTAGATGTAGTTGTAAGAACGATTAGTTTTATGTATACACATGGATCTCTGGAGGGATCTAGTTTTTCTGCTAGGTTTTATATTTATTTTTCGCACAAGATCCCAACAGTGGTATCAGAGACACTTGTGTAAACATAAAATTGTCGTATTGGTAATTTATATATGATATAAATCTGTATTAATTGTTTTATTATGAGTGCACGTTTCTTTGGATGATTTTGTTTGACAAAACATGCTTAGCAACAATACTAGTTGCTATCCGATCAGCAAGTGTGCTGATTGTTGACGAAATTGTTTTGTTGCTATGAACGACGACATCAAGGGTTCTCGAGTTCATCATAATAAACCGTAGTGTAGCAGCTTATAAATCATGTTTTGCATCATAATAAACTTTACATGTCATAGATCTTTGTGATTGATTTTCCATGGTGCAAAGTTATGGCCCCTTTACCCAATGTGATTGGATGTATGTGTGTGTGTGTGCATGTTGTAATTCATAATACAACCTGTGTCGTGCCTTCCACTTCTATAATTCCAATTGTACTATTAATTTATCCTTGAATGAAACTCGAGGCTTCTCCATTGTAATGTACATGTAAACTAGTATTAGTCTACTGGATGAAGATGAGAATGGAAGATGTAGTCAACAACACATGACAACCAAAGGATGCACATGGAGAAATGCTATCCCTAGGTTGACGCATCATTTTTCTCATTGGCATGAGAAGATCGTAGATTACGAGCCATAACCATGTCACGCTTCTTTTTAGCATATATGTAATATGTGTCATGATTATGATTGTATGTGATGCATGCATAATTAAATTGGTTATCATAATTAGGTCAACAAATATATGCCTACCAAAGTTCAGTACTCACGACTACCTCAATCAATTGAAGTCATGTTTGCCAAAGCAAAGTGACTCGATTTATCTTGACAAAGTGCGACTGGACAATTGTGATGTCCGACTATTGAACTTTGGGTATGACCTAACTGAGTTATCTCAATTAGATTGAAAAACTTAGAGGCATATCTCATACTATGGGTAAACGAACAAATAGTGTTGTTCTATGCAAGAGTTACATGGTGTAATTGGTATATAGTGCCTACCTAAGTTATACAAGTCTTGTGTGATTAGCCAAAGCTAACTCAAGATGAAGTATAATATGGATCTTGTTCCACTTGTGGAGTGGAAAACTCATTTGATTAAAGAACTAATTAAATGATTGAAATATGATGCTTATTTTTGCATTTCCTTTTGTAGAATCACCTTGTTAACAAATACGTCAAATACTCTCTCTCTGTGATCTGTCCTTAAAAAGGACAAGCTCAATGAGCTAATTTCCTAGACTGGTACAAAAACTTGAGAATTGTTCTCAAGCAAAAACTAAAACTGTATGTCCTAGAGCAACCCATTCCTGAACCACTCGCCACTAATGCCACTCATCCTGATAAGGATGCTTATAAAAAGCTTCAAGATGATGCATTAGATGTGTCATGCCTTATGCTTGCTACCATGAACTCTAAGCTTCAGAAGCAACATGAGAACATGGATGCTTTTGATATGGTTGCACATCTTAAACAACTATATCAAGGGAAGGCAAGACACGAGAGATTTGAGGTGTCAAAGGCATTATTTGGATGTAAAATACAAGAAGGAACTCTTGTAAGAACTCATGTACTCAAAATGATTGGGTGCATTGAGAACCTTGAAAGATTAGGATTTCTATTGGGTCAAGAGTTGGCCACTGACCTTGTTCTGCAATCATTGCCTAAAGGCTATAGTCAATTTGTCATGAACTATAACATGAATGAATTGACAAGCCTTTTCCTGAGTTGTTAAGCATGTTGAGAATTGTTGAAGTCAATCTTAAGAAGTTCCAACCTGGTAATGTACTCATGGTTAAAAAGGGCAATGGCAAAAAGAAGCCCAAAGGAAAGGGTAAGACCCAAGATAAGGACAAGGCCAAAGCATTGAAACCTAAAGGTGGGGTGTCAAATGAAGGAACCTGCTTCCATTGTGATGAGATTGGACATTGGAAGAGGAACTGTAAAAAGTACCTAGAGGAAGTTCAGAAAAAGAGAAGTGCGACTTCTGCCTCAGGTATATGTGTTATAGAAGTTAATCTATCTATTTCTTATTCATGGGTATTAGATACCGGTTGTGCTTCTCACATTTGTACTAATGTGTAGGGCCTGAGAAATAGTAGATCATTAACAAAAGGAGATGTGGACCTATGCTTGATACAAGAGTTGCTGCTATAGTTGTAGTAACATATTCCTTATCTTTGCCTAGTGGTCTTATCTTGGACCTAGAAGAGTGCTATTATGTACCTACTATAACTAAGAACATTATCTCTATTTCTTGTTTGGACAAGAATGGTTTCTCATTTATAATAAAGGATAAATGTTGTTCTGTTTATTTAAATGAAATGTTCTATTGCAGTGCACATATGGTAAATGGACTCTATGTTCTAGATTTTGATAACCCAATCTATAACATAAATACCAAACAGTCCAAATATAATGATATGAATCAAACATATCTCTGGCATTGTCACTTGGGTCACATAAATGAGAGTCACATATCACAACTCCATAAGGATGGACTTTTGGACTCATTTGATTTTGAATCATATGAGGTATGCGAATCTTGTCTATTAGACAAGATGACAAAGACTCCTTTTAATGGACACAATGAGAGAGATAATGATTTGTTAGGACTCATACATACTGATGATTGTGGCCCTTTCAAAGTAGTTGCTAGAGGAGGCTATCATTACTTCATTATATTTACTGATGATTTCAGTAGATATGGTTATGTATATCTTATGAAATACAAATCTAAATCCTTTGAAAAGTTCAAAGAATTCAAGAATGAAGTACAAAATCAACTTAATAATAATATTATGATGCTTTGATCAAATCGAGGAGGGTAATACCTTAGCCAAGAGTTTCATTGCCATCTAGTTGAGTTTGGGATAATATCTCAACTCACTCCACGTGAAACAACACAATGGAATGGTGTATCAGAAAGGAAAAATCATACTTTATTAGATATGGTATGATCAACGATGAGTCAGATAGATCTTCTTTCTTTCTTCTGGGGATATGCTCTAGAGACAGTTGCTTTCACTCTTAACCGCGTTATGTCTAAGGCAATCATAAAGACACCATATACGAAATGGACTTGGAAGAGTCCCAAGATGTCTTTTATGAAGATTTGGGGTTGTGAGGCTTATGTTGGATGTCAAGTCTCAGATAAATTAGGACCCAAATCAGATAAGTGCTATTTTATTAGATATCCCAAGGAAACTAAAGGATATTACTTTTATAATCTCACACATGGCAAAGTGTTTGTTGCTAGAAATGGTGTTTTTCTGTAAAGAGAATTTATTTCTAAACGAACTAGCGGGAGTAAAGTCGATCTTGAAGAATTTCAAGATACACAAGATAGCCTTGAAGCCTTGATGGAAATCGAACAGACACCACAAGGAGGTGAAGATTACGAATCTATAACACCGCATGAAGTTGTGGCACAACCTGTTCGAGTAGACCATGCTCTGCATAGATCTGATAGGATACATCGTCAACCTAAGAGAAATTATTTTCTCATGTGTGACCATAGTAATGTAATGATTGTTGATTTTAATGAGCCTACAACCTATCAAGAAGCTGTAATGAGCCCATATTTTGAGAATTGGCTAGAGGCCATTAGGTCTGAAATGGAATCCATGTACACTAACCAAGTATGGACTTTGGTTGATCCACCGGAAAGGGTCAAACTTGTTGGGTGTAAGTGGGTCTTTAAGAGAAAGACTAACATGGATGGTCATATGCATACCTTTAAAGGACGATTGGTAGCGAAAGGATTCAAGCAGATTCATGGTATAGACTATGATGAAACCTTTTCACCAATTGCAATGCTTAAATCTATTCGGATCATGCTTTCTATTACAGTTTACCATGATTATGAGATCTGGCAGATGGATGTCAAAACTGCATTTCTTAATGGAAATCTACTTGAGGATGTGTACATGACACAACCTCAGGGTTTTATAGATCCAAAGGATGCTGGAAAGGTATGTAAGTTGCAAATGTCCATTTATGGTTTAAAGCAAGCTTCTAGAAGCTGGAATCTTTGATTTGATGATGCGATCAAAAAGTTTGGTTTCATCAAAAATGAAGATGAACTTTGTGTCTACAAGAGGGTTAGTGGGAGCACAGTTGTTTTTCTCATCTTGTATGTAGATGACATACTACTCATTGGAAATGATATCCCTATGCTACAATCTATAAAGACTTGGCTTGGGAATTATTTCTCAATGAAAGACTTAAGAGAAGCAACCTATATATTTGGCATCAAGATCTATAGATATAGATCGAAAAGACTGCTTGACCTAAGTCAGAGTACATATATTGACAAGTTGCTTAATCGTTTTGCTATGCATAATTCCAAGAAGGGATTCCTGTCGATGTCACATGGTGTAAGCCTTTCAAAGGCTCAATGCCCTTCTTCTAAGGAAGAAAGGGATCGCTTGGATCAGATTCCTTATGCATCTACTATATGGTCTATCATGTACGCCATGTTGTGTACTCGCCCTGACATCTCGTATGCATTAAGCATGATGAGCAGATACCAGTCATATCTAGGTGAAAGTCACTGGACAATAGTCAAGAATATTCTTAAGTATTTGAGAAGAACAAAAGATTAATTTTTTATATTTGGAGGCGATGAGGAACTCGTTGTAAAGGGTTACAGCGATGTAAGCTTTCAAACTGACAAAGATGATTCCAGATCACAGTCAGGGTATGTATTTTGCTTAAATGGTGGTGTTGTGAGCTAGAAGAGTTCAAAGCAAGACACAATAGCTGATTCTACTACAGAGGCCGAGTATATTGTTGTTTCAGTTACAGCAAAAGAGGTTGTTTGGATTAGAATGTTTATTTCAAAGCTTGGAGTTGTTCCTAGCATAATGAGCCCTATAGACCTCTATTGTGATAATAATGGGGTTATTGCACAGGCAAAGGAACCTCACTCTCATCAGCGATCCAAATACATACTATGATGGTTCCACCTCATTCGAGAGATCATTGATAGAAGGGATATGAGGATATGAAGAATATGTATTGATGCTAACATTGCGGACCCTTTGATCAAGGCTTTGGCACAAAGGAAGCATGATGGTCACACTAGGTCACTGGGTATTAGATATTTCAGTGATTGACATTAGTGCTAGTGCGAGATTGTTAGTATTAGCCCGAAGTGCCAAATATGAGATGATTGGTAAGGGAACTTTTGTATCATATTTCATAATAATGGCAAAGTTTACGATTATTATATTTACTTCATTGATGTGCCATTTGAATAAATATAATAATATCCTAGGGTAGTTGGTTCTAGTCTATAACATATCAAGTTGGTGACTTGATAGTGGGATACCGTAGATATATAGAACAATACTCATAACTGTTCATAGTCAAGTATTAATATACAAGGATAATATTAGTACATTAAGACTAGCATGTAGGTCAACTAATAACTTAATCTCACAAGTCATGGATATAGGATATCAAGTTGACACATGGGTATATATTAGAGAATATATGCTAAACTGACCCGCCATGAGAATGTTTCATGGATCGTCATATGAGTGTCATAAACATTCTCATAGTGACTATTGGTATGAATAGTCCTTAGACTTGAAATCACTACAGTTCTCAACAAAAGGAGTTGTATGCTTTGGTATCGTCAAACATCACCTGTAACAAGGTGGACTATAAAGTCGATCACTAGTATACAATGAATTATGTGGAGGGATGTGAATGATATTGATGGGATCTATCCCTTCCATATGACAGAAGTGATATATGTGGGCCCTTTGATAGAGTAGGACTACTAAAATGCATGTCCATATTCAAATATGTCAATATGAGATATTGACCTTATTTGATTAAGTTAGTCTAATTGGGGATCAAAAAACACAAAGATTGATAAGAGGATGATACGGGCTATGCCTCATTGATCAATCTAAATATCAAGGATAGAAGGATTGAGTTATATAAGATAATAGTCACAGAAAGGTTTTTATTAGATCTTGACATTCTTGTCACTTGGGTAGCAATGATGCATTTCTAGATGTCACTCATTTCTTATGTTTCTAAACGGGGTTTTAGAGACATTGTTAACGTTACGAGAACCTATTAGGTCAAACACAAAGAACATATTATTTTGGAGATGGGATTCATTTTAGTTTGACTAAATGAACCATTAGGCTATTAAATTGGATTCATTGAATTAGACTCATTGATTGGGTTGAAACTTGAGTTAGACTCAAGTTGGATTAATTTGAGTTAGACTCAAATCAAATCAATTGAAGAAGATGAAGGGTTATTAATTCATCATGCATGATTAATGTGGATTAATCATGCATTAAAGGATTAATCATTCATGATTAATAGGATTAATCATGCATTAAAGGTGGAATGCAAAAGTTCCCAAAACCTTTTGGTATTCATAAGATGAATATAAAAGGTGTTTGCATTATTCTTGATGGTAAGAAACCCTATTTTCTCTTTTTCTTCTTCTTGGCCGAAATTATCATTCTTTGGCTAAGGGCACCTTGTGTGGTGTTGCTAGCACAACTCTTTCCTCTAAAAGAGAGTGTTCGTGTGGATACAATAGAGGTGTGACCATCCTGATTGCACTAAGATCCTTCGAAGCAAAGTTGTTGTCGGGATTGCGAAGGGCTACGCATTAAGGGTAATCTCTCAACTAGATGTATTTGTAAGAACGATTAGTTTTATGTATACACATGGATCTCTAGAGGGATCCAATTTTTCCGCTGCGTTTTGTGATTGTTTTTCGCACAAGATCTCAACACTATGGAAGATGACGGAAGTAAAAAATTCATTCCAATCTGACAAGGCAAGGCCTGGTATCAGATCATCACTAATTTTACAACTTGGCAATAGCCGAAGCTTTTATCCCCATGCGGTGGCGGATCGGAGGAGTAGGGTTTTAGGTAAATACACTATAGAAGATGACAGAAGTAAAAAATTCATTCCAATCTGACAAGGTAAGGCCTTGGGTCAGATCATCACTATTTTATAGCTTGGCGATAGCTGAAGCTTTTATCCCCGTGTGGTGGTAAATCGAAGGTGTAGGTTTTAAGGTAAATACACTATGGAAGATGACAGGAGTAAAAAATTCATTCCGATCGGACAAGGCAAGTCCTGGGATCAAATCATCACTATTTTTATAGCTCGGCGATAGCCAAAGCTCTTATCCTCATGCGGTTCCAGATCAGAGTAGTAGGGTTTAAGGTAAATTAACTATGGAAGATAACGGAAGTAAAAAATTAATTTCAATCTGACAAGGCAAGGCCTGGGATCATATCATCACTATTTTTATAGCTTGGCGATAGTCGAAGCTCTTATCCCCATGTGGTTGCGGATCGTCAGAGTAGGGTTTAAGTTAAATATACTATGGGATATGACGAAAGTACAAAATTCATTCCGATTTGACCAGGCGAAGCCCTAGGTCAGATCGTCACTATTTTTACAACTTGTCCTCGACCAAAGATCTTATCCTTGTGTGGTGGTGGATCTGATGAGTTGGTTTCAATGTAGATGCACTGTTGAAGGTGACAGAAGTAAAAAATTCATTCTGATTTTACTAGGCGAAGCCCTAGATCAGATCGTCACTATTTTTTTAGCTTGGCTTCAGCCAAAGCTCTTATCCCTGTGCGGTGGAGGATCGGAGGAGTTGGGTTCAAGGTAGCTGCATTGTGGAAGATGACGGAAGTAAAAAATTTATTCCGATCTGACCAGGCGAAGCCCTAGGTCAGATTCTCACTATTTTTCTAGCTTGGCATCTGCCGAAGATCATATCCTCTTGCGGTGGTGGATCGAAGGGGTTGGGTTAAAAGTAGCTGCACTGTGGAAGATGATGGAAGTAAAAAATTCATTCCGATTTTACTAGGTGAAGCCCTAAGTCAGATCATCACTATTTTTATAGCTTGGCCTCAACCAAAACTCTTATCTCCATGTGATGGTAGATCGGTGGAGTTGCAATTTAAGGTAGATGCACTGTTGAAGATGACGTAAGTAAAAAATTCATTCTGATTTCACCAGGTAAAGCCCTAGGTCAAATTGTCACTATTTTTTACAACTTGGCTTTAGCTGAAGCTATTATCCTCGTGTGGTGACGGATCGGTGGAGTCAAAAGGTGAAAGAATGTTTCTATGATTGACTTGAGTAAAAAGTCATTTTTTGAAAAACATGAAAGTCGGGGACACCCAGGCAAAAGAAGGGGATGTCAACATAAGAATGATGATTTTCTTTTGCTCATTCTGCCTTGAAGGGTGATGTTATGATATTTTACCTATCTCAGAGAGTCATTTTTTTTAACGATGAGAGGTACACTTTCTCATTCCTCAAAATCAAAATTATATTTTTGTAGAGTAAGGTTACATTGATTACTTCTTAAGACCAGGAAAGAAAATACACTCTAGTAAAATGAAAACTAGGGGGCTTCATGGATAACCCTCTTTGGAGGTAGAGATGGAGCCATGTGACGACCTGACTTGGAGAGAAGCTGACTAACATGAGACTGGTTAATGAGCTTGAGTCTTGATAGGGCTCGTTGGGTCACTACCAGTTCTTGCCGTAGGGAGTAGTTACAAGTGGAGGACAACTGTAGGTGATTCCTCAGATTTCTCACTAAATCTTCTAGCTCCCGTATTTGCTGCTGGTCTGCTGTAAGGGGTTTAGGGGAAAGGGGGTTGTTTTCTTGCTCATAAGGGCCAACAATTTAGAAGGTAGATGAATGAAGGAGAATAAGGACAAAAGACATTGCAGGAAGTTTTTATAGAAGGAAAGGGAGCTTTAATTTGTCTCCTTGGAAAAGAAGGAAAGTAAGGGCTGATAAGATGGAAAGATGAAGGGGTAGTGTTGGGAGTAGTTTATGCATTAATGGAGAGATGACCGATCATATCCTACAGAAGAAGTAAATATTTGTCGAGTATAATTCAATTGTGGTGCAATGGTTTTCTTGTGATACTTTCTAACTCTGCTATACGTTGTTGGTCTTCTATGAGGGATCAAGAATTAAAGTGGTCATCATACATGAGATGTTTTCAATGACTATGGAAGTTATGCTGAATCTAATGTTCTTTTCTTTTAAATAAACTAAGTGATACTGCAAATAAAGACATTCTTGTTTACAGAGGATTACTAAAAGAATCAATAAAAGATTCTCCTTCTAAGTAGGGTGTTGAAACTATGGGAGGAAGAGGAATGCTAGACGGTGGAAGAAGGGGATCCATTTGGTGTTGCTACCGAAGTGCTGGAGGATTCCAGAAGCGATTGCCAAAGGAGGGGAAGGGAGATTAGAAGGGCCCCCTTGAGCCTGGAGCCACTGTGTCGATGTGGCCTTTGAGGGGTAGAGGTCGATATGCTGAGGCTGATGTAGAATGAGTATCGGAATCAACAGTCTAGTTTGTATCAGAGCTTATGTAAATCGGGCGTGAGGGGAAGGCCATGGAAGTAGTGTGATGACAGAAAGTTTCATGGGAGGTATTTATAGAAGGGAAGGGGCATTAATTCATTTTCTTGAAGAAGAAGAAGAATACAAAATGATGAAAGGGGTAATTGAAGAGTAACTATTGGGAATGGTAAAAACATTGACAAAGAGGTGACTGATCATATTCCCGTCAAAGGGGATATGGGGTATGTTAGTAAAAGCCCTAGAGCCAATCATGTGATGATTGTTGTATGGACTTTATTGTATCATATTACTATTTATAAAGGCATGGTTATTATATTTACTTGTATTGGTGCCAAATAACTAAATATAATAATGTCCTTGAGTAGTAGGTTCTTATCTATATCAATCGATTGGTTGAATCGATAATGAGATGATATAGAGAACACTACTCTTAATCATTCCTAGTCGAGTATTAACATTCAAGGACAATGTTAATGCGTAGAGACTAGCATGTAGGTCAACAAGATGACTTGATCTCACAAGTCATGGATATGAGATATCAAGTTGACACATGGGTATGCATTGGAGAATGTATACTGAATGACCCGCCATGAGAAAGTATCGTGGATTGTTATATGAGTGTCATATACTTTCTCATGTGGCTATTAGTATGACTATTAGTCCTTAGACCTGAAGTCACCATGGTTCCCTACATAAGGAGTTGCATACTTTGGCTTCGTCAAACGTCACCCGTAAATGGGTGGACTATAAAGGCGATTACTGGGTATGTAACAAATTATGCGGAGGGATGTGAGTGATGTAGATGGGATCTATCCCTCCTATATGACGGGAGTGACATCGATATTCTTGATAGAGTGAGACCACGAAGTGCATGGCCATGCCCAAATGAGTCAATATGAGATATTGAGCTCATTTGATTAGAGTGAGTCTACTTGGAGTTCATGATTTAGATTGTACCGAGGATGACACGGTCTATGCCTCGATTGGTCAATCTAGATGTCAAGGATAGAGGGACATTGTCACATATTGTGAGAGTCACAATTAGTAGTCACAAAGGTGATCTTGGAGCTCAACATTCTTGTAACTTGGGTAGCAATGATGTGTTGCTAGATACCGCTCATTGCTTATGTTCCTAAATCGGTTTAGGGACATTGCCAACGTTACAAGAACCTATAGGGTCACACACATAAGAGCAATTAGATGGAGATTAGGTTCATATGATGAACCATGAGGATTAGGTTCATGGGATGAACCAAATTGGATTAAGAGTAATCCAAATTAGACTAATTGAGTTAGACTCAAGTTGATTCAAGTATTGAATGAGTCTAATTTTGATTTGATTCATCAAATCAATTTAAATTAATGAATAAAGATTCATTAAATTAAATTGACTTGAGTCAAGTGGTTAGATTTGATCAACCATGGGAGATTAGAGGTCAAGTTTGACTTGACTTGAGAGCGAAGATGAAAGGTCAAGTTTGACTTGACCAAATGCCATGTCATGATGATGACTTGGCATGGCCGGCCAATGATGATGCTCCACATCATCATTGACTTTGTCAATTGGTGCCACATCATGAGGGAGACCAAGGGTCATGGGAGTTACATGCATGCATGTAACCTCCTCTCCATGAAGTGGTCGGCCACTCCATTAGATGGGGTAATTGATTTTTGGTGGCTTAATAACTTCATCTTCAACCTTGGTGCTCTTCTCTCTCAAGCTCTACCTCTCCCAACCTCTCCTTGGCCGAAATTCCTAAAGGAGTGCTAGCACACTCTAAGGCATTTTTCTCCACCTATTGCTTGTGTGGATACCAATAGAGGAGTATGCACTTGACACTCTCGAGTTCCGGCGAACTTTTGGACGAGCGGGATTTGCGAAGGGCATCGCATCGAGGGTAATGATCTCATCTATTAGATCTAAGGTAGATCTAGGGTTTTAGTAAGCACATACATGTTTTATAATTTTTATACTTCGCACGGATCCGTGGCCGGGGCTTCCGAGGTTTCCGCAACGCAAAAAATGGTTTTTGCGGCTCGGAAAAACCCAACAGTGGTATCAGAGCCACGTGCGAAGCATGTATGTGTTCCGTCTTCGTAATTTTTGTATTAGATATAAAAATTAAAGATTTATATGTTTCTGTAAATTTCCTAATTTTATAGAATTTTTGGGTATTTTTCTCAAAGAGTCGAAGCAACGAGTGTTGGGACACTTGTAGGCTTCAACCGTCGAGAAAAACTCTCCGAAACGGCGAGTTCTCGCTTTAGGTTTTTGGGACAGCGACTTAAGTCGCTGTAGGATCGCAGTCAGGACACTCACAAAGTTAATTTTGTGAGTATGGGCGCTGTCCTATCCCCGAAAGGGGCTTTGTCCCGCAATCGCGCCCGGAAACCGCTTAGCGGGACCGTTACGGAGAGGTGACTCATTAATTTGAAAAAAATAGGAAAAATTATAGAAATTTCTGTAAAAATACATAATTTAGAATTATGTATGATTCTGTGATTTTCATGTCCCAATGACCCCAATTTGATTGGATTATGTGTGTTGTAATTCATAATACGGCCTGCGTGCCGTTTTGTGGTTGTGCGTGTTGTAAAGTGTATGCGACCTGCGCGTCGTACCTCTTCTTTTGATATTCTAGTTGTAAATAGTTTTAGACTCGAATGTAACTCGAGTTTCATATTTGTAATGTACAAAATGGAGCGGTGGAAAGTCCACTCGAAAACGAGATTACGAGAAGGGTGACAACGACACATGGCGGTCAAAGGAAGCGCTTGGAGAAGCCGCTAGCCTTAGGTTGACCGTCCAATCTTCTCATTGGCTTGAGAAGATCGTAGTAGGACCATGACTATATCACATTTAATTATATATATATATATATATATATATATATATGTTGATATATATATATATATATATATATATATATATATATATATATATAATTGATTTTGCTTGTATGTATGTGATGCATGCTAGTAGAATAATGCATGTATGTATATGATGCATGCTAGGATAATTTTCTTGTATGTATATGATGCATGCTAGAATAATGAATGTATGTATATGATGCATGCTAATATAGGATAATAAAGGCCTAAATGCGTATAAGATACATATTACGATTAGATTAGATCATAATCGAATCAACTCGAAAATGCCTACCGAGCCTTGATACCCATCACTACCTCGATCATTTGTTGTTGTTGAATCTGCCAAAGCAGAGCAACGCATATTATCTTGGTAGGGTGCGGAGGGCCAATCTTGGTCCCGCCTATCACGCTTGGGTTAGAGTAAGCTCAATTAGATTGAGCAAAACTAGTTAAACTCAATTGGATCGAGTAGAACTATAGGCATATTCCAATCGTTGGAAAGATAGGTTAAGATCGCATTTACACTAAATCTTGGGCGATTTAGCCAAAGCTAACTCAAGGTCTTTTGTAAATGTGGGTCTTAATCCTATAAACAAGAGTTGCATAGAGATGTAATCGGTAATGTGTTACCCACCGATCGTAATAAGTTTTGGGCGATTTAGCCAAAGCTAACTCAAGGCTTAGTATGATGTGGATCTTGTCCCGCAAGAATTATAGCTAGTTTGTATGAATCTAGTAATGTGGTTTGACCACATCCATAACTCGATTCTACAAAAAAAAATCCTATAATTCAGTGGGAGCATCATTTGATCTAAGGTCTAATTAAATGATAAAAGGAATATGATATTAATTCTCTGCATTGTATGTTGTAGATAACTATGTCGACAAACACGAACACTCTCTCTCTGCGATCTGTCCTTGAGAAGGACAAGCTCAATGGAGCAAATTTCCTGGACTGGTACAGGAACTTGAGAATTGTTCTCACCCAAGAAAGGAAGTTGTACATCCTGGAGCAGCCCATTCCGGAGGCACCTCCTGCCACTGCCTCGCGAGCTGACAAAGATGCTTACAAGAAGCATCAAGATGATGCATTAGATGTGTCATGTCTTATGCTCGCGACCATGAACTCTGAGCTTCAGAAGCAACATGAGTTCATGAATGCTTATGATATGGTTGGACATCTTCGTCAACTATATCAAGGACAAGCTAGGCATGAGAGATATGAAGTCTCTAAGGCATTATTTGGGTCCAAGATGCAAGAAGGGACTCCCGTAGGTACATATGTACTCAAGATGATTGGGTACGTAGAAAACCTACAAAGGCTGGGATTCCCACTTGGCCAAGAGCTGGCCACTGACCTGATCTTGCAATCTTTGCCACAAGCCTTCAATCAATTTGTCATGAATTATAACATGAATGAAATTGATAAGCCATTGCCTGAAATGCTCAGCATGTTGAGAACTGCTGAGCTTAACCTTAAGAAGGGTAAATCTGACACCATTTTGATGGTGTAGAAGAAGAAAGGCAAGGGCAAGCCTAAAGGTAAGGGAAAGTCCCAAGCCAAGGGCAAAGGCAAAGAACTTAAACCCAAAGGAGGGGTAGCCAAGGAAGGGGCTTGCTTCCACTGCAAGGAAGCAGACACCGAAGCATAATCGCAAGGCATACCTGGAAGATCTTAAGAAGAAGAGAAGTGAGACTTCTACTTCAGGTATAAATGTTATAGAAGTCAATCTATCTATTTCTTCATCATGGGTATTAGATACCGGATGTGCATCTCACATTTGTACCAATGTACAGGGGCTGAGAAATAGCAGGGCATTGACAAAGGGCGAGGTGGACCTACGAGTAGGCAATGGAGCAAGGGTTGTTCTTTATTCTTTGTAGGAACTTATGATCTATCTCGCCCTCTTGTACTAGAATTAGATGAATGTTGTTATGTGCCCTTAACTAAGAACATCATTTGGTTTCTTGTTTGGACAAGAAAGGTTTTTCATTTATAATAAAGAACAAATGTTGTTCAGTTTATTTAAATGATATGTTCTATGTAGTGCACCTCTAATGCGGACTCTACTTTCTAGACTTAGAGAGCCCTATCTATAACATAAGTACCAAGAGGTTCAAGTCAAATGAGTTGAACCAAACCTATCTCTGGCATTGTCGCAGGTCACATAAATAAGAGTAAACATCTCAGCTCCATAAGGATGGGCTGCTAGACTCATTTGATTTTGAATCATATGAGACATGCGAGTCTTGCCTTTTAGGCAAGATGACCAAGACTCCCTTTAGTGGACATAGCGAAAGAGCAACAGATTTGTTAGGACTTATACATAGTGATGTATGTGGTCCTTTCAATGTTGCTGCTAGAGGTGGTTATAGGTACTTCATTACATTTACTGATGACTTCAGTAGATATGGTTATGTGTATCTCATGACACACAAATCAGAATCCTTTGAAAAGTTCAAAGAATTCAAGAATGAAGTACAAAACCAGCTTGGCAAGAGTATTAAGATACTTCGATCAGATCGAGGTGGAGAATACCTTAGCCATGAGTTTCGTGACTATCTAGCTGAGTGTGGGATTCTATCCCAACTCACTCCTCTTGGAACACCACAGTGGAATGGTGTATCCGAAAGGAGGAATCGTACCCTATTAGATATGGTACGATCTATGATGAGTCACACAGATCTTCCTATATCCTTTTGGGGATATGCTCTAGACACAGCAGCCTTTACCCTTAACCGTGTACCATCCAAGGCTGTCATAAAGACACCATATACGATATGGACAGGGAGAAATCCCAAGATGTCTTTTATGAGGATTTGGGGTTGTGAGGCTTACGTTCGACGTCAAGTCTAAGACAAACTGGGACCCAAATCCGATAGGTGCTATTTTGTTAGATATCCCAAGGATACAAAGGGATATTACTTCTACATTCCCAGTCAGCACAAAGTGTTTGTGGCAAAGACTGGAGTTTTTCTAGAAAGGGATTTTGTTTCTAGAAAAACTAGTGGGAGTACCTTCGATCTTGAAGAAATTCAAGATAAGGACCATAGCACTGAGGCCTTGATGGAGGTTGAACAGGAACCATAAAGTGTTGTGGGTGATGAGGTTATTGCACAAAGAGTTGTGGAACAACCACCTGTTCATGTAGACCTACCTCTTCGCAGATCTGATAGGGTACGTCATCAGCCTGAGAGATATTCATTTCTCTTGTCTGACCATGATGACGTAATGCTCATTGAGAATGAGCCTACCTCCTATCAGGAAGCTGTGATGAGCCCAGATTCTGAGAAATGGCTAGAGGCCATGAGATCCGAGATGGAATCCATGTACACCAACCAAGTATGGACTTTGGTTGATCCACCTGAAGGGGTCAAAACTATTGGGTGTAAGTGGGTCTTTAGGAGAAAGACTGACATGGATGGACTTACGCATACCTATAGGGGTTGATTGGTGGCTAAAGGTTTCAAGCAAATTCAAGGTATTGACTATGATGAAACCTTTTCTCCAGTGGCGATGTTTAAGTCCATTCGGATCTTGCTTGCTATTGCAGCATACCACGATTATGAGATCTGGCAGATGGATGTCAAAAACAGCATTTCTGAATGGAAACATGCTCGAGGATGTGTACATGACACAACCTGAGGGTTTTGTAGATCAACAGTACTGGGAAGGTATGCAATCTATAAAGGTCCATTTATGGGCTAAAGCAAGCTTCTCGGAGCTAGAATCTTCGATTCGATGATGCGATCAAACAGTTTGGTTTCATCAAGAATGAAGATGAACCCTGTGTCTACAAGAGGGTTAATGGGAACACAGTTGTCTTCCTTGTATTGTATGTGGATGACATACTGCTCATTGGGAATGACATCCCTTCGCTACAGTCTATGAAGACTTGGCTCGGGACGTGCTTCTCAATGAAAGACTTAGGTGAAGCAGCCTGTATTCTAGGCATCAAGATCTATAGAGATAGATCTAAGAGATTGCTTGGCCTAAGTCAGAGTACATACATTGACACGGTATTACTTCAGTTTGCCATACAGAATTCCAAGAAAGGACTTCTGCCGATGTCACATGGTGTGAGTCTTTCGAAGACTCAAAGTCCCTCTTCTAGAGAGGAGAGAGACCGCATGGATAAGATCCCTTACGCATCTGCTATAGGATCTATCATGTACGTCATGCTATATACTCGTCCTGATGTCTCGTATGCTTTGAGCATGATGAGTAGATACCAGTCAGATCCAGGTGAGCGTCACTGGATAGGAGTCAAGAATATTCTTAAGTACTTGAGAAGGACTAAAGAATATTTCTTGATATTTGGAGGCGATGAGGAGCTAGCTGTAAAGGGTTACAGCGATGCCAACTTCCAAACTGACCAGGATGATTATAGATCGCAGTCAGGGCTCGTGTTTTGCTTTAATAGTGGCGCTGTGAGCTGGAATAGTGTTGGGGATCGATACGCCGGCTAGAGGGGGGTGAATAGCCCTCGTTCGTTGTTCGTCGTATTTTGTTCGTTCTCGTCTACAATTCTTGTTAGCGCAGCGGAATAACAATAATAATACTAACAAGAAACACAAATACACACAAACAAAACACAACGATATACGTGGTTCGGAACCGAATGGTTCCTACTCCACGGGTGAGCTCCTCGAGCTCTAGTTATGCTCACGACACTAACTATAACACTCCTTTTCGACAACACGTCGGAGGTGGAGAAACCTCTCACAAGCTATTACACTAAGTAATGAAATACAACAAGAAATACAAAGACAATACAAAAGAGAACTTTTACACCGATTGCTTTTGATCGCTTTCTTGTTGCTTGCTTTTGCTTGCTCTTGAAGGTCTGGAATGCAACATCAATTCCCCTCTAAAGTCACCCAAAAAGCCTTGGCGAAATCCTCCAACTCGTGCTCCATTTATAACCCGATCGTTGTTTTTGCCCATCGACCGGTGATCATGACCATCGATCGGTATCGTAGCCGTTGTCTCACAACGGCCGGATCCACGTTGGTTAAGTTCCAACGGATCACACATCAGTCGACTGCTGGTACCCATCAGTCGACTGATCTTCCATCAGTCGAGTGTCCAGTCGAGTCGACTCCATTCTGCGTCTGCAGTGTCATCACCGATCGCCACCCATTGGCGGTCGATCGATGCTCCCATCGATCGATCGCCTCCATGGCGATCGATCCAACCGACTTGGTTCGAACACCGTCGAACCCATATGACCTAGAGCAGTCGACTGGCACCTATGCCAGTCGACTGATGTCGGCTAAAACCTCAAACATAACGATGTTTGAGCCTCCGACACTCAGTCTTAGCCACTTGGCCAAGTCCACCTTATCCCTCATGGAGTTCCCCACCGAAGCTCTCTTCCCTCGGCCTACGTCCCTCGGATGCGCCAAGCGCACGGCTTCGCAACGCCATCCTTCGCGTCTCATGCCCTAGAAGTATGCTTCCCTTTTGGCTCACTCCATTCGCTCCCCATCCGGCGGTCCCTCGGATGCACCAAGCGCACGGCTTCGCAATGCCATCCTTCACCGACTCAAGGACCCCGAGCCTAGTGAACTTACCAAGTCCTCAAGACTTTCCAAATGCACCAAGCGCACGGCTTTGCAATGCATTTCTCACCAAGCACCAAGCGCACAGCTTCGCAATACTTTGGATTTTCCATGCCAAGCACCAAGCGCACGGCTTCGCAATGCTCTGGACTTTCCCATGCCAACCCCATGTTGGACTTTCCCATGACAATCCCATGTCATGAGTTTTGTCTATCATCAAAATATCATCAGGGTACTACTTGACAACTTGGGATGATTGCACCAACAATCTCCCAACAATCTCCCCCTTTTTGATGATTGACAAAACTACCATCTCAAGTCTACCAATTCTCCCATATTGGCAATTCTCATATCCCAATGAGAATTCCAACGAACCCTAATTGGTAACTTGGTAACTTCTCCCCCTTTTTGACATTACATCAAAAAGGTCCTCCCCAAGGGTATGAATGTCTCATATCCCAATGAGATCTTACAATCTCTCCCTTGGAGGAACATATGCCTACCATCTTTCTAGTGATCCCATATCACTTAAAGAGAGGCAACCCAATTTTCCTCCCATGAGGAAATACACATCCATCTTCCCATGATGGATACCTCCCCCTAGAGGCTTGCTCCCCCTTGACCATTGCACCAACAATGTCCTTGGAGAGTCCCTAAGCCAATAGGAACATTAACCAAATCAAAATTAAGGCAAAGTTCAACAATGAACTCTCATCCACCTTAAAATTGATACTCACCCTCAACCCAACTCCTAATCCATATCCAATGGATTTCCACCCTCTCTAATGCTCTCCCAAGCATATCATAGGGTTAGGAGTGGTTAGGGGACCAAAACATAGCTGAACATGGGCCTAACTATCAAGTTTACCCGAAATCGGCTGTGCGGTCGACTCCATCGGATACCGATCATTGGACTTACCATCGATCATTGCCATTGCAAGCGATCGTGATAAACTTAAATCTGATTTTTTGATTGAACATTGGATTTTCGAAATCCATAAGTAAATATACATAAGTTTAAAAATCGTGAAATTTCATATGCATATTACTTATCCTAAACACTATGGGTGAAAAATATTGGAAAATTATTTTACCCATTAAATTAGGAGATTGATACAAAGTTCAAAAATTTTAGAAAAGCTTCAATAATAAGCCTTCTTTGTATCATCCCATTCAATGGTGATAGCTATCAAAAGATAGGCTTCACCAAGGTTTTTTAAAAATGTTTTCAAAATGTTTTCAAAACCCTTATTTTCATTTTCCTAAACATCTCACCAATATCTAGATGTGTAAAACACATTCAAGGCAAATTTCTAGTGAGATGTGGGTTTTTTGTTCTTTAAATGGTCTCATGCATATTTCTAGGCAATATTATTTGATTCCCATCAAATCATGCCATAGTCCTTAATTTCATTTTAATTTATGCATGATGATGATTATGGCATACATATGATTTAGATAAAAACATATGCCAATATCATGATGTCATGGTATGTAAATGAAAATTAAGCATACATGACATACAAACATAAGTCTAAACATTATCATGACATTTTTATAAATAAAAATGAGAATGATGTCATGACATGGCAAGGGAAACAAATCATGGCAAGTAAAGTATACTAAGGTATATAATACTTAAGTGTTAAAATCAATTTGTCATTTCTAGGAATTAAATTTATTTTGCCTTAATGTCATTCATTTTCCTAGTGTGCCAAAAACCCAAAATGGCACACCAATACCTCTAAGACCTAATTGTGCCAATTTAAATCATTTTAAACTTCTCAAGCATATTGGCACATCCTAATGTGTCAACTCTTCTATGGTTAGGTTAACTACCCATCCAATTAGGGTTGACACACCCTAACCCATTTAGCGTGAATCGATCACGCTTTTAGGAACCCAATACCTATTGGAGCTCCTTGGGTTAACAAGGTATTCCATAGGGATAACTTCCCTAGATACCTTTCTAATGACCCTTTTAGGCTTTAAAGCCATAGTCTTTTGGGTCTTACTCGGGTCAACTCTAGAGGTGACTCCTCCATTGACCTTCTTAGTGGCTTTCTTGGTTTTCCTTAAGTCCTTGGCCACTAAACAAACACCATAGCTAGACTTAGGGATAACTTCCCTATTAGCCTTGGTTTTTCTAGACCTAGATGTGGTTCCATAATTAAATGGAACATTATGATAGGACATAGGTTTGTGACCCAAACCCTTCTTGCCCTTAAATATTTCTTGCTTCCTAGGTTTTGACTTTTGGGAATTTGACCCCTTAACCGAATTTGATATTATTTTTAGGGTCTTCTCTAATTTTTCTAGCCTTGACCTTAGGGCTTGATTCTCTAGCTCTAATTTCCTCAATTTTGAATTTTCATTAGATTTTTGAGGAATAATTTTCTTTTTAGACATGTGCCTAGATTTCTTGGGACTAACACCCAAGTTTTCTTGAACTTTCCTAATTGACTTTCTAGGTAAAATAGATCTAGTGTTTTGAGTCCTAGGTTTGTCTTTAGTTATATGAACATGTTTGGCACCTAGACAATATACCTTATTATTTCTCTTAGCATGCTTTTCATTGATAATAGCAAGAGAACTAAAATAATTTTTAGCATGCTTTTTAACTTTAGGAATTAAAGGTGCATTAAGTAAATTTATCTTAGGGTTAGCTTTAGGAGCTCCCCCTACATGAGTTGCACCATCTTGCCCTTTCTTCCTCCCCCTAGGGCATTGGCTTAGGTAGTGTCCCTTTTGATTGCATTTGAAACACACAATGTGCTCTTTGCTCTTGATTTTGGGAACACCGGCATCCTTTGACTTTGGGTTGACTTTCGGTCTTGATGCCTTTTCCTTAGCCAATTTAGGGCATTTGCTCTTGTAATGCCCTTTCTCCCTACACTCAAAGCATATTATGTGATTTTTATTTAAAATAATAACACTTGAGTTACCTAGGGAGGTGGTGGAGGCCTCTTCATGATCTTCACTTCTCCCGGATGTGGATGCTTCTTGTTCTTGCTCCGGGATGGAAGATTGCCTTTCCTCCCCCTCAATGCTAGAGGTGGAGGTCTCCACCAAATCATCAACATCTTCAAATGTTGTGGGTGCTTCTTCTTCAGCACTCTCCTCTACTTGTGCCGATTGGGAATTTTCTTGGAATTTCATTATTTTCTCCCATAATTCCTTAGCATCCCTATAGTCACCCAATCTAGACCAAATAGTGTTAGGTAATAAATCACTAAGTAATTTTATTACCTCAAGATTTGTCTTGAAGTCCTTAATTTGGTCTTGGGTCCATCTTGACTTTTCAATTTGCTTGTTGTATTTGTCCCTAGGCATCTTAAAACCATTTTCTACAATTAACATAGAATCAAAATCGGTTTCAAGATATACCTCCATCCGTTTCCTCCACCAAGCAAAATCTCCATCGAATTTCGGTGGATGGATGAAGCCGGCCATTTGTAGTGCTCTCGCGGCGGTTAGTCCTCGAAGAGCGACCTCGCTCTGATACCACTTGTTGGGGATTGATACGTCGGCTAGAGGGGGGTGAATAGCCCTCGTTCATTGTTCGTCGTATTTTGTTCGTTCTCGTCTACAATTCTTGTTAGCGCAGCGGAATAACAATAATAATACTAACAAGAAACACAAATACACACAAACAAAACACAACGATATACGTGGTTCGGAACCGAATGGTTCCTACTCCACGGGTGAGCTCCTCGAGCTCTAGTTATGCTCACGACACTAACTATAACACTCCTTTTCGACAACATGTCAGAGGTGGAGAAACCTCTCACAAGCTATTACACTAAGTAATAAAATACAACAAGAAATACAAAGATAATACAAAAGAGAACTTTTACACCGATTGCTTTTGATTGCTTTCTTGTTGCTTGCTTTTGCTTGCTCTTGAAGGTCTGGAATGCAACAGCAATTCCCCTCCAAAGTCACCCAAAAAGCCTTGGCGAAATCCTCCAACTCGTGCTCCATTTATAACCTGCATCAAGCTGTTTTCGCCCATCGAGATCGTGATCACCGATCGGGTATCGAGCTGCTGTCTCACAACGGCCGATCCACGCTGTTAAGTTCCAACGATCACACATCACCGACCGATGGGTACCATCACCGATCGATCTTCCATCACCGAGTGTCCAATGAGTCTACTCCATTTGTGCGTCTGCAGACAAGGTCATCACCGACCGCCACCCATTGGCAATGATCGATGCTCCCATCACCGACTACGCTCCCATGGCAATGACCGATCCAACTGCACTTGGTTCAATAACACCGGGTCGAACCCATATGACCTAGAGCAGTCGACTGGCACCTATGCCAGTCGACTGATGTCGGCTAAAACCTCAAACATAATGATGTTTGAGCCTCCGACACTCATTCTTAGCCACTTGGCCAAGTCCACCTTATCACTCATGGAGTTCCCCACCGAAGCTCTCTTCCCTCGGCCTACGTCCCTCGGATGCGCCAAGCGCACGACTTCGCAACGCCATCCTTCGCGTCTCATGCCCTAGAAGTATGCTTCCCTTTTGGCTCACTCCATTCGCTCCCCGTCCGGCGGTCCCTCGGATGCACCAAGCGCACGGCTTCGCAATGCCATCCTTCACCGACTCAAGGACCCCGAGCCTAGTGAACTTACCAAGTCCTCAAGACTTTCCAAATGCACCAAGCGCACGGCTTTGCAATGCATTTCTCACCAAGCACCATGTGCACAGCTTCGCAATGCTTTGGATTTTCCATGCCAAGCACCAAGCGCACGGCTTCGCAATGCTCTGGACTTTCCCATGCCAACCCCATGTTGGACATTCCCATGACAATCCCATGTCATGAGTTTTTTCTATCATCAAAATATCATCAGGGAATTGCTTGACAACCTGGGATGATTATACCAACAATCTCCCAACAAATAGTTCCAAGCAGGACACAGTTGCTGATTCTACAAAAGAGGCAGAATATATCGGTGCTTCCATCTCATTCGAGAGATTATCGATAGAGGAGATGTGAATATTTGCAGAGTACCCACAGAGGCTAACATCGCAGATCCCTTGACCAAGGCTTTGGCACAAAAAAAGCATGATGGTCACACTAGGTCATTGGGTATTAGATACTACGGTGATTGACACTGGTGCTAGTGGGAGATTGTTAGTGAAAGCCCTAGAGCCAATCATGTGATGATTGTTGTATGGACTTTATTGTATCATATTCCTATTTATAAAGGCATGGTTATTATATTTACTTGTATTAGTGCCAAATAACTAAATATAATAATGTCCTTGAGTAGTAGGTTCTTATCTATATCAATCGATTGGTTGAATCGATAATGAGATGATATAGAGAACACTACTCTTAATCATTCCTAGTCGAGTATTAACATTCAGGGACAATGTTAATGCGTAGAGACTAGCATGTAGGTCAACAAGATGACTTGATCTCACAAGTCATGGATATGAGATATCAAGTTGACACATGGGTATGCATTGGAGAATGTATATTGAATGACCCGCCATGAGAAAGTATCATGGATCGTTATATGAGTGTCATATACTTTCTCATGTGGCTATTAGTATGACTATTAGTCCTTAGACCTGAAGTCACCATGGTTCCCTACATAAGGAGTTGCATACTTTGGCTTCGTCAAACGTCACCCGTAAATGGGTGGACTATAAAGGCGATTACTGGGTATGTGACAAATTATGCGAGGGATGTGAGTGATGTAGATGGAATCTATCCTCCTATATGACAGAGTGACATCGATATTCTTGATAGAGTGAGACCACGAAGTGTATGGTTATGCCCAAATGAGTCAATATGAGATATTGAGCTCATTTGATTAGAGTGAGTCTACTTGGAGTTCAAGATTTAGATTGTACCGAGGATGACACGGTCTATGCCTCGATTGGTCAATCTAGATGTCAAGGATAGAGGGACATTGTCATATATTGTGAGGGTCACAATTAGTAGTCACAAAGGTGATCTTGGAGCTCAACATTCTTGTAACTTGGGTAGCAATGATGTGTTGCTAGATACCGCTCATTGCTTATGTTCTTAAATCGGTTTAGGGACATTGCCAACGTTACAAGAACCTATAGGGTCACACACATAAGAGCAATTAGATGGAGATTAGGTTCATATGATGAACCATGAGGATTAGGTTCATGGGATGAACCAAATTGGATTAAGAGTAATCCAAATTAGACTAATTGAGTTAGACTCAAGTTGATTCAAGTATTGAATGAGTCTAATTTTGATTTGATTCATCAAATCAATTTAAATTAATGAATAAAGATTTATTAAATTAAATTGACTTGAGTCAAGTGGTTAGATTTGATCAACCATGGGAGATTAGAGGTCAAGTTTGACTTGACTTGAGAGCGAAGATGAAAGGTCAAGTTTGACTTGACCAAATGTCATGTCATGATGATGACTTGGCATTGCCGGCCAATGATGATGCTCCACATCATCATTGACTTTGTCAATTGGTGCCACATCATGAGGGAGACCAAAGGTCATGGGAGTTACATGCATGCATGTAACCTCCTCTCCATGAAGTGGTCGGCCACTCATAATTTATTTTTGGTGGCTTAATAACTTCATCTTCAACCTTGGTGCTCTTCTCTCTCAAGCTCTACCTCTCCGAACCTCTCCTTGGCCGAAATTCCTAAAGGAGTGCTAGCACATTCTAAGGCATTTTTCTCCACCTATTGCTTGTGTGGATACCAATAGAGGAGTGTGCACTTGACACTCTCGAGTTCCGGCAAACTTTTGGACGAGTGGGATTTGCGAAGGGCATCGCATCGAGGGTAATGATCTCATCTATTAGATCTAAGGTAGATCTAGGGTTTTAGTAAGCACATACATGTTTTATAATTTTTATACTTCGCACGGATCTGTGGTCGGGGCTTCCGAGGTTTCCGCAACGCAAAAAGAAGTTTTTGCGGCTCGGAAAAACCCAACAGGGTAATCAGGCATGGGCCGACTGCGATGCAAGGTGGCCTAGAAGAAGTTGATCTCGCTTACTGGGGGAATGACTTGGGATAATTTGAAGGTATATTATTTTTGAATTTGTCAGAGTAACTCCTATGGTAGTAGAGTATCAATGGACTGGCATCTGGAAAGTTTCTAGCCAAAGGTAGTTAAGCATGAAAAAGGAAGGTATCCACTCGGCAAGGAAAATATAGTTATCAAAATAGTAATGATTCAGCAATTTAGAAGAAGAAAGAAATGCAGGCTACTTAATAAAAATTTGGTACATTATACATGTTTTGTTTTAGTCATTCATTACAATCCATAAAAGGGTAACTTCATAAATCAAAGACATCGTCCGGATATTCATCTATGGCAGATTCCACACTCAAGTAGCTGGTAATTGTACTCGAGGGAGGATGTCCATGAGTGGCATGTTATTTGTTGCCTCCCTTAAAGCCTAAGATAAATAGTTCCCGTTCCTTCCATCGAGCTTCCTCAGTGGCTATTTGATTGGTGAGAGCAGTTCTCAAATCATCTCTCTTTGGCGGCCGCTATAGTATGTTGGCCCATAGAAGTTATGGCCTGGGCATGCTCCAATTGTAATGCCCGCAGTTGTTCTGTTATTTCTGTCAGAGCCCTTGGAAGTTTAGATACTTTGGAGGAATGGTCCTCTAGTTGTGTCCGACTTGATTTTAGGGAGGCCTCTAAAGTCTTGATAACTTATTGAGCCTTCAGTAGTTCGGCCGAGGACTCAGATTTTCTGGCCTGTGTTTCCCTGAGTTAAACCTAGCACTATGACAATTCTTGGGCCAAGGCATTAACATGTTGGATTTTCTCAGTTTGCAGGAATAGTTGAACCTGAAGGGAGTCAAGTATTTTGAGGGCTTTTTCTTTATCACACCGTGCTGCTGTTAGTTGAGTTTTCAGTTCTTCACAATGAACAGCTAAAACAACCACTGACTATTTGCCTTCAGCTAGCTGCTGAGCTATCATTTTCTATTGGATTTGGGAGGCATTATGGCGAGCCACCATAGTAGATTGATAGTCGGCTAGATGCTCGGCCACTTCATTATAATTGGTGGTTGCCTGTGTAAGGGGAAGAAATATTTCAAAGATAAACACTAAGATATTTCAAGTATAGTAGGGTTAAGGGAAAATACCTTTGATAAATTCTTCCACAGACGCTCGAAGGGGCCCTATACTCCTGATTCGCTGAAGAGTTTTACCTCCTAGGGAGTACGAATTTTAAGCAAGGACCCGAGGGTACTAGTCGGAGCGCTAAGAGGAAGAATATTCCCCATAGGAAGTGGGGGTTCTTCCCCAAGTGAGGAAGGATCAAGAGAAGCAGAATCAGGATGTGGGGAAGGGGGATGAGGTAACTCTGTGGGTGCAATCAAAAGAGGAGGAGACATGGGAGGATCAATTTCCATATTGGAAGAAGAAGGGAGTGAAGGGGTAGGTAAAAGGGGAAGATGCTATCCGAGAATGGGAGGAAGGTTGTCAAGAGACTGGATGCCCTCCTCAATGGAATCAGAGGTAATAAGGTGGCAACGTAGGTGGAGTAAAAGAGAAGGTGGGCTAGGGGATTGAGAGGATGAGGTTGCTGGAAGAGTTGAGGAGTTGGCAGGACCCCCCTTGTGCAAATGAAGTTTCTTGGGAAGCGAAGGGGGGAGGGACAGGGGATTTTCCCCTTGTACATTTTCCTTTGAGCTTGTTGGTCATAGCTTTATCAGCGCTATACCAAGCCCTTTGCATTAGGTCGTCTACAATGAAAAAATCCAGAACAATAGATAGCAGCAATAAGAATTAACAAACATTGTATATGAAGTGATGGTAGTACCCTACCTATTACGACGGGATCGTCCAGGTGGAAGGGGGACAACACATAGTGGCTCAGGATGTGGGCATCTAATAAGAGGTCAGAATTCTAGTGGTGTTTTTTCAACAACTTATGGACCTCTGCGAAAGAACATTGATGCCTACAATCCTAGAAGGGTAGTCTTCCAGGTATCAGATTAAGGAAGTGGAGTAGGGAGTTGAGCAAAGAAATATAGCTCCCTCCAACCCTTGTGGGAGGAGGGCTTATTAATAAGGAGTTGGCAATCTGGACGACTAGCAAAATAAAAAGATAGCTACCTTTAAAGATTTCAATTGAAAGAGGCAGTGAAACATTAGAGGGGACAAAAGAAGTTATAAATGTTTAAAAAATATAACAGTGCCTACCAATAGTCAGAAGGCGTTAGGTGCTAGTTGGTTGATAGGCAACTTATAGAAGTCTAGCAGTTCGAAGTAAAAAAGGGGTACGGGCAATCAGAGTCCATTTTCTAGCTGATCGGAAAAGAAGCAATGATGGTGGGAGGAGGAAGATGTGGTCGATAAGAAGAGGAGGTGAAAAGGCATTTTACAAAGGGGCCTATAAACAAGTCTTTAATATCTAACAAGTAGTGGTTACCATCTATGCGTGTAACAGAATCTTCGTACCAGGGAAGCGAGTTAGAGTTTTTCGAAGAAGGAGCCATAATAGGGAAGGCAGGGGGCACTTACTTGTGGATGAGAGGAAGCGATCGTTTGGAGAAAGAAGACTCCTATGTGCCGAAGGTTTAGGCATGGGACAGTCGCAGACGGAAATTACTGAGGGGAAGAGGAAGAGTCAGAATCGAAAAAGAAGAAGTTGGCGTGTGGAAACAAGGGTTCCGAGGGTTTTTAGCTTTTAAACATTTCCCTAAGATGAGAAAGCAGGGCCCATCAGCTCAACAAGAGGCTTAATATGCTTAGGGTAAATAATGAGTAGGAAGATCCTAACTGAATAAGTTAAATAAGACCGGTAAGAGATGGGAAGGTGGTTAAGGTATGGTCAAGGAGATTAAAGGGGTTCCTCATGTAAAAAGTCAAACTCAGGGCTTCGTATGACTATTTGGGGGGGGGGTGGCTAATGATACTGCTATAATATGGCTTAGGAGCTAGGAAAAGGAATTATGATCAATAGGATTAAGTCTAAGGGAGGGACCATAAGGTAGGATATATGATCTAGCCTAGCAAGACCCGACTTAGGAAATAGGCCGAGTCGGTGAGATGGCGACTTGGGAAAGTAAGTCGGGTTGAGAGGATGGCAACTTGAGAAATCGAGGTGAGGTATAAGTACATGCGCCCAGTGGCTAAGACAAGGCCAAATAGCAACTCGGAGAGCCGAGTTGAGTTATATGCACCTAGGCTTAAACGACTAGAATGTTGTAGGAAAGCAAGTCGAGAAAATGAACCAAGTTAGTAATAGGACAACTCGGGAAATAGAGCCGAGTTGAGGTAGGAATAAGAAGTGACTAGGGAAAATAAGGACCCCATGGTAAAGTGAGGGTAAAGAAAAGGCGGAGGGTGCTCCTTATCATGATTTCTTATGAAAGTTTGCTACACATCATAACAAACCAAGGAACTTAGAGGACCCCACAGAAGATTCTTAGTAATCTTCACTCACTAATATCCTAACAGCATTATTCTTTGGGTTGGAAGGGCCCTCCATGTGGACGGTGATCCGGGTGGTTTGTTACACAACAGCTGACTCCAGAGGCAGCAATTATAAAAGGAGAGAAGGAAGAAGAAGGGGCTTCGACTTCTGGACACTTCAACTCTTGGCTCTCTCGCCCTCTAGAAAATTAGTTTTCTCAATGAAGGCTCACTCCTGGAGGAGAGGATTCATCCCAAATGAAGGAAGGAGGAGAAAAGGGATACGAGTCTTATTTTCATTTACCTTGTATAAGCTTCTATTTGTGAGAGGTTTTCCAAACCTCCTTGATCTCTTCGCCCTAAAGGAGGTAGAAAATCCAACCGCATCAATGTCAAAGGGAGAGAGAGAAAAATTAAGAGGTTAAAATTTTTAATTTTTAATTATTATTTTAAAAACTCATCAAAATAAGGGGAGGTATTATTAAGGGGGAGATATTTTGAAAAACATTTAATTAATGCATTTATTTTCTTAACTTTGAATAGTGTTATCATAGATAAAAAAGAGAGAGATTGTTGGTGCAGAAGCTCTAGATAATCGTACATGAGTTTTGATAATAGCTGTGAGATATTGGAAAATAATAATAATAATAATAATAATAATAATAATAATAAATACCCTTGTTAATTAAGAAATTATCTTATATATTTTTTTAGGAATTTTCAGAATTTTTTCTGGAATTAAAATGAGTTTGTATGACCGATTAGGAGGAAGATTAAAACCTAAATGGGTGTGGGGTCAAGTTGGGTTAGCTCGTATATGATTTAAGCTAGCTCGACCACCTAGGGCAGTTGTCGGAAAAGCCGAGATCGTGAGTTTCTCACGTGCGATAGCTTTTTTCTTCCTCACCGTAAACTGCTTCTCCCATGCGTTTCTCAGCCGCTACTCAATGGCCAGCCACCCTTTTCTCTTCATCCGTCGCTGATTCCTCATGCGCCGATTTCTTTCTCCTTCTCCTCATCAACGCCGCAAGCTCTCCCCTGCTCTTCGATCACTGGTCACTGTCGCCACACTGTTGCTGCCATGAGCCCAGCTTTGGTGATGGAGTCGTCGATCTCCTCTTCCCGATCTGCCCCTTCTCCTTCCCGTGCTCGTTGTCGCCGCCCTAGGGTCATCTCTTCGCCATCGACGCTCGAGCCTTTCTCCACATTCATCGCCGATGTGGTCGCTTCCCCCTCGCCGCGAGATCCATCTGCCATTGGCCTTCCCTGAGTCAGATCTCACTCACCGTGCCACATCCCCTGTCGCTGTTGTCACGGTGCCAGACTCCGCCGCCCGACCACTCGTCGCTACTGGATCTGGTCGCTGCTCTATCACCGCCATCCCCTTCGATTGTCGGCCTCTTGTGATTTTTGCTTGGAGGTGAGCAAAGTTGATAATTGCCCTTCGCTACTACCCTCTGTTTTGGTGTTCTTGGCCTACTCAAGCTATTGCAGTAGCCCTACAAGCGATGGCCATCGATGGCTCAAAACCAAGCATTACCTTGTTGTAGCTATAGCTCCGTCGATCGCGAGTACCAGACTGCTTCACTGCAAGCTGGGATCTGTGATCTCAGCCACCAGTCATCTTCTCACTCTCAAATCAAAGTGAGAGGAGCTCGGTTCACCATTTGCTGATCTTGGTGTGCAAGAGGCAAAGCTGGTATTAGCCAATGTTTCACCGATGAATCCACAGCAAGATTGAAGGGGAGCAAGGACCTGACACTGTCCGATGGTTCAGGGGTGGAGGTATGTTAAGCAACTCATAAGTTTCTTATGATCTAATTATCAAATGTCTAATATTTTTGAATTTGGAGGTGGTCTTCAGTTCATCTGGATTGAGCAAGGTAGATTCATGGGAGGGAATAAAGAAGATGTGGTTGATTGTATCAGATTAGGTAAACTTAAATATGGATTTGTTATGGATGTATACTATTTTACAGTTGAATTAGTGTCGATTTGATGATTAATAGTCAGGGAAGAGTTTGTTCTATTTGGGGTTATAGTATAGGGATTAATATGCGGGTCTAATTCACGTTGATAGATCATAATCCATTGGAAATGGATTAATGAGCTAATCAAGGGGTTAATGAATCAGTTTGATTTTATTATAGGATCATGGTAGAATTTAGTTATGTTCCTTATTTCTTCTTGCAGGACCTTGATTCGGAATAGGATTCTGGCCGTGGAGATTTATTTGAATATTCTATATATCAGGTGGGTAATTTCCTACCCTGGTCAGGTAGTTGTTATTCCATACAGATTTAGATATATGATCATATTATATGATCATATTACCTTAACTCCACTCTTATTATTTCTTGTGCTTGATACTTTGTCTTTGGCTATATATATGCTCTGTTGCTGTTATCACATTTTTCCTCATCATGATTAGGAGTTACAGATGTGATGTAAGTAAACCTATAAATGCTTAGTATGTGTAAATAGTGTAGTATAGATGATGACCTGATTTGTAAATTGGGTAAAAGGGCATTCGTGGGTAAGTAAGGTCCTAAACGTAGGGTTGATGTCAATACCCTTATGTTGCTTGTTTACTACCGATCATGTGTTGTGTAAATGGTCAGGTAAACTGTGATTAGTGTGTCGCTACGGACTAGTGGTCCTAGCTTTTATGATCAGCTGAAGACGACTCTCTACAGGATAGAGAGTGCATCGATCAGTTGAGTACGACTCTCTACAGAATAGAGAGTGTGTCGATCAGTTGAATACGACTCTCTACAGGATAGAGAGTGCGTCGATCAGTTGAGTATGACTCTCTACAGGATAGAGAGTATTATGATCAGTTGAGTACGACTCTCTGCAGGATAGAGAGTGCGTTGATCAGATTGGTATGACTCTCTATAGAATAGAGAGTCTGTGGTGGATGTTTGTATGTGTGACGGTGCATTCATATCATTTGCATGCATACTGACGATATAGCCTCCCTTGTGGTTGAGAGGGACGTCAGTCATCCTGCCTCCCAGGTTACTCATGGAGGAGTAACTGGTGTGAGGGTAGAGCATTTGTTGTGCCGCACTCTAACACTATAGACGGTGGTAGTTGGAGTTGTGTGCAGTTGTCTTGGGTGTGTGGCACTCGACCACTCATAGGTAGTGTTAGTCAGAGTGGCCAGCAGCAGGGACCCCCATTGTGTAGCGAGCTCTTTACTCTCATATGCTACTCGTTCATACTGCCCACTCGACCACTCTAGAGCAGTGGTTGGTGTTGAGTTGGGATAGTTGTTATGTCGTGCCACCAAGGCCACACTTGGGTCGTGATAACAAGTAGGGGTGCGCAGGCATGACCATGCATGCTGCATTGCCGTGTCTTATGAGGTTTTGCATATTGCCATATATATACATATATGCATGTATATATATATATATATATATAGATGATTGTGATTAGTATATATATAGATGTAGGCTATATATATATGCTTATTGTGATGTTGCATTTGATTGTACTATGTTTGCTGCATTTGGTTGTACATCATCTTCATACATGTTACTCGCAGCTGTTATACGGTTGTGTCGGATACCTGTATACTTGTTGGACAGACCATTAGATACCTTTGATCTGTATCATGAGTATATTGTGAGTTAGTATTACTCTTCATGATATATATTGTGAATAGATGCTCAGGTTAGATCGGAGTAGCGTAGCGGACTTTCAGGAATGTCTGTATTTTATGTTGTTTATTTGGTTAGACGGTATATGCAAGTATATATTTATTATACTGGTATACCTATTGTATCTCTAGGTTATATTGTTGAATTACATGTGATATTTGATATATACATGTTCTCTCATATTACCGCTGAGTTATACTCACCACCACAAATCCTGAGTTTTTCTGTCGCCCAGATAACAGGTAGAAGTCTTCATGACGGCTTGGAGCATCGCTGGCTGACATCGTCTCACCTCATCTCCGAGGGTCCCAGCATGGATTTATGTTTTTTATTTATTTCTGATGTTTCTTATTTCGATCCGGATTTATGTGTTGGATTTGTTATGTGATGTACACACTTGTGGATTAAGGTTCTGCCAATGTTTCCCGTATGTTGTGGTGTCAGTCATACCAGTATGCACTATGTGTAGTTTGTGATGTCATTGTATTAGTTTCTGTTGTGTTTTGTTGTGTTGTTATGTTTACAATTGTATATGTTATTGTGGGCCCAAGGGCCTTGTATTAATAGGATATGTTGTCACGTACAGGGGAGATGTCGTCCGTTTGCTTTTTGGCTCGGCATACTCTTGGGGCGTGACAACTTTAGTGGTATCAGAGCCCTAGGTTCTGTGATGCCATACAATGTTGTTTTTGTGTCGAGTCTTGGATTCTCGAGAGTCGATTTATTTTTTCAGTTTTGGTTTTCTGAGATGAGATTGATAGCGGCCTGAGCTCCAAGCAGCACGAGGTAAGAATTCCTGATAACTTATAGGTTGGTTAGATACTTATCTAAACTTGTTCAACAGGCATATACAATTAGAGTTATGACACCTGTGCAGACTCGTAGTAGGGGTCGTCCACCAAGGCGACCAGCCGAAGTTGCCTTTAGGGTTTATACTCTCGGTTTGGTTGGCTATGCATTTAGTGTATATAACAGGGAATAACCTATAGTATGTTGGTTATTATTCATAATCGTGGTTTGAGTTGACCACGGGAATGACCTGTTGAGTCTGTGATTCTTGAACCTGTGTTGAAAAGGTGAAATTCCTTTGGGAGCCGACTGATACCGAGTCGGAAAGCAGGGGTCAAGTCATCACATTTCTTGTGAAAATAAAAAATTACAGTCTTAGGGATTTTCACTGATTATGCTAGTCAGATCATTGTCGTGGGGTAATGGACTAGGTGTGTATACTATTATTGCTACAGCAAACGGAGGGTTAGTATAAGGTGTTTCATAGGAATTTTAATCCCTGAGTTGTTCGTACTGAGTCGTATAACTTTGAAGGTACTTTTGAGTACATAACTTGGGTTATACGAGAGAAAGTAGAATTATTTGCATACCATTATCGGGATCAAGCCGGTATTTGGTGGTAAATGCAGAAAATGACATTCAGGGAATGATATATCACTTGATCATGATTTAGTGATGTTGAAAGAGAGTATTTCCCAGTGTCACTTTCAGTGACACATTATAGGGAATTCTTGAGCTTCAAGTAGGGTGATTGTCGGTAACGGGAATACCATGCAGAGTCATTTGACTTACAGAGTTTACGCTCACCTAATAGCTCAAGAAAGTAAATGGATGTTTTAAGCCACCCACGGTCATTGGCTTACTTTTGGATTAAGATGATTGGATCTTCTGTCAGATCTTGCCGGAAGGCATTGGATCAAGTCATGAGATTAGAAATGACTCCATCCAAGTGTTTAAGAGTTGTAGACCGACGAGCAAATATTGTAAGTCAGATGTTGGAATAAGAAGCCTCCGAATGTTGGACAAAGGGAGCAAGATTAAAGTCATAGGCCACGAGCTACTAGTGGAGAGTTTTTTCGTTCATAGAAGACCCACCGCAGATCATTAGAATTGTCTGATGTTATCAACAAAATCAGAACAAAGACTCTTAAGGGATTATGTGCGTGCAGTGCCGATCATGAAGTCACGCAAAGTCGGATTATTTGTTGGATTAGATCATTTGTTGCTATTGTAACCGACCAGTACAATTGAGGAGGTGTATTTTGAAGACTCAGTTGAAGACTATCAATGGTGTTCCGGGAAGACGATGCACCGTCTCAACAGCAGAGATCAGCACAGAAGATTGGGTTATCTTATCAGCAGTGACCTACTACCTCAGGGGTACTTGGAGTTCCTTGATACTTCCCTTCAGTAGAGATCATCATAGAAGCAGTATCAGCAGAAGACATCTTAGAAGACTCATGCAGACAACAACAACAATTACCCCCCTAGACGTGGTTTGGCTTAGTACAGAGGAGAGAGTATACGACGATGGTCATATCTATTCTGTATTCTACAGTTGCAGCTCGTAGGTTTAAGTGATGGGATCAGATGATCTAGGAAAATCCCCAGGTCATTCATCGTAGAAATGCGACTGCTTTGTCACGGACTATTGGATAGATCTTGTTCTCTTCGGAGAAAGGATGATACCTATGGGGAGCCTTTGGATCGGATCGGCAGATAATTGATCGTTCAGGGTATTACTTTAGTTTACCCTCTGAGTTAATATATATTGAGAGATGCTTGTAGTTTATAGGTATCTTTGTCTAGAACATTCTTAGTTTGGATTAGAAGGGTTCCAATACATCGACTTGTGAGTCGGTAGTACCTCTACTATCAGGTGAGATGTTGACCAACAATTAAGAAGTCAAGGGATGCCCTTAGACTTGGATAGACATACCTTTATTATAGACCTATCCTTTTGGATGATTAAATTATTGAAATTATGGTATGATATGCCTCTCGGATGTGTGTATAATCCCAGAGTATTTGGATGTAGTTTTGGATGAACTCCTAGGCTTGTCATTGCATAGGCAAGTAAAGTAGGTGATCGGAGTGATTTCGAAGATAGTGTCGATATTGAATACCTCATACGAGTGATAATTTTTTTAGTATCAGTATTGCTAAACACTATGGAAATTGGAAGAACGTAAGTTGCGATTATAAGAGATGCTGAATGGGATATTTATCTGTTCCAGTATTTCTTATAGAGAGGATCCAGAACTCCTTGTTAAAAGAGAGATGGACCTTTGAGATTATGCATCGATTATTGATGATGGAATGTGATAGTTGTTGAAAGTGAATATCCTTCGTTGTGGATAGATGATCTGTTTAGATTAGCTAAAGACACTTGCGTATACTCTAAGGTTGGTTTATGACTGGAGTGTTGATATTGTAGTGACATGATGTCATACAATTATCATTGTCGTTGTGATGATTGATATATCATCAGTGTAGAGTAAAGAGGATGTAGGTGTGTAAAGATGACAATTTCATACTTGGTATGAATTTTATGAGTTTTGATTATGTTGTTAGACTATTAAACAATTTAGTCATACATGGATTGGAGAAATCATGTATTCGGGACACGAATGGGTCAGGTTGTGGTTGTTGGAGTTACGTAACTTAACCACTATTGATTGTGGTAGTTGGAGTTGCACACTCGGCCACCATAGTTGTTATTTCCTTGTATTGATTGGGTTATTCCTACGAATGTGGATAGGATGCTTCTAGCGTTACTATACCATAGATTTGTTCGACCAAAAGGGTAATGGAATTCACTCAGTCGGAAGCTTAGGTTTTTGGACCTAGATGGTGATTGACGTTTGCATCAATGTTAGTTAATCCTTTCGATGTGGATGGAAGAGTATTGTACGCAGATTCATCGCTTCAGTGAATGGAGCGATTTCGATGCTGTTGAATGAGACGTATCTTATGCCTAGTCAGTTAAGAAACTACGAGATAAGCTGTTAGGCACGTGATGTGGTTCTAGTAGATATGAGCTTGTGTAGTAGTGGTATGGAGCAGAAGTGCTCATGGAGTTTTGACTAGCTACTGGGTAGCTACTATAGAGTTGCTGGAACAAGAACAGTTGCAACAAGAGAGATTGGTCGCTATAGCCTCCCATACACTTACAGAGTGTGTGGTGGAGTGGATTTTAGACGGTAGATGGACTTCTCTTGTGAAAAGATAATTTCATGTCTCTGGTAAGGAAGAGTTGCTACAGGAAGCACATCATTCGAGATTTTCTATATATCCTAGTGGTACTCGAATATATTGAGATTTGAAACGTTTATATTGGTGGAACAGTATAAAGAGAGATATAGTAGATTTTGCTGCTCGGTGTTTAGCATGCCAGTAGGTGAAGGCTAAACATCAAAAACTCGCTGGATTACTCCAGGAAATTTTGATTTCTGGAATGGAAGTGGGAGCATATCACTATTGATTTTGTTACAAGATTGTCCAGAACCCATAAAGGACATGATACGATTTGGGTGACTGTGGATCGACTAACCGAATCAGCTAACTTTCTGCCTATTCGTGGACCGAATCCATTGGATAGTCTGGCAGAGTTGTACTGTCGAGAGATTATCAGATTGCATGGTGTACTTTTGAGTATTATATCTGATAGAGATCCATGATTTACCTCGTGATTTTGGTAGAGTCTGCATCAGACCAGGGGCATAGAGCTTCGACTCAGTACAACGTTGTTGGGATGTATACTGAAAAGTCTATCTTTTGTATGAACATCTTTATTTTTGAAATAAGAATCACAAGATCATTGTTTGGATAATTATGGTCATACATATTTGTCTGATACATTACATTGTAGATAACATGGTGTTTAGTGTCACACAGGAGATCATGTTATCAGTTCCTTGTAGAGTATAAGTAGAGGCTCACAATTGAGATGGTTTTCGACAAATCATTGGTATGGTTGTAGTGTGATTTGGTATTAGTTTGTCTTGACCATAGAATTACACAAGTACACTTTGTGTGTATTGAGCAGGATCGACTTAGAGGTGATTCAATTTATTTCTGACTACATAATTGAATCGGACCTCGGATATTATGCATGGTGTACATGCTCTTAATTCCGATATAATAACGGGCACATGTACTTAGTAATTATTTCTTTGATTTACCAATGGGCCAGATTTATAGATTAAATTGATAGGCTCGGTAAGTTGGGAAATGATATTATTTATATGGTTTGTCGTTGATTATAGGAGGAAACCGTGTCCTATATATTAGGATGATGATGTGCCCTTAAGGAGCTCATAAGGATCATCTTGTAAACCCTGCAAGTGGACTTGGTCCGACATGATGATAAGGTTGAGTTGTACTACTTATAGAGTTAGATGTTGATTAATTAATTGTAGTAAATCAATTAATTGATGGACATTCGAGATCTTAAACACGGGGAGATATTTGTACAATTAATATATGGAGCTTATATTTATTTATGGGGGTTGGTGAGATAGATCAATGATAATCCTCTAGTGGAATGGATTATCATTAATGGATCGGACTTTATGTGGGCTAGATCCATTGGGTGGCCAAGATCCAACTCCTCCTCATGGTCTCTATTGTAGCCTATTAAAACCCTCTTGAAGCCTAGATCCGACGATGGAAAATGAAACCCTAGATCCGACGGTGGAGATTGAATCTCTAGATCCGACGGTGGAGATTGAAAGGAGGCTTGAGCCTAACTCTATAAAAGGAGGGCTAAGGGCTTGGGCATGAATAATCTTTTGGGGATTAGGGTTTGAGTTGGCTTGGGCGGCAAGGGTGAGGCTAGGGTTTTGCATCCTTAGGCCGGCGGCAAGGAATTAGGGTTTAGACTCCTATTCTTCCTTTTGGTCGGCGCCTCCCTCACCTTGTCCAAGGGTCGACGGCTAGAGTTAGGGTTTGGCTTCTTCTCATCCTTTTCTCTTGGTCGGTACATTCTCTCCTTCTCCAAGGGCCCACAGCATCAAGGGTTGAGGGTGATCCTTTTCTCTTGGCTAGCAACATCTTCTTCCTCTCCTTGGCCGGCGACAACAACCTAGCTTGGAGCTTGGTGGTCGACACTAGATAGGAGAAGAAGGTTTTGAGTATTCTTTCTATTGTTCAGAATGAGAAAGGAAAGGAAGATCGTGATCTAGGAGGCTTTAACTCTTGGAGGATCGTTGCCCACACAACGGCCAAGAGGAGGATAGGACATACGATAGAAGACCAAGAGGTTAACAAGAGGTATAATTCTTGTTTTGGTTTCCTTTTATTTCTTTGTATGATGTATGTAACTGTATGTGGCTAATTTACTTGGACCCCGAAGATAAACACAAAAATCGGCGATCTGTACATCATCTATTCCGCGGCTAATCGAGGAAAAGAGTTAGGTTGCTTGAACAACAAGTTTGTTCAAGAAACCACACTAATTGAATAGCACGATGATGGATCGGTTGCTTGGGTAATCCATCTTCGTCGTGGATTAATTTTTTTTAATCCGGGGATGTAGATGGGATCGCCATGCACAAGTGACCGAGGTGCAAAAGGAAGCTTCGGTTCCACACCCTTCAAGTGGTATCAGAGCCACAGTTTTCGATTTTGTGTGTTTAGAATTCGGTTACTTTTATACACTTATATTATATTGTATGTGTCAGATGATAGTAGGATCTGCGTAGGCTAACATTTTGGTTGCAGGTATAAGATCCAACTATTATGGCCATATGTGTGAGTATGTGATTGGATGTGTGTAATTGTATTATTATTTGAATCCTCGGGGTTGACAAGGATAGTATTTAATTTTTGTAATTAAGTACGACATTGTTTAGCAACTCTTTTATTTTAGTTTACTTTCGATCTAGATTTCATGTACACTCCTTCGTGGAGTATAGGATCGATGGATATAAATTAAAATAATTTTTCTCGGCTCGGATCTCCGGATGGCTTATACATGGCGTAGGGAGGAGCGGATGAGATGACGATACGACGACAGGCATATTAGAGAACAAAAGCCATAATAGTTGGAAAATATTTTTTTTCATATTTATTGCTTCTTGTTTGATATGCATGTCATGTGCTAAGAAAATTTCTCAATTTTAAATTACTAAGTGGGAGAGGGATATTTTTTATAAATTCCCACGACCTCCATTATGATTTGACATATGATGCAAACAAACTTGTGCGTCAGCTCTGAGTGCCTTTCTCCCCATCAGATGAGTTTGTTTTGCAGATCACAGGGTCAAATATGGTTATAGAAAATTATTTAGGAGCATGTGTACTTCTCCATCGGAAGACACATAATCTGAGATAATTGCCTTGGTATCGACTAATGGTGAACACTTAGATACAGATAGGAGTATCCTCCCCATCGGAGTCACTGCTTTTATTTGTAGGGCCGAAGAGGAACCAACTATTAATTTTATTTGTCAAAAAGTTAGGTTGACAGGATAATAAAATTAATGGGTAAAATCTCCTCTTACAAATGTAGAATTCATATATGTCCACACTATCGTGGCATACGATATTCTCGGTGTTTTGAGGTGTTGGTTGATTTTAAAATTTTATTGTTTGAGGAATCAATAATTTTTTAAAATCTAATGTTTTGATCTATGTGATTCTTAGGTTTTTCAAAAATAACTTTCAACCCGCTTGCTGTGATACTAAAAGAGAATAAACTTACTGAACCCAATTATGTTGATTGGAAAAGGAATCTTGATATTGTCTTGACTGCTGAGGAGTACAAGTATGTACTCTTTGAAGAGTGTCCTCCAAAGCCTGCGGATGATTCAGGGGAAAAGGAGAAAGAGAGTTATAAGATGTGAATAAAGGCTGATGAGATGGCGCGGTGTTAACTTTTGGCTTCTATGTCAAATGTATTGCAACATCATCATCAAACCATGCCTACTGCTTATGACATGATGCTTAATCTCAAGGAACTTTTCGGACACTAGAATCGAGCTTCTAGATAGGAAGCCATGAGGAACTGTTGGGATGTATACTGAAAAGTCTATCTTTTCTACGAACATTTTTATTTTTGAAATAAGAATCACATAATCATTGTTTGCTTATTTTTGGTTATGCATATTGTCCGATACATTACATTGTAGATAACATGGTGTGCAGTGTCACACGGAAGATCATGCTATCAGTTCCTTGTAGAGTATAAGTAGAGGCTCACAACCGAGATGGTTTTGGACAAACCATTGGTATGGTTGTAGTGTAATTTGGTATTGGTTTGTCTTGACCATAGAATTACACTAGTACACTTTGTGTGTATTGAGCAGGACCGACTTAGAGGTGATTCAATTTGTTGTTGACTATATAATTGAATCGGACCTCAGATATTATTGTGTACATGCTCTTAATCGCGATATAATAATGGGCACATGTACTTAGTATTTATTTCTTTGATTTACCAATAGGCGAGATTTAAAGATTAAATCGATAGGCTCGGTAAGTTGGGAAATGATATTATTTACATGGTGTGCTGTTGATTATAGGAGGAAACCGTGTCCTATATATTAGGATAATGATGTCCCCTTGAGAAGCTCATAAGGATCATCTTGTAAACCCTGCAGGTGGACTTAGTCCGGCATGATGATAAGGTTGAGTGGTACTACTCATGGAGTTAGATGTTGATTAATTAATTATCAGTAAATTAATTAATTGATGGATATTCGAGATCTTAAACATGGGGAGATATTTGTACAATTAATATATGGAGCCCATATTTATTTATGGAGGTTGGTGAGGTAGATCAATGATAATCCTCTAGTTGAATTGATTATCATTAATGGATCGGACTTTATGTGGGCTAGATCCATTGGGTGGCCAAGATCCAACTCCTCCTCATGGTCCCTATTGTAGCCTATTAAAACCCTCATGGAGCCTAGATCTGACGGTGAAAAAGAAACCCTAAATCCGACGGTGGGAATTGAATCCCTAGATCCGACGGTGGAGATTAAAAGGAGGCTTAAGCCTAAATCTCTAAATAGGAGTCCAAGGCATGGCCGGCAACTAATCTTGAGACGATTAGGGTTTTGCTTCCAAGGTTTTGGTCAGCTAGGGTTTGGAGTTGGCTTGATAGAAGAGGTGGGTGGCAACCTAAGGTTGGTCTTCTTCCAATTGGGCGGCGGCAAGATTAGGTTTGGCTCTTCTTGGCCGGCGGTGCCTCACCCTCTCTCTCTCTAAGATTGGCCGGCGACTCCTCCCTCCCTCCCTCCCTCCCTCTCTCTCTCTCTCTCTCTCTCTCTCTCTCTCTTGGTCGACGGCAGCCTTTCTTCAATGTTGGTCGGCGCTCCTTATTCCTCTCCTTGGCCGGCAGCAACCACAAAGCAAGGTGGCTTGGTGGTCAGTTCTAGTTAGGAGAAGAAGTTTTGTTTTATTCTTCCCTTTGTTCGGAGAGAGCAAGGAAAGGAAGAACGTGATCTAGGAGGCTTCGACTTTTAGAAGATCGTCGCCCACACGACATCCAAAAGGAGGAAGGAGATACAATAGAAGACCAAGAGGTTAACAAGAGGTATAAATCTTGTTTTGGTTTCCTTTTGTTTCTTTGTATTATGTATGTAATTGCATGTGGCTAATTTACTTGGACCCCGAAGATAAACACAAAAACTGGTGATCCGTACATCATCTATTCCGCAGCTACTCGAGGAGAAGAGTTAGGTTGCTTGAACAATTGATTTGTTCAAGAGACCACTCTAATCGAATAGCACGATGTGTAGGGAATTCTTTATGCCAAATGGCATATGCGCAACGGAAAAATTAGGATCCCTTCCAAGTGATCCATGCGAAAGCAAACTCGTATAAAATAAATTTCTCTAAACCAAGCCTATCTTATAAGAGAGGATTACCTATGTTGCGTGCCCTTGTTAATCCCGCTTCTTCCTTTTGTTTGTTGGATCTTTAGCACGTTCAAGTGTCCGTGCCTCTATATGTATCCACACGAGCAAACTCTTGTCTCACAAAAGAAAACTAGAGGAGCTCTCCTTTACTTCTTGCTAGAGAAGTCCCTAAAGGAGAGGAAGCTAGGGAAAAAGAGAAGGGAAGAAGAAGACTACTCTTCTTGCTACACTCACAAAAGCCACACAACAATAAGCTCTCAAGCTCTCTCCAAGCCTCAAGCTCCCAACAACCACACCCACAATTGCTTTGGCCGGCCACTCCATGGGGTCTTTTATAGGGTTGGAAAAACCCTTTCACCTCCACACATTCAATGCAATCCATTGCATTGGGACATTTGTTTGGCCGGCCACTTAAGGAGACAAAACCATTTTGTTTCCTTCCACCTTATCTAGCTTAGGTGGATGCTTATGTGGCATGCTTATGTGGCATTCTTATGTGGCATTCATGCATGTTGAATTAATCTTATTAATTCAATTAAGCTTATGTTATCATATTGAATTAATCTTATTAATTCAATTAAGCTTATGTTATCATATTGAATTAATCTTATTAATTCAATTAAGCTTATGTTATCATATTGAATTAATCTTATTAAATCAATGAGGTAACATATTGAATTAATCTCATTAAATCAATTAGCTAAAATTCTCATTAAGCTTAAAGTCCAAAAACCATTTTGTACTTAAGCTTATTCCCAAATTATTCTAGTCAAACTAGAATACTCTAATTCCTCTAATTATCATGCTCTTTGTGTGTGACACTATAGGCTCTCATAACGTTGGCAGTGGACCTAAACTCTTTTAGATACACAAGCAATGAGCGGCATCTAGCAATACATCATTGCTACCCAAGTTACGAGATAAGTCAAGATCCGACTAACCTTTCCGTGACTACTATATGTATATGACCGTGTCCTTCTATCCTTGATATCAGATTGATCAATGAGGCATAGACCGTGTCATCCTCGATCAATCTATGTGTTTCTTGATCCCTGAGTAAACTAACTCAAACAAATGAGCTCAATATCTCATATTGACTCATTAGAGCATGGCCATGCGTTTTAGTAGTTCTACTCAATCAAGGGGCCCACCGATATCACTCTCGTCATATTAGAGGGATAGATCCCATCTACATCACTCACATCCCTCCGCATAATTTGTTATATACCCAGTAATCGCCTTTATGGTCCACCCTGTTACGGGTGACGTTTGACGATACCAAAGTACATAACTCCTTATGTAGGGAACCGTAGTGACTTCAGTCGAGGACTATTCATACCAATAGTCACATGAGAAAGTTTATGACACTCATATAACGATCCATGAAACTTTCTCATGGCGGGTCAGTTCAGTATATATTCTCTAATATATACCCATGTTTCAACTTGATATCATATATCCATGACTTGTGAGATCAAGTCATCAATTGACCTACATGCTAGTCTTTATGTATTAATATTGCCCTTGCATATTAATACTTGACTAGGAACATTTAGAAAGTGTTCTCTCTGACCTCTCATAATCAATTCTGCCAATTGATGTGCTGTAGATAAGAACCTACTTTTCTAGGGCATTACTATATTTAATTTAGCTGGCACAAGCAAGACTTAAATATAATAACCAATCCTTTGCCTTTATAGAATATGATACAAAATGTTCCCTATTCAACCATCACATGATTGGTTCTTAGGGCTATAACTAACAATCTCCCACTAGCACTAGTACCAATCACTATGATATCTAATACCTAGTGACCTAGTGTGACCATCATGCTTCCTCGTACAAAGCCTTGGTCAATGGATCTGCGATGTTAGCTTACATCGGTACTCTGCATATCCTCACATCTCCTCTATCGATGATCTCTCGAATGAGATGGAAGCGACGCAGTATGTGTTTGGTCCGCTGATGTGATCGAGGTTCCTTAGCCTGTGCAATAGCCCCATTGTTGTCACAATAGAGGTCTATTGGATCTGCAATGCTAGGAACTACCCCAAGTTCACTAATGAACTTACAGAGCCAAATGACCTCCTTTCTTTGCATCGGATCTGCAATATACTCTTCATTGTAGAATCAAGAATCGTGTCCTGCTTTGAACTCTTCCTCACGGCTCCACCATTCGAGGCAAAACACGTACTCGATTGCGATCTATAGTCATCCTTATGCATTTGGAAGCTTGCATCAACTGTAACCCTTCTGACTAGCTCCTCATTGCCTCAAATATCGGGAAATATTCTTTCGTTCTTCGTAAGTATTTAAGAATATTTTTATTTGCTATCCGATGACTTTCACCGATCAGTAGTATCTACTCGTCATGCTCAAAGCATACGAGGCGTCGAGGATGAGTACAAAACATGGCGTACATGATAGACCCTATGGCGACGCATAAGGGATATTATCCATGCTATCTCTCTCCTCCTTAGAAGAGGGACATTGAGTCTTATAAAGAATCACACCATGTGATAAAGGCAGAAATCCTTTCTTGGAATTTTGCATAGCAAAACGATCTAGCACTTTATCAATGTATGTACTCTGACTTAGGCCAAGGAATCTTTTAGATCTATCTCTATAGATCTTGATGCCTAGAATATAGGCAGCTTCACCTAAGTCTTTCATCGAGAAACAATTCCCTAACCACATCTTCACAGACTGGAGTGAGGGAATATCATTTCCGATGAGAAGTATGTCATCTACATACAAGACAAGAAATACAACTGTGCTCCCACTATTTCTCTTGTAGACACAAGGTTCATCTTCATTCTTGATGAAACCAAACTCTTTGATTGCATCATCGAATCGAAGATTCCAGCTTCGAGAGGCTTGCTTTAGTCCATAAATGGACCTTTGCAGTTTGCATACCTTTCCATGATGCTTTGGATCTTCAAAACCCTCAGGCTGTGTCATGTACACATCCTCGAGTAGCTTTCCATTCAGAAAAGCGGTTTTGACATCCATCTGCCAGATCTCATAATCGTGGTAGGCTGCAATAGCAAGTATGATCCGAATGGATTTAAGCATCGCAACTGGTGAAAAGGTTTCATCATAGTCAATACCATGAATTTGTTTGAATCCTTTAGCCACCAATCTACCTTTATAGGTATGCTTATTACCATCCATGTCAGTCTTTACTTTAAAGACCCACTTACACCCAATGGGTTTTACCCCTTCAGGTGGATCAACCAAGGTCCATACTTGGTTAGTGTACATGGATTCCATTTCAGATCTCATGGCCTCTAGCCATTTCTCGGAATCTGGGCTCATCATAGCTTCTTGATAGGATGTAGGCTCGTCAAGATCGACAAGCAATACATCACCATTGTCAGTCAAGAGAAAAGAATATCTCTCAGGTTGACGACGGATCCTATCAGATCTACGAAGAGGTTGGTCTACTTGAACAGGTGTTTGCTCCACAACTCTTTGGGCAACAATTTCCTCATCCACAACACTTTGTGGTTCCTGTTCATTTTCCATCGAAGCCTTAGTGTTATCGTCATCTTGAACTTCTTCAAGATGAATTTTACTTCCACTAGTTTTTCTAGAAATAAATTCTCTTTCTAGAAAGACAGCATTTCTGGCAACAAACACCTTGCCAAGTGTGGGATTGTAAAAGTAATATCCCTTAGTTTCCTTGGGATATCCGACAAAATAACACTTATCTGATTTGGGTCCTAGTTTATCTGAGACTTGACGTCTTACATAAGCTTCACAACCCCAAATCTTTATAAAAGACATTTTGGGACTCTTCCCAGTCCATATCGTATATGGTGTCTTTTCTACGGCTTTTGATGGGATGCGATTAAGTGTGAAAGCGGCTGTCTCTAGAGCTAGTCCCCAAAAGGAAGTAGGTAGATTAGTCTGGCTCATCATTGATCATACCATATCTAATAGAGTACGATTTCTCCTCTCAGATACACCATTCCATTGTGGTGTTCCAGGGGGAGTGAGTTGGGATATTATCCCACACTCAGCCAGGTGATCACGAAACTCTTGACTAAGGTATTCACCACCTCGATCTGATCGAAGTAGCTTGATACGCTTACCAAGTTGGTTTTGTACTTCATTCTTGAATGCTTTGAACTTTTCAAAGGATTCTGACTTATGTCTCATCAAATATAAGTAGCCAAATCTACTCATATCATCAGTGAAAGTAATAAAGTACTTATAGCCTCCTCTGGCTTCGACATTGAAAGGCCCACATACATCAGTATGTATGAGTCCTAACAAGTCTGTCGCTCTCTCTCCATGTTCACTAAATGGAGTTTTAGTCATCTTTCCTAAAAGGCAAGATTCGCATACCTCATATGATTCAAAATCAAATGAGTCCAATAATCCATCTTTATGGAGTTGGGATATGTGTTTTTCATTTATGTGACCTAGCGTGATGCGAGAGATATGTTTGGTTGAATCATTCGATTTGAACCGCTTGGTATTTACGTTATAAATTGGGTTTTCTAAATCTAGAACATAGAGACCATTCATAAGTGGTGCATTACAATAGAACATTTCATTTAAATAAATGGAACAACATTTGTCCTTTATTATAAAAGAAAAATTTTCTTGTCTAAACAAGATCTGAAATTATGTTCTTTGTCAATGCAGATACATATAATCACTCCTCTAGTTCTAAGATAAGCCCAGTGGGCAAAGACAAAGAATATGTTCCTACAGCTACAGCAGCAACTTTTGCGCCATTGCCTACTCGTAGGTCAACTTCGCCTTTTGCCATTTGTCTACTATTTCTCAGTCCCTGCACATTATTACAAATGTGAGATGCACATCCGGTATCTAATACCCATGTAGAAGAAATAGATAGATTAACTTCTATAACGTATACCAGGCGAAGTCCCACTTCTTTTATTCTTTACTTCCTCAAGGTAGACTTTGCGGTTCGCTTCCGATGTCGATCTCACCGAATGGAAGCGGTCCCTTCCTTAGGTACTTTACCTTTACCCTTTGAAGTGGATGAATTGGCCTTGCCTTTGGCTTAGGTCTTACCCTTGCCTTTAAGCTTACCTTTGCCCTTCTTGACCATTAGTACGTTGCTAACTTTCTTTTGAGATTCGGTTCGTGATTCTTAACATCTTTGAGAATCTCGAGGCAAAGGTTTATCAATTTCATTCATGTTATAATTCATGACGAATTGATTATATGCTTTCGCAACGATTGCGAGGATAACATCGATTGCCAATTCTTGGCTCTCGGTGGAAAACCTAGTCTTTCAAGGTTCTCAACGTACCCAATCATTTTGAGTCGTGAGTTCCTACAGTGTTCCTTCTTGCATCTTGCATGCAAAGAGCCTTAGACACTTCAAACGCTCGTGCCTAGCTTGTCCTTGATATAGTTGTTTCAAATGCTCAACCATATCATAGGCATCCATGTTCTCATGTTGCTTACGAAGCTCGATTTCATGGTGGCAAGCATAAGACATGACACATCTAATCGTCATCTTGATGCTTCTTATAAGCATCCTTTTCAAAGACGAGTGGCGCATGGCGAGTGTTTCAGTGGTAGGCTGCTCTAGGACATACATTTGCGTTCTTGTTTGAGGATAATCCTCAAGTTCCTATACCCATCAAGAAAGTTCGCTCCATTGCTTGTCCTTCTCAAGGACAGATCATGAAGTTGAGGGGTGTGTCGTGTTAGATGTCATGGTGATCTACAACATTAAAATGCAAAGTTAAGTATCATACCTAAATCATTTAATTAGGCCTTTAATTAAATGAGGCTCCCACTAAATTCTCATAGCTACTATTTAGCTATAAATTTATATGGGATAAAGATCCACATTATAATTCGTCTTGAGTTAGCTTTGGCTAATCGCCCAAGACGTAGTATAATTAGGTAGGCAATCTTTTGCCAATTACATCTGATGTAACTCTTTAATAGCTTTGGTTAAGTTTTAGATTAGTTTAGTGTTTATTCCTAAACCCGACTTCGGTATGGCGAGGCACAGGGGCCTTCTTGGATATCGAACAGCGACCACTTCTAAGACAAAGCTGATGTTCGAAAATCACATAAAACTAATTTTAAAACTTATGTTCAAAGCTAATATATGCCTCTACTTTCTTAACTAATTAAGAAAACTTAATTAAGTCTTAACCAAGTTTGATAGCGGGACATCACGATTGTCCACTTGCACTCTTCCAAGATAAAATGCATTGCTTTGCTTTGGCAAACCCAATAACAAATGATCGAGGAAGTAGTGAGTACCAAGCTATGGTAGGCATATCGTTTTTGACTTATTAAGAAATAAACATGTATCATATACATATTAGCATACATCACATATAAGCTAAACTAATCATGCATCACATACAAGCTAAACTAACATGCATCACATACATATTAAACTAAGCGTGTCATGGTTATGGCCCTTATTCTACAATCTTCTCAAGCCAATGAAAAGATTGATTGGTCAACCTAGGGATAGCATCTTCTCCTAAGTGCTTCCTTTTTGTTGTCTTGTGTGTTGACTTCCTCCTTGTAACCTCATCTTCCAATGGACCCTCCATCTTTGTTTTGTACATTACAAAAGGAGAAATACTCGAGTTACATTCGAGTCTAAAACTAATTTTACAACAAGAATTTTAGGAGGAAGGCACGACACGCAGGCCGTATTTAAGAATTACAACACACACACATTCACAAACCTTTTGGGACTAGGCCATAACCATGCACCATGTCATTTTAACTTTTAAAAGACATTGGATATTTTATTATGTTTGACAATTGCTAATGCAATTATCAACTCATAATAAAATTTATCCTACTTCTATATCACATATAAAATAGAGAAAACCTATTTTATACGATCTTTCGCAAGTGGCTCTGATACCACTGTAGGGAATTCTTTATGCCAAATGGCATATGTTAACGGAAAAATTAGGATCCTTCCAAGTGATCCATGCGAAAGCAAACTCGTATAAAATAAATTTCTCTAAACCAAGCCTATCTTATAGGAGAGGATTACCTTTGTTGTGTGCCCTTGTTAATCCCGCTTCTTCCTTTTGTTTGTTGGATCTTTAGCACGTTCAAGTGTCCGTGCCTCTATATGTATCCACACGAGCAAGCTCTTGTCTCACAAAAGAAAACTAGAGGAGCTCTCCTTTACTTCTTGCTAGAGAAGTCCCTAAAGGAGAGGAAGCTAGGGAAAAAGAGAAGGGAAGAAGAAGACTACTCTTCTTGCTACACTCACAAAAGCCACACAACAATAAGCTCTCAAGCTCTCTCCAAGTCTCAAGCTCCCAACAACCACACCCACAATTGCTTTGGCCGGCCACTCCATGGGGTCTTTTATAGGGTTGGAAAAACCCTTTCACCTCCACACATTCAATGCAATCCATTGCATTGGGACATTTGTTTGGCCGGCCACTTAAGGAGACAAAACTATTTTGTTTCCTTCCACCTTATCTAGCTTAGGTGGATGCTTAGGTGGCATGCTTATGTGGCATGCTTATGTGGCATTCTTATGTGGCATTCATGCATGTTGAATTAATCTTATTAATTCAATTAAGCTTATGTTATCATATTGAATTAATCTTATTAATTCAATTAAGCTTATGTTATCATATTGAATTAATCTTATTAATCAATGAGGTAACATATTGAATTAATCTCATTAAATCAATTAGCTAAAATTCTCATTAAGCTTAAAGTCCAAAAACCATTTTGTACTTAAGCTTATTCCCAAATTATTCTAGTCAAACTAGAATACTCTAATTCCTCTAATTATCATGCTCTTTGTGTGTGACCCTATAGGCTCTACGCGTTGGCAAGGGACCTAAACTCTTTTAGATACACAAGCAATGAGCGGCATCTAGCAATACATCATTGCTACCCAAGTTACGAGATAAGTCAAGATCCGACTAACCTTTCCGTGACTACTATATGTATATGACCGTGTCCTTCTATCCTTGATATCAGATTGATCAATGAGGCATAGACCGTGTCATCCTCGATCAATCTATGTGTTTCTTGATCCCTGAGTAAATTAACTCAAACAAATGAGCTCAATATCTCATATTGACTCATTCGAGCATGGCCATGCGTTTTAGTAGTTCTACTCAATCAAGGGGCCCACCGATATCACTCCATATGAGAGGATAGATCCCATCTACATCACTCACATCCCTCCGCATAATTTGTTATATACCCAGAATCGCTTTATGGTCCACCTCACGTGTGACGCTTGACGATACCAAAGTACATAACTCCTTATGTAGGGAACCGTAGTGACTTCGTGTCCGAGGACTATTCATACCAATAGTCACATGAGAAAGTTTATGACACTCATATAACGATCCATGAAACTTTCTCATGGCGGGTCATTCAAGATATATTCTCTAATATATACCCATGTGTCAACTTGATATCATATATCCATGACTTGTGAGATCAAGTCATCAATTGACCTACATGCTAGTCTTTATGTATTAATATTGCCCTTGCATATTAATACTTGACTAGGAACATTTAGAAAGTGTTCTCTACAGCCTCTCATAATCAATTCTGCCAATTGATGTGCTGTAGATAAGAACCTACTTTTCTAGGGAATTACTATATTTAATTTAGCTGGTACAAGCAAGACTTAAATATAATAACCAATCCTTTGCCTTTATAGAATATGATACAAAATGTTCCCTATTCAACCATCACATGATTGGTTCTTAGGGCTATAACTAACACGATGATGGATCGGTTGCTTGGGTAATCCGTCATCATCTTGGATTAATTTTTTAATCTAGGAACGTAGAGAGGATCACCATGCACAAGCGACCGAGGTGAAGTTAGAAGCGAAGCTTCGGCTCCGCAAAACCCTTCAATTGGTATCAGAGCCACGGTTTCCGATTTTGTGTGTTTAGGATTCAGTTACTTTTATGCAGTTATCATATATTGTATGTGTCGGATGATAGTAGGATGTGCGTAGGCTAACTTTTTGGTTGCAGGCATAAGATCCAACTATTATGGCCATATGTGTGTATGTGATTGAATGTGTGTAATTGTAATATTATTTGAATCCTCGGGGTTAACGAGGCTAGTATTTAATTTTTATAATTAAGTACGACATTGTTTAGCCACTCTTTTATTTTAGTTTGCTTTCGATCTAGATTTCATGTACACTCTTTCGTGGAGTATAAGATTGATGGATGTAAATTAAAATAATTTTTCTCGGCTCGGATCTCCGGATGGCTTGTACATGGCGTAGGGAGGAGCGGACGAGATGACGATACAACGGGAGGCATATTGGAGAACAAACACTATAATAGTTGGAAAATATTTTTTTTTCATATTTATTTCTTCTTGTTTGATATGCATGTCGTGTGCTAGGAAAATTCCTTAATTTTAAATTACTAAGTGGGGAGGGATATTTTTTATAAATTCCCACGGCCTCCATTACGATTTGACATGTGATGCAAACAAACTTGTGCATCGGCTCTGAGTGCCTTCCTCCCCATCGGATGAGTTTGTTTTGCAGATCACAGGGTCAAATATGGTTATAGAAAATTATTTAGGAGCATGTGTACCTCTCCATCGGAAGACACATAATCTGAGATAATTGCCTTGGTATCGAGTAATGGTGAACACTTAGATACAGATAGGAGTATCCTCCCCATCGGAGTCACTGCTTTTATTTGTAGGGCCGAAGAGGAACCAACTATTAATTTTATTTGTCAAAAAGTTAGGTTGATAGGATAATAAAATTAATGGGTAAAACCTCCTCTTACAAATGTAGAATTCGTATACGTCCACACTATCGTGGCATACGATATTCTCGGTGTTTTGAGGTGTTGGTTGATTTTAAATTTTTATTATTTGAGGAATAAATAATTTTTTGAAATCTAATATTTTGATATATGTGATTCTTAGGTTTTTCAAAAATGACTTTCAACCCGCTTGCTGTGATTCTAAAAGAGAATAAACTTACTAGACCCAATTATGTTGATTGGAAAAGGAATCTTGATATTGTTTTGACTACTGAGGAGTATAAGTATGTACTCTTCGAAGAGTGTCCTCCTAAGCCTGCGGATGATTCTGGGGAAAAGGAGAAAGAGAGTTATAAAAAGTGGATTAAGGCTGATGAGATGGTGCGGTGTTACATTTTGGCTTCTATGTCAAATGTATTGCATCATCAGTATCAAGCCATGGCCACTGCTTATGACATGATGTTCAATCTCAAAGAGCTTTTCGGACACCAGAATCGGGATGCTAGGTAAGAAGCCATGAGGAACTTGATGACGACCACCATGATCAAGGGAACACCCGTGAGGGATCATGTTCTCAAGATGATGGCTCATTTGAATGAGTTGGAAGTCCTTGGAGTTGATATCGATGGGGAAACCCAGATCAATATCATCTTTCAGTCTCTACCTAGGAGTTTTGAGTAGTTTCGCCTGAACTACAACATGAATAAGAGGTTGTATTTGTTGGCGGAGCTTCTGACAGAACTCCAGGCAATAGAGGGCCTTTTTCGTCAGAGTGCTCAGACTCAGGCCATGGTTACTCAGAAGGTTTCGACATCTAAGCCGAAAGGCAAGAAGAAGAAGAAACAAGGTGGAGAAAAGGTGGCGGGAGGATCTTAGGGAGGAGTGAAGAAGCCGAAAGGCAAGGTCTTCACTTGCAAGCAGGCTCGACATTGGAAGAATGACTACCCCAACTGGAAGAAGAACAAAGGTATATCTTTTGGACTGGTCATTGAAACATGTTTAGCAGTGTTATCTACCGGCACCTGGTGTGTAGATACGGGAGTCACTGATCATGTCTGCAATACTTTGCAGGGGTTCCAGGAAACTATACGACTAGCTGAGGGGGAGATTACCGTTTACATGAATGTGTAATTGTTTTGGATATTCTATTTCTTTTAATGACAGAGTTGTTATAAAAAGGAATAGCAAGATTATCTATTCTGGTGCATTGATAGGAAATTTATATACCCTTGAACCAAAAGCTCCACCGATGCAAATAAAAGTAAATAACTCATCTTCTAAATCTAATAAGAGAAAAGAACCTTCGAAAATGAACCAAACATATCTTTGGCATCTATGGTTAGGTCATATTAACTTAAGTAGAATTCAAAGGTTGATAGTTGATGGACCTCTGGGTTTATTAGTGGTGGAAGATTTCCCAACCTGCGAATCTTGCTTGGAAGGTAAACTGACAAAGAGGCCTTTTAAGGCCAAGGGGTATAGAGCCATAGATGTGTTGGAATTGGTTCATTCTGATTTGTGTGGTCCTATGTCTATCCAGGCTAAAGGTGGTTTTGATTATTTCATCTCTTTTATAGACGATTATTCAAGATATGGATACATTTACTTGATGCGCCGCAAGTCTGAATGCTTTGACAGGTTCAAAGAATTCAAGGTTGATGTGGAGAAACATCAAGGTAAAAGTATCAAGACACTACGATCTGATCATGGTGGTGAGTACCTCTTGGGAGAGTTTAGGAATTACTTATCAGAGGCTGGAATCCAATCTCAATTGTCTGCACCTGGCACACCCCAGCAGAATGGTGTAGTGGAGCGAAGGAATAGGACTCTTATGGAGATGGTTAGATCGATGATAAGTTATTCTGAGTTACCAGATTCGTTCTAGGGGTATGCTCTGGATACGACAGTGTATATTATGAACTTGGTACCATCTAAATCATTGCTTTCTACTTCCACAGAATTTTGGACAGGGCGAAAGCCTAGTCTGAGACTAATTCAAATTTGGAGGAGTCCAGTACATATGCTGAAGGCTGATGCTAGTGAGTTGGAACCTCGTATAGAAGTGTGCATGTTCATAGGCTATCCTAGAAAAACAAAAGGTGGTTTATTCTATAGTCCTAGAGATCAGAGGGTGATCGTTAGCATGAACGCCAGATTTCTAGAGGAAGACTATGTGATGAACCACAAGCACATGAGTAAGATTGTTCTGGAGGAATTAAGAGGGGAAGTCTCTACTTCAGTACCACCGGTACAAGAGGATATACCACAAGTGACTACACCGCATGTCACAGAGGATACACAACTGATACCTCGTCGTAGTGGGAGGGTTGTTAGACAACCTGATAGATTTATGTTCTTAGGAGAATCTTCTGATTTGGTCCCTAGCGAACATGAACCTGATCCCTGGACATATGACGAGGCAATCCAAGATAAAGATACTATATCTTGGCAAAGTGTAATGAATTCTGAGATAGAATCTATGGATTCAAATCAGGTCTGGGAGCTAGTAGAACCACCCAATGGTGTAAAAACCATTGGATGCAAGTGGATCTACAAAAGAAAGAGAGAAATAGACGGGAGGGTTGAGACCTTCAAACCAAGGCTTATTGCGAAAGGGTATACTCAGAAAGAGGGTATCGATTATGAGGAGACGTTTTCGTCTGTAGCCATGCTTAAGTCTATCCGGATTCTCTTATGTATTGCTGCTCATATGGATTATGAGGTGTGGAAGATGGATGTCAAGACAGCTTTCCTTAATGGAAGTCTTAAGGAAAACATCTATATGAAGCAACCAGAGGGATTCATTGCAAAGGGCAAAGAGCATCTTGTGTGCAAACTTAATCGGTCCATTTATGGATTGAAGCAAACTTCGATGTCTTGGAACATCCACTTTGATGAGGTAATCCAGTCTTATGGATGTATTCAAAGTTTGGATGAGTCTTGTGTATACAAGAGATGTGACGGAAATGTAGAGGTATTTCTTATACTATACGTAGATGACATTTTGTTAATTGGCAACAATGTCAAGGTGTTATCAGACGTAACGGTAAGGTTATCCAAACAGTTTGATATGAAGGACTTGGGAGAAGTGGGACACATCCTTGGGTTATAAGGGATCGTAGGAAAAGGATGTTGTGCTTATCTCAAGCTTCATACATAGACACTATTTTGGCTCGTTTTAACATGCAGAACTCCAAGAAAGGTTTTCTACCTTTTAGGCATGGAGTACCTTTGTCTAAAGAGATGTGTCCTAGAACATCAAAGGAGATAGAGGAGATGAAGGTGGTTCCTTATGCTTCGGTAGTAGGAAGCCTCATGTATGTTATGTTATGTACGAGACTGGATATCTGCTTTGCCGTGGGCATGGTTAGCAGATATCAGAGTAATCCAGGACAAGGACATTGGACTGCAGTAAAGCATATATTGAAGTATCTGAGAAGGACTAGGGATTATATGCTGGTATACCAGGCAGATCAATTACTCCCTGTGGGTTAGACAGATTCTAACTTCCAATCAGATAGGGATAACAGTAAGTCTACCTTGGGTTTTGTGTTTAATTTTGGGGGTGGAGCTATTGTATGGAGGAGTGTCAAGCATAAATGCGTGGCGGACTCTACCATGGAAGCTGAGTATGTGGCGGCCTCTGAGGCGGCCAAAGAAGCTGTATAGCTCAGGAACTTCTTGATGGACTTGGATGTTATTTCTGGTTTGCCCAGAACTATCATAATTTATTGTGATAACAGTGGTGCAGTTGCAAACTCGACGAACCACAAACCCATAAAGCAAGTAAACACATAGAGCGCAAGTACCACCTGATACGAGAAATCGTAAAGCGAGGAGAAGTTGTTGTAGCCAAGATTACATCAGAGGATAACCTGGCAGATCCTTTCACTAAGGCCCTTCAAGTGAGAGCTTTTGATAGGCATGTGGAGGGAATGGGAATCAAATGTATGGAAGTATGAGGACAACATAGTCTTTTAGTATAAGTGGGAGATTATTGGGATGTATACTGAAAAGTCTATCTTTTGTATGAACATCTTTATTTTTGAAATAAAAATCACATGATCATTTTTTGCATATTTTTGGTTATGCATATTGTCTGATACATTATATTATAGATAACATAGTGTGTAGTGTCACACGGGAGATCATGTTATCAGTTCCTTGTAGAGTATAAGTAGAAGCTCACAACCGAGATGGTTTTGGACAAACCATTGGTACGGTTGTAGTGTAATTTGGTATTGGTTTGTCTTGACCATAGAATTACACTAGTACACTTTGTGTGTATTGAGCAGGACCGATTTAGAGGTGATTCAATTTATTGCTAACTACATAATTGAATTGGACCTCAGATATTATGGTGTACATGCTCTTAATCCCGATATAATAACGGGCACATATACTTAGTATTTATTTCTTTGATTTACCAATGGACGAGATTTATAGATTAAATTGATAGGCTCGGTAAGTTGGAAAATGATATTATTTACTTGGTGTGTCGTTGATTATAAAAGAAAACCATATCCTATATATTAGGATGATGATGTCTCCTTGAGGAGCTCATAAGGATCATCATGTAAACCCTGCAGGAGGACTTGGTCCGGCATGATGATAAGTCGGGAGCGGTCGGCGCTCGTATGATACGCTTATGACCTATGTTGGGGGATCGATTGGCCGGCTAGAGGGGGGTGAATAGCCCTCGTTCGTTTGATGTCGTATTTTGCTCATCTACAAAACATTAGCGCAAGCGGAATATACAAATGTAAATAAAGACAAGAAAAATATAAGCAAGCAATACAAACACCGAGATGTAATGTGGTTCACGGCTACGCCGCTAATCCACGGTCCGATTCGTCCACGGTGAATCACTCCGCAATCTATCCACTAGATCTCTCCTTTGCACAAAGCTAGGTGGAGGTAACCTCTTTTACACAAAGATCACTCTTCTACAATGGAATGAAGATTAGAGCAAGTAGAAGAGTGGGAAATCGTTTAGGGCACTTTGGGAGTAGTTGGGCATTCAAGCATTAACCTCCCAAAGCCCCATCCCCTTCCTTTTTATAGAGGAAGAGGAGTTCTTCCCGTTGACACAGGATCAGTCGACTGATGCCCTCGATCAGTCGACTGGTCCTGTAGCCATTGCCCAATAACGACCGCTTTCCACGTTGGATACCATCCAGCAGATCGCATCGATCAACCGATCCTACCATCGATCGGATGCTCGATCGATCGAGGCTCAACCGAGTTGACTCCATTCTGCCCGTGCATAGTGCCATCGGATCGCCATTCCTCGGTAGTCGATCGTTGTCGACATCGACCGCGAATGGCAATGGCGGATCGATGGAACCGCACGGGCACGTAATGGAGTCAACTCGCGAGCACTCGATCGATCGAGCATCACGATCGATGGTAGGATCACGATCGATGCCGCATCGCTGATGGTATCGATCGCCAAGCATTAAACCGGTATTATACCGATCGACCCATCGACTCGGATCGATCGACCGTCATTCCTCGGCGGATCGGTGGTGTGAAACCCATCCGACACTTGGCCAAATGGCCAAGTTTCACCTAAGAGCTACCCCTTCCCGGGTTACATTCGCTCACTCTCATCTCTCGTAGTCCCTCGCCGAAGTTCTCGCTCTCGCCACGCCCTCACGATCAGCGCGACGGCCGCAATGCTCCTTCGTGTCTCTTGCCTCGAAGTCTACTTCCTCCGGCATCACTCTAAGCTTCTCGTTCGGCGGTCCCTCGGATGCTCCAAGCGGACGGCTTCCGCAAAGCTATCCTTCACTGACTCAAGGCACGAGTCATGAGATGTGAAACTCGCCACGGCTCCATGTGAGAATTACTAAGTCCTGCACGACTTCAACGCACATATCAAATCAACATATCACACTAACTTAAACCCTTTGCCACACACATCAAAACCTTATCATGGCAAGAGATTGCCCTAACAATCTCCCCCTTTTTGATGTGTGGCAATCCGTTTAAGTTAGGTAAAAATATTTGATATAAATTTTAAAGGAAAGAAAGCATGTAAACATAAACATGATATAGCAACATGCAACTCCCCCTTAACCCATGAAACTCCTCATACAAATTTTCTCCCCCTATCACAATTTACTTAAACATAATTATTTCTCCCCCTTTGACACCATCAAAAAGATTAACACTAAGTTAAAAACACATGGCATCAAGTCTAATAGAAAGAAAATACCACAAGTTGATTTAAAATCGGAATTCAGCCTTTACTGGTCTGATATTCAGGTCATCAGTCGACTAGTTGGACTACTACATGACTGCACTGTTTCGGATTTCGATTTCTAGACCAAATTTCAGAAATGCATTAAAAATTCCAAAAAATTCGAAAAATCTTGAAATTTGGGGAACACATTTCTTTTAAGTATATCTATCAGTGAAAAATAGGTTTTCATGAAAAATCATTATATTTCCATGTATTTGCCAAAGATCCATAAGCTTTAAAAACTACTAGGTTTTTGATCATAAGAGTATCCATTTTAACACCTAGTCTTGCTTTGAATTGTTTCAAAACATGAATACATAGATTTTAGATTAAGAAATTGTTTTGAAAACATATGAAATATCCAACCATGATCTTTGGGCAATATGTCTATGAATTAAACATAAGTCTTCCCCATGATTAGTCTATTATTGCTATTTTGATACTTTAAATGACCATCTAAATGCTATAGGCACTAGTGGACATTTGTATCATCCTAACATCTCACCCATGCTAAGTTTACAATCAAGTTAGCCTATAGTGAGTGTGAGATGCATCCTAGCGGGTATTTGTATATACTTAACCCTTGTATTCATGCAATTCTATCATGGTTAAGTATCAACCCAACAACCTACATGATCATAATGACATATATGAATTAATTTCACATTATGATCATGAAATACATGTATTCATTAAATAATAATCATGCATTAGGTATTATATGATGATAATAAATAAAGTATCACCTAAAGCATGATTCAACCCTATTTCTCATGATTACGTGCCAAATATTAAAATCATAAATCATGATTTCAAACATACATAGCAATTACATTAATCATCATGATTTAAGCATTATTATCTATTTATGGGCACGTTATCATCACCCAACACTATTCTAAAAATGTTGTCCCGCCATCCTAAGTCAACCAAAATATGATATAGGTCAATTCCATATGGTTGACTACCCTAGGATTTTCCAAACCCTTAAGGATGGATTTTGGAACCCAAAATAAGTTCTTTCCTATTGGGTTCACTAAGTATTCCTTGGGGATCCATTTCCTAGCTATTACTTTCTTCTTATCTTGCCCCCTAGCAATTAGGCATTTATAGGCCTTTTCATTTTTCTTTTCTTTGTATCCTATGCCCTTTTTATTGAAGCTTGCCCTTTGGCTCCCTATAATCATGTTCAATGTGTTGGAGCCAATAGTGAATTTCTCTAGGGCTTTTGTCAAATAGTCTACCTTTTCCCTTAAAGCCCTATTTTCCTCTATGCATGCATCATTAACATCCAAAGGCATATAGTCATGTGAACATGCATCATTTAAGCTAGAAGAAATATCATTATTATTTAAGCATGCATTTTCTAGCTTATTTTCTAATGCCTTAATTTGATCAAGCATGCTTTTATTTTTCTTTTTCATTCCAAATAAGTCCCTAGTTAAACTATAAATTATGGAAACTATTTTCTTAGGAGAGGCATTTGTTACCATAGTTTCCATGTCTTCTTCTTCTTCTTTGGATGAGGAGGATGTAGAAGCTCCCCCTTCACTTGAGCTCTCTCCACTTGAGCTTGATTCTTCATTTGAGGAGGAGGAGGAGCAATCCGAGTCATGAAGAGCCATTAGTGCTAGGTTGGAATAGACATGCTCTTCTTCTTCTGATGAGGATGAGGAAGCAAGGTCATCCCATGTCTTTGCTTTGAGAGTCATGGCTTTTCCTCTTGCCTTGGCCTTCTTTTCTTCTTCCCTTTTCTTCTTGCTCCCCTTCTTCTTCTTCTTCTTTTCTTCCTTCTTTTTCCTTTCCTCTTTGCTCATGTTTAGAAGGGGACAATTGTCCCTTATGTGTCCCTCCCCTTGACAATTGTAACAAATGATCTTCCCCCTTGGTCTTCTATTCCTATTATGAGATTTATCAAATCTAAAATTCTTAAATGCACGCCTTACCTTCCTTACCATGTAGGCTTCTTCCGTGCTATCCATGGAAGAGGTAGAGGCTTCATCATCGGAGGAGGAGGGGATCTCTATCTTCTTCTTCCCCTTATTTGCCATCAAGGCTACTCCTCTTGAGGGTTGAATTATAGGCTCTTCTTGTATTCCTTCAAGCCTAGTTTCGTGGAGCTCCATTGTTGAGAAAAATTCCTCCAAGGTACTTACTTCCAAGTTCTTGGAGATATAAAACGAATCCACCATGGAGCTCCATCTTGAGGACCGGGGAAAGGCATCTATGGCCTTCATTACCATATCCCGGTTGGAGAGCTTTTCTCCTACACTTGTTAGCCCAATTAATATTTCTTTAAATATAGAATGTAGGGAAGTTACCTTTTCTCCCTTTTCAAGCTTAATATTTGATAGTTGGGAGTGGAGGAGATCCCTTCTTGCTAGCTTGGCTTCATGAAGTTCAACTAGCTTCTCCCACATCTCCTTAGCACTAGAACATTCCCCTTCCTATTGACTTCTTGTTGGGGGAGTACATTGTATAGGTGGTGCTTGGCCTTTGAATTTGCCAAATATTCTTCTCTTTGCCTCTTGCTCCGCCTTGATTTCTCCAATGGCTCCCCATTTCCGTTCCTAGGCAACTCGAAACCGTTTTTCATTATTAATAGAATTTCAAAGTCGGTTTCGAAGAATACCTCCATTCTCTTTTTCCACCAAGAGAATTCACCGTCGAACTTCGGTTGGTGGATGTTTGAGCCGGCCATTTTTGATGTAGAGCTTGTTGCGGCGGTTAGTCCGGTGACAAGCTTTCCTTGCTCTGATACCACTTGTTGGGCGATCGATTGGCCGGCTAGAGGGGGGTGAATAGCCCTCGTTCGTTTGATGTCGTATTTTGCTCATCTACAAAACGTTAGCGCAAGCGGAATATACAAATGTAAATAAAGACAAGAAAAATATAAGCAAGCAATACAAACACCGAGATGTAACGTGGTTCACGGCTATGCCGCTAATCCATGGTCCGATTCATCCACGGTGAATCACTCCGCAATCTATCCACTAGATCTCTCCTTTGCACAAAGCTAGGTGGAGGTAACCTCTTTTACACAAAGATCACTCTTCTACAATGGAATGAAGATTAGAGCAAGTAGAAGAGTGGGAAATCGTTTAGGGCACTTTGGGAGTAGTTGGGCGTTCAAGCATTAACCTCCCAAAGCCCCATCCCCTTCCTTTTTATAGAGGAAGAGGGTTTCTTCCCGTTGACACAGGATCAGTCGACTGATGCCCTCGATCAGTCGATTGGTCCTGTAGCCGTTGCCCAATAACGGCCATTTTCCACGTTGGATACCATCCAGCAGATCGTATCACCGATCGATCCTACCATCGGTCGTGATCCTACCATCGATCGTGATGCTCGATCGATCGAGTGCTCAATCGAGTTGACTCCATTACGTGCCCGTGCCGGCCATCACGATCGCCATTCCTGGTGATCATTATCGACATCGATCGATCCCATAGCGATCGGCCAAGCATTAAATCGTATTATACCCCGATCGACCCATCGACTCGGATCGGTCACCGCCATTCCTGGCGGCGGATCGGTGTCGAAACCCATCCGACACTTGGCCAAATGGCCAAGTTTCACCTAAGAGCTACCCCTTCCCGGGTTACATTCGCTCACTCTCATCTCTCGGAGTCCCTCGCCTTCGAAGTTCTCTTCGTTCTCGGCCACGTCCCTCGGCAGCATCAGGCGCACGACTCTGCAATGCTCCTTCGCATCTCTTGCCTCGAAGTCTACTTCCTCCGGCATCACTCCAAGCTTCTCGTCCGGCGGTCCCTCGGATGCTCCAAGTGCACGGCTTCCGCAAAGCTATCCTTCACCGATTCAAGGCACGAGTCATGAGATGTGAAACTCGCCACGACTCCATGTGCGAATTACTAAGTCCTACACGACTTCAACGCACATATCAAATCAACATAACACACTAACATAAACCCTTTGCCACACACATCAAAACCTTATCATGGCAAGAGATTGCCCTAACAACCTAGAGCACCAGTTCTTCTCCCAATCACTTGATACGCCTTGTATGATACGCTTATGACCGGCGCTCGTATGATACGCCTCCTTCTCTCTTCACCGCTGTCCCCTCTCCCAAACTGATACAAGCATCGGCCGCTCCCCCATTCTTCTCCCGATCCGACCGCTGCCATGCTCGAGCAGCCGCGACCTTCTCCCTCCCGATCGTCGTCGCCCCATTCCACCTTGAATCCAGCCGACCATGGTCAGCCACACGAGCACCACCACTTTTAACTCTCACCGTCAGGGATTTAGATTTCTCCGGATCATGTGTCGCCACTGCGCCCACCACCGCAGCTAGTCGCACCAGCCACTGTGGTCAGTGCCTTCTTCTCCCTTCACTGTCACAGATTGGTGTTCCTTCCTCGTCATCGCAAGTTGTTTTCCCCTACTCCGAGATCACGCGACTTCAGTAATTTTCTGCAGGGGTGATCGGTATGTCTTAGTCGGCAGTCAATCTGAGGTTTCTGGCCATATCACAATCATCTCTTATCCGATGTTTCTGCTGATGATACCAAAGCAAGATCGAAGGGAATCAAGGTGAGCAGCTCCACCTCTAACTATCATTTGATCTGCTAATCCTCACAACTATTTGTGCCCAACTCACCGTTGTTGTAGGGTATTGTGTGTAGGTTTTGGAACCCCTGTTTCCACTCTTCGGGTGATGCAGCAACCTTGGAGGTTCCTTGGTGTACTTGGGGAGGTGTACTGCCAAAGATATTCCCTGTTCATCCAGAGAACAGTGCTCCCTTGATTTGGGTCGGAAGTCGTGTGTTAGACGAGAAGGTAACTGTAGCTCTGATTTAGAGTATCGCTTAATGATTTTCTTGTTGATCTAATTTATTTCAGTAGCTATTGATTTGGAGATTTGATTATTATTTTGTGTCAAGAAGAAGTTGTGGCTAGAGGTTTTGATCCATTCCTACGTGCTCGGGTAAGTTCTTCATCGGTTTATCTGATGCTTGGATTGTGATTATGGAATGAGATAGAGCTAGAATGGAATTGGTAATATTTGTGGTATATTTCACTAATGAGGTGTGCGGGTGATCAAGTATGGATTTCGGTTGAATCAATCTAACCACTATAGAGTTGATACTTAAACTGTGGATCGAGAAGTTGTGTAATTGAGGATAAGAAAGGACCTAAATCAGGATGGTATTTTGGATATGAAGATTCCTCGATAAGTCTTCGAATCAGGTGGGTAATTTCCTACCCTTGTCAGGTAGTTTTAATGCATGCAGATTTTGATGCATGATCATCTTATATGATCATGTTACCTTGACTCTATTCTTTTTTTACTCTTGCACTTGATACCTTACCTTTGGTTGTTAACTCCATTGTTGCTATCATGTTTGATTTTATCATGATTAGGAGTTATATATATATAGGTGATGTAAGTAACCTAGAATTTGTTTAGTTAAGTGCAAATAGTAAAGACCGGATGACGACCTGATTGTAAATTGGGCAAAAAGGTCATCCGTAGGTAGATAATATCTTGAACCTAGGGTTAATTCTAGTACCCTTAGGTTGCATGTTTACCACCGACCATGTATTGTGTAAATGGTCAGGTGAATGGTACTTAGTGTGTCGCTACGGACCGGTGGTCCTAGCTTGTTATAATCAGTTGAGTACGAATCTCTACAAGATAGAGAGTGCGTCGATTAATAAATATGACTCTTTACAAGATAGAGAGTGCATCGATCAGTGAGTACGACTCTCTACAAGATAAGGAGTGCTATGATCAGTTGAGTATGACTCTCTGCAGGATAGAGAGTGCGTAGATCAGATTGTTATGACTCTCTATAGAATAGAGAGTCTATGGTGGATGTCTGTATGTGAGATATTGCATTCATGTCATTTACATGTACGCTGGCAATGTGGTCTCCCTTATGGTTGAGAGGGTCACCAGTCATCCTGCCTCGATGGTTACTCATAGGAGGAGTAACCAGTGTGAGGGCAGAGCATTGTGGTGCCGCACTCTACCACTATAGACAGTGGTAGTGGGATTTGCGTGTCGTAGTCCTGCGTGTGTGGCACTCGACCACTCATGGGTAGTGACTGTCGGAGTGGCCAATAGTAGGGACCCTCATCGTGTAGCTTGCTCTTCACCCTTATATGCTACTCGATCATAATCCCCACTCGGCCACTCAAGAGTAGTGGTTGGTGTTGAGTTGGGACAGTTTTCATGCTCGAGCCACCGAGGCTACACTGGGGTCGTGGTAGCTTTAGCGTGAGCCGACATGGCCATGCATGCTGCATTGCCGTGACTTATGGCATTTTTTCATATTGCCATATATATACATATATGCATGTATATATATATAGATATATATATATATATATATATATATATATATATATGGATGGTTGTGATTAATATATATATAGATGCAGTCTATATATATATGCTTATTGTGATGTTGCATTTGATTGTACTATGCTTGCTACATTTGGTTGTACATCATATGTATCCATGCGGCATTTTTCATATTGCCATATATATACATATATTAATGTATATATATATATATATATATATATATATATATATATATATATATATATATATATATATATATATATATATATATATATATATATATATGGATGGTTGTGATTAATATATATATAGATGCAGTCTATATATATATGCTTATTGTGATGTTGCATTTGATTGTACTATGCTTGCTACATTTGGTTGTACATCATATGCATCCATGCTTCTTGCATCTGTTATACGATTGTGTCGGATACTTGTGTATTTATTGGACATACCATTAGATACCTTGACCTGTATCATGAGTATATTGTGAGTTAGTATTACTCTTCCTATTATATATGTTGGATATATTCTCAGGTTGGATCAGAGTAGTGTAGTAGACTTTCAGGTATGTTTGCGTTATATGTTGTTTATTTGGTTAGACGGTATATGCATATATTTATATACTGTGTTATTATACCTGTGGTACCTTTAGGTTATGCTATTGAATTACATGTGATATTTGATATATACATGTTTTTCCTATTACCTGCTGAGTTTTACTCACCACCATGGACCCTCGATTTTTCTGTCGCCCAAGTAACAGGTAGCCGACTTCGTGATGGACTTGGAGCACTGCTAGCTGGCATCATCTCAACTCTGAGAGTCCGGGTTTTTCGGTTTTCATTGGTGTTTCGATATGGATTTGGTTTATGTGATGTTTTGTAGTGATTGGACGTTGTAAATGTTGTACCTTTCTTTTTTCTGGTTTTGTTATGGTGTTCTGAGTCGGTGTTAGTCATACCGGTATGCATGTGTGTAGTTTGTGATGTTGTTTTTTTATGTTTTCGCTGTGTTTTGTGTTTTGATGTAGTTATATTAATATGTTATGTTTATTGTGGGCCTACGGGACTTGTATTAATACGAAATGTTATCATGTACAGGGGAGATGTCGTCCATTTGCTTTTCGATACGACATACTCTCGGGGCGTGACAGTAAGTCTAGCATGTAAGCCTCGAGTGAAGAGGTGATGCCGAGTCCTCTGTAGGAGGACAAAGCTAGGCGTCGATCCGACGAAAAGTATGCATGGGACTTCGTAGTCGAGATCGAGCAGTATTATTACTTCTATCGTATTTCATATTATCTATTTTGTGCTAATCCTGTTTTACAGGGATCAGTCGACTAAATGGATTCAAGTTGACTAAAGTCTAATTGGCTGGAGATGTATCAGTCGACTGGATACCTATTTGGCAGGATCAGCTGGTGATCGATCGAAGATCGTGCGACGCAGATGGAAAGGGCTTCAGTCGACTGAAGAGGAAATTTCCCGATGCAGAGCCGAGTGACGTGGAGTCGACTGGAAGACCACGAATTCCATATCGATAGGTTGATGTGGAGTTGATTGGAAGGCATTCCAATCGACTGGAAAAAGTTTATAAAAGTTCTGCTTGACTAGATCCAAGAAATCAAACAAATAAATCGATGTCGAAGTGCTATCATAATTTTCTCACGATCACAAGAGCATCAACTTTCAAAAAGGACTCTTTTCCAACACCTTGAGTCTGCATCCGAATCTTCAGTAGTATAAAGTAGTCTTAATTTATTTTTAGTTCGCTTTTGTATTTAATTTCAAGAGAGGGTAGGTTGTTACCCTTCTCTTATACTTGTAAAAAGTGAAACCCTCCGAAGTCGAGAGTTCTCGAATCGGAGGGTATTATAGTGATTGTGTCACACCCCGAGAGCATGTCGTGCCGAAAAGCAAACTGACATCATCTCCCCTGTACGTGGCAACATTTTGGGTTAATACAAGGTCCGTAGTCCACAACAACAACAATATAAATATATATATGAAAACAACAAGTACACAAAACACAGCGGAAACATAATACAACATCTCAAACTATACACATGCATACCGGTATGACTAACACATCACAACATAGCGAAACCTCGACAAAATCCGAATCCACAACATAGTACATCAGGAAAACTCCAAATACATAACACAATGTACGGAAAGCCAAAACAAACACGGGAGCCTCGGAGGTGAGATGAGATGTTAGCCAGCGGTGCTCCAAGCCGTTACGAAGACTTCTACCTGTTACCTAGGCGACAGAAAAACCCAGGGTCCGTGGTGGTGGTGAGTAAAACTCAGTAGGTAATAGAAAAACATGTATATATGTAATATCACATGTAATTCAACAACATAATCTAGAGGTATAATAGGTATATCAGTATAGTATATAAATACAAGCATATACCGTCTAACCAAATGAACAACATAAAATGCAGACATACCTGAAGTCAGCTACCCTACTCTAATCCAACCTGAACATATATCCAACATATATATAACAGGAAGAGTAAGATCAACTCACAATATACTTAAGCTACAGGTCAAGATATCTAATGGTCTGTCCAACACATATACAAGTATCCAACACAACCGTATAACATATGCAAGAAGCATGCATGAATATTGTAGGGATGTATACTGAAAAGTCTATCTTTTGTATGAACATCTTTATTTTGAAATAAGAATCACATGATCATTGTTTGCATATTTTTATGGTTATGCAATATTGTCTAATACTTTACATTGTAGATAACATGGTGTGTGGTGTCGCACAGGAGATCATGTTATCGGCCCCTTGAAAAGTATAAGTAAAGGCTCACAACCGAGATGGCTTTGGACAAACCATCGGAATAGTTGTAGTGTGATTTGGTGTTGGTTTGTCTTGACCATCAAATCACACTAGTGCACTTTGTGTGTATTGAGAAGGACCGACTTAGAGGTGATTCGATTTATTGCTGACTATATAATCAAATCGGACCTCAGATATTATTTAGTACATGCTCTTAATCCCGATATAATAACGAGCACATATACTTAGTACTCATCTCTTTGATTTACCAATGGGCGAGATTTATAGATTAAATCGATAGGCTCGGTAAGTTGGGAGATGATATTATTTATATGGTGTGTCGTTGATTATAGGAGGAAATCGTGTCCTATATATTAAGATGATGATATCCCCTTGAGGAGCTCATAAGGTTCATCATGTAAACCCTGCAGGTGGACTTGGTCCGGCATGATGAAAAATTTGAGTGGTACTACTCAAGGAGTTAGATGTTGATTAATTAATGGTCAGTAAATTAATTAATCGACAGACATTCGAGATCTTAAACATAGGGAGAAATATACAAATAATTTATGGAGCCCATATTATCATATGGGGGTTGGTGAGGTAGATCAATGATGATCCTTTAGTGGATTGGATCATCATTAGTGGATCGGACTTTATGTCGGCTTGATACATGGGTGGCCAAGATCCAACTCCTCCTCATGGTCCCTAATGTAGCCTATTAACACCTCATGAAGCTTAGATCCAATGGATAGAAACAAAACTCTAAGATCCATAGGTAGAGATTAAATCTCTAAGATCCGACGGTTGAGATTAAATCTCTAGATCCGACGGTTGAGATTAAATCCCTAGAACCAATGGAGGAGATTAATTCATGACTTTTCCCTAACTCTATAAAAGGATGTCAAGGGAGTTGGCGTGGATTAATTGATGAGAGCTAGGGTTTTTGGGCGGCAAGGAAGAGGAATCCTAGTTGAGATAGGATTAGGATTAGGGTTTGGAGGCAAGGGTGGCACCAAATAAGGAAGGTATTCTTCTCTTCTTCTTCCTCTTTTGGCCAACTTCCAGCACCTCTCCAGCCTTGGACGGTGCCCAAAAGCTCCCTTCTCCTTCTCCTTAGGTGGTGGAAACAAGATATAGGGTTTCTCTTGGTGTCTTGGTGGTTTTCCACCTTCTTCTCCTTCACCTAGTTTGCCGGCGGCAAGGATAGTTTTAGTTCCTTGTTGGTTGTTTCTATAGAGGAGATAAACCTTGTTTCTACTCTTCCTCTTGCTTTGGAAGAGCAAGGAAGGCAGATTTGTGGTCTAGGAGCTTCGACTTTTGGTAGATCGTCGGCCACACGACGTCCAAAAGGAGGAAGATCATACATTAGAAGATCGAGAGGTATACCTATTCTACTTTCTTCTTTTGTTTGTTGCTTGTTTTTGTTTTTCAATTATAAGCATGTTATAAATCTGTAAATGGCTAAATAATACTTGGATCCCGAGCATAAACATGAAAATCGGCGATCCGGACATCGTCTATTCCTCGGCTATTCGTAGAATAGAGGATGGTCGCTTGAACAACTAGTTTGTTCAAGTGACCTCTCTAAACGAATAGCACGACGATGACTTGGTGGTTTGGACAATCCCTTTTGTCTAGGATTAATTTTTTTTAATCTGGGGACATCGAAGGGATCGCCATGGACAAGCTACCGAGGTGAAGTGGGAAGCGAAGTTTCCCCTCACGGACTCGATAAGCAAAACCACTTCAATTGGTATCAGAGCCAAGGTTTCCGGTATTGTGTGTTTAGGATTCGGTTAATTTTTATGCACTTTTTCATATATTATATATGCCGGATAATAGTAGGATATGCGTAGTTTAACTCTTTGGTTGCAGGCATAAGATCTGACTATTATGGCCATATGTGTGTATGTGATTGTATGTGTGTAAATATTTATTTTGTTGAATCCTCGGGGTTGACGAGGCTAGTATTTAGTTTTTGTAAATTAAATACGGCATTGTTTAGCCACTCTTTATTTTATTTTACTTTCGATCTAGATTTCATGTACACTCCCTCGTGGAGTATAGGATCGATGGATGTAAATTAAAATAGGTTTTAGTCTCGGCTCGGATCTCCGGATGGCTCATACATGGCGTAGGAGGAGAAGACAAGATGGCGATGCGACAAGAGTCATATTGAAGACAAAATCCATAATAGTTGGAAAATAATTTATTTTTCATATTTATTGCTTTTTGTTTGATATGCATGTCGTAGGCTTGGAAAATTCCTCAATTTCAAATTACTAAGTGGGAGAGGGAATTTTTTTAAAATTCCCATGGCCTCCATTATGATTTGACAAGTGATGCAAACAAACTTGCGCGTCGGCTCTGAGTGCCTTCCTCCATATCGGATGGATTTGTTTGCGGATCACAAGGTCAAATATGGTTATAGGAAATTATTTAGGAGCGTGTGTACTTGCCCATCGTAAGGCACATAACCCTAGATAATTACCTTGGTACCGAGTAATAGTGAACACTTAGATACAAATATAAGTATCCTCCCCATCGGAGTCACTGCTTTTATTTGTAGGGCCAAAGAGGAACCAACTATTAATTTTACTTGTTAAAATGTTAGGTTGACAAGATAGTAAAATTAATGGGTAAAACCTCCTCTTACAAATGTAGAATTCGTATACGTCCACACTATCGTGGCATACGATATTCTCGGTGTTTTGAGGTGTTGGTTGATTTTAAAATTTTATTGTTTAAGGAATCAATAATTTTTTGAAATCTAATGTTTTGATTTATGTGAGTCTTAGGTTTTCTTTCAAAATGACTTTCAACCCACTTGCTGTGATACTGAAAAAAAAACAAACTTAGTGGACCCAACTATGTTGATTGGAAGAGAAATCTAGACATTGTCTTGACTGCCGAGGAATACAAATATGCACTCCTCGAAGAGTGCCCTCCCAAGCCTGCAGATAATTCTGGGGAAAAGGAGTGAGAGAGCTATAAGAAGTAGATCAAGGCCGATGAGATGGCGCGGTGTTACATTTTGGCATCTATGTCAAATGTACTGCAACATCAACATCAAGCCATGTCCACTGCTTATGATATGATGCTCAATCTCATGAGGCTTTTGGACACAGAATCAGGTGCGAGGCAGAGGAGAAACTTGATGGCGACCACCATGATCGAGGAACACCCATGAGGATCATGTTCTCAAGATGATGGCTCATTTGAATGGTGGAAGTCCTAGGAGCTGAGATCGATGGGAAACCAGTCGATATCATACTCGATCTCTACCTAGGAGTTTTTTAGCTGAACAAGAGGTTGTATTCGTTGGCGGAACTTACGTGAGAACTCGGCGGAGGACTATTTAGTCGAGTGCTCGAGCGCATGCCGTGTGACCCAAAGGTTTCTACTTACAGCCGAAAGGCAGAAGAAGAAGAAACAAGCAGGGGGAAAGCGGTGGGAGGTACTCGGGGAGTGAAGAAGCCGAAAGGCAAGTGCTTCACTTATGTGATGGACAACTGGAAGAAGGTATATCTTTTGGTCTCGTCGTTGAAACATGTTTAGCGGTGTTATCTACCGGTACCTGGTGTGTAAATACGGGAGCCACTGATCATGTCTGCAATACTTTGCAGGGGTTCCAGGAAACCAGACGACTGGCTGAGGGGGAGATTACCGTGTACTTGGGCGATGCCACAAAGGTGGCTACTGTTGCATTGGGAGATGTTCATTTATCTTTTGAGAAAAAAAAACTTTTGGTTCTTAAGAATTTCCATTATGTACCCTTATTTAGAAATAATTTAATTTCGATTTCTAAATTGTTTATGGATAGATATTCTATTTCTTTTAATGACAGAGTTGTTATAAGAAGGAATAGAGACATTAACTGTTCGGGTGCATTGATAGGAAATTTGTACACATTTGAACCAAAACCTCCCACGATGCAAATTGAAGTTAATAACTCATCTTCTAATTCCAATAAGAGAAATGAACCTTCGAAGATGAAACCAAATATATCTTTGGCATCTTAGGCTTGGTCACATTAACCTAAGAAGAATTCAAAAGGTTGATAGCTGATGGACCTTTGGGTTCATTAGTGGTGGAGGATCTCCCAACCTGTGAATCTTTCTTGGAGAGTAAGATGACCAAGAGGCCTTTTAAGGCCAAGGAGTATAGAGCCAAAGATGTGTTAGAATTGGTTCATTCTGATTTGTGTGGTCCTATGTCTATCCAGGCTAGAGGTGGTTTTGAGTATTTCACCTCTTTTATAGACGATTACTCAAGATATGGATACATTTACCTGATGCGCCGCAAGTCTGAATGCTTTGGCAAGTTCAAAGAATTCAAGGCTGATGTGGAGAAATGTCAAGGTAAAAGTATCAAGACACTACGATCTGATTGTGGGGATGAGTACCTCTTGGGAGAGTTTAGGAACTATTTATCAGAGGCTGGGATTCAATCCCAATTGACTGCACCTGGCACACCCCATCAGAACGGTGTAGCAGAGCGAAGGAATAGGACTCTTATGGAGATGGTTAGATCGATGATGAGTTATTCTGACTTGCCATATTCATTCTGGGGATATGCTCTAGATACGGCGGTGTACATTCTGAACTTGGTACCATCTAAATCAGTGCCTTCTACTCCCACAGAGTTGTGGACTGGGCGAAAGCCTAGTCTAAGACATATTCGGATATGGGGTAGTCCAGCACATGTGCTGAAGGCAGATGCTGGTAAGTTGGAACCTCGTACAGAAGTAGGCATGTTCATTGGCTATCCCAGGGGAACGAAGGGTGGATTGTTTTATAGTCCTAGAGATCAGAGGGTGATCGTTAGCACGAATGCCAGATTTCTAGAGGAAGACTATGTCATGAGCCACAAGCCCAAGAGTAAAATTATTCTGGAGGAGTTAAAAGGGGAAGTCACTTCTTTAGTACCACCGGTACAAGAGGATATACCACATGTCACTGCACCGCGTGTCACAGAGGATACACAGGTGATACCTCGTCGTAGTGGGAGGGTTGTGAGACAGCCCGATAGATTCATGTTCTTGGGAGAATCTTCTGATTTGGTCCCTGGCGAACATGAACCTGATCCCTGGACATATGACGAGGCAATCCAAGATAAAGATGCAGCATCTTGGCAAAGTACAATGAATGCTGAGATTGAATCTATGGATTCAAATCAGGTCTGGGAGCTAGTAGAACCACCCAATGGTGTTAAAACCATTGGATGCAAGTGGATCTACAAGAGAAAGAGAGGAATAAATGGGAAGGTTGAGACCTTCAAAGCGAGGCTTGTTGCGAAGGGGTATACTCAGAAAGAGGGTATCGATTATGAGGAGACCTTTTCGCCGGTAGCCATGCTTAAGTCTATCCAGATTCTCTTATGCATAGCAGCTCATATGGATTATGAGGTGTGGCAGATGGATGTCAAGACAGCTTTCCTCAATGGAAGTCTTGAGGAAAACATCTACATGAAGCAACCAGAGGGATTCATTGGTAAGGGCAAAGAGCATCTTGTATGTAAGCTTAATCGGTCCATTTATGGATTTAAACAAGCTTCGAGGTCTTGGAACATCCGCTTTGATGAGGTGATCCAGTCTTATGGATTCATTCAAAGTCCGGATGAGTCTTGTGTATACAAGAGATGTGACGGAAACGTAGTGGTATTTCTTGTACTATACATAGATGACATTTTGTTGATTGGCAACAATATCAAGGTGTTATCGGACATAAGGGTATGGTTGTCCAAACAATTTGATATGAAGGACTTGGGAGAGGTGGGACACATCCTTGGGATCAAGGTTATAAGGGATCGCAGGAAAAGGATGTTGTTCTTATCCCAAGCTTCATACATAGACACGATTATGGAGCATTTTAGCATGCAGAACTCCAAGAAGGGTTTTCTACCTTTCAAGCATGGAGTTCCTTTATCTAAGGAGATGTGTCATAGATCATCTGAGGAGATAGAGGAGATGAAGGCGGTTCCTTATGCTTCGGCAGTAGAAAGCCTCATGTATTCGATGCTCTATACGAGACTAGATATCTACTTTTCCATTAGCATGGTCAGCAAATATCAGAGTAATCCATGACAGGGACATTGGATTGCGGTAAAGCATATATTGAAGTACCTGAGAAGGACTAGGGATTATATGCTGGTTTACCGGACAGACCATTTACTCCCTGTGGGTTACACGGATTTAGACTTCCAATCTGATAGGGATAACAGTAAGTCTACCTCAGGTTTTGTGTTTACTTTGGGAGGTGGAGCCATTGTATGGAGGAGTGTCAAGCAGAAGTGCGTGGCGGACTCCACCATGGAAGCTGAGTATGTGGCGGCCTCTGAGGCGGCCAAAGAAGCTGCATGGATCAGGAACTTCCTAATGAACTTGGATGTGATTCCTAGTTTGCTCAGGACTTTCACAATTTATTGTGATAATAGTGGTGCAGTTGCAAACTCGAATGAACCACGAGCCCATAAGGCTAGTAAACACATAGAGCACAAGTACCACCTGATACGAGAAATCGTAAAGAGAGGAGAAGTTGTTGTGGCCAAGATTGTATCAGAGGATAACCTGGCAGATCCTTTCATTAAGGCCCTTCCGGCGAGAGCTTTTGATAGGCATGTGGAGGGAATGGGGATCGAATGTATGACACTTTGAGGACAGCATAGTCTTTTAGTATAAGTGGGAGATTGTAGGGATGTATACTGAAAAGTCTATCTTTTGTATCAACATCTTTATTTTGAAATAAGAATCACATAATCATTGTTTGCATATTTTTATGGTTATGCAATATTGTCTAATACTTTACATTGTATATAATATGGTGTGTGTTGTCACACAGGAGATCATGTTATCGGCCCCTTGAAAAGTATAAGTAAAGTCTCACAACCGAGATGGCTTTGGACAAACCATCGGAATGGTTGTAGTGTGATTTGGTGTTGGTTTGTCTTGACCATAGAATCACACTAGTGCACTTTGTGTGTATTGAGCAGGACCAACTTAGAGGTGATTCGATTTATTACTGACTACATAATCAAATCGGAGCTCAGATATTATTTAGTACATTCTCTTAATCCCGATATAATAACGGGCACATATACTTAGTACTCATCTCTTTGATTTACCAATGTGCGAGATTTATAGATTAAATCGATAGGCTCGGTAAGTTGGGAGATGATATTATTTATATGGTGTGTCGTTGATTATAGGAGGAAACCGTGTCCTATATATTAGGATGATGATGTCCCCTTGAGGAGCTCATAAGGTTCATCATGTAAACCCTGCAGGTGGACTTGGTCCGGCATAATGAAAAGGTTGAGTGGTACTACTCAAGGAGTTAGATGTTGATTAATTAATGGTCAGTAAATTAATTAATCGACGGACATTCGAGATCTTAAACACGGGGAGAAAATGTACAAATAATATATGGAGCCCATATTATCATATGGGGGTTGGTGAGGTAGATCAATGATGATCCTTTAGTGGATTGTATCATCATTAGTGGATCGGACTTTATGTGAGCTTGATCCATGGGTGGCCTAGATCCAACTCCTCCTCATGGTCCTTAATGTAGCCTATTAACACCTCATGAAGCTTAGATCCAATGGATAGAAACAAAACTCTAAGATCCATAGGTAGAGATTAAATCTCTAAGATCCGACGGTTGAGATTAAATCTCTAGATCTGACGGTTGAGATTAAATCCCTAGAACCAATGGAGGAGATTAATTCATGACTTATCCCTAACTCTATAAAAGGATGTCGAGGGAGTTGGCGTGGAATAATTGATGAGAGCTAGGGTTTTTGGGCGGCAAGGAAGAGGAATCCTAGTTGAGATAGGATTAGGATTAGGGTTTGGAGGCAAGGGTGGCACCAAATAAGGAAGGTATTCTTCTCTTCTTCTTCCACTTTTGGCCAATGTCCAGCACCTCTCCAGCCTCTTTTCCAACCTTGGCCGGCACCCAAAAGCTCCCTTCTTCTTCTGCTTAGGTGGCGAAAACAAGATATAGGGCTTCCCTGTTGGATCGGAAAGCGTCGCTAGAGGGGGGTGAATAGCGATCGTAAATCTTTCGTTCGAATTCGTTCGTTGATACACAAGTAAACGAGTAAGCACAGCAGAAAATAAATAAACACGTTTATTTTACTTGGTTCACAACCCAGCGGTTGCTACTCCAAGGCCCTATCGGTCCTAGACTGCGTACGGAGGGCAAAGCACTATAATGTCTCCTCCTCGTTGGAGGTAGGAGACAACGATCACAAAACCGAATATATAAGGATGAGGCAACAAGCCTACCTCACCTTGTTATGAAGAAAAACAAAGAATACAATATCAAAAATATTACTTGATTCTGCTGCCGACGAAGAAGATCGAAACTTGCCGTCGCGTCGGCGTTATGACGATGTTGGAGCGTTGGAGTTGTAGGAGCACTTGATGAATAAACTTGATGTATTTTGGAGATGGAATCCTCCCCCTTTTATAGACTTTGGCCTCTGAATTTGTCTCCCCTTTTTTTGGAACGGATCACGAAGTTGTCCAAATTTTATCGCGAAGTGGCCGCGTCAAACGTTATCCGTTTTGACCTAGTACAAAGGCTGAATTGTCGCCATCAGTCGACTGATGCCTCTCATCGGATACTTCCGTTCAGTTACGTATTGCTAGGTTGTAAGACTAAGGAAACTCATCCCATCTCCGGATTAATTTGCTTTCATTGGTGTAAATGTGGCCGGTTTCAAACCGTCCAATCTCGACCTAGACCTTCCACAGGAAGTTTTAGTCGGATCGCGGCCTATGGTCGTCCCCGTACAGAGGACACAACCTTACCATCTCTCACTCACATGAGCTTACCTCGATTCTTACTGTGTCGCTTTCGCTTCCGGCCTTCCACTCGATTCCTTCGGCTCCCTCCGAAGTCACTCGAGTGTCGCTCGACCACCGCGGCTTCCTCTGAGTGTCGCTAGCCTTCAGCTCTATCTTTAGTACTTTTCTGCACACTCGATTTAGCTCGTGAGATAACGATGTAAACTTGACTTTGTGTCTTTGCCATAATCAAAACACAGGTTCGATTATCTAGTGCCCCTGCACCAACATTCCCTTGGTGTCTTGGTTGTTTTCCACCATCTTCTCCTTCACCTAGTTGGCCGGCGGCAAGGATAGTTTTAGTTCCTTGTTGGTTGTTTCTATAGAAGAGAAAAACCTTGTTTCTACTCTTCCTCTTGCTTTGGAAGAGCAAGGAAGGAAGATTTGTGATCTAGGAGCTTCGACTTTTGGTAGATCGTCACCCACACGACGTCCAAAAGGAGGAAGATCATACATTAGAAGATCGAGAGGTATACCTATTCTACTTTCTTCTTTTATTTGTTGCTTGTTTTTGTTTTTCAATTATAAGCATGTTATAAATCTGTAAATGTCTAAATAATACTTGGATCCCGAGCATAAACATGAAAACCGGTGATCCGGATATCGTCTATTCCGCGGCTACTCGTAGAATAGAGGATGGCCGCTTGAACAACAAGTTTGTTCAAGTGACCTCTCTAAATGAATAGCACGACGATGACTTGGTGGTTTGGACAATCCCTTTTGTCTAGGATTAATTTTTTTTAATCCGGGGACATCGAAGGGATCGCCATGGACAAGCTACCGAGGTGAAGTGGGAAGCGAAGTTTCCCCTCACGGACTCGATAAACAAAACCCCTTCAAATATGATGTACAATCAAATGCAGCAAGCATAATACAATCAAATGCAATATCACAATAAGCATATTATATAGACTGCATCTATATATATATTATTCTCAACCATCCATATATATATATATACGGCAATGTAGCATGCATAGGCATGCTTGCTCACCCCCTAATCGCTACCACGACCCCGGTGTGGCCTAGGTGGCACGACATGACAACTGTCTTAACTCACACCAACCACTGCTATAGAGTGGCCGAGTGGGCAGTATTGTAACGCCCGCCCTTCCCGTCCTCCTAATACACATCCTATAGACGGGCGGCGGTGCAACGCGATCATACATTCATGCATATAACAGCGGAAGTATTTAAAAAAAACTTTACAACTTTTAACTCTAATTACATTAACCCAATCTACCTAACAATTTAATCATGGCAAAAGGTCTTAGCAATTTATTTAACTAAACACGTATTAACCATTTCAAGGTTCATAAAAATAAACATGAGTAACCACCATAGAAAGCATTAACGTCTCCTAACAGTTTACACATAAACTGAAAATCATGCGTAAGTCTGTATATGAAAAATGATCTCGTCCACCATGCCACTGCCACACACATCTTTGCCCCTCCTGCTGCTCCCTTTAATTTATCCAATCCTTGCCCTTTTCTGCAGAACAAGGAAAGTAAACTGTAAGCACATAGGCTTAGTAAGGTCCTTTCCTACTCACAAAAACATGCATCATGAATTAAACGTAAAGTAATGACATGTTCTTTTAAACAACATATGAGCACAGCATTTATTTAAAGTAGAGACATGATCAATTTAGGAAAAGAACAAAAACTTAGCATTTTCATCGCAACAGTACATTGTCTCTAAACATGATAATTCGATGAACATAAATGGTATATGCAGGATGCTCTTTGAAAACATATAGTTTATATACTTAAACATAATCTCAACATATTGGGCCCGGCATTGTACCACATACATCATTCGCACGCATCCTAAATTGATCCGAGGTAGCTAATCCCGAACCAACTAGGTTACTAGGTCAGTACTATGTCCGTCGACCTAGGGGCAACCTTGGAGCCCATCCCATGGACCTTGTTAGGGTCCGGTACAAGCCATACATAAAGTAAAATAACATACATGTTCTTTGTCCTAAAGAGTGTTCTTATCCCCACTCTTAGGGAAACATTTCTTAGACATTTCATATACGTGAGTCATGCCTAACATGGGTGAAAACATAAGCATGTAGCATAGCATAAATCGGCATGAGTACAATTTAACATGGCATAAGGTAATGACATAAGGAAAATTAAGCTAACATAAATATAAATCATCATCTAACATGCATAACGTGGAAGAATTTCAACAAGAATAATTTCTCTAATCCTATTGGCCGAACCTTCTACACATAGTTCTAGATTCTTTCGTTCAAAATCAAGCATACAACATTACATCGTAAGCACTTATACTGCAGGTGACAGGATACTTACATCCTATACTTTTTCATCAATTTATACCGTTAGACTTCGCAAAGAGAAGACCTCCTACGTGTTTCCTTGATTTAGCGTGATCCTCTACCAAGTTCCTCTTGAAAATCTCTTCTTGAATTATCTCACGATGAAGAAATTATAGAGGCTCTCTTTTTTTTCTTTTTCTCTCTTGTTTTTCTCAGCGGCTGGAGAAAAACGAGCGAGAGAGAGAGAGAGAGAGAGAGGTAGAGAGAGTGGGTGTCAGCTTTAGAGTTCTCGGCGGCCGGAGAAAAATGAGCGAGAGAGAGAGAGAGAGAGAGAGAGGCAGAGAGAGTGGGCATCGGCGTTGGAGAGAGGAGGGAGAGAGAGAGGCGGCGTGGGAATTTTGGAGAAAAGAGAGAAGAGATGATATATATATATATATTAGGATTTTTCTTAACCTAATTATCCCTTTAAATCATCATCTAGATTAATCAACTTCTTTCTTTTTTTCTACCAATAGATATATTCTGTTATATCCTACTCATTGGTAATCTTATGACTTAGTGGTGGGAAGCCTATTCCCCCAAATCAACGGTTCATGGTTCAAGCCTCGACTATGAACTATTTATTCTTTTTTTTTTAATTCCTATTCTTAATTATTTCTATTTTATTATTATTATTATTATTATTCTATTCTTATTTTTATTATTTCTATTCTTATTCTTATTTCGATTTTTCTCTAATAAAAATATAGGAATTAAAATTTAGGGTGTTACAATCCCTTATACCTTATAAAAGTTTCGTCCTCAAAACTTAAAACAGCTCGGAGTACTTTTGCTTCATGTCAACTTCACGTTCCCAGGTGGCTTCTTCGTATCGTTGACTTTGCCATAGGACCTTCACTAAGGGTACTTCTTTATTCCTTAGTCTTTTGACTTCTCGATCTAGTATCCGGATAGGTCGACTTTCATAGCTCAGGTCCTCTTGAATTTGCACTTTCTGTGGCTCAACCACTTGGTCGGTACTGGAAATGCACTTCTTAAGCATCGAGACATGTAACACGTTGTGAATAGCAGACATCTCCTGAGGTAGTCCTAGCTCGTAAGCTACCTTGCCAACTCTTTTTAGGATCTTGTATGGTCCTACGTATCACGGACTTAGCTTTCCTTTCTTCTCGAATCTCATTATTCCTTTCATAGGAGCTACCCGGAGAAATACCAAATCTCCGACATTGAATTCCAAAAGTCTACGTCGCTGATCCGCATGGTTCTTCTGCCGACTCTGAGCAGTCTCTATTCTTTGGTGGATATTCTGTATCGCTCAAGTGGTGTCGTCGATGAAATGTGTCTGAAGTCCCATCTCTTTCTTCTCACCACCTTCGTACCAACAGATCGGAGACCTACATCTCCTCCCATATAATGCTTCATAAGGTGTCATTCCGATGGTAGCTTGGTAGCTATTATTGTAAGCGAATTCCGCTAAACATAAGTAGCAGCACCAACTCCCTTTGAAATCCAAGGCACAAGCTCGTAACATGTCTTCCAGTACTTGGTTCACCCTTTCTGTTTTCCCATCTGTCTGAGGATGAAAGGCGATCTTGAAATGCGACCGTGCAAGTGCCTTATGAACGCATCACCAAAACTGTGAAGTGAAGTGACCATCCCTATATGAAATGATGGTCTTGGGAATACCATGCAGTCTGATGATTTCCTTAGCATATAATTGAGCCAGTTGCTCAATCGAATATGTCATCTTGATCGCTAGGAAATGAGCTGACTTTGTCAATCTGTCAACGATAACCCATATAGCATCATATCCGTTCGTAGTCCTGGGAAGACCTAAAATGAAATCCATAGAGATGTCTTCCCATTTCGACTCCGAAATTTGGATCGGTTGCAGAACTCCTCCAAGCCTATGGTGTTCTGCTTTAACTTACTGGCAGGTCAGGCAGGTACTGACGTGTTGAGCTACATCCCTCTTCATACCGGACCACCAGAACTTCCCTTTCATGTCTTGATACATTTTGGTGGATCCCGGATGCATAGAATAGGGGGTTCCGTGAGCCTCCTCTAATATCCTTTTGCGTAGTTCCAGATCGTTAGGGATACATAACCGATCCCTTAGGTATGATTCTCCGCTATTGGCGATACGGAAACCCTCGCCTTTTCCTTCTAGGATCTCCTGCTTGATCCTCTGGAGACTTGGATCATCACTTTGTTTTGCTAATATGTCATCGAATAGTGCTGGTATTATTTCCATGGTCGAAAGCTGCCCAAAAATAACCTCGATTCCATAGCGCATAATTTCCTTCTCCAACGGTCGAGACAATACCGATAAGGACATCAGGGTGGCACTGGACTTCCGTCTGAGTGCATCGGCCACTTTGTTTGCCTTACCAGGATGGTAAAAGATCTCGCAGTCATAGTCCTTCACAAGCTCCAGCCATTTGCGTTGTCTCATATTGAGGTCCTTCTGAGTGAAGAAATATCACAGACTCTGGTGATTCGTATAAATCTTGCACTGTGCTCCATACAGATAGTGCCTCCATACCTTGAGAGCGAAGACCACAGCTGCTAGCTCTAAATCGTGAGTGGGATAGTTCTTTTCATGTTCCTTGAGTTACCTAGAGGCATAGGCAATAACTTTACCCTCTGCATAAGTACAGCTCCGAGTCCCAATCTGGAGGCATCGCTCTACATGTCGAAGCTCTTGTCGTTCTCTGGGAGAGTAAGGATTGGAGCACTTGTAAGTCTCCTTTTCAGCTCCAAGAAACTCTTCTCACATTCTTCTGTCCATACATACTTCTTGTTCTTCCGGGTGAGAATTGTCATAGGTGCTGCTATTTTGGCGAAGTCTTCTACGAATTTCCGATAATAGCCCGCTAATCCGAGAAAACTCCTCACTTCGCTAGCATTCTTTGGCCTGCTCCAGTTACTCACAGCTTCAATCTTTCTTGGGTCTACCATAACTCTGTCTTTGGATATAATATGACCTAGAAAAGATACTTGATCGTGCCAGAATTCACATTTGGAGAACTTGGCATATAGTTGCTTTTCTCGAAGAATCTGTAATACCATCTTCAGGTGTTCGGCATGGTCTTCTTGATTTCTTGAATAGACGAGGATATCGTCAATGAAAACGATCATGAACTTGTCAAGAAACATCGAGAATACCCGATTCATCAGGTCCATGAACATAACAGGAGCATTCATCACTCCGAAAGGCATGACTACGAACTCATAATGTCCGTATCTTGTTCGGAAAGTTGTCTTAGGTATATCATCTGGTTTCACTTTCACTTGATGATAGCCAGATCTGAGGTCAATCTTTGAAAAGATGGTGGCACCTTTTAACTGGTCGAACAGATCGTCAATCCGTGGTAAAGGGTACCTATTCTTGATCGTCACATTATTTAGCGCTCGGTAGTCTATGCATAGGCGCATAGTCCCATCCTTCTTCTTTATGAACAGTACCGGAGCTCCCCATGGAGAGTGACTAGGGCGAATAAAACCCTTGTCGAGTAACTCCTGTAGTTGTCCCTAAAGTTCCTTCAATTCGGTCGGCGTCATTCGGTAAGGTGCTTTAGAGATCGGGTGAGTACCAAGAATTAATTTGATCTCAAATTCAATTTCCCTATCAGAGGCTAACCCTGGTAGTTCATTAGGAAATACCTCTAGGTAGTGGCATACCACTCTGATATCTTCTAGCTTCTGGTCCTCGGCTTGACTTGTATCAACCACATGTGCTAGAAACCCAGTGCATCCCCTGTCTAACATCTTGCGTGCCTTTAGAGCTGATAAGAATTTATAGGTTATGTTTCTTGGCTCTCCAATGAATTCAAACATAGGTTCTGCCTCAGGCTGAAAGACCACTTTTCTCTTACGGCACTCGATCGAAGCACCGTACATGCTTAAGAAATCCATGCCCAATATGACATCATAATCCTACATGCCGAGCACTATCAGATCACAGTAGAGTTCTCTGTCTGCAATTCTGATGGGTGTGACTCGCAGCATATGAGTAGAAGGCATCACTTCTCCCGAGGGCAGGGTCGTTAAGAACTCGCAATCCAAAACTTGCGGGGGTATGTCAATCTTCTTTGTGAAAGGCATAGAGACAAACGAGTGTGTTGCACCAGTATCAAATAATACAGTAGCATGCTGACAAAAAATAATTATCTGACCTGTGACAACAATAGAATTGTTCGCCACATCTTCCTTAGTGATAGAGAAAACCCTGGCATTCGTCGCAACTGGCGGGGCTTCCAATCTCTCTTGGCTTATCCGGGTACCTTCTATTGCAGCTTGCATCTGGTGTAGCTGTGAAGGAGCACCCCTGTACTGGGCATACTGCTGAGGAGGTGCCTAAACCTGGGTAGGGAAGTCCTTGACTCTGTGTCCTTCCAGTCCACAGCGGTAGCATCTATTCGTGCCCTTGTAGCACACCCCGGTATGTGGTTTCCCACATGTAGTACATTAGGGAATCTTGGCTTGTTTGTTCGCTGGAACACCTTTAGAGTCATTCCATTGTTTCCTCTTGCCACTGTGGTTTCCTTTCCAGTTACCCTGAGCTTTCTGACCTCCTGGCTGGCCTTGACTCTTGCCAACATAAGTTTATCATCCTTACTTATATTCATGCATACCCAACTAAAAACATTTCTTAGCGTATATATATCATACATGAAATAAATAGAGTAGGCATAGAATGTCTTACTTGGAGTGGCAGGATGGAAGCTTGATGTGTGTGTAGTGGAAAGGCAGAACTGGGCTCTGATACCACCTGTAACGCCCGCCCTTCCCATCCTCCTAACACACATCCTATAGACGGGCGGCGGCGCTACGCGATCATACATTCATGCATATAACAGCGGAAGCATTTAAAAAAAACTTTACAACTTTTAACTCTAATTACATTAACCCAATCAACCTAACAATTTAATCATGGCAAAAGGTCTTAGCAATTTATTTAACTAAACACGTATTAACCATTTCAAGGTTCATAAAAATAAACATGAGTAACCACCATAGAAAGCATTAACGTCTCCTAACAGTTTACACATAAACTAAAATTCATGCGTAAGTCCGTATATGAAAAATGATCTCGTCCACCATGCCACTGTCACACACATCTTTTCCCCTCCTGCTACTCCCTTTATCCATTCCTTGCCCTTTTCTGTAGTACAAGGAAAGTAAACTATAAGCACATAGGCTTAGTAAGGTCCTTTCCTACTCACAAAAACATGCATCATGAATTAAACGTAAAGTAATGACATGTTCGTTTAAACAACATATGAGCATGACATTTATTTAAAGTAGAGACATGATCAATTTAGGAAAAGAACATAAACTTAGCATTTTCATCGCAATAGTACATTGTCTCTAAACATGATAATTCGATGAACATAAATGGTATATGCAGGATGCTCTTTGAAAACATATAGTTTATATACTTAAACATAATCTCAACATATTGGGCCCGACATTGTACCACATACATCATTCGCGCGCATCCTAAATAGATCCGAGGTAGCTAATCCCGAACCTACTAGGTTACTAGGTCCGTTGACCTAGGGGCAACCTTGGAGCCCATCCCGTGGACCTTGTTAGGGTCCGGTACAAGCCATGCATAAAGTAAAATAACATACATGTTCTTTGTCCTAAAGAGTGTTCTTGTCCCCACTCTTAGGGAAACATTTCTTAGACATTTCATATACGTGAGTCATGCCTAACATGGGTGAAAACATAAGCATGTAGCATAGCATAAATCGGCATGAGTACAATTTAACATGGCATAAGGTAGTGACAAAAGAAAAATTAAGCTAAGATAAATATAAATCATCATCTAACATGCATAACGTGGAAGAATTTCAACAAGAATAATTTCTCTAATCCTATTGGTCGAACCTTCTACACATAGTTCTAGATTCTTTCGTTCAAAATCAAGCACACAACATTACATCGTAAGCACTTATACTGCAAGTGAGGGGATACTTACATCCTACACTTTTTCACCAATTTATACAATTAGACTTCACAAAGAGAAGACCTCCTACGTGTTTCCTTGATTTAGCGTGATCCTCTACCAAGTCCCTCTTGAAAATCTCTTATTGAATTATCCCACGATGAAGAAATTATAGAGGCTCTCTTTTTTTTCTTTTTCTCTCTTGTTTTTCTCGGCGGCTGGAGAAAAATGAGCGAGAGAGAAAGAGAGAGAGAGAGGTAGAGAGAGTGGGCGTCGGCGTTGGAGTTCTCAACGGCTGGAGAAAAATGAGCATGAGAGAGAGAGAGAGAGAGAGAGAGAGAGGCAGAGAGAGTGGGCGTCGGCGTTGGAGAGAGGAGGGAGAGGGAGAGGTGGCGTGGGAATTTTGGGGAAAAGAGAGAAGAGATGATATATATATAAATTAGGATTTTTCTTAACCTAATTATCCCTTTAAATGATCAGCTAGATTAATCAACTTCTTTCTTTTTTCTACCAATAGATATACTCTGTTATATCTACTCATTGGTAATCTTATGACTTAGTGGTGGGAAGCCTATTCCCCCAAATCAACGGTTCATGGTTCAAGCCTCGACTACGAACTATTTATTCATTTTTTTTAATTCCTATTCTTAATTATTTCTATTTTCTTCTTCTTATTATTATTATTCTATTCCTATTTTTATTATTTCTATTATTATTCTTATTTCGATTTTTCTCTAATAAAAATATAAGAATTAAAATTTAGGGTGTTACAAGTATGATCAAGTAGCATATGAGCGTAAAGAGATCGCTATACAACGGGGGTCCCTGCTGCTGGCCACTTCGACTGACACTACCAATGAGCGGTCGAGTGCCACACACCCAGCATAACTACACGCAACTCTTACTACCACCGTCTATAGTGGTAGAGTGCGGCACAACAGATGCTCTGCCCTCACACCTGTTACTCCTCAGGGAGTAACCTTGGAGGCAAGATGACTGACGACTCTCTCAACCCCAAGGGAGACTATGTCGTCAGAATGCATGCAAATGAAATGAGTATGCTGTCACACATACAGTCATCTACCACAGACTCTCTATTCAACAAAGAGTCATACCATCTGATCAATACACTCTCTATCCTGTAGAGAGTCGTACTCAACTGATCGACGGACTCTTTATCCTGTAGCGAGTCGTACTCAACTAATCATAACTCTCTATGCAATAGAGAGTCGTACTCAACTGATCGACGCACTCTTTATTCTGTAGAGAGTCATACTCGACTGATCATAACTCTCTATCCAATAGAGAGTCGTACTCAACTGATCAACACACTCTCTATCCTATAGAGAGTCGTACTCGACTAATCATATCAAGCTGGGACCACCGGTCCATAGCGACATACTAATCACCCTTCACTTAACCATTACACAACACATGGTTGGTAACAAGTATGCAACATACGGGTATTGGAAATAAATCCTATATTTAGGGCATTACCTCCTCACGGATGACCTTTTTGCCAATTTATAAATTGGGTCATCACCCGTACTAACATTCACACCCTACTAAACATCTAGGTCAATTTACATCATATCTATAACTCCTAAATGATGATAGGGAATATGTGATATCAACAATTGAGCATAAATACATCCAACGATAAGTTCAAGCATAAGATAATAAGAGCAGGGTTAAGGTAACATGATCATATAAGATGATCATGCATCAAAATCTGTATGCATTAAAACTACCTGACCAGGGTAGGAATTACCCACCTGCTGTAATGCTCGAAACAATGAAGTCCTCACGGCCGTGGACTTGTCTCGTATCCACGTCCTGTAAATATCAAACATTATGATTAAGTGCAAGCAAAACAACGAATCCTACATCGACTTCGTACCCCGATCAACTGTTAGTAATATATGAGAGATGTCCTAAGGCAATCGCCTTATGTCTGAACCATTTATATGATAAATGAAGATTCACTATTTGAGTATACATGTTTTCACGTATTTGATTAGATCTTAAACTCATTTACTGAATGTCCACGCTACGATTTACAGCATGAGAGAATTTGTGATTGGATCACAACTAGTGAGTATCTCTACATGTGTAATTGTGATGTATCAGAATTATCCCTAGTCGATGAATTGATGGATTTGGACATCATCAATTCTGTCGAGACTAGCACGAGGTATACTCCTTGGTGTATCCAAGCAGTTGATTCTCACTAGCTGGAGACATTGTGATGTCCGGAGTTAATCGTGGATGCTAGTTATGGTAACTAGTTCATTGGAGTGACCAGCCGTAAGACTTCATATGGTTCTCTATATATATAGATATGTCAATGAAGTTCTTACTGTAGCTTAAGTGCAATATTCCTTTGACTTGCGGTATTCAAGTCATCTTGATCATGAAGACTTATGCTTTGACATCTTAAGCAAGCATCTCTGAGGAGATGTGGACCCGGGATGATTGGGTATAAGTCGAAGTGATCGAAGGTGTTTGAATAGACTATAAAGGATTCACCACTCCTTGCGAGGAGATGTATACCCATGGCCTCTCGTCGGATTGTTACTAAAGTCTTTGGCCAAACCATTACATGTTTAGAGTAAGGTACTCTTGGATACATGTGCAGTAACTAGAATCCGTAGGATGAGGAAATGATACTTGGGTTAGGTGTGACATAGTCAACCTAGTGGGGACTGATACTATAGACCATGTCCTGAACCAAGTGGGTACAAGATGAGTGAAGGGAATGGGGCATGATTCATTGTAGTTGTTGAAGGGTTTCAGAAATAGTTCTGGATCAACAGTTGATCTTTTCGGTTAATTGGGGATCATGATGTACTACTAGGTGCCACTCATGATCGTTCTATAATTAATGGTTAATTATAGACGACCAACATAAACCGAGAAACTATTTGGTCACACACACAACGAGCATAATCCGAAGAATTTAAAACGGGCTTGAGAATGAGATTCTCAGACCGAGAGAAACTAGGTTTGGTTGGACCAAACAAGGAGCGAGCATGAAATTGTTTCGGTCGCAATGGAAGCGTGGATGGGTTGTGTCTTATGAAGACATGATGGATGAACCAAATTGATTTGGTTTTAATCCAATGGAGGAGAATAAACCAAAGGGGTTTGGTTTGTTTTAAACGAATGAACCAAAAGTTGGTTCGGTTCATTTTAACTTAAAATAGACAAACATGGTTTGGTTTATTTTAACTTACAATTAATGGAGCGGGTTAACGGGCTTTTGGTTATGATCCGATAACCATTAGGAGAATTTGTTCTCTATAAAATAGGGCTTAAGGGTTTTGTTAAGCCCTAATCCATGCAATCCCTAGTTGCCGCCCACCCCTCCTCTCCTCTAGTTGTCGGCGCCCAACCCTAGCCGCTGCCCAGCTTTGTGCCATCGTCCAAGCTTATTGCCGGCGTCCAAGCTTCAGCAGGTGATCCTCCGGTTTCCCTCCGGTGATCTTCTTTGGGTCTGGCGACAAGGTGAGCATCTAGCTTCCTTATTTGGCCTGCTCTATTCCTCCACCAAAGCTGTCCAGTTTTCTGGACAGCTTGTTTATTTCGTGTCGGAGCATCGTTTGGACAACGTTTGGAGCTCCGACAGAAGTTTCCTTGCCGGGGATTCGATCTCCGGTAATCCTCATAGGTTGAGGATGAAAGATTCGTCAAACGGTTGACGAATACCTCTCCGGAGAAGCGAGTTTTTGAGGACTCGTTTTGGATCCGAATTTTGATTCGGATCGTGATCTTCTCTCGATCACATCGTCTTCAACACAAGGCTAGTAACTCGTACGAAGACGAGGCTCGTGACTTCATGAAGTCATCCCGAAGATACTCGACGTGGATACGGATAGAGGCGATTCTAGCGAGGATCGTTTCGGTTGATGCCTTTCCTGCTACACGTGATACGTCAGGTATACGTAGTATAAATTTCATTTTATTGTAAAATTTGAAATTGTGGTTCTGTCTACACATGTTGTACTATGCATGTGTGTGGTGTGTGTTGTAATAAATTAGATTTATTATTTTATTTCTTCCACTGTGCACATGTTTACGAAACATATTCGAACACACACTCGCCACGGTGCCGGAAACCCAACAGTGGTATCAGAGCCCAGGTTGTGTTTCGACATAATCGTAAAATTGTTTTGCGATAGTCATAATGGTATTTATGGAAATTTTCTACTTTTGGAAAGTTAGAATTATTTATGGAAATTTTCTACTTTTGGAAAGTTAGAAGTATTTATGGAAATTTTTAATTTAGGAAAGTCTAGAAGTATTTATGGAAATCTTCTACTTTTGGAAGGTTAGAAGTATTTATAAAAATTGATATTTTCCATAAATAAAATATTTGATTAGATTTGGAAATTTTTTTCCTAATTTAATCATGATTTGATTTGGAAAATCAAATCTTAAAATATTTTATTTCCATAAGTAGTTTTGATGATTTAGTAAATTTGTTTCCTAAATTGACTTTCCTTAATCAACACTTTCCACAAATAAAATATGTGATTAGATTTGGAAATTTATTTCCTAATTTAATTATGATTTGATTTGGAGAATCAAATCTCAAACATATTTTATTTCCATAAATAGTTGTGACATATAAGGAAATTTTGTACATGTCATAATTGTTTGCCATGTAATTGCATTAGATGCATATCAATATGCCATGCGTGTCGTGACATGTAGATGTATGTCATGTATGTCATGCCATGTAGATAATAGTTATTTGCATGCAAAGAGGATGAGACATAAAAACTCTTACTCAATATTAATGCCTACACCTTTCATTAATATGGTTAGAACCAGAGTTCCGTTTCTTGTTTGGGTTGTTGGACTCTCTCCAAGCCCGGCTTGAACCCGAACATGTTCAAACCATGAAATAGTTTAATACTAATATGGTAAGAGTCAGAGCTCAATCATTAGCTTTGGTTGTTGGACTCTCTCCAAGCCGGGATAATTGGTTGAATGCGCTCTAACCATATTAAAACTATTTCTCGATTAATGGGTTGGCTTTGACCTGGAGCATCAGCTTGTTGGACTCTCTCCAAGGTCGATGTGAAGGGAGGTGAAGTTGGGTGCTATGCATATGATGCATACTTGTTAATGTATTAACAACCCGATGTATGTGTGAACATTCAATTAGTTGATAGCACATTGTGATAGTTGCATATACGTGATATTCAATCGGTATATTTAATACCTACCATCGTAGTTATGAATGGCTTGTTGGACTCTCTCCAAGGTTGTTCATATCTATGATGGATATCAGCCCATTCGGAGATGGACCTACGATCTCCCAAAGTGATTTTGGGGTTTTTGAAATTCGAAAAATGAATGGGATTTATAAATGTATGTTGATGCATTTAAAATCATCTTTCTCATATATGCTCAATTTGTATTTCTAAGTTAATTGATTGATCATGATGTCTTTGAATTTGCGTTCCATTTTGGATTCGAATAAATTGACTGGGCTGAACTTCTTGGACTGGCTTAGAAGCTTGAGAATTGTTCTCAAGGTGGAAAAGCTTGCGTATGTCCTCGAAGAGCCTCTTCCCGCCCATCCTAGTGATAACGCAACTCTAAGACCAATTGTTGGCTTATCAGAAACTTGTGAGTGATTCTAAACAAGTGAGTTACATCATGCTAGCCGCGATGGAACCCAAGCTACGGAAGTAGCATGAGCATATGGATGCTCATACCACATTCTTTCATCTTTATGAGTTGGTTGATGAGCAAGTGAGATTCGAAAGGTTCAAAGTCTCCAAGCTCCTCTTCACCTCTGAGATGCAAGAAGGTTCATCTGTGGTACTGCTTAACATGCTGAAGACTGTGGAGCCTTCTGAGAAGCAGGAGCAGGGGATGGTGTTGTTAGTTGATTCCTCGAAGAAAGGATCTAAGAGGGAGTCAAAGGAACAACAAAAGGAGAAGACGAAAAAGGCTAAGAAGGCAGAACCAGCACAAAAGGGCACTTGCCATCATTGTGGCAAGGAGAGCCATTGGTGAAGAAACTGCAAGATTTATCTTGAGTCCGTGAAGAAGAATAAGGCTTTAGATGCCCCATCTTTTTCAGATATCTTCGTTATTGATTATCATTCTATTTCCTCAAACACTTGGATATTGGATACTGGGTGTAGCTCACATATATGTAATGACATACATGGGATAAGGAATAGAAGAAGACTCGTCAAGGGAGAGTCAAATTTACGTGTTGGGAATGGAGCAAAGGTTGCTGCACTCGTCATCGGAACGTATTTGTTGAAACTCCCTGCAGGACTTGTCTTAGAACTGGACAATTACTTTTATGTTCCTTCGTTGATAAAGAACATCATTTCTATTTCTTGTTTAAATAGAAATGGTTACCATTTGACGTTTAGTAACAATTGTTGTTATATAACTTTGAATGGTGTACTTTATGGAACTAGAACTTTGAGCAATGATATTTATACATTGGACGTATCCAATGACAATTTCAATATCGAAGCGAGAAACAAGTGTGCTTGAAAGGATAATCAATTAGACTCCTACATGTGGCACTGTTGTCTTTGCCATGCAAGCAATAAACACATGTCTGAATTACACCGATGTGGAATTCTGGAATCGTTTGAATTGGATTCATATGATACATGAGAATCATGCTTAAAAGGCAAGATGACTAAGTTACCTTTTACAAGAAAAGGTGAACGAGTGGAAGAGTTGCTAGGTCTAATACATACTGATGTATGTGGACCTATGTCAACTCAAGCTTTAGGAGGCTATAGCTACATCATTACCTTCATCGATGATCACTCACGGTTTGGGTATGTGTTCTTGATGAAACACAAGTCTGAAGCCTTTGAAAGGTTCAAAGAATTCAGAAATAAAGTAGAGAAACAACATGACAAGAGTATTAAAATACTTCGATCGGATCGAGGTGGTGAATACTTAAGTCAAGAGTTTCTTGATTATCTAAGAGACAATGGTATATTGTCTCAATGGACTCCGCCATATACACCACAGCATAATGGTGTATCTGAGAGGCGTAACCGGACCTTGTTGGACATGGTCAGGTCAATGATGAATCATGTGAATCTTCCCAAGTCCTTTTGGGGCTATGCACTTCAGACAGCTGTTTACTTGTTAAATAGAATGCCAACCAAGGTAGTCTCTACTACTCCATATGAGATATGGAATAGTAAGAAACCTCATGTATCTTACTTGAAGATATGGGGTTGTCCTGCTTATGTGAAGCATACTGTAACAGACAAATTGGATGCTAAGTCTGATAAATGTCTATTTATTGGATACCCTAAGGAAATAAGGGGTTACCAATTCTATCATCCTGTGGAACAAAAGGTGTTTGTTTCAAGGCATGCTGTGTTTCTAGAGAAAGAGTTTCTCTTGCAAGAAAACAGTGGGAGTGTCATCAAGCTTGAGGAGGCTCGAAAGACTCAAATAGACATTGATGAGATACCTGGTGAAGCACAACAGCCAATAACTCATAGTGATGGGCCATCGGCTGGACCTATTGTAACACCACATCTTCGTAGATCTGGTAGAACACGCAATATTCCTGAGAGATGGATTTCTCGTAAGTGAATTGAACAACATGTTACTCATTGATGATGAGGAGCCTACAAGTTATGAAGAAGTTCTGACAAGTTCAGAAAGGGATAAGTGGCTTGAAGCCATGAAGTCGGAAATGGATTCCATGTATGAAAACCAAGTTTGGAACTTGGTTGACCCACCTGAAGGCATAAAGCCTATAGAGTGCAAGTGGGTTTTCAAGAAGAAAACTGACATGGATGGTAATGTGATTACCTATAAGGCTAGATTAGTGATGAAAGGATATCGTCAAAAGTAAGGTGTTGATTATGATGAAACTTATTCGCCTGTAGCTATGCTTAAATCCATTCGGATGCTCTTGGCCATAGCGGCTCATTATGATTATGAGATATGGCAAATGGATGTGAAAACAACTTTCCTTAATGGAAACCTGCTCGAGGACGTGTATATGATACAGCCTGAGGGTTTTACATCGGTTGATAAAACCAAGGTATGCAAATTGCGACGGTCCATATATGGATTGAAGCAAGCATCCAGGAGCTGGAATATCCGTTTTGATGAGACAATCAAAAAGTTTGATTTCTCACAAAATCTAGACGAACCTTGTGTGTATAAGAAGGTTAGTGGGAGTGCAGTCATGTTCCTAGTATTGTATGTCGATGACAAATTACTTATAGGAAACGATGTTTCAGTCTTACAGTCAGTTAAGATTTGGTTGTCCAAGACATTCTCCATGAAAGACCTGGGAGAAGCAACCTACATTCTCGGGATTAAGATCTATAGAGATAGATCGAAACGGTTGCTTGGTCTTTCACAGTCTACATATATAGACCGAGTGCTAAAGATGTTTAGCATGTCGGAATCCAAGAAAGGTTTCCTACCCATTAGGCATGGGATACACCTTTCGAAGTCTATGTGTCCACGCACAGAAGACGAAAGGATTTGCATGAGTAAGATTCCCTATGAATCTGCAATAGGATCTATTATGAATGCTATGTTATGTACAAGGCCCGATGTATCGTATGCTTTGAGTGTCACGAGTAGATACCGGACTAATCCAGGAATGGATCATTGGGTGGTTGTTAAAATGATCCTTAAGTACTTGAGAAGAACTAAGAATGTGTTCCTAATATATGGAGAAGGGTACATGGTGATACGTGGGTATACGGATGCCAGCTTCCAGACGGACAAGGATGATTTCAAGTCTTAGTCTTAGTACATGTTCACCTTAAATGGGGGTGCAGTGAATTGGAAAAGTTTCAAACAAGACACTGTAGCGGATTCTACCACTGAGGCAGAATACATTGTAGCTTCGGAAGCAGCAAAGGAAGCGATTTGGATCAAGAAGTTCATTTATGAACTTGGTGTGGTTCCAGCCATTGTTGAAGCAATACCAGTCTACTGTGACAACAATGGAGCAATTGCACAGGCGAAAGAGCCAAGGTCTCATCAACGATCCAAACATGTGCTTCGCCGCTATCATCTGATCAGAGAGATCATTAGTAGGAAGGAAATACAAATCGAGAAAATCCCCACTGAAAGGAACTTAGCGGATCCTTTGACTAAGGCATTACCTCAAAGTAAGTTTGAGGGTCATGTTAGAGCCTATGGTATTGAATACCATAGCGATTGGCATTAGGCCAAGTGGGAGTTTATTAGTAATATATGAGAGATGTCCTAAGGCAATCGCCTTATATCTGAACCATTTATATGATAAATGAAGATTCACTATTTGAGTATGCATGTTTTCATGTATTTGATTAGATCTTAAACTCAATTACTAAATGTCTACGCTATGATTCATAGCATTAGAGAATTTGTGATTGGATCACAACTAGTGAGTATCTCTACATGTGTAATTGTGATGTATCAGAATTATCCCTAGTCGATGAATTGATGGATTTGGACACCATCAATTCTGTCGAGACTAGCATGAGGTATACTCCTTGGTGTATCCAAGCAGCTGATTCTCACTAGCTGTAGACATTGTGATGTCCGGAGTTAATCATGGATGCTAGTTATGGTAACTAGTTCATTGGAGTGACCAGCCGTAAGACTTCATATGGTTCTCTACATATATAGATATGTCAATGAAGTTCTTACTGCATCTTAAGTGCGATGTTCCTTTGACTTGCGGTATTCTAGTCATATTGATCATGAAGGCTTATGCTTTGACATCTTAAGCAAGCATCTCTGAGGAGATGTGGACCCAGGATGATTGGGTATAAGTCGAAGTGATCGAAGGTGTTTGAATAACCTATAAAGGATTCACCACTCCTTGCAAGGAGATGTATACCCATGGCCTCTCGTCGGATTGTTACTATAGTCTTTGGCCAAAGCATTACATGTTTAGAGTAAGGTACTCTTGGATACATGTGCAGTAACTAGAATCCGTAGGATGAGAAATTGATACTTGGGCTAGGTGTGACATAGTCAGCCTAGTGGGGACTGATACTATAGACCATGTCCTGAACCAAGTGGGTATAAGATGAGTGAAGGGAATGAGGCACGATTCATTGTAGCTGTTGAAGGGTTTCAGAAATAGTTCTGGATCAACCGTTGCTCTTTTCGGTTAATTGGGGATCATGATGTACTACTAGGTGCCACTCATGATCGTTCTATAATTAATGGTTAATTATAGATGGCCAACATAAACCGAGAACCTATTTGGTCACACGCACAATGAGCATAATCCGAAGGATTTAAAACGGGCTTGAGAATGAGATTCTCAGACCGAGAGAAACTAGGTTTGGTTGGACCAAAAAAGGAGCGAGCATGAAATCGTTTCAGTCGCAATGGAAGCATGGATGGGCCGTGTCTTATGAAGACATGATGGATGAACCAAATTGGTTTGGTTTTAATCCAATGGAGGAGAATAAACCAAAAGGGTTTGGTTTGTTTTAAATGAATGAACCAAAAGTTAGTTCGGTTCGGTTCGTTTTAACTTAAAATACATCAACATGGTTTGGTTTATTTTAACTTAAATTAATGGAGCGGATTAACGGGCTTTTGGTTATGATCCGATAACCATTAGGATAATTTGTTCTCTATAAAATAGGGCTTAAGGGTTTTGTTAAGCCCTAATCCATGCAATCCCTAGTCAGCCGCCACCACTTCCAAGCTTGCTTCTCCTGGCCCAAGCTTCAGCCGTGATCCTCCCAACCTCCTGATATTCTTCCTGGGTTCGTGACAAGGTAAGCCTAGCTTCCTTATTTGGCCGGCCTATTCTTCCACCAAAGCTGTCCAATTTTCTGACAGCTTGTTTTCTTTCGGAGCCGCTTGACGACATTTTGAGAGCTCCTATAGCCGCTTCCTTGTCGGATTCAATCTCCGTAATCCTCATAGGTGGAGGATGAAGGATCTGGCCAAACGGGTTGACGAATACCTCTCCGAGAAGCGAAGTTTTGAGGACTCATTTCAATCCAAATTTTATTTGGATTGTGATCTTCTCTCGATCACGCATCGCCTTCAACACGAGGCTAGTAACCCGCATTTAAGATGAGGCTCGTGACTTTGTGAAGTCATCCCGAAGATACTCGGCGTGATACGGATAGAGACGATTCTAGCGAGGATCGCTCGCTGATGTCTTTCCCGCTACACGTGATAATGAAGGTATACGAGTATAAATTTCCTTTTATTGTAAAATTTGAATTTATGGTTATGTCTACTCATGTTGTACTATGCATGTGTATGGTGTGTGTGTTGTAATAAATTAGATTTATTATTTTTATTTCTTCCATTGTGCACATGTTTACGAAACATGTTCGAACATACACTCGTCGCGGTGCCAGAAACCCAACAGTGGTATCAGAGTCCAGGTTGTGTTTCGACATAATCGTAAAATTGTTTTGCGATAGTCGTAATTGTATTTATGGAAATTTTCTACTTTTGGAAAGTTAGAAGTATTTTTTGGAAATTTTTAATTTTGAAAAGTCTAGAAGTATTTATGGAAATCTTCTACTTTTGGAAAGTTAGAAGTATTTATGGAAATTGATATTTTCCATTAATAGAATATTTGATTAGATTTGGAAATTTGTTTTCTAATTTAATCATGATTTGATTTGGGAAATCAAATCTTAAAATATTTTATTTCCATAAGTAGTTTTGATGATTTAGGAAATTTGTTTCCTAAATTGACTTTCCTTAATCAACACTTTCCACAAATAAAATATGTGATTATATTTGGAAATTTGTTTCCTAATTTAATCATGATTTGATTTGGAGAATCAAATCTTAAACATATTTTATTTCCATAAATAGTTATGACATATAAGGAAATTTTGTACATGTCATAATTGTATGCCATGTAATTGCATTAGATGCATATCATTATGCCATGCGTGTCGTGACATGTAGATGTATGTCATATAAGTCATGCCATGCAGGTAATAGTTATTTTCATACAAAGAGGATGAGACATTAAAGCCTACCTTCCATTAATATGGTTAGAACCCGAGTTCGTTTCTTGTTTGGGTTGTTGGACTCTCTCAAGCAGCTCGAACAGAACATGTTCAAACCATGGAATAGTTTAATACTAATATGGTAAGAGTCAGAGGTCAATCGTTAGCTTTGGTTGTTGGACTCTCTCCAAGCTGGGCAAATTGGTTGAATGCGCTCTAACCATATTAAAACTATTTCTCGAGTAATGGGATGGCTTGAACCTACAGCATCGGCTTGTTGGACTCTCTCTAAGGTCGATGTGACGGGAGGTGAAGTTGGGTGCTATGCATATGATGCATACTTGTTAATGTGTTAACAACCCGATGTATGTGTGAACATTCAATTAGTTGATAGCACATTGTGATAGTTGCATATAGTGATATGCAATCGGTATATTTGATACCTACCATCGTAGTTATGAATGGCTTGTTGGACTCTCTCCAAGGTTGTTCATATCTATGATGGATATCAGCCCATTCGGAGATGGACCTACGATCTCCCGAAGTGATGTTGGGGTTTTTGAAATTCGAAAAATGAATGGGATTTATAAATGTATATTGATGCATTTTAAAAATCATTTTCTCATATATGCTCGTTTTGTATTTCTAAGTTAATCTATTGATCATGATGTCTTTGAATTTGCATTCCATTTTGGATTCGAATAAATTGACTGGGCCGAACTTCTTGGACTGGCTTAGAAACTTGAGAATTGTTCTCAAGGTTGAAAAGCTTGCAAATGTCCTTGAAGCGTCTCTTTCCGCCCGTCCTAGTGACAATGCAACTCTGGACCAATTGTTGGCCTATCAGAAACATGTGAGTGATTCTGAACAAATGAGTTGCATCATGCTAGCCACGATGGTACCTGAGCTACGAAAGCAGCATGAGTATATGGATGATCATACCATAGTCTTTCATCTTTATGAGTTGGTTGATGAGCAAGTGACATTCGAAAGGTTCAAAGTCTCTAAGCTCCTCTTCACCTCTGAGATGCAAGAAGGTTCATCTATGGTACTGCTCAACATGCTGAAGACTGTGGAGTCTTCTGTGAAGCATGAGCAGGGGACGGTGCTGTAAGTTGATTCCTTGAAGAAAGGTTCTAAGAGGAAGTCAAAAGAATAGTAGAAGGGAAAGAAAAGGCTAAAAAGGCAGAACCAGCTCAAAAGGGCATTTGCCATCATTATGGCAAGGAGGGTCATTGGCAAAGAAATTGCACGATTTATCTTGAGTTCGTGAAGAAGAATAAGGCATCGGATGCCCCATCTTCTTCAGATATCTTCGTTATTGATTGTCATTCTATTTCCTCAAACACTTGGGTATTAGATACTGGGTGTGGCTCACATATATGTAATGACATACATAGGCTAAGGAATAGAAGAATACTCGTCAAGGGAGAGTCAAATTTACGTGTTGAGAATGAAGCAAAGGTTGCCACACTCGCCATCGGAATGTATTTGTTGAAACTCCCTGCAGGACTTGTCTTAGAACTGGATAATTGCTTTTATGTTCATTCGTTGATAAAGAACATCATTTCTATTTCTTGTTTAAATAGAAATGGGTACCATTTGACTTTTAGTAACAATTGTTGTTACATAACTTTGAATGGAGTTCTTTATGGGACTGGAACTTTAAGCAATGGTATTTTTACGTTGGACGTATCCAGTGACATTTTCAATATCGAAGCAAGCAACAAGCATGCTCAAAAAGATAATCAATTAGACTCCTACATGTGGCATTGTCGTCTTGGCCATGCAAGCAAGAAACGCATGTCCGAATTACACCGATGTGGAATTTTGGAATCGTTTGAATTGGATTCATACGATACATGTGAATCATGCTTAAAAGGTAAGATGACTAAGTTACCTTTTATAGGAAAAGGTGAATGAGTGGGAGAGTTACTAGGTCTAATACATATTGATGTATGTGGACCTATGTCAACTCAAGCTTTAGGAGGCTATAGCTACTTCATTACCTTCACCAATGATCACTCACGGTTTTGGGTATGTGTTCTTGATGAAACACAAGTCTGAAGCCTTTGAAAGGTTCAAAGAATTCAGGAATGAAGTAGAGAAAAAACATGACAAGAGTATTAAAATACTTCGATCGGATCAAGGTGGTGAATACTTAAGTCTTGAGTTTCTTGATTATCTAAGAGACAATGGTATATTGTCTCAATGGACTCCGCCATATACATCACAACATAATGGTGTATCTGAGAGGCGTAACCGGACCTTGTTGGACATGGTCAAGTCAATGATGAATCATGCGAATCTTCCCAAGTCCTTTTGGGGCTATGCACTTCAGACAGCTGTTTACTTGTTAAACAGAATGCCAACCAAGGTAGTCTCTACTACTCCATATGAGATATGGAATAGTAAGAAACCTCATGTATCTTACTTGAAGATATGAGGTTGTCCTGCTTATGTGAAGCGGACTATATCAGACAAATTGGATGTTAAATCTGATAAATGTCTATTTATTGGATACCCTAAGGAAACAAGGGGTTACCAATTCTATCATCCTGTTGAACAAAAGGTGTTTGTTTCAAGGCATGCTGTGTTTCTAGAGAAAGAGTTTCTCTTGCAAGAAAATAGTGGGAGTGTCGTCGAGCTTGAGGAGGCTCGAGAGACTCAAATAGACATTGATGAGATACCTGGTGAAACACAACAGCCGATAACTCATAGTGATGAGCAATCGGCTGGACCTATTGAAACACCACATCTTCGTAGATCTGGTAGAACACGTAATATTCCTGAGAGATATGGATTTCTCGTAAGTGAATCGAACGACATGTTACTCATTGATGATGAGGAGCCTACAAGTTATGAAGAAGTTCTGACAAGTTCAGAAAGGGATAAGTGGCTTGAAGCCATGAAGTCGAAAATGGATTCCATATATGAAAACCAAGTTTGGAACTTGGTTAACCCACCTGAAGGCATAAAGCCTATAGGGTGCAAGTGGGTTTTCAAGAAGAAAACCGACATGGATGGTAATGTGATTACCTATAAGGCTAGATTGGTGGAGAAAGGATATCGTCAAAAGCAAGGTGTTGATTATGACGAGACATATTCGCCTGTAGCTATGCTTAAATCCATTCGGATGCTCCTGGCCATAGCGGCTCATTATGATTATGAGATATGGCAAATGGATGTGAAAACAGCTTTCTTTAATGGAAACCTGCTCGAGGACGTGTATATGATACAGCCTGAGGGTTTCACATTGGTTGATAAAACCAAGGTATGCAAATTGCGATGGTTCATATATGGATTGAAGCAAGCATCCAGGAGCTGGAATATCCGTTTTGATGAGACAATCAAAAAGTTTGATTTCTCACAAAATCCAGACGAACCTTGTGTGTACAAGAAGGTTAGTAGGAGTGCAGTCGTATTCCTAGTATTGTATGTCGATGACATATTACTTATAGGAAACGATTTTTCAATCTTACAGTCAGTTAAGGTTTGGTTGTCCAAGACATTCTCCATGAAAGACCTGGGAGAAGCAACCTACATCCTCGGGATTAAGATCTATAGAGATAGATCGAAACAGTTGCTTGGTCTTTCGCAGTCTACATATATAGACCGAGTGCTAATGAGGTTTAGCATGTCGGAATCCAAGAAAGTTTTCCTACCAATCAGGCATGGGATACACCTTTCGAAGTCTATGTGTCCATGCACAGAAGACGAGAGGATTTGCATGAGTAAGATTCCCTATGCATCTGCAATAGGATCTATCATGTATGTTATGTTATGTACGAGGCCCGATGTATCGTATGCTCTGAGTGTCATGAGTAGATACCAGTCTGATCCAGGAATGGATCATTGGGTAGCTGTTAATACAATCCTTAAGTACTTGAGAAGTACTAAGGATGTGTTCCTAATATATGGAGAAGGGGACATGGTGATACGCAGGTATACGGATGCCAGCTTCCAGACAGACAAGGATGATTCCAGGTCTCAGTCTGGATACATGTTCACCTTGAATGGGGGCGCAGTGAGTTAGAAAAGTTCCAAACAAGACACTGTAGTGGATTCTACCACTGAGACAGAATACATTGCAGCTTCGGAAGCAGCAAAGGAAGCGGTTTGGATCAAGAAGTTCATTTATGAACTTGGTGTGGTTCCAGCCATTGTTGAAGCAATACCGGTCTACTGCGACAACAATGGAGCAATTGCACAGGCGAAAGAGCCAAGGTATAATCAACGATCCAAACATGTGCTTCACCGCTATCATCTGATCAGAGAGATCATTAGTAGGAAGGAAATACAAATCGAGAAAATCCCCACTGAAAGGAACTTAGCGGATCCTTTGACTAAGGCATTACCTCAAAGTAAGTTTGAGGGTCATGTTAGAGCTTATGATATTGGATACCATAGCGATTGACATTATGTCAAGTGAGAGTTTGTTAGTAATATATGAGAGATGTCCTAAGGCAATCGCCTTATGTTTGAACCATTCATATGATAAATGAAGATTCACTATTTGAGTATACATGTTTTCATGTATTTGATTAGATCTTAAACTCATTTACTGAATGTCCACGATACGATTCACAACATGAGAGAATTTGTGATTGGATCACAACTAGTGAGTATCTCTACATGTGTAATTGTGATGTATCAGAATTATCCCTAATCGATGAATTGATGGATTTGGGCACCATCGATTCTATCGAGACTAGCACGAGGTATACTCCTTGGTGTATCCAAGCAACTGATTCTCACTGGCTGGAGACATTGTGATGTCCGGAGTTAATCGTGGATGCTAGTTATGATAACTAGTTCATTGGAGTGACCAGCCGTAAGACTTCATATGGTTCTCTGCATATATAGATATGTCAATGAAGTTCTTACTGCAGCTTAAGTGCGATGTTCCTTTGACTTGCGGTATTCAAGTCATCTTGATCATAAAGACTTATGCTTTGACATCTTAAGCAAGCATCTCTGAGGAGATGTGGACCCGGGATGATTGGGTATAAGTAAAAGTGATCGAAGGTGTTTGAATAGCCTATAAAGGATTCACCACTCCTTGCGAGGAGATGTATACCCATGGCCTCTCGTCGGATTGTTACTAAAGTCTTTGGCCAAAGGATTACATGTTTAGAGTAAGGTACTCTTAGATACATGTGCAGTAACTAGAATTCGTAGGACGAGGAAATGATACTTGGGCTAGGTGTGACATAGTCAACCTAGTGGGGACTGACACTATAGACCATGTCCTGAACCAAGTGGGTATATGATGAGTGAAGGGAATGGGGCACGATTCATTATAGCTGTTGAAGGGTTTCAGAAATATTTCTAGATCAACCGTTGATCTTTTCGGTTAATTGGGGATCATGATGTACTACTAGGTGCCACACATGATCGTTCTATAATTAATGGTTAATTATAGACGGCCAACATAAACCGAGAACATATTTGGTCACATGCACAACGAGCGTAATCCGAAGGATTTAAAATGAGCTTGAGAATGAGATTCTCAGATTGAGAGAAACTAGGTTTGGTTGAACCAAACAAGGAGTGAGCATGAAATCATTTCAGTCGCAATGGAAGCGTGGATGGACCGTGTCTTATAAAGACATGATGGATGAACCAAATTGGTTTGGTTCTAACCCAATGGAGGAGAATAAACCAAAGGGGTTTGGATTGTTTTAAACGAATGAACCAAAGTTGGTTCGGTTCATTTTAACTTAAAATAGACCAACATGGTTTGTTTTATTTTAACTTAAATTAATGGAGCGGGTTAACGGGCTTTTGGTTATGATCCAATAACCATTAGGAGAAGTTGTTCTCTATAAAATAAGGATTAAGGGTTTTGTGAAAACCTAATCCAAGCAATCCCTAGTTGCCACCCACCCCTCCTCTCCTCTAGTGGTCGGCGCCCAACCCTAGCCGCCGCCCAGCTTTGTGCCCCGTCCAAGTTTGTTCCCGGCGTCCAAGCTTCAGCCGGTGATCCTCCGGCGACCCTCCGGTGATATTCTTTGGGTCCGGCGACAAGGTGAGCGTCTAGCTTCCTTATTTGGCCGGCCCTATTCCTCCACCAAAGCTGTCCAGTTTTCTGGACAGCTTGTTTATTTCATGTCGGAGCGTCGTTTGGACGACGTTCGAAGCTCCGACAGTGGCTTCCTTGCCGGGGATTCGATCTCCGGTAATCCTCATAGGTGGAGGACGAAGGATTCGTCAAACGGTTGACGAATACCTCTCCGGAGAAGCGAGTTTTTGAGGACTCGTTTTGAATCCGAATTTTGATTCGGATTGTGATCTTCTCTCGATCACATCGTCTTCGACACGAGGCTAGTAACTCATACGAAGATGAGGCTCTTGACTTTGTGAAGTCATCCTAAAGATACTCGGCGTGGATACGGATAGAGACTATTCTAGCGAGGATCGTTCCGGTTGATGCCTTTCCCGCTACACGTGATACGTCAGGTATACATAGTATAAATTTCCTTTTATTGCAAAATTTGAATTTACGGTTATGTCTACACATATTGTAGTATGCATGCGTGTGGTGTGTGTATTGTAATAAATTAGATTTATTATTTTTATTTCTTCCGTTGTGCACATGTTTACAAAACATGTTCGAACACACACTCGCCACGGTGCCGGAAACCCAACACATCGTAGGTCAACAATGAAGCTAAATAGAAATTGAAAAGAACCGATCAATTACCAGGAATTGAGTAAGAACAGAACCACTTAAGCTTCAATCACCTAGCTCGAATCCCTCCTCCTACAGTGACCTCTAGAAACGACATCCTCCTCCTTGCAACAACCCCACACCCAATGCCTTAGAAGAAGACGGCTTGGTGCAGCTGGTGATCGACCAAGCAGAGACTAGGCCTCACTCGCAACGAGAAGAAAGGTTGTCGACGAAGCAAGGTAGAGGAAGGCAACGATGTTGGGCTCGCGTCGATCGGCAGTGACGAGCGAGCAAGAAGGCTGAGACCGATGTGATGGATCAGCAAGAGGAGCAGTAACGCCGACGAGATCAAGCTTCTACGATCAGAAGGATGGCTTCTCAGAAGAGAGGAGCCGACGATGACAAGGAAATCGAGGATGAGGAAGGTTGCTCGATGTATTCGGCGTTGCTTGTGATCGGTGATGTCGCTTACGGTGTTAAGGGGTGGCGGAAAGGAAGCTAGGGCACAGGGAAGGGCAGTGACGAGGAGTAGGCAGCAGCTACGTGATGATTAGGGATGCGGCGCGGTGGCCTGTGCGCTTTGCGGTGGACTGTGGCGCGGCGATGCAGCGGTGGCGATAGGGCTACGACGGAGGTCGGACAGCGATCAGTGGCGCGAAGATGCAGTGGCGGCGGTAGGGCTGGAGCAGTGAAACGAGGAATCGAGAGGGAGGGCTCGACGACATCGATGAAAAGGGAGAAGGGCTCGCGCGTAGAAGGCGAAGAGGTGATTGCTGCGTCACGGAGAAGAAGAAATGCTCGCCGAAGGAGACGATCAGCTGCGTCGAGAGAAACAGTCGGAAGAAAGAAAAACCGAAGGAAACATTACCTCTTGGCATTATTATTGAGTAGCGGGTCGGGTAAGAAAATACCAGGTCGGGTTTAGGGAAAAACAATTGGATTCGACGTTGATCAATCCATTGACCTTAGAGTTTTACAATTAAACTTAAGTCAATTAAACCCCTCATACCCAGATGACCCAAACAGGCTTTCCCGAAGCCTATTAAATCTTTCCCCGTAATAGTCATAGAAATTTCCATTTAAGTCCCGGAAAATTTCTAAAAATTCTTAAAACATTTTACAAGATAATTTATCAATTAAAGAGGAATATAATTTTATTTTATATTTTTTTTCCGGTATTTTACAAATTGCCCAACGAGGTAGCTCTCGAGAGAGTTACTGGCCTTGGAGTAGCAACCCAGTTAGGGTTGTGAACCAAGTAAACTACCTGTGTCTAAATTGCTTTCAATTTCCGATGCATACTCTTATTAGAAAATAAGGTTAGAAAATAAATAAAATTATAAAACACTGAAATTCACCACCCCCCCTCTCAGTTCACTCGATCCTACAATTGGTATCAGAGTCGGGGCGCTCCGAGTTGGTGAAACCACCATCCTAAGTCTTAGATTAATTTAGATTTTTTTCTTGCTTTAGATTAACTTAGAATATATTTTTTTGCTTTAGATTAATTAACAATATTTTTTCCTTACTTTAGAATATTTTTCCAGGATTTAATATTTGCTAGATAATATTTTCAGCATTTAATATTAACTAGAATAATTTTTTCTACATTTAAATAATTATTTTTGTATTTAGTTAATTATTTCTGCATTAGATGATTATTTCGGCATTTAGTTAATTATTTCTGTATTTAGTTAATTATTTCTGCATTTAAATAATTATTTCTACATTTAGTTAATTATTTCTGTATTTAAATAATTATTTCCGCATTTAAATAATTATTTCTGTATTTAAATAATTATTTCTGCATTTAGTTAATTATTTATGAATTTAAATAATTATTTTTGCATTTAGTTAATTATTTCTTAATTTTAGATATTTTAAAAATCATTTTCTGCATTTTTGATATTTTAAAAAAAAATTTCTGCATTTTAGGTATTTTAAAAATCATTTTCTGCATTTTTTTATATTTTAAAAATCATTTTCTGTATTTTATATATTTTAAAAATCATTTTTTGCATTTTATATATTTTAAAATAAAAATTCTGCACATTTAAATTAGATAAAATCATTTTCTGCATATTTAAATAAGTTAAAATTATTTTTCTTTATATCTAGATCAATTTAATTAATTTTCTGATTAGAAAATATTAGATTTAATTTTTCTTGCCTTAGAAAATATTGGAATTTTTTTTCTGGCCTTACAAAATACTTGATTTAATTTTCTGTAGTTAGAGAATATTTCATTAATAATGTCATACTTAGAGGGATACATCACCGTTCGCCCTCCTCTCTTTAATGGAGAGGACTTTTCCTACTGGAAAAGGCGAATGAAATGCTTTCTAAAAACCGATCTTGATGTTTGGTTTTTAATTAGAAAAGGGTTCGTAGCTCCGGTAGACGACTCGAGTGAGTTGTTAGATCCGGAGAAATTGACCATAAATTTTAGGAAAAAAGCTCAGGTTGATTACAAGGCTTTAAACTCCTTGCAATGCGGACTTACGAATGAGGAGCTAAGTTGAGTCGAATCTGTTCAAAATTCAAAAGAGTTATGGGATAAATTAATTAAGTTACATGAACAGGCTAACTTGAGTCAAACCGAGGATGGTCTAGTTTTGATGGCAGGAACGAACACAAAAGGAAAGAAATCCAAATCAAGAAAAGAGGAAAAGGAAGAAAGCATCTAAGGCGAAATTGGAGAAGTCATCGTCGGAAGAGTCGGACGTGGAAATATCAACGAATTGCTTCGTAGCACTCGTGGCAACGGACGAGTCCGAAGGTGAGACAAACTCCGAGTCCGAGTCTGAAAGATGATACGAATCTGCATCCGTTTCCGAAGGTTCTTACGAGGTAACCTCTCCCCTAGAAGATAAATTATATAACATAATTGCATGCCTAGGTAGGAAACTAGCCAAGTCCGAGAATCGAGTCGACTCGCTTCTTGAGAAAGTTCAAGTACTTAAGGAGCAATTCAACTCGAAGACTTCGACTTGCCAAATTAAGGATAGAGACTCAACTCGAGTTGCAAAGCTTTAGGAAGAGAATTCTGTCCTAAAAAGGCAAGTAGAAGATCTCACCAAATCGTTGGAAAGGTTCACGTCGGGATCCAAGTACCTCAAGATGATGCTTGGGTCTCAACAAGTCAAGTACAACAAGTCCGGACTCGGATACAAGGCTAAGGACACATATTGATTATATATGTCCTTGTTTAATAGAAATGCTAAGGGTCGAGTCCAAGCTTGGGTTCTTAAGACTAGCTTAGTCAATCAAGTTGGACCGAACCAATTTTGGATTCCCAAAGAACAAGTTTACTTAGTGAATAAGACCCAACAAAGCTACTATTCAACGGGAGCTAACTCGTTGATTGTTTCCTTAATTAGATAAAACACTTGCATGCTTTAGTTTACTTTACTTGCTTAATTTAGAATGAACTAGATAGGAAACAAAGTTGTTTAAACTTGAACGACCTAGTACTAAGACAAGTGAACTGATAGTAAGTTAGAGAAGCTCTTCGAAGTGCATGCTTAGGAAGTGGTCATTGCTCCGATATCCAAGAAGGTCATGTGCCTCGCCACGACCTGATGCACTAAGTCGAGTGGAACTGACTGAAGCTAACTCACTAAGTCTTTAACTAGTTAGACCAAGGCTTAGTCTAAAGTGAATCAAGTACTTGATTCCTTTATTAACTTTGTCTAGGAAGTGGTCGTTGCTCCGACAACCAAGAAGGTCACGTGCCTCGCCACGACCTGGAAGTCAATACTGGAAAAACCTTCTTGACTAGCTCAAACCAAGCTTGAATCTAACACAAGTTTAAACACTTTGAAATTGCTCATTAAATTTAATTAAGATAAAAGAAATCCTCATCTCACAAAACTCATAGGAATAAGTGTATTGAAAACCTAGTTTGGGTGATATGATTAAGATTTTAATTAAGCTTAATTTAGCTTAACTCAACCTAATAAACATAATTAATTTACTTTAACAACTTATCTTAATTAAACTTAACTTAATTCAACTCTACTTAATTTACTATACTTAAACTTAATTTATTAAACATAATCACAACTTAATTAAACTTAACAATAACATAATTAAACTTAATCACAACTTAATTAAGCTTAACAATAACTTAATCACAACTTAATTAAACTTAACAATAACTTAACAACAACATAATTAAACTTAAAAAAAACTCAACAACAACTTAATTAAACTTAACAACTTAAATAAACAACTAAACTTAACAACTTAACTAAACAATTAAACTTAACTTAACCTAATTAATCTTATCAATCCAAACCATCTAATCAATTCAACTTAAATATTTCAACTTAATCAACTCAAATACAATCAAATCAACACAATTAATCCAAAATCAATTCAAAAAAATTTGCTTTATTCAAAATTTAAATTAAGGGGGAGAAAATAGTTTCAAGTTTATTAAATTTTGAAAAGGAGGAGTCTTAAATGTGTTTCAAACACTCTAGCTTTATGGGGGAGATCTAGAGACTAGGGGGAACCTAAAATATTTTGCTAAATTATGAAATTTTTAAAATCTTCTCTAAAATTATGTTGGAATTGGATAAGAAATATTCTTAAGGGGGAAATAGAAAATTTTAAAGCTAGCTAAGAAACTATATTTTTGAAAACTTCAAGCTTTAATTAAGGAGAAGTTTCAAAATGTTAATTAAGGGGGGAGAAAAACTTAGGCTTGAATGCTCTTTGAAAAGCTTAAATATTTTCAAGTTTAAATACATAAAAATTCTACTTAGATTTTGATGTATGTGGAGAAGACAATTAAACATTTTAAAGCATTTATCCAGTGGGAGTTTAGAAAATTTGAAAATTTTGAAAAATTCCTTAAAGATTTTTGAAAATAAGTTTTATTCAAGGAGAGCTTTGAAAAATTTGAAAACTTTGAAAAATTTGAAAATTTTTGAAAATTTTGAAAATAATTTTTATTCAAGGGGAGCTTTGAAAAATTTGAAAATTTGAAAATTTTGGAAAAATTTTGAAAAAAAAGTTTTTATTCACGGGGAGCTTTAAAAAATTTGAAAATTCTTTAAAATTTTTGAAAATGAGTTTTTATTTGGGGGGAGTGTTAAAAAGTTTGAAAATTTTGAAAAGTTAGAAATATTGTTTGAAATTTATCAAAAAGCTTAAATTAAGTTTTTTAATTCAAATTTGCGGGTAAAAATTTTAAAACTTAATTTTTGAGCTTGAAAATTTCTTATAATTTGTTGGCATTTTAAATTTAATCCTTATTTTGATGTATGCCAAAAGGGGAGAGAAGAGATATAAAATTATAGATTTAAAAAAAAAATATGCAGTTAAGAAGATGGAAAATTTTGATAAGGACTTATGCATCTCATATATAGTTAAATTTATGCATCAAATATTCATGACAAAAGTTGATAGTTCATTTCTTATACATGTCAATATATGGAGATTGGTATTTGATTCTCCTAACTTTAACTGATGTGTTGTCATAGATCAAAAAGGGGGAGATTATTGATGTAGTGAGCATCACTCCTTAGTTTTGATGTATGAACCATAGTTAAATGTTAGGATTCACTTGTGTTCTAATATAAGTGTGAAGTGTGCATGCTTAATAGGAAGTCCTAGTAGGTCGTGTTGACCGGATACTAGACACGTATCTTGACAGATCATGCAGACCGGACACCAGGCATGAAGTCCAGATGGGTCGCATGGATCGGACATTTGGCATGAAGACGATTGGGTTAGGAGATCGGACAATCGACAAAAAGTCCAACTAGGTCAGGCAGACCGAACAGCTGGTGGAAGCCTTGATGGGTCAGATCGGATGTCAAGAATGGTAAGTCTGGCAGGTAGCCGGCAGGAAATCCTCGAGTGAAGAGGTGAGGCCGAGTCCTCTGTAGGATGCATCGATCCGACGAAAAGTCTGTGTGGGACTTAGTAGTCGAGATCGAGCAGTATTACTACTGCTATCGCATTTCATATTAGCTATTTTGTGCTAATCCTATTTTGTAGGGATCAGTTGACTGAATGGATTCATGTCGACTGAAGTCCAGTCGATTGGAGATGTATTAGTTGATTGGATACCTATTTGGCAGGATTAGCTGGTGATCGATCGAAGATCTTGCGATGCAGATGGAAAGGGCTTCAGTCGACTGAAGAGTTTGAGTCGACTGAAGAGGGAAATTTCCTGATGCGGAGCCGAGTGACGTTCAGTCGACTGGAAGACCACGAATTCCATATCGACGGGCTGATGTGGAGTCGACTGGAAAAAGTTTATAAAAGTTGTGCTCGACAAGATCCAAGAAATCAATCAAATCAATGGACGTTGAAGTGCTGTCAAAATTTCCTCACGATCACATGATCTTCAACCTTCAAAAAGGACTCTTTTCTGACACCTTGAGCCTGCATCCAAATCTTCAGTAGTGTCGGTATAAAGTAGTCTTAATTTGCTTTTAGTTCACTTTTGTATTTAATTTCAAGAGAGGGTAGGTTGTTACCCTTCTCTCATACTTGTAAAAAGGGAAACCCTCCAAAGTCGAGAGTTCTTGAATCGGAAGGTATTATAGTGATTGCCCAACGAGGTAGCTCTCGCGAGAGCTACGGGCCTTGGAGTAGCAACCCATTTAGGGTTGTGAACCAAGTAAATTGCCTGTGTCTGAATTGTTTTCAATTTCAGTTGCATACTCTTATTAGAAAATAAGTTTAGAAAATAAATAAAATTATAAAACATCGAGATTCAGCCCCCTCTCTCGGTTCACTCGATCATACAATTGGTATCAGAGCCGGGGCGCTCCGAGTTGGTGAAACCACTATCGTGAGCCATAGATTAATTTAGATTATTTTTTTCTTGCTTTAGATTAACTTAGAATATTTTTTTGCATAAGATTATTTTACAATATTTTTTCCTTACTTTAGAATATTTTAAAATATTTTTCCAGGATTTAATATAGCCTAGATAATATTTTCAGCATTTATTATTTGTTAGAATAATTATTTCTGCATTTAGTTAATTATTTCTGCATTTAAATAATTATTTATGCATTTAGTTAATTATTTCTGCATTTAAATAATCATTTTGTGCATTTTAGATATTTTAAAAATCATTTTCTGCATTTTGGATATTTTAAAAATTATTTTCTGCATTTTAGATATTTTAAAAATCATTTTATGCATTTTAGATATTTTAAAAAAAAATCTGCATATTTAAATTAGATAAAATCTTTTTTGCATATTTAAATAAGTTAAAATTAATTTTCTGAATATCTAAATCAATTTAATTAATTTTCTAATTAGAAGATATTAGATTTAATTTTTCTTGCCTTAGAAAATATTGAAAATTTTTTCTTGCCTTATAAAATATTTTATTTAATTTTTTTGTAGTTAGAGAATATTTCATTAATAATGTTACACTTAGAGAGATACAACATCATTCGCCCTCCTCTCTTCAATGGAGAGGACTTTTCCTACTGGAAAAGGCTAATGGAATGCTTTCTGAAAATCGATCTTGATGTTGGGTTTTCAATTGGAAAAGGGTTCGTAGCTCTGGTAGACGACTTTGGTGAGTTGTTAAATCCGGAAAAATGGACCGTAAATTTTAGAAAAAAGGCTCAAGCCGATTACAAGGTTTTAAACACTTTGCAATGCAGACTTACGAATTGTTAGGAAAATCAACCCAAGATGTGATTTTGATGTGTGTGGCAAAGGGTTTAAGTTAGGTTGTTATGGTTTTGATATGTGCATTGGAGTCTTGCAGGACTTAGTAATTCACACAAGGTTAGCTTGACGAAGCATCGGCAAGTCACCATCTCATGACTCCGTCCTTGAGTCGGTGAAGGAGCATTGCGGAAGCCGCGTGCTTGGTGCATCCGAGGGACCGCCGGACGAGGAGCATTGAAGTGAAGCTGAAGGAAGTAGACTTCAGGGCAAGACCCGTAGGATGGCGCTGCGAAACCGTGCGCTTGGCGCATCTGAGGGACGTGGCCGGATGAAGATGACTTCAAATGCGAGGGACTCCGAAGGGATGAGAGTGAGCGAATGTAACCTAGGTCGGGTAGCTCATAGGTGAACTTGGTCGGATGGCTAAGTCAAGAGTCTGAGGCTCAACTGAGTTGGCTAAGGTGAACCTGACGGTCGGATGTACCCAAGTTTGAGGGTTTTCCCAACATCAGTCGACTGTCATGTCATGGTAGTCGACTGCTCTAAGTCGACCGAGACTCATTCGGTATTCGAGTCTGTTCTTAGTGAACGATCGATTGCGGCTCTTGGCATTCGATTGATGGCTCCCACCGATCGCCAAGGAGCATGTATCGAGGGTTTCGGGCACAGAACCTTCTCCAGTCGAGTGATCGCGTCGACCACTCGACTGATGGCACCATCAATCAACTAATGGTCATGATCAGTCGACTAATATGGGAGCCGTTGGTTGGAAACCAATGTGGATGAAGCCGTTATTGGGCAACAACTACAGCAGTAGTCGATTGATCAGGGCATTAGTCAACTGTCGCTGTGTTAACGGAAAGATTGGGCTCTTCTCTATAAGAAGGAGCCTTTGGACACTTGGGGAGCCTAATGCTTAACTCCTAAACATCCTCACAAGTGCCCAAACATTTTCCACTCTTCTTACTTGCATTTATTCCAATCTTATTGTAAGAAGAGAAATCTTGTAAGAAAAGATTACCTCCACCTTGCTTGGTGCCAAGGAGAGAATAGTGAAGCTTAAGGCATGATTCACCTTGGATGAATCGGTCCATGGATTAGCGGCAAGGCCGTGAACCACGTTACATCTTGGTGTTAGCGTTTGATTTCCTTTACTTATTGCTTTGTCTTTATTGTTTATATTTCCGCTTGCGCTAACGAGTTTGTAGATGAGCAATCAATGAGTAAATTCCACCGTACGACGATAGAGGGCTATTCGCCCCCCTCTTGCTAGCCACCTACGTTCCAACAAGTGCTATCAGAGCCAAGTCGCTTGTCACCGGACTAACCACCGCAACAAGCACAATCAAGAGATGGCTGACTCCAACATTCATCTGCCGAAGTTTGAAGGAGAATTCGCTTGGTGGAAAAAGAGAATGGAGGTATTCTTTGAAACCGATTTTGATATAATGCTCACTATGAAAATCGGTTTTGAAGTTCCTAGGGATAAAGAGGGGGAGCCACTAGAGAAATCAAGGTGGACTAAGAAGCAAAGGGAGGAGCATCTTGCAAATTCAAAGGCCAACCACCACCTTTTCAATGTGCTCCCCCAACAAGAGATCAACCGAATTGGGGAATGCTTAATTGCCAAAGAGATGTGGGAAAGATTGGTAGAGCTTCATTAAGGCACTTCGGAAGCCAAATTAGCAAGAAGAGACCTTCTCCACTCCCAACTCAACAACATCAAACTCGATAAAGGGGAGAAGGTATTATCACTACACTCTAGATTTAAAGAAATAATTAATGGATTGTCTAGTGTAGGTGAAAAGCTCTCCAACCGGGATATGGTCATGAAAGCTATAGATGCCTTTCCCCGGTCCTCAAAATGGAGCTCCATGGTGGACTCCTACATTTCGAAGAATATAGATGTGAGAACCTAGAAGAATTCTTCTCCACCATGGAGTTACATGAAACAAGGCTTGAGGGAGTAATTGAAGAACCAAGCATCAAGCCATCAAGGGGAGTGGCACTAGTAGCCAACAAGGGGAAGAAGAAGAAGGAGACTCCCTCCTCATCCGATGAAGGCTCCTCCTCCTCCTCCATGGATAGCACGGAAGAGGTCTACATGGTAAGAAAGGTGAGACGTGCGCTTAAAAATTTTAAATTTAACAAATCTAATGATAGGAGGAGAAGGCCAAGGAGGAAGATAATTTGCTACAATTGCCAAGGAGAGGGAAATATAAGAGATGATTGTCCCCTCTTGAACAAGAGCAAAGAAGTAAAGAAGAAGGGGAGCAAGAAGAAGGAAGAAGAGAAGAAAGCCAAGGAGAAAGGGAAGGCAAAGGCACACAAGGCCACATGGGATGATCCTTCATCCTCATCCGAAGAAGAAGAGGCCTTCACAAATCTTGCTCTTATGGGGATAGATGATTTGGACTCCACCTCCTCCGAGGAAGAAGAAAGAAGCATTAGCGAGGAGGAGAGCTTAAGTGAAGGGGGAGCGTCCACATCTTCATCCTCATCATCGGAAGGGGATTTGGTAAGTGAGGTAACAAATCTCCCTCCCAAGAAAATTACGTCTATTATTTCTAGCTTAACTAAGGGATTATTTAGGGCTAAAAAGGAAAACAAAAGCATGAAAAATGAAATTAAGGCCCTAGAAGAAAAGCTAGAAAAATCATGTTTAAATATTAATGATAATTTTTCTTCTAGTATCAATGATGCATGCTCACATGATGATTACATGTCTTTTAATGTTAGTGATGCATGTATGGAAGAAAATAGGGCTTTAAGGGAAAAGGTAGACCATTTAACTAAGGCCCTAGAAAAATTCGCTATAGGCTCCAACACATTGAACATGATCATAGGGAGCCAAAGGGAAAGCTTCAATAGGAAAGACCTAGGTTACAAGGGGAATAAAAATGAAAAGGCCTATCAATGCCTAATTGCTAGGGGTCAAGCCAAAAATAAAACAATAGCTAGAAAATGGATCCCTAAAGAATATTTAGTGAACCCCATAGGAAAGAACTTATATTGGGTTCCTAAATCCATCCTTAAGGGTTAGGAAAACCCTAGGATAGTCAACCATAGTGGACTTTATCTATATCATATTATTTGGTTGACTTAGGATGGTGTGGGTTTAAATTTTTAACATAGTGTTGGGTGATGATAATGCATAACCCATAAATTGAATGTTTAAATCATGATTCATGCTCAATTTTATAATTTATAATCATGATATACAATGATTGATGATTTATGATCATGATTGATAATTCTTGATGCATGTTCATGATTGGGTTTTTAGGATGATACTTAACCATGGGTAGAAATGCATAAAATTTTGGTTAAGTGTAAATACCATTAGGAACATCTCACATCCTACTATAAGGCTAACTTGATTGAGAACTTAGCAATGGGTGAGATGATAGGATGATACAAATGGTTCACTAATGCCTATGGCATTTAGATGGGTCATTAAGTGTATCAATAGAGCAATAATAGACCAATCATGGGGAAAGCATATGTTTAATTCAAAGACATATTTCCAAAAGATCATGGTTGGATATTTCAAATGATTTTAAAACCATTTTATGTTTCATAAACAGTGAGTTCATATTTTGAAAAGCTTCAAGGCAAAACTAGGCTTTAAAGTTGATACAAACCTTAGACTTTTTACAACTTTTGAGTTTTTGCCTAACTTTCAAAATTAAAATGAATTTTCATGAAAAATTATTTTTCACTGATAGAGGAACTCACAAGAAATATGTACTCAAAATTTCATGATTTTTTGAATTTCCTAGAATTTTTAATGCATTTCTGAATTGGAGTTCGAAAATCAGAAAACCTGAAATTTGCGTGTCAGTCGACTGATCCTCTGATTTAGTCGACTGATGTACTGTGCATGAGCATAATAACCTATTTTTATCAGGTTTTGAGTGGTTTTTGGTATTTCTCTTCCATTAGAGTTGATGTTATGCGTGTATAACATTTAGATAATATTTTTGATGGTGTCAAAGGGGGAGAATTGATAGGTTTAAGTTAATCATGCTAAAAGGGAAATTTTAGCATGTCTTAAGGGGGAGTTGCATGTTTAAGGGGGAGTTTGATACTCATGCTTTTATTTACATGCATTCTTGCCTTATGCTTTATGTATTTGTTTTACCTAACTTAAACGGATTGTCATACATCAAAAAGGGGGAGATTGTTAGAGCAATTAACCCATGATGTAGTTTTGATGTGTATGGAAAAGAGTTTAAGTTAGGTTGTTATGGTTTTGATATGTGCGTTGGAGTCTTGCAGGACTTAGTAATTCGCACAAGGTTACCTTGATGAAGCATTGACAAGTCACCATCTCATGACTCTGTCCTTGAGTCGGTGAAGGAGCATTGCGGAAGCCGCGCGCTTGGTGCATCCGAGGGACCACCGGACGAGGAGCATTGGAGTGAAGCCGAAGGAAGTAGACTTCAGGGCAAGACCCATAGGATGGCACTGCGAAGCCGTGCGCTTGGCGCATCCGAGGGACGTGGTCGGACAAAGATAACTTCAAAGGTGAGGGACTCCGAAGGGATGAGAGTGAGCGAATGTAACCCGGGTCGGGTAGCTCATAGGTGAACTTGGTCGGATGGCTAAGTCAAGAGTCGAAGGCTCAATCGAGTTGGCTGAGGTGAACCTGACGGTTGGATGTACCCAAGTTTGAGGGTTTTCCCGACATCAATCGACTGCCATGTCATGGCAGTCGACTGATGTCGGGAAAACCCTCAAACTTGGGTACATCCGACTGCTCCAGGTCGATTGGAGGCTCAACTGGTGTTCGAGTCTCCATTCTAGCCAAACCTTCTCCATCAGTCGACTGATTGATGGCTCCATCAGTCGACTTCCAAGAGGAGCAGTCGACTGGTGTCGAGGGTTTTAGGCACAAAACCTTCTCCAGTCGAGTGATCGCATCGACCACTCGACCGATGGCACCATCAGTCAACTAATGGTCACAATCAGTCGACTGATGTGGGAGCCGTTGGTTGGAAACCAACGTTGATGAAGCCATTATTGGGCAATGACTACAACACTAGTTGACTGATCGGGGCATCAGTCGACTACCGTTGTGTTAACAGGAAGATTGGGCTCTTCTCTATAAGAAGGAGCCTTTGGACACTTGGGGAGCCTAATGCTTAACTCCTAAACATCCTCACAAATGCTCAAACGATTTCTACTCTTCTTACTTGCATTTATTCTAATCTTATTGTAAGAAGAGAGATCTTGTAAGAAAAGGTTACCTCCACCTTGCTTGGTGCCAAGGAGAGAATAGTGAAGCTTAAGGCATGATTTACCTTGGACGAATCAGTCCGTGGATTAGCGGCAAGGCCGTGAACCACGTTACATCTTGGTGTTAGCGTTTGATTTCCTTTACTTATTTCTTTGTCTTTATTTTTTATATTTCCGCTTGTGCTAACGAGTTTGTAGATGAGCAATCAACGAGTAAATTCCACCGTACGATGATAGAGGGCTATTCACCCCCCTCTAGCCGGCCACCTACGTTCCAACACAAATGAGGAGCTAAGTCGAGTCAGATCCGTTCAAAATTCAAAAGAGTTATGGGATAACTTAATTAAGTTACATTAACAGGCTAACTCGAGTCAACTTGAGGATGGTCTAGTTTTGATGGCAGGAACGAACACAAAAGGAAAGAAATCCAAATCAAGAAAGGGGAAAAGAAAGAAAGCATCTAAGGCGAAATTGGACAAGTCATTGTCGGAAGAGTCGGACGAAGAAATATCAATGAATTGCTTTGTAGCACTCGTGGCAGCGGACGGGTCCGAAGACGAGACAAACTCCGAGTATAAGTCCGAGTCCCAGTCCGAGAGAAGCCACAGATCCACATCTGTTTCCGAAGGTTCTGACGAGATAACCTCTCCCCTAGAAGATAAATTGTATAACATAATTGTATGCCTAGGTAGGAAACTAGCCAAGTCTGAGAATTGAGTCGACTCGCTTCTTGAGGAAGTTCAAGTACTTAAGGAGCAAGTCAACTCGAAGACTTTGACTTGCCAAATTAAGGATAGAGACTCAACTCGAGTTGCAAAGCTTGAGGAAGAGAATTCTGTCCTAAAAAGGCAAGTAGAAGATCTCACTGGATCGTTGGAAAGGTTCACGTTGGGATCCAAGTATCTCAAGATGATGCTTGGGTCTCAAAGAGCCGTGTACAATAAGTCCGGACTCAGATACAAGGCTAAGGACACATATAGATCATACATGTTCTTGTTTAATAGAAATGCTAAGGGTCTAGTCCAAGCATGGGTTCCTAAGACTAGCTTAGTCAATCAAGTTGGACCGAACCAATTTTGGATTCCCAAAGAACAAGTTTACTTAGTGAATAAGACCCAACAAGTGACTACACCGCGTGTCACAGAGGATACACAACTGATACCTCATCGTAGTTGGAGGATTGTTAGACAACTTGATAGATTTATGTTCTTGGGAGAATCTTCTGATTTGCTCCCTGGGGAACAAAAACCTGATCCCTGGACATATGATGAGGCACTCCAAGATAAAGATGCGGTATCTTGGCAAAGGGCGATGAATTCTGAGATAGAATCTATGGATTCAAATCAGGTCTGGGAGCTAGTAGAACCACCCAATGGTGTAAAAGCCATTGAATGCAAGTAGATCTACAAAAGAAAGAGAGGATTAGATGAGAAGGTAGAGACCTTCAAAGCAAGGCTTGTTGTGAAAGGGTATACTCAGAAAGAGGGCATCGATTATGAGGAGACTTTTTCGTCGGTAGCCATGCTTAATGTAGGATCGATGTGTAGTTGTGGTGGCCGGCTAGAGGGGGGTGAATAGCCCTCGATCGATGGATAACGGAATTTGCTCATCTACAAAAGATTAGCGCAACGGAAACAACAAGACAAGAAAATAAACAATAAAGAAGAATACAAACAACGCTAACAAGATAGTATAACGTGGTTCACGGCTATGCCGCTAATCCACGGTCCCCGATTCGTCCTCGGTGAATCACTCCGCCAAAACCAATCCACTAATGGTCTCTCCTTTGCACCAAGCTAGGTGGAGGTAACCTTTACAATCAAGATCACTCTTCTTACAATAAGAATGAAGTAAAAATAAGTAAGAAGAGTGGGAAGACATTTATGACACTTTGGGAGAAGGTTAGAGTTGAAGCATTAGCCCCCCAAAGCCCCATACCCTTCCTTTTTATAGAGGAAGAGGGTTTCTTCCCATTGACACAGAGCTCGGTGACCCGATCCCGATCGGTCCTAGTCATTGCCCAATAACGGCTGCTTTCCACGTTGGATTTCATCCAACGGCACAGGCATCAGTCGACTGATCCTACCATCAGTCGACTGATGAACCATCAGTCGAGTGCTCGCGAGCTCGACTCCATTCTGTGCTCATGCACAGTGCTATCAGTCGACTACTACTCATGATCAGTCGACTGATCAAGCCATCAGTCGACTGCCCATGTCTTCAGTCGACTGATCCACTTGATTCAGCTCCTTAAACCAGTCGATCGAACCATCGACTCAGAGCAGTCGACTGCCATGACATGGTAGTCGACTGGTGTTGGGAAAACTCATCTGACACTTGGCCAAATGACCAAGTTTCACCTAAGAGCTACTATCCCTTCCCGGGTTACATTCGCTCACTCTCATCCCTCGGAGTCCCTCGCCTTTGAAGTTCTCTTCGTTCGCGGCCATGTCCCTCGGCAGCATCAGGTGCACGACTTTGCAATGCTCCTTCGCATCTCTTGCCTCGAAGTCTACTTCCTACAGCTTCACTCCAAGCTCCTTGTCCGGCGGTCCCTCGGATGCTCCAAGCGCACGGCTTCCGCAAAGCTATCCTTCACCGACTCAAGGACCGAGTCATGAGATATGAAACTCGCCAAGGCTCCATGTGCGAATTACTAAGTCCTGCACGACTTCAACGCACATATCAAATCATAATAACAAACTAACTTAAACCCCTTTGCCACACACATCAAAACCTTATCATGGCAAGAGATTGCCCTAACAAACTCCCCCTTTTTGATGTGTGACAATCCGTTTAAGTTAGGTAAAAATATTTGATAGAAATTTATAAGGTACGAAAGCATGTAAACATAAATATGATATAGCAACATGCAACTCCCCCTTAATCCATGAAACTCCCCATACATATTTCTCCCCCTATCATAATTTACTTAAACATAATCATTTCTCCCCCTTTGACACCATCAAAAAGATCAATACTAAGTTATAAACTCATGGCATCAAGTCTAATAGAAGGAAAATACCAAAAATTGGTTTAAAAACTAAATTTAACCTTTACTGTTCTAATTTTCAGACCACCAGTCGACTGGTTCAGACTACCAGTCGACTGGCACATGGTTTTCAGGAATTTCTGATTTTCGGATCGAAATTCAGAAATGCATTAAAAATTCCAAAAAATTCAAAAAATCATGAAATTTGGGGAACATATTTCTTGTAAGTATATCTATCAATGAAAAATAGTTTTTCATGAAAAATCATTGTATTTTCAGAGATTTTCCAAAAATCCAAGAGCTTTAAGAACCACTAAGTTTTTGAGCATGTTAGTATCCATTTTAACACCTAGTTTTGCTTTGGATTGTTTCAAAACATGAACACATAGATTTTAAAATAAGAAATTGTTTTAAAAACATATGAAATATCCAACCATGATCTTTAGGCAATATGTCTATGAATTAAACATAAGTCTTCCCCATGATTGGTCTATTATTGCTATTTTGATACCTTAAATGACCATCTAAAAGCCATAGACATTAGTGGACATTTGTATCATCCTAACATCTCACTCATGCTAAGTTTTCAATCAAAGTAGCCTATAGTGAGTGTGAGATGTATCCTAAAGGTATTTGTATATACTTAACCATTTTTTTATGCAATTCTATCAAGGTTAAGTATCATCCTATCATTTTACATGATCATAAAGACGTATATTAATTAATTTTACATTATGATCATGAGACAAATGTATTCATCAAGTAATAATCATGCATTAGGTATTATATCATGATACTAAAGCAAATATCACCTAAAGCATGATTTAAACCTTAATGCCAATGACTATGTGCCAAAAATCAAGATGATAGATCATGATTGCAAACTTACATGACAATTTCATTAATTATCATGATTTAAGCATTATTATCTATTTTTGGGCACATTATTGTTGGTGCAGTGAGGCACCGAAATCGAACCTGTGTTTTGATTATAGCAAAGACACAAAGTTAAGTCTATTTTGTTTTCTCACGAGCTGAATCGAGTGTGCAGAAGATTGATATAGCTGGAGCTGAAGGCTAGCGACACCCGGAGGAAGCCGCGGTGGTCGGGCGATACTCGAGTTACTTCGGAGGGAGCCGAAGGAATCGAGTGGAAGGCCGGAAGCAAAAGCAACACGTAAGTATCGAGGTAAGCTCGTGTGTGCGAGAGTAAGTAAGGTCGTATCCTCTTTACGGGGATGATCTTAAGCGTAGATCCGACCAAAGACATCTTATAGATGGTCTAGGTCGAGATCGGATGGTCGACGACCATCGAAATTATGTTTTTGTTGTGCTAACTTTGACTTACAAAGAAACATCACCGACCGCTACTTGGAGGACTCGATCGCCACAAACAATGATCGCTGAAGGTCGAATCGATCGATGTGCCATCACGATCGATGATGGCCATCAATGGTCAATGATCAGATTCGAGGAGTCAAGGATTATCACCAAATTTCAAGGGAAGATGTGCTCAAATTTGATTGGCTAGGGTTCCTCTCGAAAAGGGGCTCAAAGGCTATAAAAGGAGGGACAAACCTAGGGTTTCATCAACAATTCTAAGCCTCCAAAAAGTCTCCGCAAAGCTATAATTCTCTGACAACGAAGTCCTTCCTTCCGACGTCTAGGTTTAATTTTTCTTATTTGTCTTTGTATGTCGGTATTATTTTGTTATCAGTTGTTCATCTACTTTTCGGAGCTTTTATCATATACGAGGAGAGGGGGATTGTCCCTCTACCTTAGAGTTTTTTTGTATCGATTAACTCCTACCTCCAACGAGGAGGAGTTCCTTTAGTGCTTCTGCCCTCCGTACGTGGTCAAGGACCACTAGGGCCTTGGAGTAGTAGCCTTCGGCTACGAACCAAGTAAAACCCTTGTGTCGATTGTCTCTTTTATTTTATATTTACATTTCCGCTGCAATTAATTTATTATCTCTCGAGTTTTAACGAACGAAAGAAAAGATTTTTCGCTATTCACCCCCCCCTCTAGCGAACCGCATCGATCCAACAATTGGTATCAGAGCCGGGGGCGCTTAGATTTGGTGAAACCACCAATCTAATTTTTTTTTACAGATTTGTTTTTCGTTCGTTTAAATTTTTCTCCCACACTACTAATCCAAGACGAAGTCTTGGTACTCTTCGTTTGATTTTGTTTTGCAAGTATTCGCTTTTGGAGTAGCCAACGGTCAAACGGGCATAACTTTTTGTACAAGTTGACCCACGACACGGTCTACCTACCAAATCAAAGCCCTCGCAGAGATCTACACTTCTTATGGGGGTTTACCCCCGTAACAAGTTGTTTTCGTCCTCAAAAATTGACGTTTAGTAGCCTTTCGGGGACATCGAAGGTTGTGAGTACTTACTTTTTATTTAATTTCTCATTTCATTGCTTAACTTTCTATTTTTCGTTTGTTTCCTTTTATTTCCCACACTACTAATCCAAGACGCAAGTCTTGGTACTTTCGTGTGTTTTTTTTCGTTGCTAGGTCTTCTTTTTAGTCTCCTTGTTTTTTGTTCTAATGGCCCATCTCGAGGGTTTTAGCACCGTCCGACCTCCGTTTTACAACGGAGATGATTTCCGCTATTGGAAAGGTCGGATGGAATGCTTTCTCAAAACCCAAATCGAGATGTGGATCATAATCCAAACGGGTTTCACACTTCCGACTAATGAAGTGGGTGACTCCTTCGATTATGATCAATGGACCGTTGCAACAAAACGACAAGTCGAAGCCGACGCCAAGGCAACACAAATCCTTCAATGCGGCCTATCCAAGGAAGAGCTAAATCGTGTCGGCCCCTTCATAAGCGTAAAGGATCTTTGGACAAAGCTAATCGAGTTACACGAAGGATCGGATCAAGCTAAGGTTTGCAAACGTGATTTATTATTCAATAAATTGTACACACTAAAAATGCAGGAACACGAGTCCGCGACGCAACTCCACGCCCGTGTCCAAGACATAGTCAACAACCTACACGCAATCGGGCAAAAGGTCGAAAACCGTGACCTTATAAGGTATGTCCTAAACTCTTTTCCGAGGACTACCTTATGGGCATCCATGGTTGATGCCTATAAGGTCTCCAAGGATCTTTCTAAAATTAGGTTAGATGAACTCTTTTCCGATTTCGAATTACATGAAAAATCCAACTCGGAACCCGAGAGGGGTATAGCCTTGTTTGCAGGTTCAAAGAAGAAGAAAATCACAAGCAAGCCACCACCAACCGAGGAGGAAGACGAGTCCGAAGAAGAAGTTGACCCGGAGTTGACTGCCGAACTAATGAACCTAGCTCGAAGGATAGCCAAGGGACGAAAGAGAACCACGACTCGACCCAACCAAGGTAAGCCTAAAAGTTCTAACATTAGGTGTTATGAGTGCAACAGGTTTGGACATATCAAGTCCGAGTGCCCCAAGCTCAACCACCAAGCACCTAAGCATAAGAAGGCCCTCAACACGACATGGGAAGAAGCGTCATCCGAAGAAGACGAAGACCACGTCTTCATGGCGAAATCAATTGAGTCAGACACGGAGACCGAACTTGAGTCAGAACCTGAGGATGACTCGGACTACGAAGCTACCTTCAAGTCAAGCCACGGATACGCATCTAGTTCAAAAGATACCCTTAAGGTGAGTCGAGATTTATTTAATACTTTACATAATACGGTTAGGTTTTTGTCTAGGAAGTTAGCTAAGTCCGAGTCCAAGGTCGAGACCCTTGTTGAGGAGGTTAAACTCCTCAAACACGAGGTCTCCCTAACCTCTTCGACTAGTCGAGTTCAAGAGAAGGACTCAACTCGAGTTGAAAAGCTCGAAGTTGAGAACTCTCTCTTGAAAAGTCAAGTCGAAGATCTTAGGAACACGTTGGAAAGGTTCACTTCGGGATCCAAAGGACTTGACCTCCTACTTGGATCTCAAAGGGCCGTGTACAACAAGGCTGGACTCGGGTTTAACTCAAACATGACTAATAGGTCGTATATGTCGATTGTAAGTCGACATAAGAAACATGTCCAAGCATGGGTCCCTAAGAACTTTTTGATTTCAACTCTAGGATCCAACCCGTATTGGGTTCCCAAGGACCAAATCCACTATGTGGATAGACCGAACCGATTCAACGGTCTAGGGGGAGCCAGTACAAAACATGTTTGTGCTTTAACTTAGAAATTGCATGTTTTAACTTATTTATGCTTTAACTTAGAAATTGCATGCTTTAACTTAGAAAGTTTGTACTTTAAAACTTTTGAACTAACTTAGAACAAAAACATAACCAACAAAAATTTTTCGAAAAGATTGAGCCTCGGGGAGCCTCTTTTCAAAAACATAACCAACTAAAATTCTTCGAAAAGATTGAGCCTCGGGGAGCCTCTTTTAAAAAATAACTAGTTAGACGAGGAAATAATTTTAGGTGAGTCAAGTCATCATTTTCTTGAAAATGGCTTTGTCTAAGGAAGTGGTCGATGATCCGATAAAAGAAGGCCCCTGTGCCTCGCCACGACCTGGAAGCCATGATCTTGAAAAGGTAAACTTGACAAGCCTAGGGTTAAATCCAAATCTAACATAAAATTACTTGAACCTAAATCCACTCAATCAACTTAATTGAAAGTCATCTCAAAAAACACATAAGTATAACATGCTTGATCATATAGACTCCGGTGAGATGACCTAGGGTTAACAACTTACAACCAATTTTCTTAACAAAAAATCTAACATCCAATCCAACCACCTTGTGTGTAGGATCAATGGATGTTGGACAGCGGTTGCTCCCGACACATGACCGGGGATCAACTCAAATTCGCAAAGCTTCGATTCAAACGACAAGGATCGGTAGCCTTTGGGAATAACGGCAAGCTCAAAATCATCGGATCAGGTGATATCGAGCATAACATGAATTTTGTTATTAAAAATGTATTACTTGTAGAGAATTTTGAATATAACTTACTTAGTGTAAGCCAATTGTGTGATAATAACTATAAGGTTATATTTCTAGAAAATGAATGCGTAATTAATACCAACGAAACCTCTAAAACAATTCTTAAAGGAACTAGAAATAACAACATTTATACGATCAACTTAACCAACTCCTCAACTAAGTGTCTTATGACACGGCAAGAGGAATCATGGTTGTGGCACCGACGACTCGGTCACTCGCACTCAAGACTCATCCACAAGATGAGTCAGAGTGGCTTAGTCAGAGGCTTACCCAATCTCAACAATTTGGTTAATAAAATCTGTAATGCTTGTCAACAAGGAAAACAACCTAGGACACAAAACAAGTTAACTAACCAAGAACGAACCTCAAGTGTACTTGAGCTCCTGCATATGGATCTATTCGATTCACATGGAGCCAAGTCTCTCAATAGAAGTCAATATTGCTTAGTCATAATTGACGACTACTCCAGGTTTACCTGGGTTAGGTTCATCAAACATAAAAATGATACCCTAGATCAATTAATTAATCTATTCAAATTAATCGAGAATCAAAAAGGCCTTAAGGTTAAAAGACTTAGAAGCGATCATGGTGGTGAATTCGAAAATCAAGGGTTCATACTTACGTAACCTAGCGGATACCACCATGAATTCTCTTGCCCTAGGACCCCTCAACAAAATGGCCTAGTGGAGCGGAAAAACCGAACTCTACAAGAATCCGCTAGGACCATGTTGAGCAGAATCGACCTACCCGATAGGTTTTGGGCGAGTTAACACGACTTGCTATGTCCAAAATAGGATCCTTATGGTAAAAGGCACCTTAAGACCTCGTCTGAGATTTATCACGATAAAATACCTAACATCAAGTACTTTAGGGTATTTGGGTGTAAGGTACATATCCTAAACACTAAGGATTACCTAGGGAAATTTACTTCAAAACCACGAGGAATCTTTCTAGGATACTGACTACAAGTAGAGCTTATAGAGTATATAACCACGACACCCTTAGAGTCGAGGAGACTATCAATGTAGTATTTGATGAAGGACATGAACCTACAAACCCCAGAACCCCAATTAGCGAGCCGATTCATACTAGACCTAACTCGATCCGAGATCAGTGTCTAGTGTTAATCCTAACCTAGGTCAACCTAGGCACTCTATTGATCAAGTGATAGATGACTCCAACCAAACTAGTGTTCAACCAAGTCACCCCATTGATCAAGCATTAGGTGACACAAACCCAACCCAATCTAGGATTCAGACTAACCACCCTATCGATCAAGTGATAGGAGATCCTAATCTAGGAGTTCGAACTAGAGCATCCTATAGGAACCTTAGTCAAATTTCCTTAATTTCAAAGATAGAACCCAAATCAATTGAACAAGCTCTTCTTGATCCCGATTTGGATTGTGCAGTACAGAAGAGCTAGCTCAATTTACTAGGAATGAAGTGTGAATTAGTACCACCACCTAAAGACAAAGCGATAATTGGAACAAGGTGGGTGTTTGAAATAAACGATGATAAAGGTGAAGTAGTTAGAAACAAGGCTAGGTTAGTCGCCAAAGGGTTTAGCCAAGTCGAAGGCTTAGATTACGACGAAACCTATGCCCCAGTAGCTAGACTCAAATCCATTCGAATGTTGCTAGCTTATGCACATCGAGGATTTAAATTTCAAATGGATGTTAAGTCGGCATTCCTAAATGGATACATTAAAGAAGAAGTTTATGTTAGCCAACCCCCAGGATTCGAAAATCTAGATAAACCCGACCATGTTCTAAAACTTAAGAAAGCTCTCTATGGACTTAAACAAGCTCCTCGAGCTTGGTACGAGAGACTTTCAATCCATCTTAAGTCAAAGGGGTTTAACCAAGGCTTAGTTGACCCAACTCTCTTTGTAAAAACCTTAGGTAAAGAACTATTCATAGCTCAAATTTACGTAGAGCGATATAATTTTTGGAACCTCTAACTCAGCCTTACTAAGCGAGTTCGTTTCACTCATGGAAAGTGAGTTGAAATGAACTTGGTAGGCGAGTTAAGTTTCTTTTAGGTCTACAAATTAAACAAACTAAGGATGGTATATACCTATATCAACAAAAATACACTAAGGAGTTAATTAAAAGATTTGGAATGCAAGGCGCTAAGATAATAAACACCCCAATGGCGATTAATGTTAACATAGAGAAGACCTAGAAAGTAAGTCCATTGACTTAAAATACTATAGGAGTGTAATAGGAGTCTCCTATACTTAAAGCGCAACCCGACGATATCTTATTTAGTAAGTATGTGCGCAGTTTCAAACTGTGCTAAGGAGTCTCACCTAACCCTAGTTAAGCGTATCCTTAGATATCTAAAGGGTACACTTAATGTCGGTATTTGGTATCCTAGATCTCAGAGTTGAACTAATCGGCTACTCCGATTCGGATTATGCCGGTAGTATACTCGAGAAAGAGCACGAGTGGTTGTTGTCAACTACTGCTCGAGTCTAGTGAGTTAGTGCGATGGAAGCAACATTGTGTTGCCTTATCTACCACCGGCCAAATACATCGCGATGGGTGAGTGTGTCACTCACTTCTTTGGATGAAGCACACCCTCCGCGACTTTAAGTTAGACTTCACGAATACTAAACTTCACGTAGATAACATTAGTTCAATTAATCTTACAAAGAATCCAATATGTCACTCTAGGACCAAACATATAGAAGTCAAACACCATTTCATTCGAGAACATGTGGCCAACGGAGCCATACAACTCGAGTCGTCGAATCGAAATCTAACCTAGCGGACCTATTTACTAAACCCCTACAGAAGCGAATTTAGTCTATTAAGACAAAATTGGGCATGTCGTAATAGAATAAGAACTTGCAAACTATATTTTCTTACTACTATTTCTTATTTTTTTGATGGAACTATCATAGGACATACCTTAGATAACATGCACCTATAGATTTAAGGAGCCAGTACATCTCACAACACATAGGACTAATGTGTTTGTGTACTTAGCCACGTAGATGGGCGTGAGATGTTAGGACCCTACTCCAGGTTCCAAGATGTAGATCAAGTGCGTCAATATGAACCTCGGAGTATAAATATGCAACTAATATTAACCAACTCTAATCAGGACTTGTTGATAATATCATTTCAATCAAGTCAAACTAGAGTTGAACATTTAGATGAATTATTTTCACATACTATTTTTAAAATCATCATGCTTGGACTTAGGGTTTTCTTAAAACCCCCCCACTTTTTCCTTGATTTATGTCAAAAGGGGGAGAAAAGGCCAAAGTTAAGGTTCAAGAAAAGGCCAAAGTTCAATTCCGAAGAGTTGAAATTGATAACTTAACTTAAAACTTTGATTCTGGCCTAAGTTAAGGGGGAGTAAGGTTTAGGTTTCAACTCTTTGGAATTGAAAACTTTAAAGGCCCAAGTTAAGAAATCAAAAGTTAAACCTGTTGAATAATTAACCTTTTGACTTAACTTTTGATTACTTAACTTGCACTTATTTTTGACTCTAAGAAGCCTAAGTTAAGTAATGCCATTTACTTAACTCATTATCTTTTGTGTTTGGAGAACTAAAAGTCTTTTTCAAGTACTCACCCTCGGTCAAGGGGGAGGGTTCCTCTAAGGGGAGAACTTGAGAAATATTTTTACTTCTCCTACTTTTGCTTCTTGTCTTTACTGTTTCATGCACTTAATTTCCTTAACTTTGTGTGTTTTTGCCATATATCAAAAAGGGGGAGATTGTTGGTGCAGTGAGGCACCGAAATCGAACCTGTGTTTTGATTATAGCAAAGACACAAAGTTAAGTCTATTTTGTTTTCTCACGAGCTGAATCGAGTGTGCAGAAGATTGATATAGCTGGAGCTGAAGGCTAGCGACACCCGGAGGAAGCCGCGGTGGTCGGGCGATACTCGAGTTACTTCGGAGGGAGCCGAAGGAATCGAGTGGAAGGCCGGAAGCAAAAGCGACACGTAAGTATCGAGGTAAGCTCGTGTGTGCGAGAGTAAGTAAGGTCGTATCCTCTTTACGGGGATGATCTTAAGCGTAGATCCGACCAAAGACATCTTTTAGATGGTCTAGGTCGAGATCGGATGGTCGACGACCATCGAAATTATGTTTTTGTTGTGCTAACTTTGACTTACAGCAAGCATCGATCATTGCCGGCTTGGAGGACTCATTCATTGCCGTCAAGCGATCGGCGAAGGTCGATCAATCGGTGATCATCGATCTGATGATGGCCATCGATCGTGATGGTCAATGTTATCACCAAATTTCAAGGGAAGATGTGCTCAAATTTGATTGGCTAGGGTTCCTCTCGAAAAGGGGCTCAAAGGCTATAAAAGGAGGGCCAAACCTAGGGTTTCATCAACAATTCTAAGCCTCCAAAAAGTCTCCGCAAAGCTACAATTCTACGACAACGAAGTCCTTCCTTCCAACGTCTAGGTTTAATTTTTCTTATTTGTCTTTGTACGTCGGTATTATTTTGTTATCAGTTGTTCATCTACTTTTCGGAGCTTTTATCGTATACGAGGAGAGGGGGATTGGTCCTCTACCTTAGAGTTTTTTTGTATCGATTAACTCCTACCTCCAACGAGGAGGAGTTCCTTTAGTGCTTCTGCCCTCCGTACGTGGTCAAGGACAACTAGGGCCTTGGAGTAGTAGCCTTCGGCTATGAACCAAGTAAAACCCTTTTGTCGATTGTCTCTTTTATTTTATATTTACATTTCCGCTGCAATTAATTTATTATCTCTCGAGTTTTAACGAACGAAAGAAAAGGTTTTTCGCTATTCACCCCCCCCTCTAGCGAACCGCATCGATCCAACAATTATCATCACCCAACACTATTTCAAAAATGTTGTCCCGTCATCCTAAGTCAACCAAATTATGATATAGGTCAAGTCCATATGGTTGACTATCCTAGGGTTTTTCTAACCCTTAAGGATGGATTTTGTAACCCAATACAAATTCTTGCCTATGGGGTTCACTAGAAATTCCTTAGGAATCCATTTTCTAGCTATTACCTTCTTCTTATCTTGTCCCCTAGCAATTAGGTATTTATAGGCCTTTTCATTTTTCTTTTCCTTATATCCTAGGCCTTTTTTGTTAAAACTTGCTCTTTGGCTCCATATGATCATGTTCAAAGTGTTTGAGCCAGTAGTGAATTTTTCTAGGGCTTTGGTCAAGTTATCTACTTTTTCCCTTAAAGCCCTATTTTCTTCTATGCATGCATCATTAACATCTAATGACACATAGTTATCATGTGAGACTGCATCATTATCATTATCATTTAAGCATGCTTTTTCTAATTTTTCCTCTAAGTCCTTAATTTGATCTAGCATGCATTTATTCTTTTTCTTTGCTCTAAATAAATCCTTAGTGAGGCTAGAAATCATAGACATAATTTGCTTTGTTACCTCACTTACCAAGTCCTCTTCCGATGATGAGGATGTAGAGGAGGCTCCCCCTTCACTTGAGCTCTCTCCACTTGAGCTTGATTCTTCATTTTCAGAGGAGGAGCAATCCAAGTCGTCGAAGGCCATTAGGGCAAGGTTGGAGTAGACATGTTCTTCTTCTTTGGATGAGGATGAGGAAGAAGAGTCATCCCATGTCTTTGCTTTGAATGCCTTGGCCTTTCCTTTTTCTTTGGCCTTCTTTTCTTCTTCCTTTTTCTTCTTGCTCCCCTTCTTCTTCTTCTTTTCTTCTTTCTTCTTCCTCTCTTCTTTGCTCTTGTTTAGGAGGGGACAATCGTCCCTTATGTGTCCCTCTCCTTGGCAATTGTAACAAATTACCTTTCCCCTTGGTCTTCTCCTCCTATCATTAGATTTATTAAATTGAAATCCTTTTAAAGCACGCCTTACCCTCCTTACCATATAGGCTTCTTCCGTGCTATCCATGGAGGAAGATGAGGATGCTTCATCGGAGGAGGAGGGAAACTCTATCTTCTTCTTCCCCTTATGTGCCATCAAGGCTACTCCTCTTGAAGGTTGAAACTTTGGCTCTTCTTGTATTCCTTCAAGCCTCGTTTCGTGGAGCTCCATTGTTGAGAAGAACTCCTCCAAGGTGCTCACTTCTAAATTCTTCGAAATATAGAAGGAGTCCACCATGGAGCTCCACTTTGAGGATCGCGGAAAGGCATCTATAGCCTTCATAACCATATCCCGGTTTGATAGCTTCTCACCTACACTTGACAAACCGGTTATAATTTCCTTGAAATGAGAATGTAAGGAAAGTACCTTTTCTCCCTTGTCTAGTTTAATGATGTTGAGTTGGGAGCGGAATGTTGGATCGATGCGGTTCGCTAGAGGGGGGGGGGGAGAATAGCGAAAAACCTTTTCTTTTTTTTTACGTTCGTTAAAACTCGAGAGATAATTAATTGCAGCGGAAATGTAAAGTAAAAAGAGACAATGAAGTTTTTACTTGGTTTGTAGCCTTCGGCTACTACTCCTGTTGGAATGTATACTGAAAGCCTAGCTCTTTTTGTATGAACATTTTATTTTGAAATAAGAATCACATGATCATTATTTGAATTTTATATATTCATTATATATGTGTGCATATTGTCTAATATTTTACATTGTAGATAACATGGTGCTTGGTGTGGCACAGAAGATCATGTTATCAGTACCTTGTAAAATATAAGTTGAGGCTCACAACCAAGATGGTTTTGGACAAACCATTGGCATGGTTGTAGTGTAGCTTGGTATTGTTTTATCTTGAACATAGAGTTACACTAGTACACTTAGGTGTATTGAGTAGGACCGACATAGAGGTGATTCAATTTAGTACTGACTACATAATTGAATCGGACCTCGGATATTATGTTGTACATGCTCTTAATCCCGATATAATAACGGGCACATGTACTTAGTATTTATTTCTTTGATTTACCAGTGGGTGAGATTTAGATGGATTAAATCAATATGCCCGGTAAGTTGGAAAATAATATTATTTACATGGTGTGCCATTGATTATAGGAGGAAACCGTGTCCTATATATTAGGTTGATGATGTCCCCTTGAGGAGCTCATAAGGTTCATCATGTAAACCCAGCTGGTTGACTTAGTCAACATGATGATAAGGTTGAGTGGTACTACTCGAGGAATTAGATGTTAATTAATTGATGGTCAGTAAATCAATTAATTGACGGACATTCGATATCTCAAACACGGGGAGATTAATGTACAAATAATATATGGAGCCCATATTGATTTATGGGGGTTGGTGAGGTAGTTCAATGATGATCCTCTAGTGGAATGGAACATCATTGATGGATCAAATATGTGTGGTTCCGATCCATCGGGTGGCCAAGACCCAACTCCTCCTTATGGTCCCTATCGTAGCCTAACATAATCCTTGTGAAGTCTAGATCCAAGAATGTAAAACAAAACCTAGAACCAACGGTTGGGATTAAATCCCTAGATCCGATGGTTGGATGAAACCCTAGAACCAACGGTTGGGATTAAATCCCTAGATCCGATGGTTAGGATGAAATCCTAGAATCGACGGTTGGGACTAGATCCTTAGATCCGACGGTTGGGATAAAACCCTAGATCCGACGGTTGGGATGAAACCTTAGATCCGACGGTTGGGATGAAATCCTAGATCCGATGGTTGGGATTAAACCCTAGATCCGACGGTTGGGATAAAACCCTAGATCTGACGGTGGAGATTAAATCCCTAGATCCGACGGTGGAGATTAAAGGAGGCTTAAGCCCTATTCTATAAATAGATGGCTAGGGTTGGGCGGCAAGAAAAATCAAGAATTGGTTTTGGAATTAGGGTTTGGCTCTTAGAGAGGTGGGCGGCTAGGGTTTGGAGCTAGGGTTGGGCGGCAACTATCTTCTTCCTTCTAGTTGTTGCCTGCGCCCAACTTGCACCATCAATACTTGGCCGGCGCCCAACCTTAAGGTCTTTCCCTTCTTCCTTGGCCGGCGGTTCTCCTCCCATTGGTGGCCGGTTCTCTTCCTCCCTATTCTCCAAAGTGGCCGGCAGCAACTCTTCTTGAAGTTGGTCGGCGCATCATCCATTGCTCCTTGGCCGGCGGTTGCACCAAATTCCCTAATTTGGTGGCCGGTTCTAGATAAGAAAGGTATTTGTGAGTTCTTCTCTTTGTTCGCAGCGGACAAGGTAGAGAAGAAAGCGATCTAGAAGGCTTCTACTCGTGGAGGAACTTCGTCCACACGTCGTCCACGAGAAGGATAGGACATACGGTAGAAGATCGTGAGGTATAAAGTTATTTTAACTTTATGTACAGATCTGAGCATGTTCTTATTTGTTATGATTATGCATGTGTGTGTATGAATATATAATGTATAATCATGGACCCCGAAGACAAACACAAAAACCGGCGATCCATCCGTCGTCTCTTCCGCGGCTAACCAACTAGAAGAGTTGTGTTGCTTGAACAACTAGTTTGTTCAAGCGACCACTCAAGTTGTTAGCACGACGACGAATAGGTTGTGCTAAGGAAGCTCATCCCATCCGGATTAATTCTTTCATTAGTGAAAATTTTAATCCGGGGACATGTGAGCCAATGAGCCTCTGAAGCATCCACCCAACAATTGGTATCGAGCCACGAGTTTGGTTTGTGTGTTTAGGATTCGGTTAATTTTTATGCATTTTCATATATTATATGTCTTGGGATAATAGTAGGATATCGTAGTTTAACTCTTTGGTTGCGGGCATAAGATCCACTATTATGGCCATGTGTGTGTATGTGAATGGATGTGTGTAAAAATTTATTATTTGAATCCTCGGGGTTGACGAGGCTAGATTAGTATTTAATTTTTGTAATTAAATACGACATTGTTTAGCCGATTATTTTAGTTTACTTTCGATCTAGATTATTTGTACACTCCTTCGTGGAGTATAGGATCGATGGATGTAAATAAAATAATTTATCTCGGCTCGGAACTCTTTGGTGACTTGTGCACCGGAAAAGATGGAGCGGACAAGGTGGCGACACGATGGGATGCATATTGGAGGACAATGCCATAATAGTTGGAAAAAATTCTGTTTTTCCATATTTATTGCTTATTTGTTTTATATGCATGTTGTGTATGTTTAAAATTCCTCGATTGTAATTTACTAAGTGGGAGAGGGATATTTTAATTAATTCCATGACCTCCATTACAATTTGACGTGTGATGCAAACAAACTTGTGTGTTGGCTCTGAGTGCCTTCCTCCCTGCGGACGGGTTTGTTTGTGGATCACTCGGTCAAATAATGGTTATAGGAAATTATCTAGGAGCATGTGTACTTCCACAGCGGTAAGGCACATAATCCGAAATAATTTCCTTAGTATCGTGTAATGGTGCACACTTAGATACAAATAAAGGTATCCTCCCCATCGGAGTCACTGCTTTTATTTGTAGGGCCAAAGAGGAACCAACTATTAATTTTATTTGTCAAAAAGTAAGGTTGACAAGATAATAAAATTAATGGGTAAAACCTCCTCTTACAAATGTAGAATTCGTATACATCCACACTGCGTGGCATGCGACATTCTCGTTGATTTGAGGTGTTGGTTGATTTCGGGATTTTATTGTTTTGAGGAATCAATAATATTTGAAATCTAATATTTTGATCATTGTGATTTTTAGGATTTTCAAATGGCTTTCAACCCACTTGCTGTGATTTTAAAAGAAAACAAACTTACTGGTCCAAACTACATTGATTGGAAAAGAAACACGGATATTGTCTTAAGCTGCGAGAGTACAAATTTGTACTCCTCGAGGTCTATCCTCCTAAGCCCACCGGTATGACTCGATGAAAGGAGAAAGACGTTATAAGAAATGGGTTAAAGGCGGATGAGATGGCGCGGTGTTACATTTTGGCATCTATGTCAAATGTCTTTTGACATCGATCGTGCCATAGCCACTTATGACATGATGTTCAATCTCAAGGAACTTTTGGACATCAGTAGGCGGCTAGGCAGGAGGCTATGAGAAACTTGATGACGACCTTCATGATCGAGGGAACACCCGTTAGGGATCATGTTCTCAAGATGATGGCTCATCTTAATGAGATGGAAGTCCTAGGAGCTGAGATCGATGGGGAAACCCAAGTCGATATCATTCTCCAGTCTCTGCCTAGGAGTTTTGAGCAGTTCCGCCTCAACTACAACATGAACAAAAGGTTGTATTCGTTGGTGGAGCTTCTGACAGAACTCCAGACGGCAGAGGGGCTTTTTCGTCAGAGTGCTCAAGCCATGATCGCTCAGAAGGTTTCTTCCTCTAAACCGAAAGGTAAGAAGAAGAAGAAGCAAGGTGGAGCGAAGAAGGTGGCAACGGGACCTCAGGCAGGAGTGAAGAAGCCGAAAGGCAAGTGCTTCACTTGCAAGCAGACTGGACATTGGAAGGCGGACTGTCCTCGCCGAAAGAACAAAGGTATATCTTCTTGTTTAGTTGTTGAAACATGTTTAGCGGTGTTATCTACGATTGCACGGTGTGTAGAATCTGAGAGCCACTGATCATGTCTGCAATACTTTGCAGGGGTTCCAGGAAACCCGACGACTAGCTGAGGGAGAGATTACCGTCTTCATGGGCAATGCTTCAAAGGTGGCGGCTATTGCAGTGGGAGACGTTTATTTATCTTTTGATAAGAATAAAGTTTTGGTTTTGAGAAATTGTCTTTATGTACCTACTTTTAGAAAGAATTTAATTTCAGTTTCTAAATTGTTTATGGATGGGTATTCTGTTTCTTTTAATGACAAAGTGGTTATAAAAAGGAACAGGGAGATTATCTGTTCTGGTACATTGGTTGGCAATTTATATACTCTTGAACCGAAAACTCCCACGATGCATATAGAGATCAATAACTCATCTTCTAAATCTAATAAGAGAAAAGAACCTTCGCAAATGAACCAAACATATCTTTGGCATCTAAGGCTTGGTCATATTAACCTTAGCAGAATTGAGGTTGATAGTGATGGACCTTTGGGTTCATTAGTGGTGGAGGATCTCCCAACCTGCGAATCTTGCTTGGAAGGTAAAATGACCAAGAGGCCTTTTAAGGCCAAGGGGTATAGAGCCAAAGATGTGTTAGAATTGGTTCATTCTGATTTGTGTGGTCCTATGTCTATCCAGGCAAGAGGTGGCTTTGAATACTTCGTCTCTTTTATAGACGATTATTCAAGGTATGGATACATTTACTTGATCTTGTAAGTCCGATGCTTTGACAAGTTCAAAGAATTCAAGGCTGATGTGGAGAACCGTCAAGGTAAAAGTATCAAGACATTACGATCTGATCGTGGTGGCGAGTACCTCTTGGGAGAGTTTAGGAGTTACTTATCAGAGGCTGGGATTCAATCCCAATTGCACTTTGCACACCCGAGAATGGTGTAGCGGAGGGCGAAGAATAGGACTCTTATGGAGATGGTCATATCGATGATGAGTTATTACAGTTACTGTTTAGTTACGGGGGTATGCTCTTTGGATCGACAATGTACACTCTAACTTGGTTCCATCTAAATCGTACCTTCTACCCCTGTAGAATTGTGGGTGGCGAAAGCCTAGTCTAAGACATATTCGGATATGGGAGTCGGCACATGTCTTTGAAGGTGATCTTTGGTAAGTTGGAACCTCGTCTAGAAGTGTGCATGTTTGTTGGCTACCCTAAGGAGCGAAGGTGGTTTGTTTTATAATCCTAGAGATCGAGGGTGATCGTTAGCATGAGCCGATTTCTAGAGGAGGATTATGTAATGAACCACAAGCCCAAAGTAGGATTGTTCTTGAGAGTTGGAGAAGTCAGGCTTGATTACCACCGTACAGAGGAGACACCACAAGTCAGCGCAGCGTGTCACTGAGCATACAGGGAGGCACCTTCGTAGTGGGAGGTTGTTAGACAACCCGAGAGATTCATGTTTTTGGGAGAGTCTTGGACTTAGTCACAGTGAATATGAACTGATCCTGGACATATGATGAGGCAATCCAAGATGAGATCACGGTATCTTGGCAAAGTGCGATGAATTGAGAGATAGAATCTATGGATTCTAATCAGTCTGGAGCTAGTAGAGCCACGATGGTGTAAAAACCATTGGATGCAAGTGGATCTACAAGAGAAAGAGAGGAGTAGGCGGGAAGGTTGAGACCTTCAAAGCTAGGCTTGTTGCGAAAGGGTATACTCGAGAAAGAGGGCATCGATTATGAGGAGACCTTTTAGCGATATATCTTAAGTCTATCAGGATTCTCTTATCTATAGCTGCTCATATGGATTATGAGATTTGGCGGATGGATGTCAAGATAGCTTTCATGCTTGAAGTCTTGAGAGAACATCTATATCACGGCAGCGGAGGATTCATTGCTAAAGGCAAAAGCATCTTGTATGTAAGCAATCGGTCCATTTATGGATTGAAGCAAGCTTCTAGATCTTGGAACATCGCTTTGATGAGGTAATCGGTCATATGGATTTATTCAAAGTCGGATGAGCCTTGTGTATACAAGAGATGTGGCGAAGCGTAGTGGTGTTTCTTGTACTATCGTAGATGACATTTTGTTAGTTGGCAACAATATCAAAGTGTTATCGACGTAAGTATGGTTGTCCAAGCAGGTTTGATATGAAGGACTTGGGAGAAGTGGGACACATCCTTGGGATCAAAGTTATAAGGGATCGCGAAAAGGATGTTGTGCTTATCTCAAGCTTCATACATTGACACTATCCTTGCTCGTTTTAGCATGCGGAACTCCAAGAAAGGTTTTCTACCTTTTAGGCATGGAGTTCCTTTATCTAAGAGATGTGTCCCAAAACATCAAAGGAGATAGAGGACATGAAGGCGGTTCCTTATGCTTGGCGATGGGAAGCCTTATGTATGCTATGCTATGTGCGAGGCGGATATCTGCTTTGGTAGGCATGGTTAGCAGAATATCGAGTAATCTGAGCGAGGACATTGGGTAACATAAAGCATATATTGAAGTACGAGAAGGACTAGGGATTATATCTTTGGTTTGCAGGCGGATCAATTAGTCCATGGGTTACCAGTCAGTTTCCAATCGGATAGGGACAAGAGTAAGTCTACCTCGGGGTTTTTGTTTACTTTTGGAGGTGGAGCCATAGTATGGAGAGTGTCAGAAATCGTGGCGGACTCTACCATGGTGAGTATGTGGCGACCTCTGAGGCGACCAAGGAAGTGTATGGCTCGGGAACTTCTTGATGGACTTGGATGTGATTCTGGTTTGCCCGAACTATCACAATTTATTGTGATAATGATTAGTGCGATTGCAAACTCGAAGGAACCACGAGCCCATAAAGCAGTAAACACATAGGCGCAAGTACCACCTCATACGAGAGATCGTAAGCGAGGAGAAGTTCTTTATCGCCAAGATTGCATCGAGAGGATAACTGGCGGATCCATTCACTAAGGCCCTTCATAGCGTTTGATAGGCATGTGGAGGACATGGGGATCGGATGTATGGCGAGTGATGGCGACATAGTCTTTTAGTATAAGTGGGAGATTGTTGGAATGTATCTTTGAAAGCCTAGCTCTTTTTGTATGAACATTTTATTTTGAAATAAGAATCACATGATCATTATTTGCATTTTATATATTCATTATATATGTGTGCATATTGTCTAATATTTTACATTGTAGATAACATGGTGCGTGGTGTGTACAGAAGATCATGTTATCAGATCCTTATAAAATATAAGTAGAGGCTCACAACAGATGGTTTTGGACAAACCATTGGCATGGTTGTAGTGTAGCTTAGTATTGTTTTATCTTGAACATAGAGTTACACTAGTACACTTAGGTGTATTGTAGGACCGACATAGAGGTGATTGATTTAATCGACTACATAATTGAATCGGACCTCGGATATTATGTTGTACATGCTCTTAATCCGATATAATACGGGCACATGTACTTAGTATTTATTTCTTTGATTTACGTGGGTGAGATTTAGATGGATTAAATCAATATGCATTAAGTTGGGAAATAATATTATTTACATGGTGTGCCATTGATTATAGGAGGAAAGCCGTGTCCTATATATTAGGTTGATGATGTCCCCTTGAGGAGCTCATAAGGTTCATCATGTAAACCCGGTGGTTGACTTAGTCAACATGATGATAAGGTTGAGTGGTACTACTCGAGGAATTAGATGTTAATTAATTGATGGTCAGTAAATCAATTAATTGACGGACATTCGATATCTTAACACGGGGAGATTAATGTACAAATAATATATGGAGCCCATATTGATTTATGGGGGTTAGTGAGGTAGTTCAATGATGATCCTCTAGTGGAATGGAACATCATTGATGGATCAAGTTTGTGTGGTTCCGATCCATCGGGTGGCCAAGACCCAACTCCTCCTTATGGTCCCTATCGTAGCCTAACATAATCCTTGTGAAGTCTAGATCCAAGAATGTAAAACAAAACCTAGAACCAACGGTTGGGATTAAATCCCTAGATCCGATGGTTGGATGAAACCCTAGAACCAACGGTTGGGATTAAATCCCTAGATCCGATGGTTAGGATGAAATCCTAGAATCGACGGTTGGGACTAGATCCTTAGATCCGACGGTTGGGATAAAACCCTAGATCCGACGGTTGGGATGAAACCTTAGATCCGACGGTTGGGATGAAATCCTAGATCCGATGGTTGGGATTAAACCCTAGATCCGACCGTTGGGATAAAACCTTAGATCCGACGGTGGAGATTAAATCCCTAGATCCGACGGTGGAGATTAAAGGAGGCTTAAGCCCTATTCTATAAATAGATGGCTAGGGTTGGGCGGCAAGAAAAATCAAGAATTGGTTTTGGAATCAGGGTTTGGCTCTTAGAGAGGTGGGCGGCTAGGGTTTGGAGCTAGGGTTGGGCGGCAACTATCTTCTTCCTTCTAGTTGTTGCCGGCGCCCAACTTGCACCATCAATACTTGGCCGGCGCCCAACCTTAAGGTCTTTCCCTTCTTCCTTGGCCGGCGGTTCTCCTCCCATTGGTGGTCGGTTCTCTTCCTCCCTATTCTCCAAAGTGGCCGGCGGCAACTCTTCTTGAAGTTGGTCGGCACATCATCCATTGCTCCTTGGCCGGCGGTTGCACCAAATTCCCTAATTTGGTGGCCGGTTCTAGATAAGAAAGGTATTTGCGAGTTCTTCTCTTTGTTCGCAGCGGACAAGGTAGAGAAGAAAGCGATCTAGAAGGCTTCTACTCGTGGAGGAACTTCGTCCACACGTCGTCCACGAGAAGGATAGGACATACGGTAGAAGATCGTGAGGTATAAAGTTATTTTAACTTTATGTACAGATCTGAGCATGTTCTTATTTGTTATGATTATGCATGTGTGTGTATGAATATATAATGTATAATCATGGACCCCGAAGACAAACACAAAAACCGGCGATCCATCCGTCGTCTCTTCCGCGGCTAACCAACTAGAAGAGTTGTGTTGCTTGAACAACTAGTTTGTTCAAGCGACCACTCAAGTTGTTAGCACGACGACGACTCCAAGGCCCTATAACCTGACCACAGACGGAGGGCATAATACTTAAAGGAACTCCTCCTCGTTGGAGGTAAGAGTTAATCGATACAAGAAGGAAAAAGCTTGAGGTAGAGGGACACTCCCCCTCTCCTCGTATACGATAAAAGCTCCGAAAAGAAATGAACTTAAATAAGAGCTAAAAAACCGACATTACAATAGAAAAGAATTTAAGACCTAGACGTCGGAGAGAAAGAACTTCGTGGTCGAAAAGTTGTAGCTTGGCAGAGGCTTTTTGGAAGCTTTAGAATGATGAAGAAGCCCTAGGTTTGGCCCTCCTTTTATAGCCTTTGAGCCCCTTTTCGAGAGGAACCCTAGCCAATCACAATTGAGCACCAATCTCCTTGAAATGGGGTGATAAGCCTTGACTCCTCGAATCTGATCATTGACCATCAGTCGACTGATGGCTATCATCAATCGATCGATGGCGATCACCGAGTGTTGACCTCGTGATCGATTGCGGCGAATGAGTCCTCAAGTCGGGCAATGATCGTGATGCTTGCTGCAAGTCAAAGTTAGCTCAACAAAAACATAATTTCGACGGTTGTCGACCATCCGATCTCGACCTAGACCATCTATAGGATGTCTTTGGTCAGATCTACGCTTAAGATCATCCCCATAAAGAGGATACGACCTCACTTACGCTCGCACACACGAGCTTACCTCGACACTTACATGTTGCTTTGCTTCGGCCTTCCACTCGATTCCTTCGGCTCCCTCCGAAGTCACTCGAGTGTTGCCCGACCACTGCGGCTTCCTCCGGGTGTCGCTAGCCTTCAGCTCCAGCTATATCAATCTTCTGCATACTCGATTCAGCTCGTGAGATAACGACATGAGCTTAACTTTGTATCGTTTGCTATAATCAAAACTCAGGTTCGACTTAGGTGCCTACTGCACCAACAATCTCCCCTTTTTGATTTATGGCAAACCCACATACAAAGTTAAGAAAAAACAAATTAAGTGCATTAAGTAAAATGAGCAAGAGATATGCATGAATGTGTAGGAGTAAAAACTCTTTTTCAAGTGCTCCCCCTTGAGGAATCCTCCCCCTTGACCGAGGGTGAGTACTTGAGAAAGGGTTTTAACTCTCCCCCTTGATATTTGCTACTAAAAAAGAATTAAGTGACCGAAATTACTTAATATTGGCCATAGTGTTTAAAATAAGTTTTAAGTTAAGAAAAAATTGATTTCTTAACCTTGGCCTTTACTTCTATTTTGTTAACAAGTTAAGTAAATTACTTTTTGTTAACAAGTTAAGTAAGAGTTAAGTAAATTATTGTATTGTTAACGAAAACAAGTTAACTAAATGTTTTTAAGTTAAGAGTTCCCTTAACTTGTTTTGTTAACTTAAAGTTAAGTAAGCCTTGGCAATAAAAAAAATTGATCCCTTAACTTTGGCCTTTTTCTCCCCCTTTTGCCATATATCGAAAAGAGTGAGGATGTGTGTGGAATAAAAAATAAGTTTTAATTTTAAAGTCCAAGCATGTTCCACATTATTTTGAAAATAATATACTGAAAATAGGTTCATCTATAAAATGTTCGACTCATATTTGGCTTGATTGATATGAAGGATCAACCAGTCCTGGTCAGAGTCGGTTAGTATGTATGATTATACTCCGTGGTTCATAGAGATGCACTAGCTCTACATCTGGAACCAGGAGTAAGGTCCTAACATCTCACGCCCATCTACGTGGCTAAGTACACAAACACATTAGTCCTATGTGTTGTGAGATGTACTGGCTCCTTAAATCTATAGGTGCATGATATCTAAGGTATGTCCTATGCTAGTTCCATGAAATTAAAGAAATAGTAGTAAGAACATATAATTTGCAAGTACCTATTCTATTACGCACATGCCCAATTTTTGTCTTAATAGACTAAATTCGGCTTCGAGTAGGGGTTTAGTAAATAGGTCTGCCAAGTTAGACTTCGATTCGACGTATTCGAGTTGTATGGCTCCGTTGGCCACATGTTCTCGAAAAAAATGGTGTTTGACCTCTATATGTTTGGTCCTAGAGTGACATATCGGATTCTTTGTAAGATTAATTGAACTAATGTTATCTACGTGAAGTTTAGTATTCGTAAAGTCTAACTTAAAGTCGCGGAGAGTGTGCTTCATCCAAAGAAGCTGCATGACACACTCACCCATCGCGATGTATTCAGCTTCGGTGGTAGATAAAGCAACACAGTGTTGCTTCCTACTGCACCAACTCACTAGACTCGAGCCGAGAAGTTGACAACAACCACTCATGCTCTTTCTATCGAGCTTACTACCGGCATAGTCCGAATCGGAGTAGCCGGTTAGTTCAAACTCGGTAGATCTAGGATACCAAATACCGACATTAAGTGTACCCTTTAGATATCTAAGGATACGCTTAACTAGGGTTAGGTGAGACTCCTTAGCACAGGTTTGAAACCTGGCGCACATACTTACTGCGAATAGGATGTCGGGTCGACTCGCAGTTAAGTATAGGAGACTTCCTATCGCGCTCCTATAGTACTTTAAGTCAATGGACTTACTTTCTAGGTCTTCTCCTATGTTAACATTAATCGCCATTGGGGTGTTTATTACCTTAGCGTCTTGCATTCCAAATCTTTTAATTAACTCCTTAGTGTATTTTTGTTGATATAGGTATATACCATCCTTAGTTTGTTTAATTTGTAGACCTAAAAAGAAACTTAACTCGCCTACCAAGTTCATTTCGAACTCACTTTCCATGAGTGAAACGAACTCGTTTAGTAAGGCTGAGTTAGAGGTTCCAAAAATTATATCGTCTACGTAATTTTGAGCTATGAATATTTCTTTACCTAAGGTTTTTACGAAGAGAGTTGGGTCAACTAAGCCTTGGTTAAATCCTTTTGACTTAAGATGGATTGAAAGTCTCTCGTACCAAGCTCGAGGAGCTTGTTTAAGTCCATAGAGAGCTTTCTTAAGTTTTAGAACATGGTCGGGTTTATCTAGATTTTCGAATCCGGGGGGTTGGCTAACATAAACTTCTTCTTTAATGTATCCATTTAGGAATGCCGACTTAACATCCATTTGAAACAGCTTAAATCCTCGATGTGCGGCATAAGCTAGCAACATTCGAATGGATTCGAGTCTAGCTACTGGGGCATAGGTTTCGTCGTAATCTAAGCCTTCGACTTGACTAAACCCTTTGGCGACTAACCTAGCCTTGTTTCTAACTACTTCACCTTTATCATCAAGCTTATTTCGAAACACCCACCTTGTTCCAATTATCATTTTGTCTTTAGGTGGTGGTACTAATTCCCACACTTCATTCCTAGTAAATTGAGCTAGCTCTTCTTGCATTGCAATAGTCCAATCGGGATCAAGAAGAGCTTGTTCAATTGATTTGGGTTCTATCTTTGAAATTAAGGAAATTTGACTAAGGTTCCTATAGGATGCTCTAGTTCGAACTCCTAGATTAGGATCTCCTATCACTTGATCGATAGGGTGGTTAGTCTGAATCCTAGATTGGGTTGGGTTTGTGTCACCTAATGCTTGATCAATGGGGTGACTTGGTTGAACACTAGTTTGATTCGGATCACTTGTCACTTGGTCGACAAGAGAAGTTGGTTGATGTGGATTAGACTCAATCTCAGGGTCAGAGACGAGTTTGGTATCAGTGGGCTCAACACTTGGGGTCATTAAGGGTTTTGTAGGTTTGGGTACTTCATCGAACACTACATTAATAGTCTCTTTGACTTTAAGGGTATCGTGGTTATATACCCTATAGGCCCTACTCGTGGTTGAGTATCCTAAGAAGATTCCGGTGGAGGTTTTGGATTTGAATTTCCCTAGGTGGTTCTTAGTGTTTAAGATATGTACTTTACATCCAAATACCCTAAAGTACTTGATGTTGGGTACTTTATTGTGATAAATCTCGTAGGAGGTCTTAAGGTGCCTCTTTACCATAAGGATCCTATTCTGGACATAGCAAGCCGTGCTAACGGCTTCTGCCCAAAACCTATCAGGTAGGTCGTATTCGTTCAACATGGTCCTAGCGGCTTCTTGTAGAGTTCGGTTTTTCCGCTCCACTAGGCCATTTTGTTGAGGGGTCCTAGGGCAAGAGAATTCATGGTGGTATCCATTTAGGTTACAGAAGTCAGTGAACCTTTGATTTTCGAATTCACCACCATGATCGCTTCTAAGTCTTTTAACCTTAAGGTTTTTTTTATTCTCGATTAATTTGAATAGATTGATTAATTGATCTAGGGTATCATTTTTATGTTTGATGAACCTAACCCAGGTTATCCTGGAGTAGTCGTCAATTATGACTAAGCAATATTGACTTCTATTGAGTAACTTGGCTCCATGTGAATCGAATAGATCCATATGCAGGTGCTCAAGTACACTTGAGGTTTGTTCTTGGTTAGTTAACTTGTGTTGTGTCCTAGGTTGTTTTCCTTGTTGACAAACATTACAGATTTTATTAACCAAATTGTTGAGGTTGGGTAAGCCTCTGACTAAGCCACTCTGACTCATCTTGTGGACGAGTCTTGGGTGCGAGTGACCGAGTCGTCGGTGCCACAACCATGATTCCTCTTCCTGTGTCATAAGACATTTGGCTGAGGATTTGATTAAGTTAATTGTATAAATGTTATTTTTCCTAGTTCCTTTGAGTATTGTTTTAGCTGTTTTATTTGTTTTAATTACACATTCATTTTCTAAAAATACGATCTTATAGTTATTGTCACATAATTGGCTTACGCTAAGCAGGTTATATTCAAAATTCTCTACAAGTAATACATTTTTAATAACAAAATTCGAGTTAAGCTCGATATCACCTGATCCGATGATTTTGAGCTTGTCGTTATTCCCAAAGGCTACCGATCCTTGTCGTTTGAATCGAAGCTTCATGAATTTGAGTTGATCCCCGGTCATGTGTCGGGAGCAACCGCTGTCCAACATCCATTGATCCTACACACAAGGTGGTTGGATTGGATGTTAGATTTTTTTTTAAAAAAAAATTGGTTGTAAGTTGTTAAACCTAGGTCATCTCACCTGTGTCTATATGATCAAGCATGTTATACTTATGTGTTTTTTTGTGAGATGACTTCCAATTAAGTTGATTAAGTGCATTTAGGTTCAAGTAATTTTATGTTAGATTTGGATTTGACCCTAGGCTTGTCAAGTTTACCTTTACAAGATCATTGCTTCCAGGTCGTGGCGAGGCACAGGGGCCTTCTTTTATCGGATCATCGACCACTTCCTTAGACAAAGCCATTTTCAAGAAAATGATGACTTGACTCACCTAAGACTATTTCCTAGTCTAACTGGTTATTTTTGAAAAGAGGCTCCCCGAGGCTCAATCTTTTCGAAGGATTTTAGTTGGTTATGTACGTGTTCTAAGTGAGTTCACAAGTTTTAAAGCACAAACTTTCTAAGTTAAAGCATGTAATTTCTAAGTTAAAGCACAAACTTTCTAAGTTAAAGCATGCAATTTCTAAGTTAAAGCACAAACATGTTTTGTACTGGCTCCCCCTAGACCGTTGAATCGGTTCGGTCTATCCACATAGTGGATTTGGTCCTTGGGAACCCAGTACGGGTTGGATCCTAGAGTTGAAATCAAAAAGTTCTTAGGGACTCATGCTTGGACATGTTTCCTATGTCGACTTACAATCGACATATACGACCTATTAGTCGTGTTTGAGTTAAACCCTAGTCCAGCCTTGTTGTACACGGCCCTTTGAGATCCAAGTAGGAGGTCAAGTCCTTTGGATCCCGAAGTGAACCTTTCCAACGTGTTCCTAAGATCTTCAACTTGACTTTTCAAGAGAGAGTTCTCAACTTCGAGCTTTTCAGCTCGAGTTGGGTCCTCTTCTCAAACTTGACTAGTCGAAGAGGTTAGGGAGACCTTGTGTTTGAGGAGTTTGACCTCCTCAATCAGGGTCTCGACCTTGGACTCAGACTTAACTAATTTCCTAGACAAAAACCTAACCATATTATGTAAAGCATTAAATAAAGTTCGACTCACTTTAAGGGTATCTTTTGAACCGGATGTGTATCCGTGGCTTGACTTGAAGGTAGCTTCGTAGTCCGAGTCATCCTCAGGTTCTGACTCAAGTTCAGGTTCGATCTCCGTGTCTGACTCAATCAATTTCGCCATGAAGACGTGGTCTTCGTCTTCTTCGGATGACGCTTCTTCCCATGTCGCGTTGAGGGCCTTCTTGTTCTTAGGTGCTTAGTGGTTGAGCTTGGGGCACTCGGACTTGATATGTCCAAACCTGTTACACTCATAACACCTAATATTAGAACTTTTAGGCTTACCTTGGTTGGGTCGAGTCGTGGTTTGCTTTCGTCCCTTGGCTATCCTTCGAGCTAGGTTCATTAGTTCGGCTGTCAACTCCAGGTCAACTTCTTCTTCGGACTCGTCTTCCTCCTCGGTTGGTGGTGGCTTGCTTGCGATTTTCTTCTTCTTTGAACCTGCAAACAAGGCTATACCCCTCTCGGGTTCCGAGTTGGACTGCTCATGTAATTCGAAATCTGAAAAGAGTTCATCTAACCTAATTTTAGAAAGATCCTTGGAGACCTTGTAGGCGTCGACCATGGATGCCCACAAGGTAGTCCTCAGAAAAGAGTTTAGAACATACCTTATAAGGTCGCAGTTTTCGACCTTTTGCCCGATTGCGTGTAGGTTGTTGACTATGTCTTGGACCCGGGCGTGGAGTTGCGTCGCGGACTCGTGTTCCTGCATTTTTAGGTTATATAGTTTATTGAAAAGAAGATCACGCTTACATACCTTGGCTTCATCGGCCCCTTCGTGTAGCTCCACTAGTTTTGTCCAAAGATCTTTTGCGCTTATGAAGGGGCCGACGCGATTTAGCTCCTCCTTGGATAGGCCGCATTGGAGGATTTGTGTTGCCTTGGCGTCGGCTTCGACTTGTCGTTTTGTCGCAATGGTCCATTGATCATAATCCAAGGAGTCACCCACTTCATTAGTCGGAAGTGTGAAACCCGTTTGGATTATGATCCACATATCAATTTGGGTTTTGAGAAAGCATTCCATCCGACCCTTCCAATAACGGAAGTCATCTCCGTTGTAAAACGGAGGTCGGACGGTGCTAAAACCCTCGAGATGGGCCATTAGAACAAAAAACAAGGAGACTAAAAAGAAGACCTAGCAACGACAAAAACACACGAAAGTACCAAGACTTGCGTCTTGGATTAGTAGTGTGGGAAATAAAAAGAAACAAACGAAAAATAGAAAGTTAAGCAAAGAAATAAGAACCTAAATAAAAAGTAAGTACTCACAACCTTTGATGTCCCCGAAAGGCTAATAAACGTCGATTTTTGAGGATGAAAACAACTTGTTATGGGGGTAAACCCCCATAAGAAGTGTAGATCTCTGCGAGGGCTTCGATTTGGTAGGTAGACTGTGTCGTGGGTCAACTTTTACGAAAAGTTATGCCCGTTTGACCGTCGGCTACTCCAAAAGCGAATACTTGCAAAACAAAACCAAACGAAGAGTACCAAGACTCTTGGATTAGTAGTGCGGGGAAAAAATTAAGAGAACGAAAAACAAATCTGTAAAAAATGTTAGATTGGTGGTTTCACCAAATCTAAGCGCCCCCGGCTCTGATACCAATTGTTGGATCGATGCGGTTCGCTAGAGTGGGGGGTGAATAGCGAAAAACCTTTTCTTTTTTTTTACGTTCGTTAAAACTCGAGAGATAATTAATTGCAGCAGAAATGTAAAGTAAAAAGAGACAATGAAGTTTTTACTTGGTTCGTAGCCTTCGGGTACTACTCCAAGGCCCTAGTGGTCCTTGACCACGTACGGAGGGCAAAAGCACTAAAGGAACTCCTCCTCGTTGGAGGTAGGAGTTAATCGATACAAGAAGGAAAAAGCTTGAGGTAGAGGGACACTCCCCCTCTCCTCGTATACGATAAAAGCTCCAAAAAGAAATGAACTTAAATAAGAGCTAAAAAACCGACGTTACAATAGAAAAGAATTTAAGACCTAGACGTCGGAGAGAAAGCACTTCATGGTCAAAAAGTTGTAGCTTGGCGGAGGCTTTTTGGAAGCTTTAGAATGATGAAGAAACCCTAAGTTTGACCCTCCTTTTATAGCCTTTGAGCCCCTTTTCGAGAGGAACCCTAGCCAATCACAATTGAGCACCAATCTCCTTGAAATGGGGTGATAAGCCTTGACTCCTCGAATCTGATCATTGACCATCGATCCGATGGCTATCATCGATCGTGATGGCGACATCGATCAATCGACTCACCTGACGATCGGTGATTGGCGCGATAGAGTCCTCCAAGTGGGCGATCGGCGATGCTTGCTGCAAGTCAAAGTTAGCTCAACAAAAACATAATTTCGACGGTTGTCGACCGTTCGATCTCAACCTAGACCATCTATATGATGTCTTTGGTCGGATCTACGCTTAAGATCATCCCCATAAAGAGGATACGACGTCACTTACACTCGCACACACGAGCTTACCTCGACACTTACATGTTGCTTTTGCTTCCGGCCTTCCACTCGATTCCTTCGGCTCCCTCCGAAGTCACTCGAGTGTCGCCCGACCACCGCGGCTTCCTCCGGGTGTCGCTAGCCTTCAGCTCCAGCTATATCAATCTTCTGCATACTCGATTCAGCTCGTGAGATAACGACATGAGCTTAACTTTGTATAGTTTGCTATAATCAAAACTCAGGTTCGACTTAGGTGCCTACTGCACCAACGCGGAAGACATCTCTCTATGCGAGCTTGGCCTCGGATGTGCCTTCATGGAGTTCTATAAGCTTCTCCCACATCTCTTTGGCGGTAGTACATTCTCCGATCCGGTTGATCTCTTGTTGAGGGAGCACATTGAGAAGATGAGGTTTTGCCTTTGAGTTTGCAAGGTGCTCCTCTCTTTGCTTCTTAGTCCATCGTGATTTTTCAATTGGTTCACCCCTTTCATCCCTAGGTAAATTGAATCCATTTTCCATTATAAGCATAATATCAAAATCGGTCTCGAAGAATACCTCCATTCGCTTCTTCCACCAAGCGAATTCCCCTTCGAACTTCGGCAGATGAATGTTCGAGCTGGCCATCTTTTGATGAAGTGCTTGTTGCGGCGATTAGTCCTCGACAAGTGACTTGGCTCTGATACTACTTGTAGGATCGATGTGTAGTTGTGGTGGCCGGCTAGAGGGGGGTGAATAGCCCTCGATCTATGGATAAGGGAAATTGTCTCGTCTACAAAAGATTAGCGCAACGGAAACAACAAGACAAGCAAATAAACAATAAAGAAGAATACAAACAATGCTAACAAGATAGTATAATGTGGTTCATGGCTACGCTGCTAATCCATGGTCCCCAATTCGTCCTCGGTGAATCACTCCGCCAAAACCAATCCACTAATGGTCTCTCCTTTGCACCAAGCTAGGTGGAGGTAACCTTTACAATCAAGATCACTCTTCTTACAATAAGAATGAAGTAAAAACAAGTAAGAAGAGTGGGAAAATGTTTATGGAACTTTGGAAGAAGGTTAGAGTTGAAGCATTAGCCCCCCAAAGCCTCATACCCTTCCTTTTTATAGAGGAAGAGGGTTTCTTCCCGTTGACACAGAGCGACGACGATCGATCACCGACCGTCCTCGTAGCCATCGCCAATATCTTTCCATGTTGGATTTCATCCAACGGCAAAGGCATCAGTCGACTGATCCTACCATCAGTCGAGTGCTCGCGAGCTCGACTCCATTCTGTGCCCATGCACAGTGCTATCAGTCGACTACTGCTCATGATCAGTCGACTGATCAAGCCATCAGTCGACTGCCCATGTCTTCAGTCGACTGATCCACTTGATTCGGCTCCTTAAACCAGTCGATCGAACCATCGACTCAGAGCAGTCGACTGTCATGACATGGAAGTCGACTGGTGTCGGGAAAACTCATCCGACACTTGGCCAAATGGCCAAGTTTCACCTAAGAGCTACTACCCCTTCCCGGGTTACATTCACTCACTCTCATCCCTCGGAGTCCCTCGCCTTTGAAGTTCTCTTCGTTCGCGGTCATGTCCCTCGACAGCATCAGGCGCACGACTCTGCAATGCTCCTTTGCATCTCTTGCCTCGAAGTCTACTTCTTACGGCTTCACTCCAAGCTCCTCGTCCGGCGGTCCCTCGGATGCTCCAAGCGCACAGCTTCCGCAAAGTTATCTTTCACTGACTCAAGGACCGAGTCATGAGATGTGAAACTTGCCAAGGCTCCATGTGCGAATTACTAAGTCCTGCACGACTTCAACGCACATATCAAATCACAATAACAAACTAACTTAAACCCCTTTGCCACACACATTAAAACCTTATCATGGCAAGAGATTGCCCTAACACTTAAGTCTATTCGGATTCTCTTGTCTATTGCTGCTCATATGGATTATGAGGTTTGGCAGATGGATGTCAAGACATCTTTCCTTAATGGAAGTCTTGAAGAAAACATCTATATGGAGCAACCAGAGGGATTCATTGCAAAAGGCAAAGATCATCTTGTGTGCAAGCTTAATCGATCCATTTATGGATTAAAGCAAGCTTTGAGATCTTGGAACATCTGCTTTGATGAGGTAATCCAGTTATATATATTTATTCAAAGTCCGAATGAGTCTTGTGTATACAAGAGATGTGACGGAAACATAGTGGTATTTTTAGTACTATACGTAGATGACATTTTGCTCATTGGCAATAATGTCAAAGTGTTATCAGACGTAAAGGTATGGTTGTCTAAACAATTTGATATGAAGGACTTGGGAGAAGTGGGACACATCCTTGGGATCAAGGTTATAAGAAATCGTAAGAAAAGGATGTTGTGTTTATCTCAAGCTCCATACATAGACACTATTTTAGCTCGTTTTAGCATGCAGAACTCCAAGAAAGGTTTTCTACCTTTTCAGCATGGAGTACCTTTATCTAAAGAGATGTGTCCTAGAACGTCAAAGGAGATAGAGGAGATAAAGGCGGTTCTTTATGCTTCGACGATAGGAAGCCTCATGTATGCTATGTTATGTACGAGGTCGGATATCTACTTTGTGGTGGGCATAGTTAGCAGATATCAGAGTAATCCAGGATAGGGACATTGGACAGTGGTAAAACATATATTGAAGTACTTGAGAAGGACTAGGGATTATATGCTGGTATACCAGGCAGATCAATTACTCCCTGTGGGTTACACAGATTTTGTTTTCTAATCAGATAGGGATAACAATAAGTCTACCTCGGGTTATATGTTTACTTTGGGAGGTGGAGCCATTGTATGGAGGAGTGTCAAGCAGAAATACGTGGCGGACTCCACCATGGAAGCTGAGTATGTGGTAGCCTCTAAGGCAACCAAAGAACCTGTATGGCTCAGGAACTTCTTGATGGACTTGGATGTGATTCCTGGTTTGCCCAGAACTATCACAATCTATTTTAATAACAGTGGTGCAGTTGCAAACTCGAAGGAACCACGAGCCCATAAGGCAAGTAAACACATAGAGCACAAGTACCACCTAATATGAGAGATCATAAAGCGAGGAGAAGTTGTTGTCGCCAAGATTGCATCAGAGGATAACCTGGCAGATCCTTTCACTAAGGCCCTTCCAGCGAGAGCTTTTGATAGACATGTGGAGGGAATGGGAATCAGATGTATGACAGTTTGATGGAAGCATAGTCTTTTAGTATAAGTAGGAGATAGTTGGGATGTATAATAAAAGCCTAGCTTTTGTATGAACATCTTCTTTTGAAATAAGAATCACATAATCATTGTTTGCATTTTATATTTATGCATGTTGTCTAATACTTTACATTGTAGATAACATGGTGTGTGGTGTCACATAAAATATCATGTTATCAATTCCTTGTAGAGTATAAGTAGAGGCTCACAACCAAGATAGTTTTGGACAAACCAATGACATGGTTGTAGTGTAATTTGGTATTGGTTTATCTTGACTATAGAATTACACTAGTACACTTTGTGTGTATTGAGCAGAACCGATTTAGAGGTGATTCAATTTATACTAACTATATAATTGAATCAGACCTCAGATATTATGGTGTACATGCTCTTAATCCTGATATAATAATGAGCACATGTACTTAGTATTTATTTCTTTGATTTACCAATGGACGAGATTTATGTGTTAAATTGATAGGCCTGGTAAGTTGGGAAATAATATTATTTACATGGTGTGTCGTTGATTATAGGAGGAAACCGTTTCCTATACACTAGGATGATGTTATCCCCTTGAGGAGCTCATAAAGTTCATCATGTAAATCCTATAGGTGGACTTGGTCCAACATGATGATAAGGATGAGTGGAACTACTCATGGAGTTAGATATTGATTAATTAAATTATCAGTAATTTAATTAATTAATGGACATTCGATATCTTAAACACGGGAAGATATTTTGTACAAATAATATGTGGAGCCCATATTTAATTATGGGGGTTGGTGAGGTAGATCAATGATGATCCTCTAGTGGAATAGATCATCATTAATGGATCGGGTTATATGTGGTTCGGATCCATTGGGTGGCCAAGATCCAACTCCTTCTCATGGTCCCTATTGTAGCCTATTAAAAATACCTCATGAAGCCTAGACCTAAGACATAAGTGGTGGACATGGAAAGGCTTGGGCAGCAAGGGTTAGGGTTTTCCTTCTAGGGTCGGCGGCAACAAGAGGAGAGCTAGGGTTTTTCCTTCCTTTCTTTTCCTTTGGCCAGTGCCACCCTCTCCTTCTCCTAGGGCCGACAGCAAGAGGAGGTAGGGTTTAGTCCCTTCTTCCTTTCTTTGGCTGGTGCCTCCCTTTCCTTATCCTAGGGTCGGCGGCAAGAGGAGCTAGGGTTTAGCCCTTTCTTCCTTTCATTAGCTGATGCATCCTTTCCTCTCCTTAGGGTCGGCGGACACCAAACATGGAGTTTGGTGGTCGACACAAGAAAGGAGAAGAAGGGAGGATTTTCTTCCCTTGTTCGGAGTGAGCATGGAAGGGAAGATATGTGGTCTAGGAGGCTTCAATTCTTGGAAGATCGTCGCCCACACGATGTCCAAGAAGAGGACAGGAATACAATAGAAGATCAAGAGATAAAACAAGAGGTATAATCTTGTTTAATTTTGATTCTTGTTCTTTGTATTTTGTATGTTGTTAATTGACATGGACCCGATCATAAACACAAAAATCGGTGATCCGTACATCATCTATTCTGCGACTAATCGAGGAAATGGGTTAGGTCGCTTGAACAACAAGTTTGTTCAAGCGACCGCTCAAATCGAATAGCACGATGATGAATCAGTTTCTTGGGCAATCCATCTCCATCCGGATTAGTTTTAATTAATAAAATTTTAATCTAGGGATGTGAGACAGGATCGCCATGCACAAGCGACCGAAGTGAAGCGAAGAAACAACCTCTTCCCTTCAGTGGGTATGTGATGAGTGAAAGGAACAAGACATGCACAACTAAAGCTGCTGAAGGGTTTAAAAAATGTTCTAGAGTCAATTTAGACTTTTCGGTCAATTGGGGTTCATGATGTACTTATAGGTGTCACTCGTGATTTATTCTTAATTAAGGGGTTAATTATGAATGACCAATATTACCGGGAACCTATTGGGTCAAACGCACTATGGGTGATGTCGAGATGTAAAACAAATCTGAGAATGAGATTCTCATTGAACCATACAGAGGGGGATGTGAAACGGAGGCTATGGAACATCCTATGGCCTTGTTGGACTTAGCACGACTATATCGGACCTAAACAAAGTCAAACAGATCATACAGAGCCTCACACGAACGTGCCTAACTTGGCACAGGTCGTGCCTAGCTCTGCCCGAAAAAATGGCAAAAATTGGGTTGTGCCTTGAAGTGTTGGGACCTATGCGGCCGCTAGAAGGGGGTGAATAGCGATTCGACGTTCTTGATGGAATTCGTTCATGCGTGCTACAAAATGTGTTATACACAGTGGAATATATATAATAACAAAAACAAATACACAAGCACAAGCACAATGCATAAGATATAACTTGGTTCGGAACCTCAAGGTTCCTACTCCACGGGTTGGGCATGTAAGAGCCCTAGCGATGCAAACACACACCACTAATCCAATAAAATCCTTCTCGACAACACGTCGGAGGTGGAGAAACTGTGTACAAATGATTACACTAAGTAATACAATGGATAAAAGCAAATATAAATATGAAATGCAATACAAGTAAAGAAAAATACTTTACAATGAGCTTTTGATTGCTTGATCTTTGATTGCCTTGGACTAACCTTAAAGGACTGGAAAGCACCAACTATTCCCCTTTGAATTTCCCAAGAGAACCATAGCCAAATCCCCCTCCACGAGCTGCTTTTATAACCTACATTCGGGTTGGATTTCGCCTAGCAGTCAATTGATTGAGACCATCAGTTGACTGCTCCTGTAGCCGTTGTCTCACAACAGCATGAGCCACGTTGGATAAGTTCCAACGGATAGACCATCAATCGACTGATCGAGTCATCACTCGACTGTCAAACCCTAATAGTCGACTCGGAAATATTCTATCCCCAAAAACTTGACCAGTAGTCGATTGATCTCCAGATCAGTCGACTGCTAAGGCCATTAGTTGACTACCCAATACTGGCAGTCAACTGCTAGGCCATTTCTTGCAGTCAAAATCTAGTCGACTCCCATCAGTCAACTGACCATAATATCAGTCGACTGATAACCTCATCCATGAGGTTTAAACCCCATGTGTGGTGTCCCCATACATGCTAGACCACTCTTAGCCTAGACCTAAGCCTTCAAGCCACCTTCGTCAGCCTCGCGCCTATCGGATCCCTCCAAGTCATCCATGACTTTTTCATCCATACGCTAGCCTTCAAGTGCTTCCATCAGCTATTGTCATGCTAATGTGGTCTACACCGCTAAGGCACATTGGGCTTATGCTGCCAAGACTTCACCCTTGGACTTTACGCTGCCAATATTCCCCTTGGACTTCTCAATTTCCAAGTACCCATGACTTGGACTTTCACCGCCAAGACTACACACTTGGACTTACTTGGCCAAGACTGCACCCTTGATCTTTCCTTGCCAACACATGTTGGACTTTCCAATTGCCAAGACTCAAGCTTGGACTTTCTCTTGCCAAGACCCATGCTTGGACTTTGCTTGCCTACTCATGTTTGACTTTTCATGCCAAGTACACAAGACTTGGACTTCTCCCATGACAATGGTCAAACCATTGTCAACCATCAAAATCATAATCTGGGTCGATTGCACCAACAATCTCCCCAACACATTGTCAAACATCAAAATACTACTCGAGTCTGGTCAATCGTGACCTGGGCCGATTGCACTAACAATCTTCCCATTTTTGATGTTTGACAAAAACCAAACACCTTTGAGTTAGGGCTAAAACCTAACTCCAATCTCATTACCAATTGTCCCAAATTGGTAATTTCATAAATTCTCTCCTTTTTGAAATACATCAAAAAGGTTCTCCCCAAAGAGGTCAATGTCTCATATCCCAATGAGATCTTACAATCTCCCCCTTGGTCCAAACACACCTAGGATGCCTTCACTCTTCCTAGTAATATAAGTCTTATATCACTCAAGAGAGGCTTCCTATAAACTCTCCCAATTTCCAAATTGGGCAACTCACATTCCCATTTCTCCCCCTCATGAGGAAGAACACATCCATCATCTCATGATGGATACCTCCTCCTAAAGGCTTGCTCCTCCTTGACCATTGCACCAACAATGTCCTTGGAGAGTACCTAAGCCAATAGGAACACTAAACCATCAAAAATAAGGTCAAAAGTTAAACACTGAACTTTCCCACACCTTATTGATACATCACCCTAACAACTCTCCTAATCCATATCCAATGGATTTTCACCCTTTCAAATACTTTCCAAAGCATATCCTAGGGTTAAGAGCAATTAGGGAATCCTAACATGGCTGAAACATGGGCTAAACATCCTTGTTTACCCAAAATCAGCATTGGCAGCGACTTTATCAGTTAATAGTCGATTGCCCTCATCATCAGTCGACTGCCATCCATGGCAGTCGATTGATATCTACAAAATGCAGAAATCAGAATTGAATTTTCAAAATGCAAAGTAATTATACGTAATTTGAAAAATCATGAAACTTCATACGTATAATACTTATAACAAATACAATGGGTGAAAAATATTTGAAAATTATTTTACCCACAAAATAGTGAAATTGATACAAAGTTTAAAAATGAGAAAAACTTCATTGTCTTGAGCTCACTTTGTATCAACATCATCAATGGTGATTGCTATCAAAAGATAGACTTCACCAAGGTTTTTCAAAGTGATTTTAAAATGATTTTAAAACCTTATATTGGATTATGTTCTTTGGGGTCAATGTACATGGCTTGAACATAAGCTTTCCCAATGATCCATCCATGATTTTAAGTGAGTTTGAGTTCATCTAGATGCAAAAACTATGCACTTTGAACTTAACTCATTTTCTAACATCTCACATATGTCTAAAGTGTATGAAAACACATACAAGTCAATTTGATGTGAGATGTGGGTTTTGTTCATTCTAAACTAGGGTTTCATGCATTTTTCTAAGGCAACACTACTTGATTCCCTTATACATGGGACTTCAAGTCATGCCATAGTCCTTATCTCAATTTTATTAATGCATGAAATGATCCTGGCATAAATGATAGCATAAATAAAGCATGGCCAATGATCATGACGTCATGACATATGATCAAATCTAAATACACATGACATTAAACCTTAAACCTAAGCATGATCATGACATATTATATAATTAAAAGTAGATATGATGTCATGACATGTTATATGACAAATCAAGCATGACAAATAAAATGTAAAGGTATATAATACCTAAATTTTAATATTTGTTGCCATTTGTTAGAATTAAATTCATTTTGTCATATTACTACTAATCTCCCAAGTGTGCCAAAAACCCAAAATGGCACACTATGACCTCTAACCCTAATTGTGCCAATTTGATTGATTTTTTTTCAACTTCCATAAATTGCATTGGCACATCCTAAAAACCTTTAGGATTATAATCATCCTTATTTCTAAAGTAACCCCATTACCTTGGAAATGCCCTAAAGTGCCACCTTTACCATGGTTAGGTTAACTACCTATCATTTCAAAGTTGGCACACCTAAACCCATTTAGCGTGAATCGATCACGCTCCTAGGAACCCAATACCTATTGGAGCTCCTTGGGTTTACTAGGTATTCGCTAGGGATAACTTCCCTAGATACCCTCCTAATGACCCTCCTAGGCTTAGAAGCCTTAGTCATTTGGGTCTTACTTAGGTTAACTCTAGGGGTAACTCCTCTTGTAACCTTCTTAATGGCTTCCCTAGGTTTCCTTGAAACCTTAGCCACTGAGCACCTACCTTGGTCAACCTTAGGGATGACTTTCCTATTGTCCTTGGTTTTCCTAGACCTAGGTTGTGTTCCATAATCGAATGGAACACTATGATAAGTCCTTTTGGGCTTAGGCTTGTGACTCAAACCTTTCTTGTCCTTTGACGGTTCTTATTTCCTAAAACTTTGACTTCTAGATCCTAGGATTTGACTATTTGACCCTTGCATTTTCCTAAGGGTCTTTTCAATTTTCTCAAGCCTTGACCTCGAGACTTGATTTTCCTTTTCTAATATCTCAATTTTTGATTTTTCATTAACTCTTGAGATACTCTCCTTTCTAGGCATATGTCTAGTCCATTTATGATTGATGCCTAGGTGGTTCTCAATTTTCCTAATACTTGCCTTAGGTAAAATTATTTTAGGGACATTAGTCCCAAATTTCTCCTTATTCTTAAGGTTGACATATTTCTCTCCTAAACAATAAAACCTATTATTTCTAGCATGCCTTTCATGAATAATTGCAAGATTTCTTCTAGCATGCTTTTGATAAATAACTAAAGAAGAAGCATACTTAAAAGTTACCTTAGGGTTTGCCTTAGCTCCCCCTACATGTGTAGCTCTTCATTCATGAGTCTTCTTCTTCCCCTTTGGGCATTGACTCCTATAATGTCCTTTTTGTTGACATTTGAAGCAAATGATGTGCTCCTTGCTTTTAATTGTTGGGGGACCGACATCCTTGACCTTTGACACCTGTTGAGACTTCTTGACCTTCTTTGGGCACTTACTCTTATAGTGCCCAGCTTCTCTACACTCAAAGCATATAATATGGATTTTATTTTTAATTTGAATGCTTGAGTTACCTAGGTTAGTGGTGAGGGCCTCTTGATCTTGTTCATCACTTCTCCCGGAAGTAGATGGTCTCTCCTCCCCCTCAAATCTTGAAGTGGAGGCTTCTTTTATCTCTTCTTCCTCTTTCGATCCAGATGTTGATTCCCTATCAACCTCTGAATCCTCAAGCTCTTGGGATGAAGATGTGCTTACTTCTTCTTGAGCTTGAGAGGATGAGCACTCCTCTTCTTCCTCTTCTTCTTCTTCTTCTTGGACTGGTGATGGACTTTCGTGATACTTTGCCAATTCACTCCAAAGCTCCTTGACATCCTTGTATTCACCTAAGCTACACAAGATATCGTTAGGAATCAAATCGACCAAGAATTTAATTACCTTTGTATTTTTCTCAAACTCTTGGATTTGTTCCCCGGTCCATTTCTTCATTTTGAGGAAACCTTCCTTTGGCCCTTTTGGATATTGGAATCCTTCCATTAACATGGACCATTCTTCAAAGTCCCTCATCATGATGAAGTATTCAATTCTTCCCTTCTATGAATTGAAGTATTCTCATCCATAAAGTGTATACGAAACCGGCGTGTTGATATCCCATCCTAGTCTTTCTTCAAATTCAATCTTCTTCACTCTAGCGCGCTTGCTCCTGGTTGTTAATCCGTTGAAGAGCTCCGAGCTTTGATACTACTTGTTGGGACCTATGCGCCCGCTAGAGGGGGGGTGAATAGTGATTCGACGTTCTTGATGGAATTCGTTCGTGCTTGCTACAAAATGTGTTATACGCAACGGAATATATATAATAACAAAAATAAATACACAAGCACATGCAAAATGCACAAGATATAAGGTGGTTCGGAACCTCAAGGTTCCTACTCCACGGGTTGGCTCATAAGAGCCCTAGCGATGCAAACACACACCACTAATCCAATAAACTCCTTCTCGACAACACGTCGGAGGTGGAGAAACCTCGTACAAATGATTACACTAAGTAATACAATGGATACAATCAAATACAAATATGAAATGCAATATAAGTAAAGAAAAACATTTTACAATGAGCTTTTAATTGCTTGATCTTTGATTGCCTTAGACTAGCCTTGAAGGACTGGAAAGCACCAACTATTCCCCTTCAAATCGCCCAAGAGAACCATAGCCAAATTCCTCTCCACGAGCTACTTTTACAACCTGCAATCGGGCTGCATTTCGCCTAGCAGTCGACTGCTCCTGTAGTCATTGTCTCACAATGGCATGAGCCACATTGGATAAGTTTCAACGGATAGACCATCAGTCGACTGATCATGCCCATCAATCGACTAATCGAGTCATCATTCTACTATCAAACCCTAACAGTCAACTCAGAAACATTCTTTCTCCAAAAACTCGACCAATAGTCGATCGTGATCTCGATCAATTGATCGCCGCCATTAGTCGATCGATCTCAGATCGCTTGATTGCTCGAGCCATCACTGATCGCTTCAATGCTTGCAATGATCGCTAGGTCATTTCCTATAGTCAAACTCTAGTCGACTCCCATCAGTCGACTTACCATAATATCAGTCGACTGATAACCTCATCCATGAAGTTTTAACCCCAAGTATAGAGCCCCCATACTTGCTAGACTACCCTTAGCCTAGACCTAAGTCTTCTAGCCACCTCCGTCAGCCTCGCGCCTATCGGATCCCTCCAAGTCATCCATGACTTGTTCATCCATACGCTAGCCTTCAAGTGCTTCCATCAGCTATTGTCATGCTAATGTGGTCTATACCGCCAAGGCACATTAGGCTTATGCTACCAAGACTCCGATTGGACTTTACATCGCCAACCATTGGACTTATGCTGCCAAGACTCCACCCTTGGACTTTATACCGCCAATATTCCCCTTGGACTTCTCAATTTCAAAGTACCCATGGCTTGGACTTTCACCGCCAAGACTACATACTTGGACTTACGTGGCCAAGACTGCACCCTTGGTCTTTCCTTGCCAACCCATGTTGGACTATCCAATTGCCAAGACTCAAGCTTGGACTTTCCCTTGCCAAGACCCATGCTTAGACTTTCCTTGCCAACCCATATTGGACTTTCCATGCCAAGTACACAAGACTTGGACTTCTCCCATGACAATGGTCAAACCATCATCAACCATCAAAATCATAATCTGGGACGATTGCACCAACAATCTCCCCAACACATTGTCAAACATCAAAATACTACTCGAGTCAAACTCGAGTCCGGTCACTGATAACCTGAGCCAATTGCACCAACATGAAGAACACACGGTCGTGTCGTGTGTTCTTGCATGACTGACTATGTGAATCCACACGGTCGTGTCACAGTTTCGTCGATTTTAGAGATTTCCCTTATTGAAATTTCCTGGGTTATTCTTAACTTAATTATGGGATAATTATGGTAAGATATGTTCCATTTAAGCCTCCTAAGATGACCTAATCAAGAGATCTATAAATAGATCCCTTGGTAATCTTTGGAAGAGAGGGTTTTGGTTTTTGGTTTTCTCCCTTGGTAGCCATTTTTCCTCTCTCCTCTTCTCTTGTCTCTGCCAGTTGGCTAACACCAATCGGAGACAAAGGCTTGCCACTCTAGAAGTTGTCTCAGATGATCCCGACATGGATACTGATAGAGGCAAGACCCGTTGGTCTTGCTTGAGATTTCAACGGATTCAAAAGAATCTCGAAGGTATAACTTCTCCTTCTCCTTGTGGGTGTTTTCATGTGATTATGCCAAAACAAGTTTTCTTGGCCTTCATAGGATATATGGGATGTAATAAAATTGTTTTATTCACTTTATTCCACTGCGTATGATCCCGGAATCTCCAACAAGTGGTATCAGAGCCACCTTGTTCGTTTGGCATAGATTGCATGTTGTAGTAGAATATTTATAGCATGTTTGATGTTTTAATATACCTGTGCCATGTTTATCTATATGATAGATTAGAGTATGCTTGATTTTACATATAGGATATATTTTTAACCTAAAAGGAAATACCGAGGATGCGGCTAGAAACACCGAAGGTATTGGCTGCATCATTAGAGCCTAAGCATAGGCTCACGTTCACATCAAGAAATTTATTTCCTAATGTGACCTTAGTTTTTCCATATTTAGGTTTATTTATTTTTATAGATGAGACCCATAATAACCTGAAATCCCTCATGCAAATATTAGGGCTAACACCTTCCATTAATATGGTTGAACCAGAGTTCTTTTTCATGTTTGGGTTGTTGGACTCTCTCCAAGCCTGGCATGACATCGAGCATGTTCAATTCATATGAGATTCGATGTTTATTTTAGATGGTAAGGACCAGAGGTCAATTTCAAGTTTGGGTTGTTGGACTCTCTCCAAGCCTGACTTGTAAATTGGATGTGTTCAAATCATTTAAATTTGATCTCATGATTAATGAGTCGACCATAACTGAAAGCATTGATTTGTTGGACTCTCTCCAAGGTCAATGTGGACAGAGGTGCAATTAGGTGATATGCATTGGATGTATATATGTTAATGAGTTAACAAACTAATGTATATGTGAACATTCATTTAGTTGATAGCATAAAGTGATAGTTATATATTTGATATATAATACTGTTGATACCTAATATTATGACTATGAATGACTTGTTGGACTCTCTCTAAGGTTGTTCTTAGTCATAATGGATATCAACCCACTAAGAGATCATCTACCATCTCTCAAATTCAAAGTGAGGGCTATTGAATTTGATAAAAATAGTAGGAGTTTCTTGTTAATGTAAATTGTTTATATTACTATAAATTCATCTCTCCTATACACCTCTTTTTGTATGTCTAGGTACTAATTAGAACATCTTGTCAACCTCCATTAATTTACGTTCGATTTTACACAACAACAAATTGACTAGGTCAAACTTCTTGGACTGGCTTCGCAACCTGAGAATTATTCTCAAGGCTGAAAAGCTAGCTTATGTCCTCGAAGAGGTTCTTCCTAAACCTCCTATAGACAATGCATATGGTGACCAAAAGTTTGCTTACCAGAAACATGTTGCTGACTCTGAGATGGCGAGTTGCATTATGCTAGCGTCGATGTCTCCTGAGATACAGAAGCAACATGAGCATATGAATGCTAATAAAAATTGTCTTTCATCTTCGAGAGTTGTTCAATGAGCAGGCACAATATGAAAGGTTCTGTTGGAAGATCGTGGCTTGGCTAGAAGGGGGGTTGAATAGCCCGTGTCGTATGATGGAAATCGATCGCGTCTTAGTCATCTACACTTAAGATTAGCGCAGCGGAAATACTAATAATAAAGACAATTAAGCAAATGCAAGAAGTAAAGAGACAAACGCTAACAAGCCAATGTAATGTGGTTTACGACCCTTGCTGCTAGTCTATGGATGATTTGTATGGCGAATCATTCCCTCAACCAAAGCACTAATCTGTCCTTCAAAGTGGAGGTAAACCATTCTTACACAATCTCTCCCTCTTACAATAGAATTGAGATAAGAACAAGTAAGAGAAGTAGAAAATGTTTAGGGCACTTGGGAGTAAGTTTTGGAGTTAAGCATTAACCTCCTAAAAGCCCCCAACCCTTCTTTTTATAGAGAAGGGTTTCTTCCCATTGGGTAGGCGACAGTCGACTGATGCATGCATCAGTCGACTGTTGGTCATTTTAACGGCTTCTAACCCGACTGAATCACAGTCATCACATCCAATGACTCCTCCATCAGTCGACTGATCAGCCCATCAGTCGACTGATCTAGCCATCAGTCGAGTGATCCAGGAAATCAGTCGACTTTCAAACCTTCTGTGCCCATGACCACCTTGATCAGTCGACTATCGTCCCTTGGAAGTCGACTGATGGTGTAGCAGTCGACTGCGAAACCCTAGCAGTCGACTGCTAGGCTAGAAACCAAACAGTCGAACACCTATCAAGCACCAGTCGAGTGCCATCCACCCAGAGTAGTCGACTGATATCTATATTGGTCGACTGGTGTCGTGTAAAACCTCAAACAAACCATTTGTTTGAGCATCCGACTTAACCAAACATTAGGCAAAACCTCAAACCTATGTTTGAGCATCCGAATCTTGACATAGCCATTCGGCCAAGTTCACCTATGAGCTACCGTTATAATCGCTCAATCTCTCATCTCCCTTGGACTCCCTCACCAAAGCTCTCTTCGTCCGGCCACGTCCCTCGGATGCACCAAGCGCACGACTTTGCAATGTCATCCTTCGTGTCTCGCCCTGAAGTCTGTCTCCTTTGCCTTCACTCCAATGCTCCTCGTCCGGCGGTCTCTCAGATGCACCAAGCACACGACTTCCGTAATATCATCCTTCACTGACTCAAGGACCCGAGCCATGAGATGGTGAACCCACCAATGCTAACATCAAGCTAACCATGTGTGATTTACTAAGTCATGCACAACTTAAACACACATATCAAATCAACATAAACAACCTAACTTAAACCCTTTGTCACACACATTAAAACCACATCATACATGGGTTGATTGCCCTAACAATCTCCCTCTTTTTTATGTATGACAATATGTTTAAGTTAGGTAAAATATTAACAAAATACCTAAGGCAGGAAAGCATGTAAACCAAATATGAGTATCAAACACTCCCCCTTAATACATGCAACTCTCCCTTAACACATGCTAATTCTCCCCTTAGCATGATTAACTTAAACTCTATCATTTCTCCCCCTTTGACACCATCAAAAACATTACACATATATTATATAACGAGGTATCAAAGTCTAATGGAAGAAAAAGACCAAAACATGCTGAAAACACCCAAAACACGCTGTGCACAGTTCCATTAGTCGACTGGAACCTAAATTTCAGCCTTTTCTGATTTCTGAACCCATGTTCAGAAATACAATAAAAATTCCAGAAAATTCAAAAAATCACAAAATTTGGAGAACACAATTTTCATATGTCCCTTTATCAATGAAAAATGATTTTTCTTGAAAATTCATTAAAATTTTGAAAATAAGGCAAAATCTCAAAAGTTTCAAAATTGTCTAAAGATGTATCAACATGAAAGCTAGTTTTGCCTTAGAAACTTTTCAAAGCATGAACTCTTAGTTTTCAAAACATGAAATGGTTTTAAATGATTTAAAATATCCAACTATGATTTATGAGCAATATGTCCATTGATTAAACATTTGCTTTCCTCATAGTTGGTCTATGATTGCTCTATGTTATGATACACCTAATGACCCTTCAAAAATGTAATAAGCATAAGTGAGTCATTTGTATCAATCTAACATCTCACCCATGCTATGTTTTCAATCAAGTTAGCCTTATGGTGAATGTGAGATGTACCTAAGGTATTATACTTAACCATCAATTTAATGCCAATTTCTACCAAGGTTAAGTATATATCATACAAAAATACCCATCATGATCATAAAAACACATATAATCATAATATTATATATTATGATCATGAATCACATAAGTCATATATTACACCCAACCACAAGTCAACTACCCACATCATCATAAGTCAACCATTTAATATGATACGAAATAAGTCCACTTATGGTTAACTATCATAGGTTTCTCTAACCCCTAAGGATGTACTTGGGAACCCAATATAAATTCTTTCCAATGGGGTTCACCAAGTACTCCTTAGGTATCCATTTCCTCGCTACCATTGTTGTTTTAGATTGACCCCTAGCAATTAAGCAATGGCACACTTTTTCATTTTTGGATCCTTTATAACCTAAGCCTTTCTTGTTGAAACTGGCCCTTTGGCTCCCAATGATCATATTTAGGGTGTTGGAGCCAATTGTGAATTTCTCTAGGGCCTTAGTGAGAAAATCTACCTTTTTCCTTAAAGCCTTATTTTCTTCTATACATGCATCATTAATACTAGAAGAAATACAATCATCATGTGAGCATGCATTTTTGAGTTTTTCTTCTAGTTTCCTAATATCATCAAGCATGCATTTATTTTTCTTCTTACTCCTAAATAAATCTCTAGTAAGACTTGAAATCATGGAAACAATTTCTTAAGTAGGGAGATTTCTTACCATACTATATCTTCTTCTTCCGATTCTGATGAAGATGATGATGCACCCCCCTACATTTGAGCTCTCCTCCTCACTTCTACTTGCTTCTTGTTCAGATGAGGTGGAGGCCAGATCTTCTATCTCCATAAGTGCAAGGCTTGTGAATGCTTCTTCTTCCTCCGATGAGGATGGATCGTCCCATGTAGCCTTCAAGTTTTGCATTTTTCCCTTTCCTTTATCTTTCGATTTCTTCTCTTCCTTCTTCTTGTCACTCTTCTTCCTTTCATCCTTGCTTTTGTTCAAGAGAGGGCATTCATCCCTCATATGTCCCTCTCCTTGGCAATTATAGCATATAATCTTCCTCCTTCTCCTATCATGAGATTTATTAAACTTAAAATTCTTTAAAGCACGTCTTACCTTCCTTACCATATAAGCTTATTCATTGCTATTCATGGAGGAGGAAGATTCTTCATCGGATGAGGAGGGAGGAGTCTCCTTTTTCTTCTTTCCTTTGTCAGCCACTAGTGCTACTCCCCTTGACTTTGTGCTTGGTTCTTCAATTATGCCTTCAAGCCTAGTTTCATGCAATTCCATGGTGGAGAAAAATTCTTTTAGAGTACTTACCTCTAGATTCTTTGATATGTAGAAGGAGTCCACCATTGAGTTCCACTTTGATGACCGGGGAAAGACATCTATGACTTTCATTATCATGTCTGATTTGGAAAGCTTTTCACCTATGCTTGACAATCCGTTAATTATTTCTTTAAATCTAGAGTGTAGTGATAATACCTTCTCCCCTTTTATCTAATTTGATGTTATTTAGTTGAGAGCGGAGGAGGTCTCTTCTTGCTAGCTTGGCTTCAGATGTGCCTTTATGAAGCTCCACTAGCTTCTCCCACATCTCCTTGGCGCTAGAGCACTCACCAATCTGGTTGATTTCTTGTTGAGGGAGCACGTTGAATAGATGGTGCTTTGCTTTTGAATTTGCAAGGTGCTCCTCCCTTTGCTTCTTAGTCCATCTTGACTTCTCTAATGGCTCTCCTTCATCCCTAGGCAACTCGAAACCGTTTTCCATAATAAGCATGATATCAAAATCGGTCTCGAAAATACCTCCATTTGATTTTTCCACCAAGTGAAGTCCCCTTCAAATTTAGCCGGATGGATGTTGGAGCCATCCATTTTTGTTGTGCTTATTGCGGCGGTTAGTCTGGTGACAAGCAACCTTGGCTCTGATACCACTTATTGGAAGATCGTGGCCTGGCTAGAAGGGGGGTTGAATAGCCCGTGTCGTATCATGGAAATCGATCGTGTCTTAATCGTCTACACTTAAGATTAGCGTAGGGGAAATACTAATAATAAACACAATTAAGCAAATACAAGAAGTAAAGAGACAAACGCTAACAAGTCGATGTAACATGGCTCATGACCCTTGTCGCTAGTCCACAGACGATTCGTATGGAGAATCACTCCCTCAACCAAAGCACTAATCTCTCCTTCAAGGTGGAGGTAAACCTTTCTTACACAATCTCTCCCTCTTACAATAGAATTGAGATAAGAACAAGTAAGAGGAGTAGAAAATATTCAGGGCACTTGGGAGTAAGTTTTGGAGTTAAGCATTAACCTCCCAAAAGCCCCCAACCCTTCTTTTTATAGAGAAGAAGGATTTCTTCCCGTTGGGCAGGTGATAGTCACCTGATGCATGCATCAGTCGACTGTTGGCCGTTCTAACGGCTTCTGACTCGACTAAATCATGGTAATCACATCCAATGACTCCTCTATTAGTCGACTGATCTAGCCATCAATCGACTGATCCAGGAAATCAGTCGACTTTCAAACCTTCTATGCCTGCGACCACCTTGATCAGTCGACTGCCATCCCTTGACAATTGACTGATGGTGCAGCAATTGACTGCCAAACCCTAGCAGTCGATTGCTTGGCGAGAAACCAAACAGTCGAACACCAGTCAAGCACCAGTAGAGTGCCATCGACCCATAGAAGTCGACTGATATCTACATCGATCGACTGGTGTTGGGTAAAACCTCAAACAAACCATTTGTTTGAGCATCCGACTTAACCAAACGTCGGGTAAAATCTCAAACCTAAGTTTGAGCATTCGACTCTTGACTTAGCCATTCGACCAAGTTCACCTATGAGCTACCATTATAATCGCTCAATCTCTCATCTCCCTTGGAGTCCCTCACCAAAGCTCTCTTCGTTCGGCCACGTCCCTCGGATGCACCAAGCGCACGGCTTTGCAATGTCATCCTTCGCATCTTGCCCTGAAGTTTGTTTCCTTTGGCTTCACTCTAATGCTCCTTGTCCAACGGTCCCTTGGATGCACCAAGCGCATGACTTTTGCAATGTCATCCTTCACTAACTCAAGGACCCGTGCTATGAGATTGTGAACCCACCAATGCTAACATCAAGCTAACCATGTGTGATTTACTAAGTCATGCACAACTTAAACACACATATCAAATCAACATAAAAAACCTAACTTAAACCCTTTGCCACACACATCAAAATAACATCATACATGGGTTGATTGCCCTAATGGGTTCAAGGTCACCCAGCTCCTCTTTCGCTCGAAGATGCAGGAGGGTTCATCTACAGTGCAGTCTGTACTAAGGATGAATAGCTATATTGAGAGATTGAGATCATTAGGGTTTTTCATGGACCATGAATTAAGTATTGACTTAATTCTTCACAATCTTACTTTTAGCTATTCACAATTTGTGATGAACTATTAGATGAATAAGATTGAGTCCACGATTCTTGAATTGATCAATATGCTTAAAACAGTGGAGTCATCTGTTGCTAAAGAACATAAGGCGGTGTTGTTGGTTGACTCTTCAAAGAAAGGTTCTAAGAGGAAGTCAAAAACCAAAGCTAAAGAGAAGAAAAAGGCAAAGAAGGAAGAAATAACTCCCAAGGGCACCTACCATCATTGTGGCAAGGATGGGCATTAGAAGAGAAACTGCAAGCAATATTTGGAGTCACTGAAGCAGAAAAAGGCATTTGATGCCCAATCTACTTCAGGTATATTTGTTATTGAATGTCATAGTGTTTCTTCTAGCACTTGGGTATTGGATATCGAGTGTAGCTCACATATATGTAATGACATACAGGGGCTTAAGAACAGAAGAAAACTGGCTAAGGGAGAAGCAGATCTAAGGGTTGGCAATGGAACAAAAGTTGTTGTAGTAGCGACTTATATGTTGCGACTTCCTACGAGACTAGTTTTAGAGTTTGATGATTGTTTTTATATTCCTGCATTAATAAAGAACATTGTTTCTATTTCATGTTTGAATAAGAAAGGTTATCATTTGACGTTTAGTAATAATTATTATTACATTACGTTAAATGGTATTCTTTATGCTACTGGGATATTAAATAATGGAATATACATGTTAGATACATCCAACGAGATATTCAATATCGAATCAAATAGCAAACGCGCTAAGTTAGATAATCAATTAACCTCACAATTGTGGCATTGTCGTCTTGGCCATATAAGCAATGAACACATGTCCAAACTGCATAGGCTTGGCATTTTGGAGTCCTATAAATCAGATTCATTCGACACATTTGTTTCATGCTTAAAAGGAAAGATGACTAAACTACCTTTCAGAGGAAAGGGTGAACGAGCAGTTGAGGTATTGGGCCTTATACATACCGATGTATGCAGACCAATGTCAACTCATACTATAAGAGGTTATAGCTACTTCGTTACCTTTATCGATGATTATTCATGATATGGGTATTTGTATCTGTTAAGATACAAATCTGAAGTCTTTGAAAGGTTTAAAGATTTTAGAAAGGAAGTAGAGAAACAACTTGGAAAAATTATTAAAGTACTTCAATCGGATCGAGGTGGTGAATACTTAAGCCAAGAGTTTGAAGATTATCTAAGGGACAATGGCATCGTATCACAAAGAATTCCACCTTACATGCCACAACATAATGGTGTGGCTGAGAGGCGAAACTAGACCTTGTTGGACATGGTTAGGTCAATGATGCAACATGCAAGTCTTCCAAAAACCTTTTAGAGTTACGCACTCGAGATCGCTGTTTACTTGTTAAATAGAGTCTCGACTAAGGCAATCTCTACTACTCCATATGAGATGTGGAATAGTAGAAAATCTCATTTATCTTATTTGAAGATATGGGGTTATCCTGCTTATGTGAAGAGGACAGTATCAGACAAGCTAGAGGCAAAGTCTGATAAGTGTCTATTTATTGGTTACCCTAAGGAAACGAGGGGTTACCAATTCTATCATCCCTTAGAACAAAAGGTGTTTGTTTCATGATATACTGTATTTCTAGAGAAGAAGTTTCTCTTACAGGAAAATAGTGGGAGTGAGGTTGAACTAAGTGTAGTTAAAGAGGCTCCGATAGACACATAAGAGATGCCTAGTCAAGAACCACAACTGATTACTCATTCGGATGAGGTAATAGCTGAACCTGATAATACACCACCTCCTCGTAGATCTACTAGGACACGTAGGATTCCTGAGAGATATGAATTTCTCATAAGTGAATATAATGACGTGTTGCTCATAAATGACGAAGGATCTACTAGTGACGATGAGGCATTGAATAGTTTAGACAGGGATAGATGGCTAATAGCCATGAAATCAAAAATGGATTCAATGTATGAGAACTAGGTTTGGAACTTGGTAAACCCATCCGAAGACATAACACCTATAGGGTGCAAGTGGGTTTTCAAGAAGAAAATTGACATGGATGGTAATATTATTACATATAAATCTAGATTAGTGGAAAAATGCTATCGTCAAAGACAAAGTGTTGACAATGACAAAACCTTTGCACCAGTAGCTATGCTTAAATCCATTCAGATACTCCTAGCCATGACGGCTAATTTTGATTATGAGATATGGAAGATGGATGTGAAAATAGCTTTTTTTAATGGAAACCTATCTGAGGATGTATATATGATACAACCTGAGGGTTTCACATCCATTAACAAGAACAAAGTATGCAAGCTTCAATGTTCCATTTATGGATTGAAGCAAGAATCTAAGAGTTGGAATATCCATTTTGATGAGGCAATCAAATAGTTTGACTTCTCATAAAATCTTGATGAGCCCTGTGTATATACAAAGGTTAGTGGGAGTGTGGTTGTGTTCCTAGTATTGTATGTCGATGACATATAAATTATAGGAAATGATATTCTAGTTTTGTAAATAGTCAAGGCCTGGTTGTCCAAAATGTTCTCCATGAAAGATATGGGAGAAGCAACCTATATTTTGGGGGTTAAGATCTATAGAGATAGATCGAATTGGTTGCTTGGTCTTTCACAGTCTACATACACAGACAAAGTGCTAAAACGGTTTAGCATGGAAGAATCCAAGAAAGGTTTTATTCTCATGAAGCTTGGGATTCACCTTTCAAAGTCTATGTGCTTGCGAACTGAAGACGAGAGGATTCGCATGAGTTAGATCCCATATGCGTCAGCTATAGGATCGATCATGTATGCTATGTTATGTATGAGGCCCGGTGTATCATACTCTTTGAGCATTACAAGTAGATACCAGTCGGATCCTGGTATGGACCATTGGGTGGCTATCAAGACAATCCTTAAGTACTTGAGAAGGACTAAAGATTTATTCTTGGAATATGGAGGAGGTGATATGGTAGTAAATGGGTTTACTGATGTCAGCTTCCAGACCGATAAGGATGATTCTAAATCTCAGTCTGGATACATATTCATCTTGAATGGAGGTGTGGTAAGTTGGAAGAGTTCCAAGCAAGACACCATTGCTGATTCTACTATGGAGGCAGAGTACATTACAGCTTCTGAAGAAGCAAAAGATACAGTTGTTGGATCGAGAAGTGTCGCTAGAGGGGGGGGTGAATAGCGAGCGTAAAACTTTTCTTTTTGTTCGTTCGATATACGAGCAAGCACAGTAGAAAAATAAAAAGGACAAGTTTATTTTTACTTGGTTCACAACCCAGCGGTTGCTACTCCAAGGCCCCATGATCCTTGACCATGTACGAAGGGGCAATCCACTATAAAGTCTCCTCCTCGTTGGAGGTAGGAGACAACGAACACAAAACTGAAAGCATGAGGATGAGGCAACAAGCCTACCTCACATCGTTACGATTAAAACAAAAAATACAGTAAACAAAAATACTTGCTGCTATTGCGGATGAAGAAGATGAAAGCTTGACGTCGCGTCGGCGTTATGATGGTGTTGGAGCTTTGGCATTGTAGGAGCACTTAAGAATAATCTTGATTGATGTTTGGGTTGGAGTCCTCACCTCCTTTTATAGAGTTTTGCCTTGGAATAAATCTCCTCATCTTTTGGAACTAATCATGAGGTGGTACCATATTTTATCACGAAGTGGCCGCGTCAAACATTATCCATTTTGACCTAGCACAAAAGGTTGATTCATTGATCGGGCCGATCAGCCTAATGGCCACCCGATCATTGCCACCGCCACTTCTTGTTAGTTATAGCCCTAAGAACCAATCATGTGATGGTTGAATAGGGAACATTTTGTATCATATTCTATAAAGGCAAAGGATTGGTTATTATATTTAAGTCTTGCTTGTGCCAGCTAAATTAAATATAGTAATGCCCTAGAAAAGTAGGTTCTTATCTACAGCACATCAATTGGCGAATTGATTATGAGAGGTCAGAGAGAACACTTTCTAAATGTTCTAGTCAAGTATTAATATGCAAGGGCAATATTAATACATAAAGACTAGCATGTAGGTCAATTGATGACTTGATCTCACAAGTCATGGATATATGATATCAAGTTGACACATGGGTATATATTAGAGAATATATACCGAATCGACCGCCATGAGAAAGTTTCATGGATCGTTATATGAGTGTCATAAACTTTCTCATGTGACTATTGGTATGAATAGTCCTTAGACACAAGTCACTACGGTTCCCTACATAAGGAGTTATGTACTTTGGTATCACAAACGTCACCCGTAACAGTGGTGGACCATAAAGGCGACATCGGGTATATAACAAATTATGCGGAGGGATGTGAGTGATGTAGATGGGATCTATCCCTCTCATATGACGAGAGTGATATCGGTGGGCCCCTTGATTGAGTAGAACTACTAAAACGCATGGCCATGCTCGAATGAGTCAATATGAGATATTGAGCTCATTTGTTTGAGTTAGTTTACTCAGGGATCAAGAAACACATAGATTGATCGAGGATGACACGGTCTATGCCTCATTGATCAACTGATATCAAGGATAGAAGGACACGGTCATATATTATAGTAGTCACGAAAGGTTAGTCGGATCTTGACTTATCTCAGAACTTGGGTAGCAATGATGTATTGCTAGATGCCGCTCATTGCTTGTGTATCTAAAAGAGTTTAGGTCCACCGCCAACGCATGAGAGCCTATAGGGTCACACACAAAGAGCATGATAATTAGAGGAATTAGAGTATTCTAGTTTGACTAGAATAATTTGGGAATAAGCTTAAGTACAAAATGGTTTTTGGACTTTAAGCTTAATGAGAATTTTAGCTAATTGATTTAATGAGATTAATTCAATATGTTACCTCATTGATTTAATAAGATTAATTCAATATGATAACATAAGCTTAATTGAATTAATAAGATTAATTCAATATGATAACATAAGCTTAATTGAATTAATAAGATTAATTCAACATGCATGAATGCCACATAAGAATGCCACATAAGCATGCCACATAAGCATGCCACCTAAGCATCCACCTAAGCTAGATAAGGTGGAAGGAAACAAAATGGTTTTGTCTCCTTAAGTGGCCGGCCAAACAAGGAAGCCAAATCCTTTTTGAGTGTGTCTCAATGCAATGGATTGCATTGAATGTGAAGGAGGTGGAAGGGTTTTTCCAACCCTATAAAAGGCTCCATGGAGTGGCCGGCCAAAGAAGAGTTTGTGGTGGTTGTGGTTGTGAGAGAGCTTGGTGGAAGCTTTGGTTGTGTGGGTTTGTGAGTGTAGGCTAGCAAGAAGAGGAGTCTTCTTCTTCCTTTCTCCTTTTCCCTCTCTTCCTCTCCTTTAGGGACTTCTCTAGCAAGAAGTAAAGGAGAGCTCCTCTAGTTTTTCTTTTGTGAGACAAGAGCTTGCTCGTGTGGATACATATAGAGGCACGGACACTTGAACGTGCTAAAGATCCAACAAACAAAAGGAAGAAGCGGGATTAACAAGGGCACGCAACAAAGGTAATCCTCTCCTATAAGATAGGTTTGCTTTTAGAGAAACTTATTTTGTACGAGTTTTCTTTATAAGGATCACTAGGAAGATCCTAATTTTTCCATGGCGCATATGCCATTTTGGCATACAAGAGATCCCTACAAAGGGTATCAGAGCCACTTATGAAAGATCGTATAAAATAGGTTTTCTCTATTTTATATGTGATATAGAAGTAGGATAAATTTTATTATGAGTTGATAATTGCATTAGCAATTGTCAAACATAATAAAATATCCAATGTCTTTTAAAAGTTAAAATGACATGGTGCATGGTTATGGCCTAGTCCCAAAAGTTTGTGATTGTGTGTTGTAATTTAATACACTGTGGTCGTGCCTTTCTCCTAATAATTCTTGTTGTAAAATTAGTTTTAGACTCGAATGTAACTCGAGTATTTCTCCTTTGTAATGTACAAAACAAAGATGGAGGGTCCATTGGAAGATGAGGTTACAAGGAGGAAGTCAACACAAGACAACCAAAAGGAAGCACTTAGGAGAAGATGCTATCCCTAGGTTGACCAATCAATCTTTCATTGGCGTGAGAAGATTGTAGAATAAGGGCCATAACCATGACACGCTTAGTTTAATATGTATGTGATGCATGTTAGTTTAGCTTGTATGTGATGCATGATTAGTTTAGCTTATATGTGATGTATGCTAATATGTATATGATACATGTTTATTTCTTAATAAGTCTAAACGATATGCCTACCAAAGTTGGTACTCACTACTTCTCGATCATTTGTTATTGGCCAAAGCAAAGCAATGCATTTTATCTTGAGGGGTGCGAGTGGACAATCGTGATGTCCCGCCATCGATCTTGGTTAAGACTTAGTTAAGTTTTTCTTAATTGGTTAAGAAAGTAGAGGCATATATTAGCTTTGAACATAAGTGAAAATTAGTTTTGTGTGAATTCAACATCGCTTTGTCTTAGAAGTGGTCGCTGTTCGATATCCAAGAAGGCCTCGGCTCGCCACACCGAAGTCGGTTTAGGAATAAACACTAAACTAATCTAAAACTTAACCAAAGCTATTAAAGAGTTACATCAGATGTAATTGGCAAAAGATTGCCTACCTAATTATACTACGCCTTGGGCGATTAGCCAAAGCTAACTCAAGACAATTATAATGTGGATCTTTATCCCATATAAATTTATAGCTAAATAGTAGCTATGAGAATTTAGGGAGCCTCATTTAATTAAAGGCCTAATTAAATGATTTAGGTATGATACTTAACTTTGCATTTTAATGTTGTAGATCACCATGACATCTAACACACACACCCTCAACTTGCGATCTGTCCTTGAGAAGGACAAGCTTAATGGAGCGAACTTTCTTGACGGGTATAGGAACTTGAGGATTATCCTCAAGCAAGAACGCAAACTATATGTCCTAGAGCAGTCTACCTGAAATACCCGCCGCGCCACTGCGTCAGAAAAGGATGCTTATAAGAAGCATCAAGATGACGATTAGATGTGTCATGTCTTATGCTTGCCACCATGAACTCGAGCTCGTAAGCAACATGAGAACATGGATGCCTATGATATGGTTGAGCACTTGAAACAACTATATCAAGGACAAGCTAGGCACGAGCGCTTTGAAGTGTCTAATTCTTTGCATGCAAGATGCAAGAAGGAACACTGTAGGAACTCACGACTCAAAATGATTGGGTACGCTGAGAACCTCAAAGACTAGGTTTTCCATCGAGCCAAGAATTGGCAACGATGTTATCCTCGCAATCGCTGGAAGCATACAATCAATTCGTCATGAATTATAACATGAATGAAATTGATAAACCTTGCTCGAGATTCTCAAAGATGTTAAGAACTGCTGAACCAAATCTCAAGAAGAAAGTTAGTAATGTACTAATGGTCAAGAAGGACAAAGGTAAGCGCAAAGGCAAGGGTAAGACCCAAGCCAAAAGCAAGGCCAATTCATCCACTTCAAAGGGTAAAGGTAAAGTACCTAAGGAAGGGACCGCCCATTGCGTAAGATCGACACCGGAAGAACGCAAAGTCTACCTTGAGGAAGTAAAGAACAAGAGAAGTGGGACTTCGCCTCGGTATACATGTTATAGAGGTTAATCTATCTATTTCTTCTACATGGGTATTAGATAATGGATGTGCATCTCACATTTGTACTAATGTGCAGGGACTGAGAAATAGTAGAATAATGGCAAAGGGTGAAGTGGACCTACGAGTAGGCAATGGCGCAAAAGTTGCTGCTGTAGCTGTAGGAACATATTCTTTGTCTTTGCCCACTGGGCTTATCTTAGAACTAGAGGAGTGCTTTTATGTACCGCATTGACAAAGAACATAATCTCAGATCTTGTTTAGACAAGAAAAACTTTTCTTTTATAATAAAGGACAAATGTTGTTCCATTTATTTAAATGAAATGTTCTATTGTAATGCACCACTTATGAATGGTCTCTATGTTCTAGATTTAGAAAACCCAATTTATAACGTAATACAAAACGGTTCAAATCGAATGATTTGAACTATATCTCGCAGCATCGCCGCCTAGGTCACATAAATGAAAAACGCATATCCCAACTCCATAAAGATGGATTATTGACTCATTTGATTTTGAATCATATGAGGTATGCGAATCTTGTCTTTAGGAAAGATGACTAAAACTCCATTTAGTGGACATGGCGAGAGAGCGACGGACTTGTTAGGACTCATACATACCGTGATGTATGTGGCCCTTTCAATGTCGGCTGAGGAGGCTATAAGTACTTTATTACTTTCGATGATATGAGTAGATTTGGCTACTTATATTTGATGAGACATAAGTCGTAATCCTTTGAAAAGTTCAAAGAATTCAAGAATGAAGTACAAAACCAACTTGGTAAGCGATAAGCTACTTCGATCAGATCGAGGTGGTGAATACCTTAGTCAAGAGTTTCGTGATCACTGGCTAAGTGTGGGATAATATCCCAACTCACTCCACCGAACACCACAATGGAATGGTGTATCCGAGAGGAGAAATCGTACTTTATTAGATATGGTACGATCAATGATGAGCCGATCGATCTACCTACTTCCTTTTGGGGTTTAGCTCTAGAGACACCGCTTTCACACTTAATCGCGTTCCATCAAAAGTCGTAGAAAAGACACCATATACGATATGGACCGGGAAGAGTCCCAAAATGTCTTTTATAAAGATTTGGGATTGTGAAGCTTACGTTAGACGTCAAGTCTCAGATAAACTAGGACCCAAATCAGATAAGTGTTATTTTGTAGGATATCCCAAGGAAACTAAGGGATATTACTTTTACAATCCCACACTTGGCAAGGTGTTTGTTGCCAGAAATGCTGTCTTTCTAGAAAGAGAATTTATTTCTAGAAATACTAGTGGGAGTAAAATTCATCTTGAAGAAGTTCAAGATGATGATAACACTAAGGCTTCGATGGAAAATGAACAGGCACCACAAAGTGTTGTGGATGAGGAATTTGTTGCCCAAAGAGTTGTGGAACAAACACCTGTTCAAGTAGACCAACCTCTTCGTAGATCTGACAGGATCCGTCGTCAACCCGAGAGATATTCTTTTCTCTTGACTGACAATGGTGATGTATTGCTTGTCAATCTTGACGAGCCTACATCCTATCAAGAAGCTATGATGAGCCCAGATTCCGAGAAATGGCTAGAGGCCATGAGATCCGAAATGAAATCCATGTACACTAACCAAGTATGGACTTTGGTTGATCCACCTGAAGGGGTAAAACCCATTGGGTGTAAGTGGGTCTTTAAAGTAAAGACTGACATGGATGGTAATAAGCATACCTATAAAGGTAGATTGGTGGCTAAAGGATTCAAACAAATTCATGGTATTGACTATGATGAAACCTTTTCACCGGGCCGATGCTTAAATCCATTCGGATCATACTTGCTATCAGACCTACCACGATTATGAGATCCGCAGATGGATGTCAAAACCGCTTCGAATGGAAAGCTACTCGAGGATGTGTACATGACACACCGAGGGTTTTGAAGATCCAAAGCATCTCGAAAGGTATGCAAACCGCAAAGGTCCATTTATGGACTAAAGCAAGCCTCTCAAGCCGGGAATCTTCGATTCGATGATGCAATCAAAGAGTTTGGTTTCATCAAGAATGAAGATGAACCTTGTGTCTACAAGAGAAATAGTGGGAGCACAGCTTGTATTTCTTGTCTTGTATGTAGATGACATACTTCTCGGAAATGATATTCCCTCACTCCAGTCTGTGAAGATGTGGTTAGGGAATTGTTTCTCGATGAAAGACTTAGGTGAAGCCGCCTATATTCTAGGCATCAAGATCTATAGAGATAGATCTAAAAGATTACTTGGCCTAAGTCAGAGTACATACATTGATAAAGTGCTAGATCGCTTTGCTATGCAAAATTCCAAGAAAGGATTTCGCTTTATCACATGGTGTGAGTCTTTCAAGACTCAATGTCCTCTCTAAGGAGGAGAGAGATCGCATGGATAAGATCCCTTATGCGTCTGCCATAGGGTCTATCATGTATGCCATGCTTTGTACTCGTCCTGACGTCTCGTATGCTTTGAGCATGACGAGTAGATACCAGTCGGATCCAGGTGAAAGTCACTGGATAGCAGTCAAAAATATTCTTAAATACTTACGAAGAATGAAAGAATATTTCCTGATATTTGGAGGCAATGAGGAGCTAGGCGTAAAGAAGGGTTACAGTGATGCAAGCTTCCAAATGTACAAGGATGACTATAGATCGCAATCGGGTACGTGTTTTGCCTCGAATGGTGGAGTGTGAGTGGAAGAGTTCAAAGCAGTGACACGCTTGATTCTACACGAGCCGAGTATATTGCGATCCGATGCAGCAAAGGAGGCCGTTGGCCCGTAAGTTCATCGCTGAACTTAGTTCCTAGCATTGCAGATCCAATAGACCTCTATTGTGACAACAATGGGGCTATTGCATAGGCTAAGGAACCTCGATCACATCAGCAGACCAAACACATACTGTGGCGCTTCCATCTCATTCGAGAGATCATCGATAGAGGAGATGTGAGGATATGCAGAGTACCGACAGAAGCTAACATCGCAGATCCATTGACCAAGGCTTTGGCACAGAGGAAGCATGATGGTCACACTAGGTCACTAGGTATTAGATATCATAGTGATTGGTACTAGTGCTAGTGGGAGATTGTTAGTTATAGCCCTAAGAACCAATCATGTGATGGTTGAATAGGGAACATTTTGTATCATATTCTATAAAGGCAAAGGATTGGTTATTATATTTAAGTCTTGCTTGTGCAAGCTAAATTAAATATAGTAATGCCCTAGAAAAGTAGGTTCTTATCTACAGCACATCAATCAATTGCGTAATTGATTATGAGAGGTCAGAGAGAACACTTTCTAAATGTTCTAGTCAAGTATTAATATGCAAGGGCAATATTAATACATAAAGACTAGCATGTAGGTCAATTGATGACTTGATCTCACAAGTCATGGATATATGATATCAAGTTGACACATGGGTATATATTAGAGAATATATAGAATCAATTCGCCATGAGAAAGTTTCATGGATCGTTATATGAGTGTCATAAACTTTCTCATGTGACTATTGGTATGAATAGTCCTCGGACCAAGTCACTACGGTTCCCTACATAAGGAGTTATGTACTTTGGTATCACAAACGTCACCCGTAAATAGGTGGACCATAAAGGCGATTCATCGGGTATATAACAAATTATGCGGAGGGATGTGAGTGATGTAGATGGGATCTATCCTCTCATATGACGAGTGATATCGGTGGGCCCCTTGATTGAGTAGAACTACTAAAACGCATGGCCATGCTCGAATGAGTCAATATGAGATATTGAGCTCATTTGTTTGAGTAAGTTTACTGTGGATCAAGAAACACATAGATTGATCGAGGATGACACGGTCTATGCCTCATTGATCAATCTGATATCAAGGATAGAAGGACACGGTCATATATTATAGTAGTCACGGAAAGGTTAGTCAGATCTTGACTTATCTCGTAACTTGGGTAGCAATGATGTATTGCTAGATGCCGCTCATTGCTTGTGTATCTAAAAGAGTTTAGGTCCACTGCCAACGTTATGAGAGCCTATAGGGTCACACACAAAGAGCATGATAATTAGAGGAATTAGAGTATTCTTGTTTGACTAGAATAATTTGGGAATAAGCTTAAGTACAAAATGGTTTTTGGACTTTAAGCTTAATGAGAATTTTAGCTAATTGATTTAATGAGATTAATTCAATATGTTACCTCATTGATTTAATAAGATTAATTCAATATGATAACATAAGCTTAATTGAATTAATAAGATTAATTCAATATGATAACATAAGCTTAATTGAATTAATAAGATTAATTCAACATGCATGAATGCCACATAAGAATGCCACATAAGCATGCCACATAAGCATGCCACCTAAGCATCCACCTAAGCTAGATAAGGTGGAAGGAAACAAAATGGTTTTGTCTCCTTAAGTGGCCGGCCAAACAAGGAAGCCAAATCCTTTTTGAGTGTGTCTCAATGCAATGGATTGCATTGAATGTGAAGGAGGTGGAAGGGTTTTTCCAACCCTATAAAAGGCTCCATGGAGTGGCCGGCCAAAGTAGAGTTTGTGGTGGTTGTGGTTGTGAGAGAGCTTGGTGGAAGCTTTGGTTGTGTGGGTTTGTGAGTGTAGGCTAGCAAGAAGAGGAGTCTTCTTCTTCCTTTCTCCTTTTCCCTCTCTTCCTCTCCTTTAGGGACTTCTCTAGCAAGAAGTAAAGGAGAGCTCCTCTAGTTTTTCTTTTGTGAGACAAGAGCTTGCTCGTGTGGATACATATAGAGGCACGGACACTTGAACGTGCTAAAGATCCCACAAACAAAAGGAAGAAGCAGGATTAACAAGGGCACACAACAAAGGTAATCCTCTCCTATAAGATAGGTTTGGTTTAGAGAAATTTATTTTATACGAGTTTGCTTTCGCATGGATCACTTGGAAGGGATCCTAATTTTTCCGTTGCGCATATGCCATTTGGCATAAAGAATTCCCTACACTTCCCTGCAGTAAAAGGTTAGCACAGAAAATGGTAAATGCGGCAGTTTCTTATCGTCCGATCTCGACCTAGACCTTCCACAGGAAGTCTAAATCGGATCGTGGCCTACGGTCGTCCCTGTATAGAGGACATGACCTTACCATCACTCACTCACACGATCTTATCTCTGGTCCTTTATGACCTATCGCTTTGCTTCCGGTCTTCCACCTAGGTTCTTCGACTCCCACGAAGTTCCCTCAGTGTCGCCCAACCACCACAGTTTCCTAACTCGGGATTCTCCGGGTGTCGCTGACCTTCGACTTAGCTTAACCATTTCCTACACACTTAATTCAGCTCATGAGATAACAATATGACCTTGACTTTGGATCTTTTCCATAATCAAAACCTAGGTTCGATTATCTAGTGCCCCTGCACTAACAACGGTCTAGATCAAGAAGATCATTACTGAACTTAGAGTAGTTCCGAGAATTGTTGAAGCATTACCAGTTTACTGTAACAACAATGACACCATTACACAGGTGAAGGAACCACGATTTCATCAGCGATCTAAGCACGTACTACGTCGTTACCATCTGATCAGAGAGATCATTGGTAGAAGAGATGTACAAGTAGAGAAAGTTTCCACTGATAGGAATCTAGCAGATCCCATGATAAAGCCTCTTCCCCAAGAAAAGTTCGAGAGGCATATAGAAGCCTTTGGTATTAGATATCAAGGCGATTGACTGTAGGCCAAATGAGAGTTTGATGTAATTGAGAGGTGTCCTAAGGTGCCTTAGAAGTTATTAATAAAATTCACTATTTGAGTATACATTATCTATGTAATTGATTGGGTCTTAAACTCATGTACTGAAGTCCACAATATGATGCATTGCATGAGAAAATTGTGATTGGATCACAATTAGTGGATATCTAATCATGTATAAATATGCAAGTATTAAAACTATCCCTAGTCGATGAATTGATGAGATTGGACATCATCAATTCTGTGAGACTAACACATGTTATGATCCTTGGTTTATCTAAGCATTCGATACTCACTGAATGGAAGCATAGGGATGCTGAGAGTAAATATGTGGATGCTAGTTTTGGTAACTAGTTCATTGGAGTGACCTGCTATGAGACTTCATATGATTCTATATGTTGTTGAAGATCTCATTGCAACTTGAGTGCGAGCTTCCTTAGACTTGAGGTATTCAAGTCAACTTGATCATGGCGCCTTGTACTTTGACTTCTTTGCAACCATCTATACAGTAGGTGTAACTTCGGGATGATTGGGTATAAGCCAAAGTGATCGAAAGCATTTGAATGATCATTTGAATAACCAATAGAAGATTCACCACTCTTGATTGTAGGGGATCGATTGGTGTGTATTGGCCGGCTAGAGGGGGGTGAATAGCCCTCTTTCGTCCGATGACGGAATTTGCTCGTTCTTGTTGCGTTGCTTGTCTACGATTGTTGTTAGCACAACAGAATAACAATGATAATAATAATACTAACAACACATAACAATCACAAGCAATACACAAGCATATACATGGTTCGGAACCGAATGGTTCCTACTCCACGGGCGAGCTCACCGAGCTCTAGTTATGCGCACGACACTAACTAAACTCCTTCTCGACTACACGTCAGAGGTGGAGAAACCTCTCACAAGCTATTACAACAGTAATACTACAAGAAATACAAAGACACAAGAAATACAAGTAAAGAATGCTTTACAACTCTTAGCTTTGAACCCTTTCTTGTTGCTTGCTTTGGATGGCTCTTGAAGGACTGGAATGCAGCAGCAATTCCCCTCCAATCGCTTCCTTAAAGTCTTGGAGAAATCCTCCAACTTGAGCTCCAATTATAACCTGCATCAAGCTATTTTTGCGCCCATCAGTCGACTGCCAAAAGGCCCCAGTCGACTGCCGCTGTAGTCGTTGTCTCACAATGGCCAGATCCACGTCGGATAAGTTCCAACGGATCACCTACCAGTCGACTGGTGACCTAGTAGTCGACTGCCCAGTCGGCTACGGAGCGTTCTGTGCTCGCGACACTCCCATCAGTCGACTGCCATCCCTCGGCAGTCGACTGCTAGTCCATGGCAGTCGACTGCCAAGCACAAAACCACAAATCTAACACCAGTCGAACCCTAGTCGACTTGGACCAGTCGAACCGACACCTATGCCAGTTGATTGCCGTCGGGCAAAACCTCAAACACTAAGTTGTTTGAGCATCCGACCGTCGGGTAAACCCTCAAACCTCAAGTTTGAGCCTCCGACACTCAGTCTTAGCCACTTGGCTAAGTCCATATCATCCCTCATGGAGTTCCCCATCGAAGCTCTCTTCCCTCGGCCTACGTCCCTCGAATGCGCCAAGCGCACGACTTCATAATGTCATCCTTTGCATCTCTTGCCCTCGAAGTATGCTTCCCTTTGGGCTCACTCCATTCGCTCCCCGTCCGGCGGTCCCTCGGATTCACTAAGCTCACGGCTTCGCAATGCCATCCTTCACCGACTCAAGGACCCCGAGCCTAGTGAACTTACCAAGTCCTCAAGACTTTCCACATGCACCAAGCGCACGGCTTCACAATGCATTTCTCACCAAGCACCAAGCGCACAGCTTCGCAATGCTTTGGACTTTTCCCACACCAAGCTCCATGCTTGGATTTTCCATGTCAACCCCATGTTGGACTTTCCCATGACAATCCCATGTCATGAGTTTTGTCTATCATCAAAATCCTATCAAGGTACTGCTCGAGTCAAACTCGAGTCAATCTGGGCCGATTGCACCAATAATCTCCCCCTTTTTGATGATTGACAAAACTACCATCTCAAGTCTACCAATTCTCCCATATTGGCAATTCTCACATCCCAAATGAGAATTCCAACCTAATTGGTAACTTGGTAATTTCTCCCCCTTTTTGACATCACATTAAAAAGGTCCTCCCCAAGGGTATGAATGTCTCATAACCCAATGAGATCTTACAATCTCTCCCTTGGGAGAAACACATGCCTACAATCTTTCTAGTGATCCCATATCACTTAAAGAGAGGCAACCCAATTTTCCTCCCATGAGGAAATACACATCCATCTTCCCATGATGGATACCTCCCCCTAGAGGCTTTCTCCCCCTTGACCATTGCACCAACAATGTCCTTGGAGAGTCCCTAAGCCAATAGGAACATTTAACTAATCAAAATTAAGGCAAAGTTCAACAATGAACTCTCTTCCACCTTAAAATTGATACTCTCCCTAAACTCATCTCCTAATCCATGTCCAATGGATTTCCACCCTTTCTAATGCTCTCCCAAGCATATCCTAGGGTTAGGAGTGGCTAGGGGACCTTAACCTAGCTGAACATGGGCCTAATCAACAAGATTTACCCAAAATCAGCTAGGGCAGTCGACTGAATTCAGAAATCAGTCGGTTGCCACCTCCATCAGTTGAGTGGCCACTGTGGCAGTCGACTGATAACTGCATTTGCAATTTTCTGAATTTCAGAAATGACTTTCTGAAATTCATAAGTAAATATACATTGGTTTAAAAATCTTAAAATTTGGTATGTATATTACTTATCACAATCATTATGGGTGAAAAATATTAGAAAATTATTTTGCCCACTAAATTAAGAGATTGACACAAAGTTCAAAAGTTAAGAAAAGCTTCAATAAAGAGCCCTCTTTGTATCATCCCATTCAATGGTGATAGCTATCAAAAGATAAGCTTCACCAAGGTTTTCAAAATGTTTTTGAAACCTTTAATTTCTTTTTTTCTAAATATCTCACTTGTATCTAGATATGTAAAACACATACAAGTCAAGTTTTTAGTGAAATGTGGGTTTTTGTTCTTTTAATGGTTTCATGCATATTTCTAGGAAATATTATTTGATTCCCATCAAAACATGTCATAGTCCTTAATTTCATTTTAGTTATATGCATGATGATGATTATGGCATAAATATGATATAGATAAAAGCATATGTCAAAATCATGATGTCATGGCATGTGAGAGCCATCTAATCATACATGACATCTAAAGATAATTCTAAAACATGATCATGACATTTTTATAGATAAAAATGAAAATGATGTCATGACATGGCAAGACAAATAAATCATGGCAAGTAAAATATACTAAGGTATGGAATACCTAAGTGTTAAATCCAAGTTGTCATTTCTAGGAATTAATTCCATTTTTCCTTAAAGTCATTTTCTCCCAAGTGTGTCATAAACCCAAAATGGCACACCAATACCTCTAAGACCTAATTGTGCCAATTTAAATCATTTTTAACTTCTCAAGCACATTGGCACATCCTAATGTGTCAACTCTACTATGGTTAGGTTAACTACCCATCCACTTAGGGTTGACACACCCTAACCCATTTAGCGTGAATCGATCACGCTCTTAGGAACCCAATACCTATTGGAGCTCCTTGGGTTAACAAGGTATTCCCTAGGGATAACTTCCCTAGATACCTTCCTAATGACCCTTTTAGGCTTTAGAGCCATAGTCTTTTGGGTCTTTCCTAGGTCAACACTAGAGGTGACTCCTCCTTTGACCTTCCTAGTGGCTACATTTGATTTCTTTGAGGTCTTAGCCACTAGACACATACCATGGCTAGACTTAGGGATCTCTTCCCTATTAGCCTTGGTTTTCTTAGACCTAGAAATAGTTCCATAATCAAATGAAACATTATGATAAGTCTTCTTGGGCTTAGGTTTGTGACCCAAACCTTCCTTGCCCTTAGACCGTTTTTGAACCTTAGGTCTTGACTTTTGGGCATTTGACCCTAGAGTTGAATTTTCTATGATTCTAAGGGTTTTCTCCATTCTCTCAAGTCTTGACCTCAAGACATGGTTTTCTAACTCTAACTTTCCCAATTTTGAATTTTCATTTATCTTTTGGGGAATATTCTTCTTCATAGGCATGTGTCTACCCTTCTTAGGGTTAATGCCTAGATGATTTTCAACTCTTCTAATGGGCTCTTTAGGTAAAATAGGTCTAGTATTTTGAGTCCTAGGTTTGTCCTTAGAGAAACTAACATGCTTAGCACCTAAGCAATAAACCTTATTATTTCTCTTAGCATGCTTTTCATTAATAAAACCAAGAGAACTAAAATAATTTTTGGCATGCTTTTTGAATTTAGGAATTGAAGGTGCATTAACTAAATATACCTTAGGGTTAGCTTTTGAAGCTCCCCCTACATGAGATACACCTTCTTGTCCTTTCTTTCTCCCCCTAGGGCATTGACTTCGGTAGTGCCCTCTTTGGTTGCATTTGAAGCACACAATGTGCTCTTTGCTCTTAATTGAGGGGACTCCGGCATCCTTTGACTTTTGGTTGACTTTTGGTGTCGATGCCTTTTTCTTAGCCAATTTAGGGCATTGCTCTTGTAATGTCCTTTCTCCCTACACTCAAAGCATATTATGTGATTTTTATTTAAAATAATAACACTTGAGTTACCTAGGGAGGTGGTGGAGGCCTCTTCACTTCTTCCGGAGGTAGAAGCTTCATTTTGATCTTGCTCCGGAATAGAAACCCTTTCCTCCCCCTCAATGTTAGAGGTTGAGGTCTCCACCAAATCATTAACATCTTCAAATGTAGATGGGCTTTCTTCCACGACATCTTCCTCTACTTGTGCCGGTTGGGAATTTTCTTAAAATTTCATTATCTTCTCCCATAATTCCTTTGCATCCCTATAATCACTCAATCTAGACCAAATATTGTTAGGTAACAAATCACTAATTAATTTTATTACCTTGAGATTTGTCTTGAAGTCCTTTATTTGGTCTTGGGTCCACCTTGACTTCTCAATTTGCCTATTCCTTTCATCCCTAGGCAATTTGAAACTGTTTTCTAAGATTAGCATAAAATCAAAATCGGTTTCTAGATATACCTCTATTTTTCTTCTCCACCATAGAAAATCTCCTTCGAACTTTGGTGGTTGAAGGTTGTAGCCGACCATTTTGTAGTGCTCTCGCGGCGGTTAGTTCTTGAAGCTCGGCTCTGATACCACTTGTAGGGGATCGATTGGTGTGTATTGGCCGACTAGAGGGGGGTGAATAGCCATCTTTCATCCGATAACTGAATTTGCTAATTCTCGTTGCATTGCTTGTCTACGATTGTTGTTAGCGCAGCGGAATAACAATGATAATAATAATACTAACAACACATAACAGTCACAAGCAATACACAAGAATATACGTGGTTCGGAACTGAATGGTTCCTACTCCACGGGCGAGCTCACCGAGCTCTAGTTATGTGCACGATATTAACTAAACTCTTTCTCGACAACACGTCGGAGGTGGAAAAACCTCTCACAAGCTATTACAACAGTAATAATACAAGAAATACAAAGACACAAGAAATACAAGTAAAGAATGATTTACAACTCTTAGCTTTGAACCCTTTCTTGTTGCTTGCTTTGGATGACTCTTGTAGGACTGGAATACAGCAGCAATTCCCCTCTAATCGCTTCCTTAAAGTCTTGGCGAAATCCTCCAACTTAAGCTCCATTTATAACCTGCATCAAGCTATTTTTGCGCCCATCAGTTGATTGCCAAAAGGCCCCAGTCGACAGTCGTTGTAGCCGTTATCTCACAACGGCCAGATCCACGTCGGATAAGTTCCAACGAATCACCTACCAGTTGACTGCCAGTCCATGCCAGTCGACTGGTGACCTAGTAGCTGACTTCCCAGTCGGCTACGGAGCATTCTATTCTCGCGACACTCCCATCAGTCGACTGCCATCCCTTGGCAGTCAACTGCTATCGACATCAGTCGACTGCCAGTCCATGGCAGTTGATTGCCAAGCACAAAACCACAAGTCTAACACTAGTCGAACCGGCACCTATGCCAGTCGACTGTCGTCGGGTAAAACCTCAAACACCAAGTTGTTTGAGCATCCGACCATCGGGTAAACCCTCAAACCTCAAGTTTGAGCCTCCGACACTCAGTCTTAGCCACTTGTCCAAGTCCACATCATCCCTCATGGAGTTCACCACTGAAGCTCTCTTCCCTTGGCCTACGTCCCTCGGATGCGCCAAGCATACAGCTTCGCAACACCATCCTTCGCGTCTCTTTCCCTCGAAGTATGCTTCCCTTTGGGCTCACTCTATTCGCTCCCCGTCCGGCGGTCCCTCAGATGCACCAAGTGCACGGCTTCGCAATGCCATCCTTCACCGACTCAAGGACCCCGAGCCTAGTGAACTTACCAAGTCCTCAAGACTTCCCACATGCACCAAGCGCACGGCTTCGCAATGCATTTCTCACCAAGCACAAAGCGCACGGCTTCGCAATGCTTTGGACTTTTCTCACACCAAGATCCATGCTTGGATTTTCCATGCCAACCCCATGTTGGACTTTCCCATGATAATCCCATGTCATGAGTTTTGTCTATCATCAAAATTCTATCAAGGTACTGCTCGAGTTAAACTCGAGTCAACATGGGTCGATTGCACCAACACTGATAAAGGAGATGTATACCCTAGGCCTCTTGTCAGGATTGTTACTCAGAAGTCTCTGGCCAGAGTAAGCATGTTAAGAAGATGATCTTCTTGGGAACATTTAGGAGTAACTTGAATCCACACGACAAGAAAATTAACTTGGGTTTGGTGTGACGTAGTAAGCCTAGTGGGGACGAGCACAAAGACCATGTCCTAAACTAAGTGGGTATAGGATAGTGAAAGGAACAAGGCACAAACAACTCAAGCTGCTGAAGGTTTCAAAAAATGTTCTGGAGTCAATTTAGACTTTTCGATCAATTAGGGGTCATGATGTACTGCTAGGTGCCACTCATGATCTATTCATAATTAAGGGGTTCATTATGAATGGCCAACATGACCGAGAACCTATTGGGTCACACGCATTACGGGTGATCTCGAGATGTAAAACAAGTCTGAGAATGAGATTCTCATTGAAGAGAGGATATGTCGAGTTGGACCAGACCAATGGGGGGTGTGAAACAGAGGCTATGGAACCTCCTATGGCTTTGTTGGACTTAGTACGACCATATAACACCTAAACAAAGTCAAATGGACCATATAGAGCCTCACATGACCGTTCATAACTTGGCACGGGTTGTGTCTGGCTCTGGCCGAAAAAATGGCAAAAATTGGGATGTGCCCAGAAGGACACATGATCATGACGTGTGTCCTGGCACGGTCGTGCCTTTTGGCAATGTCGACCGTGTGAATCCACACGGTCGTGTCGCGGTTCCGTCGATTTTAGAGATTTCTCTTATGGAAATTTCCTAGGTTATTCTTACCTTAATTATGGGATAATTATGATAAGATATGTTCCGTTTAAGCCTCCTAAGATGACCTAATCAAGAGATCTATAAGTAGATCCCTTGATAATCTTTGGAAAAGAGGGTTTTGGTTTTAAGTTTTCTCCCTTGGTAGTCATTTTTCCCCTCTGCTCTTCTCTTGTCTCCGTTGGTTGGCTAGCACCAATCAGAGACAAAGGCTTGCTGCTCTAGGAGTTGTCTCAAGTGATCCCAGCGTGGATACTGATAGAGGCAAGACCCGTTGGTCTTTCTTGTGGTTTCGACGGATTCAAAAGAATCTTGAAGGTATAACTTCTCCTTCTCCTTGTGTGTGTTTTCATGTGATTATACCAAAGCAAATTTTCCTGGCCCACAGGGGATGTCTGGGTTGTAATAAAATTGTTTTATTCTCTTTATTCTGCTATGCATGATCCCGGAATCTCCAATAAGTACTACACCAAAAAAATTGTGCATAACCAAAACACTTATAGATTACCACATCTAACCAACAGAGGTATAAATACTTAAATTTTCTACTCATCAGATATGTGATCTTGTATGCATTCAACCAACTGCGAACGTACTTCATCAATTTCCTTTGCAGCTATCACAGATTTTGGGAACTGCATGTGAATAAATGAATGAAAATGTAAACTACTGAACACTTTGAGTATTGTGTGATAATTAATTGCACAAATCATTTTACAAATAGGTCTCAATAAGAAAATTTAAAAACATGTCCAATATTACTATCGGTCGTAGGGAAGCCTTGTCAATGGATGTGACACCTTCAATTATATCTCTCATATATTGCAAAATGAAATAACTGCATTGAGCTTCATCCGGTTGAAGGGGAGCCTGTGATGAAAAAATTGATAGTAGAAAATTAATAATTTAATTGGAATAACAAAACAAATAAGGAGAAGACTATAGTCCTGAATGAATGTTTTGTAGAAGCATAAGAGCACTAGCTACATACTTTCAACTAATATTGATCCAAGTTAACTTGTTCTCTCTCAAAGAATTCAAAATATTTTCAAAACCCAACTAACTGTATTATGTGACGAAAACCCCATAATAAGCATCAAACTACAATAGGTTTCTGAGCAAAAGAAATGCATAGTATCAAGATTTTTTAGTTACTAGAAAACATATCTTGACTATTTCCCACAAAGGTTATTTCTTTCAGTGCTTGTCAATCTCCGTGTTGAACAGTTTCAAGGCCCTTCATATAATCATAAGAGATTATACACTTTTAGTGCATCTAGTATATAAGGAAAAATTATAATAAATATTCACAACATTTTCCTAATAAAGCTTACATATTCACAATGTTCTTCCAAGTCTCATCACGATTACACTGACCGAGAGGATCCAACAAAGAAACAACCTCTTTGTAAGGATCGATGATAGTAAAAATCCAAAGGAAACTACATATATACACAATATTAATGCATGTAGTTAAGCAAGTGTTTATCAAAGTAAAAAATGAGTGTTCCACCACTGTTTTACAAACCCTATGTTAACTGGAACCAAAACTAGTTGGTTTATTGGTGTGCCATTCAACCTAGCTGCCAAACCAAGGGCCCTCTTATCAACTAATGTGAAGTGACACCCAACAACATATGGATCCACAAATCAAAACTTCTCAAGCTTAGTTTCCTCCTTCATCTTTCTATACAAATGCCTACCATGTATGCCTAAGAATAGGTGTTAAATACCTACGTCATTGCTGAGCTGAGGAGAAAAGATAGATTAGGAAAGTCTTTTAAGTCACTAATGTCAGACAAAATGATTAGTCTAACTATTTTGGGGGGTGGCTAATGATATTGTTGTAATAAGAATAAGTATAAAGAAGCATTAGGACGAGTCCAAGGGTAGTAGTTCGGGGGGATAAGCTAAATCAAGAAGGTAGAGACTCGAGAAGATGAGCCGAGTTGAGAAGATAGTAGCTTGGGAAAAAGAGCCAAGTTGAATTAGATGGGCAGTAGCTCGAGGAGATAAGCTGAGTCAAAAGGTATTAGCTTGGGAGGGAGCTGAGTCAGGAAAGTAGTAGCTCGGGAAGATGAGCTGAGTTGAGAAGATATCGGCTTGAGAAAAAGAGCTAAGCTGAATTAGATGAGCAGTAGCTTGGGAAGTTAGAGGGAAATCAAGAGGAATATTAATTTTATTAAAGTGGAACCCTATGAAATATGTAATGGACTGTTTGTTATAGTCTTGGTATACACGTCATCATGCTTGATAACAAATTGAAGATGCCTCATAGGCCCCACAAAAGATTCCCAGTATCAAGCATTCTCTAACGACATAACATCATGATCACCTCCACACGTGTGGCCATCCACGTATAGAGCAAGGTTTGTAGTTCGTTACGCGACAGCTTGCCCTAATGGCGAAGAGGAGATAAAAGGCGGAAAGAAAGGGAGGAGGGGAATCTGATCTTTTTTTACGTACACATACTATTCTCTGCTACATTGATTTTCTTCATTATCGCTACTGCTTGTTTTCTCTTCCTCATACAAGCTCTAACTTAAGCATCGAAGGATCTACACTGGATAGGCTGACGGTGGTCTAATATGTGTTAACTGTTGGTGCAATCGGCCCAGGTTGACTCGAGTTTGACTCGAGCAGTATTTTGATGATAGACAAAACTTATGATATGGAATTGTCATGGGAAAGTCCAACATGGAGTTGGCATAGAAAATCCAAGCATGGAGCTTGGTGTTGAAAGGTCCAAAGCATTGCGAAGTCGTGCGCTTGGTGCTTGGTGAGAAATGCATTGCGAAGCCGTGCGCTTGGTGCATGTGGGAAGTCTTGAGGACTTGGTAAGTTCACTAGGCTCGGGTTCCTTGAGTCGGTGAAGGATTGTATTGCGAAGTCGTGCGCTTGGTGCATCAGAGGGATCACCGGACGGGGAGTGAATGGAGTAAGCCCAAAGGGAAGCATACTTCGAGGGCAAGAGACGCGAAGGATGGCATTGCGAAGTCGTGCGCTTGGCGCATCCGAGGAACGTAGGCCGAGGGAAGAGAGCTTCGGTGGGAAACTCCATGAGGGATGAGGTGGACTTGGCCAAGTGGCTAAGACTGAGTGTCGAATGCTCAAATAGCTTGGTGTTTAACGTTTTACCCGACATCAGTCGACTGGCATAGGTGCCAGTCGACTGCTCTAGGTCGTATGGGTTCGACCAGTGTTCGACTGAACAGAGTCTGGCTGATCAGTTGACTGTCAAGGTAGGGCAGTCGACTGTTTGTTGGGCTTCCGGCACCGCGGCATGTGTGTGTTCGATCATGTTTCGTAAACATGAGCACAGCGGAAGCAATTAAAAATAATAAATCTATATTTATTACAACACACACAACACACGCATGCATATTACAACAAGTGTAGACATAACCATAAATTAAAATTTGTAATAAAAGAAAATTATCTACGTTATACCTTTCGTATGACGTGTAGCGGGAACGGCATCAACCGGAACGATCCTCGTAAGAATCGTCTCTATCCGTATCCACGCCGAGCTCCTCGAGATGACTTAGCTAATCCACGAGCTTCGTCTTCGTACGGGTTACTAGCCTCGTGTTGAAGACAACGTGATCGAGAGATGATCACGATCCGAATCCAAATTCGGATCCAAAACCGAGTCCTCAAAACTCGATTCTCCGGAGAGGTATTCGTCAACCGTTTGACGAATCCTTCGTCCTCCACCTCAGAGGATTACCGGAGATCAAATCCCCGGTAAGTTAGCTGCTGTCGGAGCACTAACCGTCGTCCAAACGACACTCCGACAACAAAGAAACAAGTTGTCCAGAAAAACTGGACAGCTTTTGGTGGAGGAATAGAGGCCGGCCAAAGGAGATGTGGAGCTCACCTTATCACCGAACCAACAAGAGATCACCGGAGGGTCGTCGAAGCATCGCCGGCTGAAGCTTGGATGCTGGCGACAAGGAGGTGGCAGCAGCTCCATGAAGTTGGCGGCAACACAATGTTGGGCGGCAACAACAAAAGGGGGCTAGGGTTGGGCGGCCAAAACTTCATTAGCTTTAGGGTTAGGGTTTAAGCCCTATTTTATAGAGAACTAATTCTCTTAATGGTTAATGGATCATATCCATAAAGCCCGTTAACCCGCTCCATTAAGATAAGTTAAAATAAACCAAACCATGATGGTTTATTTTAAGTTAAAACGAACCGAACCAACTTTTGGTTCATTCGTTTAAAATAAACCAAACCCTTTGGTTTATTCTCATCCATTGGATTACAACCAAACCATTTTGGTCCATCCATTATGTCTTCATAAGACACGGCCCATCCACGCTTCCATTGCGACTGAAACAATTTCATGCTCGCTTTATGTTTGGTCCAACCAAACATAGTTTCTCTCGGTCTGAGAATCTCCTTCTCAAGCTCGTTTTAAATCCTTTGGATTACACTCGTTGTGCGTGTGACCAAATAGGTTCTCGGTTTATGTTGGCCGTCTATAATTAACCATTAATTATAGAACGATCATGAGTGGCACCTAGTAGTACATCATGATCCCCAATTAACCGAAAAGATCAACGGTTGATCCGTAACTATTTCAAACCCTTCAAGATGCTCGAATGAATCGTGCCCCATTCCCTTCACTCATCTTATACCCACTTGGTTCAGGACATGGTCTATTGTGTCAGTCCCCACTAGGCTGACTACGTCACACCTAGCCCAAGTATCATTTCCTCGTCCTACGGATTCTAGTTACTCCACATGTATCGAAGAGTACCTTACTCTACACATGTAATGCTTTGGCCAAAGACTTTAGTAACAATCCGACGAGAGGCCATGGGTATACATCTCCTCGCAAGGAGTGGTGAATCCTTTATAGGCTATTCAAACACCTTCGATCACTTCGACTTATACCCAATCATCCCGGGTCCACATCTCCTCGGAGATGTTTGCTTAAGATGTCAAAGCATAAGTCTCCATGATCAAGATGACTTGAATACCGCAAGTCAAAGGAACATCGCACTTAAGCCACAGTAAGATCTTCATTGACATATCTATATATGCAGAGAACCATATGAAGTCTTACGGCTGGTCACTCCAATGAACTAGTTACCATAACTAGCATCCACGATCAACTCCGGACATCACTATGTCTCCAGCCAGTGAGAATCAGCTTCTTGGATACACCAAGGAGTATACCTCGTGCTAGTCTCGACAGAACTGATGGTGTCCAAATCCATCAATTCATCGACTAGGGATAATTCCGATACATCACAATTACACATGTAGAGATACTCACTAGTTGTGATCCAATCACAAATTCTCTCATGTTGTGAATCGTATCGTGGACATTCAGTAAATGAGTTTAAGATCCAATCAAATACATAAAACATGTATACTCAAATAGTGAATCTTCATTTATCATATAAATGGTTTATACATAAGGCGATTGCCTTAGGACATCTCTCATATATTACTAACACTGTTGACATCATCAGTCGACTGCTTAAGGGAAGCAGTCGACTGATAGCACTGTGCACAGGCACAAAAGCTAGTCGAGCTTGCCAACACTCAACTGATGGATTATCAGTCAACTGATGGGTACCATCAGTCGACTGATGTGTGATCCATTGGAACTTGACCAACGTGGATCTGCCCGTTGTGAGACAACTGCTACAGGACTAGTCGACTGATGGTCACGATCAGTTGTCTGATGCGCGTGAAATCAGCTTGATGTAGGTTATAAATGGAGCTCAAGATGGGGGATTTCGCCAAGCCTTTTGGGAAGCTATTGGAGGGAAATTTCTGCTGCATTCCAGAACTTCAAGAGTCATCTAAAGCAAGCAAAAAGCAAAGTGATCAAAGCAATCGGTGAATGT